>CM046657.1:196398647-197663647 GCA_025594165.1 Tamias sibiricus | reverse complement strand
AAACTCACCTGTCAGTCAGATGGTAACTGGGATGCAGAGGTTCCTCTCTGTAAACCAGTCAACTGTGGACCTCCTGAAGATCTTGCCCATGGCTTCCCTAATGGTTTTTCCTTTCATCATGGGGGGCACATACAGTACCAATGTGTTCCAGGTTATAAGCTCCACGGAAGTCCTTCAAGAAGGTGTCTCTCCAATGGTTCCTGGAGTGGCAGCCCACCTTCCTGCCTACCTTGCAGGTGTTCCACACCAGTAATTCAATGCGGAACTGTCAATGGGACTGAGTTTAGTTGTGGAAAGGCAGCCTACATTCAGTGTTTCAAAGGCTTCAGGCTCAAGGGACTTTCTGAAATCATCTGTGAAGCCAATGGCCAGTGGAGTTCTGACTTCCCACAGTGTGAACATACGTCTTGTGGTTCTCTCCCAACCATCCCAAATTCATTCATCAGGGAGAGCAGCTCTTTGGAGGAAAACGTGATAACTTACAGCTGCAAAGCTGGCTATGTCATACAAGGCAATTCAGATCTTGTTTGTACAGAGAAAAAGACATGGAGCCAGCCTTATCCTGTCTGTGAGCCCCTGTCCTGTGGACCCCC
Source organism: Tamias sibiricus (assembly GCA_025594165.1). Taxonomy (NCBI): domain Eukaryota; kingdom Metazoa; phylum Chordata; class Mammalia; order Rodentia; family Sciuridae; genus Tamias; species Tamias sibiricus. Next base: position 197,663,054 of record CM046657.1, on the reverse strand, counting down.
ACCATCTGTCACCAATGCAGTGGCAACCGGAGAGGAACACACCTATGGAAGCAAAGTGAAACTCAGGTAAGACCATGATTCTAGAGTCTCCAAGGGATACAGGCAGGAAGATTGTAAAATGAAAAGTGTTAGGTCAAATTTAGCTAGGTAGGAAGAGACCACCACCTCCGGACTGTTCTCTGGGAATCAAAACTGGATTGATCCTACATATAAATTTTGCAGAAATATATTAAATGTTTTTTTCTGACTGGTTTCTAATATAATTATCATGACTGTCTTGAAACAGCAAGATCCTTTAGCTATCTTGGATAGCTCTTGAATTGGGAAGCTCTTTTAAAACATCATGAAGCTTAGTATTTTTCTGACTTTCTATTAACTGAATTGTATCTACTGAATTGGATAGCCTTATTGTAAGTTGTTAAGGTTTTCACTTAAAATTATAATATTTCTTACTGAATATATTTGCCTACTACTTAGATATGATCTCTGTATCCTTTATCTAAAAAGACATAGCATTTTATCATCATTTTCTATTAATGGCATTGTTTACAAATATTTTAACTATGATCATTCAAAAATGCATGCATATCTATTTTCCTAACAGACATAAAGGCTACAAAAAAAAAATGAAATAAGAATTTCCAAATAGTTCTTAATGGCAAGCAATGCTATCCCAATTTCAATATATTTACCAGACTTACATCTACATAAACAGACTGTGTGTTTAACGTTTTCTGGAGACTTTAAACTCCACTAAGCAGAACTCAAAGACTGTCTAATCAGACTTAAAGAGTCAATTCAAAGTAAATGGATTCTTAGTGATAAATAATGATGACTTTTAAAAATCAATTTCTTTTCTTCTGTCTAGAAGTACAATTTTACATCTCATTTTAAGTCCAGTGAATTTTTCTTCTTTAACAAGAAAAAACTCCAAAATTGAACCTGACTTACTTGGTCCTTCTTTCTCTGTTACTCTCCTGTAATTGTACCAACAGTCACATCTAGAATCTTGCCTCTCTTGTTTTGTTTTTAGTGTGATCTTTATTTCCATGCTTTTAAGTAAAAGTTGCTTTGCATACTTCTGAATACTTTTCATTTGAAGAGTATATCATACAATTGATTCAATAAAGGGCATGAAAATATTTCTAAAAAAATCATGATAGTAAATTTCCTTATATTTGTAACTTGATGTTTACATTTATACATGTAAACATTAGGGAAAATACAGCAAATTCAGGCCAAAAAGTACATACTTGCATTGACCAATATAAATAAAGGAGATAATCTAAAAAGGACTTCCAACCTATGTTATCTAAATAAACCAAGCATTTAATGCCCAAACCATGATTTTTGCTGGAAATTTCCCCATCTAAAATGCATTATTAAAATAAAATATGATAAAATGTGGAATTAATTTGTGAATTAGATTTGGAAACAAATAACTAAAATGTTTAAAGACATTGAAAGCCTCTAAAACAATTTAAATTTTATTTACATCTCTGAATTAATTATGGATTAGCCTTCATGTGTTCTTGTGTTGGATTTGACAAATAATTAAGCAATCCTTCATAAGCATTCTGTTGTGGACATCTTAGTCCCACGTTCATAAATGCAGCAATCAGTAGCTCCAAGAGAGGGCTGGAATGATAATGATGCTGAGGAGTAATGGATCATCCACTGAGCAGAAAAAAAAAAAAAAAAAAACCTATTATTCCTTGCTTTGGAATCACATTTAAAGTTTCCATTTGGATGTTAGTGAGTCGGGTATCTTGAGAAGCTACAATACCACCTGCCTTTCAAGACTTCCCTGCTTTTTGTTCCCTGTTGTATGTTGATTACATCATCTTTCAGATCTTTACTTAGTATCTGATAATTAGATCCCGATGCATTTGCAAAGCCTCTGACACCTAACTATCCTGGCAATTTGTGAAATTTTTAGGGTGTTATCTAGGAATAAACGTAAGTGAATTAAATCGTTTAATCTAAAAGGCAGTCTAGTATCATAGTTTCAAAAAAAAAAAGTATGGACTGAAGAGCCAGAGTCCCTCTAGAGTCCACAGATTTACTATTGAGCTACACGGCCTTGATAGGAGGCAGGTAATCAGCTGTATCATTTCATTGATGTGTGGCTTTCAACAATCCTATTGATCTCTCTGGTGTAAATTTCGTCATCTGCAAAATGGGAATAAAGATAATAAAGATAATCATAGCACTACTCCTAAGGGTGACATTAGAATTTGAGTTACTATTTGTACAGCATTTAGTACAGTGACCAGAACTTACCAACTGTGTAAACACTTGTTGAATAACTAAATGAAAATTTTAAAAAGCGTGGTGGGTATGAGAGCCAGGTTGAATTGAGCTCAAACATTAATACTGCTGTTACATGATAATACCCAATAATCAGGATTGAAAGAAATAGCCTATGTAGAGCCTAGAACAGTGTTTAGCACAAAGTAGATGCTCAGTATTAATTATGTTATACTTTTACTAATAGATAAGTTTATTTGAACTTTGTGTATAATTTATTGAACGGTTAGCTGTTTTTAGAATAAAAATGAATTTAATAATGCTGTTATTCACAGTGAAGAAAAAACATCAACAACATTTGAAGAAACTTTAGCCTTAGCTAATCTTGAATGTGCATAGCTAAGGATTAATCTGGCTATCATTTCTATGATAATGTTTTTTCATGGCAATGCTATCCACCTGACATTTAAATCAGTTTTGATGTAGCACATAAAATGTCTACTGAGCCTTACAACAGCTTCTTAAATCCAAAAATAGGTCAGAAGCTATATTGTGCTTTTTTAAAGACACTCATTTGTGCATTTCCATTGCAGATGTCTAGAAGGTTACATAATGGATGCAGATATAGATACATTTACATGCCAGGAAGATGGTCATTGGTTCCCAGAGACAATCTCCTGTAGTCCTAAACAGTGTCCTCTACCTTCAAACACAACACACATACTTGTTCATGGAGAAGACTTCAGTGTGAATAAGCAAGTTTCTGTGTCCTGCACAGAAGGGTATGCCTACCAGGGAGCTAACATATCGACATGTCAGGTAAGACTATCTTAATTAGAACATGTAAGTCAAATTCCACACATCACACACATGTGTGTGTATGTGTGTGATCATGATAAAATGTGCTGCTTCCTGTCCTAAGAAAAGATGCCTCAAGTTTTCATTCACGTCAAAGGATTTAAGATGTTTCTTGATAAAAAATAAAATAATGTATCTTTCCTCCCAATATTCTCATTTTGAAACTTACAAAGTGCTAATGTTAGGTTAAGTGCTAAAATATCTGCATCAGGACACTGGTGACAAGTTAACCATAAATGGTTTTACTTTTGGTTTGGAGGTTTGGGGTTTGGGGTTTGGGGTTTATTTTTGCTCAAAATAGTGTCACGTAAAAAGGAACCATGGGTCACGCCAAATATGTTTTCAGTTTCAGTAGAAAGCCCAAAGTTTACAGAAGCAGACAGAAAACTGGAGTCAAATCCAGCCTCTGCTACTTATGACTTGTTTGACATTAAGAAAGTTCCTTAAAATTTCTGATCTTCAGTTTCCTTATTTGAAAACAAATGTGTGTAGCAATACACATCTTATATGGTGGTTGTGAGAAGCCAGACAAAGGGAGGAAATTATGCATGAGTTTGCTTCAGCAAGCAATGATCTTTTCAAAGATTGTGGCTGATTTGTATCCATAGACTCTTCTTTTAAATATTATTTTTTTAGTTGTGGATGGACACAACATCTTTATTTTACTTATTTATTTTTAAATAAACAAACCCAGTGCCTCACACGTGCCAGGCAAGTGCTCTGCACCTGAGCCACAACCCCAGCCCACATATGCTCTTTTGAGCATAAAAATCATGGTGAGTTTTTCATGAATTTCTTTTTTGCAAATATTTTATCATTTTACCTGACTTCAGCACTTCTTTAGTTTAAAAATAGGAATCGGCACCACAGATAGCAGATCTCCCTAGCACATCCCCTTCTTCTAGATTCTGTAATGTATATCAGGGGAAGAAAAGTCAGAAGAGCCCTACATTCACTCATCTTCTGCTGGCGTTGGGGTGGGGTGGGATATAAGGGGGAGACTGTGGCATGGTGTAAACATGACTTGCACGTTAAGTATATCTTTGGTCTCCATCGCAAACATTTATAGGTTCTGTGATCTTACATTTCTCCAGCTTATTTTCTTGTTTGTAAATTTGTGATAATTGAAAGGATCAAAATATTTAATGTACATAAAGTTTCTAGTACATGCCTGACATGTAGCAGGGACTCAAGAATTATTTCATTCTCCTCTGAACTTTCCTTTTATAAGTCATTCATACTTAATGATTGATTGCTGCCATACCTAAAAGCAGAATCATCACAGGGAATAGGTCAAAAGACTGCCATTGTTACCAGGCTCTCAATTTCACTTAGTTCTAGAAGATCTTACTGAGATTTACAGCTAAAATTTTTGAGGGGAGACTTTTTGGGACGGTATCAGAGATTGAACCCAGGGGTGCTTAACCACTGAGCCATATCCCCAGCCCTTTTTATTTTTATTTTGTTTGTTTGTTTGTTTGTTTGTTTGTTTTGTTTTGAGACATGGTCTTTCTGAGTTGCTTAGGGCCTCACTAAGTTGCTGAGACAGGCTTTGAACTTGCAATCCTCCTGCCTCAGCCTCTGGAGCCGCTGAGATTACAGGCATGTACCACCATGCCCACCTTGAGGGGAAGCTTTTTTGCAAGAACTGTCTGAACTGATTAGAGTCCCTCCATGACTAAGGGAATCAAAGTGATATTCTCCACGGTGGGTGTGTGGACACCTGGGTAGTCTGGAGTACCCTGGAGTACCTGGAGGTACCCTGGAGTACCCTGGATCTTGGTGACTCTTTTTGTTGTTGTTGTTTTTCAGTATTTTATTTTTTAAAACCTCCATTACTTTCTCCATATGTAATGGGACCTTCATATTTAGCCTAACTGGGTTTTGGTTTAATTTTCTGGTCTCAAAGGTAGAACAGACCTTCTCTAAATATTTAAATGCACAAATTGCATAAGATTATACCTAGAAATATTTTATTACAAGGCAATTAACTGATTCTATACTTCATAGAACAAATAAATATATGAAGAGATCAAAACAAATTTTTAAAAAGTTAATACTGAAGGAAGACCAACCCTGTCAGAAATTAAGACATATTAGAGAATTACAGAACTTGCTGAGCACAGTGACCCATGCCTATAATCCCAACAACTTGGAAGGCTGAGGCAAGAGGATCACAAGTGTGAAGCCAGCCTCAGCAACTCAGCAAGACCCTGTCTCAAAATAAAAGTGAAAAATAAAAAGGGGGGGGGGGGCGCTGAGGATGTAGCTCAGAGGTAAAGTGCTCCTGGGTTCAATCCCTCATACCAAAAAAAAAAAAAAAAAAAAAAAAAAAAAAACCCTCCCATCAGTGTAGTATTGGTGTAAAATTAGGTAGAAAAATAAAATGAATGGAACAGAAAAAAATGAGTCAGAAGAAGTGAATCCTGTAAGAAAACATCACAAGCACTGGAAAAAGGAATGACTAATGAATCGTTCTGACAAAATCAAAAGAAAAAAAAAAAACACTATCACAGTCAGCAAGAGCATAACAATCTTCAAAAGAAACAACTGTGAGGCTGGAGTTGTGGCTCAGTGGTAGAGCGTTTGTCTAGCACATGTGAAGCACTGGGTTCAATCCTCAGCACCACATAATAAATAAATAAATAACATTTATTTATCATGTCCATCTACAACTAAATAAAATTACTTTAAAAAAAAGAAAAAAACGATGTGTGCCTTACTTTACCCAACTATAAGACTAAAAAATGTTAACTCTCTGGCCATTTAAAAAAAAAAAAGAAAAAGATATTTAAAGAAAAAATTTTTTTTACTATGTGACCCCTTCAAAATAATGATAGAATGTTTTCAAGTATTCATGTTGAAATGGAGAAAAGGAAACCATCTTTTTAAACTTTGAGCAGTCCACCTAAAGGTTGCCATTCCTTATAAAACTTTTAATTAAGATGTGGGATCATATGAAATGTAAGGTGTCTTAGTTAGAAGTCTTGGAATATTTATATCAGCCATTTAGTTCTCATGCCTGATAATGAAATCGTACTGATTGTGTTCTTGATTTTTAGATGGATTATATCAAGAAGAAAATGCTTATTTTATCTGTTTAAGAAATATATAAACAGACAAAATACCTTTATTTTATTTATTTATTTTTTTTTAATGTGGTGCTGAGGGTCGAACCCAGTGCCTCACACGTTCTAGGCAAGTGCTCTACCAACTGAGCTACAACCCCAGCCCCTCAAGTTTTTTTTTTTTTTTTTTTTTTTTTTTCTATAAAGTGTTCTTTAATCCTAAGGGTAGGATCTTAAAATGAAGTAGCCTTTACTTTTGTTGTTGTTGCCTACTTCACTTCATTATTAGGAAGTTGTATCGTAATTTGACTTGGACATTTCTAGTTAATACTTGTTGTACTATTTGCTAATTATTAATATATGCTTTCACTGTTAAAAATGCCCCTGGTCAAAAATAAAGAATATATTCACATAAAAAAAAAAAAAAAGAAAGAAAGAAATGTCTAAAAATGCTGATGATGGTGAAGACCATCTGATAATTCATGTGTGCTTTTAGGGCTGTGAATAATAAGATCACAAGTATGACTAAATTCTAGGTCCTTTTGACTGCTGTTTTGGGAATTAGTCTGCCACATACCAATATCTGTAAACTTCTCCACTCATGTATTAATTCCTGAAGACAATTTAAGTTTCTTTGTTACTTAGCCTGACGGTTCCTGGGATCCACCATTTTCTGACGAATACTGTGGCCCAATTTCCTGTGGAGAACCCCAAAATCCAGAACATGGATTTGTGGTTGGCAGTAAATATACCTTTGGAAGCACAATTACATACCAGTGTGAACCTGGCTATGAATTAGAGGTAAGCAAACAAATTGTTTAACTAGAATTAATTTGTTTTTCTGGTACACTTGGGAATATTTTTAGTATTAGCCCAACTTTTTCATTTTATTTCACCAACTTTGTTTATTTCACCAACTTTGTTCCTGAAAGATTCTATTATACTTTGTTGCCTTATACGCTAATGTTTTCCAAGAAATAGTTAAGGGGATGTAAAATTTTAAGAGGCAAAATGTCTTGAATAAAAAAAAAAAAAAAAAAAATGAAAGCTATGTTTAAGGAAGAGGAAGTAAGTTTTCCAACCACAAACACCTACTGTGACTTCAACTAACCATTGAAACATGTTTGGCCTGCTGGTGACCACACTTTGCAACAAATAAGTCCACCTGTCGCTATGGTGAGGTGACAACAAGGATTTAGGCAGGCAAAGTCGGGATTTCCCCAAACAATGAGTTCATATACGTTGGTAAGTTCTTGATAAAGAGGCCAGTTCCCAGATGGCAATCTGGCCTGAAAAATCCTCAGAACACTTCTAACCAAATACCACCTTTCTTCTTAAGACCACTCTTGGTTATAATATTAAAACCCCATCAGCAGTGCTTAGGTCTCCCTGTTTGGTTTAGTGGAAGGACCTCAATTAATTTTGCTGAAAGAATCATCTTTGCATCAAACTTGCCATTCAAAAGACCTGCTTTTTAAGATTGTCATCTGGTTTTTCAGGAAATTCTTCTTTCCTGTCTTTATTTTTCATAATGGAATTTAAATATGGTTTTTGCAGAAGTATTCGTTGCCAGCAACATGTTAAATTTGTGTATAGGATGACCCATTATTTTCTGACCATGCAATCAAGGAAATGTCATAAGATGGGTCCCTGAAAGCTGGAACCAGGCTTCTATGAATTTTGTTTTATTTCCTCAAAAGGTTAAAAAATAAGAATAAAAAGAAGGGTAATAATGTAATGATTGATTGCAATTGGCATACTTTCCTGGTTTTGAAACCTGCTTCTTCTTTGTACAAGAGTACTGATTTCACAATTTATTAAGAAAAGTGATTAAAAAATTTTTGAAAAAAAATCCTACAACAAATCCATTAAATTTGAAGAGATAGATAATTTACCTTAACTTTTGTTTTTGGAAACATCCTGGTGTACAAAATTAAGAGAGGTATAATTGTTCTCAATCCAAGCTACATATTAGGATTCCCTAAGAAACTTTTTAAAAGTATTTATGTCTGATTGCTTGGGAAAATAAACTGATTCCAGGTCTGAGGTAAGGAATGTAAAGATTGCCTAGAAACTGTTGTCATATGAGATATCAGGGAGCCTACCTAAGACTACAAGTTGAAAAGGCCTTTGGAGCCAATGAGATGGAGTTCCCCAAGGTCAAGGTGAGTCCATTTTAGTAGAAATGAGGATAATGCCAATGGACTGAAGCACTTCAAACATGTCATGAATGATATGAGACTCATAATAGTACTAAAAATAATTACTCAGTAACTTATTTGCAAATGCTCATGAATATACTCATTATTTCAAAAACATGCAACTGAAGGGCAGGTACTGTCTTTTCAGTGCTAACTGGGTGAACAAGTAACCAAAAAGTAGATGAGCAGAAGTTAACCTTTATAAAAATATTCCACTTAATAAAATAAAGGAATTTGAATGCCAGAATTTTCAACCCCCATAAATTAATGGATCTATGTTTTGATCATTCCTAGTTGCTGATGTCACAATGTAAACACACACACACATATATACAAACACACAAAACCTCACTTATGAAAATGACTTGCCACTCAGCCAAAAAAGAACCGAATTTGAATTTTATGAAGCTTCTAAGTCCAACAAACAGTATTGGTGACATCATAGTAAGGCAACCCAGGAAAATCCCATCTATGAGAACATCTACAAAGCAGTGTCTGAAACAAATAAATTTATAGGGTGGAGAGGAGAAAATGGAGAAAGATCTTATCAATTTAGACATAGAGACAAAATGGATTAGGATTCTCCAGAGAAATAAAACCAATGGGGTAGAGAGAGATTGAGATTGAGATGGTGAGGAATTAGCTCACAAGACTCTGGAGGCATATCCTGTGACCTGTTTGCAGTCTAGAGACCACGAACAATTCAGTCCAAGTCTAACAGCCTGAGAACCAGTGAAACTAATGCTATAAATCCCAGTCTAAGCACAGAAAATGAGATGAGATGTCTCAACTCAAGGAAAAACAGAAAAGGGATGATTTCCTCCTTTTTCTGCCCTTTGGGTCCCTCAATGCCTTTTGGTACCTCTACATTTCAGAGGGCCATATGTTTTACTGAGTCCACAGATTCAAATGCTAATCTAACCTTCACAGGTACCATAGACAGTGTTGAATCCGGGTACTGCATGGCCTAGTCAAGTTGACACATAAAATTAGCCATCACAGGGGCTGGGTCTGTAGCTCAGTGGTAGAGTTCTTGCCTTGCAGGTGTGAGACCCTAGGTTCAATCCTCAGCACCACATAAAAATAAAAAAATAAATAAATAGGATGCTGTATCCATCTACAACTAAAACAAATATTAAAAAAAAAAAAAAACGGGCTGGGGCTGGGGCTCAGTGGTAGCGCACTTGCCTAGCATGTGTGAGGCCCTGGGTTTGAGTCTCAGCACCACATATAAATAAAATAAAGGTTCATTTAAAACTAAAGTATATATATATATATATATATATATATATATATATATATATATATACAATTAGCCATCACAGGCATATAAACTAGTCTCAATGCATGGACATTATTTTAGTCCTGATTCAAATGAACTGTAAGAAAAAAAAGGAAATACATAAGAAACACTTGTATAGTAATTGGAATTTAAACATTGAAATTGACTGAACAAGTCAGAATGGCAGCTATTAAGAACACAAACAACAATAAATGTTGGAGAGGATGTGGGGGAAAAGGCACACTCATACATTGCTGGTGGGACTGCAAAATGGTGCAACCGCTATGGAAAGCAGTATGGAGATTTCTTGGAAAACTGGGAATGGAACCACCCTATGACCCAGCCATCCCACTCCTGGGTCTATTCCCAAAGGACTTAAAAACAGCATATTACAGTGAAATAGCTATCTCAATGTTTATAGCAGCACAATTCACAATAGCTAGGTTGTGGAATCAATCTAGGTGTCCCTCAGTAGATGAGTGGATTAAGAAAATATGATATGTACACACAATGGAATTTTACTCAGCAATAAAAGAAAAGAATGGCATTCACAGGTAAATGGATGAAGTTGGAGAATATAATGCTAAGTGAAGTTAGTCAATCTCAAAAATCCAAATACCAAATGTTTTCTCTGATATAAGGAGGCTGATTCACAGTGGTGTTGGGTGTCGGGGTACATAGGAGGATTAGAGGAACACTAGAATAGTCAAGGGGAGGGAGGGGAATGGAGGAGAAAAAAAGAAAAGGTGGTATAATAAGATGGATATCATTATCCTAAATGCATGATTGAAGACTTGAATAGTATGAATATACTTTGTATACAAACAGTGTTATGTAAAAAGAGGCTCTATATGTGTATTATGAATTGTAATGCATACTACTATTACAAATACAACAACTTTGAATTTAAAAAAAAGAGAAAAAAAGTAATTGACTGGACATTTTATTAATAGAAATTATTGCTTTCATGGTATAATAATGTTATTCTATTTATAATTTTTAAGAACCCTTACCTTTTAGAGATTCAAACTGAAAATATTGCTATTAAATTATTTCATAATGTCTGAGATTTGCTTCAAAATAATGTGGTGGGAGGGGGTAGGGCTCAGATGAAACAAGATTGGCCTTGAATTCAAGGCTTAGCTGGCTGGTATTTATAGGATATGTTTTTGTTTTTGTTTTTTTAATGTTAGAAATTTTCACAAGATGGCATTTTTTAAAAGATGCAAATTCCTGTTCTCACCCCAGATTAATTAAGTCAGTATCTCTGTGGGTTGGATCTGGGGCAGCAGTGCCTCTCTGATTTCCCCAGGTGAGTCCAATGTGCAGCCAGGGTTGAGAATCACTGCTCTAGGACATCATTCAGTGTTTCTCAAAGTACACTGCATTACCACCTGCTTAAGAATCATCTGAGAAGTTGGAAAAGGAAAAGGAGCGTATATTCCTAGGTCAAGATCTTCTGAAACAAATAGGAGCTGGGGGGTTGCATTTTTAGAAATTTATTGCTAATACCATTATTGATTGTCATATCATAATTGTGTACACTTGTAGGGTATGATGTGATGTTTTGATAGATGTATATGATGTGGCATGATTAAATCAAGCTAATTAACAAATTTCTTCCCTCACTTCCCTACCATTAGTATAGCAAGATATTTGAAATGAACTCCCTTAGTTATTTTTTTAATATTTATTTATTTGCTTTAGTTGTACACAATCTGTTTACGTGGTGTGGTGCTGAGGATCGAACCCGGATGCGCACATGGCGCTGAGCCACAACCCCAGTCCCCCTTAGTTATTTTTAAAATATAAAATACATTAAGACTATAGTCACCCTGCTGTGCAAGGACTTTGCATTTTTAACATGTACCACAGATGCCAAAGGTCAGCAATTGGGAAAGGGGTTGATAATGGGGTCTTAATCCTGGCAGAAGTCTGTTGTAGGTTCTGTGGTCTGCTGACTGAATGATGCCAGGGAACTGACCAACCCTCTCTGAGCCTCTATTTTCCCATATTTGTAGTAGACGTACCATAACCACCTTGGCTAACTTACTATGTAAAAAATAAGGAAATACCTTAAAAAACATTTGTGTAGTAATTGGAATTTAAACATTGAAATTAACTGAACATTTTATAAATAGAAAGGAATTATTGCTTTTATGGCATAATAATGTTTTTCTGTTCATAATTTTTAAGAACCCTTACCTTTTAGAGATTCAAACTGAAAATATTACTATTAAATTATTTGATGATGTCTGAGATTTGCTTCAAAATAATGTGGTGGGCGGGGATGGGGCTCAGATGAAACAAGATTGACCTTGAATTCAAGGGTTAGCAGCCTTGAGATAAATGGTAGTGGCAAGCATTGCCGTTCATTCATTGCCTGAGTTCAATATAGAGTAGTTATCATCTTCACTCCTAGTATTTGTGTTACTATCAAAAACAAACAAAACTATTCAGACATTTTAAATTCTTCTACATAAATAAGTTGTCATTTATGGATGAGGTGAACAACTTTTTCCAGCCATTTAAATCTCAAAAATGTTACCATGCATGCAAAATGCTAAGGAAAAAATCACTAATGCCAACTGAAGGATAAATCAAAATAAAGAACTCAAAAATGGGATGGCTGTGTTATAAAATCACTGCTGACGAACAGTAATCGTAAATGGGTGTTACGATTCTAAGGCTCAATACAGGCATCTAAGCTAATTGTCCAAAAAAAGTGTAATGCTAACGTGATCTACAATTTCAATTTAATTAATTTAAAATAAGGTAAGGAAGGGGGGAGAGAGAGAGAAAGAAAAAAGGAAATGCATGATAAATTTTGCAGTTTACTTAAGGAGGGAGCCAACAGATTGGTAGTTGAATTTTTAAGTCAATAGTTCTGGATTATTTATTTGCATTTTCAATAGAATAAAAATTGACATAGAACATTTTATCATTCAAATAATGATAAATGTTTCATACAGGAAAGAGAACAAAGAAAAACAGCAGTGGAAAAATACCAAACTATTTGCTAAATTTAACTATTTGCATACAGTCTACTCTGGAAGTACCCAAATCGGTGGCAAGTTGGTTGGCTAGGAAGCTAGTTTTAAAGACTTGTCATCTATTTCCTCTACACTAATTAAAAGAAGTGTATTTTCCTGTGCCTAGAAAAAGTATAAGTGTTAATATTTATCTCTAGATGAAGTATCCTAGAAATTTTTCTGTTTTTCTCTTATATTTTCCAACTTTTTAACAATGAACACATCTTACTATTTTGATAATAAAAAATGATGAAAACATGTTTTTAAGAGTCATTTAACTTTATAGATAATTATTTTCTTGGAGAGTCAGGACAGAACTACCCCACTAAAGCCAATGAGAACCTTTATGGGTGAAGAATTATCAATAATTAAACTGAGAGCTCAAAGAAAAATACCCTTGAAGAGGAGAATAATTAAGATCAGTCAATTCAGACAAAAACCAAAGTAAAGGAATAGCTCCTTTTAAGATACCTTACTGATCTGGAACACAGTTTCATAATAATATGATATGTAAAGTCTCTGTGCAATGAAAAAAATAGTATAGAATCCATATGCTGAAGTTCATAAACTTGACTTAGAGTCCAACCCCTTAAAATATTATTTAGAACCCAGCCTTTTTATAACATATAATATTATAAATGCTTATTTATTTACTATTCCATAGTACATTAGGAACTTAATTCATGTAAAATAAATTACCCTTAGGAACACAAATGATTATAACAAGATATTATAGAGAAGGGGCAAGCAAAGAAAACACAAAAATTATACTCAAGAATCAAAGAACAGAACTTTAGCTTAATAACTGCAGGGAGCCAACAACCTATCTATAGTCCTCAAGGGCTACAGGATATTGAAAAATGTATTCAGATAACAATTCTAAATAATTTTTCAATAAAATTATATTTCAGAAGGCAGGGAACAAATTTTATAATGACCTTATCCAGAATATTTAAAATTTTAAATGCATGGATCCTCAATAGGGTAAATTTATGTTAAACAGATAAATTATACCATTGAAAAACTCAGTCCTCATATCAATATGGTGTCTCATAACCCTTGCTATATCTCTCAGGTATTGAAAGATAGCTACAATTCAAAGTATTTTTAAAATATACTAAGCAAATATACTTCTTTGGCCTTTCCAACTCATTCTTTGTCAGTCTTCGCTACAGATTATAATTAGCTGTCATTTAAAATGGAAGGGGAAGCCAAGTTGTCTGTACCTTAATTACACTAGTCTTCCAGAGATGAGTTTTGAAGTAACTTGATGAGTAGGTTTTTTGGAGTCTAAACCTACTCCTTTCACTATATTCATTTGATATATTTAGTTAGCATTCCAATGTTGAGCCATTCATGTTAATAGCCAAGTTAGCTTTGCATTCCCTTATCATCTTCCTATTACGGAGTTTTGATCTTGTTTGGTGACCCCTCTCCATTAATCCACAGGGGAACAGGGAACGCGTATGTCAGGAGAATAGACGATGGAGTGGAGAAGCAGCAACCTGCCAAAGTAAGTTAAATGACACTTCATATTCCTGAAAATGATACTAAGGACACAGGTAATGGTGTGGCTTTGTTTTCTTTATATATCAATTTTGTAATTTAAAAAAAATTTTTTTAGTTGTTGATAGACCTTTATTTTATTTATTTACATGCAGTGCTGAGAATTGAACCCATTGCCTCACTCATGCCGGGCAGGTGCACTACCACTGAGCCACAGCCTCAGCCCAATCAATTTTGTAATTTAAAACTAAAAAAAAATTTCAAACCAACTCCATCAACAGTATGAGAATGTTTAATGGGCTTTTGTTCAAGGACACTGGACCAATAAGAGGGCCAAAAACTGAAGCAGAGATTGATGGTTAATTAGAATAAAATACAAGATCCCCAGCTCTGAAATGGCAAACATTTTGTTTGGAAACTAATAAATTATTGTGTTTATTTGTGTTTTTGTGGGTTTTCCCCCAAAACGGGCACAATTAGAACAAGTTTTGGAGCTCTTGCTTCTTAGTGGCAGTACTGGCCAATGCAGGCATCTTTCTTTAAGTGCTGGGATATCTGTCAAATAAATGAATGTTCACAGTTTATATATAATGTTGAATTAACTCATTTTATGAGAACAACCAGGTTTATTTGGCAACATGTAATTTAATCCACATGACTTGTTTCCCGATCTGTGGCCCACGTATTTCCTCTACAAAAAAAAAAAAAAAAAAAAAATATATATATATATATATATATATATTATATATATATATATTTAGAGACAGTCATTTTAAACCAATTCAAGTGGCAAGCTTTTTTATTTTTTTCTCTAGATAATACTGGTGGAGTTGTCAAATTCTTGGAAGGGCTTCTTAGATGATCCACTTCAGTCTCTTTGACTAACAAATGAGTCAGTGGGGGTTAGGAGAAACAAGTGGCCTGCCTACTATCTATCTCATCAAGTCAGTGGCGAGCTGGTGCTAGGATTCCAGGAACTTAAATCCTTGTTCCCTGTAGTTTCAACCATATTTTCAGAGGTAGATGAATGAGATAATTTTGTATATATGAGACTTGTGAGCCTTTTAAGGAACATTATATGGCAGTAATTCAGTGGAGAATAATGACTGCTTTGAGTTCTGAAAATCTTGGATAAAGATTATGGAGAAAAACATTTTTCAAATATTGAGTATCCTCTCAAGTCACAGAAATGCAGCATTCATCTGACACTTGGGACATTCCTGATAATGGTATTTTGATATAAATTGATCGTGATCCAAAAGTGTGTGGATGTATGTGTGGAGGAGGGAGGTGCAGAGTATGATCATGCACACCTGGCCCTGGAGAACTTTATGGTGTTGGAGGGGGCAGTTTCTATTTTGCAGCAGGTTTAGCTCAAACTGCAAAGACAATGGTTTCTATAGTTTTCATCTCAGAAACAAGATGCAAGACGGTAATAAAAAAAAAAAAAAACTGCATATGTATCTTATTATTCCCTGGGACTTTCTTTTCTTCTTCCTAAATTAGCATCATACAAGTTAATTTTAGGAAATTAGGTAACACAAATAAGCAAAACTAAACAGCTTTTAATCCTACCACTTAGGGGATAGAAACCGTTAGTGTTCTGATATATTTCATTGCATGGTTTTTTCCCGTAAGCATATAAAATATCAATATTTCAGTATGCCTACTGAGCAATCTGATCTGTGAGAGCCTTATATAACTTACCAGATTATTAAATTTGTTGGTATCTGTTATCAGATCTCAGAGAAGCCCATACAAATCAGTAGGATATCCTAGACTAGTGCTTCTCAACCTGTGGCCCACAGACTAGCAATATCAATGGCACCTGGCATCCTATTCAAACTTCAGAATCTTAGGTCCTACCCCAATCCTACTGAAACAAAATTTGCATTTTAACACTGGAGGATTCCCATGCATATTAAAATTTGCATTTTAACTGGAGGATTCCCATACATATTAAAGTTTGAGAAGCACTGCCTTTGGCCTCTGGTTTTTAGACTTTAACATTTTGGAATATCCTGGAGAACTTTGAAAATTCACAGCAGTATAGAGTTTAATTAGAATTATTCAGGTTGGGACCCACCGTCTATACCTTTTAAAGATCTCCAAGTGATTCCAAAGAACAGCCAAGGTTAAGATACCTGATCTCAGCACATGCAAGACTCACCAGTATGAAAAAAACCCAAAGTCAGCTAGTATCGGTTCAGGGACCCTTAATTCTGAGTTAGCAGTAGAATGATTTGGGAAGCTTTTAATAAAATACCAGAAGCCCGCCACTACACAGAGCTTCCGATTCATTTTGTCTGGGATAGGACCCTAAGCATTAAAGCTTCTCAGGGACAATAATGTGCAGCTTAAATTGAGGGCTGCTGGTCTAAACCAGCTTGCTCCTCTACCTCAACAAGAATTATAAAATTAGGACTCAAGTCCATGTTTTAAGATTCTAGAGGTGCTGGGGTTGTGGCTCAGCGGTAGAGCGCTTGCCTAGCACATGCGCAGCCCGGGTTCAAGCCTCAGCACCACGTAAAAATAAAGGCATTGTGTACAACTAAAACAAATAAATAAACATTAAAAAAAAGATTCTAGAGAGGATGACCCTGCGTTCCTCGTAGCACAAATTCCTGGTAGTAACATTTCTCACTGATGCAGAATCATTCTTTATAATGGGATCTCAGCAGTATATGAAGTGTGCCTAGCCCTAAAAGCCATATAAAATATTAATGTTAATGTTAAAATGCAGTTTTCCCCAAGCTCATGGTTCCCTGTTTTCAATACTTACTATCCAATAAATTTATTTTATCCCTCCTTACAAGTATTATGATCTTGACCAAATTATTTAACCCCTCTGAGACTCACTTTTCTTCAACTATCAGTTGAGATAATCTCAGAGTTAGAGTTAAGTAAGGCTACCAGATTTAAAAGAGAAAAGAACCATAGGATACTCAGTTAAATTTAAATTTCATTCAGATGAAAAATAATTTTAATCTAAATGTGTTGTCCCATGTGATATTTGAGATATACTTCTACTGAAAACATATTTGTTGTTTATCTGACATCCAGATACACTTCAAACATATTTTCTTTCTTTATCCCTTTCCTATCTCTAATAGAATTCGTTATACATTTCTGTCAAAAATTTCTTCATGAAGTTGTACTTTCTCTTGGTGCCTTGAACTTGTAATCAGACAAGGAATCTGATAAAAGCTAATTCTTTGGATGTTTTAGATAACACCAGCAGATTTTTTAAAAGACCCCATAAAATTTGGTTTAATAATCACAGATTGCTTTCTCTTAGCCAATCTCAGTTATCAGTGGAGTTTCCTCTGATTCCTATTTATCCGATATTCAGATAAATAACAGGGTGTGTATTTATCTGAGCTTACATTCTAAGTATTATGAAAAATAAGCTTGGGGGGCTCCGTGGTAAAGCACTTGCCTCGCATGTTTGAGGCACTGGGTTTGATCCTCAGTACCACATAAAATAAATAAAGACACTGTGTGTTCATCTACAACTAAATATTTTTTAAAAAAATAAGCTTGGTAATGTATGGAAAATTCTTGACCATGGTAGCAACTTAACACATGAAATTATTTTATTTTACCCACCTGCTTATTCAAAACCCACTACCCCAGCATTATTAACTATACACATAAAGACAGCTGGAGAAAATAGACAAAATAGCAATCTTTAATTATGAGCATGTATTAGTCTAATACTTAGGTGTGCTATTTTTCCCTCCATCAATGAGTACATCTTGTTTTGTACAAGTAGGCTTCAATATTTTATAGATATTATTCTTGAGTACCTTTAACAAACTACAGCATAAAGAAAGAAAGAGGATGTGAAGACATATCTAATGTAAGACTTTTCTTCTTCCTTTCAGAGACCAGGTGTGCAGCCCCACCTGAGTTCCAGAACGGGAAGGCTGACATGGAAAATACAACAGCTGGACTCAGCATTGTCTACACCTGCCACAGAGGCTACAGCCTTGAAGGGTCACCTAAGGCACACTGCACTCAACATGAAACTTGGAGCCACCCAGTTCCTCTCTGCAAACGTGTGTGTTGAGTTTAGGGAGGTTTTAATGAGATTCAGCTTATTAGTATCACTGATAGCTAAGGTTGGCTAAGAGAAAGCAATCTGTGGTTATTAAACCAAATTTTATGGGGTCTTTTTAAAAATCTGCTGGTATTATCTAAAACATCCTAAGAATTAGCTTTTATCAGACTCCTTGTCTGATTACAAGTTCAAGGCACCAAGAGAAAGTGCAACTCCGTGAAGAAATTTTTTTTTTCATGAAGAAATTTTTGACAGAAATGTATAATGAATTCTATTAGAGATAGGAAAGGGATAAAAAAAGAAAATATGTTTGAAGTGTAATGTTAATATCATCAAGTATATATAAATATGGTAAATGAAGATAAATATAATCACCTGAATGAGAACAATTCATAAGTAAGAGATAAGTTGAGAGACCTCTGGTTCCTGTTTAAAAATCATAATGTAATAACTGAGACTTTCAGATTCAGTGGAAGCAATGTCACTAACCAGGTCTTATTTTGTGCCCATTTAAAATCAGAAAAACCGAAAGGGCTTGGAGTGTTGTCATACACGTACACTGAGCAAGCCCAGCCCTATCGTCATTTCCTGTGTTTTCTTCAGACCTATAGGAATGAGTCCATCTTTATAAATGAGGTTTGCAAACTCCCCAGTTTGAGTCCTGATATTCTGCTCACAGCAGTGTGCCTCTAAAGTCAGTTCATCTCACACAGAAATGCTGATGATTCTGTAGTGCCATCCTTCTGAAAGATGCTGGGTGAAAGCATGCAAAGTGATAGTGGCATGAATTTACCCTGTGTTCTTCACATTCTTCAAATATTAGGGGAATATTTGATGCACCTCTGGATTTTCAGTATAACTTAATGTTCCCCGGTGCTGATAAAAAGAAATCTTAAATAATATTATGGACCATAATTTTAGGCAACTATCTAATTGGCCATCTTAAACTTATAGGGCCTGTTAGACTTCTAGGAACTATTAGAAGTTCAATAACATGGTGTTTTCAGATCTTATCTGATTTTTTTTCTTTACAAATACTCTCATGTGGATTCAAAAGGAGTCTGCACTTAATGTTTGAAGTTTTATACTTTTTAAGACTCATATTGCCATCATTGAGGACCCATCTTCTGTAGGACTCGACTCTGCCTTTCAAGAAATACATTAAGAGGGAAATATTTCAGTAAGCATTTTCGTTTCTTTTTAACAGCAAATCCATGCCCTGTCCCTTTTGTGATTCCCGAGAATGCTGTGCTTTCTGAAAAGGAGTTTTATGTTGATCAGAACGTGTCTATCAAGTGCAGGGAAGGTTTCCTGCTCCAGGGCCATGGTGTCATTACCTGCAACCCCGACGAGACTTGGACACAGACGAGTGCCAGATGTGAAAGTAAGTCAGCAGGTGGAGCCCAGTGAGTTCCCTCAGCGTGGAGTGTTTTCCCAACCTGTGAGGTTATTTGCAATCAAGTAACTTGATTGTAGATATTTAGATCTCTGTGCTATCATAGTTAGCATCTCCTAAATGAATGTTTAAATTTTTTTAAAAGATCTTTAAATACTAAACATAAAAAAAAAAGTTTCAGAATTAAGCTAAAACTACCTGATCAGAAAAAAAAAAAAAAAAAAAAAAAAAAAAAAAAAAAAATACCTGATCAGGAATCACTGAGCAAATTTTCAGAGCATATTCTTCTAAAAATAAGCAAGAAATTAAATGTATTTTTTTTTTTCACACTGTCCCCAAACGAGCCTTTAGTAAGCCACAAGTGCTTAATGGATACAAAAATTGTTCCATGCCAGTTCTCAAAATTAGACCTATGTCATGACCACCTAGAGAGCTTTCTAAAACACAGGTTGCCTGGGGCATACCTGTAGTTTCTGATTCAGTAGGTCTGGGATAAGACCTGAGAATTTGCATTTCTAACTAGTTCCTGAGTGTTGCCAATACTATTGGTCCAGGAAACACAATTTGAAAACCACTGGGCTGGCACCATGTTGAGATATTTGTGATGTGGCATTACACACTACAGTCTGGCAGTATCTCTTGCTACCTGTGATAACATATGACATTGACATCTCTTAATATGTATTTCCTAACCCTGCTATTCCCTCAACAGCAATCAATAAAAATATTCTCTGGTTTGAACCATATACAAGGCTCTGGAATATATTCTGGAGTCTTGGACTATATTCTGCCCACAATGGTCTCCATCCTCAGAGCCCTTGCACCCCGATAAGTAAAATAAGAAATGTGCACATGAAAACCTGAATTTGAATTCTATCCTCAAAAACTTGTGCCTAGTGCCTTACCTTTTTAGAGTCTTGGGACGTTCATTTGTTAATAGCACCAGTGATGCCTATCTTATGGGTTTGTTTTCAAGAAAAAATAAATAGGTGTATACTGTATTAGCAATACCGCCAGATAGGAAGAGATACCCAATAGCCCAGGCCCCTGAATTTTCAACTGGTAGTTTACCACAGCTTTCCAAAGTTGATTTTTTTTTTTTTTTACTCCAGATAAATGTGGGGCTAGACATTTAACTGGGATTCGGGTGCCAAAAACTTGCAAAAATCTCCCCCTAATGAAATGGGAAGAACTAAGTAAGTGTAAGCTGAAGTTTCTCATGGGCCATCTAGTCTAGTTTAGAGCCACCAGCCTGGAGGAAAGCAGGCCAAGTGGCCTCATTCTGCCCACATATCCTCACCTTGGTCTTGGCTCCCCAGACAGCCATTCAGGCCACTGAAAGAAAGAGCAAGAAGAGACGTGTTCTTGTTACAAATGTTCCTTCCGTGCATGCTTAATTATTCCTCAATATTCTTGAAAGGGTCAGGGGTTGCCTTGGAGAGGAGACAGTTTCTACTATTGTTTGTTATCCTCAATCTTCTTTTGCATTTTCTATTAGACAGAAAGTTTTTGGCTTAGAACCAAATATCCTTCCTTCCTGAGGAGCAAGCTTCCTCATTCTGTTCACCAACCTCTGATATTTACCCCTACAAATCAATGATTTAAAGTTGGTATACATGAGAATCACCCAGAGTGAGTATGTAAAATGCACATTCATAAGCCAGAAAGTCTAGAATATGCTTTTTTGTTTGTTTGTGTGTATGTGTGTTGTACTAGGAATTAAACCCAGAGGCACCTACCACTGAGCTATACTCCCAGCCCTTTCTATTTTTTATTTTGAAATAGGCTCTCTCTGAGTTGCTGAGGGTCTCCCTAAATTGCTGAAGCTGGCCTCATACTTGCAATCCTCCTGCTTCAGTCTCCCAAGTCTCTGGGATCACAGGGGTATAACAACTGCACCCAGCACATTCCTGACAAGATACGTAGCACTGCAATTCATGCATTTCATGATCTTCACTCTGAAACAATCACTATGACTACAATTCTGCTGTTTTTCTTTTCCTAATTTGATAAACAACCTGCTTTAACATTCTCTTGCACATACCTCTTGGGTGAGTTATAAGAGTTCATTGTTGGTCTCCTACAGACTTCTTTCTGACTTTAAAATAGCTCAACTTTGCTGGGTGTGGTGATGCACACCTGTAATCCCAGTGGCTCAGGAGGCTGAGGCAGGAGGATTGTGAGTTCAAAGCCAGCCTCGGCAACTTAGTGAGGCCCTAAGCAATTTAGCAAGACCCTGTCCCTAAATATAACATTAATAAAGGGCTGGTGATGTGGCTCAGTGGTTAAATCCCTGGTACAAAAACAAAAAAAAAAAAAAGGTCAACTTCACCATTTGAATCAGAAGGGGAAAAAATCCTTTGACCTTGTACATCTAACCATTCTAAATAACAGCGGATTTTTCTTTCAGTTCCTAGTATTCTAGATATTATATAGGTGAAATATTTCCTTATGTATTTTAACTTTGCTCTATAAATTCATTTGGACTTGAAGATGAGGTTGTGTTCCCAGTCTGGGTTAGTTGCACAGGCCTAATTGTGGTCTTGTCTCCCTATAGAAATCTCATGTGGGCCCCCGACTCACGTAGAAAATGCTATTGCACGAGGCGTACATTATCAATATGGCGACATGATCACCTATTCCTGTTACAGTGGATACATGCTGGAGGGCTCCCTAAGGAGTGTTTGCCTGGAAAATGGAACATGGACATTACCCCCTACTTGCAGAGGTAAGGAAATGTTTGGTTATTTCTTAGTGAAATTGCAGGGAAATGTGTATAGAAGTCTGATATGGCCAGTAATTAATCTGCATACTACTTTATATTGCCTTGACTTTAAACTTTCTCTTAACAGTTGTATCACTTTCCTTGATATTATGTTTTGTGCCTGAAAGTGGACACAAAGAACTCTTAGATTCCATGTTTGAAATTCTGCAAAATGGAAAAAGGTGATGAGGTACGCGAGTATATCCCTCCAGAACTTATAATTTCTGATAAAATATGATTTTTTTAAAAAAATTGTGATAATTTCACTAATTCTACAAATATTTACTCAAAGTGAAAATCAATGGTAGTGAACAAGTCAGTGGTGACCAAGAAACTAAATAAATAATCAAGTTGTGGTATGGGTTGTCCATGTGGACACGGTCAGATTTAGATTTGGGGTATAAATGCCAAAGTCCTTAATGCGTTGGGTGTTCAGGGAGAACTGTGGAAGTCAATAAGGGAGCAGCATGAGCTTCAAAAGAGGCAGTGTCATTGGAGGAGAAAGGAGATTAATTATGTGGGAGCAACAATAAAGAATGAGATCACCAACCCAGGACATGTAAGAGAATCTGTAACCTTCCCTTGAGAGGGCCGTGGAAGAGGGTCTCCCTCAAATGTAGCTACTGCTTCACTTAAGATCAGAAGTCAAAAGGAAGTTTGTGTGCTTGATTGCTTTAAGATACTCTGTTCTGGGCTGGGGCTGTCGCTCAGTGGTAGAACATTTGCCTAGCATGAGTAAGGCCCTGGGTTCAATCCTCAGCACCACATAAAAATAAATAAACAGGATAAAGATATCATGGAAAAAAATCTTAAAAAAAAAAAAAAAAGATAATCAGCTATTTTTTAATATTTTGGAAGGGGCATCTTCCCTGGATCCTCTAAACCACCTTATTCCTTCCTACCTTGACTCCAAAAAATATATATGTAGGATGGGAAGGCCAGGAATGAGACCCTGGACATGAGCATTTTAAAGTCAGCAAGGAAAGGAGGAACCTGAGAAGGAAGAGCCAGCAAGATGAAAGAAAACCAGAGGAGAGCAGCAGCCTAAGATCCAAAGGAAGTGAGATTTTTTAAAAAAAAGAAGAGCAATGGCCAACCGCGGCTCGTACTTAGGGAAAGACAAGGGAAACGTGGGCCAAAGCACACCTACTGAATTCAACATTCTGGAAGACAGGAGAGAGTAAGCTCAAGCCATTGAAGGGTGTGTTGAGAGCAGAAGTCAGATTACTGTGGTTGGAAGAATGAGGAAAAGGCGAAGAAATGATGAAAGAGAGGGCAAGCCACTCCTGAACTTGGACTGGAGGGAAGGGGAAGCGTATTAAATTGGTGTCTGCTACAGGTTAGGGGATGAGCTAGTTGATTTACACTGGGTTATTTGGGGTTAGTTGGAGAGGAATGTAAAGTGAGGGTTTTTAAATAAAGAAAGAAGACACTAAGGGGTCAAGTGGCATCAACAGGAACGTCTTAGAGGGGTTAAAATCACCCCAGTCTCACTCCATGAATTCCCTGTCCCCAAGAGAGCAGCCTAAGTAATGCGTGTGTCTATCCTCTGATCCGCACCTTGAAACACACCCGCTTGCTGCATCCTCCCCACCTGCACCCTGACTGCCGCTTCTCTCCTCCTGGATCCCAAGTCCTTGGGAGCCCTCTCGGCTGGGTAAAGAGACAATAGCTGGCAGAAGCTGAATAGACAGGATACAGAAGGGCCGTGAGATGGGATTGGACCCAGGACACAAATAACTCTGGTTCCCCCTGGGCCAAGCACTCGCCACCAGGAGAACCTGAAGAGGATATGACAGGTGGCTCCCTTGTGTACCACAGGCCCCCCTCTGGGAGAACACTGCTGAAGCTTCTTTGGAAATAGACCAGATGCTCCACCTACGATAGGTAGAAGCTGTGGGACCTTCGTGTGGAAGCTACTTTGCCTGCTACCCCATGGAGCCAGCTCCAGGCTAGCTTGGGATTCACAGCCCATGCTCAGGGCAGCCCATGTGCACAGGGACTGTCCCACTGTGAAGAGCCACATCTGCCTCTCACATGGCTTAACTCGGTCCCCAAAGCCTACCCCCTACCCTGGAGGCTGCAAGAAGGTCTTCAGGGTTGATTTAGACTTAAATGAGATTTCAGACTTAATTGTCTAAGGCCCTGGGAAATGTCCTTTGGGACATTGTCTAAGGCCACCCAGCCTCCCGAATCCATTGGGGAATCAGAGAAATTTTTTTTCAACAAAAATGTGTTTAAAAAAATGCAAACCCCTGTACCAGACGTTTTGATCATCATCTGAAGATAAGTAGAAAAATAAGTAGGAAGAGAGTGACACAGACATAGGGAAGGCCCATTACGTTTCAGTGCTGGGAAATGAGCAAGAGGAAAGCCATGACTGGTTTGCTTGGGAATTGGGAACAAGGCAGGGAGTGCTTCCCAGAGAGAGAGAAAGAGAGAGAGAGAGACTTTTAACTTGATCTTAAAAGGGGAGAGGACTTTTAGCAGGAAAGGGAAGAGAGAGAGAATAGCATCCAGGCAGAGAAAACCACAGCATCTGAACCCCATGGAGCCCCCCAAGCCATGGTGCCAGGGAAAGCTGAGATTGTCTAAGTGAGCTGGGTCTGAGATTTCTGCCAGGAATGATCAAAACTCAAAATTTCAGTGATCACAGCTTTCTTCACAACAGCCAAGCTATGGAATCAACCTGCCAACCAATGAATGAATAAAGAAAATGTGGGGTAGAGTATTATTCAGTCTTAAAAAGGGGAGGAAATTCTCTCAATTACAAAAACATGGGCACACCTGAGGACGTTATGCTACCTGAAATAAACCAGGCACAGGAAGACAAATGCTGCCTGAGCTCAGTGCTGTGTAGACTCCAAAAGAGTCAAACTCATAGAACAGGGTGTACAGTGGTGGTTGCCAGGGGCTGAATGGGGTGGGGGCAGATGGGGTGATGTTGGTCAAAGGGTATAAAGTTTCAGTTATGCAGCATGAATTAATTCTGGAGATCTAATGCACAGCAATGTGACTAGTTAACAATACTTGTGTGCTTGAAATTTGCTGGAAGGCTAGACATTAAGTGTTCTCATCAGGAAGAAAGAAAGGAAAAGAAAAGACAGACAGTGGTAACTATGTGAGGGGACAAATATGGTAATGAGCTTGATTGTGGTGGTTATTTCACAATATCTGCGTGTAGCAAAACATCAAGTTGTAAGTCTTAAATAGACACGATTTTTGTCCACTATGCTTCAATAAATCTAGGGGGAAGACTGTACTGGTAACAGCCAATAAAATGTCACACTTGTCCATATATTGAAGTTACCTCTGGAGATTTGGTTTTGCTACTCTTCCTGAAAGCCTAAGACCAGGAAATGTAATGAATTGTGAATGCACAATCCTGTCTTCTGACTATCACCCTTCCATAATTCCCTAGAGTTATGACCCACTCTGCTTCCCTTCCAGCTGTGTGTCGATTCCCATGTCAGAATGGAGGTGTCTGCCAGCGCCCAAACGCTTGCTCCTGCCCAGATGGCTGGATGGGGCGTCTCTGTGAAGAGCGTGAGTCTGTCCTCAAATCTTACTTTGAGTTCTGATGATGTGCCTGAAAGCTGCCGGCTTAGGGGAATGCCTACAAAATTGGCTTCAATCCTCGTAGCAGACCTGACAAGAGTGTTCAGGGCTGATCCACCATGCCAGCAGGTCTGCAGAAGATCTGTATTATTATTAATGATCTTGAAAATGCAGTGTTAAGATCCACCTGTCTTCTTCACGTGACTCCTGGCACACATTTCCAAGAGTCTTCTTGGAAGATGGAGTCTCCTGGCCTTCTTCTCTCTTCTCAGGTCTGCTGTGGACTATGCCAGTTGCTGCTAAAGTCAGTATAAATGTATGGTGTTGCAAAACATTGTACTTTGCAGGGAATATTTGTCACCCACCATTCACTCTTTATCATTAGGAACAGTTCCTCTTGATTAAGAAAATAAGGAAAGTTGTCACTCTTAATCTACACAGTACTTGGTAGATCAATGTAGGTCCTTACAAAAATGTGCTCAATTTTCAACTTCCAGAGCAGTGTAAATAATTGGGTTTAAATGTTTTTAAATGTCTTTGTTTTAAAATTTGTTTTTAAATGTCTCAACTGCGCTGTTTCAATATCTTAATATATAAGAATAATTTTGTGTTTCAGGGTGACAGGTGTATGTAACCCATGCTGAATCATTAATACAACAGCAATTGGTCTACATAAGTTTCTTCTAAAGGGCAGGCATTTTATAAGATTCTGGAACTTAATAAGCATGATTTTTTTTCAAGTACTCTATAAGGGGAAATGTATGATGGAAATAAATTTATGGCTGCTAACAACTCACCCTAGCAAGTATTCTCACAATGACTAAGAAAGAAGAAAGATCATGTTTTTCCTCCTCCTTTCTCTCAATCATTCCTTTTTACTTGGAGCCCCCAGAATTAATCTGCTATAATGCCAACAGACCAAAGACTTGAGGAGCATTTACTCTGGGTCACCCCAACAAAAGGCCTGGCTGAGCATATGCCTGTCTTTCTCCATGAGACCAAGGAGACCAAGGCTTCCTAGGATTAAATGTGCATATAAATTATTTGAAGATGCTGTTAAAATGCAGATTCTGATACAGTGGATCTGGGTTGGGACCTGAGACCCCACTTCTAAGCAACTTCTGGGTGATGCCAGTTCTATTGATTAGACAACTGCACTATGAGGAGCAAGACAATAGACAATCTCACATCCTTTAAATAAACTCTGTCTCTGCCAGTAGGAGGAATGATTGCTGTGGAAGATGTAGGAGAGAACTGTTTCCACCACCATCAAGCTTCAGCTCCTAGAAAATAAAGGGCAAACTGTCCCCTAATGACTAAATAAAGGACAAACTGTCCCCTTCTGACTAAAATGTTGCAAACAGCAGCCTGCAGTATAATCCATCTGATTCCCACTCTCACTTTTAGTTCAAGAACAGCCACGAGGCAGCCAAACCCTCTTAGAGCATTTAACATAATTTGTAATGGGAATTTGAAACGATAGTAAATGAAGATCATTCCACTTATTTTGTGAAGGGAGGAATCAAAGAACTTAGCAGACACTGATTAGAGCATGTCCGCACCCAGAGTGTATTTGGCATGAGCGTCATTACATCTGGCTCAGTATCCAGACTTCCTTTCCTGATTGTGTTTTCCCAGTGATTCTCATTAGTATGCAGAACACATACAGGAAGATTCTCTACTGGGTCGTGTAGGGTTTCACTCCGCCTGCAAAGTGTCTTTTGAATACTTGAATATATCAGAGCATGCGCATTTTGATCAAATCCTTTTCAATTCCCTTCTCTTTTAGCAATATGCATTCTTCCCTGTCTGAATGGGGGTCGCTGTGTAGCCCCTTATCAGTGCAACTGCCCACCTGGCTGGACTGGGTCCCGCTGTCATACAGGTAGGCTTCCTTTCACAGTTTATTTTCTTGGTGGCTTGGTCTCACGAAGACCAACACGGACAAGTATAACTGAAGCCCAGAGGTGGTGTTGAAACAAAAGGTTCCCAAAGATTCTCAGACTTCTCAAGACCGTTGTTGGAATGATGGTCTTGACACTGAACTGGATCACTGCCTGAAAAAAACACCTTTCCAGGGCCTGTGCCAAAGAGCAGCCTCTGGGCTGGAGGGGTGGCTCAGTGGTACGGTGCCCAGAACCACAAAAAAGGAAAAAAGAAAAAGAAAAGGCCCTAAAATAGCACAAGAACAGCACCTTTTTTGACTCTTTAGCAGCCTACAGAGTGGATGTTTTGCAGAGATTCAGAAATTTCATTTTAGTCTCTATAAAGCTAAATTACTAAGTTCATGATTACTATTTAGGAAAAAACAAAGTTATAAATAAATTATGACTTCTGCTAAGGTGGGAAAAAAATTCTTCAAAAGAGATGGTTCCCACCCTATGACCCAGCCATCCCACTCCTGGGTCTATTCCCAAAAGACTTAAAAACAGCATATTACAGTGACACAGCCACTTCAATGTTTATAGCAGCACAATTCACAATAGCTAGGTTATGGAACCAACCTAGATGCCCCTCAGTAGATGAGTGGATAAAGAAAATATGGTATATATACAAAATGGAATTTTTACTCAGCAATAAGAGAGAATAAAATAATGGCATTTGCAGGTAAATGGATGAAGTTGGAGAATATAATGCTAAGTGAAATTAGTCAATCTCAAAAATCCAAGTACCGAATGTTTTCTCTGATATAAGGAGGCTGGTTCACAGAGTTGTTGGAAGGGGGTACATAGGATCAGAGGAACACTAGAATGGTCAACGGAAAGGGAGGGGAGGGAGGGAGTAAGGGGGGGGTTGGAAAAAAATTGGTGGTTGAATGAGATGGATATCATTATCCTAAATGCATGATTGAAGATCTGAATGGTACTTATATACTTTGTATACAAGCAGTTGTATGTAAAAAGATACTATACTTGTGCATGATGAATAAGTAAATAAATAATAAAAAATAAAAAAAAAAAAAAAAAGAGATGGTTCCTTATCATGGACAACAGTTAAAAACTGTATTTGGTTGGTGACAAGCATGTCCCCTAAATAGCCCTTGCCTACCTTAAATATAGCATTTAGTCCACTTTGACATCTGTTTAATTGCTTGGTTATCTATCTATCCTGGCCCCCACTAGATTATAGCCAATTGAGGGCAAAGATATTTCTTTGTCATCTTTATATCCCCAGTGCACAGCGTAGTGCCCAAACATAGTAGGTATTTCAATAAATGCAAATAAATCAGTTTCAAATGACAGGATTTTTTTTTTTCCTTTTTAATGTTCTAAAAATTTAAGCAACTGTCCAAAGACTAAGGCTTCCTCTATTCATTAGGTGTGAACTCTGACTATCCCTCCATTACAAATGTTTATACCACCTCCTCTGTGGGTCAAATTTAAAATAGAATAGGCTTGCAGACACTGGAACTTGTCATGAGCAAGTTCAGAAGCTGCAAGAGGGTTTTAAGCAGGAAAATTATGTAATCAGATTTTCTTTTAGAGAAGTGATTTGGACACCACTGTGGAAAATGGCAGAAAGCAAGTCTTAAAATAGAGAGATTAGTTGGAAGGTAATAGAAGCAGAAGAGAAAAGAAGTAATGATATCTGGAAAACAATAACCAAGAAAAGGCGGATCTGAGAAAAGTGATAAAAAGTAGCATAAATGTTACTTGGTTACAGATTTGCTGTGGGGATAAAGATCCAAGAGGAGTCAGTCATGCTGGTTCCAGGTTGAGCCCAAGAGTGGCAAGTGGTGCTATTTACTGAGCTAGAGAAACCAGGAGACACAGGCTTAGGAGATTGGGGGGTTAAGTGAGGAGCAGAGGAAGGGCATACTGAGTTTGGGGGCAGTCTGTGAAAATTCAAGGGTAGGCAGTTGTGTGATAATTTAGGTTCCCAAAAGATACAGCTGGATTGAAGAGAAGATTTCATAAGTCATCCATGAAAAGCATTCAGGGGCGAGAAAGTAAGACTGTGGAATATATGTGGCATGAGAAAGTGACCCAGAATGAAAACCTTGACATTTTAAGGAAGTTGTTAGGTTTTTCAACAGGGATGTAAAAATAATGACAAATTAATTAGGACAGCCAGGCACCACTA
This sequence comes from Tamias sibiricus, assembly GCA_025594165.1. Taxonomy (NCBI): domain Eukaryota; kingdom Metazoa; phylum Chordata; class Mammalia; order Rodentia; family Sciuridae; genus Tamias; species Tamias sibiricus. The sequence goes on along the minus strand of CM046657.1, from coordinate 197,632,993 downwards.
ACTAGGTGCTCCCCTAAAAAGGAGTAATTTTTTTATATCAGCAAGCAGAAATATGGGGAGTTGGTTTCAGATTATTGGGTTTTATTTTTGCTGGTTTTAATCCTAGTTATTTTAATGTTTCTTTTCTTATTAAATTGCATATAAGTGCATTCTTCTGGCCTGCTATTTCTCTTTAACGTACCAAGAGAATTCCTTAAGGGGAGAGGCTGGTGTTTTACTTCTGTCCTCCTGTGTCCTCTCCACCCTGTGCTGGTACTTGTCATGAGCTGGTTATTTGTCTGTGCTGGTACTCACCTAAGCATTTTCCCTATACTTTGTGAATGAACAGCTAAAGAAATGACCAAAGGTGAGATATAAATAAAAGGGCTTGCCAAATTGCAGATTTGTGAGAAAGATGCCTATACAATAAATCTTTAGATATTCTCTAAGGGTTTCTTCTGTGGCTAATTTTTAACCCTACTTCAGATCCTGTAATTCCAATTAAAGCTGATAAAAGCCATGAAATGAGACTCCCAACCAACACAAAGGGTGGTGGAATCATCTGTTATTTTACTTTTTTTATTTGTTCTAATTAGTTATATATGACAGTAGACTGCCTTTTGACACATCATACCTAAATTGAGTCATCTGTTATTTTAGATAATCCATGTGCCTGATTTATTATCCTAAGAGTTGGTATCTGACTTAATCACTCAACCAATCGTAGAGTGTAAAACCAGCTCCTTCAAGAGTTGCACAACCTGTTTGAGCATATGACAAATTTATAGTTCAAAGTGCCAGACCATTGGCAAAAATAAAAAGATTAGGGCTGGGATTGTGGCTCAGTGGTAGAGCCACAATCAAAGTGCCAGACCATTGGCAAAAATAAAAAGATTAGGGCTGGGATTGTGGCTCAGTGGTAGAGCACTCGCCTAGCATGTATGTGGCCCAGGTTCAATCCTCAGCACCACATAAGAATAAAGGCATTGTGTACAACTAAAACAAATAAATAAATATTTTTTTAAATAATAAAAAGGTTAGAGAAGACAAAAATCAGTGGACTTGGAGTGAATGGAAAAGCTTTCAATAAGTAGGTAGAACTTAAATTGGAGCTTAAATCGAGTTGCTTGATGGGGGAAAGAGAAGGGAGGTGGTACCACTTAAGGTTGCAAGGTCTAGTAGAAATGGATGATGCAAACAGTGTTTAGTGGTGGCTGCTGCAGGAAGTAGACACAAATCCTATCCCATGAGACTTTTTTGGAGTTTTCAAGTATTAATTAAATAAATGTATGAATTTTTCACCCAGCTACTTGCCAGTCTCCCTGCTTAAATGGTGGAAAGTGTGTAAGACCAAACCGATGCCACTGTCTCTCAGCTTGGACAGGACACGACTGTTCCAGGTAAGACAACCCACACCTAAAATACATCTACAACATAAAGACTGGAATTCAGGGTCCTTTTATCTGAAGGGCCAGAAGATGCCTCTAGTTCAAGTGCAAGTTTTTTGTATTCCTAAATATCGAGATACGCACTCTAAATTTGAACTAAAGCCAGAGCTCAAAACTATTAATTCAGGATTGACAGATAAAATTATGTATATCTTGAAAATATATAGTGTTGCCTCACTTCACCAGCACATATATTAAAATTGGAACTATAGAGAGAAGATTAATATAGCCTCTGCTCAAGGATGACCCAAATACATGAAGTATTCCATATATTTTTGCAGTTACCATCTTTTATTGTGGTCAAGTGCCCCTGAGTTCAATCCCCAGTACCAAAAAAAATAAAAAGAAGAATCTAAGAAAAATTATGGCAAATTAAGATGGAAATTCTATCCAATAGGCAAGGAAAGGCTAACTAGCCCCCCAGAGGACCATACAGGCTCCCCCTTCTTATCTATAATCAGTTCTTCTAGGAGACCCCTATTAATTAGGACTCTCTTGTTAAAACTCTAACTGACTTACGTAGACAAATGGATTTATGGCCGGGCACAGTGGCACATGCCTGTAATCTCAGTGACTCAGGAAGCTGAGACAGGAGGATCGCAAACTGGAGACCAGCCACAACAGCCTCTCTCTGGCTGCCGAGTGGCTTCCTCTGCTGTTCAGTTCACATGGACAGGCAGAACAGCTCATAGCTCCCACATTTTACATGTCATTGTTCAGTCCAGAGATACAGCACACTGTCCCAGTTTAAAAATCTGGGAGAAGGACTGTGATCGGTCCAGACTGATTCCAGGCTCCAGCATGCACCCGTGATGCTAAGCAGGGTGTGTTACACTAATGTGAAGGGTGATTTTGGCAACACTTTGAGTAAAGGGGAGAAAGGGTTAGCAATTCCTAGAAGAAAAGCAGGTAGAATGTGATTCCCTGCAATGGGAGGGGGAAAGCTTTTCTGAGATATCCGAACAATAGGTGGTCACAAATAATTAGTTTTTTTTTCCTTTCCCGTGAGACTGAATGTGTTACGGAGCCTATGCTTAGTCCTTGTGCAGGCACAAAAGTAGATGCTCAATAAATACTTGCTGACGGTGGAGCAATTTCCTGGTATGAGTGACAGCAGGTGGAGAAATGTCTTACAGCATTCATCAAATCCATCAACCCATAACCTTCTTTCCCAGTGAATAAGACTGGCCTGGTCTTGCTCCCAGGTTTTTCTGATCTCTATACACAGCTTCTAAAAATTGATCCTAAACAAATACAGTCATTAAAAATCACAGATTGTCAGTGCTTTGAGAGAAGGTTCTCAGACAGGAAACTAGTGACGGAATCAAGGCTAAAACTCAGGTCTGCTGGTCCTTGGGCCTGTTGTCCACAACCCTCCTCTCTCTCCAGGTGACCCCCAGCCCACCAGCCATCATCACAGATAATGACCAGGGTCTTGAATCCTATTTCAATCAGCCTCCCGCAAAGCAGTTGCCTCTTCAGTTTGATCTTTTTCTTGCATCTATTTGTTCCCCCCAGGAAAAGGAGGACTGGGTTTTAACCACAACACCACCAACCAGTTCCCATGAGCAAAATCATCTCTTCCTGGCAGCTCCTGGACCTCCTGGATTACGCAAAGAAAGTCCAATATGGTGCTGGGGCTTATTTTGTTTAGCAAACTTGTTATTTGAGAATTACTTTTTTTATTTTGTGATATATTTTGTTATTTCTTGTGACATCCTTTCTTACGTGTTTGCATTTTTAAATATGCCTGTATTTTCTATATTAAAAAAATTATATTTAAATAGATGCTGCTCCACCCTCATGAAATGTACATACTCTGCTGTCTATTGGGAAAGTTCCTGGAACACATTTTTATTCCTTTACTTTAAATGATTTTTCCATTAAAATATATTTTGCTACTAAATAATATTTTTCTGGATAGTGCCATTTTATGAGGTGGCCAGGGAATAATAAAGAAGATTCATGATCTTTAGTCTATGTTACTGCCACAGCACACAATCCCTGTGGTGCACCAAGCAATTATAATCAAGGAGATTCCTTCCTTCTAGAACCATCTTCTTTGCCCTGTGTGTAACGATAAAGGTTTCCTCTTATTTCATCCCAAGACTTGGGATCCTCCACACAGAATTCTGTTCTGGTGTTGAGGGAAGTCTAGATAATTCCTTTGCCAATATTTTGAAAGATAGAGACATTAATGTAGTTCATAAGGGGAAAAAGCAACATGACCTTGGATTACAATTTCTCATCCTTCCCTTCCTTGTCATAGCTGAAAAAAGAAATGCAACAGTTGGAATATTAATAGGGAGTCCCTACTTAGGTCATGTTACAATTCAATGCTTTGGGAGAAAAGAGACAGAAAAGTGAAGACAGGGAAAAGCCAAGTGGGAAAGGTGCTGTCAAGTTGTGCTCCTGGTCCTTCCTGCAAAACAAAACAAAACAAAAAACAAAACAGCAACTGCCCAAGAGAGAGCTGAGCTGGCCCTCAGTCTCCACTCTTTGCTCTACCTCCATCAGACTTCAGTGCAGGAGCCCTGTTGGGGGAGATGGCTAAGATTGCGGTTGACTATGGGCCATGGAGATGTTTGGGCATTGCCGCCTTCCGTAGTCTCACGGGACTTGGCCCGGGATCTCGCGGGACTTGAGTGAGATTGCTGATCGGGTCTGCGCCATTTTGGTGGTGTGTGTGGTGTGTGTTAAAGTTGTTGTTAGAGCCAGAGAGAAAAGTTATCAGAATAAAAAAGCTGTTTCCAGTTCACCTCTGAACTTCTTCCCGCGGCTTCGTTGCTCCAAGCGGCCATCGCTTCAGGCGGCAACACTTCAGAAAATAAAGCCAAATCCTAAATTTTTGTTTTCAAATAGGACATTAAAAATCAACTTGTGCTGGGTGCGGTGGCGCACACCTGTAATCCCAAAACTTGGGAGGCTGAGGCAGGAGGATTGCTAGTTCAAAGCCAGCCTCAGCAATGGCAAGGCACTTAGCAACTCAGTGAGACCCTGTCTCTAATAAAATACAAAAAAGGGCTGGGTATGTGGCCCAGTGGTCGAGTGTCCCTGAGTTCAATCCCTGGTACCAAAATAATAATAATAATAATCAACTTGCCTGCATCCCCTGGGAGAGATGCTCACCCACAGGCAACAGGGCACAATGTAGCACTGTGGAGAAATATAGGAAGGATGAAAACAATCTTGATTCTCCTAGTGGTGCTCTTCCCTCAGTCACTGACTTCATTCTCCTACATCCACTTTCTTCAGGAGTCTTACAAGCTTATGAGTCTAACTTTGGATCGGTTTATTTTTAGTTTGTCAACTGCCACACTATGCTGATCTTTGTCATTTATAATCAGAAAAACATAAAATAAAGCTTAAAAGTCTGAGTAATAAGAAGACAAAGGTTATCAGGAAAAAAAAATAAGTTAGGGGAAACAACCCTCAGTTGAAAATAACCCTCAGTTCTCAACGTACCTACTCAGTGAGTATACCTGCTATGTAAAAGTCATATTGGGTTACTCAGAGTAGATTGAAAGGTCTGTGTTTTCACAGTAAGTCAACTCAGTCATGTTATGCAGAGAGTATAAGAAAGTGAAGTGCTAAACAGGTGAGGTTTGGAAAGAATACAAGTTTAGAAATCAAGTCACATTGGGTTAACACTGTGCATATCTGGAAAGTGTTATTTTAAAAATCTTCCATTCCAGATATGCCTTCTGGGGAATTTTTGACAAGAGAATCATTTCCCATGTTTTATGAACTATCATCCCACAAACAGAAGAAGATGATGAATATTGAGTAGATATTTACCAAACATTTGCCAAATGTCACCTTGGATGCAAAAAAAAAAAAAAAAAATACCACAAAGATTAAAATAAATAACTACAAGTCAATCATGTATTTTAGCCTCCAGTCCAGATATAACAACTACTAGGTGCTAACTGCACTAGGTGTTTTACAGATATTATTTCTTTGGAGCCTCATAACAATTCCATGGAGATGTATATTATTATCTCAACTTTACAGATGAGGAAAGTCAGGTTCTGAGAAGTCAAATAACTTGTCTAAAATAACATAACCATTAAATGATAAAGCCCAGCTGAAACCCAAAGCAAGTTTTAAGCATAGTAAAGCTCATGCTAGCATTATTATTATCAGTGAAAACATGGGCATGAACAAAATGTCCATCAATAAGGAACCCTAAACTGTACTACCTTGATGACGCTTGCTTAATTGCATATTATGCAGCCTTCAAAATAGTACAATAGCCTGGAAAATGTCTGTGGTAGAAGGTTGAAGTCAGGGGGAGGAATCAGGTGATACAACTTCCAGGGTGTGGGGTGTGGCTTAGTTGTTGAGTGTGTGTTTAGCATGTGGGAGGCTCTGGGTTCAATCCCAAGCACCACCACCCCCAAATTTTAACATACTCATATGGTTAAAAATCTGTTGAAAGTATGCATGATGAAAATGAGAAGGGAAAAATCCCCAACATTTTCTACATTTGTCTCTTAACTTAAAATCCAGATATGCCTGAACCCAAATATCTGTGAGGTTTTTTCATTGTATTTAAAAACCACTTCTTTATTCTTGAATAGCCATGTGGCAAACATAAAATAGTTAAAATGCTAATTTAAAAGCAAATCCAGGGGCTGGGGTTGTGGCTCAGTGGTAGAGCGCTCACCTAGCACATGTGCGGCCCGGGTTCAATCCTCAGCACCATGTAAAAACAGATTGTGTACAACTAAAGCAAATAAATAAATATTAAAAAAAAAAAAGCAAATCCATCAATTCATGACAATCAAATGGAATATGTCTTATGCCACAAAAATGAGAAAAAAAAGTTTCATCATAATCAAGTTTCTACTCTGTGTCACAGGAATCTCAAATACTAAAAGCCAGGCAATTGTTTCAATTGATGTAGGAAAGGCACTTGGAAAAACTAATATCTATTCTAACAAAATTTCTAAAGCTCAGATGAAGCAGATACTTCTATAGTGATGCTATACTTTCCAACTAACATCCATCGTGCTTGATGCTCTGATGAAAGCAACAGTAGAAGCTAACTAGCAATTGTCGTAAGCCAACAGGTTAGGTACACTATAGTCAAACAGATGCCAAGTTCCTTTGGCTTCCTGAAAAAGAGAAAAAAGTAGCAAAATCAATGATAGTCAGAAGGAGAAAGAAAAAAACAGACAGCTCAGCAAGATCTTCTATTTCCTCTAATCTCCGCAAGATGTTGCAGGTCTTAACGTGTCCTTATTACACAAAGATTAAAGTCTGGGGACATTATCACATGGTGATGTATGTATGGTATCTTAAAAAATTAAGAAACAAATGTTAGCAATGAAGAATAATTGAAATAGTCCATAATTTTAGTCTGGGATAATGTTCAACCCTAAAATTCATGCAAAGTATATTTTAATGATGTTAAACATACTAAATATGAAAAAGAAAGCATCGAGAATTTTAGGTGACCCTAATTTTTTAAATAAGAACAGAAAAAATATATATAAATCATGGTTGTATCTATATGGTTGAATTGAAGATTACTTCTCTTTCTTCTTTCAGATTGTCTAAGTTTTATAGATTTCAATAATAACAGATCACAAAATAAATTAAAGGTTAACATTATATGGAAGTATAACAGTTTGCATGGAGAAAAATTTAAAAGAATGTAGAGAAGAAAAATTAAATTAACCAGATATTAAAATCAATTCAATTAATACAATTAATTCAATTAGTACTGACCTATAATGCTAAGTGAAGTTAGCCAATCCCAAAAATCCAAATGCTGAATGTTTTCTCTGATATAAGGAGGCTGATTCACAGTGGGGTTGGGACAGGGAACGTAGGAGGATTAGAGGAACACTAGAAAGGTCATTAGGGAAGAAGGGGAAGGGAGGGTGCAAGGGGGGGGGGAAGATGGTAGAATGAGATGGATATCATTACCCTAAATGCATATATGAAGACACGAATGGTGTGAATATACTTTGTATACAACCAGAGATACATAAAAATGTGCTCTATATGTGTAATATGAATTGTAATGCATTCTGCTGTCATATATAACAACTTAGAATAAAATAAATAAATAGCCAGATAGAGATGTACAGCAAGAAGATAGATAAACTATAAGCAGATCCAATGACATATAAGACATAGGAGGCCTTCACCCTTAGTTAGTCTGGGTCCTTTACAAAACAGAGCCAAGACAGGGTTAGACAGATAGGAAATGTTCTAGAGGAAATATCTCCAAGAGAGAAACTAGGTTGGGAACTGGAAGAAGCTAAGAGAGTCATCAGATTGTTTAGTCAGCCTTTTGTCACAGTGACAACTAGTTGAGGTACATACGTAAGGGAAAAGATTTCACGGTTCAGTCTGTGGCCTCTTGGGTATTGCATCAGGCCTGTGACAGCACAGTTCATCACGGCAGGAGCATGTGGCAGAGGTCCCCTTTCTTCATGGCATCTGGGAAGCAAAGAGAGATAGGGGAAGGGCCAGGGTCCCAGTAGCCACCTCAAGGGCACACCCTCAGTGGCCTTACTGCCTTCCACTGGGCACCACCTCCCAACTGTTCCACCAGTTCCCAGCAGAACCACAAGCTGTGGACGTGTGGGTCTTCAGCACATGGGCCTTTATAGAACGTTCAAGATCCAAAGAGCCTCCAGGCCAATTCAAGACTCAATCAGACCTGACCCTGAGTGAAGCAGAGAGAAAAGAAGTGAAGGTTGGACAGAAGCATCTCAGACTGCAATGCAGTTCTTAGAGAAGTTCTGCAAGACCGCCAGCAGAGAAACCCCTTCCTCCCAGGAGCAGGCCAGCCTGGGTGTGCCTGCCTGCCTCCCTGAGTCTCTGGTTGGGGCAGCCTGCGGGAAGCCTCAGAGCTTAAACACAGTCACAGAAGTCAGGGCACAGCAGCTGGAGGCCTTGGTCAACTCTGCTCCTACATTAGGAAATCTGAGAGCACTATTCTCATGTCAGTCTCATTAACTTGGGGTCGGGGGAATTATCCATCAGGCTGTGCTGCAGTCATTAATGACTTAGAGAAACAAAATCATTTTATGTCCTGACTTCCCACTACCCACCAAAATCATTCCATTTTGGTCAACAAGTTAAATGTAAAGACTCAAGCTATGAAAATTAGCCATGAAATAACCTGTGGATTAATATCTGGAAGAACAGGACTCAGCTTAAAAAGAACCCAAGAAGTTCATCCATATTGCAGTAGTGCAGTATTACTAGTACTTTATTCTTTTTTGTTGTTGAATAATATTCCTTTGAATGGATATGCCACATTTTGTTCATTCATTCACCTGTCAATGGACATTTGGGCAGTGAACCTTGCAAATTGCTAAGTGAAAGAAGCCAGACACACAAAAAAACAGGTATCATTGATTCTGTTTATAGGAAGTATCCAGAATAAACAAATCTAAAAGATAATTGGAGAGAATTTGAGGAGTAGCTGCTAATAGATACAGGATTTTTTTTAATGTGGAAAAATAACTGCAAATAGATAATGGTGATGGTTGCACAACTATGAAAGTATATTAAAAAACACTAAGTTGTATATTTTAAAGATAACTTCAAATAAAATTTGTAAAGACCCACAAAAGAAACAAATATATTTGACAATAAGAATGTGGAAACTTCTCTCACAAGTCAAAAATTAACATTGAAAATTGAATAGTTTTAGGCCGAGCACGGTGGCACATGCCTGTAATCCCAGCACTTGGGAGGCTAAGGCAGGAGGATCATAGGTTCAAAGCCAGCCTCAGCAATGGCGAGGCACTTAGCAACTCAGTGAGACCCTGTCTCTAATAAAATACAAAAAAGGGCTGGGGATATGGCCCAGTGGTCGAGTGCCCCTGAGTTCAATCCCCAGTACCAATGAAAAAAGAATTTTTTTTTGAATTTTTTAAAACATTTTTTTTTAGTTGTAGGTGTACACAATACCTTTATTTTATTTATTTATTTTTATGTGGTGTTGAAGGTCAAACCCAGTGCCTCATGCCTGCTGGCAAGTGCTCTACCTATTGGGCTACAATCCCAGCCTTGAAAATTGAATTTTAAAGCCAAGAAAAACACACATGACAAAAAATGTTTTAAGATATTATGATTTAATATATATCTATGAGAAAACATTTTGTTTTAAGCAGAGGCATGAACAAGCAATTCACTAAGGAAGAAATACTGATAGAAAATAAGCATTCTCACTAACAAAAGAAATGCTAAATAAACTTATCTAAATTTTTGCCTACCAAATTGGTCAACTCTTGATGGCAGTGGTGGTGGTGGTATTTATTTTAATAATAATGTAAAGTTAGGCTGGGGCTGTAGCTCAGAGGCAGAATGCTTGCATAGCATGCGTGAGGCACTGGGTTCAATCCTCAGCACCACATAAAAAAAATAAACAAATAAAATAAAGGTATTCTGTCCGCTTACAAATACAAAAAAAAAAAAAAATTTAAACTAATGTAAGGTTGGCTATTGATAAAATAATTCTCTGGAACCTCTGTAGGGAATGTAAATTAGTCTAACCTTTCTTCAGAACAATTGACAGCCAAGTTTGATGGTGCAGGCCTGTAAACTCCCAGCAGCTTGGGAGGCTGAGGCAGCAGGATCTCAAGCTCAAAGCCAGCCTCAGCAACAGGAAGGCCCTAAGCAACTCAGTGAGACCCTGTCTCTAAATAAAATACAAAATAGAGCTGGGGATGTGACTCAGTGGTTGAGTGCCCCTGATTTCGTTCCCCAGTACCCAAAAAAATAAAAAATAAATAAATAAATAAATAAGGCTGGTAAATGTAATTCAGTAAAGAATCCTTGTGTTGAATCGCCAATACAAAAAATAAATAAATAAAAAGACAAGTGTTAAAATTTTTTAAAACGTGCATGCATACCTCTTAGTTCAGCAATCCCATACAGAAATTAGACTTAGAGATAAATATTTGTGCATAGAAATAACCACAGCCTTATTAATATTATTAAGAACCATCAGCATGCATAGGACTAAAAAAGACCTAGAATAGGTATGTAATTAATGGTTTACTCATAGAATCGAATAATATGAAGCCATTAAATTTTTGTAAATACATTTACAAAGAGTTTAACAACATGAAAAATGATGGCATAATGTGTTCCATGGAAAACAGAATATAAAATGTGATTATAGTATGTTCTCAGTCACCTAAATTGTGTGTTTACAATACACACAGAAAGAGATTTGCTAAACTTTGTTACTATTGGTTTTCCCTAGGACGTGGAACTATGGGTGATTTTTATCTCTTATTCAAATTTTCCCTTTATTTCTGACTTATTTTCAATTAAGACATATTACTTTATATTTGTAAATATGCTTTCATATTTATAAAAAAGTAATCATCCTCATAAAAATTAATTGAAGTAAACACCCCCCCTTAAGGTAATTGTGTATATAAATATTCTTTCCATTTACCCTAATTAACTTGGCATGTGCACTGGTAGACACTGAATCAATTTAAAGATCTGGTCTCCTTTTAGGTTTAAACACTGCTTCAGAAATCTTCAGAGTTCAGACGAAGAGCGTTATTAGTTATGAAAATGGAAGCTGCCAGCAAGAGAAAATAATCAGTTAATTTTGAGCCACTTGTGTACACAGGAAGAAAATATTCACTGGTGATCAAATTAAGGAATTTTTTTAAATCAAATATTAAAACTATCTGTGTATTTTGCAGTAGATCCTTGTAACTTTGTGGTTTCTCCAGGCAAGGGATGTCCATAAGAGATGGATATTTGTAAGATCTTAAATTTACCAGCCAAGTTACACTAAAATCACTTTCTAAGGTTTCCATAGCAACCAACATAGCAGCAGCAATACTTCTTTCTTTGAAGGGATTACGGCTAATTACTCATGATTCTCTCCTAACTGATCTTAAGGGAGTGGCAGCAACTTCAGACCTTCATATTTCCCCCCTAATTATAAGATACCCATTCAAGGTAACTGGGGTCCAATGTGTAAGCTGGGATGGAACCTGAGAGACTTAGAGTGTCCTTAAAAACGATGAAAAGCTGAACAGGCTCTAAGATCGGTAGACCATCCCCTAGCACTGCAGCCTCTCATTGCTAACTGCGGTAATCGGACAAATACATGATCTTGGGTGGAATATTTCTGAGCTCTTAAAAGTGTTGAGAACCAAGCCAAGCCACATGGAGATGCAGGCTTTTCGGGTGTCTGGGAGTGTTATAGTACAGACTGCTGCGCCCTCCCCTCCACAGGAAGCGCTGACCACACCCACTCCACGTAGAAACTTTTCCAAGTGACTTCACTCCACCCTCCTAAGTCCTGACCTGTTTAATTACATGCCTGGTCCTCGCCTTTCTGAATCATTAAGATTCCTCCTTTCATTATGTCTGCTGGATTTTTTACTTTCCCAGCAAAGCGTTCAAGTGAGTTTATGCTCCTGTAAGTTAAAGTGTATCCTGTCAGAGGGTAATAGGGAACTGACAAACTGGAAGAACCTGAAAAAATGGATTAAAGCAAAGACCACAGAAAAGTAGCCAAAGCTATCAGCATGCCTTTCCCAATTGGACCACATTCTTCCAAAGAAACTCTTATGAGAATCTGTGAATGAGAGAGTCACAGGGGAAATACTCCCAAAGTCCTCTCTTTTGTACACCTTAGAGTTCCTATTCTGCTTTGTCACTTAAAATGTGTTTTATCCTACGCTGTCTCATAAAGTTCTGAGAATTCAAAGCTATGTGGATGTCTAGCATTGAGCAATGCCTGAATAAACACTGGTATTCCTTCCCTCTGCTCTGCCCCTCCCCAACCGGTCTCAGTGAATTCTGCAAAATGCCCTCTTTACATTTAAGAAAACTAGGACACAGAGAAGAAATGCCTACAAGACCTGGTAATGCCTGAAGTTCAAGGCAGGTAATGCCTGAAGTTCAAGGCAGGTAATGCCCAATGCCTGAAGTTCAAGGCAGGGACTCAGAATAGTCAGCCCAGGGCATCCTTTCCAGGACCTGGCCTCGGCAGTTTCTATCCCATGTAAGTTTTACGACTATGGTAGTTTGGTGTTATATAGCCTGTGTTTCTGATGTTTGCAAAAGAAAATGTTCCTAATCACAAAGCAGCCTTGGTTTATGTGAGAGTTCCACCAAATAACTTCAGGCTATGTTTAAAGGACAGCCCCAAAATGTTCCCTAAGTCATAATTGCCACACTAAGAAGACCTCAAGATGAATGGCTCTCAGTTCTTTGACTATGCCATGGTCTCATCTTGAGGCGTTTCTTGTACCGGCTCCTCCTTCCTTTATTCCAGGTTTCCAACCAACCGCTCCAGCTCAACGGCCATTCCCCACTCTGGTCTTCCTACCATCTGAGTTCTCAGCCATTGGCTTTGTTCTAAACCCTCCTGCCTCCACCCCCAGGCCAATGGATGTAGGATGATGGGAGGGTGAACCCTACCCTTTTCCATTCCAGGGTTTCTTTTAGTGAGTAGACAAACCAATGTGGATATCCAACTCTAGAACGCATACCGTGTGTGTGTGTGTGTGTGTGTGTGTGTGTGTGTGTGTGTGCGCGCGCGCTTGTATTGAGATTCAGAAAGAGAAGCAATAGGTCATATATATCCAGAAGCTCTCTTACACACACACACACACACACACACACACACACACACACACACACAAATCTTTTCATCCCTGTCAAAATAATTTATGACTTTGGTGTTATGTCACAGCCCAACTTGCTGCACTTGAACCTCAGAAACCTATCCATGTGGTGTAGCAAAACCAAGTAGATTTCAGGGGCTGAGGAGGCTCTGGAAGTGTGTTGAATGGGGAATCAACACAAACTCTGGCTGATTCCTCATTCAACACAGGCTGCCAAGTTCTTCAAACTCTGACAACCTGGCAGAGACAGGAAGGCACAGCCCTCGTCTAGAGTCTTGATCTCATGAACTACACTACTCTTTTGCCAGTTCTGTAGTAAATGGAAGCAAAAGCAAATCTGTACCAGTTAGAATCATCCTTCTCCCCAGTCTGAGAAGCAGGAATCTTTGAGGTCTGGTCTACTGAACCTCAAACCACACCCAAGAGCTTCCCCGAAGGTGAAGCTAACTAGGCCACAGGTAGCTCCTGTTCAGACGATGTTGACTTTATTCTTTAGATTTTAATATAGTTCCTGTGACTTCAGAATCTAGTACCAAGACAACCAGGAATGGAGAGCAGAGAAGACCAACAAGAATAGGACATTAAGCTCTATTTTTCCTGTTTCTCCTCTTATACTTAAATTGTAAACCATTCCAGACAGTTCTTTCTGGTCTCTTCCCAAATTTCATCTTCTCATATACAGCACACTTTAATTCACTAGCTTGACTCATTTTATTTCTGCTGTCTTTTTCTCCTCCTGAAGGTAGATTCCCTTCCAATTTTCCCCTGACCAACAGTTGTGCTGCCACTGTAGTTCTGAGGATAGCCTGCAGCAGATATTTATCATATGTCCACCTCCCTCCCTCTTTGAAGACAAGCACTGTATATTTTTCATCAGTGTATCCTTGGTAATACTTGGTTTATAATAAGTGCTCAATAAAAGCCAATTGACAAATGAAATAATTAAGACTAGTGAGGGGAAATCTTCCATACAACTTAAGAACAAAGCATTTAAAGGAGTCCCTAGAAATATAATCTCATCAAAAATGCAGTATTCTAGATAATATTTGTGTGTACACACACACACACACACACAATATTACTCAGAGAAAAGCAATCTTATTTTTTAATTCTGTTTTCATAATTTGTCTTTCCAATGTCAAAAACAGAAAAAACCTGAAAGATAAAATCAAAAATAGTTACCTTAAAGGCTAGTTTGCTTCAGCAGATTCTGGGAAGAGGTGAAGACATACCTATATATAGATCTACCAAGAGTTTTTTGAAAGTCATTTGACAGTGAAAATTTCTTTGGTTAGAGAAAAAGAGTATATACCTTGGCATATGCAGCTTTATTTCCCTCATTGTCCACTGTTTGTACTGTTTGTTTTTCAATATATTCAGTGGTTTTAACTTCATGAATAAAATTATGTTCTATGTGCTGTTTATAAAAGCTGTTCATTTCATTTTTATTTCCAAACAACCTAATGGCTCATCAGAAAGGTTGTTTTTTTTTTTTTTTTGGTTTTTTTTTTTTTTTTTTTTTTTTTTTTTTTTTTTTTTTGGTACTGGGGATTGAACTCAGGGGCACTCGACCACTGGGCCACATCCCCAGCCCTTTTTTGTATTTTATTAGAGACAGGGTCTCACTGAGTTGCTAAGTGCCTCACCATTGCTGAGGCTGGCTTTGAACTCACGATCCTCCTGCCTCAGCCTCCCAAGTGCAGGGATTACAGGCGTGCGCCACAGCGCGCCCGGCGCATCATCAGAAAGTTTTTGTATCCACAGATACATAAATACATAGTACCTAGAAAATCCATGCTCTGAAGTTATTGAACAATGAGATTGTGTCCCTTCTTAAAATGACAACGTAGCTGACTCATTCTCAAGCTCAGGCTGCTTTATTAACATGTAAAATCCTTGAACTTAATTGCTTCATCCTCCAGACTCCACAGCACTCTGTGCACATCTCTATTAAAGCACTTCTCTCTTTACATCTGGAATAGTTTATGTGTCTGAATCTCTATAATAGCAAGGTTTGTTTTTTATTTATGAGTACAGTGTTTAAAAGCCCAGGTTCTGGAATTTGACAACCCACATTCAAATCCCAGACCCTCCCCCCTCACTAGCCACACAATTTGCACAAAGTGCTTGTTCAAGTGCATTGCTGTCCTATCTGTATAATAGAAGCAATAATATGGCCCACCCCATTGTCCTAAAGCCTAAGGAGGCTCACAGATAATAGATACTCATGCAATTTACTGCATCAGTCCATTTTCCTCAGTAATGTTTCTCGTGAGTCCCACCGCCACACTAACCGTCTATCGGATTGCAATCCAAGCTCATATTTCCTAACTCCATATTGTCCACCCAACTGGACTAGACTGAAAGAAACTTCCCAACAGTACTGGAAGTTGAGCTTGGCCAAGTACAGACTGTGTTATCGCCCTTCCATGTGACATTGCCATGCTGTCAAAGGCAATGAGACATTCTTGTGAATTTGGTGACTTAATGTCCCAAAGCCTCTTCCTCTAAGAAGAGGGTCAGTATGGAAATATATGCTCTGCCAAGTGCTTGGAAATGTTGCTGAAGAGAACACACGTCCTTGGCCTGCTGTGCCATGCTGTGTGTGGGCCAAGACCATCAGTTTTCCTATAGCTTCTCCCCCTGGTGCTTCTGCTACTAACACAATACCAGTGACTGTTCCCATTTGGTCCCACAAGCTTGGCCTTCAGCCCTTTGACTCAGGGATTAGAAAAGGGCCTCGAGGACTAATAAAGTCTAGGCCAAAGGCACCTCCCTGAATCCTCCAATAAAACAGTGTCTATGTAGCAGATATAAACTCAAATACAAATCACAATATTCAACACTTATGCTATCTAATGCATTCCACTTATTTGTTTACATTTTTACCATTCTGAAACGGGAATGCTTCTCACAATAACCTGGAAGAGTACAATTGGCAATTTAATGGTGTATCTTAGAGAAGATGTGATATCTTAGATTCAATGGAAACTACTAAAATTGCATCTTCGGTGCCTGGCATTATATCCACATGATATTTGGCGTATGAAAACTTACAGGCTTGGTTGAATTAGTGGCCCAAGATTCTACAGATATTCTCTGAGTCTGAGAAAAGCTTTTTGGTGAGTTAGCTTTGGCTGTGTTTTCAAAATCCTGCTACCTGTACTTAAATAAATAAATAAAAATAAATAAACATCAGAATAAAGGGAAACCCAATAGATGAGTTCTTTGAAACCAGGAACCTTGATTTGAGAGAAGCTCTTTTCCTGGGTATCATGGGTTTTTGCTTATGTGAGTCATGGGACAGACAATGCCCTCCAGACCTGGCCTTGCCTTTCATTGGTTCCCCTAACAGCTGAGTATAGAGAATACGGGAAGGAGGAGTCAGCTGGACCTGGCTAATGTCCTCCCAAGATGCCTGTTACAATAGACTCACCACTTTCACACACTAACACTACCTTCCCCACCCAATGTCGGCCTTGTCATCAAGTTCCCTGGTGATTCACTGGAGTATGCGCTGGAGGCCTGCCTTTTTTGGCGGCAGTAGTGGGACTACACCCTGCACCCTTCATTCTCTCCCTGTTGCTCCTATGATCTTTCTTCCCTTTTCTTCTCGTGCAGTTACCTTCAGTTTTCTTCTTCCCTTTTCTTCTAGTGCAGTTCTTTCCCAGGAAATGTGTCCTTTCCCTATCAGCTTCTGCTGTAAGAATCACGATGGGCCAGCCCGATGGACAGCACGACTCTCTGCACGGCTATAACCAGGAGAAAGGGCTTTAGTAGAGCCCTTCGGGTCTCTAAGGACCAGGGCCTCTTGATTTTTAGATCTTTAAAATAAGGCTCAGAAGAGAGCGAGGGACTTGACCAGAGGGACACCGTCATTGGTGAGAGTGAAGAACAGAACTGTGGTCACTGCCTTCAGGCCTTCCTCCCTCTAGAAGTATGTCTCTCCTTCAGTTTAGATTCTCTCCAATCGCAGCCTCAAGAATAGCTGATCGAGTACAATGCTGGCCATCCTCTTCATGATATTTCTGGATTATAATAAGAGGCTATGAGAAAGCACTGCACATCCTTATTATACCTATGCTTTGTAGGTACGGCCATGTGGTTGGAAAAAAGGAGCTTGGAGGTAACTTGCATCTGACTTTATTATGGTCAGGGAAGAACTGCTTGTCCACATCAAAGAGAGGAGGGTGTGGGGGATGGGAACTACATAGCCCAATCCATGTTTGTGGCATCCACACTCAACCAAGCAATAGGTCCCTAGCCTTTGGCCTTTTAGAGGCCTTCTCTGCTTGGGGGCTTTCCCTACCTGGATTCCTTCATCAACTATTCTTTATAGTAATATTATATGACATTGACTTGGGGATGTACTCTCTCCTCCCTGTGCTGTTGAACATAATGACTACTTTCCCTCTTGGGCAAAACATACATACACACACACATACACACACACACACACACACACACACACACACTCACGCATGATCTGAAGACGATTCAATAATTTTGTTTCAAAAGCAAGAAAGAATGCCTTTCCACACACACCCATTGTCATGACTATCTAGCATGGTGATCATCAAAGACCACTAGGCTCATCCCCAACACCTTGCAAGTATGTAAAATCCAATCCTTTTTGAGAGAAGGTTCCCTGGGGTGGGCCAGAGTTCCCTTCTCTGAAACTCTGACGCCCAGATTTTCCTCTCTCTATTTTCCAGTGACTCCTAATCCGCTCCTATAACTCCCCCAATCAGCCCACTTCAATAAAGCCTTGTGTTTTATTTTGAAACTTCAACCATGTGGTTCCAAATTTTTGGAAATGACAATATGATTTCTCAGGCCTGTCTGCATTGGTTTTCCTCCATGCTTTGTCTTTATCTCTTGAAGGAGGAGCATAGCAGAGAGAAAGACAGGAAGGGATGAAGGAAAAGACGTGCAAAAGCTTTCAACTGAGCACCAAACTACTTCCGGGTGACAGGCCTGGGTGCTTCACTACCGGCTCCAGTGCCAAGGGATGCCCTTACAAGGTGTCTCTGTCCCAGAAAGTTAATAATGGGCAAAGTAGGAATCGTGCCTTTCCCACATCCTGCAGCACACACCGCATACTGTGCTCAGTTCTCACTGTAGATCATAACATATGTCCCGAGGAGCATCATTCAAAAAAAACAACAATGGCAAAAGATGAGAGAGTCAGACAGATTGAATCTTATACCTGATTATCCAAAAGCTTCTAAAAACAGACTTGCATACACTGAAAGCTACTCTTCTATGCCCCAAACACTCCTTTTGTTTGCCACATTGCATTTGCAAAAACATGGTTTGAGGCACAAAAACAAAAAAATTGAACAGAGAGAGAGAGAGAGTAGGTAGCTTAAGGAGCTGTATATCCTAAATCCTCCATTTTTTTGCTTATATGGTGGAATAGCATTCTCAGAATCTGAAAAAAGGATTTTTTTTTCCCAAGGTGGCCATGGAGAAACTCCATTTCAATAAACTTAAGACCTAGTAAGAGCTACGTTCTAGTTAACTTCTCATATCTTGATCTGTCATTCACCTTTATGTACCTGTATAAGGTGCCCAGTGACTGTTAGCATAATGATAAATGAATGACACTAATAATCTCACACATTTGTGGACACTTCATAACTGACAGAGCCAATTTCTGTAGATAATCTCATTTGATCCTCACAACTCACTGAGGGAGGCAGTGAATCATCTGCGCCCCATTTTATAGATCAGCAGATCTCAAACATGTTTCAGTTTGGAACAATCAAAGGTCACTGTGTCCCTGGAGGAACAACATGAACTACTGACATTTTAAATTAGATAGTCACTTATTGTAGACTCTGGGGTAGGCACTGTCTGATTACAGGTCAGGCAGATGCCATGTGGGCTATTAGTGGGTATATCAGTCTAGGTTCTCCAGAGCTATAGACTCAGGAGCTGGTGGGACAGTTCAGTCCAAGTCCAAAGGCCTGAGAACCTAGGGAGCTAATGCAATAACTCCCAGTCCAAGAACAGGAAAAGATGAGATGAGATGTTCAGCTCAAAGACTGAAGCAGGTGAAGGGGGCAAATTCCTCCTTCCCCTGCCTTTTGTTCCTTAGTAGATTGGATGGCACCCAGTCATGATGGGAAGGGCCGCCTACTCAGTCCACAGGTTCAAATGCTGATCTCATCTGGAAACACCTTCACAGACACACCCAGAAACAGTTCTTTTTTTTTTTTTTTTTTCTTCTCATTCTTTTTTTTTTTTTATTATTTATTTATTCTAATTTGTTGTATATGATGGCAGAATGCCAGAAGTAGTTCTTGATCTAGCATTTCAGCAACAGACAGCTCTGTTCAACGCAAGGAACACCAGTGTGCCGGAGAAACCTGGTTTTGAGATAAATATCTACAAGTGAAAATACTTATTCATAAGAGATTAAATGGCTTTCTCTCTGTCACACAAGTAATCAGTAACATATTCAGAGTTCAGTATGTTTTTCATGGAACTATGTTGCCTCTTGAAATTTAATTTCATTAATGTGGAAATTTTAAAGACTGATTAATAACCTGAGAGATGTAAAAGTGGTTGCCATTCTAATGGTTCTAGAACAATCTGATGCATCCCCCTTATCCACAGGATCATGTGACTCATCCCAATCCAGAATGGGTCCAGAGGTACCCAGAAATAATTCCATCATTTCAGAATGAACTATTGTGTCCCACTTGGTAAATACTGAATCACCTATTTATTTAAATTCATGTCTCTTTAGGTATTTTGTTCTCTTAGATTAACTATATTATAATCTAAGACATGGTCCATCCAACTAAGACCTGCAGCCCAAATTCAACCCAGTGCCAAGTTTTATAAATAAAATTTTATTGCAACACAGTCATGCCTACTTATTTATTAATTGTGGCTACTTTCATGTGACTATCTTAAATCTTTACAGAAAAAGTTTGCTGATCATTCAGCTAGGAACACAGGCGGACTTGCTGTAAAGACTGGTTAAGGATAATTTGTAGAAATAGGCAGCTCATGCCCAACTCAGTAGTAATCAGCTCTATCACCCACCAAAGATTTTATAGAAGCTAAAAGTTCCTTCCAGAAGACTGCCTTTGGCAGTTGTATTTCATCAGGAAGGAACTTCTTTTCATAAAGTGTTATCATTGCTATGCAAGGCGTGGCTTTGTGGGATAATGGGAGGTCACTGAACTGGGTGTCTCTTGCATTCATCTCTTAATTTCACTTTGAAAAATGCCTGGAGATGACCAAGGGCTATTTCTTCACAACTAAAAAAGTAAAAATTAAAAAAAAATGTATCTTTAATGATATAGAATGTGGTTGCTGAAAATACTGGCATGCTCTGAAAATGTTTTTGCAGAAACTCCAGGAGGGTGAAGCCCAGGCCTCTCTACTTCAAAGCTCAATCACCAGCACCTAGGAGAGGTCACACATGCACAAGTACCCCCATGTGCATGTGAGACTAGGAATTGAACCCAGGGGCACTCTACCACTGAGCTATATCCTCGGCCCTTTTTATATTTATTTTGAGGCAGAGCCTCACTAAGTTGCTGACATTGGCCTTGAACTTGCAATTCTTCTGCCTCAGTCTCTTGCATCACTGGGATTACAGGCATGTACCACCACATCTGGATGAAAATTAATGACTTAAAAGATGTTGTTTTCTTAGTTTAAAAAAATGTTTTCAAAGCATATTTGAGCTGTCTGCTTGTAGCACACTCCCAATTTTGTAAATAGCTGTCATATAGGAAAACCATGACATGGTAAGAATTGTTTTTCTCTGTTTGGATGGTGAGTTAATTTTCTTATTCTTTTCTGTATTTATAAGTTTTCTTCAAGAATATATATTATTCTTTTAATGAAATGATATAATACTTATTATTTTTTTAAAAAAACTATTTTGTTAAATGGAAGAAAATAACCACTTTAAAATTATTTTCATCCTGAGACAATCTTTCTTTTCCGCTATTGCCAAGTTTTTTTTTCTATAATATGACATAACATCACCAAACCAAGTTATTGAGACACAAGATAGTTACAAGGTACAGAATTTGTTGCATGCAAGTGCATGTGCAACCTGAATTAGCCCCCTATTTATAAACCACAATTTCATGTTGCTTCCCTTTATCTTCTGCTAGTTTAGTACAAATTGTTTGCATTCATACTGATCTATCAATTGATTTCAGTCAACTTATTTATAAAAGGATATTCTCCCCAAAGTGACTTTCCTCATAATAACAACCAACCTATTCCCTTTCTTTGATTTCCTAAATTTAGACATTGAAAACATGATCTTAACCTATGTTTCCAACATCTAATCACAAAAAGTAATTTTAATCACATGACTTGAGACTTCTACATTAAATACTCTAGCACAATAATTTCCAAACTTTTGAAGTATGGTGCTATATATTCCAGCTTCTAATATTTTCATAGCCTTCCCTCCCCACAGGTATTTTTATATTTTGTATCAATTGAGAAAATGTTTTTGAATTGGTATTAATAGCTCTAATGTATATGCATGTATGTATGTGTGTATATATGTGTATGTGTGTTTATATATTTACATTTATATATATGTACATACACACATATATATACATATATATATATGTATATATATATATATGAATGGGGCCTGAATAGATAACATTATAGATTTTGTCTACAAGCAATATGCATGTATACACCTCCTTTAAAATGCTGTGCCACCGTTTCTTACCTTTTTCCAATAATTGGCTGCTCAAATGAGACAGTTTTCCTAAATTTATTACAATGAGTTTTTTCTGCTTAAACATTAAAATTGTGAAGAATTTTTAATACTAATCTATGCCTCTCATTTAACAGAGAAGAAAATTGCAAAACTGAGACCCCTAACAATGTTTTGAGTTTGGGGGTCACCCTGAAATTAATCAAAAAGTTGGAACAAAAATGCTGAGGTCATGGTTAGTCCCTTTGTACCCTGAGAGATGGACTGGACCATCCTTGGTGATACTTCTCCAAGACAGAGAGGAATCATGAAAATTTGGCCCTTTTCATCCTTATATATAAAACTGATAGAGACCTCCAGTGTGAAGGACTCGAGTTACAGCCCATCCTACACGGGACCTGGGGAGAGTGAAGGGAAACTAAGAGACCACTTATGAGTCAGAGCTCCAGGACTATAATCACAATCAGATCCTCATTCAAGAACAGCCCAGAGGCCATTAACCATGGAATGGTTGATCCTGGTTTTCAACTTGACTGCATTGACACAGAAAATTGGTAAAGCACAGTTCTGGGCATGTCTGTGAGGGTGTTTCCAGAGACATTTGTCTTGTGGGTCAGTGAGCTGAGTGGGGAGACCCACCCTGAACATGGGTGACATCCTATAGGTTGGGGCATGGCTGGAACAAAAATCAGAAGAAGGGGGAGCTTGCTTGTGTATACAGCTGGATTCCTCTTAAATGAGTGCACTTTTAAGCCAGACTCAGAATGTTAAGGATCAAATGACTTCTCTCATATGCAGAAGACAGAGCAAAATAAGGGGTGGGGGGGTGAAGGGAGGAATCTCATGAAAATAGGATTTCAGTGGAGTAGAGGAAGGGGATAGAGGGTAGGGAGGAGGGATAAGGTATAGGGAGGAACTGAGGAATGAAATCGACCAAATTATGCTACGTACTTAAGTGAATATACCACAGTGAATTCCACCTTTATGTATATCTATAAAGCATCAATTTTAAAAATCAATAAATAAATAGTAGAAAGACCAATAGAGTAAAGGAAGGGGAATGGGGGCAGGGACCCAGGGGAGAAGGAGAAAAGAAAAGGAAGTACTGAGGACTGAAATGGAGCACATAATTTTCCATGTATATATGGTTATGTCAAAACGAACCCCACTACTATGTGTAACTATAATGCACTAATAAAGATTCTTTAAAAAACAGTTCCTCTAGAGGGAAAAGATGGGTAAATACTACATTACTTTACATTAAAAATTCAAAATATTTTCAGCCATATTAGTAATGGAAGGAATGCAAATTAAAACGATGATCTTTGGGATCACTTCACAAAAACGAATTAAAGTAATAGAAGTCAATGGGATGCTGGCCATGAGCAAGCTTATGCACTGCCGCTGAGTGTAAATCAAAACAAGCACTCGAGAAGAGAGTTTGACACTGCTCATTAAAACCATTAAAAACAGTTACATTCCTAGGAAATTACCTTCAGAAAAATAAGAGTTTCCACCATGACGTATTAGAAAGATACCCATCACAGTACTTTTTACGACTGTAAGGTTGTAAAGAACATAAATTTTGAAAATGTAACTAAAACACTATGCACCAAAATAACAGAATGGCATGCAAAAATTAAAGACCAAGTGCATTAGATAATGGGGAAATGCCCCTGGCATAGCATTAAACAGGAGAGAATAATGCAAAACCATGCAGTAACATAATGGCAATTCAATGAAACTAAATTACATATATTTTTCTAGTGTGTATATATGAGTGTGTAATTAAGTCATTACACCTAAATGTAAACAGTGGTGGCAACACAATACAATCTTGGAGACAGTATCCAGTTGATTATTTTTCTAACTTAGAGCTTTCATTATTTTCAAATGTTTATAAAAGTAATTAGAAATATATAGTTACCCATGGAGTTCTACCAGAAACACTGGAAGCTTTGAGAGAGACTGTCAGTTCCCTGAGGAGAGGAGAGAGATGGCTCAGGAAGTACAGGTTCCTTCATTCCCGATAGAGAGAAAACAAAGGAATCCTTCAGAAAAGGAAGCCGCAGCCAGATTCTAGTGAGTTCTTTCCTTGGTATTCTTTCATAGCAATCCTCTATGCCTGGGTTTCTCCAAGGCCCACTGGAGCTCATTTCTGTTTTCCTGGAACATGTTTGCTGCCTCGTTTTCTATACCGACCCACTCACAGTGATACCAGCGATGAGAATCAGGGCTGAGTCCCATTTCCCCACGGTGAAGATTGAACACCAAAGAAACACTGAGGCAAGAGCAAAATGTTTTGCTTAAAGGATAGAACAGAGAAAGGGGGGGGAGAGATTCCTCTGCAAAGGCAGAGGAGGGGGTCCAAGTTGGAGCCTGAGGAAGTAGAGCCCCTACTTTTATTCATTTTACTTTTTTTTTTTCTTTCTCCTCAGGCTTCTTTCTCCTCTTATCTTGCCTATATGACTAGTGACCAAAAGGTGGAGTGATCCAAGGGGGAGAATGAAGCCGCCCAGGGGTACAGGCAGAAGGGAGCAGCCCAGGGGGCCTTCATCATTAACAACTCCTTGTAGGGAAGAACAATTTCCTGGAGGCAGGTTACCTTGGCAACAGGTTGGAGGAGGAAGGGGAAGTATCCTAAAAGTATTAGCATTTTATTTCCTTTCTTTTAGAACCAGCCCCCATCTTCCCAATCCAACCCAATCGTTCATTACCTACATTGTCTGTCCTTTTACTTCCTGGCCTTAACAGCAACTCCCTCCTTCCACAAGCCTCTCTTCAGAGAGAGAAGCATTTCCCTGCCCTCCAGCTCTGTGCTCAGCCCTTTTCTGCCTAAAGGATACCGATCCATGGTTCTCCTCACTGTGATCATCTGTACACATCCCCAGCAGTGCACCACAGACACCAACCACAAAACCAGGGGCACAAGTTGGCGCCATGCTGGCAAGATTGCACTATGATGAAAATCCTAGAGAACTCACAAGCGGAAATCACAGCCTTTGGCCCAGCTTTTTACTCATGCAAATTTGTCCACTTCCCTTAATGCAGTGGCAGGGTTGAGTGAGAATGGTCTTTTCCATCTTGGTCTTTCTTTGAGTCCTTGGCTTTTTGCCTTTCTTTTTCCCCACTTCACTATCCACACTCCCCATCCCCATGATTCCTGCCAGCACCCAGGGCCTCTCAGCTAACAGAGCTTCTTCCTGCTCAGTCTCTTGATTAGACTTTGATCCAGGGATCTAGCAGAGTTTTGCTTCCTAAGAGCAAAGGAATCACTGAAAGTTATAAATTTCATTCACGAGCCCCATTTCAATGCTAAGATTCCAAACACATATGCTAATCTTGAGTAAGCATATTTCTCTTCTGACAACTCACTTCTGAACTATACAGTTCTGACAATTATACCACTTGGTGTCTAAGAAGAGCCAACTGTTACATTTTATCATCATTAACCCAAGACCAATGTTTAGCAAATACACATAGGAATGACCACACTAGCTGTTAAGTTATTGAAATACATAATGGTTGATAAATAGCCTCTCCCCACCCCCCTTTTATCCTCTTGTCCCACCTCATTGAAGCTAACCCAATCCCTCACCCAAGACACCCTGGATCTCCCCCAAATCCAGCAAATAAAGGATTGAGTTGATACTGGCCAAAGAACCAGCTGAGCAACAGATGCATAGCTATCGTCCACTCTGGTCCGCTCTCAAGCCACACAGGTAGTTAAATATTTTGAATGTTATTCCTGCAAGACATGATACATCTGACCAACATAAATTCTTTCAGTTGTTTAAAAAAAAAAAAAAAAAAAAAAAAAAAAAAAGTCTAGCCCAGTAGTTCTCAACTGTAAGCATGAAACTGAATTCCCTGGAGGGTTTGTTAAAGCATGCTCTGCCAGGCCTCACCCTCGAAGGTTCTGATTCAATAAGTCCAGGGTGGGACCTGGGAATCTGCATTTCTCATACTTCCCAGGAAATGATGCTGCAGCTTGTCCACCTTTCCATAGATAGCTCCCTGTTATAAATGTATCTTCAGAGCTCAAACATCAGCTCACATAAGAATCATATGAGGAATCACATAAGACAGATTCTTCTTCAGTGGCTCTGGTTGGAGCCCCAAGCTCTACATTGTATCAGACTCCCAGGTGATGCATAGAGAACCATGATCTTGAAGCACAAGGTCTTAGAGCACCACAGAGAATTCACTCTTTACTTCCACATAATGAAGTTCTTACCTCTAAGCCCTCTTTTCTCTCTGTATACAATTCCCTTCTTGTCTTTCTTCTTTCATATTTTTTTACTTTTTCCACTTGCTTTCTTTTGTTCTTCCTTCTTTCCTTTTCCTCTCACCTGATTTATTTTCTTCCTTCCCTTTCTTTCTGTTCTTCTTTGCTTCACACCTTGTTTTCCTTGTTGATTTTTGAAGGCTTCAAATACCCAGCCCACTCGCAGGATTCACCCTGGGTTAAATAAAAATAAAAACAAAAATGTAGCTCTGATTTCTCAAAACCAGACTCCACCCAGACTGTATTGGAGCTTCATGATTCCAACAATGAGGTCAGAAATGAGTATAGGAAAATACAGGCAGGTGCATGTCAGGAAACAAAGGAGCCAGTCAAGTGCAAAGGAAAGACTAATTTCTCTTTTCTAGAAAATAGTTGACTTGGAAAACTCTTCCATGATTAGAAATTTGTCCTACCTACTAACTAAGCACTCTTTCCACAGAACATAAAAGTGAAGTGTCAATCTTGGTAAATCAAGCCATTTTCTGGATATTAATAGTGCTTAATTCTAGTTGAGAATAAACAGTCTTCTGTGAGTTACAGGCTTGTACTCTCCCTGCCCTTGGGCTGGGCAAGCTTCTTAGCTTATGGAAAAGTCTACAAGTCCTAACACTAAAGGGAGAAGTCCCTGGCCCCACCTTGCTCAACTTGGGGAAACCCATGACATGGCAGAAGTTTGCTGTTTTACTAGTTGTATCTGAGAATTAATTCTGATCAATCTTTCCAAAAAAGGTGGAAAGGGATATGGAAATGGTAGCCATCTTCCTAGTGCAAAAAGAAAAAACAAAAATGAAATTCATTTGACTTCAGTTCATCCACTGCTAAATGTCTTCCTGAGACCTACATGGTGTAGTTGTCCCTATGTTCCTCCCTGTGTGACAAGTGACTCAGCCTTGAATTCTCAACTACATCTAGCTAGCAAAAGATTTCTAAACTCACTGCACCTTGATCATCTCATCTGTAGAATGGACACAATTAATTTAACTAACTGGGTACCTATAAGAGAACATATATGAAAAGAATGCCCACAGTGGTTCTTGATTGTGGGCAAATTGGTCCCCCCGGGTACATTTGTAACTTGTCACCAAATGGGGGTACTACTGATATCCAGAGGGTAGAGACCAGAGATACTGTCACCATCTCACAATGTACAGAGTCCCCACCCCCAAAACCACCACCATAGCAAAGAGTTTTCAGCCCAAAATTTTAGTAGTGTTTGGACAGAGAAAGCTCACTTGGAAGATGTTCACATGCATCAATATCCCTCTTTCCTTCTTGAATGAAAAAGAGAGAAACAAAGGAGGAGAAGTACATGAAGATGAAATCTTCAACATATAGCCACAAAGAAAACTCCTGATTGGGAGGGTGGAAGTATCATATTTAGGGGTCTCAAACTCAAATGCCAACAACAGGAGCCAGGCAAATAATATAAATAAGTAAAACACTACAGCAAATAAAAATATCTAAACATAGATAATGATCAAAGACATTACAAATACTTTAAATATCTTTCTTTTTTCTTATTTAAACTCTACTAGTAAATCAATTGTGTTCCTATACATCAGTGATGTATAGGAACAACTGAAAGAGAAATTAGGAAAACTATCCCATTCACAGTACCTTGAAAAAAATTATTAGATTGGTGTGGCATCTCTCACACTATGTTGGAGTTGAGCCCAAGTTCCTTCCCATTAATTCGGGGAGTCAAACTTGGTTCCTCTTTGCTTGAGAAATGCTACTCTTGTGCAGTGCTATAAGAGTTAACTTTGTATGTGTTTTTGCTACTTCTTACTGTTTCACCTTTTGTTCTCACATGTGGTCACCAAATGTTCCTATCTTAATAGAATGAAACTGATTTGGAAACTTAAAGCCTTGTGGAATCCGTGGCTGGAATTTTATTAATATTCCTTTATTATTATTATTATATTATTATTATTATTATTACTACTACTACTAATATTAATTATTATAGAGAAGCAGCTTAACAAATGCCAATTATTTTAACCTCTTTTGCTATAATCATTATGCACCAAAAAGAGGCTATTAGAGCCTCTTTGTAATTGAAAGGGACTTCTTTTGTTTTCAGAGAAGTTAATTAAGACAAAGTCCTTCAGGACTAGCATCTGGCTTGCCCCCCTTTTTTTTTCTGCCCCTAGACTGTAAACAGGACCATGATAGAAAGCGCTTTGTATTCCAGGCAGTTGTGCAGGTGTGCGGGGGAATGGCTAAAAGGAATTCTTAAGAAGACAAATTTGAACTCAGACTACTACAGATAAACGTAACGAAATCGCAGAAGATTCAAAACAGTATGTTTGTACAAAACCTTGAGAGGTTGGGTAAACGATAAGAATGTTGCTACTTCCCTGGGTCTTGTGACTGTATGTAAAAAAAAATAGAATGTGTGCTGCCTTGAAGTGTGTTTATATACTTGCAAGAGAGAAAAATAAAGCAGAGAGATTTTTGCAACCTGACTCCTGTGTATCCCTTCCATCCTATCGCTGACTCTCCCCACCAGCATCGTTCGGGATTCACCCTTTCCCTGCTGCTGAAGCCAGGGATCAATCTAATAGAAGAGGTGAAAGACCTCTACAATGAAAACTACAGAACCCTAAAGAAAGAAATTGAAGAATGTAGGAGCCCTGTTTGGGGAGATGGCTAAGATTGCGGTTGACTACGGGCCAAGGAGATGTTTGGCTGTTGCCGCCTTCCGTAGTCTCATGGGACTTGGCCCAAGATCTCACGGGACTTAAGCGAGATTGCTGATCGGGTCTGCGCCATTTTGGTGGTGTGTGTGGTGCGTGTTAAAGTTGTTGTTAGAGCCAGAGAGAAACGTTATCAGAATAAAAAAAACTGTTTGTTTCCAGTTTGCCTCTAAACTTCTTCCCGCGGCTTCGTTGCTCCAAGCGGCCATCGCTTCAGGCGGCAACAGAAGAAGACCTTAGAAGATGGAGAGATCTCCCATGTTCTTGGATAGGCAGAATTGATATTGTCAAAATGGCCATACTACCAAAAGCACTATACATATTTAATGCAATTCCTATTAAAATTCCAATGATGTGCTGGACGCAGTGGCACACACCTGTAATCCCAGTGGCTCAGGAAGCTGAGATAGGAGGATCGCGAGTTCAAAGCCAGCCTCAGCAACAACAGCAAGGCGCTAAGCAACTCAATGAGATCCTGTCTCTAAATTAAAAAAAAAAAAAAATACAAAATAAGGCTGGGGATGTGGCTTAGTGGTCAAGTGCCTCTGAGTTCAATCCCTAATACTCTCCCCCCACCAAATTCCAATGACATTCTTCATAGAAATAGAAATGGCAGTCATGAAATTCATTTCGGAAAAAAAGACAGACCCAGAATATCCAAAGCAATCCTCAGTGAGAAAAGTAAAGCAGGAGGCAACACAATACCAGATCTTAAATTATACTACAGAGCTATAGTAACAACACAACATGGTATTGGTACCAAAACAGACGTGAAGACCAACGGAACAAAAGACCCAGAGAGAAACCCACATAAATAACAGTTATCTCATACTAGACAAAGGCACCCTAAACACACTGGAGAACAGATAGCCTCTTCAACAAATGGTGCTGGGAAAACTGGAAATCCATATGTAGCAAAATGAAATTAAACTCTACTAGTATTTTTTCCATGTTTTTTTATTGGTGCATTATAGTTGTACCTAATGGTGGGATTTGCTGTTACATATTTGTACATACACACAATATAACAGTATAATTTGGCAGATATCATTTCCCGGTATTTCCCCTATCCTTCTCAAATATCTTTTTTTTATAGTAGAAGGGAAATAGCTGCACATTCACGAGAAAAATGGCATCTGGCCATTTGAGAACTCCTTGTGTCCTCGAAGCAACAGAAGATGGTGGAGACAGAGGGGACAACTGGAAAAAGCATGAGTCCCCTCCAGGGTCAGCCACTTCACCCACTGAGAGCCCAGAGCTGGATATGGATAAAACAGAAAGAAGGACTTTGCTGAGGTTTGTTCTATTATAAAATCTGCAAATTCTGACATTTTGGTTGTTCTTATTGCTCTGAAGATTCAAAGAACACAGGCCATGGCCATGTTTGGTTTATTTTTGACACTGATTTCTGAAAAATGGCAAATCATCAACTGCAGGGCTTACCAATCTGCTACTACTTTTGTGTGACCTGATAGCTTTGGATTTTCAAAAGGCTATAAAAACAAAGAACATGCAAAACAAAACAAAAAAAACCCTATCTGTGACTCATGAAGCCTAAAGGGTCTTATCTGGCCCTTTGCAGAAAAGTCTTTGCAGAAAAAGCTCTGAGTCAGTGCTAAAAATGAAGTTTCTTTACCTTCTAAATAGGGCAAAATAACAAAGTCAGGGAATCGATGACTCATAAAATAATTTTTTTCAGGAAACCTATTTTAGGATTAAGACTTTAATATTTTTCTCAACAGCAAAATAGTTCCTTTGAAATCCTAAATGAAAATATCTATTATGTTTACGATTACCCCAGTTCTCATTTGGTGATTTGGGGATGGAGGTTGGACAAGGGAAAAGGATGTATGGAAATCGGTGATAAAAGACCCAAACAAATACATATTATTGATTCTGCAGCAAGGCTCTCCATTTGCTGATGCTTAGCTGACCACAAGTTAACTAGCCGTGGCATAAAAGTGAAACTAGATCCAAAGTCTGCCAAAGTTCCAGGTTCTGAGACTATATGTTCAATGATGTCACAGAGAAGCTGCCCCTATATTCCGGCTAGGATCCTACAAATAGTCTAGCTATAGTGATCTACCTGCGCCCACAGGAGAGCTTCGTCAGCAATTCTCCGATGTAAATCATGGTGCATGTTATTAAAGACGTGGCAAGTATTTACTTCGCTTCATTAAATAGTTCAGAAGTGACCACCTTGAAAATCAACTTGATAAACAAGTATTATTTCCTTCACCCCACACTCCTTCTGTGCTGTGGAACTAGAGGAGGTTTTCCATTCTTTCTCTTCGGGTTGTTCCTTGAGAAATGGTCCAGTCTAGAGAGGCAGCCAAGGGACGAATTGATCAAAAAGGGGTTTCTTCCTCCCCAATTCCTGTTTTTTGCTCTGATTCCAGCTGGACCCTGGCCAGCTCCCAACATAACAAAGTCAGTAGTGTAGCTGTAGTGTGACGTACAGCCACAATACCGCGGGAGGAGATTCGGTGGCAGGAATCTATTATTCTTAGTCTCTATCTTTCTCTTTATCTCTTCTTCTCTTCTTAGCTAAACTCTTTTCCTTATACTAAACTCTCATTTCATTTCTTTCTCTAGCTTCTCATTTCTTAGTCTCTGTCTTTCTCTAGTTTTTCTTTCTCTAGCTTCTCATTTCTTTCTCTAGCTTCTTCTGACCGAACTCTTAACCGCTCTGACTCTTATTTCTTCTTCTGACTACGTTCTGGCTGCTCTGACTCTTTTCTTCTTCTCCAACCCGAACTCTTCTTCCGACTGACCGACTGACTGAATGAATCCTTTCTGACCGCTTTCACCCAGTTATATGCCTTTAGCTTTGCGGGTGCGTCATGTGCATTTACAGGTGCGTCACGTGCATACTTAATGTATGATTATTATCAGGTGAAACTTATGGCTTCCAGCTAACCACAATAGCCATCTCCCTGATTGGGGCTCCTTCATTTCCCCCCCCCCTTTGTTTAAAAGGTGCTTTAATTCTATTTTCTATATTTTCTATATTTATTTTCTTGTCCCTACCTGGCTTTTCACCTTTTGTTTTAAAAGAGGGGATGTTTGAGCCCTTTTTGAGGAGATGCTGCGGCTTTAAGGCGGCAAGCCTACTGCTGACGAGCCAAGTTTTCATAGCGTAAACAAATCAGCTAGCGCACTTAATTAAGCACAACTGCATGAGTGGCTTTGACTTCATTGAATTTTTCATTTTCACCAAGCTGCAGTTTGATGGCTTTTGCAGCTTCTCTGTAAGCTCATGGCTTTTTTAAGCTCATGGCTTTTTCTTTTGACTTTTCTCTGCAGCTTTTGCTTTCTCTTTATGGCTTTTTGCCAAAGCTCATGGCTTTTCTCTGCATGGCTTTTGAATTTTCATTTTCGCCATGCTTTTTCTCTCTTTATCTGTTTTCTCTCTTTATCTATTTTCTCTTTAAGCTCATGGCTTTTTTAAGCTCATGGCTTTTTCTTTTGACTTTTCTATTTTCTCTTTATGGCTTTTCGCCAAAGCTCATGGCTTTTCTCTGCATGGCTTTTTCGCCGTGCTTTTTCTATTTTCTCTGCAGCTTTTCTCTTTTTCGCCAAGCTGCAGTTTCTCTCTTTTCTCTCTTTATGGCTTTTTCTTTCTATTTTCTTGTACGTTTGATGGTCTTAACCAAGTCGGAGGCTATGTTTTCTTGTTTTTCTTATTTTTACTTGCCTACCAAACTCCCCGTACGGGCCACCATTTTGTAGCTGCCTGACGTACAGCCACAATACCGCAGGAGGAGATTCAGTGGCAGGAATCTATTATTCTTAGTCTCTGTCTTTCTCTTTATCTCTTCTTAGCTAAACTCTTTTCCTTATACTAAACTCTCATTTCCGACTGACCGACTGACTGAATGAATGAATCGCTTCTGACCGCTTTCACCCGGTTATATACCTTTAGCTTTGCGGGTGCGTCACGTGCATTTACAGGTGCATCACATGCATACTTAATGTATGATTATTATCAGGTGGAACTTATGGCTTCCAGCTAACCGCAATAGCCATCTCCCTGATTGGGGATCCTTCAAGTAGTACCTGGAAAATTCTATGGAAGTAAGAGAGTCCATGTCTTTTCTTGCATCCTAGGAAAGAGAGCAGAAGCCTCAGACATGCATCTGGAATAGGCTGGAAAATAGTAGTGGCCAGTAGTATCAAAACTTCCTAGGTAGATTTTTGTTGTTGTTTTTTAGAACTTTCTGGAGTGTGTGTGTGTGTGTGTGTGTGTGTGTGTGTGTGTGTTGTTCTAATTAGTTATACATGACAGTAGAATGCATTTTGACACATCATACATAAATGGAGTATAACTTCTCATTCTTGTGGTTGTACATGTTGTAGAATTACACCAGTCGTGTAATCATATATACACATAGGGTAATAATGTTCAATTCATTCTACTATTCTTCCTACCCCCATTCCCCCTCCACTCTTTCATTCCCCTCTGCCTAATCCAAAGTACCTCTGTTTTTCCCTAGCCTCTCCCACACACACACTTACTATGGATTACCATCCTCATATCAAAGAAAACATTTGGCCTTTGGTTTTGGGGGATTGGCTTATTTCACTTAGCGTGATATTCTCCAGTTCCATCCATTTACTGACAAATGCTATAATTTCATCTTCTTTAAGACTAAGTAATACCATATTTTATTTATCCATTCATCTATTGAAGGGCATCTAATTTGGTTCCATAGTTTGGCTATTGTGAATTGAACTGCTATAATTTTTGATGTGGCTACATCACTATAGTATGCTGATTCTAAGTCCTTTGGGTATAAACTGAGGAGTGGGATAGCTGGGTCAAATGGTGATTCTATTCCAAGTTTTCTGAGAAATCTCCATACTACTTTCCGTAATGGTTGTACCAATTTGCAGTCCCACCAACAATGTATGAGTGTACCTTTTTCCCCACATCCTTGCCAACAGTTATTACTGCTTGTATTCTTGATAATGCCATTCTGGCTGGAGTAAGATGAAATCTTAGAGTAGTTTTGATTTGCATTTCTCTAATTGCTATAAATTTTGAACATTTTTTCATATATTTGTTGATTGATTATATTTCTTCTTCTGTGTTCAGTTCCTTAGCCCATTTTTTTTAATTTCTCATTTTTTTAATATTTATTTTTTAGTTGCAGTTGGACACAATACCTTTATTTTATTTTATTTTTTTATGTGGTGCTGAGGATCAAACCCAGGTCCTCGCACATGCTAGGTGAGCACTATACTGTTGAGCCACAACCCCAGCCCCTCCTTAAACCATTTATTGATTGGGTTCCCAATGTTACTGTCCCAATAAATCCAAATTCATATGTAAGGCAGAGATCATTATAAAGAAGAAAACTGCCTCTACAAGAGAAGATAGGGGCCTACCTTCTTTAAAGGATGATATGAGCATTATCATCAGTCCTACTAATGTGGGCATTAGAATCTGAACCTGCTAGTGCCAGGCCTTGTTAGAAAAGGGTGAGAGATGGGGTATGGGGAGGAAATGGTTCCTGAGCCCACAACCACCATACCCTCAGATTTAGACTTTGGACATTTTCCCTCAATGTGACTATGCATAAGGTTGCAGAAATGACAATGACCAGATTAAAAGAAAGCACTGCCATGTAACTTTGTTACAAAAAAATTGTTCTAAAACACTGCATGTTGGCTAATGCTTTTGAAATTTCATTTTTAAAATTTTCTAGGGATCTTACAGGATAACCTGGGGCCTTGCTCTTCCCTGAGAAGCCCTCGCCTCTCCTCCCCAGAGACCTCTCTTGAGAGGGACCACTGTCTCCCTCCTGTCTTTATTCAGCTGTCCCTTCTCTTTGAGGTGGACCTCAAGGTGTGCATGACCTTGAGATAGACACTTGTAATTCATCCCCTGTTTTTTCTTCTTCTTTCATTTTTCTCTTCTTGGCAATTATTACTACAATTACATACTACATATTTTAACCACCAATCCTACTGTTGGCTTCTGCTTCTCAAATGTAAGTTCTATGAAGGCAAGAAATTTTCTTGTCTGTTTTTTGGATAACAGTTGTATTCTTCTCTCTGAGAAGTTAGTTACCCCAGCCTAGAGGAACATTGGTACAGGAGAATGCACAGTTTTAACCACCTGAAACTAAACCAAGTGGCACTATTGTCAAGACCCAGATACTACAGAGCAGGCATGCCATTTTTACAGTATGAACCCCGTCCCCGATGGGGATATACCCTGCTTGACTTAATCCAACTAATGATCCCATCCCCCATTATTGCCAGGTGACCCACCAGGGTAGGTTACTGCTCAGTAGGTGGGAGCTGCCTGGGAAATAAAAATAATGAAATGAAATGAAATAATGAAATGATTCTTACTAAATGAAATAATTAGTAAGAAATAAAGACCGAGCTAGAAATTAGAAAAAGAGGAGCTTCTGATAGATCTTCCAGTCCTGATGGGAGCTGGAACTGAACAACTGGAAAAACGGCCCCATCCTTTATTTAAGGGGGAGTACATCAAAGGCAGGGATAAGGTTTCAGTGGGAGGAGTCTTGGTGCTTGCTTCTCAGGTGTGTCAGGGGTCTTGCAGTAAACAGGTTGATTGGCACTTTGGCAAGCCACACCCATCTCCAAGAGGCTGTGTGGCTCCAGTGGGTCACCCCATTTCAGGTGCTGTGCTGAGCTGGGTAGGATGCCACATGAACTAGGCGTCCTCAAACCATCGGGATTGGTACTGGCAGTTCCTGATACTAGGCTTTCCTGCCTAATGGTTTCAACATCGCTTTAGTTTACATGGGTCATGAATGGCCTCCGGCACCCCATCTTAATGATTGGTGCAGGGATGAGCACAGGATGCAGTTAAGACCAGCAGAAAAGAGAGCCCTGCTACTATGAAGAACTCAGGAGATGATTTTGTAGCTTTGGTAGAGGGAATAGGCTCTGGAGACAGACCACCGAGGTTAACAATCCCAGCTACATCACTTACCAGCTGGCAGACCATGAGAAAGTTAATGAACTTCAGCTTTCTCATCTGAAATAGAGATGATCATAGTACATACTCCAGAGAGTGTTTTTGGAGATTATAAAACAAAACATCAAGCACAGAGTAAATAAGCTACTATTGTTGCAATTCCAATGCGTAAAGGAAAAATAAATCTTGAACAGAGCACTCTAGAGCGGCAAAGGCAAATCATTCACTCACCAGTAGACATTCCAGGAATAGGCACCACATACCCATTAAAGACCGTGAGAGGTGCTAGGTAAATCAAGGTTGAGTCCTATATAGACTTGGGGAGATGAATCATGATCACTCCCCAAAAACAAAACAAAACAAGAAATTACTGAAGGTGTTACATTAATCCTTTTTTTAAATTTCACTACTAGTAAATCTTTAGGGCTTTGTTTTAAAAAGCAATCAACTATAGATTTCCACTTTGAATGACAGTTCACCCCCAACCTAGCCACTCTTATTTCTCTCTGGCCAACCTCATTTTCTTTCCAGAGGTAACCACCACCGCCAGCTTCCATTACCAACTCATTTTGTGAATAAACTCCTAAATGTTTTGTGGAACTTTATCATTTATATGCACTTACAAAAAGAAATATGTCAGACCTCAGACATACTTATAAAAGGTTGTGTAGGATTGAGAACAATAGGGAAAGGCACTTGGTTAAGGTTTTGTTTTGTTTTGTTTTTTAACTCTTTTTAATTATGATACAACACCAGGCAGAATCCATTTTTACATAATCACAAAAGCATGGAACCCAACCTGCTCTGATTCAGTCCCCAACACTTCCCACCTGCTCCCTCTCCCCTCCCTCCAAACCCCACCAATCCTTCTTGAATCCATTTACAGTTTATTTTTTTAAATTAGTGTCCTGTGGACACACCTGATGTTGGACCCACCTTGTCACATCCATGCACATACCAAACTTCAGTCAGATCCTTCCACCACTCTTTCCTTTTTCCATCCCTTCTTCTTCCTCCTCAATATCATGCATCTGTTCTACCGTTCTTTCCTCTATTTTGATGAAACCCCCCCTCCTCTTTTTTTTTTTTTAATTTCTCTCTCTATTTCTTGTTTCCCTGGTTTGGTTTAGCTTCCACATATCAGAGAAAACATTCAACCTTTGACTTTTTGGAACTGGCTTATTTCACTTAGCAAGATAGTCTCAGTCCTGACGGATATCATTTTCCTTAATTCATGATTGAAGACCTAAATTGTACGAATATACTTTGTATACAAACAGTTGTATGTAAAAAGATACTAAATATATGCACTATGAGTTGTACATATTAAAAATTATAAAAAAAAAAAAAAGATAGTCTCAGTCCCATCCATTCACCTGCAAATGCCATAATGTCATTCTTTTTCATGGCTGAATAATACTCCATTGTGTATTTTCTTTATCCATTGATGTGTTAAAGGGCACTTAGGCTGGCTCCATAGCTTAGCTTAGCTTAGCTACTGTCAATTGTGCTGCTGTATACATTGATGTGGCTGCATCATCATAGTATGCTTTGGTTATATACTAAAGAGTGGAACAACTGGGTCTTATGGTGGTTCTATTCCTAGTTTTTTGAGGAATCTTCATACCGTTTTCCAGAGTGGTTGCACTAATCTGCAGTCCCACCAACCCTGTGATTTTACTCTCTATAGGCTCTATGAGATTATGTGATTGTGCACATTTCCTTATTTGTGTTCTGGTTTCAGGATGAATTCAATGCATTTTTGAAAGATGCTGGACGTCAACTTGTGGTAGTTGAATTTTCAGCACAGTGGTGTGGTCCCTGCAAAAACATGTGTTCTGTTCTTCGTGTAAGTATCAATAGTATCAAGTTCACTGTTGTAGAAGGAATTTAAGCCCCAAAATAGTTTTCCCAGAAATTCTTTAAAGTTTGGCACTTATGAGACATTTTGGGGCCATATGGCATTTTGGAGCATCCTGATGAAATGGTATAAAATACATAGGGATCTAATTAGAGGACACCAGAAGATTAATACTACTTGTCTATAGATAATTCAGCAAGGAATGTCAAGACGTGCAAAAGAGTCCAACTATAAAAATGAAAAAAACTAATCACATTATAATAATGACATTTTGCCAAAGTTCCAGAGTTCAGGACTTTAAAATATTGGAATAGATAAAAGATATACATAATACTTATTTTTAGCTACAATATAAAAGATTAAACATTCCCTAATTCTTCAATTATGTTATAAGAAAAAATCATAGGTCTCTTTTAAAAGACATTGTCTATTTCATTTTTTCTGTAGCTTTTTTGAGGTATAATTGATAGACAAAAAACTGCACATATTTAATATATACAATTGATAACTTTGGACATAAGCAAATTCCTGTGATCATCATTACCACAATTAGACTAATAAGCATTATCTATCACTTGCAAAAATTTCCTTGTGTCCCTTTGCTTTTTCTCACTCTCCCCTGAAAGAGGTAGTAAGAATACTTAACCTGAAATCTAGCCTTATAACCAACTGCTAAGTGCATATCATATTGCCAACAATAAATGCTACATTGTACAGCAGATCTCTAGAATTCATTTATCTTCTAAAAGCGTAACTTTCTACCAGTGGAACAACTCCCTCTATACTCCTCCTCCTCCACCATTCCCTGGTAACCACCCTTCAATTATCAGGTTGTGTAAGTGACTGTTTAGATACTTCACAGAAGAGAAATTGTGTAATATTGGTCCTTCTGTCACTGGCTTATTTCACTTGGAATAATATCTTCCAGGTCCATTCATTCTGTTGTAAATGGTAGGCAAACAATGTCTTACACATCCTTTCTTGTTCCCTGCTCTGTTTTATAAAATAGTCTAGTAAAATAATCTACTTATTTGTAATGGTATAATTATATTCAAACTTTTTTCTATATGCTAGTTTTTTTCTATATGTTAGTTCATATTTTACAGTATCTCCAAATTAAAATTCTAATACTTAATATACTGTTTCATCTAATTTCTCTATTGCCCCACTTAAAAGCTCATTATGCTATTTGTTTTTTGTAAAACAGAAAGAATCTCAGGGCATTTTCTTTTCATCTCTCCTTATTTTGCACAAGTTTCACATTTACTTATGATCTCTTTCATGAAATTTATTGTTTCCTTCAAATATAAAAATGTCTTGAGCTGAGCACAATACACACTCCTGTAATCCCAGAGACTCCAGAGATGGATGGAGGATTTCAAGCTCAAGGTCAGCCTGGGGAAATTAAGAGAGACCCTGTCTCAAAATAGAAAGGATTGGAGATGTAGCTCAGTGGTAGCACTGAGGTTCAATCCCCAGTATAGAAAACAACAACAGTT
This sequence comes from Tamias sibiricus, assembly GCA_025594165.1. NCBI lineage: Eukaryota > Metazoa > Chordata > Mammalia > Rodentia > Sciuridae > Tamias > Tamias sibiricus. The sequence continues at coordinate 197,593,903 of CM046657.1, read as the reverse complement.
TTGATTCCTCTATAAAACTGAAAATAATATTCTGTTCTATTCTCAGTGAGATTTCTAACATTTTGACATTTTTTTTTACTTGAATCCACCTACACTGATTCTAATTACAGTCACAACCTTTGACATTTAATTAAAAATGAACTCACAATCAAACAGAGAAATGGGTTACATAACATCTCAACATGCCTACTATTGGAATACACAGAGGGAACAGTTTTTAAAAACATTTCTACACCCCGCTCTACTTAACGGCAGGACAGGGACGGTTGCGGGGACGACGGGCGACATGGCGGCTGTGCTGCTGCTGGTGGACTTCGCGCTGCGGGGCCTTCAGGGCGCCTCCGTGGCGGCGGGCAACATCTTGACAACTGTGGAGGACGTTGGCTCCAAGATGCGTCTCACCTGTGCCTTGAATCACAGCGTCCCCCAGGTCACCGGCCACCAGTGGATGAAGGGCGACAAGGTGCTGAAGGAGGACGCCCTGCCCAGCCCGCAGAGTTTGAGGTGGACATGGAGGACAGCTCGGGCAGGTATTTTGGTGTCTTCCTCCCTGAGCCCATGGGCAAGGCTGAGGTCACAGGGAGCGGGCCTCCCCAGATCAAGGCTGTGAAGAAGTCTGAGCACGCCACCGAGGGGGGGGGACAGTCACTCTGGTCTGTAAGTCAGACTCTTTCCCGCCCGTCACCGATGGGCCTGGTACAAGATGACCAGCTCCATCACCAGGTCATCGCCAACGGCTCCCAGAGCAGATTCTTCGTGAACTCCTCGGAGGCCAGGTCAGAGCTGCACATCAAGGACCTAGTCATGGGCACCGACCGTGCCACCTACGTGTGCAACGGCACCAGCCAGGCGGGCACAGCACAGGCCAAGATTACACTGCGAGTACGCAGCCGCTTGGCTGCCCTCTGGCCCTTCCTGGGCATCGTGGCCGAGGTGCTGGTGCTGGTCACCATCATCTCTAGCTACGAGAAGCGGCGGAAGCCTGACGAGGCCCTGGGTGATGACGACGCAGGCGCGGCACTGCTGAACAGCAGCGGTCACCAAGTGAACGACAAGGGCAAGAGTGTCCGCCAGAGGAATGCCACCTGAGCGGGCGCCCCAGGACTGGAACCTGTGCTGGAGCCCGGTGTCTGCATCTCTGCCTCCAGCAGGAGTCCACCCCCGTGTCTGCGAGACCCCAGATTCTCACCTCCGAGAAAACCCACCAGCCAGAGCAGGCCAGTTACAGATTGCAGCCATGCTCCTGTTTTAGTTTAAATGCAGTAGGCTTTCCTATGCATAGAATTCTGTTAGGTGTTCCTCCTTTTTAAATGTGTCACTGGAGCCCCTGAGTGTCTGAGTCTCCCTGGCCATGCCTGGGTGTGTGGGTGCATGTGTGGCCCTCCCCAGTCCCCCAGTCCAGTCTCCTGCCTGTCTGATGCTTTGTGGTAATTTCTTTATGAGGTTGCAGGTCTGTTTTTGACCCAGGAGTAGCTCAGTGACAGCTCAGACCTCTTGATGGTGGAGGGGGCCTGGCCACCCACCCACTCACCTGCAGAGTGACCCCTTCACTGTTCCCAAGTGACCCCTACCCCTTCCCAATGTCTGCATGCCAGGGGATGGGATAGCAATACCCCTTCCAGCGTGGGGTCAGTGGGAACCCTACAATAAAGACTGACCCCACCCCATAAAAAAAAACATTTCTACACTTTACTTATTTCTATTTCTATTGTGCAGATAAATGGGATTTACTGTAATATTTCCACATATGCATATGTCTTGAATTAATCATGTCCATCCACCCTTCTTCTCTATCACCCGGTGCCTTCCCTCACTACACCCTTCCCAGTCCCTAGTAATCTCTTTTGTACTTTCGGGTCAACTTATTTATTTATTTATTTATTTTCTTATTAATTTCCACGTATGAGAGAGAACATGCAATATTTGACTTTTTCTGTCTGGTTTATTTCACTTAACATGATGTCTTCCAGTTCCATCCATTTTGCTGCAAGTAGGATTTTATTCTTCTTTGTGACTGAATAATACTTCCTTGTAGTATTAAGAATATATGAGGCATCCCTCTAAAAACTGGAACAAGACAGGAATGCCCCCTTTCACCACTGCTATTTAACATAGTACTGGAAACTCTGGCCAGAGCAATTAGACAGACGAAAGAAATTAAAGGGATCCAGATAGGAAAAGAAGAGCTCAAATTAGCACTATTTGCTGATGACATGATAATATACCTAGAAGACCCAAAAAACTCTACCAGAAAACTTTTACAACTAGTAAATGAATTCGGCAAAGTTGCAGGATGCAAAATCAATACCCATAAGCATTTTTGTACATCAGCGACAAAGCCTCTGAAAGGGAAATGATGAAAACTACCCCATTTACAATAGCATCCAAAAAAAAATACCTGGGAATCAACAAAAGAGGTGAAAGACCTCTATAACAAAAACTATAGAACGCTAAAGAAAGAAATTATAGAAGAACTCAGAAGATGGAAAGACCTAACTTGCTCCTGGATAGGTAGAATTAATATTGTCAAAATGTCCATACTACCAAAAGCATTATATAGATTTAATGCAATTCCAATCAAAATCCCAATGTCATTCTTCAAAGAAATAGAAAAAGCAGTCATGAAATTCATCTGGAAAAATAAGAGACCCAGAATAGCCAAAGCAATCCTGAGCAAGAAAAGTGAAGCAGGTGGCATCACCATACCAGACTTTAAATTATACTGTAGAGCAATAGTAACAAAAACAGCATGGTATTGGCACCAAAACAGACTGGTGGATCAATGGTACAGAATTGAGGACACAGAGACTAATACATATAATTTCAGCTATCTTATATTAGACAAAGTTGCCAAAAATGTACAGTGAAGAAAGGATAGCCTCTTCAACAAATGGTGCTGGGAAAACTGGAAATCCATATGCAACAAAATGAAATTAAACCCTTATTTCTCACCATGCAGAAAACTTAATTCAAAGTGGATCAAGGACCTAGGTATTAGACCAGAGACAATACGCATAATAGAAGAAAAAGTAAGCTCCAATTTCCAACATGTCGGATTAGGCCCCAAGTTCCTTAATAAGAATCCTGTAGCGCAAGAATTAATACCAAGAATTAATGAATGGGATAGATTTAAACTAAAAAGCTTCTTCTCAGCAAAAGAAACAATCAGTGAGGTGAGTAGAGAGTCAACTAATTGGGAACAAATATTTAATACATGCACATCAGATAGAGCAATAATTTCTAGAATATATAAAGAACTCAAAAAACTTAACAACAAAAAAACAAATAACCCAGTCAATAAATGGGCTAAGGAATTGAAAAGACACTTCTCAGAAGAATATACACACTTAATCAACAAATACATGAAAAAATGCTCAACATCGTTGGCAATTAGAGAAATGCAAATCAAAACTACTCTTAAGATTCATTTCACTCCAGTCAGAATGGCAGCCATCAAAAACACAAACAACAATAAATGTTGGAGAGGATGTGGAGGAAAAGGCACACTCATACATTGCTGGTGGGACTGCAAAATGGTGCAACTCTTATGGAAAGCAGTATGGAGATTTCTTGGAAAACTGGGAATGGAACCACCCTATGACCCAGCCATCCCACTCCTGGGTCTATTCCCAAAGGACTTAAAAACAGCATATTACAGTGACACAGCCACTTCAATGTTTATAGCAGCACAATTCACAATAGCTAGGTTGTGGAACCAACCGAGATGTCCCTCAGTAGATGAGTGGATAAAGAAAATGTGGTATATATACAAAATGGAATTTTACTCAGCAATAAAAGAGAATAAAATAATGGCATTTGCAGGTAAATGGATGAAGTTGAAGAATATAATGCTAAGTGAAATTATCCAATCTCAAAAATCCAAATACCGAATGTTTTCTCTGATATAAGGAGGCTAGTTCACAGTGTTGTTGGATGGGGATACATAGAAGGATTAGAGGAACACTAGAATGGTCAAAGGGAAAGGAAGGGAAGGGAGGGAACAAAGGGGGAGGGAGGGGGGAAAAAAGAAAGAAAAAAGGTGGTTGAATGAGATGGATATCATTATCCTAAATGCATGATTGAAGACCTGAATGGTACGAATATACTTTGTATACAAACAGTTGTATGTAAAAAGATGCTATATATGTGCACTATGAATTGTAATATGTACTACTATTATAAATAAAAAATAAAAAAGAATATATGATGCATATAGACAGTCTTTATCCATTCATGTTTTGATGGGCACCTAGGCTGATTGCATAATCTTAACTTTTGTGAAAAGTGTGGTTAGATGTTTTATTCTAGTGATAAAATATTTGATTATTTCCTATTTCTCATTTGCATATCTACTCTTCTCTTGGGATTTATTCTTTCACATGCTCTCATGATTGTAGTTATCTTTTCTCCACTTCTGGGTGTTGGATTCCGTTAGGTACCTTTTATAAGGCTGCCTATTGGTCATGAATTCTCTTAATGTATATTTACCTTGGATGATCTTTATTTCTTCTTAGATTCTGAAGAACAGCCTTGCTGGCTATAGTACTCTTGGTCATCAGTGATCTTCCTTTAGGACTTGATATACATCATTCCATGCCCTCCTGGCCTTTTCCATTGAAAAATCTGCTGTTGGTATAATGGATTTTCCTTTAATTGTGACTTGATGCTTCTCTCTTGAAGGTTTTTAAATTCTTTCTTTGTCCTGTACTTTTGACAGTTTCACTATAATATGTTATGGTGAGGTTCTTTTCTGGTCATGTCTATTTAGGATTCTGAAGACCTTCTACACCTGGATGTCCCTGTCTTTCCTAAGATTTGGGAAATTTTCTGAAGCATTTCACTCAATAGGTTTTCTATGAGATTGACATTTGTTTCTTCTCCTTTGGGTATGCCAGTAATGAGGACCTTTGATCTTTTAATGGTGCCCAGAGATCTTGAATGTTATTTTTATTCTTCCTTAATTTTTTTTCTTTATTTATGCCTGAATGTAATATTTGTAAAGACTTGCTTTCGAGCTCTGATATCTTTTCTTCTGCTTGAGTTAGTCTTTTGTTGAGTATGAATTTTTCAAACTAAGCTTTTCACTTCTAATATTTCTGATGATTTTTTTCCCAGAATATCTCTTTCCTTGCCGGGCGCGGTGGCGCACGCCTGTAATCCCAGCACTTGGGAGGCCGAGGCAGGAGGATCGCAAGTTCAAAGCCAGCCTCAGCCATGGCGAGGCACTTAGCAACTCAGTGTGACCCTGTCTCTAATAAAATACAAAAAAGTGCTGGGGGTGTGGCCCAGTGGTCGAGTGCCCCTGAGTTCAATCCCCAGTACCAAAAAAAAAAAAAATCTCTTTCCTCAATGTCTTATTCATATATTCATATACTGCATTGTCTTTCTTATTTCATATCATTGTATTCTCTTGGATTTCATTGGGCTTTTTAAAAAAATTGTTCTTTTGAATTCTCTATCAGGTATTTCATTCACTTCAATATCTATGGAATCTTTTACTAGAAAGTTAAAAACTTTAGAAGATGTCATATTACCTTGTTTTATTGTGCTTCTGTACTTCTGTGTTGAAATTTATGCATCTGTTGGATGGATATCCTACTGTCTACAGGACATCTGTTTTAGGACACAGCTTTCTCCTGACAATGTGTCTTGGCATATCGGCTTATTGTATAATATTGGCTTTATTTCCAGCCTGGCACCTCAGTGTAATCTCCCTGTAGCTTCCTTGGCTGTGACTAGTGACTTCAGGCAAAGTGCATGCTGCATCAGAGTTGGAGAGACCTACTGTCTCTGCAGGTCTTTCAAGAGTAGGGACACTAGCCATTTAGGCAGTTGTTGCGTTGTCTATGCAATGTAGAGTATGTGGGTGCACCCTCTGTGGGTACTCCTATAATGGGTGTGGTGGCCTCTCTCAGGTGATGGGGGTTTCCACAGGCACTGTTAATATTGGATATTACTTGGAAGCGTTTCTGTTACTGGCTGCTCTAGTTGTGGAAAATGTCCTGAAGCGCTTGTCCTCTGATTAGAATTGATGTGGGTCTAGATGCTTCACAGAGAGAGGAAGAGGTGAGGGCTGGACTCACAGACCCCCAGAAGGAACATTTTAATATCTGACAGACCCCTCCATTCTGACACTCAAACCTTGAAAAAAAGAACATCTTCCTAACTTTGCACAGACATAGCCAGTGCTCAAGTGCAGGAGTATAAATCTACTCACGTGTCAAAAGTTACAGCTGACCAAATTCCTACAGCCTTCAGGAAGCATTTTCATAATGTAAAATGAAATCTAAGCCTTGGTAAACTCTCCCTCCTTCCTGTCTTCAGACTGTAGGGGTGGTAACTGCTCTGCTGTTGCTACATCTTGGCTGTTGCAGCTCCTCCTACACCTGTCCTTGCCTTTATAGGTAGTCATAGTTAGTCACTGTGTAAACTTTCACGAGTTTTACTAATTTGATTGTGCCATCTGTTTTCTGTTGGAATCCAGACTAATGCAAACATATTTTTATGTGAAAATATTTCACTGTGAAATACTATTCAGATGTTTTTAAAAAAATGAAATAGGCCCATATGGAATGATGGGATTATCTCCAAGACAATTTAGCATTAGGTAAAGAGCACAGTATAGCAAAGGTGTGTACAGTATGGTCCCATTTACATAAAACAGAAACACATATATTTACTTATAAAGGTATGTGTGCTTATTTATAAACCTTTGTATTACACACACACACACACACACACACACACACACACACATTCTCTCTCTCTCTCTCTCTCTCTCTCTCTCTCACAAACACATACAAAGGGGAGGAGAAGCATGCTTATCAAACAAGTTTCTTTTTTTCTTTGAATGAGTGAAAATTAGAGAAAATTGTGAATGGAAGAATTTCATGTTTTTCTTAATTTTTCTTGGAAGGCCCAAACTATTGCAAGAGAACATATGCATGTATTGTGTGTAATTTTTTTGAACTCATAGTACATGAGGGGATTGGACAAAAGGTTCCACTTACTCTACGTCACTGTATCAGTTGGCAATCAAATCAGGTAACAAACCAAATTGACAGAAAATGATTTAATACAAGGAATTAAATGCTTATGAAATCATTGGAAGGCTAGATGAATGGACTCTGGACTGAACAGTGGTCTCAGAACAACACAGACCCACCTGTGGGGTCCTGGCTTTGCCATAATCAGAAGTAAGGGGGAAATATGAAGCCTCCGTTGGGCGGGAAAAGCACCTTCCACGGAGCAAAAGCCAGGGAGTCGGAACCAGGACCAGAGCTGTGACTGCCCCAGCTGCCTCCAGACATCTAGGGTATTGACATCTGGACGTCAGAACCCTCTGCTGCTGCCTCCTACAGCACTGCCTCCCAGTGTCCCTCTCACTGTGTGGCAGGAATGTGCAAAGGTAGTAAGAAAGTGGCTTCTCGTCTTCTTCCAAGCCTCACCTGCAAGTATTTCATTGATAAAACCAGACTCTAGCTGCAAGGAATCTTTCCTTTTTTTTTTTTTTTCCTTCAAGCTCTGCAGGAAAGGTAGAATGAAGTTAGCTAGCCAAACCTTTATTCAAGGGAAAGGAAAGAAGAATTCAAGAAACTTTAGATACACAAAAGATAAAAGTTTACTACCCACAGAGTCTCTCTCAAAAAAAAAAATGCCAAAGGATGTATTCTGAGAATTTTTTAAAAGTAAGTCATAAGATAATGTGGGGCTTTAAGAAGTGATTTTTAAACTGTAAGTCTTAATTAACCTCCACAATCTCATTTGATCTGGGCCTTGATAACTTAGAGCAAGGGTCAGTAATTTTTCTTGTAAAGACCTAATAGTAAATATTAACAGCTTTGCAGGCCCTCTGGTCTCTGTTCCAACTACTCAACTTTGCTGTTGTAACTCAAAAGCCAATGATAATACAAAAACAAAGTAACAGGCTGTTCCAATAAAACTTTTTTGTTAAGAACAAATAAAGAGTTGGATTTAGTCCATAGGGTATAGTTTAGAGACCCTTAACTAAGAGAATCAGCAGACATAGAACCTTGAAAGGAGCATTTCTGGATCAGGAGGGGTAATGGAATTGTTGGGAATATTCACATGGAGTCGTCATGCTTGGCCAGGTCATCTGTGGTCTAGCCTACAGCGTGTACGATGGAAGTGGAAAAGGTGAGCCTCAAAATGGAAGCTGAGGCCGGTGAAGAAGGATTTTGTTTTATAAGTTAATGAGTTACTGTACAGAGTCAAAATAGAAGATTTTTTTTTCATATACCAGGGATTAAACCCAGGGATGCTCAACCACTGAGCCACATCCCCAACCCTTTTAAATAGTTTATTTAGGGAAAGGGTCGTGCTGAGTTGCTTAGGGCCTCGCTAAGTTGCTGAGGCTGGCTTTGAACTCACAATCCTCCTGCCTCAGCCTCCCAAGCTGCTGGGATTACAGGAGTGCACCACCACACCTGGCAAAAATAGAAGAATTTTAATAAGGATTTTGTCATGATCATATGTGGATTTTAGGGGGAAAAAAAAGTAGGGCTGGGGATGGAACACAGGGCCTCATGCATGCTAGATAAACATTCTACCACTGGGGTCCACCTCTAGCTGAGAACTTGAAGAACACAGTGTCCTTTAACCTGCTCCCAGGAAGAAGCTCCCATCCCTCCCCAGACCCTGCAGGGTAAGTCTGGACCCACCCAGACACTTCACTGTTTCTTTGCTTTGTGTCTGTCCTTTTCCAGCCTTGAAATGTTAGTCATCAGGTTGGTTCTTTGGACTCAGCTTCTGCCCTTGATCCTTTCTTCACCTTGGCACCCCGTCTGGCATTTGACTTGGTGCTTCATGTTCTAGGCAGTAGTAAAACACCAGAATGATGCTTAGCTCGCTTGGACAACTTTTTGCTCATTTCTTGTTTTTGCTGAAAGGCACCTCTAATGTGCGTTTTGATATTAGCACAAAGCTAATGGGGATTTTTTATTCTCTTCTTTTTAAGGCATTTTCTCTGCGATACAAAAATGTAAAATTTGCTAACGTGGATGTGGACGATTCTCCGGTAAGAATCTTAAATTCAACCTGTGGATACGTAAAACCTAAATTCATTGTCGTTGAGTAGCACTGTCTCCACCACATAATCAATGTAGAATCAAGTAGAATTTCACTTCTTTTTCTGATAAACTGTAGTAAATTCCCACATAAATGCTCTTATATGTCTTTTATTACTTTTTTTTAAATTAGCAAATATATGTCCCTCCTGCTGCCCTATCCCACCCTATCCCATGGCAGCGCTCACTAATCAATCCCAACATTCTCCACCCCTTGCCCTAGATTCTGCCCCAGAATTTTCTTCAGCAGAGATGCTCCAAGAAGACAATACCAATCAAATAGAATTAAGTTCATGTTGAAAAATAATTCCATGTCCATCTTGTGATAGATTATTGATCATTTTCAAAAACCAAACTGAATATATTATTTTTTAAATATTTTTTATTTGTTTTAGTTATACACAATGCCTTTATTTTTACGTGGTGCTGAGGATCGAACCCAGGCTGCGCACGTGCTAGGCGAACGCTCTACCGCTGAGCCACAACCCCAGCCCCAAACTGAATATATTGTAAACATCTTATTATAGCTTGTTTTCCTCTTACTTTATATTGTGCTTTTTTGTAGGGTTTCTTAAATATCACAAGAAATTTCAGGATTTCTTCCCTCCTATATCTAGAGCCATCCTTCCCTACCCCACCCCACCCAAAATAATCAGCCTCATATACTCAACCCAAATTTGCCTATATATAATATCTCTGGAAAATTATTTCTCCTACCATTTCTTAATTTCATGTGCATGTGTGTGTGTGTGGTACCAGTGACTGAATCCAGGGGCACTCAGCCACTGAGATACATTCCCAGCCTTTTTTTATTTTGACAAAGGTTCTTGCTAAGTTTCCCAGGCTGACCTTGAGTTTGAGATCCTCCTGCCTCAGCCTCCCAAATCTCTGGGATCACAGGCATGTGCCACTGTACCCAGCACATTTGTTAACTTATAATAAGGAAAATTAACTGTGTTAACTTTCCATCACCATAACAAAATACATGAGATAATAGACTTATAAAGAGAAATGGTTTATTTTGTCTCACAGTTTTGGAGCTTCTAGTATATGATTGATTGGCCCTGTTGCTTTGGTCTAATGGTGAAGCAACACATCATAGTAGGAGAGCATGGTGGAGCAAAGCTGCTTGCCTCATTGCCAGGAAGCAAAACAGAGAAAGGAAGAGTTTGCAGGGTCCGACAATCCCCTTCAAGGGGGATTGACCTACAGATCTCCCACTAGACCCCACCCTTTAAAGGTTCCATCACCTCTCAATAACCCCACCCCAGGACCAAGCCTTCAACATACGGGCCTTTGGGAACATTCAACATCCAAAGTATAGTAATAATAATACCAAGTGGTCTATAGATACCTTAGATTGAATATGCTTTAAAATAAAAAAACATGTTATTCACTGTTCAGCCCTTTAAAGGTTTGAAGTTGTAGAGGTTGAACTTTTACAAAATTTATTTATCTGCTAAACGTGGCAAAGATAATTAGCAAATGATAAAATGCATATGATATATAGTATGGTGCCTGGTGTGTAACAGAAGTTCCACCTTTCCATTTCCTCTAAGCCTCATTAAAGTGCGACATTACTTAATTACCCTTTCAGCTGAATCATACCCTGTGAATTCAGAAAGCACAGCTAGGATCATCATCTCTTTGTCTCTTTTTATATTCACGAACTTGTGCAACCATCGCTACAGCTAACTTTAAAACATTTCCATCACTCCAGAAAGAAACACTATACTCTTTATCAATCACTGCAGTTTCCTCGGTGCACCACCCCCACCCGCAGGAGGCAATTACAAATCTACTCACCATCTATAGATTTGCTCATTCATACAAATGACATCATAGATGTCTTGACTGGCTTCTTTCACATAGCATGTTTCCAAGGTTCATCCATGTTATGAAATGTATTGGCACTTCATTTTTTTTGCTGAATAATATAATAATAATCCACAATATGGTTATACCACCTTTTATTTATCCATTCATCCATTGGTGAACATTCAGGTTGTATCTTTTTGACTATTGTAGATAATACTGATATAAAAATTAGTGCACAATTTCCTGTGTGAACGTGAGTTTTCATTTTATATATATATATATATATATATATGGAATTTTTATATATATATGGAATTTTTATATATATATGGAATTTTATATATATATATATGGAATTTTTAAGTCATGTGGTAACTCAGCACTTAACTTCTGAGTAACTGACAAACTAGTTTCCAAAGTGGTTACACCATTTCATATTCCCACCATCACAACAAGAGTCCTAACTTCTCCACATCCATGCCAACACATATAATCATCAGGCTTTTTTTTTTTTACTATAGATCTTCATATTTTAAGGTGAAACAAACAAAACAAAACAAAAAAAAAACCCACACTTTTTAATAGTGATTTATTTATTAGCTATCATCACAACAGTCATGAAAATTATAATTTACTATGTATGTGTGTACAAGTGTATTTGTATGAGTGTTTGTGTTAGGGTGGGGAAAGAGATTTAATGCCAATAAAAAGATAGCTATATTAAAGAGAGAGGTCCAATTCAGTTTATCCTGTGACTGGCTAGTTTTCTTTTGACTCCTAAACAAGAGGGAAAAGAAATCCTACCACTTGGAAGTAGTTTGGAATGGATTAAGACTATTGGGATTTCAGCCTATTTCCTTGCCTTTGGACTCCAAATCTTTCACAAAGATGAGCAGTGAGGAGGGTGTAGGTATTAAAAGAAAGAAATGTGTGTTAAAATGCTAGACCCATACATCATTCCATGTCTTCAGTGTGACTTACAAAGGTATTTTTATTCGTTCCTATTTTTGCAGTGGGCTCCTCAGCAGTCTTTGTTTTGGCCTCCATCTTCTTTCTTCTAGAGCTCTGGGATGGAACAATATAGGAACACTGGAACATTCATTATCCATTGTCACATTTCTGGAGGCTTCGAGTATATGCTTGGAAATTTCTTGGCAGGAGAATCTATAAAGTGTCAGGCGTGCCTGGTGTGGTAGCACACGCCTGTAATCCCAGGGACTCAGGAGGCTGAGGCAGGAGGATTGCAAGTTCAAGGCCAGCCACAGCAACTTAGCAAGACCCTCGGCAACTTACTGAGACCTGTCTCAAAATAAAAAATAAAAGGGCTGAAGGTGTAACTTAATGGTAGCAATCCCCAGCAACAACAACAACCAAAAAAAAAAAAAAAAAAAAGTCAGGTGTCCCTGGGCTTTAAGACATTCCTCCTGAGAATTCACCAAGTGATATAGCTGGTACAGAGAGAGGACACCAATACTGATACTTTATACCATTTCTTTTCTTTTCCAGGAGTTGGCTGAAACTTGTCACATCAAAGCGGTGCCCACATTTCAGATGTTTAAGCAAATCCAGAAGGTATGTTTCCATGGAAACTAGCAAGGTCAAATTAGATTATAGAACCATCAGAGCAAACAGAAAGAAAGAAAGAAAAAAAAAAAAAGCCTAAGATATCCTGGGTGGTGAAACAACACATTTATTTTTAACTCTTGGTAATTTTTATTTCTGAATTTACATTCGATCAATGGGTTTAAAAAATGCAGGATTTATTAAAAAATATCTCCATTTAGACTATCTGAGATGTTTGGACATAAGAATTATTCTACTGTTACCCCTACACTAGGGCAGAAAGAATCTTCCAGAAAAGAACATGATGAAATTCTCACACCAATGTAAACAGGTCATTAACACCTCATGGGAAAGTATTAATAAAAAGTTATCACAGGGCAAGATGAATATGATTGAATATGCAGATCCTAGATTCAGATTCCCATGGATCAAATACCAGTTCTCCCACTGCCTACTTGTGGGGCCTGGAGCATGTTCTTCATCTCTGTATACCCAAGTTTCCCCGTCTGTGAAAACAGGGATGATAATAAAATTTTCCCTCACATGGTTGTTGTAAAAATTAAATACATTAACATAAGTAAAGTGTCAGACCCATTCTGGCTTCAAGTGCCCAACACATTATGTTAGCTGTTATCTTGAAGATATTCATGGAATAAAATATTTAAAACATTTGGCACGTGATCAAAGTAGCCATTTCATATATGGCTGGAGACATGAACAATTGTGCATATCTCATGAACTGTCATTTTGCCACAAACTTAGGATGCACAAAATGTTCATTCCCTTTCACACGATTACCTCATCCCTTGGAACCTGGGCCACGGAAACACTTCAAGGAAAAATAAACAGCTGAGTGTATAATAATTATAGCATGAAAAAATAAACAGAAGCCACCTAAATGTGATTTTTAGTAGAATGACAAAGCAAATTATGATGTAATCTACTCTCTGAAATAATATTCAATCAAAACGTTGCAAAGAAGATGTGCAAACAAATTCATTCTTAAACTTTATGAAGATTTTTATCTGCAGTGTAATGAATAAAAGCATTTGATATGTAACTGTGGAATTTTATTTTCAGTTATCATTTGTTACATATTTGCTTCAGTATAATTATTGCAATGAATTTAACTTATTTTTTAAAAATAACATTACATGTTCCCTTCCCCTGTGTTTTCTGTTTGTTTTTTTTGGTTGGTTGGTGTTTTGTTTTGTTTTGTTTTTGTGGTGCTGGGGATGGAACCAAGGGCCTTGTGCATGCAAGGAAAGCACCCTACCAACTGAGCTATATCCCCAGCCCCCTCTGCGTTTTTACCTGAAAATTAAAGCTATTTAATATATGTTCTCTCAACGTGTACCACCTCCATGTCAAGTTACCTGTACATCATCTTTTATTATTTTCTCTGCTTCCATCTCAGAAATAAGAATGTGTCCTTCTTCCAAAAATTGATTCCATCCAAGCATTTTGATTGCATTCCCTCCCTTCTGCTCCAGGCCTCCATCCTTCAGTTACCCTCTTTCAAACTTGGCGTTTGGACATGTGTTTTCACCATCTGGCCTCCAATTTCCATTATCTGTTAGCAGAACTCTGATTTTCTTCCAAGGAGCCGTGTCCTTCTACATCTTGGCCCAGGTGCTTCCTTGGGACTTCGTCTCTAGGTTTGGACCAGTCAATGAAGTCTATTTCCATCAGGAATGGGCCCTTGATTCTAGTCAAGCCAATCCAAGCCAAACCAGAGCTAATTCCAGGACCTATGCTTGAGCAGAAGGTCAAAGTCTTCCCTTTGATATCACTGGATTTGAATTTGGAAAGAGATGGAGCTGAAACTATGACAACTAGCTTGTCACCATGTGGAAATCTGAAAACAAAGCCACCATAGAAGAAAGCAGCACAGTCACACCAACAGATGCTAATGACATGAACTGAACATTGCATTTGTCCATGCCTGAAGTCTGAGCTACCCCATAGATCCTGCAGATATGGGAACTTTGGGTTGGATTTTCTGTCACTTGCAACCAAAAAAAAAAAAAAAATTCTAATGCATATATTTGATGTTCTCTTAAACTGGTCTCCTTCATTTCCTGTTCTAATTCTTAAAAGAGTAGAATACGTTTAATATTTCCAATTTTTATTTTCCATACATTCCCTCATCTGTCTACTCCTTAATGTCACCAACTCTTTCCACACATATAATTTAAATAGCCATTCCTCAATCCTTATATTTCTTGGTTACACAAAAGCACAATTAACTAACCAGCTTGTATATTCTGGAAACTTCTTCCTCTTTTGGCTTCTATCTCTGATCCCTCCCCGAAGTTCTCATCTGGCTTCTTTCCTCTGGATTCAAACATAAATGGTTCCCAAAATTCTATCCTCTTCTCATCCTACATTCTCTCCTTTAGCAATTGCATCCCTACTTCTAGTTGAAGCCATAAATACCTTTTACTGAGACAAATGCAACAGCCCTCTTTATTCCCAAGCTTTACCTCTATAACTTTGTTCTCTTCTCCAAATAAACTCTTGCCCAGCTCCATATATATCATTTGCTTATTTAAAATGTGATGCCTTCCCTGCCCCCCTCCCACCCATTGCTTACAGACTCACCACTAAACCCTTGTGTTCACGTCTGGCATTTAAATTTCTCCTTAAGTTTGACTCAAGCTACTGTTCCCTGCCCTTTTCTGTTTGACTCAGATCTTAACTCCAAGCACTTGGAGTCATTCAGCTCTGATTTGAGAGCCTGATGTCTAGAAGAACCTTGGGTGGAGAGAAAACGTTCTATGTGTGATAAATGAGTAAGCAGAAGAATGCATGAGTAAACGTTTGTCTTTTGCCTACATCTTACTGCTGGCTCTGCCTTTCTTCCTGGTCTCAGGGCAAGTTTCTGTCCAGCTCAGTACAGTTCTCTGCTTTCACTCCTTCTGTAGATGTTATTGCTTGGTGGCTGCTGCCCCTCAAGAGATTTTATTGATGATACAAGACCCTCAGTTCTCAACTTACTCTGTATCTAGACTATTGAGCAAATACTAGCCATCCTTCTGAGGAAAGGTTTGGCCCTATTTGATCTCAGCTCTGTATGGAGGTTGGAAAGTCCCCTCTAAGGGGAGGTGGGGATACTCTTAAAAACAAGTATATCTTAACAGGTATCTAGAGGGTACTGATGGATCTCTTGAATCAATGGAACAAAATGCCTGCACTCCCGGGATCATGAATGTTAGTGAACTTTCTGTTATAATAACAAATACCTGAGATAATCAACTCGAGTTTATTTTGGCTCATGGTTTTAGAGATTTCAGTTCATGTATCTCATTGCTTTTGCGATACATTGCAGTAGGGAGCGCATGGCAGAGACAAGTCACTCACATAGTGACTGGAATGTAAAAGAGAGACAAGGGAAGGGGCCAGAGTCCCCCAGTCCCTTTCAAGGACATACCCCCCTGACCTGAAGACCTTCCACCCTGTCCCATCTCCTGAAGGCTACAAGCCCTCCTGATAGTGCCACCCTTCACCGCATGGACCTTTGGAAACACTTAAGATTCAAAGTATAGCACCAAGGATCTCAAATTTTCAATTTACTCCTGGATAACTACTAGAAAATACAACTAGCTGAACTGGCGATGCTGCCAGTGTGTTGATCTACCACCCTATATTCTAATTCCAGAGTCCCCCAGTAAGCCGCTGATTATAATGTGGATAGCCATAGAAGTTTTCTTGAGAATTTAATTTCTCATTGAACATTATTAACTTAGCATCCTAGCTATGGTGCTTAAAAAGAACAGTTTGAAACCATTTATGTCACAATGTACAAATGAGTCCACCTCTAAATTTTGTTTGCACCTGTAATCATGTCTCCTGATATACCTGGATCAATTTAGATACCATTTTTTAAACTCCAGGAAAAACTGCAATAATGACTCTGTTCGACAAAAAAAAAAAAAAAAAAAAAAAAAAGTCCATCTTTTATGCAAAAGACAAGAGTCATAAAAAGGAGGAAGAGATCCTAAAGAGATATTATTCCACATCTTTTACCTCTGTCCCCTGCGTCTGAGTAGCACTGTCAGTTCTGCAGATCCCCACATCTACCATTGCATCCAGAGCTTCAGTTAAACCATGACACTGCTGAAACACTCCCCTAGTTCCACCTCACAGTGCTCTGAAAAGAAAGCCCCTGGAACCAAACAATGTTTGGGGTGGCCAGGCAAAAAGATTCATTCATGCAAATTTCCTTTCACTTGCAACAGAACTGACTAGGAAATCTTTTGTTGACATCCACTATCTTCCTGGAGATAGAGAAAAATTAAATTCACTTCTTTAAAACCACCTCCATAAATGTGCTCCACCCTTCATCTGGGGCAGAACAACTGGAAATGGACTTACTGAAGCAATTATGTTCTATTTATCTGTTTTCTTTTAAACCCCTAGAGTGAAGTTTCTATTAAGGATTGTTACTAGAAATGTCCTCACATTTCTCGTAAAATATCTGGCAAAGAGCCACTGTCCATTATGCCCTTTCAAATGTGCATGGTATAAAAGCCTTATAATAATTCTTCCTAGAGCACAAAGGTAGGAGATCATTCACCTCCCTTGGAAATATGATCCACTTCCTTTCATTAGATTAAAAAAAAAAATCAGAACCCTTTGCGTTTCTCTTTTGCCATTATTTCCAAGACTCTCAGGATCACCTCTTCTGATGGAATTCAGTAGCCTCCCCCGTCTGCAGTTTCCTGGCATGCCTAGACATTCCCACATCACATCATCCTTTATGCTTTCATTATTTTATTTTGCCCTGATTCAGGTTCATTTCAATTATGTTTAAAGTATATAAGTCATAAACAAAACTTCAAAAAATGAAAGCAAATGAAGGCATTTGCAGTGACCCGCGGTGGTTTATGGGCATTTCTTAGTTGCTGGAAATGTTCACATAGAGGTTAGATGAGCAGCTGGCCAGGGACACAGCATGAGCCACACCATTTTAGGAGAAACCCACAGCAAATTTCAGGTAATCAAAAAGGCTTTTTCCTTCCTGCTGTACTCCTTAATGTTTTCATCTAGAACATCACACCATGTTCCAAGAAAATACATTGTGGTAAATAAGTTCATTTCTACTCTACTTTCCAGATGGGGCAACTTGGCTGGTTCTTTTAACACAGTATTCTATTGTAAATACAGTAGTCTCCCTTTATGTGGTAGTGGGGGGTGGTGCTTGCTTCATGAATATATCTTACTATATAACCATTGCTACACAGTCAGTCATGGCAATGGAAAACTCAAGACCGCAACAGTCAATCCAGGTGCAAATCATCAATAATGGTTTTGTGAAGCAAATTGACAACCCAGAGTGGCACGGTGCATCACTCAAAGTCATCAGTCATGAATACCACACTTGGAGGGCCACAATCCTGGGAGCTGGTGAGGGGTCGGTCAGGATTCTCTTGGACACCTGCACGAGGAAGCAGCCAGATCTCCAGCGTTTGTTCTTCTTTCAGAAGGAGACGCGCAGGCCATTAAAACATCATTTTTACTATAAGTAGTCATGACGCTCAATTGTGCTCATTGAAGAACACAGCTGGAACTCATGTCAACAGACTGCCTACAGTTCTCTTGAAGCCTTGACCTTGAGATGGCTCACCCATGGGAGAATCTGGGGCTGCAGAGGGGAAGCTTACTGCCCAGGTAAAAGAGCTGTCACTGCTTTGCAAAACTGTCAAGACCTTAGTGTGAGGAAAGGCATGATAGCCTTCCAGACTGCTCTGGAGAAAGCTTTCCAGAAGGACTCAGAGGAAAGCTCACCTGAGCAGAGCATCCCCCAAAAGAGAGAGAACAGACTTGAGCTCACTCCTTCACCTAGGCTTAAAAGATATGCTCACCCCTAAATTTGGGGGAAAGAGGAGGGATGTAGAAAGCAGGCATGTGTAACCGTATAGAAAAAAGGCATCTGAGCTGATTTTTCAGTGGAAACATGAGAACAGGGCTATGGGGCATTAAAGGAACAGCCTTAAAGCAATGTTTGCACTGTAGAACAAAGTTCCATCCCACATTTCCAGCAGCAGGCAGAAGACATCTCCTCTGGCCAGAGTCCCAAATCACTTTTCCTATTCTCTGAGTGGCTTGAGATAAATTCTCACAACATCAGAGCCACTCCTCCCTTGCCCTTCTGTGGAAAGCCACACTGTGCTGAGAACAGGGCCCTCAAGCAGAATGTCAACCATTCATGAGGGCCATCATGAGGGCTGAATCAGACCCTTGACCTGTAGAACCTGGCCACACCCATTTGTTTACCTTCACAATACAACAGCAAATTTGAGTAGCCTATGAAGCATGAAATAGGTACTGTCTGACCCCGTATCAACGAAGTTTGAACCTGAATCTAACACAGAAGAAGAAAAGCACTTTGTCACTATTTATGCCAGCAATGCTGAAAGAGTCAAATATGTAAGAACTTTCTAAACCAGCAACAAGAAAACGAAAATAAATTAGTATTTTACTGACTTCTCACTGTGAGAACAAGTTGAAAAGATGGCTAGTGTAGATAAGGGGGGAAAATAACAGCTTTGCTTCTGTTGGCTCTTCTCTTGAAATTGGGTGCATATGTTCAAGCTTCCTTCTTGATAGGATTTAGCTCAACTCCAAAAACCTTCATTGAGTTTCTTGCATTTGCAAGGCTGTTGTGTTGTGAAAAGTCGAAGGGTGTTGTGAAAAGTCGAAGGGGAAGCGTTCAAATACTGGGTTGATGTTACGCAGATGGTTCTGGGGAAGAGGTATGTGGGTTGCAAAGAAAGAAGCCAAGACAAGATCAAATAGTACCACTGGTACTGTGCTGCCCACCTCTTAGCAGGTGGTGAAGATAATTTGAAAACTTCTCATCTCTTCTATCTTATTCATAACATTAAATATCTTAGTAAACACTTCTTTTAAAAGAAAAATAATATATTATTATAAATTATGAAATTGTATGTACAAATACTTCTACAGCCATCCCCCAAAAATGTCTTGTGTGTGTTGGTGGTTTTGTGCTACTTTGTTTGTTGCTGCTGTTGTTGTTGCTGATGCTTCAGGATTTGCTGTTGTTGTTAGCTAAGTACAGATGGAAAAATGACGAGATTGATTTGGACTGCACAGCTGGTCCAAATATATAACTTCAGTATTCACTCAACCAAAATTGCATGTAAACTGGCCAAGACATTTTATTATAATTATTCTATGAGTGCATCATTAGTCAGACTCTGAAGTCTAATTTGTACTCTCAGAACTTCATGTATTAGGAAGTTCCACTGTCTCCACCCACTTTGAATTTTCTCAGTAACAATAATAGACTTTTTATAGGTGACCGAATGCCTTTGACATCCAGAAAACTGCCTCTGGTTGAACCTTGATGATAGAAAAATGGCGGGGGAGGGGTCATCCCAGTACTCTATTTTTGTTTGTGTTTGAAAAGGTCCATAATAAAAGATTTTTAAAACCTGATCCTTGGGCTTGGGTGGTACTTTGTTCATGAACAGCCTCCCTCTATCCTATTGGTCTCTGGACACTGGAGCTTGTAGCTCTCATTAGCAATCATTCCTGGAGTGGCAGCTGCGCATAAAAAAATGAAGGAGAGAAGAGACATTAATGTGCTTACTAATGCTTCCAACGGGAGTGCGCCTTTAAGAGGCACAGCCTACCATCAGTTTAAAATGAGAAAACACTCTGGGCACAGTTCAGGAGCTACTGGTCTAGCTTATACAGTTGGCCCTCCATATCCACGTGTTCTGCATTCTTGGACTCAACTAATGACAAATCACAAATATTTGGGGTAAAATTGCATTTGTACTGAACATATACAAACTTTTTTCCTCTGGTCATTCTTCCCTCAACAATACATTATAACAACTATTTACTTTGTCCTGTGTTATTATAAGTAATCTAGAGATTATTTAAAGTGTATGAGAGTACAGGCATAGACTATATGCAAATGTCAGTCCATTTATATAAGGGTCTTGAACATACATGTATTTTGCTTATCCGTGGAAACCAATTCCCACACTATCAATGGAAAACTGTGTATCTGTTCAAAAGAAGGTTACTTGTAAAATAAGTTCTTATCAGTAGCTGTTTCTCATTGCTTAGCTGCATTTATTAAGCTCCTGTGTATGCAACATCCCTTACTAGACAGGGAGACACAAATGTAATGTCTGTCTTTGGTAAATTAGACAAAGAAAGAATAAGACAATTGATAACTAATCCCTGAAATTTAACACTACTGAGAACCTCATACCCATACTTTAATAACCAGAAATTAAGGTAGAACAACTCATGCCTAAAACCGTTAATAGAGTGCCTATTCTGTAAGGTTCTAAACTAGAAACCAAAAATATGGGGGGAAAATAAGGGTTAGTGTCCATCCTTGCTCTGGAGGGACACACAGAAAACAAAGTCAATTACTTAATCATGGAATGTGCAGAGTACCATGGGATCATAATGAAAAGGTTCAAAGAAGATGCCATGAGTTCAAGTTCAACCACCATGAAGGCTGGATAAGATTAGCAACTAAGGGGCTGGGGTTGTGGCTCAGTGGTAGGGTGCTTGCCTAGCATGTGCGAGGCACTGGGTTCAACTCTCAGCACTGCATATTAATAACTGAGTAAAATAAAGGTCCATCAACATAAAAACATTTTTTTAATATTAGCAACTGAGAAAAGATGGGAAGAAGCCGAGAGTTAGAAAATAGCATGGGTATGTGTCAGAAAATATTTGAATAACAATACAATGATAAAATTATCACTAGACTATGAGCTCCTGAGGGATTGTGTCTGATATGTTCACAATCTATCCAGCTCATAATAGGCACTCATTAAAAGTACAGTTTAAAAAAAAAAAAAAAAACAGATTGACTATCCCTAATCCAAAAATCCAAAATTCAAAATGCTCCAAAAATCGGAGACTTTTTGAGTGCCATCATGATGCCACAAATCTGGTGCTTCAAATGTACACAAATTTGGTTTCATGCACAAAATTATTAAAGATATTGTATTACATTATCTCCAGGCTATGTGTATGAGATATACACAATATGTAAATGAATTTTGTCCTTAGCCTTGGGTCCCATCTCCAAGGTATCTCATTATGTATATGCAAATATCCAAAAATCTGAAATCTGAGACACTTTCAGGCCCTAGCATTTTAGATAAGGGATAGTCAACCTATACTCATTAAATGAACAAACAAATTCAACTCTGAAGCATAAAAGTTTATGGTCGGGAGGGATGGCTAGGTAGACAGGATAAAATCAAGGAGACCTTGTAACAAGCTTGGATTTTATGGTGACGGGGAAACATTGAGGAATTTTATAAAGAAGGTTGGCATGAGTGGATTTGTGGTTTTGAGCTTTGACAAGTTATAAAGCTGTTACTGAAATCCAGGTAAAAGTGGGAAAAGGCAAAATCCATGGAATTATGTAGCAAAGCTGATGTCACCTAAAGCCATCAGAATGACTGGCATGAATAAGATTGGCAAATACCAAGTGTTGTCAAGGATGTGGAGCAACCAGAAACTTCCTCCTCTGCTAGTACAGCAAAATTTGAAAGTCTATGGAATATAAGTTGAAAAACTGTTGGGTAGTTTCTATTAAAGTAGAATCCTATAATCCCACTTTTCGATATACAACAAATGAGCTCTTATGTGCCCCAAAAGATTTCTCACAAATATATGAACAAAAATGTCCCCGGAGCCAGACACAGTGGCACATGCCTGTAATCCCAGCAGCTCGGGAGGGTGAGACAGGAGGATCATGAGTTCAAAGCCAGTCTCAGCAACGGCTAGGAGCTAAGCAACTCAGTGAGACCCTGTCTTTAAATAAAAGACAAAATAGGGCTGGGGATGTGGCCCGGTGGTTGAGTGCCCCTGAGTCCAATCCCCAGTACCAAAAAAAAAAAAAAAAAGTCCCAGCAGCACCATTTGTCATAGCCAAAATGGATAAATGTGTTACATTCCTGCAATGGAATACTGAAATATGAGTGTGCTGCTGCTACAAAGATAAATCTCATGAGTATCACATTGAGTGAAAGAAAACCAGATGCAAGAGTACATATTATAGAACTTCATTTATAAAAGTTCATAAACAGACAAAACCTATTTATTGTGAAAAATTCAGAATAGAAATTGCCTTTAAGCCTGGAAAATGACAGGGCAGGAGTGTCTAAATATACCTTGATCTGGAGTATGGCTACACAGTGTGCTTTGTACTAATTTTCCAAGCTGTACACTTATAATCTTTGCATTTTTTGCCAATGTATATGAATTTTTTAAAATGTGACTTCAGTTTCCTGATTTGAGTGACAACATGAGTGAGAGTGCCCTGAGCCAAATTCCAGGTACCTAGAAGGAAGAAGAGTCAGATTCCACAGTAGTTGAGGCTTTTATTGCACCTGAGACTTCTGGTTGCCCTTGATGGCTATCTAAGTGTCATAGCATAGGCATGTCACATCTCTCCCTCCTGGCTTCTGCATTCCTAGGACTTGGGACATCCCAGCATGAAAACAGTTTCCACCAAGAGAAGCCCATCTTTAGGGTCTCCAAAACTCTCCAATTCCTCAATGTTTTTTTTCAGTAAGAGACAAGCTAAGCAGACATAATTAGATTCACGAAGGCTTTTGCCATATGTAAATATATATATACACATGTATCTATATGTGTATGTTTATATCTTCTTATAGACCACTGGGAATCTAGATAACTATCTGGAATTGCAGAATTGCATGGTGGCAGTTACAAGGAACAGACACACCTTAGGAACTTCTTATCCTATCTTTGCTAGTATCTGTCTCCTGCTCAGATGTCAAGCTACTTCTGTATCAGAAAAGTAGAGGGTAGAGACTTGGGAAGATTATTGGCAGAAGGCACAAGAAATAGATAAATGGGTGCCACTGCTCCCACATAATGAAGCCCACTCTTCCAGTTCCCATGGGAAAAACAGAGAGAGACTGAGGAGGGACCCAGAACCTCTCCCACTCTCCATTTCATTCCAGCTTTGGTTAATAGGGACAAAGTTCCTTTAAGATAAGATTATGAAACTCCTTTATGTCCCAGAGCAATCATTCAGCTGACTGTTAGGAAAGAAAATCATTTGCAGATCCTTTCTGACAGCTTCTTCCCCTGGCCAAAGCCAAGGGAATTATTTATAAGGAGATGGTTACAAAGTGGGTAACTCAAGACAAATCATGAAATTCTGAACCCACACCTAGGTAACTCTATTCTCAAGAATCAAAAGAACATTTTGCTGTTATAGAAGTGGACCCACGGCCAAGGCCGAGCAGGTAAGTGAATGGGATCAAGATCAAGTTCAAGCCTTGAATTTACACTCAAGGAATAAATAAAACGACAGCCCTCTGGCAGAATGCTGCTGCCTGGAGAAGCAGAATCATCAGGTGTGTGGGTAGTTACCTTCTCTGTAGGACACTGAGCATTGAAGTTTGTTCTGGACTTTACCAACCCTTGCTCCAAAGTCCTCACATCATTCTTGGTTGCCAAAACCCTCCTTACTAGGAACAAGTCTTCACCCAGTTCCAGCCTCTGTTTGCCTATACACCCTTCCTTCTCTCCTACCACCCAACAGAATTTGTGCTAAAATCATAATGAGCAGTAAGGGTTTGGGGCGTCCATATTTCATCAAATGTAAATGCTCATTAAAAGATGTACCACTACTTTGTATGCTACTAAGCAGTGTTCTGATTAAAATATAACATACCACCCCCAAGATGTAAAACTTTGAAAAGGAAATGTACATCTTAGAATCAATTCTACACAATGACATGACAGGGAATGAGAACACATAAACTGTTTGGTTTTAGAAGATCGTGTATATGAATTAATAGGTCCTTGATACCAATGCAAAAAACTCCAATTATTGGGAGTTTCCAATTATTGGGATAGACAAGAGGGATTTTGCAGAGAATTATAGAGACCTGGCAAATATTCTCATAAGCAATTTTGAAAGAGTATCAAATAGTAAAATATCGTGAATTTAATGTTTAGTGTATTTTTTTATACTTAAAGTATCTTGAAGATTATGGAAATGAAGGAGTTCATTTTATAATCAGGAAAGAAATTCCTGAAAGCCTCAACATCTTTGCAATGCTTGAATAAATGTTTTACCTTTGTGTGTTTGAAACAGATTTTTGAATTTTGTGGAGCTGATGCTAAAAAATTGGAAATGAAGATTCAAGAATTTATGTAAACTGCTACCAAATCAAAATACACTTGTGACATTTTCAAAGGTAATAGCAAATGTGTTTGTTTTTATTTCCAGCAAATATAATAGTGTTCTATCTTCTCTCTCCTAACACTTGAGTAGCAGAATACCATATTGCAATATCACTACAACATTGCTTAAAACTGTTGCAATATCAGAATTGTGTCATTTTTGTTCTCCAAGGCAACCTTAGTACTTCACTGAGTTCAATCCTTGGGCAATGTTTTCTTGACCTTCAGAACACTGGCCCTGCACAGCTAAATAATGCCAGGTCATCAAGCTTTTCCAGAGATTGCCAAAAATGCAATTCTTCACAGTGATCAGAGAACAAATAAATGCCTTATTAGCCTACTGCACTCCAAAATGAAAGCTTCTCACCAACTAAACCATTGTTTGCAATATAAAATTTTCTCCAACATAGCATCTTATATTTGAACTGTCATTTTTCCCTCCTCTGCCTTTCTAAAATTCTCCTAGAAATAATTTTAAAATATCACAAAAACAAAAACCAAGATAATTATTTTATTACCTATAATATGTTTTAAAAATCTGAGCTGGGAACATGCCTATAATTCCAACTTGGGAGGTTGAGGCGGGAGGATCTCAAATACAAAGCCAGCCTCAGCACTTAGCTAGGCCCTAAGCAACTTAATGAGACCCTATCTCAAAATTTAAAAAAATTTTAAAAGGGCTCTGGATGTGATTCAGCAGTTAAGCGCCTCTAAATTCAATCCCTGGTTAACTCCCCACCCCCACCCCGACCCCCGCAAAAAAAAAAAAAAAAAAGACTCCAGACTGAGGAAAGATAATAACACAAAAGCAATTTTACTCCTACTATAAGGATAGGAGTGAGCATGGCAAGAATCCCAGAAAAAAAAAAAAGGCTGAGAGGACTTAAAATATTGTATCCCTGTAAAAATAAATTTTCGAAATAAAATGACAATTTAAAAACAAAACTTGTCTGATAAAAGGTGACATATGCAGCTATGCTTGCATATGTAAATATCATGTGCTAAGCAATATGGTAACCCTCTGCATTCATCACCATGTTTAACCTTTGCAATAATCCTGTGAGTATCATTGTACTGGGCAATGCTTAGCAGGTGGCTTTCTAGGAGGAAAAAGTCCAGGTTTGTAGTGACTGCCAACTTCTGCAGATAAATACATAAGAATTTTAAGCTGCCAGTGACATCACTAAACATAGAGTTGCAAGAGAGATACACAATAGCCTCTTGTGAGTTGGTAAAGATGTTACACACCACTGCCTACTAGGAAGGTACTGCTCTTTTCCCTTCCTTCCTTCCTTCCTTCTTTCCTTTCTTCCTTCCTTTTCCAGTGTTGTGGATGGAAATGCAGAGACCCAAGCATACTAGTGAACATTTACCACTGAGCCACATCCCCAGCCTGGACTACATTTATGCCTATTTTCTTACACAGGACAAAACCGACACAATAAAGTAAAATAACTCATTCAATTTTGCCCAGAAGTATCTGTATTAGAACCCAGGTGTATGTTTGCCAAAGTTGAGACTAAGTATTTAAGAAAAGTAATATAGTTGAGCATATATAATGGTGCCATGCTTGTCTTAAATTCTACCACTTAAATTCACTGCTTAATGAAATTAAAAATCAAAAGACTTCAGATCAAGCCAGGTGTGGTGGTGCACACCTATAATTCCAGCTGCTCTGGAGGCTGAGGCAGGAGAATCACATGTTTGAGGCCCACGTGGGAAACTTAGTGAGACCATGTCTTGAAATAAAATTTCAAAAAAGGGCTAGAGTGACTCAGTGGTACAGCCATGCACAAAGCCCTGTTTCAATCCCAAATACTGAAAGAAAAAAAAATGAAATAAAACATTCAGATGATGTTGTCTGATGTCCTCATTTTAAAAAGAGCCATTTAGAAGGTTGGAAGTATAGCTCTCTGGTAGAATAGAGTGCTAGCTTACCATACACACAGCCCAGAGTTCAATTCCCAACACCATGAAAGAAAGAAAAAACAAAGAAAGTGAGGTAGAGCTGATGAAAACTATAATTTTCAAAATCAGACTTGGACTTAGAGATTACCAGACAATTTTGGCTAGGAACTGAGGGTGTAGTTCATTGGTAAGGTACTTGTCTAGCATGTGCAAGAGGCCCTGAATTCATCCCCAGTGCCAAAAAAAAAAAAAAAAAAAAAAAAAAAAAAAAAAAAAAAACATTTTGGTTCCCAAAAAGGTTTTATTTCTCTTCTTCTTTTACTTTTTAAACAAAAACAAAAAAAAGTATTTTTAGTGATGCTATGTCTCTTTCAGCCCAGATTCCTGTCCCAAAAGGGACAGATGGAAATGTTTATGGGATGAAGTGATTGTGCATTGCTTTTGGGGGTCTGACTGCATTTCGTTCCCATAAGCCTAACCTTGCCACAGAGTAAGGGTGGAAGGACCTATGCCCCATAGTATTCCTTAAATCTTTAGACTCAGATGTATGCTAGGTGCATCCAACAAACAAAAAGAGAGGTACTTTTACTCAACCAAAGCAAGATCCCAGTTGGAACCTGAGCCTGTCTCTCTCCACCTATTCCTCATGCATGCCATTCTTCCAAGCCCAGGTGATATCTGAGTGAGGCTCAGACACAGACTGGGCCAGACAAGATGTCCAGGCCTGGTTGAAAGCTTGGAGTTTGCTACTCTAGAGAGCCAGGCTGTGGAAGGAACGACAATATCACAGGGAGCTGTGGACCGCAACGAATCCCTTGGGCCTAGACCAACACTGGCACTAGTTCAGGTGAGTGACTGTGTCTAGCACTTTGAATAAGGCCCCACACATTACAGACCACAGGCCATACCGTAGGAAGGATAATTTGGAAATTATCTAGTGACCATGGAAAAGTCAATTCATATGCATGAAAGTTTAATAATGTCATTGTGTAAGGTCTTAGTCTGTTTTGTGTTAAAATAGAATACCACAGACTGGCAGGAGGTCCAATACCAAGGTTCTGGCATCTTGCTTGCTGTGTCATCCCATGGTAGAAGGCAGAAGGGTGAGAGAACACACGTGTGAGACCGAGGAAGGAGAGAGTAATCTCACTTTTTTTTTTTTTTTTTTTTTTTTTTTTTGTGGTACCAGGGCTTGAACTCAGGGGCACTCCACCACTGGGCCACATCCCCAGCCCTTTTTTGTATTTTATTTAGAGACAGGGTTTCACTGAGTTGCTAAGTGCCTCGCCACTGCTGAGGCTGGCTTTGAACTCGCGATCCTCCTGCCTCAGCCTCCCAAAGTGCTGGGATTACAGGCGTGCGCCACCGCGCCTGGCTGGTAATCTCACTTTTATAAGAAATCCACTTTTTTTTTTTTTTTTTTTTTTTTTTTTGGTACTGGGGATTGAACTCAGGGGCACTTGACCACTGGGCCACATCCCCAGCCCTTTTTTGTATTTTATTTAGAGACAGGGTCTCACTGAGTTGCTAAGTGCCTCGCCATTGCTGATGCTGGCTTTGAACTCGCAATCCTCCTGCCTCAGCCTCCAAAGTCCTGGGATTACAGGTGTGTGCCACTGCACCCGGCTCAGAAATCCACTCCTGAGATGATAAATCCATTCATCACCTCTTAAAAGTTCCACCTTTGGACACTGTTGCATTGGGGATTAACTCTCCAACATATGAACTTCGGGGACAGTCAAACCATAGCAGGTAATGTGTGAATTTTAGTCAAAGGAGATCCAAGGACCTTGCTCCAGAGCTGACACAAGTCCCTGGCCCTCTGGAAAGAGCAGCCTTGAAAGCGTCTATAGAGAGGAGGAGCAGGGTGATTGACTTCCATGCCCAGATGTGCAAAGGTCACATGGAATTCCCGGTGCAGCCCCAGGCCATTTTGCATTCTTCACATGCTGGAGCAAGCAGATGTGTCCTTTTCTTCATTGTTCTTTCAGTCCTGCCTTCCATTTCAACAAGAAAACAGTGCATACCTCAGAGTCCAAGAGCATTCCCTGCAAACTCAAGGCTTCTCCATCTCACTCTCAGCAGTCAAAGTCTCTGTGTGACTTCACCTGCCTAAAGGTGGACGGTTCCATGTTTTCACTATGACCTTTCTATTGGAATAGGGAAAGACAAAGAGATGTAATTTAGTTCTTGCCTCATTGTCTAATGCTGAGTTGTGCTTTTTTACTAATGCAAATTTTAGTTATAAAACACTAATGTATTATCCAGCCAGGGCATAACCCAATAATGGTTCTTAAATTGTAATTAATGGGTCAGCATTTTCTTTAAAAAATCAAAGTGCATACTATGACTATAGTCATGGTATGTATTATTTCAGGAAACTTGCTTAGTTACATAAACATTTATACTAGGGTCATGATGTAAAATATACTTATTGTGGGTTCTGTTGAGTTTGAAAGCCCTTGAAACAGGGGCCTCATTTTTGTCAGGGATGGCCCCGTACAGGGAATCTCTAAGTAAGAATCTGGGAACAAGAGCATCAGCAACGCCTGGGAAAATGCAAATATCAGGGTCAATCCAGATGTCCTGAACCAGAACCTGGGTGCAGGTGTGGGGGACACGTGTGAAATCCAGGTGACTCTGATGCACACTCATGCTTGAGCCCCACAGGTAAAGTATGTCAGAGGACTGATTTAAAACAGTGACGCTGGGGGTGGGGTTGTGGCTCAGCGGTAGAGCGCTCGCCTAGCACGTGCAAGGCCCTGGGTTCGATCCTCAGCACCACATAAAAATAAATAAATAAAATAAAGGTATTGTGTCCAACTACAACTGAAAAATAAATATTAAAAAAAAAAGTTAAACAATTAGACTTTCACCAACATCCACTTGGTAACTTTTCTCTCTCCAAAAGGGACACAGGTGTCCACACATGTGCACACACAAACAGCATCTCATTAAGTCCTCCCACAACCCCAGGACATCAATAATAACTGTTCTCATTGGAAGAGGCAAGGAAGGGCAGAGAGATGAGGTACCTGGTCCACAGTCACACTGCTAGGAAATGGTTGAACCCAAATGGGAGCACAGATATGCTGAAGAAAATTCAAGGCGTGATAAATGAATATGACAAAATTCTCTCAAAGCAAATGAAATCTACCCCCATCAATTTTTTTTTTTTTTTTTTTTTTTTTTTTTTTGGTACCAGGGATTGAACTCAGGGGCACTTGACCACTGGGCCACATCCCCAGCCCTTTTTTGTATCTTATTAGAGACAGGGTCTCACTGAGTTGCTAAGTGCCTTGCCATGGCTGAGGCTGGCTTTGAACTCGTGGTCCTCCTGCCTCAGCCTCCCAAGTGCTGGGATCACAGGCATGCACCACCATGCCCGGCCATCAAATTTTTTTATTTGGTGTCTTACCCAGAGCTAGGCACCCTGTAATAGTGGCAATATTGCATGAGGTAGACTAAAAACTACCCTTTGTTTAACTGACATTTAAATACAACTAGGTACCATGTATTTTATCTGGAAACTTCAGGTCAACCTGAAAACCCATCACAACCACCAAAAAAGATGGCTGCCCCAGTGACTGTGCACACAGGGCTCTGTGGCCATACCAGGGGAGGAACACTCTCCTCTGTGTGGAAGGACCAAAGGAAGCTTCACAGAAGAGCCATGTGGGCTGACTTGAAGGAATGATGAGTTTACTGGTGATGCATGTGATGGATGAGTGTAATCTGACAGGCAGAGATGGGGAAGAATGTTCCAGATGCAGGAAAGAGTACAGAGTTTGAAAATAATGCCTGGGGTGCATGAGCAATGGGGGAGGGGGGAATGAATGTGAGAGCCCGATCATGAAGGGGTTTGGCAGGAAGACGAATGACTCAAAACTTCATCCTGCCTTGGATAGGAAACAATTCAAAGGGCAGAGTTGACACGTCTTCCTTCTTTTGACTTTATTTCTTTCTAATAATCAAAATTTGGACTAAGCAGTGTTTCACAAAATGTGGCCTGTGAATTAATGTTACTGTGAGAGATCATTTCAGGTAATAATGACTGATGATTCCAAGTAGTATGGGGAATGCAGCAGCCAATCACCTTGACTTAGCCAGGGGGGATAGGAATTTGTTTTGGGGGGAATGGGGCATACTGAGGATTAAATTCAGGGGCACTTGGCCACTGAGCCACACCCCCAGCCCTATTTTGTATTTTATTTAGAGACAGGGTCTCACTGAGCTGCTTAGGACCTCACTGTTGCTGAGGCTGGCTTTGAACTCATGATCCTCCTGCCTCAGCCTCCCGAGCTGCTGGGATTATAGGCTTGCACCATCACGCCCAGCCAGGAATTTCTTCAAGAACAATTGAAAGTCTTAATTCGACTCTCATATGTATACTTTAGAAGATTAAAATGTTATTTTTAGAATAGTTGTAGGTTTACAGAAAAATTGAGCTGAAACTATAGAGTTCCCTTGTACCCACCTCTTCATTTTTTTTTTTTTTTATTCTCTTTAACATCTCTCTAATAGTTGCTCCTCCTGCTGGAGGGAGAGGAGAGATTGGCGAATGGGGTAAGAGAAAAAGAGTGCTTGGGCTTTGAGTCTTGGCTAAGGCACATACCAAGTAAGAATTCATTTTTTTCAATGTAATCCTTTTAGGAGTTTCTTTAACTTCTGAGAACATTATAGATTACAGAATATACTAAATCTGAGCTCACTATCTTTTCCCCTTCCACTTCCACCTGCATTTGTTAAGTATTCATCTTCTATTTAAGATGTGATAATAAAAAAAAAAATGTGTTGTAAAAAGAGTCTCTTTTTATGCCAAAAGTGAATAGATTAAAGTGTGTATCCTGGGCTTGTTATTTCTAAATTGGGAAAACCTATGTCTATACCCAATGAGACAGCTTCCTAAGGACAAAAGCTGTGGCTTTCCATCTTTGTGTGTGCAGTGACTAGGATATTAGCAGGTACTTTGTGGGGAGTTGTAAATATTGGTTAGACAAATGACTGAATGAATGACTCCAGGATTCCAAATACAATCAGGAATTCATTTCTGTTACTACTTAGAAACACAGGTAGAAATGGAAGCAGGAAAGATAATGTGCTCAGATTTAATCTACAATATAGATTATAGATTATTATTCATCTATAATACAGATTACCTATAAACTGCTCCGATAGGAAGGAGCAAAATTATCTACAGTTCTCATTATCTTGTCTGTAACACATAATAACAATTCACACACCGCATGGCTTCTGTGCACTTTACAAGTCTATAATCTGCTCCCACACAGATCACATTAGGAGGCTGAGAACTAATAGTCGGCCCAAACACAGACACAATAAACAGCAGCAGCAGCCAGGAATGAATCTACTCCATGTTGGGACTGGCTCTGTCTCTATTAATCAAGCGGGCAATTAATCACTGTATTTGGTTTTGAAGCTTTCCTGTGGAGGCAGCATGCAGTAATGGAAGAATCACAGGCTCTGAAATCAGAAAGACCTCGGGTTGCAGCTGTGGCTCAGTCACGGCAGAGCCAGAGGCCTCCCAGGGCTCAGCTGTCTCATCTGTAAGCCAGGTTACGATGGCGACCTCCAAAAACATCATTGTGAGCATTAAATGAGATAATGCACAGTGTTTTGTGTGGTATCCACCCCTAACAGGTATTCAAGAGTGGTAATAATGAGGGTGACGAGAAAAATTGTATTTTTACTTTGACCTTTCCTACCAGATTATAATCTTACTGAACACATTAACTTTCTTCTTTCTGTCTTTATTCTCTTCCTCCTTTCCTTCCTTCCTGAATCCTTTCTTCTTTTATATTCCCCAACAGTCTCTGGTTTAAAGTGTAATAAAGTGATTAGTCATCCCATAGACAGCCAAAGAGACTGATATTTTTAAATGCTCATTGTTCCAGTGCTTTTCATAAACCAGACAATGTTTAACCATGGTAGGGTGAAGTGTGGCAAAAAATTAACCTGTGCAGGTGACTAGTGAACTATATACTGTCTTTGATAAATCATTGATAGGCTAAGTTTGGACAAATAAGAAACTAAAGTAATAAAGAAGTAACCACTTCTTAAAATAGCAAAGAATTGTTTGGGCATAAAACCTGATCTTCCCACAATTCCCATCAAGATGTCCTATTGAGCCTGACACAGTGTTGCACACCTGTAATCCCAGCGGCTCTGGAGGCTGAGGCAGGAGGATCACAAGTTCAAAGCCAGCCTCCGCAAAAGCAAGGAACTAAGCAACTCAGTGAGACCCTGTCTCTAAATTAAATACAAAATAGGGCTGGGGATGTGGCTCAGTGGTTGAGTGCCCCTGAGTTCAATTCCCAGTACCAAAAAAAAAAAAAAAAAAAAAGATGTCCTATTGAGTGTGTGCTCTGATCACAGACACTGACCATTGTGATCACACCTGAACAAAGATGGTAGCTGCCCTTCTCAATAGTTACCCAGGTAGGAATTCAAAATTATTGTGTTAGCTTTTCATTGCTGCCACCAAACTAACTGACAAGAACAACTTAGAGAGAGGAAAGTTTATTTCCAGCTCCTGGTTTCAGAGATCTCAATCTATGGCTCAATCCAGCCAGCTCCATTGCTCTGGGCCTGAGGCAAGGCAGGACATCATGGCAGAAGGGTGTGGTGGGGGAAAACTGCTCAAGTCATGGCAGCCAGGAAGCAGAGAAAGACAAGAAGGACCAGGCATAGACACAGTTCTGAAGACCACATTCCCAGTGACCTATTGCCTCCAGCCATACCCCATCCAGTTGTCCATTCGAATTATTTATCCATCAAATGGATTAATCCACTGGGAAATTGCAGCCCTATTCTTTGCCTAAAAGCTCCACCACTGAGCGTTGCTGCATTGAGGATCATCATGTTTTCAAACAGGAGTTGGGGGCAAGGCATTCCAAATCCAAACCATAAGCAGTTGTTGATAATCTACTTTTAGCAAGTGAACTCTCACCAGGTAGAAGCCATTCTCCAAGCTTAGCCCTTATTCATTCCTACTTAATTTAACTGCAGTTACCACTAAACCTATTTTTTCATAATAAAATACCCTAACTTGAACCTAGCAAAGTCCTCATTGGCACCTGCCTTTATAACCATGTCACTCTTTTTTTTTTTTTTTTTTTTTTTTTTGTACTGGGGATTGCACTCAGGGGCACTCAACCACTGGGCCACATCCCCAGCCCTTTTTTGTATTTTATTTAGAGACAGGGTCTCACTGAGTTGCTAAGTGCCTTGCCATTGCTGAGGCTGGCTTTGAACTCGTGATCCTCCTGCCTCAGCCTCCCAAGTGCTGGGATCACAGACATGCGCCACCACGCCCAGCTAACTGTTGTCGCCGGAAAGGGATTGCAGCCTGGAATGGCAGCGCCACGGGAAGGAGTCCGGAGACAGGATGGAGATGAAAATATTCTTTAATCTTTCTGTCTCTGTCTCTTGTAATTTCTAACACCACATACACACTCTCACAAGAAACCAAGGCACCTACTCTTACAAGAAACTACAATATATCTATACAATAGCGATAACCCTGTCCTTTCTCTCTCTGGTCTCTTCCCATGCGCCCGAGCAGGAATGGCGCTAGCTCGATCTGCTGAGTCACCGCTCAAATCTCTCGAGATCCTGGACCAAGTCCCGCGAGATCCCAGGCCAAGTCCCGTGAGACTACGGAAGGCAGAAATGCCCAAAAATGTCTATGGCCCATAGTCAACCGCAATCTTAGCTATCTCCCCAAACAGGGCTCCTGCAGCTAACCATGTCACTCTCACCCCAAAGCCTCTTCTTGAAACCTGTAGCATTGGACAATTTACTGTGATACAATTTTTTCTTTCATTAAGCCACAGTCTCTCCAATGCTCAGTTTAAGTCTATCAAAGTCTACTTTAGCCAAATTATGATTTTCTAAGCATAGTACTCATTCTAGGTCAGTTTAGATGTGTGTTCAAACTGATCCTGTCAAGAAGGATCCAAAGATTGATGTTTATTAACCAGAAAGGCAACTGACATCTCCCTTTCTACAAGGCTTGGAGCCGAAAGGGGCCCGACAACATTCAGTAAGCGTGGTTGTGTGTTACTGTTTCTCTCATTATCAGTGCCCAGGGGAAAATTAATATAATTATTGCACCCTTCTCTATGTCCTTGACCTGGCCTGGGAATGCCAAGTACCAGGGATTGAACTCAGGGGCACTTGAACACTGGGCCACATCCCCAGCCCTTTTTTGTATTTTATTAGAGACAGGGTCTCACTGAGTTGCTAAGTGCCTCGCCATTGCTGAGGCTGGCTTTGAACTCGCAATCCTCCTGCCTCAGCCTCCCAAGTGCTGGGATTACAGGCGTGTGCCACCGTGCCTGGCTCCTCGCTCTTTGTTTTGTAAAAAGAAATCCAAGATCCAGGAAGAAAGAAGAATTATCTAAGAATGACGGTCCAGATTGGTCTGTAGGCAAAGTGAGCTAGCAGAAATAGATCTTCCAGACTTTTCTCTGCTGTTTCCTTATCTGATCTTCTTGTGTGTGTTGTTTGTGTGAAAAGGTTATCTATATTACATGATTTAAAAGATTCCAAATGCCTTAAATCACCAGTGGTCTTCAAAAGGCAACTATGCCCAGATGCACCATATTAAATCCCTCCAAATTTAAAAATTTTTAAAGGTAAATTCCTTGAGGAAAAGGGGAGAGAGAAAGAAGAAACACCCTGGAAAAGGTTCAATGTCAGAGATCAGGTAGAGGAAGAGAAGAGCTGTAGTGTAGAGGAAAGGATGCTAAGAGGAGAGAGAAGATTCCAGAAAGGTAAAGCAGGGAATGGAGGAGATGGGAAACCACTATATGGTTTCACATCTGGGCTGCCCCTGGATAGAACCTGGAATTCTGGGTTATTTCAAGAGCCAGATCTGCCACATACATATCAGAAGAGCTCTCTGCCCGTGGCGAATGTGACTTCTCATTGTCTCTGATTGCCCTGTCATCAAGAGAGCTGGAAGTGTCAGCCCTAGGACACTTGGTGGCCAAGTCTACTCTAAGGATATTATTAAGGACCTATTTCTCATGGTTTTAGCAAAAGGAATGACTATGTTTCTCAGAGTAGCTGTTTTTTACTTTGTGG
This sequence comes from Tamias sibiricus, assembly GCA_025594165.1. Taxonomy (NCBI): domain Eukaryota; kingdom Metazoa; phylum Chordata; class Mammalia; order Rodentia; family Sciuridae; genus Tamias; species Tamias sibiricus. The sequence goes on along the minus strand of CM046657.1, from coordinate 197,558,180 downwards.
ACTCTCTGAATCATGGAGCTGAGGGAGATTGTCATAGTAGATGCTGTGATGGCCCTCCAGATCCTCTGTACCAAGTCCAGAGCCAACCACTGCTTGCTGTGACTATTGCCTCCTGGTGGTTCCCAGTTGCCCCCTTCTCCCAGGAAGACATACCCTCTGCTGACCAGAGTGCTTGGCCCTGGGGGCTACAACCCTTCCAAAGGCAATCCATGGTCAGTGCCTGAATTAGAGGGTGGGATACAAAAGACCCGTTGCCTAAATGGAGAAAACGTGGTGGAACTCAGGCTTCAGAGCCAACTTCTATGAGTTTGCCAGAGGCTAGTCTTGAGCTAAGAACTTGCTTGCCTCTTCATCTTCCTGTCTCCTGTTTCAGATCCTCTCTTGCAGGCTTTTTTAGAAGGCCACACATTGTATGAACTTACTATGGATTAGACATGGTTTGAGTGTGTCCCCCAGAGGTTCATATGTTGGGAGCTTGGTCCTCAGTGTGGCAATGTGAAGAGGGGGTGGGCCTAGAGAGAGGTCACAGGACCAGCCATTTCCCAGGTAAGAAGCATTGGCTTCTTATCTCTCCTTGTGACCTCTCCTCTCACATGCTCTTTTGCACTGTGATAACATCCTCAAGGAGACCTTCACCAGGGCGGAGCAGAAGTCAGCAGCCCTGAAACCTCAGGTATTTTGTTATGGTAACAGAAAATAAATTAATATAAACTCCAATATCCGTGTTAGACTCTGCTTCTAGGAACTTGACTTGCTCACATTCTACATCATTGAATCTGAGATCATACCAACTATAAAGTTACTATTTTATGTATCATCAAGAAATAGAGATGCTGTCAATTAATATGTGACAGACCTTCTGAAGTAAAACACATCCTAATTTTAGGAAAGTCAAATGTGCCTCTTTGAAATAATTAAATATGGAACTCTAAATATAGATGATCTTGCTGTACTGCATACATCTCTATGCCACGTAGGCAAATAAGCTTTGTTTCAACTATCTTTTTATACATAGTAATTTGCAAATCTGAGAATAATATTCACATTTAATTTTAAATGTCTCTTATTTATGGGTAAGTTTCATCATATATTCAGTCACAGAAGGTAGTAGTAGGGGAAATAATAATGCCTTATAAATAAATAGCTGTTCATCAAGGTCTTTCAGGAAAATTATTCTTTTCCACAGAGTGTCAATCAGCCTTGGGAGTAGTTTCAGATTTACTGAAATGGAATGATGGTCAGAGAGCAATAATGGGGACCTTCAAACTTTGGGGGAGTACCATTGCTTTCAGGATGAAGTCTACAATCTGAACATGACTCCAAGGCCATGTGTGATCTTACCCCCAGCTAGCTCTCTACCGTCATCTTATAACCCTCTGAGACACACTCACACACACACACACACACACACACACACGCCAGACTGGCTTCTTTACATTTTGAAAACACTCTAGGTTCTTTCCCACCACTGGGCCTTCTTAACATGCCACTTCTTCTTCCTGGGGTTATTCTTCCCTGCCCACTCATTGCCCATTTCCCTTTAACTCAAAAGACTCTTCTTCCAGGAAGCCTTCCTTGACTTTCCAGATTGTAAAAGGACCCTTACAAAAGGCTTCCTGCCTTTTATTGCATGGTTGCAAATTGACCTCTATTCCTGCAATTATTTGATTATTCCCTGATTGAGCTATGTACTTCATGAGGGTAGCTCCAAATCCTTTCTCACCACTGTATTTGTAGATATACCCAATGTCTGGTAAACAATAGGCACTCAATGAGTACTGATTGACTAGATAAATCAGGCTGTGATAGCCAGCCACATCCAAACTGAGAGGCACTATGTCACAATGGTTAACTGAGTTTCAAGACTAAAACCACACAGTTCAGGATTAAGTCCTGGCTCTGCCATTTCTAGCTGTGGGATTTGAGGTTAAGTTAATTCACATTACTGTGCATCAGCTTCCTGGGGATAATCTGCAATATCATTGAATCTAAGATGCTCTTGATGATAATACACATCACCTGTCCTAAAAGAAAAACAATCCTATCAAATTAGAACACAATGCTTGCTTGGAATTTTTCCAAACAAAACTACCCTCTGTTCCACCAATAGGATTAGTGAACTATCATTTTTTAAATTGCTCCTTGATGCTGTCTCTCCTGACTCCCTGCCCCATCTAGGAGACTTTCTTCCATGCCATGGACACTCCATTCTGCAAGATGATCTTACCGGTAGGTGTCAACAGAAGGATTCAGACAAGAACCAGGATGATATTGTAATCAACAAGTAAGCCAAACACGTGCTGTATCAGCAATGTTCATAATTCAACTGAAATGGTGAAGATATGAACAGGGACTGGGGATGTGACTAAGTGGTAGAGTGTTTGCCTACCATGTGGAAGGCCTGGTCTCAATCCCCAGCACCACAAACATGGACACACACACACACACACACATATATGCACACACACCCATGACACACACCCATGAACAGCTATGATCAAGTGCAACATTGTCAGGCAACAACCCCATTAACACCAGTGCCCTGATGACAGCAATAATAAGAGGTCATGGCTTATAAGACACATGGCAATTTCAGAAAAGTGAAGATATAAAAATAGGCTCATCAACAAATTTGTAGAATTTAGTAGATCTTAGTTTGTTGTGAGAATTAAGTACGTGGGCACATATGAAGTATACAACTTGTTCATATGAAATCCTGGGCACATAATAATAGATCTTCATTATCTCCTAGCAGATATGACCATCTCTGCAAAGCAGTCTTTGGCCAAAGTGCTCTCTCCTTGGATGCCTCTGGAAAGACCAAGCCAACTGATGTCTCCTCAAAGACAACTCAATCCTCTCATACCCTTCCTTCCTTCCTTCCTCCCTCCATCCCTCCCTCGCTCCCTTCCTCCTTGTTTCTTTCTTCTTTCTTTCTTTTTCTTTCTTTCTTTCTTTCTTTCTTTCTTTCTTTCTTTTTTTCTGGTACTGGAGATTTAACCCAGGGGCACTCTGCTACTGAGCTACACCCCCACACCTTTGTATTTTTTATGAGACAGGGTCTCACTAAGTTGCCCAGCCTGCCCTTGAACTAGATATCCTCCTGTCTCAGTCTCCCCAGTCGCTGGGATCACAGGCATATGCCACCATGCCCCAGCTTTGTTCTTTCATTCTACATAGTGATGGTAATAATCAGGAGCCTGGAAAAGTTCAGGCTTTTCAAATGGAGCAGTGGTGGGTGGGATTACAACTCCCCTCTAGAATAGCAACCTCTTGAAGACAGGGTTCTGTCTGCTTATCCACTACCACGCCCCCAGTACTCAGCACTTAGTAGGTATTCAGTACATGAATTTGAATGAGTGAGTTCATAATTCCACAGACATTTATTAGCATTAATGATGGTGGGTTGAGCGAATTCACACTGTGGAGGACGTGACTCACAGCTGAGTCAACTATAAATAAGGCTTTGGTCCCCTATTATCCCCCCTTTCCATGGCAGTCTTGAAATTATCCCAGTTTTACGGGGCCATTTTAATGGAAATGAACTAAAGAAGTTAGTATTACATAATTAATTATACTGGGTGTCAATTACAATTACTTTTTGATCCAGGACTGCTCATGGATCCCCTGGCAACCCTGAAAGAAAAACAGTAGCAGGTGTTTGGGCTTGGTTCATACTTGCTAACTAATGAGATGAACATTTTTCCCCTTGGACATCCTAAGCAGTTTTTATTTGGCTCAAAAAAAAACAAAAAAAAAAAACAAAAAAAAACAAGGCAGTTGGAACCCAGAGGCTTTCAGACACCTTTGTTTAATTTTCTTGCTTCTGGACTAAAAAACATTCTATCATTGAGATGCTTTTGTATATTTCTAATCTTATTTGTTAGGAGTGGATTTTATAGTTTGTCTCAAGTCTTCTGAAGATCAAGTTCTACAAAGGAGACAAGACTGAAGTGGACAGACTCAAGTTAGACTGTCATAGTTTGAATCGTGGCTCTGTTTTTAACCAGCTGTGTGATCTTGAGCGCATTACTTAATCTTTCTGTGGTCCAGTTTTGAAATCTGTAAAATGAGCATAATAATGATATGCACACCACTATATTACAATGAGGAGTAAGCAAATGAGCAATGCCTGTACACAGTAAGTGCTCTGTAAGTATTAAACAAAGTGCACCTTAGTTCTCAATAAGTTTTTTCTTTCTTTCTTTCTTTCTTTTGGTACCAGGGATTGAACTCAGGGGCACTCAACCACTGGGCCACATCCCCAGCCCTTTTTTGTATCTTATTAGAGACAGGGTCTCACTGAGTTGCTAAGTGCCTCGCCATTGCTGAGGCTGGCTTTGAACTCGTGATCCTCCTGCCTCAGCCTCCCAAGTGCTGGGATTACAGGCGTGCGCCACCGCGCCTGGCTTCTTTCTTTTTTAAATATTTATTTATTTGCTTTAGTTGTACACAATGCTTTTTTTTTTAATTTTTATGTGGTGCTGAGGATCGAACCTGGGCTGTGCACGTGCTAGGTGAGCGCTCTACTGCTGAGCCACAATCCCAGACCCAATAGGTTTTTTTTCTAATAATTGATTATTTGATAGCTTAGGCACATTATAGAAGTTACTATAAACAGGTATGTGTGAGGCTTATATTTGCATATGTTTAGTGAAAACAAAAAATGTACCTCCCACATAAAGATTCGGTTTTGCTCAAGGATTGTTGGTGGAGAGTACTGGCTAAGATTTTTGGTACCATGCAACAGAAACTTACACTGGCATACTGTACAAGTCCATTTTCCACTGCTATAACAAAACACCTGATTAGCTGGGTACCAGAGAAGAGGTTTTTGATTTTTGTTTTTGTTTTTAGTACCAGGGATTGAACTCAGGGGCACTTGGCCACTGGGCCACATCCCCGGTCCTTTTTTTGTATGTTATTTAGAGACAGGGCCTCACTGATTGCTAAGTGTCTCGCCATTGCTGAGGCTGGCTTTGAACTGGCGATCCTCCTGCCTCAGCCTCCCAAATGCTGGGATTACAGGTGTGCACCACTGCACCTAGCTCGAGAAGAATTTTTTTTTTTAACTCATATTTTTTTTTGGTTCAATCACATGACACTGACATATGCTTGACTCTAGTGAGGGTCCCCCTGTATGACTATGTCATGGCAGATGAAATCATGGTGGGGGGTTGTGCAAGAGGGGGATCATCACCCAAGGTATCACGCAAGAGTGAGCTAACATAGAAAGTGGGAAGGAGTCGATCTTCCTCTTTTGCATCCACTCCTCCTGTGGAGCTACTGGGGTCCACCACCAAAAACCACTTAGTCCCTTCCAAGTGTGATTCCCCTAATATCCAAACCTCCTTGTACCAGGCTCTATCTCTTAAAGGTCCCATCACTTCCCAGCCTCACCACACTGAGAGCCAAACTTCAACACCTGAACCTTTGTAAGACACACTCAAACCTCTACCTCAGCTAAGCACTACCTTCAGCAGAGCCAATGGGGGACCCGAGAATCAAACCTCAGAAAGGTCAGAACCAGGTGTTTCTAGGAATCTAAGAATTTTCTTTCTTGCATCACTCCCTAGAGATCTGAATTCTTGGGAGAGTTCGAGAGGCCTGAAGCCACATATGCCCACCTTTGGGGCTCAGTGGTAGGGAGCAGATGTGTGTCTAGATGGCTGGTCCAGACAGGATTGTGGAGAATGGTGGAGGCGAGGGTGATTCAAAGGAAAGGCAGATGCTAGGACCAAAAAAAGTGGGCAGGGCTGTGAGGCTGGCCAAGCAGCAGCTGTCTGCCACATGAAGATGGAGCAGGGGGAGGTTCTCAAAATCCTGTTTATGTTTGCACCGTAGGCCTTTCCAGAAATTTAAATATGTTTCCTTTCCTCAGAGGGTACTTTCTCCCTGAGAGGCTGCCTCATCCGCTGGGCATTCAGGCAAAAAAGAACAAGAATCTGGCAATAATTATAAACCACTTCTTTTCCCTGACTTAATGAAGCAGATCTCCAGTTGTTTGTGTTGCATTAATTTAAATACTAATCTTTGTCTCACAATTTCATAATAACAGTTTCTAATTCAATCAAAACAACATTAGGCTAAGCTTTCAGCGTTTAATAAATGATAAGTTTAAAAGCTGCCTCAAACATTTACGAATCCTTTTTTTCCGTGGAGTTGTCTTTGGCTATAAGCACCAGGACGCCCCACTTGAAGTTGTGTGAGCCAAATCAAAACATGTCAGTGCACAGAGCTGATGTCCAGATGTAGGAGAGGCTTCAGGGAATTCAATGGTTCCAGCTGCACTCTCAGTAAATACCCGGATGATTTCTGCCCTTATTTGCTCTCTTTGTTCTTCATCTCAAGCTGGAAACAAGATGGCTGCAGGATGTCCTGGATTCACCAGGACATAAAACAACATGTGATAGGAAAATGAGATCTTTTCTTTGTGCAGGTATCAGTAATGAAGTAACTTTCCATAGACCCTTTTTTAAAAACAATTTATTTATTTGTGTATAATGCCTTATTTTTACGTGGTGCTGAGGATCGAACCCAGGCCACACACATGCTAGGCAAGGGCTCTACTGCTGAGCCACAACCCCAGCCCCTCCCTAGACCCTTTTTAAACAGACTCTTGCCTCATTGGCCCAGATTAGGTCACGTTTACAATTCTGCAATAACCTTGGCCAGACTGATGCCACCTGCTAGCTGGCTTAGGTTTGGATCCTTAAACCAGCCACTGGAAAAGAGAATTATATTAGCCATGCCTGGCCCCCAACTCAGAGGATACTAAACAATAACAAAGAGGAGGAATGTGTGTTAAAGAGAAAACAGGGTCAGCATCAGTATCCCTCTTCCCCCATATCTAAACCTCACTGCTATTCCCACCTCCATCTTTGAGAAACTTAAGACACAGGGGAAGACAGAGGCCACTTCCCACGAACAGCCCTGGGAGTGTTCTGACCTCCCTCACAGTTGGAGGAAGGGCTTGTAGCAGATGCTCCTCTGAGGACACATATCTGTCTCAGTCAAGTTCATTTCAGAACCCATGATCCAAAAGCCAGGGACCACTTGAAAAATTCATTTGAGTGGCAAGTGGTGGCTAGTTTCCAAGGGCAGTGATGGCAATAGCAATGGGACATCCAGTACAGAATTGCCAGATTTAACATGAAAATACAGGCAGCCCAGTTAAATTGGAATTTCAGATAAACAACTAATCATGTTCTGTGTAGTTTTTTAGTATAAGTATGTCCCAAATATTGCATGGGACATATTGGCACTAAAAAGTTTCACTTGTTTGAAATTCCACTATAAGTATTGCATTTGACAGACCAAATCCAATGGTATCCAGTGTCCAGTGGCAGCAGTGCTGAGGGGCAAAGTCAGGAAGGCTAGCATCAGACTGGGTTTAGGACTTGTTTTTCATGCTGCTACCCACCTCCCTTTCTTCTGCCTAGTTTCCAAGCCTCTCTTTGCATCAGTACCAGAAATTCTGTAAGACTACACCATATAGTGTTGAAACTATGGGCCCTGGTCATAAATACCTCAGCATCCCCTACTAAAACTTGAACCCATCGTTTAGCATTAAAATCATTATAAACTATTAAATAGGGAAAAGAACATTTTTCTTTTAAAGCAAAAGTAGCATAGTTCTATCTTCTAAAGTCTAGGCCTTAAAAAGAATCGAGTTCTTTGCAGGTTTCTGCTTTGTCAGTGGCTGAAGGAAGTTTATACAATACTTCCTGCTTCAACTGAGCTAAGTGTGAAATGAAAACAATTCTAGAAGGTTAGATAACTTTAAAGTTAAGGGTTACAGAGCTCCAGGCTGCAAAAAATAAAAAATAAAAAAAATAACCCTCTCCCTTACTAGGATTTTTCCTTTTCTTTGGCCAGTCCTGACTAATGAAACTACATTCTTCTCATACACAATGACATCGCTACTATTAAGAATATAAACAGGGCTGGGGTTGTGGCTCAGTGGTAGAGCACTCGCCTAGCACGTGTGCGGCCCGGGTTCGATCCTCAGCACCACATAAACATAAATAAGTGCATTGCATTGTGTACAACTAAAGCAAATAAATGAATATTAAAAAAAAGAAGAATATAAACAAGCCAGGCATGGTGGTGCACGCTTATAATCCCAGCACTTGGGAGGCCAAGGCAGGAGGACCCCGAGTTCAAAGCCAGCCTCAGCAATGGTGAGGCACTTAGCAACTCAGTGAGACCCTGTCTCTAATAAAATACAAAAAAAGGTTTAGGACTGTGGCCCAGTGGTTAACTGCCCCTAAATTCAATCCCCAGTACCAAAAACAAACAAAAAAAGAATATAAAGAGGGCTGGGTTTATAGCTCAGAGGTAGAGTGCTTGCCTAGCACATGTGAGACACTGGGTTTGATCCTCAGCACCACATAAAAATAAATAAATACAATCAAGGTTTGTGTCCATGTACAATTTATTTAAAACATTTTTTAAAAAGAATATGAGGCTGGGTGCAGTGGCGCACACCTGTAATCCCAACATTTGGGAGGCTGAGGCAGGAGGATTGAGAGTTCAAAGCCAGCAACTCAGTGAGACCCTGTCTCTAATAAAATACAAAAAAGGGCTGGGGATGTGGCCCAGTGGTCAAGTGAGTTCGATCCCCGGTACCCAAAAAAAAAAAAAAAAAAAAGAATATGAGCACATTGAAAACCTATAGTGTACAAAGGATTATTAATATTTTTGGTTTCTAAATTATATTGAATTCTTTTTTTATATATATTTATTTATTTGCTTTAGTTGTACACAATGTGTTTATCTGTATGTGGTGCTGAGGATCGAACCCGGGTCGTGCATGTGCTAGGTGAGCGCTCTACCGCTGAGCCACAACCCCAGCCCCTATATTGAATTCTTATTAACTCTCTTACTTCCCCAGAATACTTCATCTCTACAGTTTGAATTCCCTTTGAATCGAGGGTTGGTGCTAATTTAGCAGTTGTCACTGGTGATGTGATGAAGCAACTTAATGAAGCTAAGGGCCACAGACCAGAAACACTGCCCTTCTGTCTTCTCTAGGTCACGAAGGAAGCGTGTTGGGTCTAGATCCTGAACTTTGCTCTTCAGCATGGCTGCAAGGTCCGGTGGGTCTCCTGGGCTCCCAGCTGATCCAGTGATGATAAAGGTTGGTTGCTGAGGTGCTTATAAAGTGAACACAGCTGCTCCAGACTTCTCCAGCGTCATCCCCCACATCTGGAGCTGCTGGCTTGGCTCTGGCAGACCAATCTGAAGCGAAGATTCTCATAACAATTGTGAATTGCAAATATGAACAGGCTACTAAAATACAGGCATGTCAGGCATTTTTTTTTCCCACCCAGCATCCGTCCTTCTTTTCCCACACAGCCTGATTTCTTCCTGTAAGCGTGTTTCTCCCACACTATGCGAAAGCTGAGCAGGACAGTAAAACCAAAGCCACCATTCTGCCAGAGAAGCTGAAGGTGCCCCTGCAGGCCCCTTCTGCGGGCTCCTACAGAATCCTGGGTTCTGTAGAATTGTCCCCAACCTAGCCAAGTAGTGGAGCATGTGACCAAGGTAGGGTACAACATGTAGCCATGGCGACCTAGGCCCAGACTTCAGGGGAAAAAATATCTCTGGTCTTTATCATTGGATTTAAATATATATTGTGTAGATGAACACAATACCCTTATTTTATTATTTGATGTGCTACTGAGGTTCGAACCCAGTACCCCACATGTGCTAGGCAGGCACTCTACCAACTGAGCCACAACTCCACCCCTTATCACTGGATTTGAAGTGACTAAATGACTACCACAACAAAATAAGGCAAATCGGAGGATGTAGAACCAAAAGACCAAAAAGAAAGGAGGTCCTGGTGACCCTGCTTGACCTCCTTCATCAAGCCTTACTGAAGCCAGCCCTCCCTCTGAAATGTCCTTTTCTAGGTCAGTTTGATGACTGTCACTTGGAACCCAGCTCTGATGCTCTCTATGGGTTCTCCCCCATGTGCCCAAATGAGACCATCCAGAATCAAGAGTGGTCTCAGTCAGGCGAGGGGCAAGGCGTTCACTTTTGGAGCACTATTAGGCAGTCGTACCCAGGATCTTTTGCTAGCATGTTGTTTAATCCTGACAAATCATTTCACGTGGGTGCCTTTGTCTCCCTCCCTGGCTCAGGAGCATCCCTACCTGCCCTAGAGACTCATATGGTCACAGTGCAAATAGCAGAACAATTCACTTTTTTTTTTTTTTTTTGATGGGGGTGGGTACTAGGGATTGAACTCAGGAGCACTCGCACTGAGCCGCATCCCCAGCCCTTTTTTGTATTTTATTAGAGACAGGGTCTCACTGAGTTGCTAAGTGCCTCGCCATTGCTGAAGCTGGCTTTGAACTTGAGATCCTCCTGCCTCAGCCTCCCAAGTGCTGGGATTACAGGCGTGCGCCACCGCGCCCGGTTAGCAATTCACTTTTTGCTACATATTTTAGCCTTGGGTAGTCAAACCACATTTTCCATTGAAGAGCTCATGGCTTGTTTTCTGGGAGGAATGATTAGAAGTTAAAACTCAGATTTGTTTGTATTCAATAAATAAACGTTCAAAAGTGTAACTTTATAAAATCCAACCCTAAAGTCAGGATTGAATCATACTGCACTATAGGTTTGTTTATTTTTCTTGGGAGGGAGTGGTATTTGGCTATATGTTTCAGCTATCAGATTTCTCCTGAAATAGCTAATGATTCCCTGAGAAAATGACTCAGTGTAACAATAATAAATTTCCTGTAAACTGAAAAAGTAATAAACTTCCCATAAGTTGTAAAAGTGCTATTGAAAGGGAGAAAAATCTCAGTGTTTCCACACTTATTTAGGAACTGTTGTAACAAAGTAACTGGTACTACAAAATACAAAATATGATATTTTATTATTAGGTGAATTATTTAGTAGTTTCTGGAATCATCAGGAAATAAAACAGAAAGGAACCTGATGTAAGTAGAGATGAAACCCTATTCCTTTGTCCTTGTATATTTACAAGAAAATTTTGGCTCCCAAGAAGATCTGATTATAGCTGCACATATAATCTTGTTGTCAGTCCAGTGTCTTGAAGAAAAATCTGATACTTGGATCTCCACGGGTCTGACCCTTGAGTCTTCTTCCCAATTGATTACAAGCTCTTGAAAGGAGATGGGGGTGTGGTCAGTTACCTCTACTAAGCCCCCCTCCAAAATCAGAAAGTGCTTGAGAGAGGAACTGAGAAAAATGTGGTATGCCTAGAGAGATAGCAGGTACAGGTGGAACGCAGCACGAGGTGAGGTCATGCAACAGGTGAGGACCAGATCACCTGTGGTCTTGTGACAGGTCTTCGTCAGTACTGGAGTTTTATTAAGAGACCAATGAAAAAAAATCACTCAAGGGTTTCAAGTAAACCAGTGATGTGCTCAAGCTTACATCCTGGTTGTCTGAAGAATGGATTATAGAAATGCAAGCAGTAGCAGAGGATGGATTAAAAGGGTGTGGCTGTGATCGAGATCAGAGATGAAATCGTCAGGACTGGGGTGGTGACAGTGGAAGCAGACATTAAGAAATGTGGATCAATTGAAAACATGCTGTGGTCTGGGATTGGCACAAAACATGATGTATTCTATCTGGCAGATGCTACTGGGTTACATCCCACCACAATCCATTCTTCTCTATCATACACAGAATCCATGCATTTTACCTGGGCACGTGGCTACTTGGAACAAAGATTATACTTCCTAGCCCTTCTTCTAGCTAGATCCAGCCATTTAACTACATTCTAATCCATGACAGGGATGTGATATATGCAACTTCTGGGTCAGAGCTCTAAAAAAGAGGGACGTTCTTCCTTATCCCCTCCCCATCCTGATGCTTAACACAAGGAATTTATGGCTGGAACTGTGTCCTGAACCATGAAAATAGCCATGGCTTGCAAAGGTTGGTCCCAGAGAGTCCTCCACTCCCTGTAAGTACACCAATTTGCAATATAAGTTTGATATTTCTTCCTTCAAGGGTGGAGAATTTTCCCACATCCCTAGAAATCTCACTGGTCCTGTGACTTTCTTTGGCCAGTAGATGCAGCAGAAGGGATGCTGTGCGACTTATGAACCTAATCCTCAAAAATCCTGGAAAGTTCCACCCGAGCCATCTCCCAACACTGTCTTGAGACCACCACAGAAAGAGGCCTTGTCTGACCTACTGGCAGATGAAGGGTCGTGCCCAGGAGACCCATGCATTCCAGCTAACTGCTTGCATGAAGCACACCAAACACACGAGGTTCTTTAGTATTTAAATTAAATTTCCTGGTTTTATTATTTAAGTTTTGTCAGACTTGAATTTTAGATGAATAATATAAAAACTTTTAAATTTGAAGTTAAACATTCTTTTTTGGGGGGTACTGGGGATTGAACTCAGGATATTCGACCAACCAGCCCCTTTTTGTATTTTTTTTTTTTTTAGAGACAGGGTCTCACTGAGTTGCTTAGCACCTTGCTTTTGCTGAGGCTGGCTTTGAACTTACAATCCTCCTGTCTCAGCCTCCCAAGCCATTGGGATTATAGGCGTGTGCCACCACACCCAGCTGAAGTTCAACATTTTTTTAAAAATCAAAAGAAACAATTTATAAATCAAGATGGAAAATTGCCCAAGTATTCCTCCCCTTCTTTTCTTCTTACTTTAAATACTTAAATGCATTTATGCTTCTTATCTATTATTTGATTATAGTTCATTTTGATCAGCATAGAAGTAAAGATATGATGGAAAACAAAATTGGTGGTTTAAACACAATTAATTCAAATAATACTAGATTTCATAATTATTTTAGCTGAAATACTTTGATTCCACTACAAGTTCTTCCTTTTTGGCCATTTATAGTTTTTGTTTGCTTTCTTATCTTTTTGCAGTGCTAGGCACCTTTTGTTAACTCAATAATAACGATTTTAACAATATGCCATTTTTTAAACAATAACAATTTTACATGAACCAGGTTCTCCAAGGTACAGCAAACTGAAGACAACCTCATGTCTAAGGAGTATTATGCATCATACATTAAAAAAAAAAAAAATTGCAGCCGGGCGTGGTGGTGCACACCTGTAATCCCAGCACTTGGGAGGCTGAGGCAGGAGAGGAGGATCAAGAGTTCAAAGCCAGCCTCAGCAATGGCGAGGCACTTAGCAACTCAGTGAGACCCTATCTCTAATAAAATACAAAAAAGGGCTGGGGATGTGGCCCAGTGGTTGAGTGCCCCTGAGTTCAATCCCTGGTACCAAAAAAAAAAAAAAAAAAAAAAAAAAAAAAATTTTTTTTAGTTGTAGATGGACACACAATATCTTTATTTTTATTTATTTATTTTTATGTGGTGCTGAGGTTTGAACCCAGGGCCTCACACGTGTAATGCAAGTACTCTACCACTGAGCTACAACCCCAGCCCACACCATACATTTTTCAATCATGTTGTCTCTTCAATTCCTCTTTGCTGATGAAGATTCTTAATCAAGGACTGACCCTGTTCTTCTAGCCTTCTAGCAGGAGTGTTATCAGGGACTCTATGCTTCACAAACTTGTGCCAATGTAACAGTCATAAACAGAAACTAAAGGCCATAACAACATAAAAATCCAATAACAATGTGTTATTTCTTGGCCAGTTTCACCTTGACTGTATCCTCAAAGTTGCCATGGTCATAAACAAGCCCTTAATTACTTCTTTATAGCCAAAGGATTTCTAAGTTGTTCCAGGACTCGAGATCCTGGAGAGCCATATAATACAATTGAACGTCTACTTCTTTTTTTCCTTTTCTTTTATTCTAAGTTGTTATATATGACAGCAGAATGCATTACAATTCATATTACACTTATAGAGCACATTTTTACATAAAAGAAAGAAAACTTCAGACCAATATCTTTAATGAACATTGATGCAAATATTCTTAATAAGATTCTGGCAAATCGAATACAAAAACATATCAAAAGATAGCACACCACCATCAAGTGGGGTTCATTCCAGGGATGCAAGGTTGGTTCAACATGTGGAAATCAATAAATGTAATTCATCACATCAATAGACTTAAAGAACCATATTATTATCTCAATAGATACAGAAAAAGCAGTCTACTTCTTTTATATCTAAAAAATCCAGTCACGTAAGTCTCACGAGATCCATCTCTTTCCCTAAAAGCTTAGCCTGTTCATAAGAATAATTGTGCATAGTTGGGTTGCTGAGTGCCTCGAAACGATTTGGCACCCCAACGCCATTATAATTAAAGATTAGATAAATAAAAAAACACAAGCCGGGCGCGGTGGCACATGCCTGTAATCCCAGCACTTGGGAGGCTGAGGCAGAGGATCTCGAGTTCAAAGCCAGCCTCAGCAATGGTGAGGCACTTAGCAACTCAGTGAGACCTGTCTCCAATAAAATACAAAAAAGGGCTGGGGATGTGGCCCAGTGGTCGAGTGCCCCTGAGTTCAATCCCAGGTACAAAAAAAAAAAAAAAAAAAAAAAAAAAAAAAAAAAAAAAAACTTTCTTGTTAGTAGATAGAGTTAAGCAAGTTGTCTTCCCTGCAAAAACCAGGTTGATTCTTGGCTGAAGACCACTTGTTCATGGTACAGGGCAAGGACATTCCTCCTGTGTCGACCCATGCCCTTAGGAGGGAGAAGGTTCCCAAACGTGATGACAGGAACTGGACTCACTTCTATTGGGAATAGTTTCTTTCCTTTTCTCTTTTTATGTTTTACAAAGAATAACTATGTGCGTTAGAATAATTGGTGAAAGCAGAATAGATATCCTTATCCCTTACCCCTTTTTTTTTTTTTTTTTTTTTTACAGTTCAGTTGTTTTCAGTATATTCCAAAGTTATACAATCCTCACAATTACCAAATTTTAGAATTTTTTCAACACCTAAAAAAGGAAGGAAAAAGATATTTTTTTAAAAACTCCTACAGACCCATTAGTAGTCATTGCCCATTCTTACTCCCCTTAGTCCCTGGGGGGAGGCGGGGGGGGGGGGGACAGCCAGGCACAGTGGTGCACGCCTGTAATCCCAGCACTCTGGGAGGCTGAGGCAGGAGGATCGCGAGTTCAAAGCCAGCCTCATCAATGGTGAGGCACTTATCAACTTAGTGAGACCCTGTCTCCAAATAAAATACAAAAAAAGGGCTGGGGATGTGACCCAGCGGTCTAGTGCCCCTGAGTTCAATTCCCGGTACCAAAAAAACAAACAAGGTAAATACTGACCATATGGATTTGCCTATTTTGTATGATTCATGTAAATGGAATAATATACTATGTGGCCTTTTTTGTCTGGTCCTTTCATTTAGCATAATGTTTTCCAGGTTCACCCATCTTGTGGCATGTACCAGAACTGTATGCCATTTTATTATGGCCAAATAATTTTCCATTGTATGGGTATCCTACCTTTTGTTATCCCTTCCTCAGTGAACGGACATTTGGGTTATTTCTTCCCTTCCAATCTGGATGTCTTTCATTCATTTTTCTTGACTAACTACTCTCAGGAGATCCTGCAGTATAATGGTGACTTTCAGTGGTGAGAGCAGACACCCTTGTAATTTACCTAATCTGAGGGTATGAGTATTCTTACCCTACATTTCTGAGCTATGTGCAGCTCTTGAAGCATTGCTGTGGATGGCTTGGATCCTCCTGGGGTGATCCTTTGTAATGAATCCATCAGATCTGTTTACTTGCAGTTTTCCCTCCGTGCTTACTATAGTTCGGATCTTGATGTCCCCTAAAGGTTCATGTGTTGATGGCTTGGTCCCCAACCCATGGTGGGGTAGGGAGCTGGCGGAACCTTTAGAAAGTGGGGTCTAGTGCAAAGGAAGTGGGGTTATCAGGATTATGGATTTGAAGGGGATATTAGGACCCTGGCCCCTTTCTCTCTCTCCTCCCTTCTTTTGCACACGTGTGCACGCACTCCTGCACTTCCTAGATGCCAGAGGGGGAGCCTTGCTCCACCATGCCCTCTCCATCATGATGTTCCGCCTTCCCCAAAACTGGCCATGGACTCAAACTTCTGAAACCATGAGCCAAAATAAACCTTTCCTCCAGGGGCTGGGGTTGTGGCTCAGTGGTAGAGCGTTCACCTAGCATGTGCAGGACCCTGGGTTCGATCCTCAGCACCACATAAAAATAAATAAAATAAAGGTATTGTGTCCAACTACAACTAAAAAATAAATATTTTTTTAAAACTATAATAATAATTGTAATCCCAGCAACTCAGAAGGCTGAGACAGGAGGATCACAAGTTCAAACCCAGCCTCAGCACCTTAGTGAGGCCCTAAGCAACTCAGTGAGACCCTGTCTCTAATAAAATATTTTAAAAGGGCTGGGGATATGGCTCGGTGGCTAAGTAACCCTGGTTTCAATCCCTGGTATCAAAAAACAAGATAAAATAATAATAATAGCAACAACAATAATGAAGTTTTCCCCTGAAGTTCATGAAATTGTTTTTTTTAATTTTTTGTTTTTATTTTTCATGATACTAGGGATTGAACTCAGTAGCACACTTCCATTGAGGTACATCCCCAGTCCTTTTAATTAATTAATTATTTATTTATTGAGACACGGTCTCAATAAGTTGCCAAGGCTGGCCTTGAACTAGCCATCCTCCTGCCTAAGCCTCCTGAGTCTCTGGGTTTGCAGGGTTATGTTACCATGGCTGGCCTCTGCAGGATTTTTGAAGGACTCTGGAAGCAGCAACAGAAAGCATTTTCCAGACTTCCTGGCCATGATATATATGGTGGATTGTAGGTCATACTATGACATACACTGAGAGAGGCAAAAGTTTAAAACAAAAAAAATCTGAGGGGGCTGGCATTGTGGCTCAGCGGTAGAGCGCTTGCCTCGCAAGTGTGCGGCCCGGGTTCAATCCTCAGCACCACGTAAACATAAATGCATTGCATTGTGTACAACTAAAGCAAATAAATAGATATTTTTTAAAAAATCTGAGAATACAACGGTGCTTGCCAAACCCAGAGGGTTCTAAGGTGCACAGTGGAAGGGACTTAGGGGCAGAAAGGAGGGACCATTGGGCCAGATTAGGGAGTACAACAAGCAGTGGAGTATATGATCGATTCTTCACAGGGGTTTATCTCCATCTAAACTTGCTGGCAATCTATGCTGGGTTCACAAATCTGACTATTCCAATAACTTAATAAAACGGGCGAATACAGCACACAAACACACAGAAGTACCTTTTCAAAATGCAAGACAGCTCTCAGATCTTAGGGATCCCTGGAAAGAGTGAGAGCACGCCCGGAAACCAGTTTTATTGGGGAGAAGCCATGCAAATAAGTCAAGGGGTCAAATTTCAGGGGGTTGAGTCTAGCTTTGGGATGTCTTGCAGGTTGACTGACATCAAGGAAGGTCACGCCCATCTCATGTGCTGAGTGGGAATCAAGAGCAGAGCGAGAGAAGGGGATACACAAAGGGAGTTTCCATGGAACATTCTATCCCAAGCAGGGCAAAGAGGTAGGATTACAAAGGAATAGGTGGGTATGAATCAACCCCAGAGGGTGCCACCTACCCCTAGGGCCATGCCTTGTTATCCCAGGGAGGGAAAAGCCCAGTCAGGAGTCATGGCATTATCATGCTAGACTGCAGTGATCTTTCAGATCCTGGTGCATTTGGAGAGGCTCCCCCACAGGGGTTATTATATTATCTGAAACTTGATTAAAATACTTAGCATTATGTGCATATATAAATATACCACGGTGAATTCTACCTTTATGTATATGTATAAAGCACCAATCAAAAATAATAAATAATGAGCAAAAGGGAGATCAGTAGAGAACAGGGGGAGAAAGGAAGAAAGGGAAAGGGCAGCCACCAGGGACTCAATCAGAGTAAATCAAATTCCACACATGTATGATTTTGTCAAAATGAATTCAACTATTATGTATAACTATAATGTTCTAATAAAAAAAGAAGAGCATTGAGGGGCTAGACGTGGTTCAGTGATAGAACACTTGGCTAGCATGCACAGGGCTCTGGGTTTCATTCTCAGCACCCCAAAAGTAAATTAAAGGAAAAAAAATACTTTGCATGGAAAGTTGATATATATTTATGTGTTAATTACTTTTTAAAATCCAGTTTATATTTAAACTATTTGTAATCTATGGTGTTCATAAACTAACATAAATGATGTTAGGTATTTTTAACAGGTGAAATCATGGGAATTCAAGATTTGTGGATGGCTGAAAGATTATCCTGGCTCTTTTTCTCCATGAATAGAATAGAATTGACAAAGCCAGGTGTAGTGGTGGTGCACGTGCACGCCTGTAATCTCAGTAGCTGGGGAGGCTGAAACCAAAGTACTGCAAGTTCAAAGCCAGCCTCAGCAAGTCATCTAGAACCCATACAACTTAAGAAGACCCTGTCTCAAAATTTAAAAATAAAAAGGGTGAGAGATGAAGTTCAGAAATTAACCACCCCTGGATTCAATCCCTGGCACAAAAAAAAAAAAAAAAAAAAAAAAAAAAAACAGTGAGCTCTTGGTATGATGAAATGACCTCTTTGAACTTCATTTTCTTCCCGAAAAATGGGAAGCGTAATATCTTATCTCCTAAGGGACCATGAGCAGAAGGAGACACACGTGGCTCTGGGCTGACATAAAGGATTTTTCCACAAGTATTTATTTGTTGCTTTTCCTTCTACCATTTTATCATAGTACTTTGAACTTATTTCATGTCTCTTATTTTATGTCCTCATCTCAACTCTTTTAAATGTGGTTCCAAGGCTCTACTTCAAAACACTCTGATCTCCTCAGGTCTGTCTGGGTGTGGTCCATCACTTCCAGCTATGTCAAATTAAGTAGTGGCACTTGCCTGTAATCCCAGCTGCTTGGGAGGAAGAGACTGGAGTTCAAAGCCATCCTCAGCAAAGGCGAGGCGCTAAGCAACTCAGTGAGACCCCGTCTCTAATAAAATACAAAATTGGTCTGGGGATGTGGCTCAGTGGTTGAGTGCCCCTGAGCTTAATCCATGGTACCACCACCCACCCACCCACCCCCCCAAAAAAGAAAGAAATCTGAGACCTGAGAAAAGCTTGCTTCAGAAGACCTGCGGCTGTGTTCCCTTCGAACTAGGCTGAGTCCGAGAACAAAGACAGCCGATATAGTTCTCCTGTCTCTCATGAAGCTTCAGACTGAGCTGACCCAGAAACCTGAAGCAAGATCATCACCTGTGGTCCTTATTTCTGCTCTTCTTCTTCTTCTTCTTCTTCTTTTTTTTTTTTTTTTTTTTTGCTACTGGGGATTAAATTTAGGGGCATTTGACCACTGAGCCATGTCCCCAGCCCTATTTTTTTAAAAAATATCTTTATTTTGTTTACTTATTTTTATGTGGTGCTCAGGATCAAACCCAGTGCCTCACATGAGTGAGGCAAGCGCTTTGCTACTGAGCCACAACCCCAGCCCCACCCAGCCCTATTTTGTATTTTATTTAGAGACAGATCTCACTGAGTTGTTAGCGCCTCGATTTTGCTGAGGCTGGCTTTGAACCTGAGATCCTCCTGCCTCAGCCTCCAAAGCTGCTGGGATTACAGGGATGTGCCACTGTGTCCAGCTTATTTCTGCTCTTCTTGACAACATGGAAACATCCTTTTTGCTCCTCTGGTATCCAACTCCCCTTCCCTGGTAATCCCCTAGATTTTCTCTGCTGATCCAACAGTTCAAGCAAGGTTAACTCCACCTTATTCTGCCCCCACCCCACGCCAATCAATGAAGGTCAACCTTTGAGACATTTAGGAGAATTAAAAGGATGTTCTTCCTGCAGAGATGACCAATCAGAGGAACTGAAGCTTGGCACTGCCTGGGCCACTCTGGGTAAGGCCGCCAGCCTACCAAGAATAAAACAATCAGAATGATGCCCCATGACGGTTTTAGGTATCTGGAGCTCCTAGCAATAGGAGTTCCTAATTCTTTTTTGGGTTTACGTCAGTTTTAGCTAGATTTCCTTGCAACTGGGAGTTCAGATTCATATATGAAGCCAATTCCCCATTTCTTCCTCCTCTTGTCCCTATAACTTCTCTGCCCAAATGGGTTCCATTCTCTGGGTTGCCCCGATTTTCCTGTGTCTACAACTGAAATCCTAAAGACTCAGTTTCCCATGGCCCTGGGGGAAGGGGGCACTTGCTTCTTAGAACCAGATCTAGCCCTTTTCTTCCACCCTTGGAGAGAAAAAAGCCCTCTTCCTTTAAAAATCATGTTACAGAGCTCACTGTTCATTACAAATTTTCTGATCACTTAACTTACTTAGAACTAACACCTGTTTTACAGTCTCCCATTGTACCCTAGCTCTGTCATCATTCCTGTTGGGCTTCCCCTACTCAACAGCCTGTATTCATAATTCATGTGGCATACACTACCCACAGGCACAGTTCAAAGTACATATACAGTATTTTAACTCACTCAACCCTTGTAACCGCACAAGGTGTTATTATCCCCATCACAGATGAGGAAGTTGAGGCACAGAAAGGCTATTTACTCTGGCCTAGAGTTACCCAAGTGAGGATGAGAATGAGAGTCTAATTGCAGTCCAGACTCCCAGTTCCTTATTCTCTGTTATTTGTTGCCTCATCTACTCCAGTTTATATTGGTTCTGTGGAGGTGAGAGGAAGTCAGCACTTCCCGAAACCGAGTCACCAGGCATGTGGGTGGTCTCCGGAGAGATGTCAGCTGAGGATGTCCTGGATGGCCATTAGAGATCTGCAGCTGCTCTTCCTACAGCTCAGTGATTAGCTTTCATTGCATATACAAATTCACCAACTCATAGATAAGCCAGAAAGGGTGACTGCAGCTGGACTGAGAACCCAGTGGCAGAAGGGCAAGTTACAGACTTGGCTCCCTAGTGCTTCATGGGAGTTCCCTCTGCCACAGCAGTCCTTATCTTTGTAACGGTTGCTGCATTCAGAGCAGTTCTGGCTCTCCTGCTTCTCCACCTCAACAGCGGCTCCACCTCCACTTCTACTCTTGACAGGCGCTCCTGGCTTCACAATACCAGCTAACATACTTAACTTACACAACCCCCAGTACCCCAGACCTAACCTGCACACGCATCTCTGTACCAATACAAACTGTTTCAGTCCTGAGGTAGAAAACACTCACGCAACTGTGTAAATATGAGGTAGCCACGTCAGGCGGCTCAAGATACCAAGCAAGCCTAATTAGTATGCACAACGGCTATAATTAGAACTATTTACTGAGTGCTTACTATGCGCCAAACACTGTCCTAATCGCTTTATGAGCACTTAATCCCTCGGAACACCACCACCATAAGATAGACACCATCATGATTCCCATTTTACAGAAGGCAAAACCGTGACCCCCGAGATCAGGCCCTGCTCGGCGTTCCAACTGTATAACTAAATTGCAGAGCTCATTCCGGCTGCACTTACATCTCACAAGCAACTGTCTGCGGGTCAAGAGCCCAACCAGTCGCCCGGCCGTCTAGAGCACTAAGCTGATGTGTCACTCTGGAGCAGCGGGTTCATCGGTGAAAGTGAAAGAAAAGGAAGGAAGACGAGAATCGTCGCGGTAAAATCCGGAAAAGAGGCAAGGGATCTCACACAGATACTTCCTAGTCATCGTTACTCAGCACTTTATGGGGCGCGCGGTGCTGCGAAGCCCAAGCAAAGCCTGCCTTTTCGAGGAATCCAGCCCCGCCTGGGCGGTCCCAGGAAGGTACACATTTCCAGCCTGGGCGTGTTCAATTTAGGCTGGCTGACGCCTTCCCAAGTGGCCACGAAGGGACCCTGTGGCCCTGGGATAGCCATCCGCCTCCCACCGCCGTGCGCAGCGCACGTCCCTTTAGGTCGTTCCACCGCCCGGACAGATCATTTTCAGCCCGGCAAAGGCAACACCGCGCCTCGGTTTCAGGGCCCGAGGTAAGGGGGGCGGTCCCAGAAGCTCCGCCCGGCGCCTGCGCCCACCGAGGCCCCGCCCTCGCCCCGCTGGGGGGAAGCGGGGCGGGGCAGGCGCGGCAGGCCAGAGCGGGAGCGCCCCCGTTACACGCACGACGCGCGCGCCCGCGCGCCCCGCCCCGCGGCGCCCCGCCCTGTCGCTATAAAGCGAAGGCGGGCTGCGCTCTCGCCTCCCAGCTCTGTCCGGCGGCTTGCATCCATTTACATCGTTTGCAACCGTCGCTTGTCAGACCCCCAACAACCAAAATGGTGAAACAGATCGACAGCAAGGTACGTGCGCCCGGAGAAGGCCTGGACGCAACGCGCAGCCTCCGTGGCTGGGGAAGGCGCTGCGCCGGGAGGTGGGGAGGCCGCCTCTCCGCATCCTTGGGGGAAAGGGGACGCGGTGGATCGGCCTGCCACTGAGAGAAGCCGGGCCCTAAGCGCGCCCGAGATTGTCTAGCATGCCTTGGGGGAGGGGAGGAGAGGGACGAGGGCCCCCTGGAGGGCGGGGGCGGGGTGCCCAGCCCGGTCCCTACCCTGGGCACTGTGGAGATAGGCGCGCGTGCAGCGCTTGGGGGTACCCATACTGCACCTCTTGCACCCGCAAACCCGGGAAACCCCGATTGAAGAAAGGAGAGGGGATGGACAGGGTCCGCCCTTGGCCCCTATCTGCATCCAGATACAGGTCCAGACAAGGAGATAGAGGGGCCATTGGAGAAGGCACGGGGTCTCTGGTCACCACACTCTTGGTATGCAGTGTGATCCACCCGCGTGGGGTGCAGCGAGCCCCCTTGGGAGCAGGTCTAGGCCGGAGACCCCATCTGTTACATCACTGCCCGGCCCCAAGCGTGACACGTTCCTTCTCCACGCAAAGTGGACAGACCGATCCCAGCTGGAGACCCTCAGGAGCGTGCTCCAGGTGGCTTTAAGGAAGTGAGGTCCAGGCCGCGCCCGCGGGACTCCTCCTCCTGCGGCGCAGGGCGTGTTTCCGGCAGCGCTGGCTTTGGAATGACTCAGTCCCCAAGGCTGGGCCCAGGGGCCTCGAGTGACCTACCCTTCCGTAGTTCACCCACAGTCAGGTTTTGCCGGAACCTGGAGTAGCCGCGTCCGGCTGCGTGCTCATCGGCCTTCGGTACCCAGCTGGTGGTACTGTCCTTTTAAACATGCCCAGGGGAAAAAGTGTTCCGTATTCGAGTTGTTGCGAGCTGAATATTCTCCTTATTGGGAAACCCAGAGCCTGACATATAGTGTCTGTACCGCAGCCAATGGGAAATGTTTGTTAAAAGGAGAGTCAGAAAGTGAAGTTGATAGATGGCAAGGCCCTCGAGAACATTACTCTGTGGTGCCCCCTGCTCACCCTGAGAAGGCAGGGGAAGGCGATCTTGGCGCTCTCGGTCTTGAGTACCTGTTTGGTGCAGATGGGCCTCAGAAACAGAAGTTGTTACACGATTAAAAACAGCAACCCCAGCCCCATTTGTAGATAAGAGATCCTTAATAGTGAATTTTGTTCCATATACATGTTTTCAACATCTGTGTAAACACAGCCTGTGCCTGGGAAAGGAAGGGAAAGCAGAGTTTGTTCTCCAGCGTCTGGCAGCCTCGGTATAATCAAGCTGGTGGAACTCATTTCATGGAGCCAGAAGACCTTGGAGTGGCCTGTGTTTGCTCAGAACCCACCCACTACAAACAGGAAGTTGATTTTGGTTCCTGGGGCACACCTGCTCTGACCTTCCCTGTGTAACCATGGTAGCTATGACGCCTCCTCCCTGCCCAGTTAAGAAAGGTGTACAAAGGTGACAAGACCTTTGTTACTCAAGAAAGCACCACAGCTTGGGTCCACAGGCATGGCAGTCCGGTTGTTTTTTGTTTTGTTTTTACAACTTATTTATCTTGGTACTGGGGATTGGAACCAGGGATGCTATACCACTGAGCTATACTCCCAGTCCATTTTATTTTGAGACAGGGTCTTGCTCAGTTGCTTAGGGCCTCACTAAGTTGCTGTGGCTGTCCTCAAACTTTCAATCCTCCTGCCTCAGCCTCTTGAGTCACTGGGATTACAGGCATGCACCATCATACCCAACTCTAATCTGATTATTTGTCAGTACTGAGGACAGATTAAATTTTCATCCTGGTGGGTTAAAGTCGGTACCATTGGCCATCTAGAGCAACTGTTTCTGAGGCACTGTGTAGGTATGGGACCTGTTCCAGATATGAGTGTGATAATGGACCATAAATGCAATGAGGAAGAAAAAATCAGCAGTTTTAGTTTACCCATGCTTTTTTTTCTTTTGCAAGAAATGATAGTTGTCATTCTTAAAATTAACTAAATGCTTTTCAAACTTTTCATGCATACCTTTGGAATTGAACATGTTTAGGAAAAGAGGTGTTAGGCTCTACTCCAGCTTTATCTACCCTATCTTTTGTTTCCAGGTTATTTGTGTCAGTGGTGGGAACATTTATCAATCATGATTGTTAGTTTCTGGGAGTTAAAATTTGTGATTTGCTTTTTGATAAGGTAATCTTGAATAATTTTCAAGCTGAACCTGTTTTAGGCAGATTTAGGTCAGAAGAGAATCTTTATGAGATGTCTACATATACCTGGCTCTGTATCTTATGTCCCCTTAAGCCAGAAGGGCTCTTGTCAGAATTTTAGGTAGTTTTGTTTGAATTGGATTCAGAACTATTTGGGGATATCCTTGAAGATGTTTAAAATCTGGTGCTTTCAATCTTGAAAATTAATCTCATCAAGTTTTTGATTAAGGTCACTTCTTTTTTTTAATGAGTTGATCAGGTTGTATTATGTGCATGTATGGGTGTGGTATAGTGAACCAAATCGTTACCCCAAAAAGAAGCCTTGTTTGACTTGAAAATCATCCTAAGGAAGTCTTTGAAGTAATTTTATCTGGAACAATCAGTAATGGTTTGGGAAAAAAATTTCCATACTTCTACTTTCTGCTGCATCCCTATCCCCTTCCCCACATGCCCAGATCTCTCCACACCCAAAAGTGGGGTAGATGGGCCTGCATAAACGAAAAAGTTACGGAAGCATGCCATTCCAAAAACATGAGGTGGAAATTTAAAATCTAGGAAAATAGTTCATAAGAACCCACATTAGGCTTTTGTTTTGGGTGTGTGTTTTTTACCTCACAGTGTTTTATTCATTTACTTTCCTTCTTTATTGGACCAGATCTAATATAATTCTTATAGGGGAAGGAGTATTATTATTTTTTTATTAACCAATTTGACCTGCAAATTGAAGAAAATCTAGACTTCAGATATAGATATTTGTGCTTTGATTTATCTTCCTTGCCCCATGTTAGGTTTTGGTCAACACTGACTGTTAAAATGAGTCCCTTGTAAGTGGAATGTTAGGTTCCTAGGGTTACAGTATCAAGATCATTGGTAAATAATTCAGGGAGGTGGTGGTAAGGGATCTCTTGATCATTATTGCTGGGAACTTTGTTTAATGTGTATTCTTTATGCAAAATAATATGTACAGAAAATTTCCTTTGTGGGGAACTAAAACTGATTCCTTTCATGAGCAATAATGAGGGCATTATTTTGAACTAAAGGGCAAAAATCAAAGGTTGATATGCAATGTTATCTCAACTCTGGAAACCCAATATGCATGCACATACATGAAAATATGCTTACATACACAAACATACATCACAAACATGAAAATATGCTTACTCCAGCAGAAATGAATGTTAGGGGGTTAGTTTTCAGGGCTGTTTGTTTCTTTTTAGCTTTTTGCATATTCTTCCACACACAAATTAATCAGAAATGTTAGCTTTTCTTTTGGAGTAACTTGTGAATTTTTAGTTGTTAAAATCTGTGTTCTTGTGACCTCTTCAATTGCAGTGACCCTCTTGATCAATCCGCAAGAATTTAGTGACTGTCTGCCAGATACCTAGATTTGATATGGAAGCATTGTTCATACAAATGTAATTTTTTATTTTCCTTTCATTTACTTAGTTTGAATATAAATTAGCCAGTTCACGATACTTTTACAAACAAAAAAAAAAGTGAAGACATTAGTATCAGGAACTCTATGCATTGTATCTTGTTTCATCTTCTCAAGTGACAGTAAGGCTGGTATAGGATTCCTTCACACCTGTTTTGTTTTGTTTTTTTACTTTTTGGGTTTTGCTGAAAGCAGGACCTCTGAGTTGTGCCTGTGTCATCAAGTCTCCAGACCTTTTGGAAATGAAAATATTCAGCCTAAGTTTTTCTTCCACCCTTTGTAGGAAGCTTTTCAGGAAGCCTTGGCGGCTGCAGGAGACAAACTTGTGGTAGTTGACTTCTCAGCCACGTGGTGCGGCCCTTGCAAAATGATCAAGCCTTTCTTTCACGTGAGTATGAGCACTTGGTATTTTGGGGTCAATAGTCACCAAGCTAGAAGAGGGCATAAAGTGTTTGGGAGGGGGGTATTTTTTGTTTTGCTGGATCATTAGTCCAAAAGTAGCAGCGCCCCCCCCCCCAAAAAAAAAAAAAAAAAACTTAAATAGTGTAGGTTCAATGCATGTAGCCTGTTGAAGATGACTCTCAGAAGCTAATTTATTTATCTGAAATGGTTTTGCTTTTTTTCAAGTTGAAACAGGCCAAATTTGGCTCAAAGCTGATGTGCCAAATTATTTTACATGAGGAAAATCTTTTTTTTTTTTTTTTTTTGGTACTGGGGCTTGAACTCAGGGGCTCTCGACCACTGGGCCACATCCCCAGCCCTTTTTTGTATTTTTATTAGAGACAGGGTCTCACTGAGTTGCTAAGTGTCTCGCCATTGCTGAGGCTGGCTTTGAACTTGCGATCCTCCTGCCTCAGCCTCCCAAGTGCTGGGATTACAGGCCTGCGCCACCACGCCCGGCGAGGAAAATCTTGATTCAGAAAAACTGTATTTTCTTTATGCCTACCCAGTCCTGAAGCTAAATTTTTAGATCTTTAATTAGTCTCTACTTTTATTAACTTTCCAAAAGAAGGTTGAGTATATTGATTGCCATTATCCAGTTTTAAATCTTTTTGGATTTTGCATTTTAAATTTTCCAGGCCCTCTCTGAAAAGTATTCCAACGTGTTGTTCCTTGAAATAGATGTGGACGACTGTCAGGTATGTAGCTGGAATTCAAGATGCTACTGAGCTTTTCACCTTGGCCTTTTTCTCTGAATAGCATAATGCTTTAAAAAAAAAAAAAAGTGTCAAGTAGTAGTAGAACTATAATTCTGTCTAAAATATTCTATTTCAGAATAGATGATTGTGATGATTAACAGAGAGGTTGTCTTTGGAGTTGAAGAGAGTATGTGGCGGAGCTCAGATTGAAAGTGAAAGTGAGGTCAACCGACTCCCCTGCCCTTGCTTTTCCACCACACTTTAGAGGATGCTGCCTGGTGGTGGATGCCGATGGAGGTCTTAGCACATGGCCCTTGCTGCTCAAACAGTGCACTGAACTTGGAAAGCCTGTTCAAGATGTAGCGCCTCTGGACATCTTTACAGATGTGTGAGCATTTTAGGCAGGAGGAACTGGGAGGGTGTGATGTGGCAACAAAGGTGCTGGTTCACCAGCTTCTGCTTTAAGCTCATCTCCCATCTTCTCGGAGCCTTGGCTGTTGTCTGCAGTAGCTCACCTGCCCCAGTCATAGGCTGCGCCTTTCTCAACGAACTCTTCTCCAGTTACCCTCTTTTGTTCCCTAGACTACATTTTGTCCCTTCCTATGTCCCCCTGATTTATCTTTCCTTTTACATTTATGGTAGTGATATGGACTGGATCCTCTACCCAGACTTGCTTGCTTTATTTCCCAGCTCTCACCTTCACTAAAGTGGAGACATGGTTAAGTTATTTATCTTTTCTGTGCCTCAGTTTCGTCCCCTGAAAAATGGCAGTGTCATGTCAACATCATAAAGTAGTCCTCAGGATTCTGTAAAGTGCTTAGAATAGTGCCCAGCACATAGGTGCCCAGTGAATCTTGTCTCTTGTTAGACAGATTCCATATCCCTGGGCCGGGATGTAGCTCAGTGGCAAAGCGTCTGCCTTGCATTAGCAAAGCCCTGGGTTCGACCCCCAGTTTCAAAAAAAAAAAAAAAAAATTCCATATTCCTAACCCAAATTCCAAATTGCTCTAAAGACCAAAACATGTTAAACACTGACATCATACTTAAAAAATTGTGGATTTTTGGATTTCACATTTTCAGATCACCAAAAGGGGAAAAAAAGACAACCAGTAAAATCTATGTATGTAAATATTTCAAAATCCAAAAAGCTCTAATACCTGAAACACTTCTGGTCCCAAGCATTTTGGATAAGTGATGATCAACTGAACTGATCTCTGACTGTGAACAGACTGTTTTGGGACCAGGTATAGAATGAATGAATGTAATGGTTCAGTAAGGTTTTGGCTCTAGGTGTATTCCAGAATCTATCTATCTTTCTTTCTTTCTTTCTTTCTTTTTTGTGAGCATAATTACTCATGTTTTTAGGTGGGGAGGGAGGATCCTTATTCCCCATTTTAATAAGCTGGTAGTCATTTTTTTCTATGTGGTCACTTTATCCAGGAGTAATTTGCCACTGGACTAGATAAACTGAATACTACTATACTACTGACCCTATCACATAAAAACATAATTTTTATTAGAAAGTAATATTATGTGCCAGATGCTATGGTAGACCCTTTAT
Source organism: Tamias sibiricus (assembly GCA_025594165.1). NCBI lineage: Eukaryota > Metazoa > Chordata > Mammalia > Rodentia > Sciuridae > Tamias > Tamias sibiricus. The sequence goes on along the minus strand of CM046657.1, from coordinate 197,529,614 downwards.
ATGCATTATGTCATAAAATGCCCACAGTAACTGTGAGAGTCGCTTCTGTTAGCGACCATTGCACAGGTGAGGGGACTGCACCATATGGGCTGACGTATAATGTACGAGCAGAGCAGCACCCTAGACTCTACAGAGGACAGGTGCTCTTCCTGCCTCCATCTGGAACCTTTGGGAAGTAGATGTGTAGAGCAAGCAGGGACTTCCCATGACAGCTCCTCCTTCATGTCTGCTTGGGGCACACTTACCATCACCCTGAAAGTGTCTTTTAAAACTTGAAGTGACCCTCTGACAAATTGGGGCCTTTTAATTTTGCTTCACTATTCTGAAGATTGAGCAGCACAGAGGTATTTATAGTTCCCTAAACAGGTGCAGATGGACAGTTAGAAGACTGACTTGGATGTATAATGTGGTACACAAGGAAAATAATTTTATATTCACAGAAAGATATGAAGACTACCTTTTGAAAACAAATAGACTAATCCTATTTCTTTGACAGCCAGCAGGGTATGATACTTATTTTGTAAATTAAAACAAGAAACAAAGTAGCTTAGACATGAATATTTAGCAATCTTTTGGAATGCCATGTATTTCAATTTTGGTTGGAAGAGTCAGCAATGAGTTAAGGATAGACATGGAGTGTTAGCCTAGAAGCCAATGAAATTAAATTTCATAAGGTTAAGCATAGTCCTGTTCTGTTTACTAATAAAAATCTAAGGCTGGGCAAAACCATAACTATGGACAGTAGTAGGTTCATGGTTGCCAGGGTTGCAGAGGAACTAGTGCTGACTACGGGGGCAGCTGGCGGAAATTTGCATTTGTCATATTGTCAGATTCCAACATGGTAGTGTTGGAACCAGGCTAGGTTTCTGTTTTTAAAGAGAGAAGTGGTTTTTAAAAAAAAAACTTAGGATTAAGAATATTTTTTAAACCTCAGGGAAATTTTTTCTATAGTGTGCATACCTTTTCAATCACTATAAGGATAGCCAAGTAGTCTTCAAAACAAAAAGTGAAGCTGGAGCTGGGCAGCATTAGTGAGAATCTGTCTCAAATAAATAAATAAATTTAAAAATGGCTTATATCTCAGTAGTAGAGTAGGTCTGGGGTGTGGCTCAGTGGTAGAGCATCTGCTTAGCAAACATGAGACCCTGGGTCCCCAGCACTGCAAAAACAAACACTGGACAACAAAATAAATAAATTTAAAGTAAGACATTAACAATGGACAATAAAGATTCAATATAGTTAATAGAACTATCAAACTTTACTGGGATCCATAAAATATTTTTAGTAGATGATAATGCTGTGTTCATGGACATTGATTCAACGTTATTAAAATATCAGTACTCCCAAATTTATCAAACTTTAACCCAATTTCAACAAAAATGGATCATGATGTTCTGAAATAGTATCAGTAGGAAAATTCTGGGCAAGTTTTTTTGTTTTTTTTTGTTTGTTTGTTTGTTTTGTTTTACAAAACATCTTAGGCAGAGAAGTTAGCCTCAGCTCTGCATTAATTAAAACATTGCAATCCTGTAACCATAGTGGGTTGATCCATAGAAAAAACTAGAAAGCCCCCCCCCCCCCCAAAAAAAAAAGAACCAAGTCTATGTAGCCATGTATTAATAATTATCCATTTAGGATTAAAATATTGCATCATTATTTATTTCCAAATAAATCTAAAAGAAAAATCATAGGAAACATTAAACACGAAGAAATTATAGGCATTGTGAACACCCTGTCTCATGTAATCTTCAATAACAATTATTACCCTTCTTTGGCCATTGAGGAAATGGACCTGGAAAAGCTCATAGAGCTGAAGTTTGATTGATGCAAAATCTATAAATCCTGTGCATTCAAAGGACAGGGTAGGTGAGGGCCAGTGGATCTGGTTAAAGCAAGGTCTTAAACTAGCTGATAAAAATCAAGGTAAACTGATAGACATTCCCTGGAAAATAGTTTAAAATAAACTGGAGACTTTAAAATAAGCATGCTATTTTGGCAATTCTACTTCTAGGGTTGATGAGAAAACTGAATCAGTTAGCACAGGTATGTATGTTCACAAGTAGGAACCCCATAATAAGACTAGAAAAACTAAACCAGAAGCAAGAATCGCTAGTTCTGAGGAAGAACCAGTTTGGCTTTTGTGCTGCCATTGCATTTGTGACAATCACTAAAATTGTCTTCATGCAGAGATAATGAGTATATAATGAGAAGGAATCTGATTTTGGACTGTTTCATCAACGCTCAATCCTCAAGTCTTGTTTTTATCTTCTCCCCTGCTACCTGCCCTTCCCCCTCCCCTAGGACGTTGCTGCAGAGTGTGAAGTCAAATGCATGCCTACCTTCCAGTTTTTTAAGAAGGGTGAAAAGGTACGTACATCTGACCTTTAAGAAGACTAGCAGGGTGAAAGGAGGGCATGTGGTATGAATGAAACAATTGAAATGACCTGTCCCTTCTTAGTATGAAGCATGTCACTATTTTCACATTCAAGAGTATCCAAATATGCCATTTTTTTCATTGACTCACATAATGTGATACGTAACTGATAATTGATCTTTGATAGAACTAGACTCTACATCCCTGTGATTTATTTATATCATCAAGTATGTAGGATTTCTTAAACATGAACAGGTCATTCATCATTGTTAAGAGGTAGTTCTGCTAGAAAATTGTACTTGAGCCTTTTGACTTTGATTGAAGATTGTTCTTGTTGTTTTTTACTTTTTAATTTAAAAGAACTGTGTTATTCAGTGAAGTTTATTTAAGTAAGCTTCTTTTTCTTCCCCCACCCTTCCCTCATTCTGTGATCTTCTGTTAGGTACAAAGTAGAGATGTAATGACATATCTAACATCGGTTCAATATTCTCTTAACAGGTGGGTGAGTTTTCTGGAGCTAATAAGGAAAAGCTCGAAGCCACTATCAATGAATTTGTCTAATCGTGTTTTCTGAAAAACGTACCCAGCCGTCAGCTGTTTAAAACGTGTAATTTTTTTAATTTACAGAAAGTATGAAGTATGGAAGCTATATACCCAATTGCCATCTGATTATAAATGACAATAAAATATTAATTCTACCCTTTTTAAAACTGTCTGGTGTGTCTGAATAGCCTTCATAATAAAGAAGAAGTGACCATCTAATGTCTTTATTTTTTTCCTCCCAGTTCTGAGGATCGAACCCAGAGCCTTGTAATTATCAGGCAAGTCCTCTGCCACTAAGCTACATCCCCAGCTCCAGCCTTTTTTTTTTTTTTTTTTTTTTTTTTTTTTTTTTTGTGGTGCTGGGGATTGAACCCAGGGGCTTGTGCATGCAAGGCAAGCACTCTACCAACTGAGCTACATCCCCAGCCCCCTGCCTTTTTTTTTTTTTTTTTTCAAAGATAAAAGTCGCACAAAGTTGCCCCAGCTGGCCTTAAACTTGCAATCCTGCTTCAGCCTCCCAAGTAGCTGGAATGTGTATACCACCATGCTCATCTATTTTCATGTATTCTGTTTTAGTAACCTAATAGCCAATGATTATTTTAAGATTTTTAAAAATCATTACTATCAATGTATTTCTGGAAAAATCTCATTGCAGGCAATATAGAAAACAGAATAATATCTTAGAATTTATTATCCTGTGTCTTTTCTGAAGAGAGAAAATAGTATTCTCTGTTCTAGCAGGTAAATCTGCTCTGCTGTCAGCATGAACATGGGTGTCCACCCAGAATAGAAGTGTATATGTCTAGTACAAGATTCCTGTGCCAAAGGTCACAGTCCACAACTAATTACGTTAATAGTAACAGAGTCTCTGGGTGCAGTGGCACACGCCTGTAATCCCAGCACTTGGGAGGCTGAGGCAGGAGGATCATGAGTTCAAAGCCAGCTTCAGCAATGGCGAGGCACTCAGCAACTCATTGAGACCCTGTCTCTAATAAAATACAAAAAAAGGGCTGGGGTTGTGTCCCTGAGTTCAATCCCTGGTACCAAAAAAAGATTAGTAACAGAGTCCTATTACATTGATTAGAAATTCTTCATAGTCCACTCAAAGGGGAGTTGCCCCAGACATTACCATGAGGGTTTTGGTTCTAAGAAAGACCTAGGCCAAATAGAGGCTCTGACCTGAGTGGTAAAGTGTAAACTGCTAGTTACTCAAAAAAGACTGTTGTGTCCTAAACAGCAAGGGACTGGGGGCCTGCTGGAAGAAATGGTTGTCAAGTTTAATAATGAAGATCATTTAGAATTGAAAATATGCCTTCTGTTAATTTGATCTATGTAACAATCCTGTTAGGAGTGAATACTGTCATCCCCAGTTGCCAGTGAAGACAGGAGAAGTTAAGTAACTCCCCCCAGCGACACAACTAGTTCAACACCAGAACATGTACCTCTTAGTGTAGGGATCTGAGTGTGTAGTAAAATGATGGCCCCTACCTAGCTTTCTTGCCTCATCTAAAATCAGTGATGAACATAGATGATCTCTCAAAACTGAAGAAATGCCCATAAGATGCCAAGCACTGTACTTGGCTTGGAATATGACTGTAATCATGCCTATCCTCCTGCAGCTTACATTCCAGCTGGGAGGCAAGCGAGTGAATAATAGATTGCAGTGTATTCTATGAGGCAAAGGGAACCAAAATGCTGGACCCAGTAATTGAGAGGAATGGGGAGATGTTGGTCAAAGGAAACAAACTTGCAATTACAAAGTAAATAAGTTCTGGGGATCTAACTTCTGTCCTTATAATTTTTAGGCATCCTTTATCCATTCTGGGTACCAGTTCTTTATTGATTGTTTTTTGTTGTGGCAAACATTCTCCACATGGAGCTTGTCTTTTCAACCACTTCGTGGGTTTTTTTTGTTGTTGTTGTTGTTTTGTGTGGTAGCAGGGATTGAACTCAGGGGCACTCGACCTCTGGGCCACATCCCCAGCCCTTTTTTTGTATTTTATTTAGAGACAGGGTCTCACTGAGTTGCTAAGTGCCTCGCCATTGCTGAGGCTGGCTTTGAATTCGCGATCCTCCTGCCTCAGCCTCCCAAAGTGCTGGGATTACAGGCGTGCGCCACCACGCCCGGCTCATGGGGTTTTTGAATAAGTGGAAATTTTATTTTGCTATTGACGAAACCTTGAGGTCAAGTGGATCATTGCCTTTAAAATTGCAAACTTTTTTTGCACTAGTTTATGGCACACACAATTCCTACTCAAAATCTAATTTTTTTCCATAGCTAGTAACCAATAAAAGAAAACTAATCACACAAGTAAGCGATGAAAATTTGAATCAAAATTTAATAGCCACTATTGGACTGTTAAATGAGCATTGAAGTTATATTTAAATGAAACAGCCGTTCTTCCTTTCATTGCTCAATATACTTGATATTTATTGTGATAATGGTAGGTTTCAAGTTCAATTTCATGTCTTGAGTTTTTCAGAATGATAACTGATTCTGAGAATGTAGAGGTGCGGTTGGAACAGTCATTCCATAGCCATGCAGAGGGAAATCAGTGACAATTGATCAAAAAGAAATTATTTTACATGAAGACAGAGCTTTGGGGCTTGGACAGAACCTGCAACATCCTCTTCCCCAACCAGCCACACTTTTATTGAGCTTCCTGGACATGTGGACCATTTTCCTTTTCTGAGTGCTTCAGCTACAGTGGGCAGCAGAACAGGGCAGACTTGGCTTAGCTCAGTACACCACCCAAGTGCTTGTAGCTGGAGCCTCGGGTCCAGGCAGTCTGGATCAATGGAAGATTGATAATTTATGCTGCACCTGTAGCCAGTTTGCCTTCTCTGTAACACAAGCTGGAATACGTCCTAGTAAAGAAGGAATCTGAAAATACTTTAATCCATGCTAAGAAAGACCACTGGAGACAGAAGATGGATCAGAACAGTTGTCCTCAGCCTTGGTTACACAATCAAATCTACTGGGTTGCTTTAAAATGTCAATGGTAGCTTGGGCCCCACTTCCAGAGTCTGACTTCATTGCCAATGGTGAGGCACAGGCACCAGTAATTTTTAGAAGGTTTTTCAAGCGATTTAAATGTACAGCTAGTAATGAGAATTGCTAGGTCAGTGTGCAGAGGGGCAGGGATATCAGCAGGAACTCTCTGCACTGAGAAACAGGACCTGTACTCTTCCTATGGAGTCAAGGTAGGGTGCTGGCATAGTCCAGTATATCTTATACTGTGGTCCTGGAAACCTCTAGCAGGCGCAGGTTCCTGGACATCATCTACATAGTTAGAATTTATGGGGAGGGGACATGGTGGTCCACATTTTAGACAAGCTCCCCAGGTGATTTCTAGAATGCTGAAGTTTGAGACATAGATGTTCTGGAGGAGGGACCTCCAGCATTCTATCATTGCCTACAGGTATTACTATAAAGACATAAAATTTATTTTTAAAATTCTCCAGTGTAATATATACCCCAATGAAATTTGTGCATATCTGCACCAAAAGACATGTATTAGAAGGAGCCTTGGCAAAACAAACGAAAGAACATATCAGGCCAGTTTTCAGAGAATTAATACACCATTGCTCTTTCAAGTGTTGTTTTTGACCTTGTTGGTTGCATAGCTCTACATAACTGATCCAGCTGGGGTGGTATTTGGTTGCTGTCCATGTATGAGCTAGAGTGCAGGGAGGAAATGTGTAGAAGGAGCAATCAGTAAGAGAGAAGAACAATGAACTTCTCCATTCTTCTTTCCCTGGCAGGTAGAACAATTAGCTTTTCCACTCTTTCTTCTTTTCCCTGCTAGGTAGTTTATACTTGTATCACAAAGCATTTCCCTGGAATTCATTCTCTTGCTTTTCTTTTTGTTTCAATCCTCACTTCCTAGGAACTCACAAGCTAGTGACATGTTGCAACAGTTGCACATACACCACAGCTAGGAACATTCCCCATATTACAAAATTCATATAAACATAGGCCTAGATGTAACAGGAGAAACCTGATACTAATGACAGTTCTTCACATTGGTATGTAGATGGACTTTGAATACTAAAATTGAATCATTTTTCTTTTTATAAAAATACTTAGGAAGATTTAACTTATATTTAACAGGTTTAAATTTTGGGATTTGCTGGGGATATAGTTGAGTGGTAGAGTGCTTGCCTAAAATCTATGAGGTCTTGCGCTCCATCCAAAACAAAAACAGAAACAAAATGCTTTGGCTTTATTGACTAATTATATTTTTGTCCTTTAACTTTTAGGACAACATTGAATAATTAAAAAGAAAAACTGAGCTTGGCACAATGGCACATGCCTGTAATCTGAGCAGCTCAGGAAGCTGAGACAGGAGGATCTCAAGTTCAAACCCAGCCGCAACAATGGTGAGGTGCTAAGCAACTCGGTGAGACCCTGTCTCTAAGTAAAATACAAAATAGGGCTGGGGATGTGGCATTGTGGTTGAGTGCCCCTGAGTTCAATCCCTGGTACCGTCTCCCCCCCCCCCCACCAAAAAAAAAAAAAAAAGAAAAACTGTCTTGAAAACATGAGACTACTCTAATTTTTAAAATTTTCTAACATCTAATATTTATTTTTAGATAAATACATATTCAAATGTTGAAAATTTGAAACAACTACCCATCACATTTTAATCCTTTAGACCATTGAGTACATGTCAAGATCATAATAGAAACAGGTTTAAAAAAAAGCTTGACACCGGGCATGGTGGCACACCCCTGTAATCCCAGTGGCTTGGGAGGCGGAGGCAGGAGGATCATGAGTTCAGAGCCAGCTCAGTGAGACTCTAATAAAATGCAAAATAGGGTTAGGAATGTGGCTCAGTGGTCCAGTGCCTCTGAGTTCAATCCCCAATACCAAAAAAAAAAAAAAAAAAAAAAAGAAAGAAAGGAAAAAAAAAAGCTCAAGAGAGGCGAAAAGGACAATTGGAAATTTTTCAAATACAACAACTTAAAATTAAGACTGGCAATGCTGAAAATTAGCAGACTTTTTTGAGTCTAACTCCTGTAAAATTCAGAATGGGGGATTATAAATTATTAATGGAGATTTAATCAATCATGAAAATGAACAAGATAATTATTATTAACAAATCTACAACTTGAATTTCAAGCGAGATTAACTTCTTGCAACTTCATAGTTGCTAAATGATTCGTTAGCTACTGATTAAAACGTTGAGACAGAAAAGAGAATTATTCATATCGAATGCATAATTCAGAAGGAATAAATGTAACTCTGAGATGTACCTTGTAAGACAGAGAAAAATTACATCCATGATGTCAGCAAATTGGCCCAAAGGGACAACTGTCTGGGATGTTAGTTATGTTTGTTGGATAATCATACTGGAACATGATCGTAGTCCTTTGGATAGCATGAGATTGTTTCTAGCAAAACATAATTACTTCAAGTTAATGATTTTCCACTGGACAAACAGAAAATAATAGTATTTCATTTAACACCAGTTCTTCAAAAAAAAAAATGTGTATAGAGCATGCCTTTCTTTTCTGATGTGTCGACATCTGGGACAATATCTCCCTGGGGAGACTGATTCTCCCAGGGCTAGCCAATTCCTAGAGATGGTAAAGGACTCACTTGTGTGGTGTCTTTCATATGCAAACCCACCAATTCAGAGCCCCAGAGTAAGGCAGGTGGATAGGGGCTCTTGTATTCAGGGTCCCTCCATCTGCCTGACTCTCCCCAAAGCCAGGTACCAGGCAAACAGAGGCAATCCTTGGCCCCAGAACCCACTGAAATTATTCTCACCAGCTAATGACAAACCTGATTACGCTGTGTCACCTGTTCCTTCCTGCAGAAGCCACGGTAAAGGGTTTTGCTCATATCCCCCCCTCACTTCCTCTCCTTCCTGACCAACCTGGCACTTAACCTGTGTGGCATGTTCCCTCCTCCTGGAACTGCGAGTAACCCATCAATGGCAATCATCCAACCAGCTGGCCTCCCTACACCTGAAGAATCAAATCTTTATTTTTAAAACAGAAACTATAGAGACTGGCTCTTATATTCTAAATTCAAGGAAAAGTAATTTGTTGCTACTATTTCATGTTCTGCAACTAGTCTTCAGGATTACCTTGGGCCAGTGTAGGTATTGATTGATAACTATCTCAACTAGATTTCTAAGTTAGACACTAGTAACTAGGAATTAAAGGAATATGAAACACCATTTGTACACACACACAGAGAACGTGTTTATGCAAATACTAGAACTGGGAAAAATGAGTAAAAGTGAGTAAGCCATTAATCATGTTGATCAGGAATAAGTCAATACTGGCTAGGCGTGAGTTTCTTCAAAATAACGGTAGCAAATGAAGCAGATAAGTCCTGTGTAAGCAACCTTCGCTTAACAGACTATACAATATCTGCAAAAAGCAATGGAACATAGAACAAAAACTATTTTGAAATTTGGGAGTGGCCAAATACATAAAAGCAATAAGACAAATGACTGACTATTGACCAGGATGGAGAATTCAAAATGGAATTTATAGATACAAAAAAAGGATCATAATATATTCAAACAGTAAACCGGCACTGAGTTCAATTAGTATATCAGGGATAAATGTCGTTTCAACTAACAGTGATTATACATATTGTTGAACTAGCAGAAGAAGAAAACAAGGAAGGTATGTGGCTATTTTACTCACCTCCTATCTTTTGTAAAAGGTGCTGCTCAATGCCCTTCCATGTGCTTACCAGCCTCCGTTGTAAAGAAACTATTAGTCTTTTGACTATTTCAGTATTGATTTGTAGGATTCTCTATATATTCTAGTATGAGTCCATTGATAAGCATTTTTATATCCATTATCTGACTTGCATTTTCACTCTTACTAGTATTTTTTTTATAACAAATTAAAAATTTTTTTGTGTATATATGTGTGTGGTGCTGGGGATTGAACCCAGGACCCCTCACATGTGAGGCAAGCACTTTACCACAAAGCTACATCCTTAGCACTTTAAAAAATATATATATATATTTTGAGACAGGGTCCTGCTAAATTGCCCAGATGGGCCTCAACTTGTAATCCTCACTCAGCCTCCTGAGTAGTACCACCACAGCCTGCCAAGAATTTCTTAATTTTAATGTAGACCATTTTATTAATCATATCCTTCATCTTTAGTGGTTTTTCTGTCTTTCTGGAAGCAAACTCAGCCTTCCCTGGGTAAATAAAAACATGCAATGATTCTTCTAGAAGATGTACTATTTTTTACATGTGGACCTCGAGTTTATCCTGACCTGAGTTTTGTATGTGATGCAAGATAGAGGTCAAGGTGTATTTTTCTCATGAATACACATTGGACTAAATACTGCTTATAGAAAAGGGCATTTCTTCTTCCTGTTGCTCTATAGTGCCACCTTCGTCATGAGCATGTAATGCCGTTTTATTTCAAGGGGTTTTTCTGTGTCCGTATAAGTTTGTGTGTGACTTGAAATTGACTTCTCTTTGATTTAGATTCGCCCTCTACTTGGGCCCCTACATAAATTCAACATAGAAACAGTTGGAGGATTTTATTACTGTCAATAGACCATCAGGGAGGGTCTCCTGGGAATATATTGATTAGCCTTCGGGATAAAGCATAAATTCCAATTTCTGAATGGATCAATACTTTCTTCAAATTCTTACTCCAGCCAGGGGTGATGGTGATGCACGCCTGTAGTCCCAGCAACTCGGGGAGGATTGCGAGGCTGAGGCAGGAGAATCACAAGTTCAAAGCTAGTCTCGGTAACCGAGTGAGGCCTTGACTCAAAATAAAATTAATTTAAAGAGAGAGCTGGGGGGGTGTGGCTCAGTGTTTAAGTGCCCCTAGGTTGAATCCCTGGTTTAAAAAAAAAAAAAAAAGGCGCACTTCACTGCACACCTCCTTGCTTGTGCGGACCATGCAGGTAAAGTTGGGATGAGCAGAAACATGGTTGCCATCTCCTCCATGCTCACACACTTCCCAAAGGCCCAGTTTGTTTATCCTTTTTTTATATATATTTTATTTATTTGCTTTTAGTTGTACACAATGCAATGCATTTGTGTTTACATGGTGCTGAGGATTGAACCCGGGCCGCTCACGTGCTAGGCAAGCGCTCTACCACTGAGCCACAACCCCAGCCCCATGAGGTACAACCCCAGCCCCTGAGCCACAACCCCAGCCCCTGTTTATCCTTTGTCGTGGATAGTTACCTGCTACTTTCTTTCTCCTTTGTGCATTCAAAAGAATGTCTATAGAGCTCTCCTAGGAGTGTGAGCGAAATTTAGGGACGTACAAGCTGAATAAAATATATTCCTTTGTGACTCTCCAGTGAGAAAATGAGGCCATCCAGGCCCGTGTGCAGAGAGTTTCTGAGGAGAATGGAACAGAGACAAATGCAAGGAACTTCTAAGAGGTTGAAAGGCCAGTAAACACCTAACTTGATTCAGATTCTCGAAGAGTCAGTTGCTCTTGGGCTTACCACAACCCCACATCCACCAAAAGACAAAAATGGCTTATTAGAATATCAGAAAGGGCTAAATATCAACATTCAAGAAGAAAATGATGCCAAATTTGAGCAACTTTTACCTGGTGAGTTCAGGTTGGGCAAATTCTGGAAGCCCAAGAATTATTAGCAAAACCTTCTAGAACCCAAAAGCCATTCATTATCCACCTTCCATTTTAACTTGGGCCCTGCACAATGACTCCCTCAAAGAAGGATGGCAAGAAGAAGATGGGATGTTTTGCCACCAGCGAGGGGGTGACCTGAGACAATACCATCGACATTCACAAGCGCATCCAGAGACTGAGCTTCAAAAGCACGCCTTGAGCATGCTAAGAGATCCAGAAGTTTTCCATGAAGCAGGTGGGGACTCCAGATGTACACATTGATGCCAGGGTCCACAAAGCTGTCTGGGCCAAAGGAACAAGGAATGTCCCATATTGTATCTGTGTGCCATTGCCAGAAAATGCAATGAGGATAAAGAATCACCAAACAAGCTCTATACCTTCATTACCTATGTACTGGTGACCACTTCAAAATTCTATAGTCAATGTGGGTAAGAACTAATCACCAATTTTCAAATAAAGTTTTATATATATATATATATATATATATATATATATATATGTCATTTTATTCAGCTTGTACGTCCCTAAATTTTGCTCACACTCCTAGGAGAGCTCTATAGACATTCTTTTGAATGCACAAAGGAGAAAGAAAGTAGCAGGTAACTATCCACGACAAAGGATAAACAGGGGCTGGGGTTGTGGCTCAGGGGCTGGGGTTGTACCTCATGGGGCTGGGGTTGTGGCTCAGTGGTAGAGCGCTTGCCTAGCACGTGAGCGGCCCGGGTTCAATCCTCATATATATATATGACATATATATATATGTCATTTTCCCAGTAGACACAAATGCAACTGAAATCTTTCCTTAAAAACAAAAGCAGGAAGCCAGGTGTGGTGGTGGATGCCTGTAATCCCAGAGGCTCAGAGGCCAGGGCAGGAGGATTGCGAGTTCAAAGCCAGCCTCAGCAATTTAGCAGGGCTCTAAGCAACACTGTCTCTAAATAAAATACAAAAAAAAAAAGGACTGGAGATGTGGCTCAGTGATTAAGCGCCCCTTGGTTCAATCCCCTGTACCAAAACAAAACAAAAAGCAGGAAAGAACAGGATGTTCAATATATTTCTTGTGCACCCACCTGGATCTATGCTCAATTAATAAGCTCTTCAGATGCTCCCATTGTTAAGTAAAACAGCAGAGCAAAGGCCTGCAGCTTGGATAACATGCTGAGCCGGAGCTCACAGCCTGAATAACAAGATAGGGCAAAACCCACGGGTCAGATAGCTGTGGGTAAAGTTCAGGCTAAAGTGTATGAAATTAGATTTGCTTGACTTGCCTGAGTCTGGGTGACAGGCTCAGAGTTCGGGGAGCAGGGCAGAAGGTCTGCTCATGTTCAGATTGGGCAGAGGACTCAGAGGAAGATGGAGACTAGAAGCAGATGCCTCCCTTTCTACAGCCATTGCCACGTAGATACAGCTCCACACACAGACTAGCCAGGAATGTGAACAGAAAAAGGTTTCTCTGGAAGTAACTAGATTGATAAGCAACCACTTAAATAGTTCAGCAGTTGGGGGTTTGGGCTGCACCCTGGCAAGCAAGTTTAAAAAGTACTGAAGCCCAGGGTCCTCCTCCTGTGATTTAGATTCAATTGATGTAGGCTGAACCCCCAGCATAAGTAATTTTTCAAAGTCACTCAGGTGATTGTGGTGCGTGCGTGCGTGTGTGTGTGTGTGTGTGTGTGTGTTAAACAACAGAACTTTCCTTCTCACGGTTCTGGAGGCTCTGAAGTCCAAGATCTAGGCTGCAGCAGGCTGGAGTCTGGTGAGGGCGGCTCTCTGCTTCCAGATGGCACCTCCTCAAGGGACTCTGAGTGGGAGGTGCTGATGAATGAACCCCGAGCATAAAGCTAGTGCTCAAGCCACGGCCCCTGCCCCTCATGTCCTTAACCCTGAATTAGGTTAAGCACCTTGAGACAGCACTCATTTGACTACGCCCAAAACAGAGAACAGTTTCCCAGACTTCTGGGGAAGACTTCTCAGTCAGTGATCAAATTCAGAATGAACCGATTAAAAGAAAATAAAATTTATGCAGCAAGGGTTCAGTTGATCTTAGGTGCTCACTGATGTTCAAAGCTTGAACAAAACATGATAACCTGATTAAAGTCGTTGAACCTAGTCTTTTTTTTTTTTTTTTTTTTTTTTTGGTACCGGGGATTGAACTCAGGGGCACTTGACCACTGGGCCACATCCCCAGCCCTTTTTTGTATTTTATTAGAGACAGAGTCTCACTGAGTTGCTAAGTGCCTCGCCATTGCTGAGGCTGGCTTTGAACTTGCGATCTTCCTGCCTCAGCCTTTCGAGCAGCTGGGATTACAGGCATGCGCCACTGCGCCCAGCCGAACCTAGTCATTTTTAAAGAGGGTTTTATTATAGTGAAAATTGGAGAGAACATCTAATCTTGTGACTCTAATAAACTCAGGATTTGATACCACAGTATGAGGGGTAGGGGTTGTGGCTGGAGCACAAGCTTTATGCTCAACAGAGAGTAGTGGGTATAAATCCTGTCCTGCCCACCGTTAGCTGCAAGACCTTAAGGGGTCAAGGATAATAATATCTTTTCCTCAGGGGGCTCATAAGGGTGAAATAGGATGGCACACTTAAAGCTACTTTGTTGGTTAGACTTGTTGATGTAATTTTGAGTTATGGTAAAGATGTTCAGAGAAGGTAGAAAAGAGACAGCAGTCATGAGCCCCATGTGGAGTCCCCTGGGGCTACTGCGGCATCTTTGGGATGGGAGGCAGGCCCACTTCTCTCTCTGACGTTCTGCTATCACCATGGTTCAAATGTTTTCGTGCATTTTCTTTAATTGTGGATTAAGTGACTCTTTCTTGTCCTGTTCTAAAGGTCTGCTACCCTCCTGCATGAGGATCCCTACCTAGTCGAGCTTCCACCCCAAGCCAGTTCAGACTGTTGGCTAACCTTGGGTGGCTACCCAGGAAGATTGGTGGGGTCACATGGCACCGAGATGCTTAAGGAAGCCCTCTGAGCTTCCTAGGTGGGGTCCTACCGCAGGCAAGTGTCTCCCATGGCCTGTGAGGTACCATGCTGGGCATCCCAACCCTCAAGCCCTCCTTGTTAACAGCGGCTGTAACATCAAACAATAGACCAGTTTTTTTGTGCTGCTATGACTTGAAGTCCCCACTAGAGGGCAGGAAATTGACACTTAAGATGATGGACTTTTTTTACAGGTGAATGAATTGGACAAATTATGATAATAACTGCAATAATAAATGGTTACATAATATTTATTGCACACTTTCTAAGGTCCAAGCACTCTACCAGATACTTCATATGTATTATTTCATTGACTTATTGCATTCTCGTCTAGCTCTTATCATAAATTATAATTATACAATTGTTAGCTTGTTTTTTTCATTTTTGTCCCCACCACTAGACTGGAAGGTCTATGCGTATAACATCTGTTTTATTCCTTAGTCTATACTTAGTTCTGTGCCTGAAACATTGCAAGAGCTGAATAAGTGCTTGCTGGATGAATAAAAGAATCCTGACTTCAAAACTAAAAGGTGGGGACAGTTATTATATAACACTGTGTTTTGTCATTGGTGAAATTATTTTCAAACTTCACAGTACCTCTCTTTGGGTATTTTAGATAAATTATTACATTATGTTGTCCCATAATGTTCTATCAATAGCTTTCATGTTTTATCTTAGGGGGGAGAAACCTGTTCTTTCTTTTTTTCTTTTTGGTACTGGAGATTGAACTCAGGGGCACTCGACCACTGGGCCACATCCCCAGCCCTTTTTTATTAGAGACTGTATTTTATTATTGAGACAGGGTCTCACTGAGTTGCTAAATGCCTCGCCATTGCTGAGGCTGGCTTTGAAATCGCGATCCTCCTGCCTCAGCCTCCCAAGTGCTGGGATTACAGGTGTGCACCACCATGCCCAGCTCGAAACCTGTTCTTTCATAGAAAGTGATGAGCATTACTGAAACTGAAATCAGTAAGAACTTCCTCTAGAAGTTGTACTATTAATTACCTTGATTATAGGTATTGTACTTACTTATATTAGTGAACTTTTATACAACAAAAGCTAATCTCAGGCCAGGAACTATTCTAATGATTTTGCATCCTTATAACAGTGCTATTATTGGCCCCATTTTACATATGGGAAAACTGAGGAACAGATAGACTAAGAAGCTTGTCTAGCATATCACCAGCAGTAAGTGGAACATCCAGAATTCAAATCCAGCAATTCTGGCTGCATACTCCAGGTATGTAATCTCTACACTGCTTCTAAATTTTACTTACAGATTTTATACAATTTTCGCACCAAACAATAATTGGATAGGTAGTGGTTTGAATAGGTCACATAAAAACAGATTGGGGAGAATTTTTGTGCATTTTTCACAATCAATTTTTAATCCATCTGAAATAATGGGAATGGGGGATGGGAGTACAAACAGATAAGAATGTGTCATTTTCAATCAAATTCTTTTTAGCCAGGGAGTTATTTTGTCAGTACAAACTATAATCCCCTTTCTTAACAAAAAAAAAAAAAAAAAAAAGGAAAACACTCACCAACTAACACACCAAGGCCAGCCTGTCAGGGGGCAGAGAACTTGGATTATCCACAGAAAAGCCAAAGTATAGAACTGCAAAAATCTTTCTATATCATTAAATTTTCATTCAAGGAAATTTTGCAATTTGCAATGAAAATAACATAAAAAGAAATGTACAATCCAGCCATTCTACTCCTAGGTGTATATCCCAAAGACTAAAAACGGGTATTCAAACAAAAACCTATACAGGAGTATTTATAGCAGCACTGTTCACAATGACCAAAAGGTGGAAACAACCCAGATGTTTATCAATGGGTGAATGGAGTTTTAAAAAGTGATAATCCATACAATGGAGCATTGTTCAGCAATGAAAAGGAATGAAGAACTTATATATACAACAACCTAGATGACCTTGAAAACATTATGCTGAGAGAAGCCGGCCACAAAAGTTTGCACACTGTACACCTCATTTATATAAAGTACCATAAAAACAGAAAAACAAATCCATAAAAATGGAAAGAAGATTAGTGATTCCTGGAAACTAGGAATAGAGGGGAAGGGAGAAAGACTTTTTAATTGGTATAAGTTTTCTGTTTGGGGTGATGAAAATGTTTTGGAACAAGATAGAGGCAGCAGTTGAACATTATGAATGTACTAGATGCCCCTAAATTGTTCATTTAAAAATAAGTAAAATAGTAACTTTTATAGTATTTGAGTTTTACCTTTATTTTAAAACAAAGCTGAAGATGCAACACTTTAAAAATAAAATTTACCTATGTTTTAAGACTGTCAACTATTCCACTTTCAAGTACAATGAGTCCAGCCTACAAAGACTGCTCTGTCCTTAGGTTAAAATATAACTAATTACCAAAGTACTGTCATTTGTTTCAACTGATCTTTCTATGTGCTAAAAGGATAATAAACATCAAAGAACTCTCAGAATGAGATACAGATATTCAGCTGGATATAGATAAGATCTTTTTGAAGCTGTAATAATTGAGTGCGATAAGCTATGTCCCCAAAATCTACAGAGTAATGAGTGCAAAAGGTGTTTGGGGTGAAATCAGTCTGAATTATGCAATTCTAGAACATTCTCTTTCTTGGGTGGTGCCATTGCCTGGTCATTTAGGAGTTAGGATGGGTGGCTGACACCATGCATTGCTTTTTCAATACTTATTATAATTCTTTTGTCTTACAAAGGCTGGGAAGCTTTTTATAACTATAGTTCCCAGATTTCCTTGCAGCTAGGATAGTGCACATGGTTCAGGTTTTCCAGTTGGAAGCACTTTCCTAAGGTTTATGGGTAGATGCAGGATAGGGGCATCCATTGTAGGCTTGATTCACAGCAGAGGCAGCGAGATCTAGGTGCCAGGAGTTGTCCTGGAAGTTTCCCAACTTAGCAGGTGGTTCCTCTATTCAGCAGACTCAGGAGCAGTGGTACACTCATAATCAGGAACATGCCAGGTACCCATGGCTGCGTAATGAGCCATCCTGAAACATAGTTACTTAAAATGACAATTTATTATTATGTCTATGGTCCCTAGGCTGTCTGGGCTCAAGTAGGCGTTCTCCTTGGGTCTCCTAATGAGGTTACATTCTGGTGTTGGCTGGGCTGCAGTCATCTGAAGGCTGTGCTGTGCTGGATGTCTCCAAAGGCTCCCTCACTTTGCAGTGGAAGCTGGGCGTTGATGCTGGCTATTGACTGGGAGCTGCTCTCTGAGGTTGTTGACTGAAGCAACTACATGCAGCCTCTCCATGCTGCTCAGACTGCTCACACGGTACAGTGTGTCGACTCAAAAAGACAAATTACAAGAAGTGTTCCAAAAAGCTGTCAGAAGCCACAGTTCAGAGCTACCCCATATGAATGGATAAAGAAAATACACACACACACACACACACACACACACACACACAAAAATGGAATTTTACTCAGCTATGAAGAAGAATAAAATTATGGCATTTGCCAATAAATTGATGGAACTGGAAAATATCATATAAGTGAAATAAGCCATTCCCAAAAACCAAACGCTGAATATTGTCTTTGATTTGTGGATGCTAACCCAAAACAAGGGAGGATGGGGAGGGGAATAATAGAAATCCACTGGACTAGACAAAGGGAAGCAAAGGGAAGGGAGTGGGGAGGGGAAGAGGAAAGACAGTAGAATTAATTGGTCATAACTTTCCTACCCTTGTATTTGTATACACAACCAAGGTAACTCCACATCATGTATGACCACAAGAGTGGGAACGTAAAAAGAGTAAGTTATACTCTATGTATGTATATTCTGCCAAAATACATTCTACTGTCATGTATAACTAAAAATAATTTTTTTTTTTTTTTTTTTTTTTTTTTTTTTTTTTTTAGAAAAGGAGCTACCCCAGGAATAGCACAGCATCAGGTCTCCCAGACTTTCCTGAGCAAAAATGCTATTCAGCAAGCCCAAATCCCGGAGGGTAACAGAGGCTCCACCTCCTGCTGAGAGAATGGTGAATTCAGTGGCAAGAATATGTGGGATGGGAAGTAGTGTTTATGCGGCCTCATTGTACCCAAAGCTCAGTCCTTTTCCCTGATGCTGATCTAATAACGAGGACAAGGTTTTGAGATAAAGGAAAAAGTTGTATTGCTTTGCTAGGAAAGGAGAAAAGCATGGACTGATGTCACAAGAGGCCATCATTCTAATGGCGAGGGAGAACAGAGGGTTTTCAAAAGGGGGATACAGTCAGCGTGGTGGTGCACCCTGTAATCCCAGCAACTCAGGAGGCCAAGGCAGGAGGATTGCAAGTTTGAGGCCAGTCTGGGCAACTTAACAAGATCCTTCCTCAAAATAAAAAGTTAAAAGGGCTGGGGGTATAGATCAGTGGTAGAGTAGCCCTGGGTCCAATCCTCAGTACCACAGAAAATAAGTAAACAAACAAAAGTAAAAAGGGATACAAAGGCTATTTTTCAAGCATCATTATCAATAGATCCTAATTAATATTTAACTTATATCTGAAAGAGCTATTGCTCCAGTTTCAAGCTCCGGAGTTTCTTTACTCTCATCAAGAGTGAGTGGAAGGGCAAATAGCTTGACTTAGGATAGGAAGACTATTAACCTTGTTTCCCTCAGGGAAGAAGAGGAAAAAAAAAATTTTAAATGTCATTTTTAAAATAAGCCACCAGGGGTCGAGTAGCAAGGTTTATATTCAGAGCCTAAAGTGGACCCCTGTTACACTTGGAAAAAAATGTAAGGATAGAGGCAGAATGATCTGGAAGGCCCACGTTGCTCTTTCTGCTTTCCCAGTCATTTATCAGCACCTAATTCCCTGTATGAAATCTTCTACATGAACTGGCCAGACTGGGATTGGTTGACTACAGGCTGGATCCCCATCGATACTGGTGGTCCTGACTTCTCGGCCCTGGGCCACGGCATCCTGATACAGTATTCTACATGTAACTGCAAGAGAGCTTTGATACGCTGGAGATGGGCAGCATTTGGAATTTGGAGAGCCCTGGCCTCAACTAAGCCACGTGCCAGGGCAGAGCTTCCAGTTCCCCATCTGCAGAACAAGGACGAGAATAACAGCATGGTGGCACCTACCTCACAGAAGTGTGTCGACTACATGGACAGCGCATGAGCAATTTTGCCACCGTGCCCAGCACCTGGAAGGCAATGTTTGATGAAGCCTGTTTGGCTTGTTTGCTCCCCCTCTTTGGGGACTGCTCCACGTGGAGGCACAGTGAAGTGAAGTAACTGGCCCAAAGTTACCTGCTAGGAGTAGGGAAGGTTAAAGTCTCCATGGTCTTGGCTCGTACATCACAGCTCTGTTTAAGCTAAGAATTGAAGGTGGATTCAAGGAAGCAAGGACAGATGTGCCTGGTGCCAAGGTTGGGGATGCAGTGCAGACAGAGCTGGAGGTGAAGGTAAGCCAGAGAGTGTTCTAGAAGACAGAGAGCAACACATATACCAGAGCTCCAAGGAGGAAAAGGAACCAAGGGCATTCAGTCAACCAGGAGAAGGCTGAAATGCAGAGAGAACTTGCTCCCCTCGTTCCCATCATGCCACACTTAGGAAAGGATACAATCTGTGCAGGCCACTAGAGCAAGTGGAAGAGCTGTTTGTGCAGGAGGCACCTGTCCCAGTGCTGAAGACCAGCTTCAGCAAGGATGTTAAGTTCGGCCCAATTGATGCTGGAGGGAACGTCGAACGAAATGAAATAATTCACACACGAGACAGGTTGTAGAAATCCTTCTACTGTTCTGATTTTACTTTTCTCCGCATGATTTTTTATACATCCCAACGAACACAGCAATTTACATTTCAACTATAGATTTCAATAAAGATTTCCAGTAAAAGAGGTTACATTAATGATTTCCAGTAAGGGAGATTAAAGATTTCCAGTAAAGGAGATTACAATAAAGAATTCCAGTAATTAACTACAGAAGGTTACTTTAAAGAATTTCAGGACACTCCAGGGTCAATCAGGGAAAAACAAAATAGTTAAAGGATTTCAGGACATTCCAGGGTCAATCAGGAAAAACAAAATAGTTATCCTAAGTACCTACTATTGACCAATCTTATCTATCCTAGATTTGCTGAAGGATAAGGGAGAGTCTTTTACAGACACAAAAAGACCATTAGCTTTTCAATGAGTAATGTTACACCCTGTAGGGAGGGGCTATTTGCAAAAGCAATCTTAGTTATCTTTGCTAGTATAGCCAGCTTCTGGCTAGATTCCACGGGGCCATAGAACTGGTTTTATTTTTGATAATTAAATGTATTAGAACCTGGTGGTCATACAGTAGAAATACGTCAAGAGAAGTAGAAATACATCAAGAGTATATACAGACAAAAGCACAAACAAAGTTAATTCCTTATGGTCGCAAAAAGGCAGCATCTCATCGGCAAAGAGGAGCCAAGCTCAGACTTCCAAGTTGGAAGGAGCTTGGGCTCAGACTCATTTGCATAACCAAGGAAGAACCCAGATTCGGAGACCCGGCTCGATTCTTGGTTTGGAAGAAGTTGGCCCACACAGCCCTGAATTAACAGGTTGGGGGTCAGCTCAATTCCAGGTTGGGGAGATCTCAGACTCACAGCCCCAAATTAACGGGTTGGGGGTCGAGCTCAAATCCCCGGATGAGAAATACCACATTATCCCAGGGTCTGTGGGTCTCGATCTTGGGCACATCTATAACCTACTTGTAAGAAAATTTGAGAGTGTGGGGGAACTTGACCCAGAGACTGGGGAGTGAGGAAACCCAGGACAGGCACAACCTCATGGGCCGCAAGAAGGATTTGAATGCTGGCTTGCGTGGATTGAGAAGCCACTGAAGGATCTGAACCAGGGGACACCTCGAGGTTCAATTTGTTTTGTGCCTTTGGGGGAATGCTAGCTGCAAGGGGATGGATGAGGGAGGACAGGAGGGGAGGTAGGGAGCACAGCTAAGAGGCTATGGCTGTGTCTTAGCTATGATGACAGCAGAGACTGGGTTGGTGGTAGTGGAGGTGGAGACAAGTGTATGGATATAAGACATTTCTAGATCTAGAATCTCTACAGCCTGGAGATGGATTTCATGTAAAAATGAAGGAGAAAAAAATAGTGATATTGCCTCTCTCCCAGGGTTCTTATGGGAAATTAAATTTGACTTTGTAATGTTCCTCAAAAAGTTAAACATACAATTACTATGTGATCCAGCACTTCCAACGAAATTGAAAGCAGGGACTTAAATAAATAAGCATACACCAATCTTCATTCACAATACCAAAAAGGTAGAAACAACCTAAATAGTAATCCACAGGTGAATGGACAAATAAAATGTTTTTTTTTTTTTTTTTTTTTTTTTTGGTTTTTTTTTTTTGGTACCAGGAATTGAACTCAGGGGCACTCTGACCACTGGGCCACATCCCCAGCCCTTTTTTGTATTTTATTTAGAGACAGGGTCTCACTGAGTTGCTAAGTGCCTCACCATTGCTGAGGCTGGCTTTGAACTCGCGATCCTCCTGCCTCAGCCTCCCAAAGTGCTGGGATTACAGGCGTGCGCCACCGTGCCCGGCTCAAATAAAATGTGATCTGTCCATACAATGGGAAATTATTCCACATCAAAAAGGAATGGAGTTATGATACATGCTACAATATGTATGGACCTTAAAGACATCATGCTAAGTGAAATAAGCCAAACACACAACACAGTCTAAAACAAACACTAATTGATTCTTCCTATGTAAAGTACCTAAAATAGACAAAATCATAGAGACAGAAAGTATACTAGAGGTTAGCAGGGCCTTGGTGGAGGTGGTCATGGGGAAGTCTATTATTTAATGAGTATAGAACTTCTCTCTGGGATGATGAAAATGATCTGGAAATGGATAGTGGTGATTGTTGTACACCATTGTGAATATACTTAGTGCCAATGAATTGTACACTTAAAAATAGTTAAAATACTAAATTTGGGGGTTATGCATGTTTTATCATAATAAAAATTTTTGAATATGTGCAGAATTATTAGTACCTACTTGGTCCATTGCAGTTTGGGTTCAGAAAATGTAACTGTGTTCATATGTCTTGTCTACTTTCTCCTTCTTCAGAGGAATCTCCCTTACTCTAGAAGACTGAGAACTTGGATTTCAGAAGTTTGACCTGGAGCACTTCTTGATACCTGAGTCCTTCTCCTTCGCACCTGGCTTTCCAGGGACGCTGCCTGTTACCACACAGACCCCCCAAATTATAGTCCACTCCGTAGGATGAGGCCCCCTCCTCACTGGAACTAGAGGGAAGACTTCCTTTCCTTACCAACCTGCTCTGTGGGTTTGTCTAAGGCTACCTCACCAGCTGTAGGAGTGGAATCATCTCAGACCGAAATTATTGTAGGAAGAGGAAAAGCTGAGAATCAAAGTAACTTAAGCACTCCTGGAGTCACCAGTAAAAAGAAACCCAAGCGGAAGTCCTTCACGAGGGCAGGACTCTCTCTTGCCTGCCCCCGCTGATCACCTGGCCCTCCCAAGTTTGGGCTCTCACACCAGTTCACCTAAGGGTTTCCTCTTCAAGTCTCTGAATCTCCACCCACCAAGGGCTGACCCTCCTATACAGGGCCTCCCCGGCAAGATACTCTCTCAGGAGTGGTACCCCAGTGGTGAGTGGCATCTGTCACCACCCAAGTTTCATTAAGCAGCTGGATCCCTTTTACCCAGTGGCCCTGGGTTCTCTAAGTCCAATTTACACTCCCATAAGCCCCAGCAAGAGCTTAGGAAGAGTGGGTTCCTTTCATGATCCAACCTGCTAGATGAAGCACATGACTTTTTTTCAATCATGTAACAGGTAAAATTTAAATACGAATAGAATATTCGTTATTTCCTCAAATAACATGGTATTTCATTCCTACTCCAAAGTCTTGAACCCTGAGCATCTTTGTAGTTTACTTTCTGCTTCCCTCGAGAGTCTACCTGGATAATAAGGAACACCCTGTTGTAGCCATGGTCACTGTCATTTTCCAGCAAGGGTTCCGGCCTCAATCATATTTTTAAATCATTTCTAAAAGACCCTCCAGGATGGAATACAGTTGCCATTTTCCCCCTTCCACTATCTTTACTGTTATCACAAAGCACAAGGAAAGGAAGGTTTATTCAATAAGTGGTATTATGACAAATTGATGATTATTTGAAGGAAAAGAATAGCTAGATCCTTGCCTTATACCTAACACTCTAACAGTAAAATCAAGTTCAAATGGATTAAAGATATTGATGTTAAAAGAGAGAAAAACCATATGAACTAAAAAAATAAAGAAGGAACTTGTGAATGTAGCTCAGTGGTAGAACATTGGCCTAATGTGTGCAAGACCCTCCATTTGGTCTGCAGCACTACAAAATGAGAATGATAATATTAGAATAGCAGCCTCTACTTAATTCCCATTGAATTATCACAAAGACGGACACAACGAAAAAGACAAAAACTGTTAATACCAAAAGATGAATGTTGACAGCAAATGCTAAAATATAGTAGAAATTGAGCCCAATTTTACGGCGGGTGCAGCTGGACCAGCATGGAAGGGTCCCAAGATCATGGTAGAGAGACCCAGTGATAAAAAGAGACAAAGCGGCTTTGGCCATCTCCCACCACCTATTCCTTATCCAGAGACCCAGGAATCCAGAAAAAAAAAAAAAAATGAGCAAATAGGGACCAAGGGAATCAGAAAACTAGGGCAGTGGAGAACTTTACAAATATAGCAATCTTCCAGCCAGGTGCATTGGCGCATGCCTGTAATCCCAGAGGCTTTGGGGGCCGAGACAGGAGGATTGCAAGTTCAAAGCCAGCCTCAGCAGCAGTGAGGCACTAAGCAACTCAGTGAGACCCTGTCTCTAAATAAAACACAAAATAGGGCTGGGGATGTGGCTCAGTGGTCGAGTGCCCTTGAGCTCAATCCCAAGTAACCCCCCCCCAAAAAAAGAAATATACCAATCTTCTAACATCCTACCCCCCAGACTAACTGAATCAGAATATTCAAAGGAGGCTGTCAAGCAGGGAGTTTTCACCATGTAGCCAGGTGGATGACCAGCCATGCACACAAATTGCTTAGATGCACTTCCATAGGACAGGTAGGGAGACCAGGAGATTGTCCTGGGCCATTCTGACCACCCTTCCTCTTTTGTGACATTCTCTTCTTTCTTATAGTCTGGGAAGCCCCTCCTTGCTGTTTCTGCTATCATTTTGTCTACACTTTTTTTAGTTTCCAACAGTTCCTTCTTATTTCTCTCTGCTCCTTAAATATTGGTCTTCTCCAGTGTGTGGTCTCTTAAAATATCCTCAGTTAAAAATCTCATGCAAGCCAGGCGTGGTGGCACACTCCTGTAATCCCAGCACTTGGGAGGCTGAGGCAGGAGGATCGCGAGTTCAAAGCCAGCCTCAGCAATGGTGAGGCACTTAGCAACTCAGTGAGACCCTGTCTCTAATAAAATACAAAAATAAAAAAAGGCTGGGGATGTGGCCCAGTGGTCGAGTGCCCCTGAGTCCAACCCCCAGTACCAAAAAAAAAAAAAAAAAAAAAGTGTCATCCAATTCCAAGCCTTCAGCTGGCACATCAAACTGAAGACTTCCACCTCTAGGAGGTAGCATGGGTATTTTCTCCTCCACAGCCCTCTTCCAAGAGCACATGCCTCCCCCACTGAGGGAGCGCTACTCAACTCAAGCTGCGTTACTAGGAAGGGACCTTGACGAGGTCGGGTAAAGACAGCAACTTTCTTTTAAACACATAATAACACAGAGGGTATGTGAAGTGTCATCTTGGAGAAGACCCATCCATCCTGGACCCTTCCTCAAGCAGTTAGAACATCATCATGAACCGGGGCCCAAGAGAAAGAAGTTAGACCTGGGAAACGAGAGGAAAACGATGAAAGCAGGAGAGCATAAAGGATGACTTCATCGCCCAGTGAACACGAACTTGAAACTAGTGGCGACACTGAAAAGAAAGAACCCTTGGGGCCATATCTTGATTTTATGTGTTCCTGACTCATGGTAGAATTTCTGCAACTTTTTCACAAATAATGACATCTGCATTTCCAGCTCGTGTCTGTCAAGGATCCAACACCCTCCAGATGACCATAGGCCTCTCAAATGTAACATGTGAAACAAATCCCTTTCTTCTTGCTTCCCCTAAGCTGCTCCTCCCCTGAGCCTATCTCTGTGAAGGGACTGTCATCCCTCTACCTGGTATGAATCAAATTGTGTCCCCCTGGTTCACGTGTTGAATTCCTAAGCCTGGAATCTCACAGCATGGTCTTATTTGGAAATAAGTTCATTGTAAATTTCATTAGTTCTAAGTTAAGATGAGGTCATTACGTTGGGCCTAATCCAATGCCTAGTGTCCTTATAAAAAGGAGAATTTGGGACATTAAGACACGCAGGGAGAACATCATGTGAAGACAAAGATCAGGTGATTCTTTTATAAGTCAACAACCCCAAGGACTGGCAGTACACCATCTGAAGGTCGGTGAGAGGCACAGAACAGATTCTCCCTCACAGCACCCAGAAGGAACCGCTCCTGCTGACACCTTGATCTTACACTTCTAGCCTCCAGAACTGTGGGACAAAAAGAAAAATCTATTGCCAAAGCCACCCCGATTGGGGGACTTTGTTATGACAGCCTCAGGAAACAAATATGCCATCCAGTGAAGACTTGCCCTCCATCTCCCCCGTGCCTGCCGGATCCTGTTTCATCTCTGAACATGACAGTGCCCTGTCCCTTATTGCCTTGTCTCTGCAAGTATATTGGGTAACTGGCGGTCTGTGAGCATCACATTAGAAGAAGATGGAAAAGGACTTCGTTGACCAAGTGGAACAGGATAGGTCAAAGCTGAGGTAACACCGAGGGGCAGTCAGGCATTCAAAGGGGATGGAGAGATGGTGGAGCTGGCAAGCAGAGGGTGAGGTAGCACCTGGCTGTGGGTGAGAGGAACACCAATGTACTGGTTGGTTGGAAAATGCCAAGACCACAGAGGTTGCATCGAATGTCAAAGGGGTGGGGCTGGCTAACGGCCAGGGCTCCCCTGGGCTCCGGCCCACGGCAGACTTTGGGGCTGGGCTTTTGCCTGGGGTGTGTGTCAGGATCTGACATGAGATCTTGCGTCGATCTTTGCTGTGAATTCCCCTAACGCGTGGCCACGGTGCCCGCGTCTCCAGCACCAGCTCTGTGGGGCTGCGGCAGTGTTGCTTGTTTTTGGTACTGGGGATTGCACCCAGGGGCACTCAACCACTGAGCCACATCCCCAGCCTCACTGAGTTGCTAAGCGCCTTGCCATTGCTGAGGCTGGCTTTGAACCCAGCCACTGGGATTTCAGGCGTGCGCCACCTGTGGTGTTGCTTTTGACAGCTGCAAACCAAGCCAGCAGGTTTTGATGAGCCGACAGGGCCCAGTCCGAGGTGTAGGAGCTGGGCAGGCACCTGGCTGGCATTCCTCAGCCCAGGTTCCAGTGCTGCAGGAAATGCGGGAGTTCACGGTAGCTCTTGGAATTGGATTCTAAACTTCAGGATCAAGCCGGGAAGGACTTGGAGTAAGACACCTCCTGGGCCTCACAGAGGACCAGCAGCTGTGCCTGCCTTTCTCTTCATCCCCCCACCCTCTCCCCGCTCCTGCCTGCACCATCTTCCTCACTCTTCTCTCTCCCCATCAATCCCTGCCTGTCACCATCACCTCCTTCCCCCTCCTTTCTTGTTCCCCTTCTGCTGCCCCTTTCTTGTCCCCTCTCCAAATCTTCCTTCTAACTAGGACTTCTCTTTCCCCTCTTTCTTCCCACCTCCAACCTCCCTCCTTCTCCCCTCCCTTCAATTTCTCCCACTCTCTACCTTTCCCTTCCCTTCATCTCTCTCCTCCCCTCTCTCCTTCCACCTTCTCTCCTCACTTCCTGCTCTGCTCTCCACCCTCCCTTTGCCCCAGGGCCTCTCCCCTGCCTTGTCCCCCTCCCTCTCTCCCCCTCCCCCCCCCTCTCCCCTCAGTGTTTGCTTTTCTCCCGGATCCGGATGAAGGGGTTGACCTGCCCCTGCCCTGCCCTGCCTCGCTTCTGGCAACCGGGGCCTTGCCTCATGGCTGAAGGCTCCCCCTGCACTCAGGCCCCAGGGCAAGGGCCCCCTGTCAGCATCCAGCTCCTGCGAGCCCAGTATGAAGGCCTGAAGAGGCAGCAGAGGACCCAGGCCCACCTCCTGGTGCTCCCCAAAGGTAAGGCTGGGCAGGTGCTGGGGGGAAGGAGGACTTGTCTGTGGGCACAGTGAGTGGCTGGGCTTCAGGGAGGGCAGGGCCATGCTCTGCCAGTCTCCTGCTGGAGAACAGCACAGCTGCTGCTGGTCCAGTCAGACCCAGAACCCCAGCAGGGGAGACCCGATCGGGGCAGCTCTGCACCATCTTTTCCCCGGGCCAAGTAAGCCAAGGGCCTCAGGCAGGCATCTGGCCAGTAGTGCTGTTCTGGCCTCTGCGCCTGGATTCTGATCTTGCTAGACTGGTCAGCCTGGTGAGCCAGGTTTGGCCCTTTTCTCAGCCAGGTGAGGTGACGGACACTCTGCTTCCTGCTTGGATTTAACAGAGGCACCACCTTCAAACCCAAGAAACTGGCTCTGGAGAAAGAAGACTGCATTTCCAACATCCGGGGCCTGAGGAAGTGCAGACTCAGGGTCCTCGAGGCACCCCAGGCTTATCTAGCCTCAAATAGCAGCCAGGGCAGTATGATCAGGCACAGAGCCCCCTCCTCACGGGGGAGACCCCCAGCCCCTTCAGGAACTCAGATTTCATTCCAGGATGAAGTTAAGGACACGGAGGCTCAGAAAGTAAGTGGTTGACAAATCCCAGCCCTCCATCCTCTAGCAGAGTGGAACAGGTCAAGGGAGGAGGGAAGAGTCTCTGAAAGGTCAAAGTCATGCCCTGAGAGTTTCTGCGGGTATTAGTACAGTTCAGTGGGGAGAAAGGAAAAAAATAGATATACTGGAGTGGTCTGCCTTTTGTTAAGTCAGGCTGGGAAGCAATCAGGGCCCAGAGGGACTCATTGTCCATGGCAGGAAGTGCCCTTCAAAAGAAGGCTCTCCAAAGGAAACCTTCTGGAGACAAATAGGGCACCTCTGAGCAGAAGGAGCCCAGCTGTCATTACTTGGGCTGGTCCAACCAGTGGAATCCATCTGGATGGAACTGGCACAGCCAATGGCCCCACCCCAGCGGGGCATAAGCTGAAAAGTTCCTAATGCCCTGTCCCACTCTCAAGAGCCAACTTTCATGCAGTCATTCAGCAGACATCTATTAAATTAAACCCATATGCAATGAAAACCATGTTTAACACCCCTGCAATTCAGATTCACAAATCCAATTGCTTAAGGGCACGACTCAGAAATATCAAGAATATCAAACTTGTCATTCCCCATAGAATTCAACATCCTCATCCCCCCACCCCTCCCTGCTGGTCCTTTCTCCTGCACTTGGTGACAATGCTTCCTTTTCCACCACTACCATGTGATACTTCATGGCAGGTTAATGCAAGAACTGCTCAGGTCCCCCAGCCAGGTCAGGGTTTTTCAGGACATTTGTAGCAGTTTGTGGTTCTACAATCTTTATATAATTGTTTGTTTGTTTGTTTGTTTGTTGTTGGGGTGCCGGGGATTGAACTCAGGGGCACTGGACCACTGGGCCACATCCCCAGCCCTTTTTTGTATTTTATTAGAAACAGGGTCTCACTGAGTTGCTAAGTGCCTCGCCATTGCTGAAGCTGGCTTTGAACTTGCGATCCTCCTGCCTCAGCCTCCCAAGGGCTGGGATTACAGGCATGTGCCACCGTGTCTGCTATATAATTGTGACAGGTAGCATGCTGTATAATGAAGTGGTGGTCACATGCATGTGGTCTTAGAGCAGAGCCTGAGTTTGCCATTCCCAGTCCCCTGCAGACCAAAATAAAACAAAACAGACTTACAAAACAAAAATGGCATGAAATTGTTCTATGCTCTTCAATTACCTTAATTCTGTTTTGCTTAGACAGAGGAGAAGCAGCACTATTTCAAAAGTATGGAGGAAATTGCAACAAAAGGTTCTGCTCTGGGGTCAGGTTCAGGGGTTTGGCTATCCTATCTTCTCTCCTTTGTCCTCTTTGGACTGCAGGCTGGGACTGACAGTTCAGCAGGTCCTCCTCTGAAGACCTGCCTGTCAACCATGGGCCCTTTCCTGATGGACTCATAATGGGAGAGGAGACCAATTCCTAGCTTCTCCCCATTACATCCCCGTCCATCCTTGTTCTCCAAAAAGCACATAGCCTTCAGAATATCTGTAAAGGTTTTCATGCTTATCACTTTAAGAATATAGTGCAGCAGCTGCTGGGCTCAGTGGCTCATGCCTGTAATTCCCATGGCTTGGGAGGCTGAGGCAGGAGGATCACGAGTTCAAAGCCAGCCTCAGCAGTGGTGAGGCACTTAGCAACTCAGTGAGATCCTGTCTCTAATAAAATACAAAAAAGGGCTGGGGATGTGGCCCAGTGGTCAAGTGCCCCTGAGTTCAATCCCCGGTACCAAAAAAAAAAAAAATAATAATAATAATAATCTTTTCTAGTCAGACATGGTGGTACACACCTGTAATACCAGCTACTCAGGATGCTGAGGCAGGAGGATCGTAAGTTCAAGGCCAGCCTAGGCAACTTGGTGAGACTCTAACTCAAAATAAAAAGGACTGGGATGTACCTCAGTGGTAGAGTTCTTGCCTAGCAAGGACAAGACCCTGGATTTGATCCCTAGCACTGTGAAAAATAAAAAATAAATAAAAATAATCTTTTCCCTCCTGGAGAATGTATATGTATCTAGATGCATGTGAATGTATTAGTCAGTGTGCTGCTGCTGTGACAAAATGCCTGAGAAAATCAACTTAAAAGGAGGAAAGACTTATTTTGGCTCACAGTTTCATAGGTTTCAATCCATGGTCATTTGACCATGTTGCTTTGGACCTGTGGCAACACAGTGCATCATGATGGGAGCATGTGGTGGAAGAAGTTACTCACTTAATGGTAGCCAGTAAACAAAAAGAGAGAGAGAGAGAGAGAAAGAGGCTGATGCCCCAATAGTCCCTTCAAGGGTAGCCCAATGGCCCAATTTCCTTCCACTAGGCTCCACCTCGTAAAGATTCCACCACCTTCCAAAAGCACCACAGGCTGTGGGCCAACCCTCTATATCTAATACAGGGACATTTGGGACACTCCAGAGCCAAATTACAGCAGTGGGCGTGTCAGCCCTTGCTCCTTGCCATTTTTCTGCCCTCAAATGCCGATTCCTATCTCCTCCCAGAGTTCACACCTTCCACTTTTGGCCCTCCACTATGCTTGAATTTTTCCATAGTGTTGGTTACCACCTGAAATTTTATTCTAACATATCAATTTGCTTATTGTCTTCCTGCTCTTCAAGGAGACATCCAGATGAAGGTGTGGGTTTTGTCTCAGTGTTTACTGCCATATTCCTGGGACCTAGAAAAAATGAGGTCTGGCACATATTAAGTCCTCAATGACTATTTATTGACTAATGACGTAATTGTATGTGGGTAGGCGTACCTTGGGTGGGGAAGTACACGTGTGCGTGAGCAAGTGAGACCATGTGTGTTTCTGTGTAGCTGCACACGTGCAGTGGACATTCTGGGTATGGCCTTTCTTTTTCCTGAAAGCTCTGGGCTCCCTAAATGGGAGCGCTGCTCATGTGTCTTCCATTGATGACGCTGCTTATGCCTTCTTTTCTCAGGAGGGCACACGCGTGATTCTGCTGAATCCATGATCAGTGCTGTTTGGATTAACAAGGAGGCAAAGAGCTCCCTATCCCTGGAAGAGGCAGATCCTGAGGTAGAGGGGATTCTGGAAGAAGCCAACCAAAGCTGTCTTCAGAATCCCGAGTCTCCATGGCACACGCACCTAGAGATGCATCGCTCAGTCCAAACCTTCCACCATGAAACCAGTCAAGTGAAGCCCAAGGGCCAGCTTGTGGGGTCTGACCAAAGGCTCCCTCCAGAAGGAGACCCACACTTGTTTGAAAAGAGTCAGAAGACTCTGCAAGGAACCATACTCCCAGAGACAGCCCAGTGTCAATGCCAGGTGGGCGGTTCCCAAACAAAGGCAGGAGGACCCAGCTTAAAAACCAACATTCAGTTTCTTCCTTCCATAAAGAACTCCCACAGGTCTGGCAGACCGGCTCACTATCCGTTTCCCCGGAGGAAAACTCCCAGGATTTCCCAAGCTGCCCGGAACCTGGGCTTATATGGCCCAGTCTGAAGTTTTCTGCTGAGCCATGGGTTTCATCAAAAAGCCAACAAGGCAAAGCCTCCAGCTATAAGCAAAAGCTGAACTACCCCAAATGTAAGAACTGTGGGAAATGAACTTCATAGTGGGAACATGAATGATCTTGACCTTCAAAACACCAAGAGATTGCCCAGGTCAGATTGCTCGCCATTGAGGATCAAAGAATACTATCCGATCAAGGCAGCCCCATTCTGCTTCTGTAAGAAGAGTTCACTATGGAACCCTGGATGTCCATTTTGGGGGGATCCAGTAGGACACCCTGAAAGAGGAGAATTTTGAAACAGAGTGGGGACTTTAGCCAATGGAGTGCCTTAGCAATGCCTCGGGCTCAAGGGACACAGACAATCTTGTTTTCAATACTTTCTGACTCCTCAATATATTCTGGATAATATGAGTCTGAGCATGCAGAACCTTCTCCTGGCTGCTATATCTTGGGGTCCATGTCACTTAGAAGTCATTACATCCATTTGTAGCAACCACATAATTTCATCTGTAGCTTCCCATAGTGTATGGTCACCCTGGGTAAACAGGGTCAGATCAAGGCCACCGACTATTTTGTGTGTTTAAGGGGTCCTTAGGAAAGGTGGCCATCTGTCACCTGTCACTGAGACATGCCAGCCTTGTCATAGGCTAATTTCCTTCCATCCTTTCCTCCCTTCCTTCTTTCCTTTCATCTTTCTCTCTTCTCTCTCTGCAAATTAATGCATATTAAAATCTTCCAATCATTGAAGATATATAGTGATAGAAGACTGAGACTGAACAAAAAAAAAAAAAAAAAAAGAATACTCTTTCTTGGAAAATAGGTGTTTTCCACAATCTTCCCCTTTTTCAGCCTAACTTGGATCACTCAGGTCCTTCCTCAGATCCAATAGGTATTTTTAAACATAAGACAGAATCAAGTGGATGCAATAGAGTGATGTGAAAGAAAGCATGGTTAATGTTTAACTTCGGCAATAACATTTAAATACACCTAAGTTGCCTTTATCTCCTATCAGATTCTCTCTCTATGCACCTGCTCCTGGACAACCCAGAATTGTACTCCAATTTGAGCATTCATTGTGATTCCGTTCATGGATGATTAGTAAGATGCAGTTGTTTTTTATACTCTAATGAAAATGAAGGAAACATTCTATAAAAAAAAAAAAAAAGGAAAAACTTTGTTCTTTGCTTTTGTTTTAAAAAGGGTTCTCACAGGTAACCTCTCTTAGTATAGTTGTTTGGTTTTTTTTTTTTTTTTTTTTTTTTAACTCTTTCTCTGCTCATTGTTCCAAAGGCTCCTGCAGGTCTGACAGTACTTGAATGCCTCATTTTTCTTATTGGTCCAGCACATGGAGAGGGTGCTTGGTAAATGTTTAAATGAATACATTAGAAAATGAGAACCATGTCCCTTCTTACCCTCCTGCCCAATGGCCCAAATGTCTCCCTTCCCCTTACTATATAGATTCTTTCAGGATTTGATTTTTTTTTTTTTCTGTAATGAGTTCTCTGTTAGGAATAAAAGTGGAACAACTAGTAGAGGTAAGATCATTCTAAGGAGAAGGAACAGGATGTGTAATGACCCTGAGGGACATGTTTGAGGAGCTGAAAGAAGGCTGGTGTGATTCAAACACAGTAAACAAGGGCAGGAACAGATGCTAAGGCAATGTACCAATCAGGACAGGCTATGTTTTGCTTCAGTAACAAGCAACCCCAAATCTCACAATATGAATTTATTTTTCACTCATGAAAAGTCTACTATATGCGCTGGGCAAACCTCCAGGGTAGCTTTTCTCCATGTACAGTGTTATCAGCAACTCAGGTTTCCTTCCACATTTATCCCCAGTCTTCTGGCACCACCATATCAATGGTTTCTCTAATCAGCATAGCAGAAAGACAAAGTGCATGAATAGTCTTGTACTGGCTCTCAAATCACTTTTGCTCACACTTCATTGTCCTAAATATGTCACACAGTCATGTCTCTATGAGGAAATATGGTCATCCCATGTGCCTGGAAGGAGAGAAGAAGTGGAATCATGGCTAACACCATTACCAGCTAACACAGCTAACCTGTGGCCAGGTTGCTAAGGGCCTCATAGGCATCCATGATATGAGATTTCATTCTGAATACAATAAGCAGCCATTGAGAGGTTTCACTAGGAAACTAAAATTATTTGATTTGTAGTTTAACCAGAGCACTCTGGTTGTTGTATAAATAATGTATTGATGGTCAAGTTAAGAGACAGTGTCAGGAAAGAAGTGGGCAGGGCCAGTCTAGTGGGAGAGATGCTGTTGGGTTAGGTGAGGGAGGGAGTAGAAGAGATGGAGAAAAGGTAGATACATTTGATATATATTTGGGGAATAGAATCAGTAGGATTTACTAAAGGACAAGTACAAGTTCAGTTTAAAGGATATTGAGTTTGAGATGCTCATGAGAAACAAAGGTATAGTCAAGTGGATGTAGAAGACTACTAGAGTTTTGGGCTAGAGATCATGAATGTAAGGGTCATTAGTATGTAGAGGTACTTCAGAGAATGAGAAATGGTCTGGAATGAGTCATGCAAACTCCCATTTTGCTTAGGAGAAAAATCTCTAATCCTTACTTAGAAGAAATGGGAGGAAAGGAGAAGGAGACAATGAAGGACATTGGAAAAGAGTGACCAGGGAGAAAGGAGAGCCAGGAGGTGTGAATCTCCAGAAGTCAAGAGGCAAGAGTTAGTGCCAGACACTGTACCGGTCACTTTCCTAACTGACAACCCACAACGAATCCCCATTTTCTACAGTCCCATCCTTCAGCTGGAGCTGTATTTTCTTGAGCAGGGGTTTAAGATGCCAGGGTCCCAGAGGTGATGCTGTTGTATGAACCTTTGCATCCAAGGGCAGCACAAGTCATCAGCAAGATCCGGTCAGAGCCAAGGGACTGCCACCAAGACTGGCCTGAGGGTGACTTTGCCTTTCCCTGGGAAACAGGCTCCTCCCTAAGCAATGTGGGCAGAGGACTGGGTGTTCAGTGGGTGGAGCTTGAAGGGAGAGGAGGTTGGGGAAAGGGCTCATCTTTGTGTTCTTTCAATCCCTTCCCACAAGGCTGCTCCTGCCAAGAGCATTAGACCAGAAGGACCTGCTTGTCAGTCACACACACTTGCACTTACCCCCTACCAACTCCTGAGCTGCCAAACCTGCTGGGGCCAGGGCTCAGATTACTGGCTTGGCAGGCACACTACCCAGGGCTCTGATTTTCTTTCCTGTGCTGGTCAGAGCTCTTTCCACCCTCTGCACAGTGTTAGCACAAGGCACCTTTCCTAAGGTAGAGAACCAACTCACCTGGTGCCCTAAATCCTGCACCAGGCAGGTGACTTTGCTTAGAGAGCCCCAGCCTCCCAGTTCACAGAGAAACCTCCTCCCTGTGGCTGCCACACCTCCTTGGCACCAAGGCAGACCGGAGGCATGCATCCGGATCCAGTCTCCCCTTGCTTTTGTAGACACTGAACTAGAGAGAGTAGACTCCCCAGAGGATAACATGCCCTGGGGCTGCGGGGAGATGGGCAGTCCAACCCAACCTGTCCAACCTCTCCTCCCCCGCTAGGGGGCAGGCTCCCCCATGCCGTCTCAGCCTGAGTCCCTAACTTTTGAGTCACTCCGTTATCAAAGCTGTTCATTCCAGTTCTTAAGATTTGAAACTGCCTGAATTTAAAAGTCCATCTCGTAGTCCAGTCAGATTCCATCTACTGCTCCCACCCTACCCCTCCCAGAACAGTCTCCACGGATACCTTTAAAGGGAGGGGCGTGGTCTTCTAGCTCACTATCCCTATCCCGCGCTTCCCTCTCCAGATGGAGCCATTTTGGGGTACAAGTAAGGACAAAGGGAGTGCACACCCCTTATGTGACTGCCTGTAGTCGTGGTCTTTTCCCTTGGCCAGCCTCTGCAGGCTAAATGTGGACCCGTGGCGGCCCCAACAGGCTCCTGCTGTTGAGGGACTCCACCCCAAGCAACTCCGTAGCACTGGGGGTCGGTGGTGAGAGAGGCCAGGCCTGACCCAGCCGCCTTCCCCTCGCCTCCGCTGCACTGAAGCTCCACTTCTGGACCTTTGCCTCGGTTCTTCCACCTACCTCTGCTGACCCAGCTGGGCCAGCGGTCACAGGCAGGAGGCAATTTCTGCACCTTCTCTTCCCGACTGTTCCCCACCGTGGGTTTCCCCTCTGAAGCCTCCCTCTTTTCGTGTGCCAAGGCTAGTGGCTGAGCAGTCATTCAACCAGAGAATAATGAGTGGGCCTCCTGAGGCAGGAGGGAAGAAATAAGGATAGGTAGAAAGGAGACAAACACGGAGTGAAAGAAGGACCTTATTATTTGTTTTAACATTTTTTTTTAATTGTAGGTGGACACAATACCTTTATTTTATTTACTTATTTTTACATGGTGCTGAGGATCAAACCCAGGGCCTCAGACATGCCAGACGGTGCTCTACCACTGAGCCACAACCCCATCCCCCAGACCTTAACCTTAAACTTGAAACTCCACGAACACACTCACCTTCACTCCCCAGCCCTGCTTCTCTCTCCTCCAGGCCTGAATTCTTAAAAGGTCCAATAAATCCCAGAGTACTGTAAGTCCAGTTAATCCGTGCTATATGCCTTGTTAGCTTATAGAATCTATCTTTAGACTAATTAAAAGAAGTCTAGAGAGAGAGAAAGAGATTGTTAAGAGACCCATGCTTTGGGTCCAATCCAAGCACAATCTATGAACAGATACTGTCAGATCTCAAGTTTGTAAAAAGAACCAGACCACCACGGCCCGCTCTGCGCTCCATGATCAAAAGAGCTGAGCTCATTGGCTGATGCCACCCCATGTACCTCTCATGCTTGACATTTATAAAGTTTCCTTTAAAAGAAGAAGCAGTATGGAGACAGTATGGAGATACCTTGGAAAACTTGGAATGGAACCACCTTATGACCCAGCTATCCCACTCCTTGGTCTTTACCCAAAAGACCTGAAAACAGCATACTACAGGGACACAGCCACATCAATGTTTATAGCAGCACAATTCACAATAGCTAAACTGTGGAACCAACCTAGATGCCCTTCAGCAGATGAATGGATAAAGAAAATGTGATATATACACACAATGGAATATTAATCAGCAATAAGAGAGAATAAAATCATGGCATTTGCAGGAAAATGGATGGAGTTAGAGAATATAATGCTAAGTGAAGTTAGCCAATCCCAAAAAGGCAAATGCCAAATGTTTTCTCTGATATAAGGAGACCAATTCACAGTTGGGTTGGGATGGGGAGCATAGGAGGATTAGAGGAATATTAGAATGGCCAATGGGGAGGGAGGAGAAGGGAGGGGGCAAAAGGGTAAAGGAAAAAAAAAAGATGGTAGAATGAGATGGATATCATTACCCTAAATGCATATATGAAGTCACGAATGGTGTCAATATACTTTGCATACAACCAGAGATTTGTAAAAAAGTGCTCTATATATGTGTAATATGAAAAAATAAATAAAAACAAAAAATAAAAGAAGAAGCTTGAGACCCCAAAAGCACATCTCGCTCTGGAGTGCCTGTATTCCCTCTCCCTTTGGGTGCATGGCCTGCTCTATTCCTTGCTTTCCTGAATAAGTCTCTGCTTATGACTCTTGACACATCCTAAAATTCCTTTCTTGCAACTTTAAGTCAAGAATCTGCGGGAAGGTGGGGGCAGGGGGAGCTGGGGTTGTGGCTCAGTGGTGGAGCGCTCGCCTAGCATGTGCGCGGCCCAGGTTCGATCCTCAGAACCATGTAAACATAAATGCATTGCACTGTGTACAACTAAAGCAAATAAATAAATATTTTTTTAAAAAAAATACAAAAAAAAAAGGGTCTGGGGATGTGGCCCAAGTGGTTGAGTGCCCCTGAATTCAATCTCTGGTTCTAAAAAAAAGGTGGGGGGGGGGGAGGCTGGAGATGTGGCCCAGTGGTTAAGTGCCCCTGGGTTCAATCTCTGGTTAAAAAAAAAAAAAAGGAATCTGCCAGGGCAGAGTTGAGGTCCCCTTCTCTCTCCTGGGGATATCCTTGGGCCCTATCTAGTGACATTCCCTTCTTGTTGACACTATCAAAGGAAAGCCTCTGTGCCCCCACCCCAGCACCACTTTGGTCAAGTTCACCTCCAGAGAGAGGGGAAGAAGGAATGGCTTCCAGACAAGATCTGAATGTCCCTAAGAGGCAGTCTCCTTCCAGCTTCATATCAGAGGGACAGGGGCCTACCCATTCTGCTGAGAGTTGTCTGTCCCTCAGCAAGCACTAGGGCTGAAGTTCTCAAGCTTTGGTGGTCATCAGCTCCTGGGGGGCTTGCTAAAACACAGACTGTTGCTCCCTACCCCATTGGAGTTTCTGAGTCTGCAGTTGGGGGTTCTAGCAAGTTTCCCAGGGGATGCTGACGCTCCTGGTCTGGAAATCTCCTTTGAGATTGAGTCCCACCGCTCTTGGGACAGTGGCTGATCCACAAAGCCGGCAGCTTCTAGAATGCAGGGGTCTTCTGTGCCTTTTGTTCTCAACAGGGGATCCTAGCCATCATTTTGAGGAAAAGAGGGAAGACCCCATTGGTGCCACAACTATCCTGTTACAGTAGCCCCACTTTCGCCCCAGCCCCTGGCTATGGAGTTAAGCTGTGGGCAGAGGCAGGAAACTAGGTC
Organism: Tamias sibiricus; assembly: GCA_025594165.1. Classification (NCBI taxonomy): domain Eukaryota; kingdom Metazoa; phylum Chordata; class Mammalia; order Rodentia; family Sciuridae; genus Tamias; species Tamias sibiricus. Next base: position 197,491,166 of record CM046657.1, on the reverse strand, counting down.
ACCCTGTTCACTGTGCCTCAACTGAGTAGGAGGGCTTGGCCTCCAATTTTTAGTAGGAATTAAGTCCTGTAATGGACCTCCAGGTGAAAGGGAGAATTTCTTCAGAAGGCAAGAGATGACCCAAAGATATACCAAAATCTCTGCCATTTAAGTTCTCTGCCTTTGGATTCCAGGCAGAACATACAAAAAGAAGTATTACCTCTTGCAGTGGCTGCCTCCTTATTCTCTCTTTGGACACTTGGTTCCTCACCCGAAGGAATTAGCTATATCAGCTGACACCCTGTTAAGGTCCTAGCTAGGAATAGTTGCCAGATCTCACCCACTAGGGCTTTGTAGTGTATGCGGGGCTCCCTCCAGTGGAGGGAGATGTGGGTCCGTGGGGATGAAGGAGTGGTGGGAAAGAAGCTAAGAGGTCCAGCTGCTCCCCTCCTTGGGGATCTAGAGTGAAATTCTTCCTGAGTGTCACACTCACCCAGTTCCTGATGGCTGGGGAGACACAATACCCAGAGAGAGGCTGGGTCATGGCAACTACTCAACACTTTTACCTCCAGTCCTCTTTTTTCTTTCTTTTTTTTCTGTAGTTACAGATGGACAGATTGACTTTATTTTAATCTTTTATATTATTTTGAAAAAAATCAATTTTGCCAGGCATGGTGGTGCCTGCCTATAATCCCAGCAACTGGGGAGGCTGAGGCAAGAGGATCACAAGTTCAGAGCCATCCTGGGCAAGTTAGCAAGACCTTTTCTCAAAATAAAAAATAAAAAGGGCTGGGGATGTACCTTAATGGTAGATCACCCCTGGGCTGAATCCCCAGTGCCACAAAATAATAATTTTTGCTTGGTTTTCTTGGGTTTGAGACAGGCATCTGAAATTCTTTTAAAAATTATAAGTATCTTCCAGTAGTACTTTCAGCGTCACATTTTTCCTGAGGGACTCTTTTTTTTTTTTTTGTGGTACCGGGGATTGAACTCAGGGGCACTCGACCACTGGGTCACATCCCCAGACCTTTTTTGTATTTTGTTTAGAGACAGGGTCTCACTGAGTTGCTAAGTGCCTCACCATTGCTGAGGCTGGCTTTGAACTCGCTATCCTCCTGCCTCAGCCTCCCAAAGTGCTGGGATTACAGGCGTGCGCCACCGCGCCCGGCTACCTGAGGGACTCTTTTTCTACTGAGTGACCATTTTATTTGTCTAAAGCCTCTATACTCCAACTTGTGAGCTGGGTACCCCATATCTGAGACAAATGGTTCTAGCAAGGTTATAATACTCACTCAAGGTGACAGAATCAAACTGAGGTAGCTACACTCCAGAGTCTGAACTTCAAGTTATGTTAAACTATTTCTTTCTAACTCCTTCTCTCCACTTATTTCCATATTACTATAGGTAGAAAATCCCCTTTGGATATTTTTTCATGAAACTGCCCCTGGTGAACCTCGTGCCTCTAACCAGAGGCCACAGGGAACTGGAAGCTACTTCCTAAATATCCCTTCCTAAAACCCAGTCTTTCCCGGGCCTCTGAGACATAGGCTCGCCCCCTCTGCTGTTCACAAACATCTCTTGGGCCACTTTCTTACTGTTGAGAAAAACCCGTTTTTCACCTACTTACAGCATTTTCCATGGGCCCATAAATTCCTGGAAGCTTGTCACCTGCTCTGACAGTGCTTCTCGAACAGCTAATGAGCACCATGCTTCCTCCAGAGAATTCAAGGGACTGAACTTGTAATTTTTATTTCCTGGCCTTGGGCTTGTAGCAATTACTTTAAGTTTTCCCTTCCACTTCCATCCAGAAAGATGATGCACCCACCATGGGTCATTAATCCTTTTGTCCCCCCTTTGTATTCCCTAATGACTCTGCTACCAGTGTATGTTCAAATCTGCCCACTGAGTTCCCTAAATCCAGGACCATAATCAAGACTTGATAGCGAGCCAACCCCTTGGGCCTGGCTGAGAATAGGAGGAGGAAAATGCTGGTTGTGGGAAAAGTTGTGGCTTCTGCCAAACCAAATTCCTCAGTGTTTTTAAGGTGAGCCTAATCTGGCCTTGGAAGCCAGTATCAGTCCCCGGATCCCCATTAGGAAAATGTCACTTGTTTCGCTTTTTGTTAAATGCACCTGCCTATCTGGGTGGCCGGTCTTGAGCATGATTTTGTTTTTGTTTTGGAAGTCCCCTGGTGACACTAAGATTCTCCTATGTGCTGAGCACTGAGATCCACAGACTTGCGGCCGCACCGACTGCAAACTAGAGCTGTGAATTTGCTCAAGGGATGGAGGCTGTTCTGTGAGGCGGAGCGCAGCACTTGCTGGAAACCTCATGTCCCTTCTCCTTTGGGTTCCGCCCTTATTCCATTTGACTCCCCAAGGGTGGGGCAGAGGGGGGTCTCTGTGGGAGGTGACCCCAAGCTCATTTTATCATTCTGGTCTGAGTTGAAAGACAAGGAAGTGGCACAAACAAGGTCTCTGCGGGGCCTTTGTCCCTCCTGCCACAACACTGGTCCTAATGGGAGCTCCAGCTATGTCCTTAAGTCCTATCTCACAGGACCTTCTTTGAGGATAGAGTAAGAAGGTAGGGAAATCCTTGAATTTCCTTACTTGGGCCAACTGGTCTGCCATTATCATGCCACGGAACCAGAAGCATGTCAATAGTGTCACATGTTGGAGATTCTCGCGTGGTCACATTGTTCCTGAATGAAGTAGAAGCCATGTGAGATTCCCAGAGTGCACAGAGGACAAGGAGAAGCCTTCAGGGAAAGGTCCGGAAAGTCCTGCGCAAGAAGCTCCTGAGAAACCTCTCTGCAGTGTTGAGTCAGAGGTGAAGAGGTCAACAGAGTTATTTTCAGACACTTTGAACATTTCAGAGTGGTCTGAATCCCTTATCGTATAGCTCAGTGGTTCTAAAGTGCGTTCTGAGGGCCAGCAGCTTTGGCATCACCTGGAGACATACTGAAAGTGATAATTCTCTGACCCCACCCAGACCTGCAGACTCCAAAATGCTAGGGGTGGGGCTGGGCATTGGAGATCACTGTTTAGGACCTGTCACAGATTGCTTGTGTTTGCTAGATTTGCTTTGTATCTTTCCTAAGGAAAAAAATGTCCTTGTGAGTGTCTGCAGCACCTGCACAGAGACAGAGAGAATCGACCGATTGTTGTGGAGAGAGTGTGCTGTTTTTACATATTGATTTCCGTTTTCCTATTCCAGCCTAAAGAATGGCAGTCCTAGGGTCAGTGGTAGAGTACTTGCCTAGCACATGTGAGGTTCTGGCTTTGATCCTCAGCAACACATAAAATAAACAAATAAAGATATATATATATATATATATATATATATATATATATATTTTATTTTTTTTTTTTTTTTTAAGAAGAAGAAGAATGGCAGTCCTGATAGTCTACACTGAAGAGAAAAAGGAGGTAACAGGGAAGAAAAGTCATGCCCTGCCAGCCCCCATAGGAAAGGTGCCGAGCATCCTTCCCTTTACTGTGGAAGCCCCTAGGCCTGTGACTGTGAAGCCCCAGGTGCATTTGCTTTATGTGTGCCTGCTTGGGGTGGTGGTAAAGAGCAAGCAGAATCTACATAGAGAGACGTTGTGCCTTTCCTGGACACCAAGTAGCTCCAGATTCTTCTGCCAGATTCTGTTTGGGACGAATGAGACAGAGACATAGAAAGTCATGCACTTTGTTCTTGAGGGTGAGCAAGGACATTTGAAGGCATAACTCATGGGTAGGTCTTAGTTCAGGTTGCCATAATTAAGCTCCTTCAACTGGGGGGCTCAGCAACAACAAAATTTATGTTGCACCATTTGGGAGGCTGGAAATCCAAGACTAATTCAGTGGTAAATTTGATGTCTGGTGGGCACCTGGCTCCTGGTTCATAGAGGGCTGACTGCGTGTAGTGTCCTCACATGGTGGAAGGTGCAGGGGATCTCTTTTTTTTTTTTTTTTAATTTTATTTTTATAATTTTTAATATGTACAACTCATAGTGCATATATTTAGTATCTTTTTACATACAACTGTTTGTATACAAAGTATATTTGTACAATTCAGGTCTAATCCCATTCATGGGGGGCCCATCCTTAAGACCTAGTCACCTCCTAAATGATCCACCTGAAACCATCACATTGGGGATTAGGCCTCAACTTATGAAGCTGGGCATATGTGTGCAAATATTCAGTCCATAATGGGAGATGATCATAACTTTGTCTTCTTCAGCCAAATTGGGAGTGGGGGAGATAAGGCAGGAACTTACGTGAGCCATATGGTCATGAGATGGACTGGGCTGAGGGCTGGCATTTTCTCTTTCCTTTCACAAATGGGTCTTCCTTGACATGGGACGATGCATCTCTGCTCCTGTGGCTGCCTGAAACCATCTGCAGCTCCTTGCATTTTGGGTATAAACCTCCAGTTCCTTTCTCATCCACTTGGCCCTGTCCTGTCTGCTTGTCCCTTTTTACATCTGCCTTCCTCCTCCGAGAGCTGGACCATGGCTGCCCCACTCACACTCCTGAAACCCAGGACTCATTTAAAATGAGCTCCTAGGATGCTACGGTTTCTTCTGAACCCCTTGCAGCAAATTCCTCCCACACTCTTGCTCTTCTTGCTGTAGATTCGGAATCGACTCAAGTTTTCCAGTGATGAAGCTTGGCAAAAGGAACGTGAAGCCACAAGACAACCTATACGCCTCAACCAGCTCAGCCCTCACTTTCCTCTGTCTGCCTGGAGTGAGCTTTCTGCAGTTCCACAGCTAGTGGCGACAACCTGAAATCTCTTTCACAATGTTTATGAAGTCCAGAGGGTTATAGTTGTCATTTCTCATCATTCCTTTCATAACAGCCTGCTAACTCTTCAGGTAATCAGACTGACAGCCAAGGACCAAGTTCACATAGCAAACAAACGATTTAGATGGCATTAAGATTGTGAAGGCCCAAAAGACTTAAAAACAGCATATTACAGTGACACAGCCACTTCAATGTTTATAGCAGCACAATTCACAATAGCTAGGTTGTGGAACCAACCTAGATGTTCCTCAGTAGATGAGTGGATAAAGAAAATGTGGTATATGTACAAAATGGAATTTTACTCAGCAATAAGAGAGAATAAAATAATGGTATTTGCAGGTAAATGGATGAAGTTGGAGAATATAATGCTAAGTGAAATTAGTCAATCTCAAAAATCCAAATACCGAATGTTTTCTCTGATATAAGGAGGTTAGTTCACAGTGTGATTGGATGGGGGTACATAGGATTAGAGGAACACTAGAATGGTCAAAGGAAAGGGAGGGCAAGGGAGGGAGGGGGGGAGGGGGAAAAATGGAGGTTGAATGAGATGGATATCACTATCCCAAATGCATGATTAAAGATATGAATGGAACTTATATACTTTGTATACAAGCAGTTGTATGTAAAAAGATGCTATACTTGTGCACTATGAATAAGTAAATAAATAATAAAAAAAGTTTTATGAATATTTAGCCAACTTAAGACCATACAATACTATGATGATTTAAAATATATAATAAATATTCATATAATATTATAATAATAAAAAAAAAAAGATTGTGAAGGTTGCTGGGCACAGTTGAGCACGCCTATAATCCCAGCAGTGGGAGAGGCTAAGGCAGGAGGATCATGAATTCAAAGCCAGTCTCAGCAAAAGTGAGGCTCTAAGCAACTCAGTGAGACTCTGTGTCTAAATAAAATACAAAATAAGGCTGGGGATGTGGCTCAGTGGTTGAGTGCCCCTGAGTTCTATCCTTGGTACTCCTCCCTATCCCACCCCCCCAAAAAAAAAGGTTGTGAAGACTTTTGAAGAAGATGTGCATGGGGCTGGGGCTGTAGCTCAGCGGTAGAGCGCTCGCCTAGCACGTGCGCGGCCCGGGTTCGATCCTCAGCACCACGGAAACACATTGTGTACAACTAAAGCAAATAAGTAAATATTAAAAAAAAAAAGATGTGCATGGACTGCCCATTAATTATCAGAAGTGTTCTAGTGCTGCAAAGGTACACAGGGCTCAGGTAGTTTTTACTCAGAAAGATTTATTACAAGCAAAGCTTACAATACAGCAGCCACAGCAGAAAGATGTGCATTGAAAGAGGTCTGCAGGTCTCAGGCCCAGGCTTCTTTGTCTTTCCATTGCTGAGCCACACAGGTTTTCGGGTCTCTCACCACCACCAGTGCATGCAAAATACCTAAGTACTAGAAACCCAAAGTTTATTTGTTGTGGGGGGGTTCTTATAGTGGTTAGCTTTAAATGTCAAAAGTCTCCAGGCTCAGCTGGGCGCAGTGGCGCACGCCTGTAATCCCAGCACTTGGGAGGCTGAGACAGGAGGATCACGAGTTCAAAGCCAGCCTCAGCAATGGCGAGGCACTTAGCAACTCAGTAAGACCCTGTCTCTAATAAAATGCAAAAAAGGGCTGGGGATGTGGCCCAGTGGTCGAGTGCCCCTGAGTTCAATCCCTGGTACCCAAAAAAGCAAAAGTCTCCAGGCTCCACCAAAACCAGATGCGTATCATAAACCCAATTATTATTACTAAGCATTACATGTAGGCTGACACAGTCCTTCAGAAACCACTCAGGAGCCCATGGTTAAAGAACATAATTTCTCTTTATTTAATGCCTCCCACAGCTCCAGGAGGGTCTGGAGGTAAGCATGCTGTCAATCCAGACCAGCCGAGATTAATAGGACTGAACGACATGACAGACATATTCATCAGCCACAGAAATCTCATCCAACCAATCCACAAGGCTTGCAGCTCAGAGATAAACTAATGCAAGTACAAGCAGCTACATGACCTTGAGAAGCACTGAAAAGTGAGACACAGGTAATGTGGCCAAGGGCATCTGAACATAGTCAATTATTTGTACCTATGTGGTTGTCTTTGTGGGGGTCACAGTCCCCTTGAGCCTGCCTTGTGTATGCCAATGCTAGTCCAGTGATATGCAGGATTTGTGGAAAGTGAGTATTCAGGTGATATTGGTGTTGGAACAAGGAAGTGTGCAGAATCCTTGCATTAAGATATCGGCGTATCCTGTTCAGCTAGAAGTCTGTTTTAGGCAGCTTTTTTGCTACTGTGACTGAAAGACCCAACCAAAACAATTGTAGAGGAGAAAAAAAAGTTTATATGGGGACTCACGGTTTCAGAGGTCTCAATCCATGGACAGCAGGCTCCATTCCTTGGGACTTAAGGTGAGGCAGAACATCATGGTGGAAGAGTGTAGCAGAGGGAAGCAGCTCACATGATGATCAGGAAGCAGAGAGAGACTCCCCCCCCCCCAGGTTCAAATATATACCCTAATGAGCCACGCCCTCCAGCCATACCCCACCTGCCTCCACTCACCACTCAGTTAATCCCATCAGGGATTAATTCGCTGATTAGGTTAAGGCTACAACCCAATCATTTCTCCTCTAAACTTTCATGTATTGTCTCAAATGTAAGCTTTTGGGGGACACCTTGCATCCAAACCATTACAAGGTCCTTCCAGGACTATAGGGTAGTTCCTCTTTGTTCTTCCCATCTCTCCTCATAGCTATTCATCTTCCCATAGTTTGTGCTATTGTAACGACAGGAAAGAATGGAAATGGAAATGTGAACAGAGAAGTCCTGCAACTCAAATCAACTCTTTAACATCTTATTCCTTTGGCTTAGTTGGACTTGTTCCCTTGACCGCTTCTGTGGTAGCAGCAAAACTCCTGGAATTACTGTTTCCTAAACTTTAGTAGTTTAACAACTGTCTTAATTGACGCAGGGAAAAAACTACTGCCACTGGGGCCCTGGGGAATGGAGTCACTTATGTTTTTAGTAAAATGGCTTACTATACCTTATAATTTCCTAAGGGATAGAAAATTGAACCATGCCCATGACAACAAAATCTTGGGGGTGGCAGTAACAGGACGGAGAGCTGCAGTCTCTAAAGGAATGCTTAAAACTCAGACCTCAAATGCTACTCTTAGACTGTAATGGGAGAGAGAAACTTCTACTTTTTCCAGGCACTGAATTATTTATTGTCTCTCTTTGTTGACCATCTAGCTTTTTCTCTATCCAGTACAGAAAAGGGCATTTAGAACTGGGATAATCTCATAACGTGTGTGTGTGTGTGTGTGTGTGTGAACAGACACTGTAGTTTGGTGAGCTGGGGTTATTTTTTGTGGAAGGTGAGAATATTTTTATAACTGAGTAGGCATCTACGATAACTGAGAAGGCAGACCCAAGCCCATATGCTCTTGGGGAAGCAACTGGAAAGAGCCAGAATTTTGGTGCGTTGGTTCTTGGGGATGGTGGCTGATTTTAGCAGTCACGGTGGGCACCTACCTGCATCCCCATGCCTTAGTCATTCAATGTACGTGGCCCCATTTCCACCTGTCAATAGTGCCATCTACCCTTTGGGTGCTCGTCTGTGCTGAAGATGGGCTTCACTGATCTGGGAGAAAGCACCGCAGGCCCAGGATTGGAGGATAGTTTGCTATTGAGTCGACTGGCCGAGAAGGAATGTGGGGGAAGGCAGAGCACAGGCTTTGGCTCAGATATCTGTCTTTGAATCCTCCTGTCATCACCGGCTCTGTCACCTGGAACAAATCATCTGAATTTTCTGAGAAGGAGTCTCCTTATTTAATGAGGAGATGAGACTAACAGCCAGCACCTCAAAGGCACATTCCAAGAATTGAACTAAGCAATCCATGCCAAGTGCCCGTCATGAAGCTCGTAGAGAACCGGCCCTTAAGCACTGAGAGCTATCTTGGTAGAAACGTGCAGGTGCCCCCTGCAATCTGGCCACAGTGGTCAGCTTTCCATTGAAATGTGAAGTGCCACATTTGACCTACAGGTAGGATCGTACACAAGGTAGTTTTACTGAAGTGTTTGAGGGACTCTATGTGTAGATCTGCATGGATTCTCTGTCTAGTGGAAGGTGAAAGTCCTCCTGAACCCCCAGGAGGGCTCATGACCGTTGAAGCTGCTTTTACTTGAGGGGGCACTGCCACCTTGTGGCCATATTTCATACTTGCAGGCACAGATGGGCATCTTGAAGTCAACTGAAAATTGTTTAAGGAACTGCAACCTTCCGCGTATGGGTGAAGGTGCTTCTTCTGTAGCCTTCACCTTCCTCTTGAGAAGTTCCTTCCTACATTTCTCCTTGCAAGTTCCTGGAACCTTGTGACCTTCCACCAAAGAGTTCTGAAACCTCTCTGGCTTTTACTAAGTAGCACATGGATTCCTCTATGTCTGGAAGAATATATAACTATATGGGTCCAATAGTGAGAGGAAATTTGAGAATACGTGGGACATTCAAACTGGCTATTATTTTGCATATGCTCAGTATGCTTCCTGCACCATGGATGCCAATCAGTCAAGAGGCACAGTGGTGGTAGAGAATTTTATTAAGTTAAGCTAAGTGGAAGATGTCGGGGGTTCTTTTACCTAAAGAACCACCTTGCAGGGGTGGTCTATATAGGAGATTGGTGGCGCCTTCTCACAGGTGAAGGTTTGTGGTCAGATAATGCACCTTTGATCCTAATGGCCTAATCAGGAGATGCTTTCCAGTTCTGCAGCTCTCAAAAACAAAGGTCACTGTTTGCTTGGGTTATTGTTGTCACTGCTTAGTTGGCCTACCAGGCGGTTCCTAACTGGGGTAGAGGGGGTAGCTATCCTGAAGCCTTCTTGCTGACCACCAAACCTGGTAATGAAAGAAAACATACTTCACCTGGTGATTGTGAAAGACATGAGCCAAAGTTAAGCAAAGAGTCAGGCACGAGATCTCGGTGCTCAGCCTCAAAACTTGATATTGAATTCTTGTTAAATCCACACATACGCTTTTGTTGTGTGGATTTAACTCTGCACCATAAAAATTTCTGATGGCCTTGATCTTGACCTGAAATTAAACTCTAAACAGATATAGATTTTATTCTTTTTCCTATTTTCTTCTTGATCTGCTTAGCCCCTGTCAGAGGGCCTCACCAGAGAATATGAGTTGAAGTGTTGCTTAACCAAAACCCACGAAGTGGTAAATTGATGTGCCAGGCAAGCACACAAAAGCTCCCGCAAATAGCACAAACACCCAGAACCATACGCATCTGCAGCTTATAAATAATGAGTCTGTTTCCCAAGCTTTTTGTGTTTGAACCCAGGGCCTTGTGCATGCTGGGAAAGCAATTGTACCACCAAGCCACATCTCCAACTTCACCCTCTAGTTTTCAAACGTTAAGTGGTAGGACCAGACCTGTTCGTGTCTTATGAATCACTCTGGACCAGTGATTCCCAGAATGAGTTCTCCGGGCCAGTGGGAGCAGCATCTCCATGGAAATATGTTGAAAATTCTCGGGCTTCTCTTCAGACACTCCGAATCAGAAATGCAGGGAAAGGGCCCCATCTGGGTGTAACGAGCCTTCCAGATGACATGGACCTCACTCAAATTTGAGAACCAGTGCTCACAATAGTACCTGCTCGAAAGTATCTGCTAGAGTACACTGAAGAGCCAGAATGTTCTAGAAGTGCACTGCCAGAGGAAAAAAAATAAGAGTTTTGCTTTTTCTTTTTTTTTTGTTTTTGGTGCTGGGGAATGAACCCAAGGCCTTGTGCATGTGAGGCAAGCACACTACCCACTGAGCTATATCCCTAGCCTGAGATTTGCAATTTTATTCCAATGATTCAGAGTCCAGCCTCTGTGAATTTAGAAATCTGAAGAACTCTCCTGTCATAGTTAATGGGCGTTGATATCACTTTTTTCTTGGCAGAATAAATCTGCACCGTGCATTCTTCTTCCTCCCAGAGAAGGCAGGATGCCTTTAGAAATTGCCAGTGTGGCACCACCAGGTATCTCCTGGGACCCTGTTCTTTCCTTTGGTGTCATCTTGTACATTTAGAACCTTCTGAGTTCTCCTTTTCAGTTCCCCCTGTGTTTTCTGGGTCCCCAGCAGCCCAATTCTGAATTCTGTGTGGGTTCTTTGCGGGGAGGGGTGTAATCACCTAGGAATCCTATAATTAAAAGTGATATTCCAAGGTAACTTCATCACCTTACATGTGCCATGATGATCATCATCTTGCCACCATCAAAACATGGAGAGAGCCGGGCGTGGTGGCGCACGCCTGTAATCCCAGCACTTTGGGAGGCTGAGGCAGGAGGATCGCGAGTTCAAAGCCAGCCTCAGCAATGGCGAGGCACTTAGCAACTCAGTGAGACCCTGTCTCTAAATAAAATACAAAAAAGGTCTGGGGATGTGACCCCAGTGGTCGAGTGCCCCTGAGTTTAATCCCTGGTACCACAAAAAAAAAAAAAAAAAAAACATGGAGAGATGAACCTGGGGTAATGGACATAGACCCCAACCCTTACCACTGATGCTTTATTGCAGGCCCACAAGCTTGCATACCTGCCCTTGGCCTAGTGAAGTCTTGATGCTTTGACATGGGAGGGTCATGGTGAGACCCTGCTCAGTAAGAATCCCAAAAGACTTGTATCCAGATTATCCCAGACTCTGGTCCCTTCTCCACCAGTCAAGGAAACCGGCCTGTCACAGCCTGAGCTCCTAGCACCTCCACCCACCAAATCTCAGTCCTGTGTTCCTTGACTGACTCAGCTCTGCAGAAGGTCCCCAAATCCGGGACTGTGTCCACAGCAACCACAGCTCACAGCCCCTGATTCCTGGAGGGCGCCCCCACAGAGGAGCTTTCTTCTTTATCAGTGGGTGGACTGGAGGCCATGAACTGTTGACAGGAAAGACATTTTTCCCCCCCAATTAAAGGCATATGGTGTCTTTGGCCTTTTTCCCCAAACTCCCAATCCTCCCCTAAGCCCCCACTCACTTTTGGCTGGAGCTTTATTGTGGTATCCTTTGCATAATACAATTGGCCCATTTCAAATATACTACTCAATGATTTTTAGTCAATTTGGAGTTATGCAACCATCACCACAATTTTAATTTTAACGCATTTCTGTCCCATACCCACAATCACTTCTGATCCCTCTATGGCAACAGTGGGGATGCCAAGGATGTCTTCTCTCACCATCTCCAGGGAGAGATGATCCCAAAGAGAGAAGCCCAGAGAAAGTTCATCCAAAGGAAGAAACTTCTTCGCTGCTCCTGTGCAAACTCCACTCCCTCCCAACCCCGACTTTCACACCACACGTGAGCCTGGGGGGGGGCAGGAGGAGGAGGCGTTGCCAGCCCACCCAGATCTCACACAGGTCTGCTCAGCGTCGTATGTGAAGGTGCCATTGTGTGCTTCTGGGGTGGGGGGTCGGCAGAGCAACATTCAAGTCAGGATGCCCAGGTTCAGATTCAAGCGTTGCCATCGATGAGCTATGTGGCATCGACCCACTAACCTCCCAGAGCCTCAGTTTTTTCATATGTAAAATGGAAACCAAAATAGTGCACCCCATGAGGTTCTTACAAGAGATATAGTGGCCAGGCGCGTAGCCCACGCCTATAATCCAGCAGCCAGGAGGATCCCAGGTTCAAGGTCAGCCTCAGCAACTTAGCGAGACCCTGTCTCAAAATAAAACATAAGGGCTGAGCGGAGGATGTTGCTCAGTGGTAGGGTGCCGCTGGGTTCATTCCCAGTAAGAAAGAGAGGAGAGAGGAGGGGGAAGAGAGGAGAGAAGAAATATAGTGGTCCTCTTGTGTACGTGGGGATTTATTCCAGGGGGGTGTCAAAATCTGATGCCACAGACCACCTTGTATATTGAGAAGGGGCTTTGGGGACAGTCTGTTACAGTGGCGTTCCACCAACTAGGATTACCTCCTTTGTCCCACACGTGAAGAAACAGATGCTGCCGCAGAGGCAGGGGCCAAGGGCACTGGTATGCTGCTCAAGGTTAGCCTACTCTTCCAAACTCCCCTCACAGTTAAACAAGTAGCCATCCTTTATAAAAACACAACACACATTGGGTTTTTAATGAGAAAATAACTGTATACTTGCATCGAATGCCTCACAATCACTATAAAACCGAAGCAGGATAATAACATCGAAGTGGTTAACATACACAGAAAAGCCAGACACAGAGTATAATTTTCAAACACAGTATTGCTGCTTTTTTTCCCTCCTCCAATAAAAAAAGAAAAGAAAATGTCATTTGGATAAAGAGCAACACAAAATCAAAATTGGCAGCTCACTGAATGCTAAAAATTCAGGAAATTGGTTCTTTAACTAAAATTGGATATAGTCACCATCTCTAATACTTAGGCTATTTTTTTTTCAATACATAGTTTTAATTAAATCCATTCTTCATTTGGAAAAAAAAGTTTGTCTTCAGCGACAAAAGTCAACACTGCTTTAGTGTTCCTTGTTATGAGTATATGTGTGTGTGTGTGTGTGTGTGTGTGTGTGTGCGCGCGCGCGCATTTATGTGGACACTGATATAGATACTGCTTCTATGTCATCGTCTAGGGTGGGCAGCATGCATGGGTAATTGCATTGTCATCCAAGTAGAACTCAACCCGACCTCTGTCACTGACAGACCCTGTTTCCATAATTTCTGGATGAGAGAACCAAGGCGTGTCAGTAGTTAAATCAGCTCTGGAAGAAACTGAACATCTATAAACACACTGCAGCAAAGAACACTTCCGGGAAGGCTCTAACGTTTGCAAAATCTAAACATTTGTTGTAGCTGACATTAACAAGCTTGTGCACTACTTGAGGGTGGGGCTGAGCCTCTTTCTCCGGATGGATTAGGCAGAAATGACTTTTCTCCAGGGGTCTACAGGGGTTCACATGGGATCCTAGAGCCCAGCACAGTGCTGTGTCCATGGCGCAAGTGCCGCTGGGTGGGAGTGAGGGGGAAATGAATAAAAAAACAAGAGCACAGAGAAAACCTGGCTCTCCCCCGGGGAACCGTAATTTACATTTTAATAGGAATGTAATGGGACTGTCAGTGAGTACAGCAAGGAAATAGCAGTCATCCGGAAGGCAATTTGGGGGAACTAGCAAAAGTTGGAGATATAGGGGACACGGCACAAACAGGACCATCACTGGGAGAAAGAGTCACAGAAATCACATTTATTTCCTCATCTACCCATGGAGTGTGGCTCAAGGGATCGCGGGCTCTGGAGCGCTCGGCTATTCCTTAAGCAATCAGTGCCTCTGGTGCAATCAAGTCTGCCTTGAAAGTGATCCCACGAACCGGGTGCTCCTCCCAGATGCCAGCTCTTCTCCACTGCAGCTGTCGCGTGGGTACAAGATCCCCTTCCAGACAGAACAAAAACTTAAGTGGCGAGGATGGTTCCCGCTTGTGAAAAATGGGGGAGTCAGTCTACACCCTATCTGTGGTCTCTGAGAGATCCATGTCTGTCCCAAAGCATGAAGCACAGTGGATTTTCTGAGCGACCATAAAAGTAGCCTACTGGCCGCTATCCTGACGGCTACTGTGCTGGGGCCACTGGTGCTGCTGCCTCCTCTGCTCCATGTGTCCCCCTAGAGAACAACCCTCATCATTTGGTCCTCAGCCCAGAAATCTGGGACCTCCAGCTGGAAATCCTTAGACAATGGCGGTCCTCCTTCCTGGGCGCTCCCATTCCCCTTGGCAGGACTTCTGATCTCACATGGAGGTCGCTTTCCTGGGAATGCCTGGCTCTATGCCAGCCTCTGCCATATAAAATAAACTCCTAGTAGCAGGGGTCTTATTCGTTCAGTGTCCCCCAGTGGCTAGCACTTGGCCGAACGTTCAGGAGAAGGAACCATCCCAAGTGCCAAATGCCCACGTGCAAGGGTGGCTACAGTCTGCAGAATTTGGGTGCAAATGACAGATTCTGGAGGCACTTTGAAAGGATCTTTAGGGGTTATTGGCCAGTTCCATCTTGTTACTTTGTGTCCACTATTTGTGAATCAACTTCCCCTCAAGGTCAACACTAACACTAGCAAAGATGAAAAAAAAAAAAAAAGCAAAGATAATGTGTGTAACACTACATATGGGTTTTGTGGAATTGCTACTTATTAGAATGACATATCAGAGCTTATGATATAACAATATGAAAACAAGAATAAAGAATTTTAATGAGGTCTAATATAGTTATTGCTTTTTTAAAAAAAAATAGTTTTGAAACAAAGGAAAAATAATGAAGGCTGGTTAGTTATTTTTCTCATGGCCAGAAATAGAACATTTTCTCATCCAGAAATTGAGGGCGCCCAATTATTGAATGCCCTTATCATATTGCTTTAAAATGACAGAAAAGAGTAAAGCTGGCATCCTCTAGCGTATACTAAGCATGAATCCAAAGCATGGGAATAAATAGGATACGTTCCTAAATGTCAAATTACAAAACTACTCAAAACTCTGCAGTTGTGATTCATGCAAATACCATGTTAGGTCAATTTAATATTACAAATACTGGATCTGCATCAGCTTGGTGCCTTTATATCCCTTTTCATAAAAAAGAAATTCTCACTCACTCCTGGTGCTGGCAAACAGCTTTGGAGGAAATAACTGTACACCCAGGTGTCCTGATCCATCGAAATTTAACACATGCACACACACTCGTGAACATACACTCGTTATACACACAAAGGTGTATACACACACACACACACACACACACACACACACAACACACACACAATCTTTAGGATTTGTAGCTGATTCCAAGCCTGCACTTAAAAATTTCTATTCTATATTTTTCTCTTTATCATCCTGAAAAGCATTCAGCCAAAAAATAATTTTTCACTTCCTCCTTTTTCCTCTCTCCCTCCTCCCTTTCTCTCCCTACCTCCATTGACCTTAATGTTTCCTTTCTATTGACCCCAAACATTCCTTCCTTCTTCCCACTACCTCTAAGGCTCACTTTATAATACAAAATAGTTATAAACACTTTTTTATTTCTTGCCATCTACCTCTCTAAGGCAGAGCTCGCCCTTTTTCTTTTTTTTTTTTTTTTTTTTTTTTTTTTTTTTTTTTTTCAGTTATTGCCATCTAAAAATACCCCTACCATCTTGAACCAAGCTGTTCAATGTGTACAGGTTTTATTCATGTTTATATTCCCCTATCCCATCATAAAAATAGTTGTTGCCCACTAAATATAGTTTTCATGTGAAGAAACGTAATTGTGAAAATGTGTTCTTCTAAACTACGGATCAGTCAAGAGTATAAGCGGACAAGATCCTAAAGCTAAAATAATCCATTTGGTTTGGCTTTCTCCCCCACCTTCCTCAACCTCCTAGTGTAGAAGAGATTGCATCTGCAACATGAAGATATATTGTCTTAAAAATATGGATTGTATGCATTGCAATTATTAATCACTCCCAATTAAAAATAATCAAATGTAAGAGAAATATTATGATAACTGCCTCTTTGGGGCAACCATGGAAAGGAACACCATTCTTCGTATGGCTGCTGGAGAAAATGGCGTCAACCCAACACCTCGGATGCTGCGAGCAAAGGGTGGAAAGCCAGAGCAGAGAAATACCCTGTGCCACACAGATGGCACCAGCCTAGGCCCTACTGCTCACTCATGGACTTATCATCACTGTCCATCCTCGTCACCCACCAAGGCTAGTCAAAAGTTCTGCCCTCAGCAAATATGTTGATTTAATGTCTTTTGTCTTTTTGGATCAATTGTTGACTGGTCCAAATCCAGAGGCTTCTTTGAGTCACAAAGAAATCCTTTCTCTTCTGACTCCTGGGTCTCAGAATTTGATGGGTGGACTTCCTTTTCGCTTTATTCTTCATCATTGTGTGTTGCAGTTTCTGGTCTACATAGGATTGCTGAGTTTGTATGCACTTTAATAAATAGTCCATCAAAATGCTTTGATGTGATAATTTCTTGGTTTCTTGGTATCCCAAGCACCAAAGAAGTTTCCTGGGCTGAAGGAAGTTTATTCATTGTCCTCCTCCTCCTGGTTGGCGTAGATCCCTGCCTCCCAGCGCAAAGCCAGTGCGCTCTTCCTTCGATTAACCCGTGTGGCCTCAAGGACCTGAAGAGAAAGGGAAAAAAAATTACTCAGGGTTCATGGATGCTAATTATATATATGAACCAGCTTCCCATTTCTTTCCTCTATTCTCTCCCTCAACAGCATCAACATGAATGGAAAGTAATGAAGTGTCTGGTACTGCTGGGGGTAGGGAGGACAGGAAGGAGAGGCTGGAACTGCGCCATCCAATATGGTGGCCACTGTTGCCACAAGGCTACTTGAAACACATGCCTGAGAAACTAAATATTTAACTTAATTTTAACTTACTTAAACATAAATAGCCCCTTTGGATAGTGAGTACCATATTGGACAGCATAAGGACAGATCCTCTTAAATCCCTTCATAAACAAGCAGATGAGAAAGTAATTCCTAACTACTGGACCACTGTGGGTTCAATCCATGCTTTGTAGATCTATGTAAGCTATGATCATATTTATATCACAGTAATCTACTCTGGCATAATTAAACACAAAGAGTCAGTAAGTGACAAATATAGTTTGGGGGGGGGGATCAACAAAAAGCAATCTCAGCATTTTGATGAAATTTCAGGACCACATGTACTAATAAAACCAAAAGTGACAACATAAAATCAAAGGTGACAACATCAAGGACAGGTAGGCTTGCCACCACTGAGGTGAGTCCTCCTTCCCTCCTGTTCACTAGCATAATCTGTAAACTCCTGAGTGGAAGACTTTAGCCAAAACGTTCTAGCTCTAGTCTGATTAAGATGAGGTCCGGATGACATTTAGGTGGCCAACACATGAGAAACGGTCTTAGGTCATGATACTGCAGTAAAAGCAATTCCAACCAATCACTCTGGCATTAGTTTAGGGTGCAGAGTTTCCGATTTTAAAGAAAAGTTCAGTAGAGCCAGTACTGGTTGGTTTTCCAAACTGCAATGAAGGCCTTGATTATTCTCAATAATCATTTTACGCAAGGGACACTGATGTTGGCAACTCCAGAGAAGCACGGAGATGCAGGTTACAGGCAGGGCTGGGAAAACAGGCATAAGCAGATTCTGGGGAGACTAAAGGTCTGGAGGTCCATCTCAACCTGCTTCTCTGCCTCTTTATCAAATGAATGGACTACCTGGAGCTTTGATGTGCTTTCCTCTGCAAAAGCCACCTAACTCCCCGCCAGCAGGGAGAGTTGGGATGCACTCAGTCGTGTCTGCTGAATGAATGATGCATTGTTAAGTACCTAAGCCATGTCACCAAGTGTCCTGTTTATAAGCACACGGAGGTCCCTTCATATCTAAGAAAAAGAAATTAGAAGAAATAATAGTTCCAGATCTGGTTTGGTCTCAGTAGAGCATTTTTCTGGCCCACATGTGATAACATGGAACCGAACCAGAACTGGACTGGACTTGTAAGGCCTGGGCACTCTTTCCAGGTTCGTCCATTGGCGATCATCTTGTTATTTCGAACTTCTCCATCAAAGGGGGCCTGCATCTGTCCTACTTTGCAGGCGTTCTCAGGAGGCAGTGTGGACTCTGGCGTCCAGGCAGGTCTTGGTTGAAATTCTAGCGACTGTGTAACCTTGGAAAAGTCACCCCCTGTACCTCAGTGTCCCCACGTAAAATAGGGTGATAAAACCCACAGTTGGCCAGAGGAATAAATGAGGTGATGTATGCAAGGCATGTTAGCATGGTTCCATGGGAATAATGATTTAATGAGTAATAATAATAAGTTTAATAAAAAATAATAATAAGGTCTGAATAATTATTTCTATCATCACATCAAAGGATTTGTAAAGTATGAAGTGGAATATAAGCACAAAGCATCTTATATAAGGAACTCTGTGTTGTGTAAAATGATCAACTGCCTTTAGGACTGCAATACAAGCTGAAAGGTTTACACAAAAGCTGGAAATAAGTCGAAGGTTGGAGTATGAGTCCTCATCCTTTCGAATGTTCCTTGTCTTGTCATTTAAACCCTATTTTAATACTCAATCAACTTGAGCAGACTTAGCTTGCTGTGTTCCTCAGGAGCTCATGCTATAATCTGTCTGTCCATCCACCTTACAAGCAGATACTGGGGTCCTAACAGTTGTTAGGTAGAGTGTTGCATGTTGGAAATGTGATGGGCAGACAAACGATACTCCTAACTATGGGAACATTTAGCAGAGTTTGGGTCTGAATACTTACTGGTCAAGAGCCCAAACTTACATCAGATGAGTCCTCCGTTCATAATTCATTTCTCTTAATTTGTATGACCACCTAACATGATCTGAATTTTCTGATAAAATCTAAATTCCTTGGTAACAGGATAGACATGACAATAAATGATTCGCCATTGAAATAACTGTGTCTTTAGCATAAAACCATCTTTGGGTTCCTAGGGCCTCGGATCCAGGACTATGTTGGAGTGAAGCCATCCTACAATTGGCCTTTGAAGATTCAAAACCCAAGCCCTTGGGGGAGGTATGAATGAGCACTTGCTCCTTAATTAAAAGTCAGGCGTGTGTGTATATGTGCACATGTATACGTGCGTGTAAATCTCTAGCGAATTTAGCATTATTACTTTAATTATTGCATATTAACTTTACTTTCTATAGTCTATGCTTTTCTTTTCTGGGCTCTACTTTCTATGGTCTATGCCTCTAGGGCTGTGATCATAGCACAGGCATCACAAGTGCCATAAACCAGTTACTGTTTTAATCCTCAGGCCATTCTGTGAGAGTCAGGCCGTCATGACTCCCATCTTATATGAGGAGACTGAAGCACAGGGAGGTCATGTAACTTGCCCAGTGTTGCCCAGTCACTAGGAAGAAAAGCCGAGATTTGAACCCAACAAATTCTAGGTGCAGAGTTGATGCTCAGAGCCTGAGAGTCTGGAGGGAGAAGCATCGGAAAAAGACCAACACACACTCTCCACAGAAATGAAGAGAGGAAAATATATAAACTAAAAAATAATAAATGTGAAAGAATGCCAAGGGGCTGGGGCTGGGGCTCAGTGGTAGAGCACTCGCCTTGCAAGTGTGAGGCACTGGGTTCGATCCTCAGCACCACGTAAAAATAAATAAAATATAGATATTGTGTCCATCTACAAGTAAAAGAAAAAGAATACTGAGACCTGATTTAAGTTTTTGTTTTCTCACAAATTAATTCAAATTCAGGATGATGATGGGGGTGGAGATCAATTCTCTCTGAGCAACCCTCTAATATTCTTTTTGTCTTTGTAATGTGTAGTGCACAGCTTAACTTCCATAGCAATCAGCATAGACATTTTTCTTTGGGGGTATGTGAAGTATAAAGTTAATGAGTTACCCTTCTTAAATATTAATATTTTTTCCTCTAATTTTCTCTTCAGTAAAAGTTACACTGTGTCCAATTATAGCTTCCTTGGATATATTTGACGGGATTGTCACTGTCCCAAACTATACTGACTGAAATAGGAGATGAGATTAGGGTGTAATTCTAAATTGCCACTCCCTAGATGAGAACCACCCTTGGACTATGAGGAAGGAACATGGGATGGTATTCTCAACATTTACTTTGTGTTATGAACAAAAATTGCAAATAATTGACAGCTCAAATCTATAGTCAAATAGAATTATTTTGCTAAACAGTGAGATATATACATAGAGATAGATACACACACACATGCGTGTACATGTATATATACGTGTAATGCCACAGGTTTGGCACAACTGATTTGAAGAATAATTTGCAATATTTAGGGAATGCAAGTACATAATAGCCCTACACCCAGTTCTCCTACTAGGAAAATTGTTTTCCTAGGTTCATGGAGAGACGTGAAATAACATTCAGCAAAGCATTGTTTATAACGACAAACAAAAAGAGAAACTGGAAACAACCTGCATTTCCATCAATAGGAAAGTGAATAAATAGTGATATATTCATTGAATGGAATACTATACAGCAGTTTATACTGAATGCACTAAAGCCACAGTTATTAACATGGGCATATCTAAAACCAATGCAGATGAATAGTCAGCAGCAGAGGCTAGCACAATATGACTTACCGCTTATAGAAAATTTAAAAACATGCAAAAAAAAAAATAGGACATTGTTTAGGTGTACATACATGTCTAGTATAAAAGCATGCATGAAAATGAACACCAATGCCAAGAACAGTTACCTCTCAGGAGAGAAAAGGTGTGACAAAGAGACTGAGCAATATAAGAACTGGGAGAAGAAACAAGAGGGCTTGAGTTGTATTTGCAACATTAACTTCTTTTTAAAATATTTAGCAAGTGCTATGAAATAATAAGAATGGGCAAAGCTGGAGGAGCGGGTTCTATTATCTTATTATGTTTTGTGATTGGGGACTTTACGTGCCGGATCCATGACATCAGGAACTTTGTTTTGCTGACTGCTATATTCTCAGAAACACAGAACAGTGTGCCTCGCACGTGGTAGACCCTTAATAAATCATGAACCAGGTGAGTATATGTGAAAGACTTCCTTTAAAATAAAAATCAGTACAGAAAAAAATATGAAAATACTGTACTTTCTCATAGCAACAAAGAAAAATATGGAAAAAAAATTTAAAACTAAAAAAGGAAAGCATTGTGCTTTCCCATAGCACACATCTTTATGAAATCTGTGTTAAGTTGGAGAGGAAAGAAAGAGAACTTTGGGGAGGTCAATGCTTAAAGAAGCTTCCAAAACAAAAATACAAGTTGAAAGATCGGAAGGACAGGGGCATGGGGTTGGTTTGTTTTTGGAATAACTCATCCTAAATCCACAGAATGGGGGCGCTCTCTGGATTTGTGTTAAGGTAAGAAGGACCGGTTGGAATCATCAGCTCAATCCCCATGGTTTGTACTATTTTCTAACCAGACCAGAATAGATTTGCTACTTAGGCCTAAGAAAACTAAAAAGAAGCCAAACAGCCCATCATTTGTGCCCTCTAGTTCAAACGTCTTCCAGATCCATGGGTGGGCAACATCTTCTCCAACCCCATCACACTGCACAGCACATCACAGCGAATCATCGTTGCATGGACTCTGGCATGGTGAGGCAGTCCCCCAATTCAGAAAAGGCAGGAGGAGATCCACGCAGAGACAAGCTGTTTTTCTTGCCATTCTCATTTAACACATCAGGAAACGGCAAACCACAACAGCATGCACCTGGATGGAGCATGCACTGAGACCAAGACAGACAAGTTGAAAAGTACCTCAGAGGTCACCTTGCAAGACAGTAACTTAGAGGTGTACTGGCAGAAAGGGAAAAGACCAGGGTTAGTACACAGCAGACACACTCACAGAACACCCCACCGTTGGGAACCCCCACCACGCCCGGGGTGGGCACGGGGGGGGGGGGGTCACTCCAGGAGGCCATCACACACACACACGCCAAGACTCGCTTCATCTGATATTCGTTTATTTCAAAGTCTGTATCTCTTGGAGCAAGTAGATACCCTATCATACTTTAATATAAAATATCAGATAAGCCGCACTTTGTTAATTCAAGATGTTGCTTTCATTTTCCGCACTTTGAATTAACAGGATTCCTTCCCCTCTGTGGGCTGCCAGCAAGGCCCTGGGCAGCCATTTTGGATCTGCCAGACTCCGGAGCCAACTTTTCAAAAGCTCTTCCTGTAGGCTTCTCTGAACCTTGAGGTTCACTCAAACAAGACCCTAATCTCTAAAGAGGGCACTGCCTTGGATGACCACATACACAGCCACCCTCATCAGAACTCTGGAGGTCTGCGTAAGATCCCTGGAGTGGGGTGGTCCTTTGATGATCAGTTAGGATGATTACTTCGAATTAACATGAGCACTATAATACTAAAATGATCTTAGTTGTTATTATAGAAGACTAAAAAAGTCCTCTGTAAGAATTCGTGGGGGTGGACGGTGAGTAAATCCAACAATGGGAAATTATACAAAAGAACCAATGTGGGACAGCCCCTTCCAGAATTGTGGCAATGACCTTGCAATTTACATTGCTTAGGGCATCTGAGGAGTTGACTGGTTTAGGGTATTTGTAGTCATATAGACTTAGTACACCCGAGTCTATGGGCTTACATATCTGTGGGCATCAACAGTTTCTTACATGTAACACTTAAAAATTACAGTTCTGAAATGGTCAGACTAATGGTTCGGAGATGAGGAGCTTGGAGCTCTCTCCTTTCCTTTGCATCTTCCCTATGGTGTGAGAGCCCTAGAAAGAGATGGGCAACATGAAGCATCCTTGGTTGTAGCTGGGCTTCCTCAAGGACCTGGGGAAGGAAGTGGCACTGGGGCAGATGGGCTTCCTTCACCCACTCGGTGAGAGTACAGCCACGTCTCTCAATGCATGACTTCATCTAGAGGGAAATTTGAGATAGGAGTTCTTCTAGGGAAGCAGGAAGTGCCAGACCCCAGTTTTGACACAGTCCAGGGAACTGATGAGGCTTTCTCTTATTTGGAGACAGGCAAGGGTGGTTGGAAGAACTTTCAGGAATAGTGTCAGGGAGAGGGGAAGGAAGGGCAGGAGAAAAGGAGGTAGGGCGGGGAAGGGAGGGAGGGAGACAGAAAACACAGGAAAACCCTGCTGAGTAGATCCGGTGCTAGAAGTAAAGATGGAGCTGAGCACACAGGAGGCTCTGAGCTGACTCAGGCCACATCCCTTCAACTGGAAAAAGGAAGAGAAATCTACCAGCATGTTCAAGAGCACCAAGGACTCAGTGAGCCCTCATCTTCACCTCCCTAGGCTCAGGTCATGTTGTGGGAACAAATGGCCAGAAGCATACTGTTTACCTAAATGCAGTCACGATGGACTCATGGATCCATTTCCTGAAGGGCTTCTTGATGCCTGTAGGAAAGCAAGCCTATAAATAGCTCATCGTTTGTGCCTGCCAGCCAGAACGTCCTCCAGATCTACAGTGGGCAGCGTCTTCTCCATCCCCACCTCAAGGCAGCTCCTTTGCAAGGCACCAAGAAGCCCTTCAGGAAACGATGACTCATCAGTCCGTTATGAGTTGCATGACTGACCAGAGATGGCATCAGACCCAGATAAAGGGCATTTCCAGTAAGATAGCAATTCTGGATAAGAGAAATCCACAATTAACGTTGGATGGCTACATCTGGGCACACTGCAAAATGACCAGGTTCAAGGAGTGAATGATTAAAGGGATAAACAGTGAGGCTGGTGCTGGGCTGCGGCCTCTCAGAGAAAACAGGGTCTTTATATATACAAAGGCTCTGTGTAGGCTGAAACTGCCCTGGGTGTGGGGGTGGCCCTAGCAACCATCCTTCCTCAAAAAACTAGCCAAGGACTCCACTAATGAGTGGGCTGAGGCTTTGAGCATGGAGACACCCACTGGTGTCCGTGCAGAACAAGGACGGCCGTCCAGGGTGGGGCAAGGACTTTGACCACAAAGGGAGTGCCTTGCTCAAGTTCTAGTAGTAAGTGCGGCCATTTGGGGATAATATGGGGGGGGGGGGGGGGGGCAAAATGTTCCTTTGTATGGCTGACCTTTTTTGCCCACCAACTGCAAAATGAGCAGATTCCCTGAGCCAGGGGCCTCCTGTCCTGTCCTATATGTTTCCCCCCCCCCCCAATTAAGTGGGAAAACTGTAGAGAGCAGGGCCCCACGCCATGGACAGCTCCACACACTGCCACTGCTCTGATGTGATTAGGGGGACACTGGACCTGTTTTAATGGCAATGATCAGTTTTTCTCAGTTCTGTGGGCAGAATTCTCTGCAGGCTTGGTTCACGTGGGCGCCTTCTCTTTCTTCATGCTCATCGATATCAACATGTCTGATGTTATCTCAACATAGACACATCCCAGTTATCTTTTTTTTTTTTTCTCTCTCTGTGTGTGTGTGTGTGTGTGTGTGTGTGTGTGTGGTGCTGGGGATTGAACCCAGGGCCTTGTGCATGTGAGACAAGCACTCCACCAACTGAGCTATATCCCCAGCCCTCACTTTTGGTTTTAGGTCTGCATTCTCCTTGGGAATGCATAGCAAGTAAGAATTATTTTTTTAATTCAATTTATAAACTACTTGCTACTTTTTAGGCTTGGATTTTGATCTTGGGGGAGGACCCACAGGATCCTTAAAACATGGTTTCTAATTTCCGAAAGGGCCAGCAGAAATGCTGCTAGGGAACTTGTTGGAAGAAAATGTTGGCTGGTGAGGTACCAGGGCGGATGCTGTACAGTGCTGGGTGACACTGGGGACACCAGCGTGAGCCACGTCAGGTTCTTAGAAGGTGCACAACCTACAAAGCCATTTTGCCTTGCTAATAGTGTATGTGCATGGAACAGGAGAACTGTGCTTAGAAGAATGCCCTTAGCTTCTAGGGATATATAACCAGCTACCAAGCAACCCACCTGCACTCTGTTTATTATCCTTCTCATATAAAAGACAGCTAAAGAAAAATGGAGAAGAGGCCACATACCAGCTAGGGGGAAAACTTCAACACATTTTCCAGTGACTGATACAGATATAATAGAAAAGATCCCCTAAACCGGAAGGGCTAGGAGACAGACTAAGAGGTGGCTCTGAAATTTAGTCTGTCTGAAAATCATGTAATTGCTTTAGAAGCAATCTGAGTATATATATATTTTTTTGAGATTGTATCTCTGGAAGGGGGAGTCACTGGATTAAATAAGTTTTGTCCTGTTCTTAGGATTTAAAAAAAAAAAAACACTTGGTTCGATTGTAATGTCAGTTCTATTTCAAAACACTGGGCCTTGCATCCAAAACCTGGCGATAGCAACAGCTTGATTGGTTCATAGAGTTCTTCCTTATGGGAAATGTTGGTTTACTTGGGCAAAACAGAGACCAGAAGCGGCCTCTTCACTGTGTAAGGGAAGGGCAATCCGAATATTAAAATGCTGACTCTATACTTTCCCTTGGGCTTCATTAGTGCCACAGGGAAATCCAACCTGGTTGGCATTCATGAGGTGGCTGCCTGAGTGTCAGAGCGGGTACAAAGGAGATTGCAGCCCTCTGCCCAGGAAATGACTGAGAACTGGCTCTTCCCTTCCGTGTACAGTGTTTCTTTTCTAATATCTACACTCCAACACATTAAGCACGCACAAGAGATAACACAGAGTGTACTTAGAAAACATCTGAATGTGTCGCTACTAAGAGGGTCTATTTATTCTTTCCCGTCCACATCGTAATGTGAGGGACCCACTCGGCTAACCTCCACCAAAGCTGCTGATGTATGTTCTAGACACACTTATTTTCACCACCCTTCAAAGCAGCCACAGGCCACCCAAAATACCTAAAGGTGAACTCCAAAACTGGGGGGGCTACCAAGAAGGGTTGGCTAAAGAGACTTAGTGGACAGGAAATGTCCTACAGGCTCAGGAAGGAGCTGCTGCCACCACCACAGTGGAGCCCAATAGGAATGTCCTCAGCAGACACCGCGGACCAGGCTTCAACTCACTGTGAAATTCAGAGAACAGACCACAAGCTCCCCTGTGTGTGTTTTCTTCCTTTCTTTCTCACCACTTATTTTGAAAGCAACTTTCAGTCCTGGCCTCTGTCCCAGAAATCCTTTAACTTGGGATGAGCCTGCCAGGATATGAAAACTGTAAATCGGTGTGGACTTCCTACTGTGAACGCCAGGGCATTTGAGTTTAAGGTGACCGGGTAGTTCATCATCTAAAGCAGGATACTTTTTAGAGGAAAGGGGGTGCTATTCATCATCACTCCAGGACAATGGGCATAAACCAGGATCTCCCGGGGTAAGCTGGACAGTTTAGCAATCCCAGCTAGGTGTGACCTGAGCACACCTGGGCCAGGGAGTGATTACTTCCAGGGATGCTAAGAGACTGATGCCCGAGAATCCTTGGGGATGGTGTGAAACCTTGAGGCTAATCCCAGGTCTTGGAACCTATGGAACAACTCTGAAGTCTCTTGCCGGACAAAGAAACCAGAGTGATGACTTCCTTCAGAGTTCATGTGAATGCCCTGGGCAAAGTTCTGGGGGTCGGGAGTGGCAGGGTACTCACGTGGTTTTCAACTGTCATTTAAAATGGCTTTTTCTTGTCAAACTGCACAAAAGGCTTGGAAACAACCCAAAACACATGTCTTCTTCTTCTTCTTCTTCTTTTTTTTTTTTTTTTTGGGGGGGCAACTGGGTTATTGAACTGAGGGGTGCTTTGTGCTTTACCACTGAGCATGACCCCCGTCCTTTTTATTTCAAGATAGTATTTCACTAAGTTGCTTAGGGCCTTGCTAAGTTGCTGGGACAATCATCCTGCCTCAGCCTCCAAAGTTACTGGGATTACAGGAGTGTGTCACCATGCCCAGCTCTCCCTTATCTTTTGGAGCACTGCAGAATATTTATAGTGATTGCCCACAACATAGCTTTTTGAAGAAGTAGCATTTCACAGTTCTCTAAAAACATAGAATCTGCACAGAGTAGGCCAAGCGGCTCCCTGGCGCTCATTCCCCACCCTCACCCCAGCATTGCCCGTGAGTGTTGTCTTTCTACACATCAAACATCATGTGCTCTAGCCGTGACAGTGGGCTCAAGCTGTACTTGGCCAGAAAAGGCCACTGTTTGGGGAACAAAGCAGAAACCCAAAACCAACTCCACTCGTGTTAAACCACACATTCGAAAATTGGTTTTGGAACCGCGATGCCATTCATAGCCGACTGTATACCCATCCATGCCTGAACTGTATACACCACACGCCACACAGACGGTCGCCCTCGGAGAAGTGAAAGGAAAGGAGGAAAAACTTACACTACTATCATCCATTCTCTCGCGCCTTTTAGATTTGTGTGTCTCATAGTCTTCCATGAGGGTCTGCATCAGGTTCTTGGGCCGCTGGGTTCCGGCAGCCTCTTCGGGGGCTAAATCAGGCTGCAAGCTGGGGCCTTCAGTTGTGGGGGATGGAGGAGGTTTGACTTTCTCTATTTTCCCTGAAACAACACGAAGAGAACACCCTTTCTAAGCTCGTCCGCTCGTGACTGCTTTCAGAAAGAAGAGAAAACCGACAAAAAGAAAAGGCAACTTCCAACATCCGAGGGCGCCCCCAGAATGAAGGTTAAGTGTGGGCCATTTAGTTACAGTGTTTTGGGGACAAAACACTGAAGAGAATGTGCACGCCCATCCAACAGAGATCTCGAGGACACCAGTTGTAAAAGGTCAGTCAGATCACACAGGCCTTGCAAACATGTCAGTCAGATGGTCCTGGCCCTGGTTGCTATGGAGACATGTATTGTATCACAGGTCAGAGGATGAGACTCAGAGGAGGTGGCACCTTGGAGCCTTAGAGACCCAATTCTTACTGATGAGGAAACCTGAGGTTCTGCTGTGTAAGGGCTGTGCGGAGGTCACCAGGGGTGGAACACGGCCTTCCTGCTGTCTGTCCTCTGTATCAGAGGTGGCCAAGTGTCAGCTGTTCTGCCCGGCTTTTCTGCACGGACAGCACAGTGTAGCAAGCCCTTTGAATGAGACTGAGGCTATTCGTCCCAGGTCACTCCAGTCTTACATGGGTCAGCTTCATTCATCTTACCTGCTGGGGTCCCGAAAGCATTTGAGTCTGAGAGCCTCCAGACCTTAAGGAATGAATGCCAGCAAAGGCAGTGGGGGCAGGGGTCCACCGGATGTGGAGTGGTGAGATTTTAGCTCTGAGATGCTCTCCAGGAGTTCTCAGGATGAGGAGATGAGGCCAGTGGTCAATTAAAGAGTGGTGTTGGGACTCTGGGCACTTTTGTTAAGACCATCTCCATCCTTCCCTCTTGGGAAAGGCCTGGGGCCCTGGCTTCTGGCCCATCAAAGAGTAGACTTAAGTGCCACAGAGACCCACGTGCACCTCTGAGAAGGTGCAATGGTGATCGTTTTTCCACCCAGGCCCTTCGAGGGTGACACAGCTGGGCTCTGCAACAAAGAATGTGGAAAAAAAAACACACAGAACAAATGGGTCCTTTCAAGCCCCAAAGTGGGTGGCATTGGGGGCACTAGCTGAGCCATGTGAGGCTCTTAAAGGGTGCGAGATTTAAGAAGCTCCATTTTGTCCTCTGAATAGAGCCGGGGGGAGTTAAAGTCCCACATGATGCCTTCTGGTCCCAAGCTTGGGGGAACTCGCTGCCTTCATCTTACATCCCAGACTTCTTCCTTGGCACCTGCCTGACACAGCAGGAGCCACACGTGTAGACTGAGTCTGAGTCTCTATTTGGGTGGCTGTGGCCCCTCTTCCAGCACAGGCTCCTTCCGACGGACCTGGAAAGGCCTAGAGCTCGGAAACCCCAGATTTTAATTCTTGTGCCCCTATTAACTGGTTATGTGATTGGCAATAGATTGTCCTTTTAATGATCCACTTTAATTTCCAGCCAATCACTTCAATTCTCTGAGCTTCTACTTCCATGGCTGTCAAATGAGTCTGGGAAGGAGCTTTCTTTGTGAGCTCTTCCAACTCAAATGCTATGCTATTCCACTGAACACATTTGGCAGGCACAGCAACCCTTATCAATTAAAAAAATAATAATAATAATAAATAAGGAATACAGCCATCACATTTGTTGATTAGATGGGAAATAGGTTTTTGCCTGTTGGTTGGTTTCTTTGGGGTGCTAGGGATTGAACCCAGGGCGGGCACTTCACCACTGAGTCACATCTCCAGCCCTTTATTGCTGGGGAAGCAGGAGGGCACCAGGGATTGAAATTAGGGGCACTCAACCTCTAAGCCACATCCCCAGACCTATTTTTTGTATTTTATTTAGAGACAGAGTCTCAACTGAGTTGCTTAGCACCTCGCTTTTGCTGAGGCTGGCTTTGAACTCAAGATCCTCCTGCCTCAGCCTCCCGAGCTACTGGGATTACAGGCATGCACCACCACACCTGGTTTGTTTTTTTATTTTGAGACAGGGTCTCACTAAGTTGCTTAGGGCCTTGTCAAGCTGCTGAGGCTGGTTTTGAGCTTGTGGTCCTCCTGCCTCAGCCTCCAGAGCCACTGGGATTACAGGTGTGCTCCATGGCACCTGGAGGGAAGTAGGTTTTTTTTGTTTGTTTGTTTGTTTGTTTTTTGGTTTTTTTTTTTTTTTTTTTTTTTTTTTTTTTTTTTTTTTTTTTTTTTTTTTTTTTTTTGTACTGGGAATTGAACTCAGGGGCACTCGACCACTGGGCCACATCCCCAGCCCATTTTTGTATTTTATTAGACACAGGGTCTCACTGAGTTGCTAAGTGCCTCGCCATGGCTGAGGCTGGCTTTGAACTCGCAATCCTCCTGTTTCAGCCTCCCAAGTGCTGGGATTACAGGCGTGCGCCACCGTGCCCGACGAGGGAAGTAGTTTTTTAACACAGAGAAGAGAGCTCTTCCACTTCACAGCCGCAATTGCATTAATAACTTAGTGAAAAGCACTGCTTCGATCTGCATAATCCAGATAATTTTAAATCTCTTGATATTGACAATAATAAATATTTCAAAATCTCCAAATTCATAAGAAATCATTTCTATTTTTTTATTATAGCCGTTAGGAACTGCTAATAATGACTCCATAAACATTTTTAAATCACCTACAATAAACATTTATCAAGATTTTACCACCTGTGATCTGTCCTTCCTTCTTTCCTTCCTTCCTTCCACTTGTTTAATTTTTTAAAGTAATCCCAGACCTGGGGTCATTTTACCCCTGGTACACTTAGCATACACCTCTAAAAATAAATTAATGGCTTGAGAAATGGCCCAGCACAGAGGCAAGCACCCAAGTTCTAGAGCCCTCATGCTGGAATCTGAATCCACTACTTAGGTGCCAAGTCATTCTGGGCTGGCAACTCACTGTTTTCATACCTCAGTTTCCTCATCTGTAAAGCGGGTATGACGACAGAAGTACCCACCCTTATATAGTTGTTAGAAAGACTGAGTTAACATTTATAAAATTAGTACCTAGAACAGAAAGCATCAAATGAGTCTAGCTACTATTTAACTGTTATCTCAAAGGAGAACGTACAGTTTCATGCATATTCTGCAACTCTTCCAGGACCAGAAAGAGACACCAAGTTGCTTTGTTGATAGTCTTCATCCTCCAGTTGACCTCAGGTGGCTAGGTCATCTCCCATCAGCCACTCTTCCCCCACTATATGTCTGGAAGACAGAGTGGAAATCCCCTGCCTCTTGAACTTGGCTCTAGAGACCCTGGCCTCACAGAACTTGGTTTACCTCCTGTGAGAGCCATTTTCACAAGCTCCATATCGGGTTATCGAAGCATCTGTCTACAAAGTGCAAAATGACCTGAAGACATGAACCATTTCAACTGTCTATGAACCCCCCAAGCATCTGAATGAAGACCCCCTTAGAGTAGGTCCTGGTCGTTAATAGATCCCAGCAGGAGCTGTGGTAGGTGGCACACGCGAGTTGACGTGAGCTACTAGAACCCAGAAGACAACAAGGAAACATGCGTACCAGCCACTTAGCAAGGGCTTGTGGACTGGGACAGAACCTCCCACAAAGAACGAGAAGAAAGAGTTCAGATGCCTTCCCTGGAACACATGAAATCAAACATTCCAGGGCCACAGAATCAGACCCATGGCTCTGTGGCAATAACAATGGCATTTCACATATGGCCTCCATATCACTGAATCCTTGTGACAATCCTGTGATGTAGTTAGGGTGCATGTCATGACACCAGCAAATGGCTTAGACCATGGAGGCCCAGAAGCTAACTCCAGCCCAAGTGACAGCTGATAGTCACAATTATAGTCTGGCAACCCAAACCCCAAGTGGGTTGTAGCTGATTCCTAGGAGGAGATGGATGCTACAGGGAGGCTGCAGAGAAGGTGACAGGTGGCTGCACAGAAGCAGCCACGAGACAGTGAAGGTGCTTCCTGCTTCTTTGCCATCATTCCAGCAAATCAAAACCCATCCCTGGAGCAAGTGTTACCTTGAGAGCCAGCAGAGGTCACAGGAAGGAAGGCTGGCTTAGTAGGCCCGCAGCAGCTGCCCCCAGAGAGAAGGTGGCTGACAACAGTCCGAGAGAAGAGGACTTGTTCAGATAACCAAACCATGCTACGGCCTCAGGTGGGTTTTGTCACAGGTCCCCAGACAAAGGAGGTGCTGTGCCTCATCGGCAGACTTCTGGTCAGAATCAGGGGAAGCTGGGCGCTGTCATCCCCCACTGTCTCGGTGAGGATGGTGAGAAACTTCTGCTGCTCTTACCCCAGTAGTGCACACTGCAGATACCTCCGCTGTTGGACCTCAGAGATCATCACAGGACTGTGATGTGAATGGTCTGTGCCATAGGCCCACGAGGTCGGTCACACCCTTACCGATGGCATCATGAGGCCCTTTGAAGTTCTCTGGCCCAGAGGACTTGCCCCAAACAGTGAGTTACCCTTGGCGCTCACTTATCTCTGCTTCAGTGTGAATCTCACTTCCCCTTCTTTCTCCAGGGTCCCTCCGGGCTTACCCCATCCAACCTTGCCCTCACAGAGGTTTATCCCCCTGCTGAGTGATTCAACAGCTGAAAATACCTCGAAGCAGCCTCCAATGCAGCGATTAACTGTCCAGTTTCTCACCTGGACTTAACACTCCACAGAAGAGTTCTCTTGAAGGACCCCAGTCACTGTCCTGAGAAACAACAAGAACAGACTGTGCCACACAGAGCTAAGGGAGGCCCTGGGTTGCTTTAGACTGAAGGGCGGACCCGATGGTTAACAGAGCAGGCAGCAGGTGCAAGGTGACCTCTACAACTGCCACAGGAAAACAACAGAACAAAATCAGACTGAAATTCTGAGTGGAGAATAGGAAACATTTTTGAGTTTATTTCATAAATGTGATTTTTGTTCAAACCACTCCATCTAGAGTAATATCAGACTTAAAAGTTTTGCAGGTTGCCGGGCGCAGGTGGCGCACGCCTGTAATCCCAGCACTTTGGGAGGCTGAGTCAGGAGGATCGCGAGTTCAAAGCCAACCTCAGCAATGGCGAGGCACTTAGCAACTCAGTGAGACCCTGTGTCTAATAAAATACAAAAAAGGGCCGGGTATGTGGTCCAGTGGTCGAGTGCCCCTGAGTTCAATCCCTGGTACCCAAAAAAAAGGGAGAAGGGGAGAGGAAGGCATGAGGGAAGAAAGGCAGAGAGACAAAGTTCCTAAGGAAGACTTCTGGGTTTGGTCCCAATATAATCATGAATTGCTAATGCAAGAATAAAAATGGAGCATTTCTCAAATTTATTTATCCAGAGAAACTGACTTCATGGAACGCCTATTAAAAATTCAAGGAAGACAGTGTAGAAATATGAGATTCTCTGATGTATACTGGCTAACCAGCTTCCAAGGAATTTTCTGGCATTAGTTTGGCTAATGATTAAGAATGAGTACAATGCTTATGTACAAGAACTTCTACCTTAGTAATTTAAAAAAATAATCACACCAAGGTTTCTGCCTACAGGATAATGGCCACATTAGTTATGACTAGTTTTAGCCATAACAAATCATGTTTCAGACTCCCCAATTTAGAGGACTAGTTAAAGTCATAGAAAAATACTCAAAGTATATTAAGAGGAAACAGCAGGTTATAAAGGCAGGTGTACAGCAGGAGTTTAAGAGCACAGGCTCGGGGGCTGTCTCACTGTGAAGCAGACTAAGGAACAAGGAGAGAATTTCATTACAAATTCATTAGCCAAAAAAAAAAAAAAAAAAAAAAAAAGGCAGAATTTCATGGCAAATTGGCCAGCACTGTCTCACACCATGAGTAGAAAAGAAAAGTGGGAAAGACAAATCTGTGTTTCCTGTTTATTTACGAGAAAGAGATAAACTATTTTCGAGTCCAGAGAAAGCAAGCCGTGCCTTGGCTATGCTTAGGGATTTTCCAAGCAAGATGGGTTTCCCTTGGGCATTTGAAGTAGGCTGTGCTGACAGGAGTCAGAGAAAAGAATCTGCCATTCCTCCCACCCAAGGGAACCCGGGAGAGGGCTGTGTATATTTGGAACACAGCTGTTGTCAGTCCTGACAGCCTGAATCCTCCTTCTGTAGGAACAGGTCTAACTTCAAAAAGTAAAAACTGTGGGTTCCAGAAGTTTAGAGGTATTTTGTGGAAATCAAAAGTTTAGAGTCTGGTGATTGTTAGACTCCATCTCCATGGAGTCTGAGGTCTTCAATGATCCTTTGTTTCAACATTTCTCAAAAGAAAAGAAAAAGCCACCACCCACTCATATTTAAAAGCCACACCAAACAGAACAAAACACCCACCAGATGACATGCCTTGGCCCAGGCCTCCCTCAATGACTTTCTTTCTTCATACACTGCATTGGGACCAGGTTGCAAACATCTAAAGCAACTCACAAGTCTACAGAAAGTAAGGAGCTCAGACTTGGCATTTGCAATTTCCTTTCCTCTCATTGAAAGGGAACATCCTGAATGTCAGCCCAGGAGCACATAGGCTGTGACCCACACTAGGAGATGATCCCTTATTCTTTCATCTCCTCCTTTGAAGGCCCGGGGTGCAATGATGGGAATCTTTGCATCATAAACCTAGCTCAGGAGTGAGAAATAACCCTTCCTGGTGGAACAGATCTGAGAAACTGTCAAATAGGATTGCTTCAAGGTAAGAGGTATTTGATGAACTGCTGATATTGGTCTACCCTATGAACGCCACTGGAAGATGATAAAACGCAAGGAGGAAAGAACTCTGCTGCTCCAGGGAAGCCAAGTTTGAGATGAAAAAGAGATAAAAGGTTAATTAAAACAGTAACAATGACAATAATGGTGAAGAGCATACTTTCCCACAAGATCTTTTCATTAAACACATTCCTACCAACGTGATGGGCTTGGCTGGGTGAACATCACCTCCCAACAAGAAAGAAAAAGGGAAGCAAGCTGATGGTAACAGTTGTAAATTTTATCATCACCCAATACATTTAATGATGAACTTTGTCATTCCTTTGTTTTTGAAAAAGAGTGACTGTTGAAAACTCATTCCTGATGTCAAGTTTTATAAGAGTAACTTTAATTCTGTGGAAGTAACTGGAAAAATAAAAACAAAACAAAAACTATCAAGCAATTTGATGACACACATTCTGTTATTATTTCAGGTTCACAGCCATGGCAGAAAAGCAACTCCTAAGTAATTCTCATCAAATGCATCTGAAATGTCAAACTCACTGGGAAGCACAGAGCAAATGTGACTATGGTCAGTAAGAGACGCAGTCATGTCCTACCCTGGCTCTAGCAGTCACTGGGGACATCCTGCTCCCAAGCCTGGCTTTGATTAGCTCACTTCTTACCAGGGATCTTGCAAGAATTATGTCTTTTGATTCACATCCTCTTTCTCAACTCGAGACTATGTACTTTCTATGTGAGAGTCTAATTCCATGGAAAGCAACCCCCTAACTTGAGCATGGTGAGGCTGTGTGGGAGCAAGCCAACAAGGACATCGTGTGTTGACCCCATCAAGCTGGAGCACCAGCAGGAGCCAACCCAGACACCCTGGATCTATCAGAAGAGCCAGCACAATTAGCAATGTGAAATTAAGTTGATGGGGGATGTTCTGCCTTTTCCCAAGTCCTACTACCCAAAAGTTACTCTTACAAAACTTGACTTTGAGCTGGGCGCAATGGCGCACGCCTGTAATCCCAGCACTTGGGAGGCTTAGGCAGGAGAACCGCGAGTTCAAAGCCAGCCTCAGCAATGGTGAGGCACGTAGCAACTCAGTGAGACCCTGTCTCTAAATAAAATACAAAAAAAGGTGGGACTGGGGTTGTGGCTCAGCGGTAGAGCATCCGCCTAGCACGTGCGCGTCCCGGGTTCGATCCTCAGCACCACGTAAACATAAGTGCATTGCATTGTGTATAACTAAAA
Organism: Tamias sibiricus; assembly: GCA_025594165.1. Lineage (NCBI taxonomy): Eukaryota > Metazoa > Chordata > Mammalia > Rodentia > Sciuridae > Tamias > Tamias sibiricus. The sequence goes on along the minus strand of CM046657.1, from coordinate 197,455,564 downwards.
GCAAATAAATAAATATTTTTTAAAAAATACAAAAGGGGGGGGGGGGCTGGGGATGTGGCCCGGTAGTCGAGTGCCCCCGAGTTCAATTCCTGGTACCAAAAAAAAACTTGCCTTCATGATCCCAGGCTTGTCAGAGAAAAAACCTGGGAGTCTCTGCCTTCTCAAGAGTGAGGCTGAAAATTTCTCTATTATATACCCTCCTCACCTTTTACCAAACGCTGCTTCACTGGAGAGCTTTTCCTACCAATTTCTTTCCAAATGGTGTGTATTTTTTAAATGAACATATTTGCTAGGTTCAGATAAACAGGGAGGTTCAGGGAAAGGAAAAGAGAACAGTCAAAGGCAGTCATGACATTCAAAGGCCACCAGTTTAATTAGTTCATTTTGACCCCACTATACCTAACAGGTTCATGTTGAGTTAACAGAGTGAACATTTATCCCTGCTCATCCTCAAATTAACCAGTCCATTTCTTGTGTGTGTACCCTGTTCTTTCAGTAATTTCAGGGAATAAGCCTGTTCCAGGGCGCACAGCTGAGCTTCTTCTTGGGAAATGAACTATCAGAAAATACTCACAAGAACAACCAAGCTAGACAGTTGACACGCACTGTGTCAGTCCCCCCACCGTCTCCCTGAGTCTTGGGATAGAATCAGTAATTTAGCTTACTTATAAATGGAGCACTGAACCGGGCGTGGTGGCGCACGCCTGTAATCCCAGCACTTGGGAGGCTGGGGCAGGAGGATCGAGAGTTCAAGGCTAGCCTCAGCCATGGCGAGGCACTTAGCAACTCAGTGAGACCCTGTCTCTAATAAAATACAAAAAAGGGCTGGGCATGTGGCCCAGTGGTCGAGTGCCCCTGAGTTCAATCCCTGATACCCCCCCCCCAAAAAAAATAAATAAATAAAAATAAGTGGGGCATTGGAATTCCACTGTGAAGCAATAAGGAACCATTCTAGGTCGCTATGTTGGTGCTGTTTTGTGACCTCTCAGAGGCAAACTCATATTGCCCAGGCCATTGAAAGCGCAGAATTCCAGAGCTAAAGTGGCTCCAAAAAAAGATGCTCAGAAAGGACCCAGAAAATGCAGGAGTCAGGCCTGTGACTGGGAGAAGGCAGAGGGGGACTTAGCTCCGTCCCTGAAGGCTGGAGGGGGGAGCGTGGCTACTCACAGGGCAGGCTCAGGAGAGGCTGGGCTTGGCTTCATGCCAGGCTTTACCACTTCCTGGCTGAGTAGCTTTGAACAATTTACTCAGCCTCTCTGGGAGCTAGTAGTAATTCTTTTTTTTTTTTTTTTTTTTTTTTTTGAACCGGGGATTGAACTCAGAGGCACTTGACCACTGGGTCACAACCCCAGACCTTTTTTGTATTTTATTTAGAGACTTCACTTTGCTAAAACCATTGCTGAAACTCGAGATCCTCCTGCCTCAGCCTCCCTAAGTGCTGGGATTAAGGCGTGCGCCACCGTTGTAGGGAAAGTGAATGACAGTACAGGTCTTTATGCTTCATTCCAAAATCCATAAAGCTCTGAAAACCAAGTTTCGGTTTTTTTTTTTCTCCATAACTTATTTGGCAGCAAAAAATGACATGAGACTCTTAGTATTTATTTATACACTTAAAATGCAACTCATTTTTCCTTAGTTTTACAGCAGACATTTAATTCACAGCAGGGGTGCTGCCCTAGAACCTGCCAGTTGTGTTCAATCGTGGCATCAGCACTGCATTCTAAATAATAGTGTGGACGTGTCATGACTCTTCTAAAATCAGAAAAATGTCTGAATCCAGAAATATATCAAGGGTTCAGAGAGTCTGTGTTAGATTTTAGAGGACTGTTGGGAGAAATGAGTGAAATAACTAGTATGGTGCACAGCTTTAAGGTCTTGTTGAGTCATGGCTACTGTGATTAGACTTGTGTCACCAGAGAAATGTTCAGAAAATGCAGCAGTGGACAACAGCCACCTGTTGGACATTCCACAATAAGCTTTAGCTAGCTTCAAAGGCCAGCTGGGCCCCTGCAAGCTGCCCAGTAAGTGCCTGCCCGGCATGAGAGGGAGGCACTGCAGATTGCCGAGAGTCCCCTCCCACTGGGCACGTGATGGAACCCTCCTTCAGTGGCTGATAAAGGGTTTTCTACTGTGGAGCAATGAAACCTGGCCTTGTCTGGTTCTAATATAGCATGGAACAAGCCATCAAGCTCCACCCTCATGAATATTGTGCTTGATATTCACATCCATTATACAGCATTTTTGTTTTCTTTTTAGTACTTTCCTTTGTGATATTTAAAGATAATGAGGAAAGACAAAAAAAAAAAAAAAAGTTAATAATCTTTATGGTAGTACAGTGATCACTCATGCACAATTTTCATCCAAACTCCCTGTAAATTTCATTTTTATAACATGGATAGCAATCACATCTTCCCACTATTAGAAGACATGAGCAGGCATTCAAGCAAAGGGACAAATATCCTCCTCTTACCATTCTCCATACTGTACCATCCCACTGGGCAAAATCATCTGACTTGGTAGATCAATGTTACATCCGGTATGAAAACAGAAACTGTTTCAAAAAACAAAACCAATCATCACCTGGATTTCTTTGGCATGCTTAGAACTTGGAAGTGAAACCAGGATATCTAATAATAGACATAGGCACTAAAGTGAGGACTCTCTGTTGGCATCGCCAACATGAAGAGAGATTTGAAACATGTCTAACATGATGTTAACTATAACATCAATAAAAATTTTGGGGTACCCCCTCTTCCTCCAAGTCTCCATTGTGTTTTACAGCAATGTGTGGGTCTCCCTACTAACTAGGGCTCCTGCAGATGCCAAGTTGCTTCCTTTATCCTCCACTTCTAAGCACCATCAGCAGGGGGCGCACATGCGCAAACTCTCAGCAAATAGTTTGACAAGATGGCGTGCTTTCAGAAGTACTGGGACAAGGAAGAGCTTGGTCCAACCCTGCATAATGCACTCATTAAAGCAGAAACACTTTTAGTCCATCCATTCATGGATGAAGACAAGGCCGCTTGGAGATGTGTGGCGACAATTAGCCCTTGGAAAGCCCTCACTGGCTTTCCACTGACCACAGGATGAAGTTTCACGTCTAAAACCTTTAATGTGATTGATGTACCTCTTTGTTACCTGGCTCCAAATCAATTTTTGTTTTGTTCGAAGCTCTTCCTTTAACCTACCTTGGCCTGATTTAAATACTTCAAGTGTGCCAAGTTCTCGATTTCTTGTGAATCTCTCTAGGAGCAATCACCCCAACCCCTTCAGCCCAACCTCTTGGCCTCCAATTTTCAGCTTAGATGGTTATTTCCCCCAAAGAAAAGAAGACTTTCCCTATCCTCCAAATGAGGATATGAAGATAATCCTGTTTGTTTTGGGCTCCCACCAGTCCCCATGATTCTCTGACATAAAGCTGCTGTGCTGCTGTCATTTCCTTTACTGAACCAAAAGTTCCCTGAGAGCAGGGACTGCACACCTTGTTCACCTCTTTATGAACAAATGTCACTCCAATTCTATTTCAGTGGCTCTCCATCCTTTAAAAGTCAGATGAGAGCCAACAAGGTAGACTTTCCAGATAGTGAGTCTTTGAAAATGACTATATCAAAATAGAACTCCTATCATTCTCCATCCTTTAAAGCTTTGAATCAAAACACAACAACAACAACAACAACAAAATAAATAAAAGCAAAACCAAATCTCTTTGACACTTAGGGAATAGGGCTTATGTCTTGATAATTTATGAGTGGGGAGGGTTAGTACATCTCTTCTTCCTTATGGCATCTTGATATCAGTTAATTTTATTTGCCTTGAGGTTTTAGGATTCCAGCCTATTTCTACCAGAAGTTAGAAATTATATTTTTCATCACCTAATACTGAATCATCAATCTGAGTCACACAACAAACCAGCTGAGTCACTTCTTCTGGCAGGAAGTGTGAAGCAGGGCTGTAGGGACTTAGCAATATCTCATTCACAAAACCAAAGTTAGAGCCAGCAGTCCTGACCCTGGCCATGGATTGATTGTTCAGTTTGACTGCTCAGACTAATATGTCAACTTCCTCCTTGATCATGAACTTGGAGGTTGGTTGGCAGGCAAAACTACAAAGGTTTCCAGGCATGGACAGAAAAAAAAAAATTGCATTTGCATTCAGTTCCTTTTTATCCATGTTGCAATTCTGGGAAGATGTGGTATCTTCTTTAAATGTTCTAGAGGTAAGCATGGAGGAATAAGGGGCACACACGTCATGATGGTGGCTGTGTTCAATGTGACAACCAGACCAGGACAGAGTGCAGACTTACACAAATGAATTATTGTCTTCCTAAAGGGACCAACATCTATCCGACGGGGATGGGACATGGGAAAGAAGATCAGCATCCGCACAGAAGGAAGCTGTGGGGAAAGTGGCCTGGGCTGCTGGGTGCCAGCTATTGACATTAGGCCCTGACTTGTTTTAAGGCCAACTCAATCCTGGTGAGGAAGCCTGAGGACAACGGCAGATAGGAGAACTAAGAGGAATGTCTTTACATCAGGCAATTGTTGACATGCTAGAAGTGATGGGGGGGGGGGGGGGGCAGTATGGTGAGGGTTCAATTAAGAGATGGAGCAGAAAAAGAAAAAAAAAATAATCCACCTCTAAGGTGCTTTCTCCTCCAATTCATATTCTGAAACCTAATTACCAACCTTTGGAGGTGATGAGACCAGGAAGGCTGAGCCTTTATGAATACATGAGTTCTCTTATAAAAGAGGCCATAGAGAGCTGACTGCTTCTTCCCTTTCAGTATGCAAAGACAACCAAGAGAAGATGCCATCTATGAACCAGGAAATGGGTCCGTGTCAGACATCAAATCTGCTGGCACCTCAATATTGGACTTCCCAGGCTCTAAAACTGTGAGAAACGAATTTCTGTTGTGTGTATAAGCTACTCAGCCCACAGTATTTTGTTATAGCAGCCTGAATAGACTAATACAGTGCTGGGCATATGTGCATCAGAGAAGGTTCACCTGTGAAATAATGCAAAAGAAGGCAGAGCCAGCTGTAACTGGTATGTGTAGAGGAACCATGGTACCTGCTTTCTAGGTGAGCAGAAGGAGTCCAGGTGCCCCCCAAAATTTCCTTCATCAGTGAGATCGCAGGTTCCCTTAGTATCACTTACTCATGTAGTTGACTCTCCAGCTTGGGCTGAAACCAAGTGGTACAAAGACTTCTTTCTAGGACAGGATGCTCAACGGATATCTCTGTACCAAGCCAGCTCACATTCAAAAAAAAAAAAAATTTTCTTTTTCTTCTTCTTTTTTTTTTCTTAAGTAAACCTCTCAACTGAGAATATTTGTGAAAAGGTGACTTGTCACTGTTAAGCCTGGACAAAAATTCTCTCTGAAAGTTCTCCTTGCTTCAAGCACTCAGCTGGCTCTGTGGCCATGACCTGAAGGAGGTCCCTGTGCTCCTTCTCCTCTTCCCTTCTCTTCTTAAATAATTCAGCCCAACAGTCATTAGGTGGTCTCTGCAGTGGGGGTGGGAGAAGCCACGGTGGCCTAGTGGGATGTGCCCAATGCAGGTGGGTGGGTGCAGCAGTGACCCACTAGGGGGTCCTGAAGCCCAAGAGGGGTAAGGAGGTAGTGGTGAAGGGGTGGGCAGTGGCCACCCAGAAAGTGATGTTGGTACCCAAGTTTGAAGAGGAAAATGGGAGACTGGCTACATGGTGGGGATGGGGGATTAACCCAAGTAATGAACATATTGGGGATAACTGGAATTATCAAGGCATTTTGTTTATCAAGAAGGAGGTTATAAATAATGGAAAGGAAGAATGAAGAACCTCATACTAGAATAGAATTAAAAAATCATAGGGTGAACTTATGGTTCAATAGACACACAGATAGACCAGATAGATAGATAGATAGATAGATAGATAGATAGATAGATAGATCTTTAATTCTGTCCACTGAGGGTACCTGGGAGCAGGGACAATCCGCTGAGCATACCTGGCACCCAGATCTTGGTTTCTAAATACCATTCTCTGCTAAAAGGAACAAGTGCTCTTTGAAGATATGACTGATTTCAGGGTTGGAAAAGCATAAGATGAAACTAGAACATCCTGTGATGCTAAAAAGTGACACCTAAAGAATGAGGACATCTCAAAAGGACACTGAAGTTAGTCTGAAAGGACTCCAGTGAGATCTCTCTGAACAAACCGAAGATAAAAACAAGAAAAGAAACAGATGAGCTGAGCATGGTGGCACACACCTGTGATCTCAGCCACTCAGGAGGCTGAGGCAGAAGGATTGCAAGTTCAAGGCCAGCCTCAGCAACTTGGCAAGGTCCTAATCAACTTAGTGAGACCCTGTCTCTAAGTAAAAAAAAAAAAAAAAAAAAAAGCATTGGGGATGTGGCTCAGTGGTAGAGTACCCCCTGGGTTCGATCCCTGGTACCAAAACAAAACAAGAAATAGATGATAAGTTATCAATGTAATATTTTTCCATAAGACCATACTAACATAAAAAAGCAATAGATTTAACAATCGATAGGAGTGGGGAAGAGATTATATAGTTTCAAAGTATCTCCCCATAAAGGAAATGGAAAATGTAGCTTTACTGTGTAGAAGCCTTGCAAATTCTCCCTCAAAGTGAGGAGATCAAAAATAATAATAAATGAGGGCTGGGGATATAGCTCAGTTGGTAGAGAACTTGCCTCGCATGCACAAGAGCCTGGGTTCAATCCCTAGCACCACAAATAATAATAATAATGTTAAATGATCAAAGCTAAAACCTATCCCCAACATGGGACACACTAATACCAACTACTAACTATTTTGAGACAGAGAAGATGCAGCACCAGTTTATATATGGTATTCTTTCCAAAGACGCACACAACCTGAGTGTCATCATGGGAAAGGCCCAAACTGAGGGGCATTTTACAAAAGTAGGGCTGATGGGGCATCATATTGGCAATTTACTCTCAGATGGCTCAAAATAAAACATGGTACTTGGGACCCTTTCTTTAGGTTTGAGGTGGTTTTGAAATTTAAAAATTAATAATGAAGAGTGACTTGGCGTCCTAACAGATTGAACAGGAAGCCAAGCATCAAGACGACTTAAGATCTGGATGGACAATCTTACTCTAAAGCAACGCTTCTAAAATTATCTCTGGCAAAGGATTGTATCCCTCCCCTACCAGTCCATTGTGGACCAACATTTTTGTAAAATACGAAACCCCACACTTGGATTTCAGGACGGATAGCAAATTGCTGCAGGAGTTACCAATCAATGTCTGCACTGATCTCAGCATGGATTTGTGACATACAGTAGTGCTCAGAGCAGCTCTTCTCTAAGATAAATCAGATTCACGTGCACTGTTATCCCGAACAGTAGCAACAACGATTACCCTAATTAACATCAATCATCTATACCAGTTATTTGAGAAAGGGACTGCGGAGGGTGGGGGTTGGGGGGACAACGGAGGAGACTGAAGGCCAGCCTTTGCTTACCCTAACTCAATTCCTCTAAACGGGGCCCATGACAAAAATGGATGAGACCACTGCCGGTAAATGCACTGTTAAGCCATCTCATCCCCGAATGAACATCATAGAGGGCACTGACACTGAGCAACGGCTACAATGTCACCACGTAATAGAAACTCACGGAACCACCACGGCACATACCGTCTGCTGTTGACCGAAATGTCATCAAGCTGTTCATGCCTATAACTGGTTTGTGGTGACGCAAGGGAAGTCAAACCCGATCGTGCAGAAGATGGGCAGAGCCGTCCTCCGTGGGTCAGTCGCAACACTGAGTAGCGACTGTGACTGCTAGGAAGGGACCCAGCACCCCACAGGGTTAGCAGAACACGTCCCCCCAAATCAAATAGGTTTGATTTGATTCCAGTCACTGAAGATCAAGCTACTGACTGAATACAGTCCACAACACGTGAGCCCACCCTGATGGGTTCTGTGTCATACATGACCCGATCCCTGCCAAGAGGCAGTCCCTGCATTAAAAGAAATGATTTTGTGCAATAAACCAAGGCCAAGACGAAACCACAAGCAAGGAGCTACCACCTTTGTTGGAAAGTGGGGGACACCATTGGGGCTCCACGTTCCTCCAGAGGGCACTCCGACCCTCCTGGTGCCGAAAGCCTCGTGCCAGTGCCCGCTGCCACACGCGCAGCAGAGGTTCCACACAGAAACGCAGATGCTGGAAACAAATTCCGAGTGAAGGACGCAGCCTCCACTTACCTGGGGCGGTTTTGTAGCCAGAGGTGGTTCTGGAGGGCAGCGACGGGGCCCTGGTCCTAGGGCTCGGCGCGGTCTGCAAGACCTGTCTCTGCCGCTTCAGCTCCTCTTCCCTCTCCTGGGCCGCTCGGATCTCTTCTTCGATCATGGACAAAGTCCGCTGCTTCCTTGACCTCAACTTGAAGGGCCCGACCATCACGTCGGATTCTTGAGTGGCCAGGAGGGAGGCTGTGCTTCTCAGCTCAGCAGCCTCCGAGTACTTGCTGAAGTAGCCCCCCTCGGGCCTGGTCTCCTCCATGTTGACTGGGCCACTGGGCTGCACAGTCGCCGGGAGCTGGGAGGGCCCCCTGTCCCTGAGAGCCCTGTCCTCCGCAGGCAGAATCTTTGGTATTACATCCCTTTTCTCTTGAACAGGGGAGGACACTTGAGGTGGCTCAAACATGCTCTGGGGCTTCTCCGGGCCAGGAGCCCTGGTTTCCGCTTCCTCCAGGGTTGTGTCCGGTCTCCGCTGCTCTGCTCCGTGCTTGCTGGCTGGGGGCACGGCCTTATCCACCTGCTCGGCTATGGCTTGTTGAATGGCATTCTGCACCAGGAGACCAGCCTGATATTCCAAGGACTCATCCACCGACGGGGAGTCCCCCAGTGTGGAGGAAGGGGAATAGAAACCGTGGTCGCTAAACGACTTGGAGGCGCCTTCTCGGCCCTCGGAGGGATTGTCTGTCTGTGGAGTCTGAGGCAGGGAGAAGTCCGCCAGGGAGTTTTCCTGGAGGGCACTGGTTGTCTCGTTGGAGGCCCCGCTGTCACTGATGTTGTCCATGCTGAAGTCGTTGGACAAGGTCTCCAGGACCGTGGTGTCCTGGGACCTCACTGACAGCTCATCCAAACCTGAGTCAAGCTCCTCTTGGGTCAAAGAGACATTGACCGATCTCGAGAACTGATCCAAAATGCCATGGTCATCATCCTTGACCACGGTGAGGACGGCCCGGGCGCTCGTGAACTCACTGTCCTCGGCCCACAGTTTAGACAAGGGCCCGCGTTTGGAGGGCTCGCTGTAGGGCCCTTCCTTTCCCTGAGGGGCCATGCTGCCGGGGCTCCACCCGCCGACTGGCTCTCCAGCACACAGGGGGCTTTCGGCCCCTTGGCTGCAGGCACGCCACTGTCCTCTGGAGCTACCACGACAGAAGCCGGTCTCAGGATGGTCGGGGGTTTGTCCGAGTTGATGGACCCCAGAGGCCTGTAGAAGGGCTTGATGGAGAACAGCCGGGGTGCGCTCTGGCCCTTAGCCACCGTTTGCCTGGAATTCTCCATCAGCTGGAACTGTTTGCGAGCGGCAGAGAAGTCAATCTGTTCTGTGACAATGTCCTCCTTTTCAGTCCCGCCTGGACGTTGGTGAGAGGAAGGGGGGGCTGTGCAGAGCTGCGGAGGGGGCTGCTGCTGCTGCTGCTGCTGCTGCTGCTGCTGCAACAGCTGCTGCAGCTGCTGCTGCTCCTGCTGGGCCCTCTTCTCCTTGCGCTCCTTGTACTTTTTGTGCGATTCCAGATGTTCCTCGTCCAGCTGCTCCTCGATGGTCTTCTCCTGCGGGGGGTTCCACCACTTTGCCGCAATGCCGGGATTCTTCTTCACGGCCTGACTCCGGATGAGCTCCCTCCTCTCCTTCTCCAGCTCCAGCATCTCCTCTGAGGGCCTCACCTTCCTGACACAGTACTGTTCCTTCTCCCGCTCGTCCTCCTCGAAGAGCTTGGAGGGCTTCTTGTCTTCGTGGAAGGCGCGCAGCTCAAACTTGGCCTCCTTCTTCAGGGTGGTGAGCGTGAACTCCCCGTCTCGGGAAGAAGAACCCCGGGAGCTGGTGGAGGAGCTGGGGCTCACGGGTGCCTGCAGGCCGTCCCCTAGCATATCCCGGGGCTGGTCAGGAGGGTGGCCATTCGCTCTTTCCCTCTCTGCCATGGTGTCAGGGGGGCTTCTACTGAGCTCGATGTGAGGGGGTGCCTGCCTGTCCGCTGCTCCCTCAGCGGGTTCTGGCTGGGTGGCTGGGTGGGCTGGAGGGCTCAGGCTGCCCACCAGGATGGCCACGCCAGGCTCTGGGGAAGAGGTTCCGTTGTAAGTCCCATCCACAGCAGAATCACAGCAGTTGGCCTCCAGCACCTCGTCTAGATACCGGATCTCTCTGGCCACGTCATTATCCAGGGACTCGTGGTGGTCGGAGAGGAGGCCATTGTGAGGGGGTGAATAGAATGGAGAGGGGTGGTCTATGGAATGGGGGGTGGAGGTGATTCCAGGAACACTTTTACATTCTGTAACAGACACCTCAATTTCCATGTTTTGGTGATCTGAGGGGAGAGAGCTGGGAGCAGGCTCCAGGAGATTGGCACGACGGCTGTCTCTCTCGGTTTTCAAGTGGATATCATCCTCAGAGAGCTGGGGGGGCTTCTGGAATAAAGAGAAAACAAAAGTCAGGGTTAAATATTGCCTATTGCTTCTCTTATGGATGTGAATGCTGAGATGTGCATTCAAGAAGGAATACTGAAACTACACCAGCAAGTCTTCTTCTTCTTCTTCTTTTTTTTTTTTTTTTTTTGTGTGTGTATATATTTATTTTTTAGTTGCAGTTGGACACAATACCTTTATTTTATTTATTTATTTTTACGTGGTGCTGAGGATCAAACCCAGGGCCCCGCATGTGCTAGACGAGTGCTCTACCACTGAGCCACAAACCCAGCCCAGGCAAGTCTTCCTAAATAGAGATCTCCCTCTTAGTGATTTTTCAAATATTAATTTTGTTATGGGAGCGGGTGCCTAACCCTCTCGAATTTACCAATTCTATCTTGTTTATTGGGTGTTCAATGGATGTTAGCTCCATTTTTTAATTTTATCTCCTAACGTGGAAAAGGTTAGGAGATAAAACTGATGGGTTTCCATCAGTGACATTAGTGGCTTGTCAGTTAGCATAATGAATGTCAGAAGTGAGTGAAACAAGGAGTTCAAATCTGTGGACTAGACAAACACCCCACCCTTTTATTTATTAAAGAGGGTGAGCACAGTCCAGGTTTATACAGCCTTAGGGCTGGTGTTTGAGGTTCAGAGGACCCAAGTTGTTTAACACCCGCTAACCAGTAATAACATCCTGCCTTTGCAGGTATTGTGAGCTCATGTAACTGGTGTACTACAGTCTTCCAAAATAGTTCATAGCCAACTACTACAGGCTTTGTCATAGGGCTAAGTATGTGTCCCTGGTTATAAAAAGAAGGTCTTTTTGCATGAACAAGTCTTCTTAAAAACATCATTCTCTGCCAGATGCAATGCAATTATTCTGGAGGCAAGGAACTTTTTGGAAAATCTTTCCACAATGAAATACTAGAAAACAGTAGATCCCTTCAATGGCCCTTCCTGGCTCCAGTGCCCCACTGCCATGGCGGTAACTGAACCTGTACATTATAAACACCACAACCAAAGCCACTGACTACACAGTTCTGTTCTCCAGGGCTGCATCAAAACAATACTCCTTAGTGGAGTGTTGTTTGGAAAGCCAATCACCCCTGGCGCCTCCTCTCTGGCTTCTAAAATGCTTTGTAGGTGATATCTCCAATTTGTGGTTGGATAAGAAAATCATGTCTTCTTGATGTTTTTAAACACATCATAGCTCTCCATCAGTTTTTGAGTTCATGTAATTGGTTATTTGGCAATATTAGTAAGAGTGCTTTTTAAATTCTGGGATTTTTTTTTTTTTTTTAACATCAAAGGACTCTGGTTTATTTCAGAGAATTCCAGCAATAAATTATGAACTTGATTTGAGCTCCCCTCAAGGATTTCCTTAACAGCTTTGTTTCCTAAGGTGTGTCTTAAGTTTATAGTGTACCTGGTACTAATGACGTGGTACAATGCAAAATTCTCAAAAATGGTACAATTTTCATTTATTTAAGTCTTCAACAATTTTAAAGATTTAGAATATAATATTAAAACACCACCTTATGATGATTCTCAGGGGATTGATTACAAAATTCTTCCAAGGAAAGTGGAAATTAAGGTTTTATTTCATGAGGACCGAGAGCTTGAACATTCATTTATGCCCAGTGTTGCAAAACTCTCATGATTATCCAGGAACTGGGGACCCCTTCACTTACCACATTCTCCTTCAAACTTGAATCAGTCAAATAGCAGATATTTTTTTCTCTAGTGACAGGCAACAATAATGGCTATTCCTTCTCTGTCAATACCTTTTGATCTTTGATGTTCTTCCAGACTTGGTTTGATCTTTGTCAAAGTCTTATACTTAACATAATGACTATACTCACTAAGGTCTTTATATTTTTTTAAGGTACACTACATACATACACACACACACACACACACACACACACACACACACACACGTTGTTGATGGATCTTTATTCACTTATATGCGGTGCTGAGAATCAAACCCAGTGCCTCACACATGCTAACTAAGCAAGCGCTCTACCACTGAGCTACAATCCCAGCCAAGGTCTATATTTTCAACTATTACAACTAGTGATTATTTTACTTTAGAATGAACTAAAGATATGTCAAAGAACATTTTACTGCCCCTTTAAAACCACTGAGCTAGCTGTTCACAGCGGTGCATGCCTATAATTCCAGAGACCTAGAAGGCTGAGGCAGGAGAATCACAAATTCAATTTAGGGAGACTGTTTCCAAATTAAAATAAAAAGGGCTGAGGATGTAGCTCATTGGTAGAGCACCCCTGAATGCAATCCCTAATACTGGGGGGGGGGGGGGGGGGGTATTTAAATAAAACAAAACCACTGAGCTGAACTGTGTCTTGGTAAGGAAATTACCAGTAACTTCTCATAAGTCATTAAGAATCACAGAAAATCAGAATGCCTGAAACATATTGGCTGACGTTCAATTTCAAGTAAATCTAGGCCAAAATGAACCAGTTCCGTGTAAAGTTATTACTAGAAAAAAGACACCAACAACGAGAGACGTGGGTCAGATTGCCAGTGGCACCCCTAACTCCTGCTTCATCTTACCACTAATTCATCGGAAAGCAATTTTCCTTCTATCCCTTTCAGCTTTGGCAGGTGGGGTTAGAAAACAGCAGGAAGCCACTGCGACTGAAATGTGGTTGGGGGGAAAAAAATCACTGCTCTACTGAAACATAAAACACTTTAGAATAGTTGAGGAAGGGAAAGAGGAAAATGTGGAAGAAAGCGAAAAGGCAAATAAGTTCTATGGTTCATTTATTCATGAATCCATTCGTTCAACATGCAGGGGGCTTATTCTGCAGGGCCACCAGGGAATTAATAGCAACAATAAGCTTCAGAAGACAAATCCTTAAGAAAAAGGGACTCCCCAAGCCTCCCAGGAAGCAAGACCCTATTCTAGAGTTGACTTAGAGTCAGACAAAGTGAAGAACTTGCCTGTGATCAGAGGTGGCGGTGCCAGGGCCCATCTCCACAGCATTTCCCGAGCTCCCTTCTTGAGCCTCATGTCAACCCTGCGACCTTCCCCCCAAAGGCCTCACAGTTCAGGTGGTCCATAATGAATGAGCAGATATATGTCAGCTCTTTCTTTTCAGAATTCAAAGCTTATGTCGACTTTTTTTTTTTTTTTTTTTTTTTTTTTTTTTTGGTACTGGGGATTGAACTCATGGGCACATGACCACTGGGCCACATCCCCAGCCCTTTTTTGTATTTTATTAGAAGCAGGGTCTCACTGAGTTACTAAGTGCCTGGCCATTGCTGAGGCTGGCTTTGAACTCAAGATCCTCCTGCCTCAGCCTCCCAAAGTGCTGGGATTACAGGCGTGCGCCACCGCGCCCGGCTTTATGTCAACTTTTTATTATTATTTTTTTTCCTTCTTTTCATGTAGGAGAAACATACTACCACTCAACCTCTACTGTAAGGTTGGCAGCCCTGAGAATTCCTTTTATAATGTAGCATGTGATGGATGTACTCCTGCTCCACAAAGAGGAGAAAGCATTTCCACACACAATATATCAATTTTTTCAGGGCATCCTTTTTGAACTAGAAACAACTGTTCCCGTTATAATTTTTTTTAATCTGAGAAGAGTATTTGGTGCTATGTTTTTTTCAGTTTGAAAAATACTGCCTTTATTTGAGTCAGAAATGATAACGAGTATATGAAATTCCCAAGATGAAAGTGCATATTATTCTGATTTGATTATTACACAATGCGTACGCATGCGAAATACCATAAACACACTCCATGAAGATGTACAAATAGTATGTCAACAACAAAAAAAATGATAAGTAGTTACAGCTTCTTTGATCTGTCAACCTGAGATTTTAAAAATACTGGTTGCTGATTAAAAATCTAAGCCTGGCCAGTGCACACGCCTGTTAATTCCAGTGGCTTGGGAGGCTCAGGCAGGAGGATGGACAGTTCAAAGCTAGCCTCAGCAAAAGCAAGACACTAAGCAACTCAGTGAGACCCTGTCTCTAAATAAAATACAAAATAGGGCTAGGGATGTGACTCAGTGGTCGAGTGCCCCTGAGTTCAATCCCCTGCACCCCCCACCCCTGCCAAAATCTAATCCTGGTGTCCCATTACAGTTTGAGATGATTCTTTTCCAGTACTTTTTTTTTTTTTTTTTTTCCCTTCTTCTTCTTCTAATCTAAAGACTGGAAGGTATAAACAGGAAAGGGGATTCCCTTCCTGTGAGTTACCTGGGGTCCAGCCCTGTACTTCCCATAAACTCAGAATATTCTTCCTGACACTCAATTCCAACTACTTCTGAGAGTTGCTGGCTCTGAGCCCCCATCGGGAAAGGACTTAATCAGACAAACAACTCTGCTGTACTGATTCACAGTCATGCATCAGAGGTCCTGAGTTCTTGTGAAGTTGGGCAACAATTCCAGCAAGAGCAAATTCTTAAGTTCTACTCTGGGCGGGAAGAATTTACCTTCACGCATGACGACCGGATGTGATCAAAGTCACCAGTAACTACACCAGGTAAATGGAAATGGATTGGAAATCCCACATGTCCAGACTGGGCAGGAGTCTGGGCCTTGAATCATTAAATGATGTCTTGTTTAAACCAACCGATGCTTATTGCTGTTTATGAAGATAAGAAGGACCAGAATTTTCCCCATGCTTCAGATAAAGCAACCTGATTCCAGAATCAGATAGCATTCATTAAGTCGACTGGAAAGTCCTTTCTGATACAAACTGCCCCAATGCAAAAAAGAGGAAGATATGAAAGAACCATCAAATTGGGTTTTCTAAGGTTAAAGAAAAAAACTAGGGTGCTGCTAAGAAAAAAACAAGGGTAGCAAGGGGACCGTGGGAGAGCCTCTGCCTGCCACAGCCATCCCTCCAGGTGGAGCCCTTGCCCTCCTACTGGTTTCCCAGGAATAGCTAACAGCTGGTTAGGATGCCTAAAATTTACTTTAAAACACTTGGGTAGAGACAATATAAGGCAGCCATGTGTTTCTGAAATTAGTTTAAATTACATTCTGGGACAGACAACCGTCCTAACTAGGACTAGACAGACCCTCAAGGAGTCAACTAGGATCTAATTAGAAATCCCACGCTCCATAGGTGGTTTCCTCCAGGATTCAGTCCCCTTTAACTCTCCAAGACCCCTGAAGCTTTGCTAATTGGCATCATTAAAGTGAGAAATGGGTTCCCATTAGTGAGATTAGTGGCTTGTCAATTAGCATAATGAATGTCAGAAACTGATGGAGTTCAAATTTGTGGACTAGACAAACACCCCACCCTTTTATTTATTAAAAAGGGTGAGCCCAATCCAGGTTTATACAGCCTTAGGGCTGGTGTTTGAGGTTCAGAGGACCCAAGTTGTTTAACACCCGCTAACCAGTAATAAAATACTGCCTTTGCAAAACTGCCACATCTACCTTCCTGAGGTGGGACCAGAGCCTCTTTAATCTCAGAATGCTGAGACCAGGGAGATTACAGAAAATTATTTGTATACCTATTTTTTTTTTTTTTTAACAAATCTTCACTTAACAAATGTCAATGTGAGTACCAGAACTTGGTCTATGACCTGCCTTTTCTTTTTCTTTTTTTTTTTTTTTTTACTTCTTTTGTGGTTGTAGATGTACACAATACCTTTATTTATTTATATGTGGCGCTGAGGACAAAACCCAGTGCCTCACATGTGCTAGGCAAGTGCTCTACCACTGAGCCACAACCCTAGCCCTATGACCTGCTTTTACTATAACCTGATAATCTTTTTGCACCTAAAGTGACTATTAATTTACTAAAAAGTGCTTAATTAGTTATATGAAGCAAATTGGCTTGGGTGAACTGATCACACAGATGCCTAGGTCTCCTTCATCTACATGATGCAGATAATGTGGTAATTGGGAGTTTGGAGTCTAAGGACCAGAATCTGGATTAATTCTTTGTTCTACTATAAAAGTTCTTCGACAATTATGGAACTTTTCTGGGAGCAGAACTTGTAAGCAGCGCTAATGATAAGTATCTCTGAAAGCCTTTGTAATCAGGGCTAATAAAAATCTCTCTTAAATCCTTTTTAAGCAGGGCTAATATCACAAATCTTTTTCAGTGTTAAATTGGAAAATGTATCTAAAAGTACTATGAAAATGATAAAATGGTCAATGTGGATACTCATTATTATTAAATGATTTTACACAGAGGAGTAAATTGCCCACATTAAATTCTTTCTGGGAGCAGAATGACTTTCTTTTGTAGAAAGAGCAATGGGTAATGGTGGAGTTTTAACTTTAAGAAGAAAAGCAGTCAACATGAAGAGATTAAAGGGAAAAAACCCAGGAAAGACTAAAAGGCAAACCCCAAGCTACCTCTAAACTCCCTAATCTTTCCCTACAGATCCTTAAGTGTTAACTTTTAGTTGAAGCTAAATTCAATTAGGAAGATGCAAAGTGAATAACTTTGTAAAATGTCCTTAAAAGTCAAATATTGAAGACATGATAGAATGGCTAGTCAAGAACCACCCAGAGGGCTGGGATTGTGGCTCAGCGGCAGAGCGCTCGTCTTGCACGTGCGCGGCCCGGGTTCGATCCTCAGCACCACGTAAACATAAATGCATTGCATTGTGTACAACTAAAGTAAATAAATAAATGTTAAAAAAAAAAAAAAAAGAACCAGCCTATCACATGGGAAGCAGAGGTGGTGTCACACATAGTATGGAACAGAACCTTCCATCCCCAGGACTCAGGTAGCCACGTGCATGTCTGAGTGAATGAGGCAGTGTAGCAAGCCTGTCCTGAGGACGCTGAGTGACATAGCCTCATGCAGTTGTCTGATAGCTTATCCTCCCACAGTCTGATAGCCTCATGTCATAGCCGCAGTGTCACAGCCTCATGCAGTTGTCTGATAGCTTATCCTCCCATAGTGCACACGCGTACATAGTCTCAGCTGACACACACTGACGCGCACAAAACAGGGCCCCTCTATTCGGTTGGAAAGGCAGGGATTTTATTGCCGTTTCAAGAAATAGAAAGATTTTTCCCTAAGATCACACCTGGCTAGTAACTGGCACAGCAGATATTCAAAGGTCACTTCTTAATTCTATCTCAGAATGTCAAAAGGTATTCTCTATGAGAGGAGGCTTCCCAAATGACCTGCGAAATGTTAAGAATCGATGAATTGAAAGAATATTTACTTGGTTTTTTGGCTGAGCTTTGCTCTCCTGAATTTCTATAGGTGATGTAAGACTCAGAATTTGGCTTTAAAAAGTCAATGAACCCTTTCTTATAGAGGCGCGGAGGCCCTCCAGGTAGAAACTTCCTGCACAGTCTTAGGCATTTCACCCTCTCGGTGAGCATCGGAACCGGAGGCTCTGGTTTCTCTGACAGCCTCGCAGAGGTGAGCTACTAAAATCCCACGACACGGTGGGAAAGGGCTGCGACTTCCCACCAACACCACAAAGTCAAGGGCACAAGTGAGATTCTAGAAACCGGGGCCTCTGCTCCGCTGGGCAATGGACACCAATGTGCTTTCTTTCTCCTCAGGGAACCTGGGCCTGCAGCCAGGCACCTCTTTACCAGAAAGAATGTTCTTAGCA
This sequence comes from Tamias sibiricus, assembly GCA_025594165.1. NCBI lineage: Eukaryota > Metazoa > Chordata > Mammalia > Rodentia > Sciuridae > Tamias > Tamias sibiricus. Next base: position 197,437,325 of record CM046657.1, on the reverse strand, counting down.
GGTCTGGTTGGGTCCAGACATCAGAAATGTGTCTTTCCCTGCAAGAACAAGTAAGAAGTTAAAGTTCCTAGCCGCTCTGAATACCTGCTTGCTTCAGAGCCTCCCCTCTTCCCCACCAGGACCTGACATCCGGGGTTCCTAGCCTAAATGCACGACGTGACGCGACCCAAATCACTCAAACATCGGGCGCCCGCTGCACAGCCAGGCTTTTCAGTTCTGAATAACCCAGATTACTTCCTACTAAAGCCATGATATTTAAATTAGAAAAGCTTTCCCCAGGTAATAGGTGACCTGATCCTTTAATCCAGTTATTTTTAAGTTCCATCAAAAATATACACTCAGTCTTGGCCTAGGAACAGACGCATGGCTGTAAAATAAAAACTTCCTCATAGCTGGGAAATCAAAAGGCATGCCCATTTTCCCTTCTTACCCTTCCTCCCTTTCTTTTTCTCAAGTCCCCTGTTTAGCACACAGGGCACAATCACCATCCAGCAAAGAACTGGCTCTGCGGGCCCTGCGGGGCTGCCGCCAAGAGTGGTTCTTCCTGGACTTTTAACTTTCTGGACTCAGATGTCTCCGTCACAACGGCCAATGGGAGGAAGGAGTGAAACTGGATGGGGGTGATGCTCTGCTACCTGCACGATACCTCCAACACGTCCTACACCTGGGCCATGCGTGTTCCCAAAGCTCTGAGTGATTGCGTCCTACCCAGCATGGAGCTCACAGGCTTGGAGGGAACAAGTACCAATTCACATGAAAAGAACAAATAGCACAAGGTGAAGGAAGCCACAGCAATAACTAGAAAGATGATCCCGGGCCTATTCAATGGTGTTTGGCGGTGCAGGCTGCAAAGGATTTATGAAGAGAGCTGAACCCACCAAAGTCCCCCAGGCTGGCTGTGCTGCAGCTCCTCTGGCCCTGCCTGCTGAAGATGGCTGGCTGGAGAAGGGGTGGGACTCGGTGGCCTCTTCGGCCACCCCTGAAGCACAGAGAGCAGGAATGCTGGCTTCCTCCTGCTAGGTCCTGCTTCCAGGGACGTGCAGGGGAGAGAGGCCTGGTGGCAACCTGGGCCACATTCCAGTCCTAGGCAGCCTTTCCTCTTCCACCCCCCCCCCCCCCCCCAGCAGAGCTGCTTCCGGCCTATAAAACTAAGGGCCTGTATAGACTGTGGGAAACAAGGCTCAACCCCTCCGCAAAGAGGCCACAGACCCCTCCTGGCTGATGGAAGGCAGGCGGCCAGGCTTCAGACCCCAGCCTTCCTGGGCAGTTGCAGGCTAAATTTAGACCAGGCTAGCTGGGGTCAACACCCTGACCCCCAACTAACACTAACAATGTCTCCTGGGTCATGAAGCTGTTACAGCCGAATGTGACTAGGGCAGTTCTAAAAAGAAACCTCAACTCTTTGGTGGCCAGGAGTCTCACTCCCGCCCAGCTTCCCCCCCGCCCCCCCCCCGCTTCTGTGGGTTTGGGCAGAGCAGTGGTCACTATCCAGCTACCCCCCTGGCTCATGTCTCAGGCCCAGCTCAACGAGGGGATGAACACCCTTCTGGAACCCCCTGAGTGGGGAACAGGGTTCACCTATGTTGGCTCACACTCCCATGAAGAAAAGCGGTTCGCACTTAAGGTAAGGAGTGTTGTGTGTGTGTCGTGCCCACCCCCACCCCCAAAAGGCGCTAGTGCAAATGTCAAGCGGTGCGTCTGGACTGTGTCAAGGAGTTGATTAACACATTTACAGCTTGGGCTTTCTGTGAAAGAAACTGGAGACAGTGTGTGTGTGGTGGGAGTGAGCGGGTGGGGGCGGGGAGGAAGGAAGCCGTTGCCTTAGCTGTGGCTGCCTTAGCTGTGGCAACTGGTGAAAGGGTTATTTCTTTCCCAGTGTGGAGACCCACCCCTAAGGGAGTGGCTGAGAGGCCCTGGGAGCGTCCTGGGTTCTCCTGAATGAAGAGAGAGGCAAGTTTATCGTTTCCCCCAATGTGAGAGACGCAGGAGGACTCCTTGGGGGTTGCTGCCGGATGCTCTTGTCCCCCGAGTCCCTTTTCATGGACCCTACTTTGCAAAGTTCCCATCTCTGTCTGGAATAAACCAAGATCGAGGCCACAGAGGGAATTCTGGCCCCTGTAGCCTGAAACTTCTAGAGTAAGTGATTCCTCTGCAAGCAAACAGGAGCCTACCTCCAGATCTTTATAACTCAGTCACATCCCTTTTGGTTTTAAAATAGTTCAGGATCTTGGGTTCATGTCTGGCCCAACCAGTGATGGCAGGGACAGAAGACGAGTACCGCTGTGGACCCACCAGAATCCACCGCACTGAGGCAGAGCCCAGAGGAAAGAGAGGAATGCCGAAGCGTTAACCCTCTGTGCCCGAGGGCAGAGGTGATTCTGTGCGCTCCTCCATCCCCACAGGACCTCCGAGACACAAGCCCCAAGTCCACCTGTGAACTCGGTGTGCCCCACAACACAGAAGCAGAAGGCTAGATGGAGAGTAGCAGCATGTCTCTTGGACAAATACAAGAGCATGAATAGAAAATTAAACACCGGAGTCACTGGTCCCTTAATTAGGCAGATTCTGTTCTGGAAAAACATACACAAATATTCTCACAGACATACTCTCATGGGGTCTTCAAAGCCTTTTCTGGCACAGATGACCTGCATAGCTTGTCACCATGATGCAGAGCTTCCTCTGCCTTCGGACATGAGAGCCAGGAGTTTTACAAGATTTGCAAAGATAATAATAATAAATAGTAATAATAAAAGCAGCAGCAGCACGGCAAATGGCCAATCCGAGCTCAGCTACCCACATTCTAGAAGGGAAGGCCTCCCCAGCCCAGCATCACACCACTCAAAATCCCTCCTCTGTAAAGACACTTGCCTCAAAAGAAGAACTCTCTCCTATCACATTAGAAAGAAAAGGACAATAAGATAGGTCAGCAGATGCGGCTTACCCTGCCCAGGGCAAAAGCCCAAGAGTATGTGTGTCTTCGTTCAGAACTACCTCTTTTCCCGGACAGATTCCAGGGCACACACTGGCTGGAGCTAGACAAATTCCTTTGGAGTCTCCTGACTGAAGACTGTGATGTCACCATCGGCCCTCCCTCTGCTCCCTAAAAGGCCATTCATACCAAGAAGGACTTTAACCCCCCTGAGAGGCCTGGCCCCTCCCTAGCTGGCCAGGCCTGGAGGGCAGCGCTCTGCCCAGCTGGAGGCAGCTCCGGCCTGCTTCTGTCAAGCCCAGGGGCTGAGCAGCAACGCAAGAACTTGGAGGTGTCCATAAAAACCAGTTACCACTTCTTGAAAATTCAGAGACAGGCTTTGGGACAAGCAAGGAATTAATATCTCAATAGTATTGGGGCTGCAAAAACTTAAAAGATCTTGGAGAAATCTCCAGTTCAACAGACTTTTCAGGACAGCTTTTATAATCTCCAGTCAAGAGAAAAATAATTAATATCTTATTGCACTTTTTTTTAATGTCTCATTAAGTTGCCTAGGCTGGCTTCAAACTTACCATCCCTGCATACCATACTCCTGGGTAGCTGGGATCACAGGCATGTGCCACCATGCCTGGCCTCCACTGGCTTCTTTCTAAAAATACATATTTAATATATTTGAAGCCAGAACATACATGCAATTTGGTAGCCATTTGTTTTTCCTCCACATTATCTCACAAGCACTTTTTATGCAATTTAATGGCTTCTCTGGACGATGTATTTTAACTGGCTACATAATGGCCCATGCTGAAGTGGGCAGGTGTGCCTAAAGTCAGAAGTGAGGGCTCTCATTTCAAGAGGCACCTGAGGAGGGGGCTCCACCATTGCATAGCTAATCAATAATCTTCTGCCACCAGGAAAACAGATTTGCGTTTGCCTTAAATAGAGACATGAGTGTCCCAAAGATGTCCCTCGCTTGCTTGTTTACCACAGACTCAGACCCCAGCACTACACTCAGTTTCATGGAGTGGTGTTTATCAGTGTCCCCTACCTGTAGACACCCACCGGCTCCCATCTCTGTCCCCAGGTTCTACCCACCTCGTTCCCTGGAAAATTGGAGGCATACCTAAGGGTCCAGCTGGCTAGAAAGTCAGTCCGAATTCCAGACCAACTCAGTGCAATGAGAGGCTCATCTCCTTCAGCAAGATTTTGGAGGAGACAGAAAACAGATTTACAGTAAACTGAATGTGGAAAGGACAACAAACGCTAGGCATGGCCCTGTGGGACCAGGGGATTTGAGGTCAGTTTGGGAGCAGTTTGTTCTGGTGAGGTGGCATAAACAGCCAAAGACAGCAGCAGGGTTCCCCCGTGGCCTGCAAGTTGGCCAGCAACACAGAGCTCCCGGGACGCCCTGGAACACGGGAGGCAAGGAAGAAATAACCAGAGTAGATGGAGCCCAGGCAGGGGCTTCCTTTGAAAAGGAAGCTGAAACCGTACAGATATTTAGAACATCTAACTAACATTTTTCATATGCTGAAATGTATTTAGTTGCTCAATGACTAACCTAGTAGTACCAAGCCACTAGGGAGTTCTTTGGAAACTCAAGACTTTATGTGCCCCTTTGGAATAACTGAATAATTGGAATGTTCTAGGGTGAAGCCAAAGGCATTTCAAGATGCCTATCTACTTTAGACTTAGTCCTCTAAAGTAGTATAAAGTAAAACAAGGGGGGAATATCACATGCCGGGGGTGGCACTGCTCTGATTATAAGGATGAGGAACCATGGCTGGGTGCAGTTCCTCATTCTTAAGTGTACCCCTGGACTCCCAGCTGCTTGGGAGGTTGAGGCTGGAGGACTGCTTGAGCCCAGGAGTCTGGGGACCAGCCTGACCAGCAAGACCCCACCTCAAAAAAAAAGAGGAAGAGAACAGAGCGGGAAGAGGAAATGTCTATTGTCCCACACTGGAGCGGTGAGACGGAATACATTTCTGTTGTGTAGGCTACCCAATTTGTTAGGTACTTTGTTAGGGCAGCCTGAGAAAGATAATACATACATACATGCATGCTCTCACACTCAAACTTGTGCACACATATGCACATGTACACATCACACACACATCCCTGCCTAGCTTCCCCCCCAAAAAAGGGGCAGAGCTTAGAAAAACATTCTGCAGCAAAGTCAACACTGGGTACTCCAATTAAAGTGGTTCATACTCAGAGGCAGAGACATGACACCAGCAGGTTAAGTTTGGGTTGCAAAAGCTCACTGAGCGGGCCCACCTCTGATGGCACTGGAGTCCCTGGGCAGACAAGATCAGAATGGAATCTGGCAGCACATCTCTCTCGCTGCTGCTTGTCCTTCTGCTACCTCCCAGGCATAGGCTCTGAGCTTGGAGAGGTTTTCTTAGTTCATGGAAATAAATTTGTAGTGCCAGTTTGATTCTCTTGGTGCTGCAACCTGTTCTGGTTAGTCTCTGAGGGAGCCTTGCACTGGGGGAAAGGAAGTCATTTGAAACTTGGCCCTGATTGGCTGGGAAGCAAGGCAAGGGCCCAGCAGCTGGGGTTTTGAGACAGCTGATAACCTTATGATAGTTGTGTGGCTAGTATCTATTGCACACCTACTGTGTGCCAGGTCAGTGCTGCTCACTGTTACACACCTTCTATTTAATCTTACCATTAAATGGGGATTCTTACCCTCTCTCCAAAGCAGCAGACCCCAGGCCATGGTAGGCAACCCCTCCCCACAGGCACACACAGCTGTGAAGGATCAGACCTCTGGCCCCACGGAAGCCACCGGGAAAAGCAGGAGGGAGCAGGCCCAGGAAATATGCTAAGTTAAAGCAGAAGAGGCAAAAGGAAAATTTAAAAGGCATATGTAATATAAGGCAGCAGAGCCTTAGGCCCAGTGCTGTGGCTCTGTGGGAAGGCCTGGGGCTCAGTGTTGAAACTGCAAAATGAGAGAATCAAACTAGGTAAACTCTCAGAACTCACTTCCCCCAGTCTCTGTAATTCTGTGGTTGCAGAATGAACCTTGGGCACATGAGTGGTTCTGTTGGGCAAAGTGAGAAGCGTCTATGGAGCCAGAACAGACCAGTCCTTGATGCTTCTGCCAAGAGAGATTTCAAGAGTTCCCAGAAATAACACCGACTCTCGTTGACATGCCCCTTGCCAGAACTTTTTCTTTAGTGGCAGGATTGTCATCTACTGAATATAACCATCCCATTTCTGGCAGTTACCAGTCACTTGTACCTTCGAGTGACAGAACATTCCAAAACTAGAGTGGGCGGGGCTAGGGGGGAAATGGATGGAGCCCAGCAATGTGGCAGGGCTGGCTTCAAACGCGGGGGGAGGGGGGGGGGCTCAGCGGTAGAGCGCTCCCCTAGCACGTGTGCGGCCCGGGTTCAATCCTCAGCACCACATAAAAATAAAAGGCATTGTGTACAACTAAAATAAATAAATATTAAAAAAAAAAAATCAGCAAGCAACACCTGGCCTTCAGTCTTGGCTTGGGGGTGGTGAGGGCAGAGCTGGCTCTGGGAAAGTTTCCGGGAGCTTTGCAGCTTTTTATACTGCTCCAAGACCCATTTCAAGCACATGCTGAAGGAAGCCTAAGCCTTGAGTATCTCCGGGTGCCTCTTCTAAATGGTCAGAGCTGCCTCCTCCTCCCCAGAGCCCCAGGCGTGCCTCCTTGCTTCCAAAGACCCTATGGAGTCACATCTTTAAAGCAATTTATACTTAGATGTGAATCCCAAAGGACTATTTACAATTTAATATAGGCACTTGTTTACCCAAAGGAATCCCTAATTGAATAAAGTGTGGGAAACAGTTACACAGCCAGCCCTTAATGTATTAAGGGGAAATAGATGAGAGAAGGCCATTAGGAACAGGGACTTTCCTTAGAAAGACAGGAACGTCCTATCCTCTCTGGTGCTCAGGACACTGAACCATAGAGCAAGGGCTTAGGAGGAATGCGGGGGGGGGGGGGGGGGGGGGGGGTAACAAATACGTGGACCACTCAGCTCTGTCAGACACTGTCACCTCACTTATTTCTGTAAGAAGCATTATTCTACAGTGAGAGACACCGTCCACCAACTCCTAGACCCTTGCTCTGTATCCTTTATCATCCCATTATCGCTGCTCCAACAGGAGGGAAGGGAGCCTGGAGCCCTACTACGTATGCTTCATTTAGAACCAGATGAAACTAGTGGTGACATTTAAGGAAAGGGTAGAGATGTCTAGCAGGCCTATGTGGTGCCCCGTCCCCTTCGTGCTCCCCATTTCATGGTCCCTCAGTGAAGGATCTTAGACTCAAAAGAACCCTCTGTTCACTACCTTGGACAATATGTTCATGTCCCCTGAAGGCGCACTGGCACCTTCACGGTGCATCCTGGAGGACAGAGTTTTAGACAGCATTGCCATCTGGTCTATAACAGTAAACACTTGCGGGCAATGCAAATGTGTAGCAATAAGTATCAGCCTCTCAAAAATGATGATCTGTGAAGCCAATAGAAGGCTATGAAACCCGTAGAAAGGATATTTATCATAACTGCATGGCAACCTGGAAAGATGCTATAATCCCAGCAACTAAAGAGGCTAAGACAGGTGAATCTCTAGTTCAAGGCTAGACTCTGCAACTTAGCAAGAAAGACCCTGTCTCAAAACTTAAAATAAAAAGGGATGTGACTCAGTGGTAGTGCAACCTGGGTTCAATCCACAGTGCCAAGGGGAAAAAAAATAAATGTGTGTGTGAGGGGTTAGTATAACAGAGCTGGGGTCCTCCTTCTCTGTAAAATGGTTTAATAGCACTATCTTAGAGATCAGTTATAAAATATCAAGTGTTCACAATAGAACATGCCATATATTAAAAGGACCCAATGAGTGAGTGGCAGTTAAAATAGAAATAAACTGGTAATATATTTGCAGCATACGGCCCAAAGGCCTAATCATAATATGTGAAGAACTCTTGCAAATCAGTAACAACAACAAATAATCAATAACTCAAAAAATTTTAAAAGATAGAGACTGCAAAGAGATATAAATTATTCCTTTTTTAAAAAGATTTTTTAAAATATTGATGAAACTTCATTCATTTATTTATATGGTGCTGCGAATCGAACCCAGTGCCTCACAAATGCTAGGCAAGTGCTCTACCACTGAGCCACAACCCCAGCCCGAAATTATTCTTATAAAAGATTCATAATCCCACTTGAAGGGTATGTTACCTACAGGTCCTACTGCTACACCCTAAACTTCTCCCATTTTATGGCCCTGCCCTGCCAAGAAGGCAGGCCAAAAGTAACTGGCTTCTCCCACCACCTTGCTCTTCTAAGGCCATATAAAAGCCAGACCCTTGTGTGGACATGCTGCCATTTTCTCCCTGAAGATGTGCCCCTCTGGTGCTGAGTAAAGCATGCTGGTCCGTGAGGTCTCTCTCCATTTCCTTCTTCTTTTTATATTCAATTCCATGTGATTTCACCACTTATACAAGAGAGACACAAAATGAAATGGTAAGTTTTGCACCTGTAAAATTAGTTATCAGCATGTGAGGAAAGTGTTTTCCTCATCCAACTCCATGAACTTGGATGGTAACTTGGCAATACGTACCCAGCTTCCAAATACACAATGCCTTTGGCCCTGTAGTTCTATTTTCAAGAATTTAGTAGACATGGTGGCACATGTCTAAAATGATCTCTACCCAAGGATCTCCCAGGCGACACTGCTTGCAACAATAAAAAGACTACAAGTAATCTACATTAATAGAAGACTAATATAGTCAAGAGATGGAATATTATGCAACTTTTAAGTAACAAGTATTCCAGGATATTGGATACAGTGCCCTAGCTTTCATGTTAACAAAACAAATGTAAACTTAGGCTTATTTTTATTTGTATGTACACACATATAAGTATATCTGGATATGCATAGACTGTTCACGGAGGAGGACCTTAGGAACCGATAGCAAAGGTTTTCTCTGGAACAGAGAGCAGAGAGGCCAAACATCAAATTGAGCTTCTTTTCTTTGTGTCCTTTTCTATACTTTTTGAATTTTCAAACTTGTGCAAATATTACCTTCTGGAAAAAGAACTAAGTACCTAATAATATAAATAGATAAGTAGGTGAGAACTAAAAGGACTTATGGCACCTGTAATGGGCAATTAGGCACCTGGAGATTACTTCACTGTCTAAAGGGCATCCTTTGTATACATATTGTTTAGAAGAATCACATCAATGTATTAACCTTGGTTAACCCCAGAGAACAGGAATGGGGAAAATCAATGTTGCGGGTGGGATGAAAGGTGAAGTGAAGCCTATACATTGTATTTTATGAAGGTTTATATTACTGAGTATATTACTATTTTAATTAGAGAAGCAATAATTGAAAATAACCATGCATTAATAAAGGTTACAAATTTGAAGTTTTAAATGCATTTAGACTTTGAAAGGGCCAGGGTGTGTCTACTTGTTAGGTTTCTCAAATCTCTACTGTTTTTAATCACGTAAGGAATGGCAAGGCCTCCTTCATTTGGCCATGATGAACAAAGGCACATCAGGCATTTAGAAGCTGACTCCCACTCTCACTGTAGGACAATATATTCTTCCTTCTTCATGGAAGAGAAGTCACTGGCTCTCTATGATGCATAGACATTTCCCTTCCATGAGCCGCCCATTCCCAGAAAAGTTGTGAAACACTCTGAGTAACCAAATTTGGGGGGGGAGGTCAAATGTCACAGAATTTCATGAACTATGTCAGAGACAGAATATGTCACAGGAAACTCCCATGGACCAGTTTCCCAAGATCTGATCAGCCAAGGAGAGAACAAAAATTGGGGGCTGACTGTCTAAACACACACATACTAAACGGGTTCACTGAATTGAAGTCAACTTTTTAAGTAAAATATTTCAAAGCTTTAAGCAAAGTTTCAAAAATAATATTTTGGACTTGCTAAATTTAGTCTTCTATAAGCAAAGGCACCACACCTCTCATGAATGTTTAAAGTGAATGCTGGGTGTTGGAACAGACCACAACTCTGCACTTCAACAATTCCAACCCCAGGACCCAAGTGCTAACCCCTAAGGATCCCTGTCTTTCTGTCACCCAATTCCTAGTCCTTAGGTAAGGACTGAGGTCAGCAAGGTGACTCAGGTTAAGCCATTTCCAGGAAACTGATCAGCCCCCACCAAGCATTTTCCTGCCCAAAGGCAAAGGGGTTTAATGCCCACGGATCGCAAAGAAACTGGTGGAAGGCTCTGGAAGATGTAGCCCTCCAACCACTGTCCCACCAGTGTAGGCAGGAGCATCACCATGAACTGTCTCCCACCCTGTGAGCTCCTGAACAGCCTTTTGTTTCTTCAAAAGCTCAAAGCCACATGGGAGGCCAGACTTTGCAACAAGCAGACCTCTGATTCAGTCCACTCCAGCACACTCTGGCAGGGAAAGAGAACTCCAGGAAAGTCCAGATGTCCAGAGTGCTGCCCAGACGGGACTGAGCAGCCATTCTGGATCAGGACTGGTGCTGGGGACACCATCTGATGAAGGACAGGGCAGGGCAGGCAGCCACCTACCATAAAGATTCAAGCCGTTGTCTGCAGGGGATTCTGAGCCTGCTACCCGGGATACACTTGTAGTTTGACCCACAAGACATGTGGCCTTGACCTTGAGGACCTGACCCTGGTTCTGATTTCAAGTCTGCCTCAGTCCTTGCTTTTAACCCAAACCGGGGAGTCCCATCTCTCTGTCCACACCTCTGCTCTTCCAAGTGCACCTGCGGCTCTGAGACCACACTCTGGGAAGTTCAGGCAGCCCAACTCTGGGGACAGCTGAGGGCTAGTCACCTGCTTCTATGGCTCTGAATGCCAGGAAGGAACCTCTGCAGGAGAAGGAAGGCATGGAATTTCTCCATCCACCAAGGGGGTGCATGATGAGCCCAGGTACGGTGATGCAGGGAGCGACAGAGGCCATTCAGCATTGCACAAAGAAATGTGCTCCTTCCCATCACTGATGCCAGACCTGTCCTTGCCTTCTTTCATTTATGAGCATCTCTCTGCCCAGCCATGGATACCAGGGGCAAAGCCCTGTGATTGACAGCCAATAAGGGGTTGGGGATATAGCTCCATTTGGCAGAGTGCTTGCCTGGCATGTCCAAGGCCCTGAGTTCTAATCCCCAGCACCACAAAAGGAGGTGAGGGAGATGACTAACAATTAAACAGGATCAAGTGTGAGACCCAGCAACAAGGAAGGGCGCCCTCTGCTCACACAGCCTCTGCTTTATCCTGTTTGCCCTCCAAAGGCCCTTTGATCTGAGGCCACCTCCTGCTGACCATTTTGTTGCTGAGGCCTTACACCTTACTATCTCCTCCTTCAATGTGTGTGGGTACGTGACCCAGTGCGAAGGACCCACTGGAGCAAAAGTCAGGTATCAAATTGAAACTTCTGGCATCAAATTGACTGTGACGCTTACAGAAGAAATTTTCTCCTCAGAGGCTGAGACTCCTTATCTGTAAATGGGTATAATAATTACTATCAGGGGTTGAGTTGTGTCCCACCCAAATTCATGTATTAGTGGAAACTGATATGGTGACCTTATTTGGAAACAGGGTCTTTGCAGATGTAATGTGTCAAGAGGAGGTCATACTGGGCAAGGGTGGCCCCAACTCCAAGGACTGGTGCCCTGATAAGGAGAGAACATACAGAGACCTATACAGAGGAGGATAACTTCATATGAAGATGGGGGCAGAAGCCAGGCACGGAGGTGCATGCCTGTAATCCCAGTGGCTCAGGAAGCTGAGGCAGGAAGATCACAAGTTCAAAGCCAGCCTCAGCAAGAGCAAGGCTCTAAGCAACTCAGTCAGATCCTACCTCTAAATAAAATACAAAGTAGAGCTGGGGATGTGGCTCAGTGGTCGAATACCCCTGGGTTCAATCCCTAGTAGCCGATTTAAAAAAAAAAAAAAAAAAAAAAAAAAGATGGAGGCAGAAATCGGAGTGATGAGTCTACCAGCCAAGGAATGCCAAGCCTTATTAGCACCAGCAGGAAACTAGGAGAAAGGAGCAAATTCTCCTTGCCAGTCTGCAGAGGGAACCAACCCTGTCATCCTTCATTTCAGATTTATGACCTCTTGAACTATATGGGAGAATAAATTGCAATTGTTTTAAGCCATTCTGTTGCTAGTCCCTTGCTTGCGCAGCAGTAGGAAATGAACACAGCTTCCTAATAAGGCTGCGAGGGAGACTGCCTTAGAGACAGCACTGGAGGCAGCTGGCCCCGCCCAGAATGTCGCTCAATACCAGCTAGTGCACACTTGCTCTCCTCTCTGGCAGCATGCCGGTGGTAGGATTTTTCAAGCATTGTCACAGGTGGGTTACCTCATGTTGTTTGTGCTTTTTAAAACGTGGGAACAAGATGGGAAGAACCAAGGAACTGAGTAAGGGAGCAAAAGCTGAGGGCTCACCACTAACTGGAACACAGGGTCCACGGTCCTTGCAGGGATTGGCCAGCACTGGTGATCAGTTGATCGTGACCTCTATTGAGTACTTATAATAGGCCAGACTTACATCTAGGTCATTCACTCATACTGACTCCTCCAACAAGCCTGTGAGGCCAGTGCTCTTCATATCTGTATTTTACAGCTCAGGAGGTGAAGTTCAGGGAGCTTGATTCGCCCAGGGGCACCGGCAGTAAGTGGCAAAGCTGGAACTGAGGCAGACTGGCTCAGGGACTTTAACCACTGAGCCTCTTACAGATCAAAAACTACAACAGGAGCCGGGCGCGGTGGCGCACGCCTGTAATCCCAGCACTTTGGGAGGCTGAGGCAGGAGGATCGCGAGTTCAAAGCCAGCCTCAGCAGTGGCGAGGCACTTAGCAACTCAGTGGGACCCTGTCTCTAAATAAAATACAAAAAAGGGCTGGGGATGTGGCCCAGTGGTCGAATGCCCCTGAGTTCAATCCCTGGTAACCACAAAAAAAAAAAAAAAAAACCTACAACAGGGGGCTCGGGTTGTGGCTCAGTGGTAGAGCGTTCGCCTAGCACGAGCGGCCTGGGTTCGATCCTCAGCACCACGTAAACATAAATGCATTGCATTGTGTACAACTAAAGCAAATAAATAAATATTTTAAAAAAAAAAAAAACTACAACATAGGAACATCCTAGACTAGTAGCTGATCAAGCAAGGAAGATTTGCTACTACATCCTTTTTCTACCTTACTGTACACAAGCAGCCCTCCATATCTTCCACATCTGCAGATTCAACCGACCGTGTTTTTATTTTAAAATTATGTCTGTACTGAACAGACTTTTTCCTTACTATTCCTTAACTAATACAGTAGCAAACTAATCACACAGCATTTATATGTGTTAGGTATGATAAGTAACCTACAGAGTATTTGAACTTATATGAAACACTACACCATTTTGTATAAGGGACTTGGTTTTGGTACCCAAGGGAGGTTCTGGAATCATTCCCCCATGGATATGTATGGATGATCATGGTGAAGACTATTAACCGAACACCTAGGTTGGTAGGCATTTTACTATGCCCTTTACATACACTGTCTCAGTAAATCCTCACAGCAACTCTGTAGAGTAGTGGTTATCACTTTTTTTGTATATGAAAACACTACCACTCAAAGCTTAATTTGCCCAAAGACACAAAGCAAATAAGTGGTAGAGTGGGGGTCTAAGCTGTGCGGGTCTCCAAAGCACATCTCGCCCTTGTCCTTCTCGCCCGTGGAGTACCAGTGCTCACTGGCACCAAGGTGGCAGTCCTGGGACGGTACCTGCCGTGCGCCCCGACTTAAGATGCCTGGCATTCTCCTTGTCCTCTAAGGCGCTAGGTGAGTGACTTTTCTTCAGCTGAATGGTTGGAATTCTCCAGATAGTGTCTGGCCACTCCCAAGAGTCTGTGTTTGTCTTGTACACGAGCGGCAGGGAGCCCAGGGCAGCCAGTCCATTCCGGACACAGACCTTCCCCAAACAAGGCACAGAAGAAGGTGGGGATCTAAGAACAGGAAATAGCAGGGACTGGGGGTGGGGGAGGGTGCTTTAATGTCTCGGGAACCCAACCAGCAAACATCTCAAGCTGTGAGAGGCTGGAAGCACTGGGACAAAAAGGGTGACAGGAGCCAAGGTTGTGCTTTGATGTACAGAAGGTCTTATATGATAGTTCAATTTAGGATTTAAAAAAAAAAAAATAGTATACAAGCAGTGGGCATTCAGTAGAGAGCATACTTCAAACTTTGAATTTCCCTCTCCAATAGCTTCCGGTTATCACCATTTGATGCTGCTTCTAAGTTTGACTTTTCTTATATCCCACGTGAGTGAGGTCATGCAGCTTTTGTCTTCCTATGTGAAATTTCACTTAATAACATGCCCTCCAGTTTCATCCATGTTATCACAAATGACAGGATTTCCTTCCTTCTTAAGGCTGCATAGTATTCCATTGTGTATATACACCACAATGGTGCTGGTGGTAGGGTTCACTGGGGGTTAAACCAAGATACAATTTATCACTGAGCCACATCCCCAGTCCTTTTTATTTTTTTATTTTGAAACAGGGTCTTCACTAAGTTGTTCAGAGCCTTGCTAAGTTGCCTAGGCTGGTCTTGAACTTGGAATCCTCCTGCTTCATCGTCTTGAATTGCTGGGATTACAGGCATGTGGCACCACACCCAGCTGACACATTTCTTTATTTGTCTGCAGATGGACACTTACTCCCAAATTTGTGCTATGGTGAATAATGCCGCTGTGAATATTGGACTGCAGACACCTTCTGGGCATACTGATTTCGTTTCCTTTGGATAAGGATCCAGAGAGGTGAGGTAGGATAAAGGAAATGAGAAAGACAGGTTTAAAAAAAAAAAAAAAAAAAAAAAAAAGACAAAAAGAAGGGGGCTGGGGTTGTGGCTCAGTGGTAGAGTGCTTGCCTAGCATACATGAGGCACTGGGTTCGATCCTCAGCAGTAAATAAAAATAAAGATATTGCATCCTCCTAAAACAACAACAAAAAAAAAAAAAAAAAAAAAAAAAAAGGAAGCTGGGCACGGTGGCCCACACCTGTAATCCCAGCACTTGGGAGGCTGAGGCAGGAGGCTCGCGAGTTCAAAGCCAGCCTCAGCAATGGTGAGGCACTTAGCAACTCAGTGAGACCCTGTGTCTAATAAAATACAAAAAAGGGCTGGGGATGTGGCCCAGTGGTTGAGTGCCCCTGAGTTCAATCCCCGGTACAAAAAAAAAAAAAAAAAAAAAAAAAAAAAAGAAAAGAAAAAGAAAAGAAAGGAAAAAAGAAAAAGGAAAAGGCAACTATTATCTGAAAGCCTTCTGCTCAAGTTCTTCCCACCTTTTCTCCCCATGTCAGCTCTCTCTCCCGAGCCTGTCTACTCCCATTTTTCTGAGAAATCCTCAAATCTTCACTCACAAAATCTTAAAATTACCGGAATTCACCCACTCAGGAAAATTACCCTGTGCCCTGTTAATTAGCCCAAGAAAACGTGTATTTTTAGAACAGATTGGGCAGAACCTATGCTATACGGGACTTTCCCAGAATCCTGTAACACTGGATACTTTCCCAAAGCTACCTATTGATCAGATAATGGAGAAGACATCAACTTAAGGATCCTAGAATTGCCAAACCTCCGTAAACCATCTGTGATCACCAGACTGATGTCATCCCCACACCCCCCAACCTTCACCAAGTTTCCTTAAGAGCCCAAGAACCCCCCAAAGCACTTTACTCTCAGGATAGGCTGCACCCCACCCCAATCTGGATGTTACCCCTCCATTTCGTGAATTAATCTCTGTGCCTCAATAGCTGAGGCATGCTGAAGTTCTTTATCATCATGTACGCAAGGACTCCGTCATCCTGAGCTGAGGTCCCCTTTTCTTGGCACTCCTCTGGTGACAGTGTGATTGCTGCATAATGTGGTAGTTCTATTTTTCATTGTTTAAAAAAAAAAAAAAAAAACTCCTAACTCTGGAATTAAGAGACCTGCCACCCTTTTCAATATACTTTCTCCCAGCCACGTCCCTCACTGCTCCCTGCACCTTGATGTGTCCTTCCTTTCTCACTCCCAGGCAAATTCATCTCAGCTTTTCAGCAAGGACCAGGTCACACCTGCTCCCAGGTGAGGTGTCCTGGTGACTTTCCATAACCCAGTGAAGTAAGGGCCCAGTCACACCTGCCAGGCTATGACAGGAACTCCCCGAGGGCAGGGTTTGCATTCAGGAAGCCATTCACCTCTCACAAGTTAAGGACGGTCAAGCTGCCCTTTCCCTAGAGGATGAGGACACACTGCTTTTGTGTTTCCTAGTGGGCTTTACATACCTCAGCCCATGACCCCTAACCTCAAAACATGACCTCTATCTTGGATAGAGGTCTTGAAGTTTTAATAACAGGCTATTCTGCTGCCAAAATTTTTCCTTCCAATTACAGGCCCACTATTGCTATTATTATTATTATTATTATTATTATTTTTTTTTTTTTTTTTTTTTTTTTTTTGTACCAGGGATTGAACTCAGGGGCATTCAACCACTGGGCCACATCCCCAGCCTTTTTTTTTTTTTTTTTTTTTTTTTTGTCGTACCGGGGATTGAACTCAGGGGCACTTGATCACTGAGTCACATCCCCAGCCCTTTTTTTTTTTTTTTTTTTGTATTTTATTTAGAGACAGGGTCTTACTGAGTTGCTAAGTGCCTCGCCATTGCTGAGGCTAACTTTGAACTCGCAATCCTCCTGCCTCAGCCTCCCAAAGTGCTGGGATTACAGGCGTGCGCCACCACGCCCGGCCTATTGATATTATTAATAAGAGTTTTTAAGGGTTTTGGCTTTTGAGCCCCATGAAAAATAAACCCCATTCTAAAATTTTCTCCTAGTACTACACTGTCAACTCTGAAATGCTTTACTTGTCAAAAAAAGAAAAAAAACAACTTGGGAAAGTAATTTTTATTGTGCTATAATATAGACTGCATAACATTTGCCATTTTCACCAGGTAGAGTGTACAGTGCAGATGTATTAATTACATTCACAATATCGTGCAACCATTAGCACTATTTCCAAAATTTTTCATCACCCCACACAGAAACTGTGAACTCATATTCAGCAATATGGGTCATGATTTCTGAAACATTCTGAGTTTAAATAGGACACAGAATCTAGGTAAATGGATTATACCTGGTAGCAAACATGGATGAGAAGACTAAAAGGAAATAAAATGATTGTTGGCTATATTATTGCAGAGGAATAACTTTTCTGGAATCTACATTCTACACCTTTAAAAAAATTTTTTTAAGAAAAAATAAACAAAATTCACTTTCTAAATTCCTGGCCATTAATACTCATTTGTTACTAGTTTAAGGTATCTGAAAGTTAAAACAAAAAGAAAGAAAAATTTAATTTGCAAATCTCAAGCACACAAATTTGTCTCATCTGCACTGTGCTTGTTGTTAATTTCAGCTTGCTTTCACAAAATATAATGGTACTTCTTACTTTTAATTTTACAAAACAGCAATTATTTAAAAAAACATTGACCCAAAATTGTTGAAGGAATTAAAATAGCGTGTTTCAAAAGTAAACTATGGTCATCTCCACCTCAGTCTCAATTGATCTAAGATCGTATTTCTAAACTCACTTTTCAAACAAGTCAAATAACTAGAATACTTTTGCATCTTTGTAACCTCCTGCCTGGGTGGAGATTATCCCTGCATAAGAATATATGCCCAGATAGATAATGTCAATCAGTGGCTAACACTCAGAGATAATCCCCTCCTTGAAAAGTCAGTTTTCAGTTTAACCTTCAGTTGGGTTAATTGATGACTTATCTTCCATTAGGAGCTCCCTGCACATCAAAGCATTGTTTGGGAACAGAGCAAACCAGATTGGGGGGAATGAGGCTCTTTAACCCTCAGGCCTAATTGCTGGAATTGAGTATTTCCTAATGGAGATAGCCGCTTTCAGTTTAATAAACAAGCCA
Source organism: Tamias sibiricus (assembly GCA_025594165.1). Taxonomy (NCBI): domain Eukaryota; kingdom Metazoa; phylum Chordata; class Mammalia; order Rodentia; family Sciuridae; genus Tamias; species Tamias sibiricus. The sequence continues at coordinate 197,419,438 of CM046657.1, read as the reverse complement.
TTTGTTTGAGAACTGGAATGGCAATCTATCCTGGGCTGTTGACGGACGTCTATGCACACGTGCGTTTGTGCACACACACACATCAACATGAGAGGCTTTGTCCTCCCGACTTCTCCGATCCAGCCTAGGCCTGCATTCTCCTTTTTCCCTGTTGTCTGCCCTTGCTGCGCCTGGGACCAGCAGAGGGCTCCTCCTGGGGGAAAAGGGCTGAGCACTGGGCACCCATTACCACTCTCTGTCATTAACACTGTCCTTCATTCATACACAGAGGGAGGCTTCTCTTCTCCCCAAGCTGCAGTCTTACACATCCTCCCAACAATAAAGTCCAGACCAGCTCTACGTATGGCCCCTACTATTTAGGCAAGCTTCATTTCACGCTCCACAAAGCTGCTCCTCTGAGGAGACAAGCTCTTTGGACTTCAGGACTCCTTCATGGTCAGATCTCCCAGCCTGCAGTCATAAATTTATTTGTCCATCTGGGGTCAGAGTCATGACCACACTGAGATGCTGGGTGGTCCAACCAGGTCTCCACCTCCAGCTAACCTGACAGACCCAAGGTTCTCCTCCTCAAAAATATGAAATCATTTTTGCAAAGAAGCCAATGTTCATCAATGCAAAGATATGCAGATAATTTGATAACTTCTAAAACAACCAAGGCTGTTGGTGTGGACTAATGATTTATATATTTGCATTTTGCAAAACAAGACTTGGGAAATGTGGCTCTAACAAAGACTCTGAAGAAGAAAATAAGAGGGCTAGAGAGACACATCCCCGACTGCTTTACTTTATTAGACAGGTGCGTCTTACAGCATAGTTCATGCTAAAAAGTTTTGGAATGCAAACACACAGGCTATTGTGCAAAATTAACTAGCTCACGGAGCTTGCAAGTCCAAAGGATACTTGTAATAAAGTTAATTCTTTCTGGATGTGACTGCTGTGAATATTCTGTCTACCCACTTGTAAAAAGAGAGACTTAGTCCCCTATATAGTAACAAGCAGTAAGACACTTATAGGCATCTCATTAGCTCTGTGGATTAGCACCAGTGAACAGGATATGAATAGGGGCAAGTATCAGGGGGTTTAAACATATTAATTTGTAGTCACCAAATGAACCCTATTGAAAATTAACTCCTAATTGTTTTTAATGACAAATACACAGTGCATGTGCGCATGTGGATAAGTAAATAAACAGCCACCTGGTGTCAATGACAAAATCTGCCCATAACTTGAGGGGAAAAAAATGTCATACACATAAGGTTCAATGAAGTTAATTCAATTCCCAAGTAGGATCTACAAAGCAACCCAATTAAGTAACAATAAAACAAGCATTTAGATGCTATAATGGAACCCCCAGCATAGACGATTGCTGTTATAGGAGCCCAGAGACATGCATTATGTCACAAATTCATTATGTGTACTCCATTCTGATATAATTAACCCAAGGGCTTTCCTGCAAGCCAGATTCCAAAGAAGGCACAGAATACCTGTGTACTGAATCTTCTCGTTTATTAGCCCTCAAGATAAATGATTCTAAAAACTCATTGCTGAAAGGTTCACAGAGCCCTGAGTGAATTTAAAGTCTAAACGGGGATTGTACCCTTGCTCCTTCTGCCATATTTATCTCTGCTCTTGTAGTAGATTGGGGATATTATGTGAGATAACTCATGACACAGTCTATAACTCACAAGATAATATCACTAATGTAAGCAAGTTTGGCAATCTGTCAGCTAAAATCTCTAAGGGTTTGCATTCTAGAGAGTGAGACTCAAGATAGCCTCAGGATACACAAGACACACCTGGCTACACTATTTTGCATTTCTATAGCACTGCAGAGAAGATAGGTTGGAACTTTTTTGATACACAGAGAAGCAGAATTTAAGGTCTGAAACATTCTAACCAGGTGCACAAATCTCAAGTGAGTCCAGGTTATAAGCACATTCCAACTAAGCAGACGAATCAGGTTTTGAAATTGGTTTCATTCCACATCTGTGAGCTTTGGCAGCTCTCTATCTGGGTTCTGCCTTCTTGGAATTCCAAAGCTAGGTCTACTCTGCTCATCCCAAATATTCAGGTCTAAGGAGTTTCCAGGCCACTGAAGCTGATAAATCAAGGGCTTATACTAGCTATAAAAACCATCCCTCAGGACTTGATAAGATGAGGCCTCTGGAGTGCTGATGTTTAAATGCTTATTTTTCAAGTCACTGGAACACAAGCAGATTAATCGTTAACTGTTTTACCCTGAGTGTTTACACGGGATGCAAAGATTCAAGAATCGCACTTAACCACTGCATCAAGCAAGGGATAACCTCGCGTCCTGAGACAAATTACCTAATTTGGACCAGTTACCTAATTTGGACCAGTTTCAACTTAAATCTCAATTTGTTTGGTGGTAAATATCTAAAACCCCAACAAAAATCTGGACAGATTCCAGTCTGAGGCTGGACTGAACGTAAAACAGGATGCCTTGCCCTTTAAACTTTAAAAAAAAAAAAAAAAAAAAGAGCAACACTCTTGTAAGTTTCCTAGGCTGCAATGAGATCACAGACAAGGAGGGAGAAGAAGTAGAATCATGTGGTAAAGTGACAAACCAAAATAGGCAGCCTCCTGTGGGACATTCAATAGGCTCCACTGTTTTGGGGCAGAGACCCTGAGTGGTCCTAAAGATGCAGCAGCTGGCACTGAGGTGCTCAAGGGAGCACGAGACAGGTGCCATGGATGACATCTCATGCCCACTATGAAGTAGGGCAAGCGGGGCCTTTAAGAGGTGATTAGTCTACTCATGGATTAATGGGTTGTCAAAGGAGTGACTCTAAAATACAATGGAGCCTCCTCTGTGGCACTGCTCTACCTGTCCTTGTGATGCTTCCACCAGGCCTGACACGGCAGGAAGGCCCTCTCTGGATGCTGAGCAGATGCCAACGCCACAGTCTCAAACTTCTCAGCCTCAAGAACCCTAAGAACAAACCTCTACTCTTTATAACCTACCGGATCTTGGATATTCAATTATAGCAACAGAAGATGGATTAAAACAACAGACTGGGGGGCTGGGGTTGTGGCTCAGCGGCAGAGCGCTCGCCGCGCATGTGCGCGGCCCGGGTTCGATCCTCAGCACCACGTAAACATAAATGCATTGCATTGTGTACAACTAAAATAAATAGATCAATATTTAAAAAAAAAAAAAAAAACAGACTGGAAAGAAAGGAACAGACAGATCCAAGTTCACGTGGCCAGAGAGAAGGCTGAGCAAGAAAGAAAGAGTGTGTGTTAATGTGTGAATCTTTTGCCAATGTAGCAAATACTTTTCTTCTATTGAAAGAGGCGCTTGAAACAAGGGCCCATCTAATTCTGGAGGTCATAGTTTCAGTGCCTCCACTGACAACAGATCAAATCTGAAACATAAATAAACTTGTTAGGGCAACCTATGTATGTCACGTGGATTCATACGTGGACATTTTCCCTCAAGACAAAAATGCAAGTAAAAGGGGCTAGGGTTGTGGCTCAGTGGCAGAGCACCTGCCTAGCATGTGTGAGGCACTGGGTTCAATCCTCAGCACTGCATATAAACAAATGAATAAAAAAGGTCCGTCAACATCTAAAAGAAATATTTTTTTCAAAAAATTCAAGAAAAAGTAGAAAAGTCAGTGTTCCTGGTGGCCTGTTGGTCTAGCTATCCGCAACCCCAAGGCCAAGAGAGTCTGGTCAGGGATAAGACTCTGGCATCTGCGCTAAGTGCCCTGGGTCCTGGCAGTACCCACACTGCCCTGGGCCTCCAAGAGACACTCGCCCAAGGACTTTGAGATTACAATTCCAAGGTTTATATAAACAGTAAGGTCAGACTTGAAATAACCTATCAACTTTTGAATATCTGATTTTCCCTAGTCTTTCTGAATCTAACTCCAACAAAACACCTGTGTGAAGCCAACAATGCCATATGACAAACTGAATCTCTGCTTGATAAATTTTATGCTCTAATGTTTAATATGTAATAATAAATCCCTGTATTGTTTCTGAACAAGTTACATCTTTCTAACAGTTCAATAAATATTGTCTAGATAGAGAAGTAAGCCTGTCCCTTTAAGCACTATTCCATTTACATAATTATTATGCCTCTCAGAAGGTACTGGATAAGCGTTTAAGGCTGCAGGTGCTGGTAAGACACCAACTGCACCACGGAGGTAGAAAGAGGATGGGGAGCTAGGAACTGTGGGGCATACCTTAATTCCAGCCACTTGGGAGGCTGAGGTAGGAGGATCACAAGTTCAAGACGAGCCTCAGTGACTTAAGTGAGGCTCTAAGCAACTTAGCAAGATCCTGTCTCAAACAATAAAAAGGGCTTGGGGATATGGCTCAGTGGTAAGGCACTTCTGGGTTAAGTCCCCAGTACCCAAAAGAAAAAAAAAAAAAAAAAAAAAAGAATAGAATAGAATTCAGTATCAACCAAAACAGGTTTTAGATCTCAGTTTTACGCCTGCTCACTGTAGGATCTCTGTGAATCTCAATTTCCTTATCTGAAAAGGGGAGAGGATGTGGTCCTTGCAGTGTAACTGTGTTGCAGGAGATTGTGCATGTAACACACAGTGCACTGCCCAGCTGACAGGGCTCTCAGGGTGGCAAAGCCACCAGGGTGGTGGAAGTGATCTAAGAGGATGCCTTAGCTCCTCTGGATGGTCCAACAGCTGCCTGGTAAGCAAGTCACGTATTACGTACAAAAGGAAAATATTTCATACAGAGGATTTCCCAGATGAACCTCCTGCCAAAACCCCTGGACTGACATTTTAAAAGCATGCCAGCAGCTATAGGTGATTTCAGAGGCCCACAGAAGTCAGCCGTGTGCGCCCTCCAGGGAGGCCAGTGGAAAAGGATTGGCAACAGCTGCCCCAAAATGTCAAGCGGGGAGAGGACAAAGCCGTGCGCCTTGTCCCAGAGCTCATGCCCGGAGAGTTGACGGCAAGTTTTCCTACCCTCAATTTGTCTTTCAAACGACCCAGAAAGTGACAAGGAGAGAGGGATTGGCTCCCAGCAAATGTTGTGGAGACCCTTGAGTCAGAGGAGTAGGAGGCTCAATTTCTAGACATCTACCTTGATCTCTGGGGGTACTTGGGGAGTGGAAGATGCAGGACCTTAACACACCTTGGCAAACAAAACTCCCAGGGGCAGCCCAGTGTCCTGCGGGCCTTGTTTTTTTTTTTGTTTTTTTTTTTTTAAAGATTTATTTATTTGCTTAGTGGTACACAATGCATTTATTTTTACCTGGTGCTGAGGATCGAACCCGGGCCGCGCACATGCTAGGCGAGTGCTCTACCGCTGAGCCACAACCCCAGCCCAGGCCTTATTTTTTAAGATTTCTGCGCTGGCCAGATTTGATTCCCTTATGAGGTAGAAAAAGAGGGGATGCTACAGTCTGGATCTTGACTGTCCCTCGAATGCCATGTGCTAAAGGTTTGATCCCAGGGTGGCGCCACTGGGAGAGGTATTTGCCCTTGAAGGGGATGTGCCCTTGAAGGGGATGTGCCCTTGAAGGGGACCCTTGGACCCTCCTTGCTCTCTGCTCCCCAGTTCATGGTGGAAGTGGCATTTCTCCACCACGCATTCCTGCCATGACGTGTTGCCTCACCACAGGCCCAAGGTACTGAGGCCAATGGATCATGGGATTGGAACCTCCAAAACTGTGAGACAAAATAAACCTTTTCTCTTTACATGCAGATTATGTCAGGCATTTCATCACCCTCGGATACACAATGGAGGCTCGTTGGCTCTCAGAAGCTTCAACGCCTATCCAGTGTTCTTCATCATCTCTATGTACACTTACTCTAGATTTCCAGAAAAGTTCTGATGGAGCACCATGTGAGTCAGGAAGCATCATGACTTGGCTCCTGGGGACATTCTCAAGGCAGTCACCTCCCTGAGAACAACCCTTGGCTCACTCAGCAGAGGCCATCAGTCCCATGGTGAGTCTTCAAAAGGCTTCAAGTCAGCTGGAAGAATCCCCTTTCCCAGGCCTCAGGGCTTGGTCTAGCCACACCTTTTGTCACCATATGTCTGCGTAAGAAAGTTTTTGTGGTAACTGAGAAGGATTTCTACAAAAGTTCCTTGACACAAATCCTAAATATGATCCCCCTTTTGCAAAAGTGCTCACCTCGCCGTCAAGGGGTCAATGTAAGGTTACTACACATCAGAAGCCAGGTGACACAGTTTTCTTCCTCTCCTGGGCACAAGGAGCTTTCTATCTGGGACATAGCAGCAGAGGGACAATGAAGCCATCCCTTTTGGATGTGCTTTCTCAGACTCCTGCCTCACCCTATATAAGCAGAGGCTTTGCTGGAGGGCTCTTGTCTGAACCGAACTTGAGCACCCCCACACACACCCTTCTTCAGTGTCATGACACATTGCCTCAGTGTCCCTGAGATAACTGGGAAGAGACCAGGTCCAGAGACAACACTGAAACAAGCAGCCAAGTATCAACTTTCTTCTAGAAGGATAGGACCTATTGCACAGGCCTTGACCACTGTCTCCACCTCCAGGACAGCAGCAAGGCAACATCTGTCTTTCTTCGAACCCCGGGATGCCCACCCTGTCCTTTCAAACCTCAATGAGAATTAAGGTCAAATTTCTAACACCTGTTAAAAGACACACACAGGCATTGTGTGTGATTCTCCTCTGGCCCGCCCCTCCTCCCACTGTTCCCCCAGCCCTTGGCTTTCAGAGGAGCCCCATTATGTGCCACAGTGCTGGAAAAGGAGAGGGGGAGGAAGCCAAAAGGTGTTGACAACTGGTTTTGCTCCTCCTCACAAGAAATGGGAATCAGCCCTCTCCATAACAGAAGTACAAAATCACTATAATTTTTACCTGCCAAGACAGAGCGATTTCAGGGCAAACCTGATTTGAAAGGGTTTCTGGAAGTTACAGTTCTATCTGACCATTTCTCATTTTTCAGATTTTATTTGCTCGGGACTCCTGAACTGATTCATGCAAAGCAAATGAGATTTCATAATAGACCCTGCTACAATTCCACTCCCTGGGGGCAAACCTATTCATTAAATGTCACCGTGGTAATGCTGCCCAGCTGCTAGGGAAAGTCTGTGTGCTATCTGGGACCCCGCAGGAAGACGTGCTTCAAGTTCATCTTAGGGAACTTAAGGCTGATAACTTGTGCCTTCTTACTGCTTCCTTCCGAAAGATAGTTGCTCAGGATGCTCAGAAAAACATCCATTCATGGCTGCCTAGAAAATTGAGCATTTTTTCCTGATAGTAATTTCACCAGTTTCCCCTTCTCCTAGGCACCAGATGTCAACAGAAGGAAGAAATCCCAGAACAAAGCATATGGCACAGGCTGACGAGAGCAGGAGGCCGCAGGGCAACTCTGAATCCACTTCGGCTTCTATTACTGTACACATGGATTCGGTAGGGGGAAAAAAAAAAATCCTTATTTATTTCTAAAGCACTCCTCTCTTGCGTATTTGAGACTTTTTGTTTTTTTGGTGGTGCTGGGAATTGAACCCAGGGCCTTGTGCATGCGAGGCGAGCATTCTACCAACTGAGCTATATATCCCTAGCCCCTGTATTTGAGGACTTTTAGACTTAACCAGGAAATCAAGAATAAGTAAGACTTTTCTTTACAATGGGGACAAAATTTGCTGTCAGTTCTTGCTAGTGGTGCTCAGTGGAGTGATTTATTTATATATTTATTTATTTATTTATTTATTTATTTATTTACCTACCTATCTATTTTGATGCCAGGCTAAAATTCACCCTTTTAAAGTGTGCAATACAGCCGGGTGCAGTGGCGCACGCCTGTAATCCCCGCACTTTGGGAGGCTGAGGCAGGAGGATCATGAGTTCAAAGCCAGCGTCAGCAATGGGGAGGCACTTAGCAACTCAGTGAGACCCTGTCTCTAAACAAAATACAAAAAAAGGTCTGGGGATGTGACCCAGTGGTCGGGTGCCCCTGAGTTCAATCCCCAGTACCACAAAAAAAAAAAAAAAAAAAAAGTGTGCAATACTTTGGTTTTTAGTATATTCGCAGATGTGTGCAACTATCACAACTACCTAATTTTTGTTCAATGAAGGAATGAATCACAAGCTTATCAGTAACACAGCTTTAAAGTGCCAGGCTGCATTCTAAACACATTCTATGAATCAATTCACCTAACCACCCACCCCTACAAATCTATGAAACTGGTACTATTGTTACAGTATTTTATGGAAAAGTCAACTGAGATTTGGACATAGGTAGTCTGGCTGCAGAACCGGCATTCTAAAATTCTGTGATTCAGTCTGAAATTTCTGCTTCTATTAAAAGAGGCGCTGACACAGTGAAGTGCCTCACTTATTACATCATTCATGCTATGAATAAAAACAAAATATCAACAGGCTTCCTGTTCATGTTTATGATGAATTTGTCCTGAGCCAAAAAAATGTCTCTTTCCCAGGAAGTAGCAAGAAGACTGCCAGATGATATACCCCTAGGTGTGGGAAGGCATCTGCCTCATTTTGGGGCCCCAGCACCTGACACAAAGTGGAATTTCAACATATGACTGAACAGTACCAAACCAACATCGCCCGCCACTGCACCACACACAGACCACTTAGATGTCTCCATCAAGGTCACTACTAGCCAGAAGGAAGAGCCAGGTGGCCGTGGCAGTTATTAAACAGAAAACAGACCCAAATCACATCAGCAGAGCCAGAGGCCTTTGAATCTGATATTAAGGCTGCTCTTTTCTTTTTGGAGTGATAAGAATAAATTGGTCAGAATAAGCCAAGGAGAAATGCCTCATCTTTTATGCATAGAAGGAATAGCAAGGAACTGGCGGCTCACTACACTCTAATTGCAAATCAGACACACGCGTGTGCCGGTGGACATCACAGACTCACTGGTTCGGGGGATTGATTGAATAGTGCTGTAGATTTAAGTAGGCAAGGAGGTGGGTAGACTTAGAGATGGACTACCCTGACACTGCTGCTCCCAGCCCCAACCAGGATAAGCAGTGGCCTGCCCTGGTGCTCTGGCTCTAGAAGCTCAATACTCCCTTCTTCTGAGTCTCTTAACAACCATCACTTTCCACTGCTGTCCTCAAATGTTGTGCTTTGGCGGGGGGGGGGGGGGGGGGGGGGTTGCTCCAAAATAGCCCGCCCAAGATGGGGAGGGGGGTGTGGAAGGGAAGAATCACAGTCATGTATTTTTATGCTAAAAAAGGGTCTTCTTCCCCACTTCCCCTTGTTTCATACAGCTCCCCCAAGAACAAAAAGGCAATTCTCAGGCTTGAGAGCAGGCCAGATGTGATCTGCTTTCAGAGCTCAGGGTCCAGAGGAAATCCCAGGGTTAAAAGGAAGCCCAGCCAGAGGCCTGGGTGGCTGCAGGGAAGGCTGGCCCATTTCTGTTTCTAAAGCAAATCACAGGCCCAAACACAAGCAGCTCAAGTTAAAAGCAGGCCAGCCCCCAGGTCTCTCCCCCCAGGAACTCACAGCTACCAAGAGTGTGCAAAGCAAAACAGCCAGTTTTAATATTCAATAAGTTTCCATCCTGCATCATGTATTCTGGATGATCCCCTTACACAATGTCCCCCATTGACGTGGTTTTCAGAGAGGTCTCCGTGGGGATTTTCTGGGGTTTTCTGGCAGTCCCTTGCTCCCAGGCAAAAATCCCAGGGCAAAAGGGAGCCGCTGCCTCCCACTCATGCTTGGCACGAGAAAAAAAAGGTCCAGCAGCCTCTGACTGTTACTTTCTGGTTTTTCTCTTTTTTTTTTTCCCTATCAAATTTTACGAACCAGACACCCAGATATTGATAGGAAAAAAACACAATGGTCAAAGGTAAGGGTAACTATCAGCAGAAATCTTTGCCAGAAACAGCTGAAGGATGTGGCCAAGCCTCCTAGTCCACTGTGCAAAGTGTACAACTGGAGAGTAGCTTAGGATCTAGACCTAAAGGACTGACAGCAATGGCTCCAGCAGGTACCTGACCACCAACACTCACAGCAGCATTATTCGCAACAGCCAAAAAAGGGGGGCCACGCCCACTGGATGGACGAATGGATAAACAGAATTTGGTGTATACAGACAATGGAATAGTATTCCTCCATAAAAAGGAATCAATTCTGGCACAAGGGACAATACAGACAAACCTTGGAAAGATGATGCTACGTGAATGACGCCAAGACACAAAAGGACAGATGTTGTCTGATTGTGTTTGGGATGATGAAAAAGTTCTGGAAATAGATAATGAGGATGGTTACATGACGCAGTGAATGTAGTTAATGCTGCTGGATTTCCTGGTTAAAAATGGTAAATGTTATGTATATTTAACACACACGCACGCACGCACACACGCACGCACACACGCACGCGCCTCCCAAAGGCTGTTTTAGCCTTCTTTGTATATCCAGCACCTTACACCCTCCGGCTCAATAGAAGCAACTATACGGGGCTGGGGCTATGGCTCAGTGGTAGAGCACTTATCTCACATTTGTGAGGTCCTGGGTTCGATCCTCAGCACCACATTAAATAAAATAAAGGTATTATGTCTGCCTACAACAAAAAAACAAAATTAAAAAAAGAAGAAGAAGAAGCAACTATACAAATGCCTGCAAAGCTACCTTCTGAGCAGCCGGGTGGTTGTGAAGTTACTGCTGACCAGTTTACAGTGTACCCCCAGTGGCCACAACAGGGATCCTGCAAGGATCAAACCATCTCTAACAATTACCAAAATGATCCCACCTGCAGAAGGACAAAGGGAAAAAAAAAAAATCCATCTGGCTTTACTTCTCCAAAAGCTTTCTGCCCATTAACCTAGTAGATTTCATTTAGATTCCCCCTGTCCGCAGAAACTGAATGTTTGCGTGATAACCTAGGTCGTGAACACGGATGTGGTCCCAGATACACACCTGTTTGGCACAAGAATAGAAAAATAGTTCTTGATGAGTCTTCAAAGACACCATTATTTTACTAAAGACACACACATTTATTTGAATGAGGTCTTTGAGGCAATTTATTCCAAAACCCTCAAGGATTTATTTATCTAACAAATAATTATCGATTACCTACTATGTGCTAGGAGCCCAACATTCAGGGCTGTAGGGTTTATTCTCTGATTCTGAATCTTTGAAAATCAATTCATTCTCAACAGCTTGCCCATTCCTCAGTGGTCCACTGCCAGGGAACATATTATCCAGGGGACACAGTCTCCTAATAAAAGCATCGTGACAAAGTATTCTGCTCACAACATTTCTTTAATTTCTTCCAAAGCTTCAAAAGTTCGAGAGAACAAACGCATGAAAAGATAAAGGGAGGCTCAGGCTTAATAAGGGCTGCCCAGGACAAAGATGAGTAGGGCCTCTGGCTGTCTTGTAACTTGGTTACTAAATCAGGAAATGAGTTCATCTTCTCAAGGACTCAGTTGTCTTTAAACTACTCTTTCTAAGGACATCCCCTGTGCCTGGTATTGTGGTATCAGATATACAAAGATGCAGAACACACACACCCAGTGTGTGATGATGACAGGCCCCAAGACAGAAGCATCCAATAAGGTGGCAAGCACAACGGAGACCAGGGTCCCCAGCTGTGGTACCACTGATGTTTAGGGCCACATGATTCTCTGTGGGGATCACTCTGTGCCTTGTACGATATTTAGCAGCATCCTTGGCCTCTAAGCCAATAGCACCCACCTGTCATGACCAACAAAAATGTCTCCCAACATTGCCACATGTCCCCTTTGAGATGAAAGGGCTCTTGCTTGAGACCAGTGGGAAAGACACTGGTGTTGGGAGAGCGCGGGACAGGGATTCGTAAGCCAAAAGGGCATGGCTCAAGAATGCCTCTCAGAGAACCTGCCATCTGAATTGGGTCTTAGGCGGGGAACATGAGCAGTTAATGGGACAGGGTGGTGCAACACACTCTGAATGGCAAGCAGGCCAGTGCCAAGTGCAAGGCCGCCCTGGGGGAGCCCGGGCTGGAGCACAAAGACCACAGAGGTAGCCACCGTTTTTCATCGTTAGACTAATTATGGCTGGCTTTGCTTTTTTATTTATTTGTTTGTGGTGCTGAGGATCAAACCAGGGCCTCACACATTCTTGGCCAGCACTCTATACCACTGATCTACATCCCCAGCCCCAAGTTTTCAGCCTCCATGAATTCTCATCCTGTATTTCTGATATTTAGATCCAAGACAATATTTCTGCTCTTTTGGCAATGGTAATCAGTGCTGAAATTATGTGTCAACTGCTGATCTGATTTCCTCTCTTTTTATGCCTTGGCTCTTTATCCTCAGATGCCAGGTTGCCATCTCACTGATGCCCTGACGGGCACAAGAGCGGCTTCCAGCATGCCCGTCTCCCTGGCTATCGGAGTCCCACGGCCACTTGATTTCCACTATTCTCCTCCAAAATGCTGCACTTCGTATAGAGTAAGTGGTTGTCTTCTTATAAGTCAGAAAACAGCCGATCAATCAGTTCTGAAAACATATGTCTTTTTGGAAGGTCATCCTAGAGTAAATGTTTATAAGATTATTAGAGGGGGGGAAATCTGGCAACATGGCCTGAATGTAGAGGGCACGTGTTGTTTTGATCTGACAACCAGATCCCTCTCCTTCCCTTAAAGAACTCTCCCTTTTGCCAATCTCTACCTTTTGCCCTGAGGTCTGGGGAAGCCTTCACTCACACTCACACACACACACACACACACACACACACACACACACACACACACTGCCCTCTAGGGGAAGCACATGACTCAAGCCTGACCAATCAGAACATTCATCCCTGCCACACCATCAGGGGCAGAAGAACCCATCAGAGTCAATGAGACTTCATTCTTAAACTTGTTGGAAACTGTAAGGAATTGAGAAAACACGATTTTGCCAGGCGCGGTGGCGCACGCCTGTAATCCCAGCACTTGGGAGCCTGAGGCAGGAGGATTGAGAGTTCAAAGCCAGCCTCAGCAATGGCGAGGCACTTAGCAACTCAGTGAGACCCTGTCTCCAATAAAATACAAAAAAGGGCTGGGGATGTGGCCCAGTGGTCCAGTGCCCCTGAGTTCGATCCCCAGTACCAAAAAAAAAAAAAAGAGAGAGAGAGAGAGAAAACACGATTTAAAAGCCTGGAGCTGCTGCCCGTCATCTTGACACAACAAGCAAGAGTCTGCCAGAAACTAGAATCAACACAGGGAGAATCAATGGTGAAGAGGGGCAGTGGTGATGTCATCTAAACTCCTGAATCCCACAGTTCCTGAAGAATATCTCTGTACCTTTCAGTAATATGAACCATTAAATTCCCCTTCTTAAGCCAGATTGAGCTAAGCAAGCCTCACTTCTTGTTTCTAGTGGCATTTCAGTGCCCTTAAAACCACAAAGAACTTACATAAACAGTTCATGTTTGAGCTGGGGTTGTGGCTCAGTGGTAGAGCACTTGCCTAGCATGTGTGAGGCACATGGAGATCCACTGACAACTTAAATGAATACTTTTAAAAAATAGTTCATGTTTAAGCTTACCAAAAAATAGACTTTTTCATTGTCAATATTATTTATAGTATTTAGTTTATCTATACTATGTTACAAATTTCTTAAGGTTTTTAAATATTATATTGTACAGAAAGAAACTGAACAAATTGTGTACATGTATAAATGTCATGATGAATCTCACTATTATGTATAATTATAAGGCATCAATAAAAATTTATTAAGTATATATAACATAATACATTATACCATTCAACACTCATCAGTTCACATATATAAAGAAACAATTAATAAGTTCACAGCATTTTCCCATTTATAACTCTCTGAGAGAAGGATCAGCAACTCAAATTTCACTTCTGAACTCTCGCTCAGTCTTATGCAGGAAAAAAGTCAGACACTGCTCTGTGACCAGGATATAAAATGTCTCAGCTCTATCTTCAGAAGTAATAGTAAATGTGATACCCAAATGGGCCAATAGAAATTTGGAAAAAGCAAAATATATTGGGGGCTAGCAAGCGTGGGTCATAGGTTCAATCATCAGTACTGCATACACATATGTATAGACACACATATTATGGGGGATAATGGAACTGTTCTAGATCTTGATTTTGCTCTGTGTAAATAGAAAATAAATAAACCTTAAACAAGGAGAAGAAAACCCATCTCACACATACACACACATACACACACACACACACACACACACACACACATAAACCAAGTGGGCTCAGAAAAGAAATAGAGATCACACACATTACTTAATCAATCAACACATGCAAATCTGAAAGACTTCTAAAAATAAAGTCCCCCTCTCTTAAGTTTGAGTTAACAGACACTGCTGGTGACCATGGCCAGGGCCTTTGTGGGCTTGAAAAAGTGCACCTGGGCGACTCCATGCTTCCTGTCCTTCCTTTGCCACCACCATGTGGATGCATACACAGGTCACACAGCTGTCTTCCCCACTCTTTTCTTTTTTTTTTTTTTTTTTAATATTTATTTATTTGCTTTAGTTGTACACGATGAGTTTATTTTTACGTGGTGCAAAGGATCGAACCCGGGTCATGCACGTGCGAGGCGAGCGCGCTCTACCTCGGAGCCACAACCCCAACCCCTGTCTTCCCCACTCTTCATGCAGGCTCAGGGAAACACAGATTTAAAAAAAAAAAAAAAACTGCCACCAAACCCCTGCAAGGACCAGAACACCTAGCCAGAAGAGTGTCTGAGTGGGAATTCATGTCACCATTTTCAAACCCTAAAAAGGATACACACAGCTTTACCCATGCCTGTAAACCTTGGCAGCACATTCAAGGTCATGGCAAATAACTGGAGCAGATATACCTTCCATGCATTCCATGGCTCAGGGGCTATCTGCCTAGCTTCCAGCAGTGCATCTAAGATCATCATTAGCTGGTTTAGAAATCATTGCAGCATTGAGGGCTGGGGATATAGCTGAGTTGGGAGAGTGCTTGCCTCGGATGCACAAGGCCCTGGGTTCAATCCCCAGCACCACAAAAAAAAAAAAAAAAAAAAAAAAAAAAAAAAAAAAAAAAATCATTGCAGCATTGAATAATCAGGTAAAAATCCCACAGAACACTTCTACTGAAGCTCTACCTCCTTGAAAAGAAAGCCCTACGTAAGTGAAGGTATTACAGTCGTTGCCAGGGGAAAAAGCAATCATTTACTGAAACTTAAAAAGCAACAGCATTTGTGTAACCTTAGAGCTATCCTGCTTTGGCTTTCTTAAAGAAACCTTGCCCGCAGGAGCACAGACTCAGCTGTTTGGAACTTCCAGTCTGAAATGCCAGGGACACGCTTTTGCTCTCTGGGTGACCCAACACCTTGAGTCCAGAAATGCAACGTCCCTAAAGGACAAAGGGGAAATGTGTCTTAAGGAGAGCAAGGCACGAGAGGTGTACATTCTCAACAGCCAGCAGCAGAACTCCACAACACAGAGAACCGCGGGGACCTACCGTGAAGAGAGAGAACAGCATCCAGGTGGCGATCATGACCTAACTCTGCCTTGGTTGCACTTGATCTTGAGAACCGGCTTCTCCACAACTTCGCCCTGGCTTCCCTTTCTTCGGTTGCACCTCCAGTGTAAGGACACAGCCCTCAGCCAGGTCACAGCGTTTCAGGTGAAACAGGACTGAGCTCGCATCCTGCACCTGTGCGCAAGTACCTGGCGGCCGCTGCCCCAAAAAGCACACAGACTGCAACGTGAACCGGCCTGACTTATCCAACTCAAAGGTGCAATTTGGAACCATGTTCGAGCCTTCAAGGGCAAATGAAACAGGAGTCGCCTCTATTTATTTTTACACAGCTACTAATGATCAGATTACATTTTTATCAGATCGATTATGATGCTACGAATGCTAGCTGCTAATTGAATTCAGCTGTAAGGGGATGGCAAGCCCGGGGTACGCAGTGGGTCGTGAGTTCATTTGCCCTTATTTTCATGAAGTCACGATGACTTATTCTATAATACAAACAGCAGAAAGTGACCTTCAAGGTGTTCCTCCTGTAAAGCTGCTGGCTCTCCACAATAAGGAAGAGTCACTGGACACTGTGTTTACAGTAAAGAGAAGTAACTCTATTGGTTCACACAAAGGCACCTTTACAAAGAGAGGAAGAAAACCTGTTTAGCAAAGAGGCAGGAGCAAAGAGAGGAGCAGGCACCTCGTGAAAAGTGATACAAGATGAAGCCAAGACACCGATGCACCTGTTAATGGGACAAGAAAATATAGTTCTCGCCCCCTTAGACACAAAATTCAAAAATCCCA
Organism: Tamias sibiricus; assembly: GCA_025594165.1. Classification (NCBI taxonomy): domain Eukaryota; kingdom Metazoa; phylum Chordata; class Mammalia; order Rodentia; family Sciuridae; genus Tamias; species Tamias sibiricus. The sequence goes on along the minus strand of CM046657.1, from coordinate 197,403,210 downwards.
CTTTAGCCAGGAGCAGTGGCTCAGGCTGGTAATCCCAGTGGCTTGGGAGGCTGAGGCAGGAGGATGGTGAGTTCAAAGCCAGCCTCAGCAAAGGCGAGGTGCTAAGCAACTCAGTGAGACCCTGTCTCTAAATAAAATACAAAATAGGGCTGGGGTGTGGCACAGTGGCCGAATGGCCCTAAATTCAATCCCTGTTACCCACCCCCCCCCCAAAAAAAATCCCACTTTTGTCAAAAACTGAATTTAAAAGTTTTGTTGTTGTTTTCAATATCTGCTTTTTAGGAGATTTGAATAAAGATATGGGAAATTCTGCTTTAGGCATCAGTTAGGATAGCTGGCTCCCTCCTACAGCCCAGGGGCAACCTGGTGACCTCATCCTTTTTTCTGCTGGAGTCTATCAGTATGACCTCTTATTGTAGTCCCAGTCTAGGTGCTATTGGGAGAGGCAGTGGAATCTCTTGGGGAGCAGTTAGGTTGCTGGAGGCAGCCCTTAAAGGGCTATTGGAATCCTGGCCTCATCCCATCTCTCTCTCTCTCTCTTTTTTTTTTTTTTTTTTTTTTTTTGTGTGTGTGTGTGTGTGTGTTGTTGTTGTTGTTTTGTTTGTTTGTTTGCATGCTTTATATTATCTCTAGATCATTTTCACTCTACTTTTAAAAATTCTACAAGACATATCTAGTCTTGGCTTCAGCCCCAATTTCAACAACAAGTGAAATTTAAGGAGGCAGTGCTTCGAAATACATCCATGTGCTCCTTCACAAGTAATCTAACTTCCCTTCTCGCCTCTTCTTACATCAGCCCTCTCAATGCCCTCCCTCCCACCACTCCACCGTACACTCTGATCTGCCTGAAGCCTTTCTAATTGCTATTTCCTCTCTCCCTCAATGCTCTTCCTTGGGCTCAGCACTGTCCTATAGAACTTTCCTGATGAAGGAATTGTTCTGTCTCTACACTGTCTGGCATGGTAGCCACTAACCACATGTTGGCTGTCATCTACTGGATACACACTCCCTTTCTCCCTTCTCAGCACTTATCACCACCCGAAATGATGCTTGTCTATAGTTGCTTCCTGGAACAGAAACCTTGTCCATCTCACTTCCTGAGTCTCCCAATACCTAGAACCGTGTTTGGCACACAGCACTTAGGAAGTCTTCGTTGACTCAATCAGTGAACAAATCAGCTTATCTGGCTGGAGTGCCATCTTGGTGGAATGGAAGAAGAGGGAAATCCACCAAAATGGCTAGTGAATTGCTTTCATCAGGTCTCTGACAGACAGAGCCACGGTCCACAGCGCTTGCACAACATCCAATTCTGCATCCAAATGGCGAGAAGGTGAAGGAGACTCCAAACCAGGGTCATAAGTTTGGAGACTTAGAGACTTAGGATTCTGCAAGGACAGTCACGAAGCTCCTCTCGTGGAGTGGGTTAGAACAAATAGCCATAACCCCAAAGGCCATACGATCAGTCTCAGCCCTAGCGGGGACAAGCTGTGACAGGTACCATAGTACAGTGACCCACACAGACATGGTCCACCAACCCATGGAGGTCACCACCTCCTCAAAGAGACCCACGTTGGTAGCATTAAGCTAAGGCATTAGCTTTGTGGCTCTGCTGACAGGCTGTGGTGCCATGAAAGCACAAAAGGGGACACCTCACTCAGCAGGGTCAGGAATAGAAGGCTTCCTTGAGGGAGGGCTGATGAAGCCAGGCAGAACTACTCATGCTAGCCAGGCACGGTGGCACACGCCCCCAATCCCAGCACTTGGGAGGCTGAGGCAGGAGGATCACGAGTTCAAAGCCAGCCTCAGCAATGGCGAAGCACTTAGCAACTCAGTGAGACCCTGTCTCTAATAAAATACAAAAAAGGGGCTGGGGATGTGGCCCAGTGGTTGAGCGCCCCTGAGTTCAACCCCCAGTACCAAAAAAAATAAAAAGAACTACTCATGCTAGAAAGAAGGACTGGCAGGGTGGTGAGAAGGTCAAGTGTGACAGGAAGGTAGCTGTTCCTGGTGGGAATTACAGCAAAAGCAGACACCTACACGTGAAATGGCATAATGCTTAGAGGCAACTGCAAGCAGGGTGTGGAATGGCAAGGAATAAGGCTAGAGCCATGGGTGGGGTGCACTCCTAAACCCCTAGGCCTTGAATGCCAAGAGCTTAGAGTTTTATTCTTAGAGCCCTGGGAGAGAGGCTTAAAATAAGGAGATGTAATGACTACCTGTTTTTAAAAGAACTTCATGACCCCAGGGATATACTGGTGGTGAAGAAACGGGAAAAGGGCATTGCACTTAAGATAAATACAGTATGTAGGACAGGGACAGAAAATGCTACCTGGGTGTCCAGAAGTCTGATGGCCCAAAGCAATACAGAAGCCAAAGACAGGCTGGTACAGTCGTGTCATTTGGACTGACTTTATAAGCTAATGCATATGCACACCCACACACCACTGTGGACTCCTGAGCCCAATGCCTACAGGTACAACAGTGATAATCAAAAGTTCAAGGCCAGCCTCAGCAATTTAGCAAGGCCCAGAGCAATTTATTGAGACCCTGCCTCAAAATTAAAAGGTCTGGAGATATGGGTCAGTGGTTAAGCACCCCTAGGCTAAATCCCTGATACAAAAAGAAAGTCAGTCAGTCCGCCAGCAAATAGTGACTGGGTCATTCTCTGCAGCTTTTCAAGGACCTCTGTGTGGGTCTGGCTAAGCATACTTTAGATTCAAATCTAGCAAACATTTATTTAGCATGTGTGCTAGATGCACGCACAGACATTATCCCCTCAATAATCATAGCAATAAACACATGTACCAATAAGATTAAAGAGCTGTTCTATTGCCCAGAAAGCTGCAATTAATTTTGTATATTTCAATTCATTTCACTTTTTATATTTAAAAATTTTTTACCTTCACTGAATAAAAATGCACATAGCAAGCACATAGTTTTTTTTTTTTTTTTTTTTTTTTTTTTTGTGGTACCGGAGATTGAACTCAGGGGCACTCGACCACTGGGCCACATGCCCAGCCCTTTTTTGTATTTTATTTAGAGACAGGGTCTCACTGAGTTGCTAAGTGCCTCGCCATTGCTGAGGCTGGCTTTGAACTCGCGATTCTCCTGTCTCAGCCTCCCAAAGTGCTGGGATTACAGGCGTGCGCCACCGCGCCCGGCTAAGCACATAGTTTTTAAAAATCACATAGTAGCTGGGCACGGTGGCGCACGCCTATAATCCCAGTGGCTCAGGAGGCTGAGGCAGGAGGATCATGACTTCAAAGCCAGCCTCAGCAAAAACAAGGTGCTAAGCAACTCAGTGATACCCTGTCTCTAAATAAAATACAAAATAGGGCTGGGGATGTGATGCTCAGTGGTTGGTCCCTGGTACCAAAAATAAATCAAATGGTAGTTTAATAGTTAAATTGTCAAAACAGTTGCCCCACATCCTCTCCTCAGCCTTATACTACTTTTAATTCTTACGGTAAGTCTACACTTCTCTAAGTAAGATATTTCGGTTATATACAATTTAGACATTACCTGTTAACTTCCCATCTGCTTGTTCTCCCAATATTTTTATTTACTTCACAAATTATGGTTACTTATTCTTCATTGCACTTATTATTAGGATAATGTAAATATTGTATTCCACTGACCTAAGAAGTATATTGTAATTATGTTTCCTTTTCCGAAGTTAATGATTACCTCATATGCCAATTGCTTAGTTTTCTACGTACATGTTACTAACTCCTCCCCAAAGTCCCAAATCTGTGAAACCTCCCAATAACATTTCTAAACATTTCAGTACAGCAGAAAAATCTATGTGTTCCATTTTGTCCCACAGACCCCTGTCTTCCTGCCCCAGCCTTCCTTACTTGATTGTTAAGACTTCACTTTACACTCTCTCAAGCTTGGATCCCTGATTTTCTGCAACCTACACCTTCCACTTTTTTAACTTAGTTCCTCATTTTGCTGGAGCATATCCACCAGTACCTTTCTCTTTCCTTTTCCCACATTTGGTTTAATTTGAATTACTAGTTTAAAGTACCTAATAGTTCTGTGGATTTTACAGAAAACGATTCCTCAAGGCCACCAACTCAGCCTGCTTCCCTCCAGTTCTTCTTCCAAGACTTTAACATCTTTTAGGTGATTTTTGGCAACAACCTTATATTGTTTCTTTGTGATTATTTATTGTTGTTGGCATTATTTATTACTTCCTAATATGAAAAATGATAATTTAGTGATTTTTCCTACCTATGCCCTTACCACATGAAGGTACCATTCCCACTATAATTATGTGAAAATTTTCAAAGATAGGATTATAATAATGAAATATTACTTCCAGCTGAGCAATGTAGTTAAAATATACTTTCTTGAGCATCTTACTGTTTTATTCAGAGTTAATAACATTATTTCCCCTCCCTTTAGATTGTTATTTTATCTGTAGGTCTTACTAATTTAAGCATAAACTTCAAATATCTCTAAGTCTCTTATCATGAGATTGAGATGCATAGATTCTATCAATTTTTTTTGTGGAGGGGGGGGGTATGGGGGATTTTACTCAGGGGCACTTGGCCACTGGGCCACATCCCCAGCTCTTTTTTGTATTTTATTAGAGACAGCTCTCACTGAGTTGCTAAGTACCTCACCATTGCTGAAGCTGGCTTTGAACTCGTAATCCTCTGCCTCAGCCTCCCAAGTGCTGGGATTACAGGTGCAGCTAAATCCTATCAATTCTACCTTACAAAGGAAATCACCCCCTGGGCCTCTGACACACAGGGAGCACAGTTCCTGCCATCAGCATCTAGAAACTTTCCCAGCCTCTTTCTGCTCCTCATTCCCTTTCCTGTTTTACTCCATCTCAGTGAGCTACCTTCTCTAGCTGCTTCTTGAAAACTTATGTCTGAAATGTCATTATTCTATCCTCACACTTGAGTGAAAGTTTGGCTGGATATAGAACTTCAGCTTTAAAATCATTTTCTTCTTGATGGTGGTATTGCTGCTGACAACATCTAAAGGAAATTATTTTTAAGCTAAAGTTTTGTCATTTTGCAAACCTAAACATAACAGCATCCTAAATCGTTAATGGGGAAGGCTATATATATATATATATATATATATATATATATATATATATATATATATACTCATGTATATAACATAGTGCATAAGGCTTAGGAATATTTCAGCTTTCTTAAAACTAACCAGGCATCCTTATTTATCCACACATACTGCTTCAAACTACTGCCCAAAATTTTACTGCTGTGGTCTCCTCTCCTGTTATCTCTGCATTTATGGACAGGCACCTTTAAAAAAAAAAAATTTCCTTCAGTGAAATAAGCCAGTCACAAAAGGACAAAAGCTATGTGATACACTTACATGAGGTGCTTAGAGTGACCAAACTATATGACAAAAAGAAAGATTGTAGTTTCCAGTTACTGGGAGAAGCAAGCAGTGGGAAGATAAAAAGTTCTAGCCAAGTACAACCACAGAAATGTAAAGTTGTGTTACAATTGTGTACAATGAATCAAAATGCATTCTGCTAGCATATATACTTAATTAAAATAAATTAATTAATTTTTTTAAAAAAGTTTTAAAGCCGGGTGCAGTGGCGCACACCTGTAATCCCAGCACTTGGTAGGCTGAGGCAGGAGAATCGTGAGTTCAAAGCCAGCCTCAGCAATTGTGAGGCATTTAGCAACTCAGTGAGACCCTGTCTCTAAATAAAATACAAAGCCGGGCGCGGTGGCTCACGCCTGTAATCCCAGCACTTTGGGAGGCTGAGGCAGGAGGATTGTGAGTTCAAAGCCAGCCTCAGCAATGGCAAGGCACTTAGCAACTCAGTGAGACCCTGTCTCTAAATAAAAATATAAAAAAGGGCTGGGGATGTGACCCAGTGGTCAAGTGCCCTTGAGTTCAACCCCCAGAACCACAAAAATAAATAAATAAACAAACAAACAAATAAAAAATAAATAAAATACAAAAAAGGGGCTGAGGGTATAGCCCAGTGGTGGAGTGCCCCTGAGTTCAGTCCCCGATACCAATAAAAAAGTTCTAGCCAAGAATGTTGGTGATGGTTTTACAACAATGTGAATAATTTAATGCCCTGAACTGTACATTTTAAAATGGTCAAAATGATCAATTCCATGCATGTTACAGATTTTACCACAATAATGAAAAAGGACAAAGACTACTTTTTTTTTTTTTTTTTTTTTTATCATTCTTAATGAAGTTTTTATTTGGTAGAGGGCAAAAGCAGATGGTTATAATCAGTCTACTATCTTTATGCAGAAGTCTTTTATAGGTAAGATTTTTTATTTTTATTTTATTATTATTATTATTATTATTATTTTGTACACTATTCTGTAGGCCAGATCAGTTGCTCTAAACTTTAGGATACTTAAGAGTTATTACAAAGGGTTTTCGACATAACACCATGTGTTGTTTCTATAGACTGTACTTAGTATTAGGTGACTTCACGGGTGAGTTTTACCATATCAGGTTTTAGAAACCAGCCCTCCCATGTTAAGATGCTACTGCCTATATGACCTTGGGCTATATTAACAGAAAAAGGAACGTAAGAACCAGAGCAGTGATGTGAACAGGATGCCTTCTCCACTCCACATATTACGAGGGTTGAGGTTAGTGGTGGAGGGCTTTAACTGGTGGGGGAACTGGGGATATTTAGCCTGGAAAATTGTAAGTTTTGATGAGTTGTGTGGGAGGGTTCATGTAAGCAGGAGAACCCTACCCCAAAATCTCCCCCAAATCAGAAGGGCTCTCATAGGAAAGAGGGATACACAGACTCTGTGAAGCCCCAGGAAGGATTAGGCCCAAGAAAAGAAGCCATTAGGTGAGCCATTCCAGTTACTAAATAAGTAACAGGAAACAGAATTTCCTGTGGCTCGGGTGGGCTACCACTGGAGAATGAAGCCGGGTTGTTGGCAGAAAAGGCCCCTGGGGAAGGGCTGCTGGTCCCTTTCAGGCCGGGGGTTCTCCATGAAGCGTTCGCAGTCACAGGAGGTTGGCCGAAGCAGTCATCAAAATGCGGTACCCTGCCAAGTGCAGAGTAAACCAGGGATGCTCTATTTTAAGAATGTGATCCACTAAGAAAAGCAGACTCCTCAAAAAGGAATACATGATTAAAGGCAATATGAGGGCCACAAGGCTAGTCCCACCCCTGCCTTTCCAAAGTCTCTTTTTTTAACAATGTAAATTCTAAAACATCAACAGTGATTCTCAATGAAACACTCTGGTGTGAGTTCTGAAATTGTTTTTTCCTAAGAAAAATATCTTTGGATCATCACATTTCTGAGACATAAACTTTAAACTTGAACTTATTTGATTGTTTCTTTCCCCCAAAGTACTTATTTCTTTAGAAGACTCTGAAGCAAATGAACTCTTAGAAGAATCATCATGTATTTATTAAAATGTGACCCCTAGGGGTTGGGGCTGTGGCTCAGTGGTGGAGCACTTGCCTACCATGTGTGAGACACTGAGTTCGATCCTTAGCACCACATAAATAAATAAAATAAAGGTACTGTGTCAATCTACGACTACAAAATGTATTTCAAAAATTTTTTAAAAAAAAATTTTAAGTCGGGCGCGGTGGCGCATGCCTGTAATTCAAGCACTTGGGAGGCTGAGGCAGGAGGATCAAGAGTTCAAAGCCAGCCTCAGCAATGGTGAGGCACTTAGCAACTCAGTGAGACCCTGTGTCTACCAAAATACAAAAAAAGGGCTGGGGATGTGGCCCAGTGGTTGAGTGCCCCTGAGTTCAATCCCCGGTACCCCCGCCCCCCCAAAAAAAATTTTGTTAAATGTGACCCCTAAAGCAATAACTGTTTATTACCAGCAGATTAAAGCAGGCATCCCCCTACTTATTGTACCCCTGCCACCCTAGTACTGGGAATTAAGCCCAGGGGCATTCTACCTCTAAGATACACCCACAGCCCTTTTTGTTTTTTAATTTTTTAAAAAATATTTATTTGCTTTAGTTGTACACAATGCGATTATTTGTACGTGGTGCTGAGGATCTAACGCGGGCCGCGCACGTGCTAGGCGAGCGCTCTTGCCGCGGAGCCACAATCCCAGCCCTTTTTTTTAATTTTTTTTTTTTTTTTTTTATAGTTGTAGATGGACAGCATGCCTTTTATCTTATTAGTTATTTTTATGCTGTGCTAAGATCAAACCCAGTGCCTCACGCTAGGCAAGCGCTCTGCCACTGAGCTACAGCCACAGCCCTCCACAGTCCTTTTTAAATTTTTCTTTTGAGAATGGTCTCACTAAATTACCCAGGTTGGCCTTGAACATGCCTCCTTCTGCCTTAGCCTCCCAAGCAGCTGGGATTCTAGGTGTGCACAACCACCTCAGCTATACCCATTTAAATATGCATCTTTCATTCAGTCTCTGGAAAGACATCACACAAATCAGGCATTCTTGAGCTTTTGTTCACTGGCTTCTCTGAGAAGCTCTAAATATTCCACTTATCAACAAAATTAACAATGAACACAGCTTTTACTGGCATTAAGAGGTGGAAAATCACCAGGAATGACAACAGTTACTTCTGCCCCAGCACTCTGAGCACAAGGCTACTCGCTTCTCATAACCAGGAAGCACGGGCCAAGCAGACATTCAGCTGAGCTGCCCGGCACCCCACACCTCTGTGGTTTTGAGTACCCATAATTATCGACCTTAATGGCAATTAGAATCCTCTCCTTATAATATGACATTATGCATAAAGATGAAAACTGATAGGATGTGTGGCTTTTTCTCTCCAACGTTTTCTTCCTCTTAGGAAAACAGAAGACACCTAGGATCCAAATGCAGCCTTCCCTGCCCATTGGCATCACCAGCATGAGGCTCCTCCTCAGCTGCACCTTTCAAGTCACCAGCTGGACTCGAGGCTGACAGGGGATGTGTGCTTGTCCCAGGCTGCCTGGCACTGTGCCCACCATGCAGTAGCTGCTCAATGTCTGTGTATAAAACTGGATGATGAAGAGAGAGCAATCACTTTGTATAGAGGGAAACCCAAGCCTCCAATCATAGACCAAGAACAAAGGGACAGAGACAGCATCACACTCTGCACCCTTCAGAATTCAGGGTACTGCTCTCACCATTGAATGAATCAATTATTTTCCCTCCAGGTCTTTTCCATACTATTCCTTGTACAAAAACCCAGGGAGACTCAAAATTAACCTAACAGGTTTTTTTTGTTTATTTGTTTGTTTTTTGATACTGGGGATTGAACGCAGGGATGCTCTATCCCTGAGCCACATCCTCAGCCCTTTTATATTTTATTTAGAATCAGGGCCTCACTAAGTTGCTTAGGCTGGCTTTGAACTTGCGATCATCCTGCCACAGCTTCCCAAGATTCTGGGATTACAGGCATGTGCCACCCAGCTTCTTTTTCTTTTTCTTTTTAATGTTCATTTGTTTTGGTTTTTGGTGTTGGGGATTCAACCGAGGACCTAGTACCCACCAGACAAGGGATCCGCCACTGAGCTACGTCCCCAGGCTCCTAATGTCTCATTTTGAAGATTTAAATACACTTGCATATCCTCACTCCTCACTGGACATCAGAGAGTCATATTTGCTTCCTTTCTGATAAAATGCTGACCAGAGGAAATTTTGAGGCACTTCATCAAATCTTACAAATGGGAAATAATACTTTTTGGCAGGCTAATGTAAGATAATCACTGAGGGCAACAGAGTACTGATTTTAAAAGCAAACGTATTTATTCAGCCAAGGTTGAACTGCCCAGGGCAATATTTCAAATGAACTACACAAGCTTCCTAAAATTAGTCGTCCTGTGCAGTTGCTATTGTTGGACACCTTTTAGACAAAGTACAGCTAAATGTATTTTGGCCACAGGGTCAGGAGGCCACCACGGCCATGAACAGTGTTCTTGGAGCAAACACTCCACGCACAGCCACAGCTGATTCTCTCTCAGATTACAGAGCAAATGTGTCCTCGGCCATTATTTTTAAATTACTTGGAGTCAACAGTAGTACAAGGGCACCAAGTGAGATGTTTTCCTAATTAAAAAAAAAAAAAAAAAAAAAAAAAAAGTCCCCCAAAGAGACTTTTGATCAAAAATTACCCTCATCACAAGGGAATGAAAATAGAATAACAAACGGATATATAATAAACACTAAGAAAAACCTGAAAATATTATTTCATCTGCATTTGGGGATTAAAAACTCTTTTCCCAATCTGCTTTTAATGACATTCCCAAACAATGGGAGACAAAAACAAAAATATAAATTTTTAAAAATTCATAAGCACTACCTGGGCATGGTGGAGCATGCCTGTAATCCCAGTGATCGGGAGGCTGAGGCAGGAGGATCCCAGGTTCAAAGCCAGCCTCAGCAATTTAGCAAGCCCTAAAGCAACGTACCCAGGCCCTGTCTCTAAATAAAAATAATAATAGGGCTGGGGCCATGACTCAGCGGTAGCGCACTTGCCTGGCATGTGTGAGGCACTGGGTTCGATTCTCAGCACCACACATAAAATAAATAAAATAAAGATCTATTAACAACTAAAAAAATTTTTACAAATAGTAATAACAATAAAGGGCTGAGAGCCGGGCGCGGTGGAGCACACCTGTCATCCCAGCAGCTCCAGAGGCTAAGGCAGGAGAATCTTGAGTTCAAAGCCAGCCTCAGCAAAAGCAAGGCCCTCAGCAACTCAGTGAGACCCTTTCTCTAAATGAAATACAAAATAGGGCTGAGGATGTGGCTCAGTGGTTGAGTGCCCCCAAGTTCAATCCCTAGTACTCCCCAAAATAATAGTAATAATGAAGGGCTAAGGATAAGGCTGAGTGATTATGCACCCTGGGTTCAATCCTCAGCACCCCCCAAAAAAATGCCATAAGTGCCCCAAAAAAGGTCATGTTTTTAAAAACAGAATAATAGATCATTTCAGAAGAATTCATCATGGGAGAATACATAGCTCTCACATATTCAGCAGATGGTAACTGAATGCCTTCTGTCGACCAGGTCTAGGCTACTAGTATTCCTGAGTAGGTCTAAGAACCCCAAAGAAGGGCACCATGTGGCTAATATAATGAAATACACACACAGCCTATGCCAGAAATACACTGGCTGGTGGATAAAGACAGCCCCTGGGCCAATCTGCTCACTGGTTCTAGTAAATACAGTTTTAATGGAACGCAGCCAAGCCTGTTCATCTACATAATGTCGAAGGCTGTTTTCAAGTTTCAATAGAGAAACTGATGAGTTGCAACATAGACCACGAGGCCTGCAAAGCCTCAAGTATTTACTGTCCAGTCCTTTGCAGAAGGTGCTGGTCTAAATTAAGGCAGTATCTACAGGAGAGTGGGGCAGGGTCTAGCCGACATTTCCCCAAATAGCTTTGGACTTCCAGGTACTGAGTTATGAGAGCTCCTGGGCCCAAGAGCCAGAGACCTGAGAGGCACGTCCAGCCTCACCAATTACCAGACAGCTCACATAACCTCTCTGCATCTGGGGTTTCTCACCAGTCCAGGGGGAGAACCAACAGTAGCTTGGGACCTCCTCCAAGAGGTTATAGTATGTTGGCCACAGTGAAAGCCCAACCTCAAAGTGAATGCACTGTAACACTAATTACAAAGCAGTGAATGTGTGTTTGCAACATGCCAATTGCCACACTAGGTGCTTTCTTTCTTGTTACTTCATCCAGTCCTCACAACTGCCCTATTAGATGGGCACCATTATAATCCACTTTCATAGATAAAGGAACCAACACTCAGAGAGGTCAAGGGATTTAGCCAAGGTCACACAGCTGAGGCTCAAACCCAAGACTATTAACTACTGAGAGCACTGATTCCCCAAATTCCAAATCCCAAATCTATCTATGTCATGGAACAAAAGGCCCATTGGAATTGCTTCTCAGATGAGTGCTGGGCCTGGGCCCAACACAGATGCTATGATCTGTGTGACAGCCTCACGCAAGCGCTAGAGGTTAGGAATTGCCCATTAAATAAACATTAAAGTCCTATCTACACAGACAGGTGAAAGGGAGCCCCAAGCAAGAATACAGTAATCTTACCTTGACAGGTTCTAGGATCAATTTCAAATTACTAGGTAACACATAAAAAGTGGCTTGAGACACATTCACAGCTCAGAGGCAGTCTCTGCTATTTCCACTCTACACAGTCTAGATATTATGTATTCATAACCTGAGACCCGTGTGTGCATGCGTACAGGTTCCCAGGTGTGCGCTCAGTTGTGTATTTTAGATGCTCAGAAGTAAGAATCCATATATAATAATGTGGTAATACTAAGCCAATTAAAATTTCTTTAACACTAAAAAAATAGTAATAATAATAATCTGAGACCCTACCTTGTTTCTTGATAAATCATCTGACCAAGAAATAATAGGAAAAAGGTAACAACATAGGTTATATTCCATAGGTCTTGATTTTATCTCTCTGGGTTTTTAAATGGAGTCTCACTTGGCAACCTGCCAGATTTTTTTAAACTGATACATAAAAACATGAAAATCATACATATTCGGGGGGTACCAAATAATGCTTCCAGACATGTAGACATTGTGGCAACCTGTAAGATTTTACCATGGCCAGTTTCACCTTTGTGAAAAGCGACGGGAAAATAGGTCCTAGGAGCCTACATAAGGATGTCAATTTATCCAGTATTTTCACTTCCGGGATTTTATCAAGCAAAAATGACCAAGGATACTTACAAAAATCTAAATATCAGGATGCTCGCTGCCTTGTCAGTTATAAAGTCAGACTCTGGACACCACCAAGTCACCCAACGTAAGCCATTATCTAATTAAGATTCAATGCAGTACGGCAGCCACAGAAGGCCACGTGTAGGAACAGATGAGTTCGTGTGGAAGGACACTACACACACAACTAGCCTGTCTTCTTTACAAATGTCCACGTCCTAAAAGATGACAAGAAGGACTGAAGAACTTTTCCAGACTAAAGGGGGCTAAAGAAATAAATACCTGAATGCAAAGTGGAAGTCCTTTAAAAATGCTACAAAGGATATTTTGGGGGGAAAAATTGAAAGACTTGAAGATAGAGTGTACATTAGATAACAGTATTGTATTAATGTCAAGTGTCCATTCTCCTGAAAATATTTTTTTCTTACTTTGGTACCAGAGATTGAACTCAGGGGCACTTAGCCACTGAGCCACATCCCCAGCCCTATTTTGTATTTTATTTAGAGATAGGGTCTCCCTGAGTTGCTTAGCACCTCGCTTTTGCTGAGGCTGGCTTTGAACTCGTGATCCTCCTGTCTCAGCCTCCCGAATCACTGGGGTTACAAGCATGCACCACCATGCATGGCTCTGAAATTTTTTAAATTTTTTTTTTAGTTGTAGATGGACACAATACCTTTATTTAATTAATTTATTTTTTTTTATGTGGTGCTGAGGATCGAACCGGTGCGTCACAGGTACAAGGCAGGCATTATACCACTGAGCTATAGCCCCAGTCAATGAATTTTTTAATAGTGTCACAGCTATATAAAGTAATATAAAGGGGCACAGTAGCTGCAACTTATTTCAAATGGTTCGGGAAAAAAATATATTAAGAAGGATGCACAATGTGTGTATAATATATAAATAAAACATAATAGACATAAATATGAAGAAAAATAAAATATGGGAAATATCAACAGTTGGCAAAGGGAATGCAAAAACTGCACTATTCTTGTGATTCTTTTCTAAGTTTAAAATTGTCAAAATGGTGGCTCGGGAGGCGGAGGCAGAAGGATCACAAATTCAAAGCCAGCCTCAGCAATTTGGCGAGGCCCTAAGCAACTGAGTGAGACCCTGTCTCTAAATAAATATAAAAAGGGCTGGGGAGGTGGGTCAGTGGTTACGTGCCCCTAGGTTCAACCCCTGGTACCAGAAAAAATTTGTCAAAATGAAAAAATAAGGTATATACTTGAAATTTTGTTACATGGGAAAATGTTTCTGCTGAAGTGAGCAAAAACACGAGGATACAGACGTGCATATTCAGCACATGTCAAGAATGGGGGCAATTTAAAAAGTGTATATTAGAGCCAGGTGTGGTGGTGCACACCTGTAATCCCAGTGACTCAGGAGGCTGAGGCAGGAGGATTGCAAGTTCAAGGACAGCCTCAACAACTTGGTGAGATCCTGTCTCAAAATAAATAAATAAATAAATAAAATAAATAAATAAATAATAAAATTTAAAAAATTAAAAATATATTAAAATAAATAAATTAATTAATTTAATTAAATTTAAAAATATATAAAAAATTTTAAAAAATAAAAAATAAACAAAGCTTGGGATGTAGCTCAGTGGTACAGCACCTCTGGGTCCACCTTTAGTATAAAAAAAAGGTACAAGGGAATATAGTCAAAAGAAATAAGCCGCCGGGCGCGGTGGCGCACGCCTGTAATCCCAGCACTTTGGGAGGCTGAGACAGGAGAATCGCGAGTTCAAAGCCAGCCTCAGCAATGGTGAGGCACTTAGCAACTCAGTGAGACCCTGTCTCTAAATAAAATACAAAAAAGGGCTGGGGATGTGGCCCAGTGGTCGAGTGCCCCTGAGTTCAATCCCCGATACCACACAAAAAAAAAAAAAAAGAAAGAAAGAAAGAAAGAAAAGAAAAGAAGGAAAGAAATAAGCCTCCAGTGCTAATAGTGGCATGTCATTCCCAAGTGTTAAGATTCTGTTTGAGTTTTCCTTTCATTGTTTTGATACTGTTTTGTATCTATCTTTTTGATAACTAAGCATTACTTTTCTAATCAGGAAAAATGAACTCTTAGAGGGAAAATTACATATTTCTACAAACCACATAAACATCTTATTCAGTCTTCAAACACTTTTTATGTACCAGCTTGATCCTTCTCATCAGTGGAATTTGAAGATAAGGCATCTAATCTTAGATTAAATCCTGTATACAGCAGCACTATAACCTTGGCAAATATAACAACATATCTGGAATGTCTTTCCACTCAAACCTAAGAGCAAGGGACTGGTGTATGACAAATTGACACTTCACGCACGGTTTTCCAGAACCTTCAAGATTGTCAACTGACATCAAAACTGACTGAATTCCAAATCATATTCTTCTAATCCATTCCTTATAATGTTTTTTTCTTATTTATAGTTCTACAAATTAGAATACTACATGTGCATGTAGAATATTACATGTGTATATGTAGTATTTTTTCTGAAAAACTGGAGTCCATTCCCAGGCGTAATGCCCCATTATTTCTAACACTTCCGTGCACAATTCCTGAAAACAAAGACATTTTCTTGTTTATAGTTGTCAATGGGCCTTTTTTTTTTTTTTTTTAATGTGGTGCTGAGAATCGAACCCTGTGCCTCACACATGCTAGGCAAGCGCTTTGCCACTGAGCCACAACCCCAGCCCAAAACAAAGACATTTTCTACCTAATCAAAATCCAGTCTCAAAGCCTCACAATTGACATTGATAGAATTTTCTACCACCTAAATCACAGACCCCATGCAAATTTTAAAACTCGTTCCGATGATGTTCTTGCCAACAAAATATACCCAGGGTCCCACAGAGTTTCATTTTCAAGGCTCTAGTCTCCTTCAATTCAGGATATTTTCTAGATCTTTCCTGACCTTGACACTTTCAAAGATTATAGACCAGTTATTTTGTCAAGTGCCCCTCCATTTGGAACAAAACAGTAGTTAAGAAGTTTACAGTAAGTAGCAATCAATAGCCCAATACTAACACATCTTCATAACAATGACATTGAGAAATATACAGCAGTTTTTCAGAACTTGCAGAGAGAAAAGAAAGCAGGGGAGAATTCCCAGACTGTAGACACAGCACTTTGCCAAAGGTAAATCTCTCCTCTGCACAGGTCACAGAAGTGGTGACATTTAGTTGTGGAACCTCTAATCCCTAGGGACACTGAAACATAAATATGATTTGCCCTCTAGTTATACCCTTGGAGCTGGCATGGAAAACACGCTCAACTCATCTGAACTTTCTTGTTTGCTCTGTTAACAAAAGGCTTTTAGTTGAGATAAAACAACAAGCTGGGCTAACCCTGGCCTGAGTGTGTGGATCCCACACAAAGTGATCCAGAAAGTGTCACGGGTCCTTGCAGAACATCTGATAAATGTCCTAGCAGCCGTGGCAATGCTCAGTTCAGGTCAGGAGGCTCCCTTCCTTCAAGTGTCCCGGTTGAGAGGACCTCCAGGAACTCCCGTGGAAGAACCACCTGTAGTTGTTTCTTTTTTTTTTTTTTTTCCACTCAAGTGCCTTCTTTGCCCAAAAGCATGTGTTTTATCTGAAAACACAAGACCTGCGATGACGCACGCCTGCTCAGAACACTCTGTCACGAAGATGGACTTGTAGATAGAGGCTTCAGGGCTTTGCATGAACGACTCATTCAGTGCCCTGGAATTTTTAATGAGGTTATCACAGGAGAGATGCAGAATCGATGGTCATTTTCCTCCCTTGTACCTGGCGAGCACGCTGGTGGAAACCGATCCTCAGGTGACACTTCTCAGTGGTGCCAGGTGAAGGGTCTAGAAATAAACTGTGATGTAGTTCTCCTTGGCACTTGTCCATTTTCTAATTAAGTGGTTCTCTTTAGAAAATCAGAATGGAGTGGATATATGCCAAGTAAAGCAGGGAAGAAGGGAGGAAAGCAAGCCAGGTGAGCTAGAGACGGGGCTTTTCAGGTGTCCTATTGAGGGAGACCTGGGGCAGAACGCAGGAGAGAGAAGATGCCAAGCTGAGGAACAGAGGAGGTGAGGGATCAACCAACCAGAGGCTGGTCTGAGAACTGGGTTACCTCGCTGCATTTGAAGGGCAAGACTCACACACAGACAGACTGTGCTCCGGGTGGCTCATGCTCCTCTAGAACGCTTCTCCCCCAAACACCACTGGTCCTGCACCCCAGGACCACGAGTCCTAGCTGCAAACCTCACTCAGAACAGTGTCTCCCTGTCTCCACCCCCATCCTCTCCACAAGCTCTTGCTGCAATTCTACAAGACACCAGAGGACACAGGACAAGTCACTTCTCTTAGATCCAGCTTCGGTTTTTCTTCCTTTTTCACAAATGACAGCGTAGGGTAATTTTAGTGTCCGTCTGATTCTAGAAAGATCCAAGCTTAACAGCGGGCAATTTGGGGAGGCCTCTGATACATTAGGGACCACTCAGCCACTTGCCAGGCTGAGCCACGGAGGTGGTCCCGAGTGGGCCCACCACCCTCAGCAACTGCAGGCAGTTTGACTTCAGGGTCTTTTGCGCGGCCCTTTTTTGCTGTCCTGGCTTGGGCTGGCCACTCACCCATCTGCCACCCACAGGAGGGTGAGCCGCACTGGAGGAAGTCCTGCTTGGGCGCTGGCAGCCCGCACCACAGCTAGACATCCCACCCACCCTGTATCTCTTCTGTGCCACCCTGTCTGCTGAGCGGCTGCTTCCGAGAAGCAAGAATTTATTTGATAAATTCTCAGAGCGTGATGTTAAGTGCCCGATCTTGGAAGGCTGCTGTGGAATCTTGCCCTCACAGAAAAGACAAAAGGAGGAAGGATGGGAACACAGCCAGGCAGGCGTCAAATGAAAGGTCAGGGGAGAATGAGCCTGCCTCCTGGTCCTCGTGGCCACAGCCCCCACCAAGCCCTCAGTGGACTTGGGCCACCGCAACCACCTCCAGATGCATCCTCTGCCATTTCTGAGATTTCCAAATAAGTGGCAAAATCTGTCAAAATGTTTTAATCTTCCTGTATTAGATCTGGTTTCTTAACAGGGCATCTAATGTGCACCATCCCTGACTCTTACAGTCTAAAAATCATTACACAGGGAGGCGGTGGAACTTATCCCCCGCAATTTTTCCATTTCTTCAATTTCCTGCCATTGTCTAGATTACAAGACCAGTAAGATGCCTGGTGCTGAAACTATGCAGACAATTAAAATAGACGACACACCACACATCTGCAGCTTTAATGAAACAAGATAAATCTCGAAAATGTATGCAGAGTGAGATATGCTGCCCCTCGGTATATAAAGTTATTGAGTTCAGCATCATCTCAATGTTAGAGCCCTTTTTCTTAATATTTCGTGATACAACAAATAAAAAAGGCTTAGCCTGTCGCTTTTGAAAGGAGAAAACTGGGTAAAGTCCTAAGGAAATGATGAAGACTTAGATTTTTTTTTTTTTTTTTTTTTCCTCATTTTCTCATCCACTTCTTTCTCAGCCTCCACCCCCACCTCTGTCTACATCAAGGTTGCGCTATAATGGAACTGTGGCTAAGATTCCACATTTCGCCAATAGACCTATGCATGGTATTTCCCTGAGGATGGTGTTGTTTGGTTCAGAAAATTTTCCTGAGAAGGAAAAATTGAAAAACTCAATACAAGGAACCACTGATAACTCACTCTTTACTGTGTACTTATAAACTTGCTGTCTGCACTATCTAAATATATATATCAGCAAGAAAATCACAAGTTGCCAGATTTTTCTACTGGATCTTGTACATTTATAAACAAGGCACATGAAGTCCATATGAATAGTGATGGACAGAGCATAGGTGCTCCTAAAACCCCCCAAGATTTTACCATTTGATAATACTAGATCATCCTAGGAGAATTTTACAGACCAAGTTTTAGCCACACCACCCATGACAGTGCTAAATAATGTGAAAATATGCCCCTTTCTAAGCACCAGTGAACAGGGCAGTCACCGGACAGAAAAATTCCTAAACTAAAAATAACTGATGTGGGTGAGGAAGGAGGGGTTACAGGGGACTAGGAGCCATCCAGGTGAGCACTAACAGAATTTGAGAAAGTGAGCTTAGCTACGGACTGTTAAAGACATTAGAGAGCCGGGCGCGGTGGCGCATGCCTGTCATCCCAGCACTCGGGAGGCTGAGGCAGGAGGATCTCGAGTTCAAAGCCAGCCTCAGCAATGGCGAGGCACTTAGCAACTCAGTGAGACCCTGTCTCCAAATAAAATACAAAAAAGGGCTGGGGATGTGGCCCAGTGGTCAAGTGCCCCTGAGTTCAATCCCCAGTACCAAATTAAGTAATTAATTAAATGTGACTAATAATTACAAAAATGATAAACAGAATTTTTAGTTTCCAGGAAAAAATATTATTATTTTAAAAATTGGCAATGCTCTTTTTGTGAACTACCCAAACAATAGTGAGAAGTTTCTTCTGCTCCCCTAATTTGTTGGTCTGCCTCCATCTGGAATTTTGTCAGATGCAAGTGTGTGACTTTGAGCCACTCATTTAGCTTCTGTGAGACTCAGTTTCTTTGTGTACAAAATGGGTCTGGACAACATCGGCCCAATCTCCTCTCAGGGGAATGAGAACGGATTTCAAGTAGGTGAAAGTGTTTCCGCAGTGGGTTTTGTGTGAGGTTGCCTCTGCTAGGAGTCATCATCTCGTGCTTCCCTCTCTGCAGTCTGCCAGGATGCCCGTGGGGTGGGGATGTGGCCAACCCTCTTCCTCTCCAGCCTCCCCATTACTTAGCCAGCAGGGCAGCCTCCCTCCGTGAGTCAGGGCAACAAGGGTGGGCATCCTTGACTTGATCAAATGACATTAGGAGAACGGAAATAGTCACTTGATTATGACTTAACCAGTAAACGTTCTTGTAAAATCACCTCTGGATCATGTTTGCATCCTTCTGATAAACCAGAGCAGGAGGAAACTGACGCATGTAGTGGCCCTGGGAGTCACCGGGTTGCAGCTATATCTCCAGTTCCATTTGTCCCCCCAAAAGACACAGATCTGAGGAGCAGCTGGATCGGGTGAAGCTATCATTTCCTCAGTACCGCCAGGTCCTCCTTCCTACCCTCATCCCACCATTTTAGAAAGATGAAGCCAAGAAGTGAATGTCTGCATCATCTAATCATGGAGGTGACAGGGGGCCCCCACAAGCTCATCTAGTAACTTATACCCCAAAAGAGTAGTTGATGAAGACAGCTGAAGGTTTTGTTCCATCAAGAACATGGAATGGGGAGGCTGAGACAGGAGAATTGCCAGTTCAAAGCCAGTCTCAGCAACTGCAAGGCACTAAGCAACTCAGTGAGACCTTGTCTCTAAATAAAGTACAAAATAGAGCTGGGGATGTGGCTCAGGAGTCGAATGCCCCTGAGTTTAATCTCTGGCACCCCCCAAAAAAAGAACACTTAATGGAGGGCTGCTAGCATAGTGTAGCACAGTGGTAGAGCACTTGCCCTGCACACACGAGGCCCTGGGTTGAATCTCCAATAAGTTGGGAGGTGGGTATGGAATATGGAAGGATTTAACCAGATTAACACACTAATAAGCCACAAGAACGAGATGCAGTGGACTTACATTAGAAATACACCTGTCTTGGGGCTGGGGTTGTGGCTCAGCGGCAGAGCGCTCGCCTCGCACGTGCGCGGCCCGGGTTCGATCCTCAGCACCACGTAAACATAAATGAACTGCATTGTGTACAACTAAAATAAATAAATAAATATTTTAAAAAAAAAAAAAAAAAAAGAAAAAAAGAAATACACCTGTCTCATGACCAGAGGATCGTCTTCTGTTCCTGGGACTGAAGTCAACTATGAGGCATCCACAAATAATAATTAATATCTGTAGTCTTCAAAACACATGTTAATGCACTTGATTATGAATGTCCAGGGGAGGGAAATTTACTTTTACTGAAAACTTGGTATGTGCCAGCCACTTTGGATTTATCATAGCACTCAATTCTTACCAGCAATAACCAGTCATAGGGAATATTAACCCCAACCTGCAGTTTACAAAACCAAGGCTTTTAAGAGATGGAATCGCTGGATCAGGTCCTTCTGGGCTCCCGGCCTCTGCTGGGCTCTTTCCCTACAACCTCTTCCTCTTAGAGAGGGCTACCTTTGGTTTTGTTGACACTGAAGATTATTCTATATCTTTGGGAAATAAAATCTTGGGCTGGGTATGTGGCTCAGTGGTGGAGTGCTTGCCCAGCATGCATGAGGCCCTGGGTTCAATTCCCAGCACGGCAAAAAAGAAAGAAAAACGTACTGGAAATTTTAAGTCAAGGTGACACTGAAAAATGTTAACTTCCTGTACTATATTCTCACGTCCACATTATAGGAGCATTCCTTGGCAAATGCTCTTGTCACTCTTGTCACCCTTGAACTAGGAGAGGAACTGCTGTTTTTTAAAGAAAATTCCAACCTTGCTGTCCCTCCAGGAAACCTCAGGCACACCACCAGAGCAGCCAGAGCTCTAGTGAGTCCATCACCTCACTATAACCAGGAAGTGTTACCAAGGCCACTGTCATTGCCCTCAGCAACTACGCCACGCCACTGCTCAAACCCTTTCCAAGCTCCTCAGCTGCCCCTGTTAAATGGGAGAGTACAGAAGCCTAATCAGGAAAACAGGAAATGAACAAAAACACAAAAAACCAGCCAAGTGAAATCTGCTGGAGACTCTTATCCTTCTTAACCAACCCATCACGAAAGTGTATTGAAGAAAAATACAAAACTCAAAAGGATTAGACATTCCATGTAATTCCATCTGACCCAAGTTCTATGGATACTTTATATTATGTCTTACCAAAAAAAGTTTGGAACATAAACAAATGAGAATTTAAACCCAATCCGGGAAATTCTCACTTGCTAAATCCTCACTTGCCTAAAGGGCACACAAGTGGTTTCAACTGTAGCCACCTCATCACTGTCAGGAGACTTGGGCAAAAAGCATCCAAATAAATAGATAAAATAGATTTCCCAGTTTCATTTTCACTTCTAATGACAAATACAAAAGTAAATGTTAAGGCAGCACATCCTCACCCTCCCCACTTCAGAGAGGCTGAAAAGTCCTCAACTTAGAAGAAATTCCTGATCAGAAATGTTTAATAGGGGGCTGGGATTGTGGCTCTGCGGTAGAGCGCTCGCCTAGCATGTGTGCGGCCCGGGGTTCGGGGTTCGATCCTCAGCACCACGTGCAAATAAATGCATTGTGTACAACTAAAGCAAATAAATAAATATTAAAAAAAAAAAGAAATGTTTAATAGGCAACTCCAGAAAACCATGGGAGGTGCAGAAAGAGCCCCAGGAAGGTGTCTGAGGGGCCCCGTGCTAATCTAAGCAAAGCTCAGAAGTCTGCCAGTTATGGTTCAAGCCATTCAGCTTCAACACATCATTCAGAAAAAAGTCTACAACTAACATTAGTAAACAAAAACACAGAGCTTAGTCCCCAGGAAAGCTGAGACCTGGATTTTTCTTCTCTCTCACAGTATTAGCTTACAAGCTTAGCAACAGCAGGGTGGAGGAGGAAATTCCTCCGTTCACACCCCCCCACCCCCCCAAATGCCTTTTGAAAGGGGACTGTGTACAATGCTTTTTTTTTTTTTTTTTTTTTTTCAAAAAAAAATCTATTGTTGGGGCTAGGGAGACTCAGATGTTTTTTTCTCCTGACTAATAATGGACTCAACTGCCTTGAAGTCCATGAACTCCTGAGTGGGAAATACCAAGCAGACAAACATGAATAGGTTAAGAATAGGTTAAATAATCAGCCAGATGATGTGTCTTAAACTTCGCTTCTAGAATATTTTAAGACATGCGTTAGCAGCAAAATATCTCATTCAACAAAGTTATTTAATTTTACTCTATTTGTAATTTTAAAAAGTTTTCCTGGGGCTGGCGTTGTGGCTCAGTGGTGGAGCGCTTGCCTAGCACTTGGTGCGGCCTGGGTCCAATCCTGAGCACCACGTAAAAATAAAACGCATTGTGTACAACTAAAGCAAATAAATAAATATTTAAAAAAAAAAATTTCCTGGGCCAGGCACAGTGGCACACGCCTGTAATCCCAGCACTTGGGAGGCTGAGGCAGGAGGATCACAAGTTCAAAGCTAGCCTTAGCAATGGTGAGGCCCTTAGCAACTCAGTGAGACCCTGTCTCTAATAAAATACAAAAAATAGGGCTGGGGATGTGGCCCAGGGGTCAAGTGACCCTGAGTTCAATCCCTGGTACCAAAAAAAAAAAAAAAAAAAAAAGTTTTCCTGGGCTGGGGTTACAGCTCACTGTTTGTTAGCCTGTGCTTAGCATGCATAAGGCCCTGGGTTCAATCCCCACACCCCCTCCCCCAATAAAAATAGTAAGATAAAAAGTTTCTTAATTATTACTAGGGGGAAAAAAAAAAGAGAGTATTTTATAACTTTAAATAATCTAAATATGAAGTCTTTACTGCAGGGAGAGCCATGAAGTCACTGTCCACCCAAAAGAGACTGGACCCCAAGCATCCCACTCTCCCTAGTCTGACCAGAGTTTGAGCAAGCAAGCTCCCTTCAGGTCAGTCAGATGAACTAGATGAACATTAGCCTAACAGTAGTTCTTCTTCCTCATTCTGTATCCTCCCAATGATATTTTTCTTATCAGTCATATGATAAAGCAAAGAGCTATCTCTTTACTTGATAATGAGTCTTAAAAAATTAAACTACCAAGCCGGGCGCGGTGGCGCACGCCTGTAATCTCAGCACTTTGGGAGGCTGAGGCAGGAGGATCGCGAGTTCAAAGCCAGCCTCAGCAATGGCGAGGCACTTAACAACTCAGTGAGACCCTGTCTCTAATAAAATACAAAAAAGGGCTGGGGATGTGGCCCAGAGGTCGAGTGCCCCTGAGTTCAATCCCTGGTAACCAAAAAAAAAAAAAAAAAAAAAATTAAACTACCATAATTTTAAAGGTAGGTAAAGTAGGAAAGACAGAATAGGGAAGGTGAACACTTGGAAAACTGCAGCAAATACAGATACTAATATTGCTGGTCATATTGTGAGGACAAAAAAGGATATATTAAAAAGAGCCATACAGAATGACATTTAGTAGGCAAAATGTTGCTTCCTCTATATTCTAGTATTGAGTGCTAACCAGGTGCCAGGCTCTCTGTTAAACTCTTTACCTACATTGTATCATTTAATCCTCCCCAATTAACTCCAGAATGTGAGTACTACATCCCCATTTTACAGATAAGGAAACCAAGGCTTACAAAGGTTCAATAATTCACACAGTAACGTACATAGAAGTGACAAAGCCAGGGTATAAAAGCTGGGTTACCTAAACCCTGGAATCCTGAACTTCAACCTATGCTCTCTACAACCATCTTCTTCCTAAATCGCCAAGCCATCCACTTTGCAAATCTGCACCTACTCTCCTGTGACACATCTTGAACTGGCGTCTCACATTATGTAATTTTGGCACCATAATTTACTTTTTCACATTATTTGAACTTTGTATTTTTCCTAGAAATAGTGAACTCCTTCAAAGCAGGGGCAGAGAATTCTTTGGATTCCCCTGGGGAGCTCAGGGATGGATACAGCATGCTCAAAACAAGGGCAAGACAAAAGACGGAAGTGCCCAAGTGTCCACCACTGGATGAATGGATGGACGGGGACACACACACACACACACAAAACACAAAAATGGAATCTTGTTCAGCTTTTCTTTCTTTCTTTTTCCTTCTATTTTTTTCCCTCAGTGCTGGAGACAGAACCCATGTTATTCTGTTTTTAGAAGGAAAGAAATTCTGACATACGCTACACCATGGATAAATCTCTACACCATGGATAAATCTCTACACCATGGATAAATCTCGAAGATGATATAGGGAGTGAAAGAAGCCAGTCTCAAAAGGACAAACACTAGTGATTGAACTTATGTTAGGTTTCTATAGTAGACAAGTTCATTGAGACCCAAAATAGATTGGTGGTTGCCAGGGGCTGGAGAAGGGGTGAGGGACAGCTGTTTAATGGAAGAGTTTCAGTTTTGCAAACCAAGAGCATTCTGTGGGGGGACAGTGGTGGTGCCGGTGACTCCACAACGTGAGTGCACTCAACGCCACGGACCTATCCCCTTAAAATTAGATGATAAATTTTATATCATGTGTATTTTGCCACAATTAAAAATGAAAAAAAAAACAAACAGGAGGCAAAATCTAGAAGAACAGGCTGGGGCTGTAGCTCAGCACGCAGGAGGCCCTGGGTTCCAGCCCCGAAAACAAAACAAACAAAACACTGGAACAGATGCCTGTCCCAGAATGCCTTTTCTGTACCGTGGGGCTTTCAGGCAGGCCACACTGCTGCCACGGATGTCCAAAAGCTGGTCCTCCATCAGAAAGTCATTCTGCTGGTGTGACATTGCCAGGAATGAGCCATCTGAGGCTCTCTCTGCTGTGCTCAACAGCAGCACAACCCGCTGGTCACCCTCTGGACATGCCCTTCCCAGACAGCCACGGAAGCAAGAGGAAACTTCAAAACTTCAAGAAAAGTATGTCTTTGGGACCTCAGAGCCCGTCCTGTGTGGGGGGGCGCCCGTATCTGACTCTTGAATAGCAGAAGACAAGTCCAGGCATCCACCCTGTCCCTTATCATGGAGTCACTGTGGCAAAACTACATAGAGTGGGAGGGGTGGCTTCTACCCTGGGCATGGGCTGAGCCTGAAAAAACAACAGCTTGGGATTCCTTTGATGACAGGTGTGGTAAAGAAGGAACTGCCCCAGCCCCAGGGCCAGAGCTGCCTAGCAGTAGGCAACCCTTCACCTCCGGTCCTTTCCTACACATCACAGCCCCACAGCCTCCACTGAGGACCCACCACCCACCACCCAGCCTTGTCTCACTGGATGCTCTTCAAGTGAATGGGCCACCTGGACCCTCAGATACCCTGAGCCAATCACCACAGGGCATTCAGGGCCTACTGTGTTCTAGGCTGGGCTCGGAGGTCAGGCAAGACAGGCGCTTCCCTAGAGGGAGGAGGAACCCGTCACCACTGGAGAATTCAAGCTGACTTTTCAGCTTTGGCTTCCAAAAATTGTCTTGAGTGCTCTTGTTGTTGTTGTTTTATTTTTGTTTTTGTTTTTAATCATATTCAGTACCTTCTTTCACAGTTCTCTCCACCTTCTTCTTCCTTAGTGTAGGCAGCTAAGCTTCTGACTGCTCACTTCTGGGCTCTGATATCCAGGAATCCAAGTTCTTCCTGGCTTTCATGAAAAATCTAAGCCACCAATGAGATTATGCAAGGTGTTCTAGAAAGGGTCCTTTCTCCCTCCTCTGCCGGTGTTTGTCCCTGTTCCCAGAAGGCTCCTAAAGGAACTGGCAAGACTTCAAAGAGGAGGCCTAGGCTCCAGGTCCCCAGAACTCCCAAGGAGTCCAATGTCTCGTCCCACACCTGCAAGGGCTAATGGAGAGCTTCAAACTTGATCATGTGGACAGGAATAAAAAGCAACATAGCCATGTGTTATGGGATGAACCATGCACCTTGCCCCACCCAAGTCTTATGTTGTAGTTTTTTTTTTTTTAATTTGTTCTTTTCAGTTATGCATGACAGTGGAATGTTTTTTGTTTGTTGTTGTTGTGTTTGTTTGTTTTGTACCAGGGATTGAACTCAGGGGCACTTGAACACTGGGCCATATCCCCAGCCCTTTTTTTGTATTTTATTAGAGACAGGGTCTCACTGAGTTGCTAAGTGCCTCCCCATGGCTGAGGCTGGCTTTGAAATCGTGATCCTCCTGCCTCAGCCTCCCAAGTGCTGGGATTACAGGCGTGCACCACCGCGCCCAGCAGTAGAATGTATTTTGACATACCACATATACATGGAATATAATTTCCCATTCTAGTGGTTGTACATGATGTGGAGTTACACTGGTTGCGTACTCATATATGAACATAGGAAAGTTATGTCCAATTCATTCTACGGTCTTTTCTAAAAAAAAATTTTTTTTAATTATTTTTTTAATTTGTTCTTTTTAGTTATACATGACAGTGGCCCAAGTCTTATTATGTTGAAGTCCTAAAGTGAGGACTTCAATTGGGAGGCCAATGAGATCTTTGGGGTGGGCCTGGTAATTGACTGGTATTCTTTTAACAAGAAGACTTTTGGACACAGCCTTACACAGAGGAAAGATAAAAAATAAAAATAAAAAATAAAATGCCTGAGACAGATCCTTTCCTTACAGCCCTGAAAAGGAACCAGCCCTGCCAATACCTTGACCTTGGTCTTGTGGCCACTGTGAGCCACCCAGGCTGTGGCACTTTGCTCTGACAGCCCTAGCCAACTAACACAACAAGGACCAGACAGCAGATGGGTGATGGATGCCCCCTCCCCTCCCTCAACGGCGCACCTTCCCAAACCTCTGGCCCTGAAGAGACTCACAAGGTTGGTGTGCTCTAAAAGGTACTCAGGTTAAATTTTCTGTTAGTTAGACAGCTTCAAGGCTTGGAGACAAAATTAAGACTTTTCTAATTTTTAGGTACTGGGGATGGAACCCAGGGATGCGTTGCCATTGAGCTACGCATGCAGTCTTTTTATTTTTTATTTTGATACAAGTTGCTTAGGGCCTAAGTTGCTAAGGCTAGTCTTCAACTTGCAATCCTCCTGCCTCAGCCTCCGGAAAGAGACGAAATTAATTTAGATAAATTATTAAATGCTGTGCAGTTTGGTTTTGGGGGGAGGGTACGTGCACAAGATGCGCGCAAGCTTTTGTTTATGGACTGAGATTCACACCTCCAGCCACAGTAAAAGGAAAGGGTGGGATGGGGATATAACTCACTTGGTAGAGTGTTTGCCTTGCATGCACAAGGCAATGGGTTCAATCCCTAGCACCAAATAAAGAAAGAAAGAAAGGGCAAGGTTTGCCTGCATTAAGCACCAAGAGGGCAGAATGAAGAGGGTAATGACGTAGACAATGTATAGAAAAGCCAGACTCAGTGATTCAAATCCTGGCTTTCCAAACTAGCTATGTGCCCTGTCCTAAACTTCTGTGCCTCGATGTCTTCATCTATAACAATAAAAATTAAAATGGTTTCTCCCTCTGAGGTTGTCACAGGGGTTAAATGTGACCATCCTTATGTGGTGCACACTATAGGGCCTGATTTTCAATAAATATTCATTATCACCAGGAAGCAACCTAAACTCACCTTGAACTGGGAAGTAGCTACTCTATGGAAGATTGGACTGAAAAAAAAAATCTAAGAATTTGTAACTTTTGTCCAAGTTACACCCTTTTGAAAGAAGTTTGATCACAATCTGTGGATAAAAATGGTGTTAAAGGTTCAAGGATTCACTAAATTGTGCCCCCCTATTGTATTATTTCTTCCTCTCTTCCTGCAGACTTTGCTTGGTTTGGAAGCACTCTCCATTAAGCCTCAGGAACTGGTCACTTGCATTGGTTCAAGTGTTTACAAGAGTCATTTGTATATTGATTCTCCCTAGCATTTTTCCAGGCAGATTTTGAAAAGCAACATTTGTGACAAAGAGGCTTTGGTGGATCTTGCAGGAGTGGTAGAGAGCTTGCCGAGCACCTGCCAGGCCCTGGGTTGGATCCCCAGTTCCACACAAAATAAACACATAAAGTCAAATTAAGAAACTAAACCCCAGGGGCAACTGATGTTCAGACAGTTAGAATGAACAACTTAACCATACTGGAGGCAAAAACTCCTGGTCCAATCTGTCCTCCTTCCTCTTAACAGCTGCCTCTGCACCTGTTCTGAGCCAGCACAGAACCACAGTAAGGGGGAAATATAAGCTCTGTGGGCTTGGACTTGACCTATTCGTCTCACCTTTCCCAGTGCCAATGTCTTCATCTTTAAAGTTCTTGGTTAAACCTACCATTTGGCTTATACTTGATAGAGTGGTTGTAAGGCTAAAATAAGATGTACCTGGCCCACAGCAAGCATTCAAGCATGGATTACAATAAAAAATAGCATAGCAGGCCACCTCTCAGGTACCCTGACCTTCAGTTTTCTTTCACTCATTTTTACACCTTTAAGACTGATATTTTAGCTGGGTATGGGAACACATGCCTGTAATCCCAGCTACTCAGGAGGTTGAGGAACGAGGATCAAAAATTCGAGGTCAGCCTGGGCAATTTAGCGACAGACTGTCTCAAAATAAAAATAAAGCTGGGGGCTGGGGTTGTGGCTCAGCGGCAGAGTGCTTGCCTCGCACGTGCACGGCCCGGGTTCGATCCTCAGCACCATGTAAACATAAATGCATTGCATTGTGTACAACTAAAGTAAATAAATATTTTTAAAAATTTATTTAAAAAATAAATAAAGCTGGACACGGTGGCAAACACCTGTAATCCCAGCGGCTAAGGAGGCTGAGACAGGAGGATCGTGAATTCAAAGCCAGCCTCAGCAAAAACAAGGCGCTAAGCAACTCAGTGAGACCCTGTCTCTAATAAAATACAAAAAAGGTCTGGCGATGTGGCTCAGTGGTTGAGTGCCCCTGGGTTCAATTCCTAGTCAGGGAGGGGGCACAGATATGTTTTTAAAGTATAGGGCCTCAGTGAAAGAGCATGTGCTTAGTATGCACAAAGCCCTGGGTTCAATCCCCAGTACATCCCCTGAAAAAACAGTTTCTGATATTTCCACAAAATTATTTTCTCAAGACAATTACAAGGACACAATTGCCAAGCATCAACCTTCCCTCTTGGTGATACAGCTGATAACTCTCCAGAGCATCCTCTTGAGTTCTCTGCCCCACACACAATAAGCTCCCCATTTTCTAATACAGAGCCTTCTGGAGCAGATCAGCTGGTCAGCAGAGAAATACAGGCTTCCCAGTCCTGAGAAGACATATTCCGTTCTGGTCCAGCACGCTGGCTTCTTCTGCCCTGGCCTCTGAGTCCAAATGCCAGGGTTGTATAGTCGTCCACAGCCAGCCCCAGCTGCCCCGACCTCCTTTCCCATTGAGGTCTCTACCTTTTATTTGTAAGGAAGAGGAAAGTTATGAAAAAAGGGGTGCAGAACTTGCAAAGAGGTTCATTTTCCTTGGAATGCCTTGGTTAGAAATCCAGTTTGATTCCAAAACTTGTCTAGAATAATCTACTTCACAGGCAGTGTCTATTAAAAAGTAGTGAACAGCCGGGCACGGTGGTGCACACCTGTAATCCCAGCAGCTCGGTAGGCTGAGGCAGGAGGATCAGGAGTTCAAAGTCAGCCTCAGCAGCAGCAAGGCGCTTAGCAACTCAGTGAGACCCAGTCTCTAAATAAAATACAAAACAGGACTGGGGGTGTGGCTCAGTGGTTGAGTGTCCTTGAGTTCAATGCCCAATACCCAAAAAAAAAGTAGTTAATTTGCTGTGTGAAGTGGTGCACGCCTGAAATCCTAGTAACTTGGGAAGCTGAGGCAAGAAGATTGAAAGTTTGAGGCCAGCCTAGGCAACTTAGTGAGACCCTGTCTCAAGATACAAAATAAAAATGACTGGGGAGGTGGCTCAGTCGTAGAGCATCTCTGGGTCCAATCTCCAATACCATAAAATAAACATGATCACTATAATAGCAACAATTAATGAAAGCAGAAGCACACAAGAAGAATAAGAAACAACTCTTGTGTTAGAATTCTGGACCTTGAAGAAAAGCAAGCTTAATCAGAATAAAACAAGAAAGTAGGTGGAGGGGCTGGGGTTGTGGCTCAGTGGTATTGCGCTCGCCTAGCATGTGCACGGCCCGGGTTCGATCCTCAGCACCACATAAACATAAATGCATTGCATTGTGTACAACTAAAGCAAATAAATAAATATTTTAAAAAAAGAAAGAAAGTAGGTGGAGATATTTGTGGTAATTCTCAAGAGGGCTTTTAGAACTAGTGGTTAACAACTAGGATTCTTCATTGGATGTAATTTCATTTTGAAACTTATACACAATAAGCAGCCTGGTTTCACTTTCTGGATTTTCAGCTCACCAAAGGAAGAAGAGGAGGGGAAAGGGCAGAGATGAAGGGAAAATAGTTCCAGATGTTCTGGACCAGGCTTTAAAGCAAAAGGGAAGAAAAGGGAAGGCAGGCGAGGTGTCCGCAGCAGGGTGGTGGAAACAAAGGACCTGAGTAAGAATAGAGAAGCAGGGACTGTGGGGGGCAAGAAGGAAGGTGACAGGGTGTGTGCCACCTCCGTGGCACAGCTCCCAGCCTGGAACTTTCTTTATTTCCTCCCCGACCTCCAGGTGGCGCACTAACCGGCACAACCTACCTGGGAGCTGAAGGTAGGACTGGGTAAGTCTTAAGAGTAAAACAAAGCAACACAAGGTTGCTAGGCTTGGGAGGTGGGTGACCTCTTGTCGCACCCCCATCTGTGGGCACTCAGGACTTGCCTAGAGAAACATCTCCACTGCACTGTTGTTAAGAAAGCCAGACACTCTCAAAACTGAGCTAACAGAGATCCTGCATCAACCTAAGTTCTTTTGCTCTCTGAGTCCCAGTAAAGATTCACATCTGCAGAGCACACTGCAATTTGTATCATCTCATTTAAGATCTGCTTACTGAGATTAGCATACATCGGAAGCTAAAAAAACATACCTACAGAATGTCAATTTTAGATACAGACAATTATACCAGGGTTTCTCAACATCAGCACTCTTGAAATTTTGGAGGATAATTCTTCATTGTGGGTAGGAGGCTGTTCTGTTCAACGTAGGACATTTAGCTGCACCCTGATCTCTATCCATCCTTCCCCCTCACTGAGACAGATCGATCGCTCAGTTCCAGCCTGCGGATTCCACTCGTGAGGCTTGGCTAGTTTTCACAGTGGTAACTGCCAAACCTTCCTCCAAGGCCATGGTAGCAGAGCTTCCTGACACTCCAACATGCACAGGAATCCTTGGGAATTTTGTTAAAATGCAAATTCTGAGTCAGCAGCATAGGATTCTCTAGTTTCAACATATTGCTGGTGATACTAACACTGCAGAACCCTGATGCAAACTTTTGAGTAGCAAGGCCCTACAGCACTGAAAGCTGGCTTGATATTTAGTAGCAGCAGGACTCTCAGCTGGTTACATAAAGTCCCTGGGTGCCTCAAGTGTCCCCACTTGAAAAATGATGGTGATTGTGAAGATTAAGTAAGATATTAGAGGTGAAGCGACCATGTTGGTATCTGGCACTCAAAAAATGTTATTCCCAGCTGGGTGTGGTGGCACACGCCTGTAATCCCAGCACTTGGGAGGCTGAGGCAGGAGGATCACGAGTTCAAAGCCAGCCTCAGCAATGGCGAGGCACTTAGCAACTCAGTGAGACCCTGTCTCTAATAAAATACACAAAAAAAAAGGGGGGGGGGGGCGGTGGCTGGGGATGTGGCCCAGTGGTTGAGTGCCCCTGAGTTCAATCCCCGGTACCAAAAAAAAAAAATGTTATTCCCTTGTCCTACCCCATAGCTCCTCCCCCAGAGAGAAAACTCAGTTCATTCCCAATGAGAACTGGGGAAAGAGGGGTTTCTTCTCTTTCTCCTTCCCCTATCTTAACACCCTGTGCTGGTCCCACCAGAACATGGGTTATCCTTTCAAGGCTGTGGATTGCTTTGGTAATGAAGCATAGGACGAAAAGAATGTATACATTGTAAATGCGTGCTAAAGAAGCAACGCCTAAGCAACGCCTAAGCAACGCCTACCGCAGCGCCTACCGCTCTCCAGGTCCATCTCTGAGCTGCACTTCACCCTGATCCAAACTTTTCTCTAAAGGAAAAATGATCCCAAATGGGAATTATATCAAATGCTTTGGATGTGATCTAAGTTGCCAATATGGTTTGTTCATTTTCTTCCTCAAATGAATGAATTCTGCTCACCTGTGATTGTATCAGAGGGGAATTCTTGCTATCCTTTGCAAGGATAAAAATGTTCTGATGCAAAACAATGATTTGCCAAGCTAAACATGGCTTTGGAATCACACGGCTCATGGCATACAGACCCTTGATTTTAATTCACATGCAAAAAAAAAAAAAAGAAAGAAAAGAAAAACTTTTGAATTCAGGGTTGTTAAAAACTAGACTTTTCTAGAATATGAACTAAAATGTATTCCTTTGGGGAAAATCACTCCTCCAAACCCTCACATAGAAACAGCTAAACAATGGTGTATCTCTGTTTGCACACTGTACCAAAAAACTTGAAAAGTGAGGCACACTGCTCCACATAAGATAGGTTTCGGCATTATTCCACCATGGACATGATGTCATGATGAAATGGGCTGACACCATCAGCAGCACAGGGACAGGGGGCTGGGACATGGCTAAAGGCCAGCAACTAACTGCTACCAGGAAATGTGATTTGGCCTTCCTCGCACTTCACCCAGGTGCTGGGCTCAAGCAGGCACTGGTAGAGCTTTGAACAGGAGACTGGAGTCAGGCGGCCAACTGCAGGGTGGAGGAAGGGCGAGGAGCATCCCCTGTCCCTTGCCTTGGGGTTGGCAGTTTCTACTAGGGTCTCCACTACAGGGATCACTAGCTCAGTCCTAGCCCCTCAGGCTCGCCACAAACCCCCAGGCACAGGCCATGGGCGTGGATGGCCTCCTGAAGATGGCTCTCCAGATCACTCTCCCTCACCCCCTCCCTGGAACTTGGTGTGCTATGGTTAGCAGCCTCATGCACACGCTCTTTATCAACCCACAAAAGACTGAAACCTGGAAATCCTGACAAAATTCTCTTCTAAAGCCCACACCCAACCAACTCCGGGTATTGTAAGGACAGTGGGGAAAATCCCACCCAGCTCAGCCCCCTTCGAAACCCTGGAAAAACCACTTTAGCGTCACTGTTTATCTTTACTCTGTACAAAGAGAATCATCCTTCTTAAGGTCCCTGCTGTAGTCTGAATGTTTTATGTCCATAGAATCACCCCCATTCTTCTGTTGAACACTAACCTGCAAAATGATGGAATTAAGAGGTGAGGAACGACTGTAATCCCAGCACTTTGGGAGGCTGAGGCAGGAGGATCGCGAGTTCAAAGCCAGCCTCAGCAAGGGTGAGGCACTTAGCAACTCAGTGAGACCCTGTCTCCAAATAAAATACAAAAAAGGGCTGGGGATATGGCCCAGTGGGTGAGTGCCTCTGAGTTCAATCCCTGGTACCACAAAAAAGAAAAAAAAAAAAAAGAGGTGAGGAACCTGGGAGGTAATTAGGTTTTATGAGTAGGGACCTGCAAATTGGGGTTAATGCCTTCATAAAAGAGGTTGCAGAGATTCTTTACCCCTTCCACTATTGAGGACAAAATGAGCTGTCACTTGTGAACCAGAAAGTGGGCCCTCACCAGAAAACAAATCTGCCAGTGCCTAGATCTTATGCTTTCCACCCTTTGGAACTGTGAGACATAACTTTCTGTGGTTTTTAAGCTAACCAGTCTATGGTATTTTGTCATAGCAGCCTGATGGATTAAGCCAGTTCCTTGCTAAAGCATGTGCAAAGCAATAATGCATCTTTACATAGTTGGAAGGAAGGTTGATATTTCTGGATCTGCATTACCTATCTTCATACATTTATTCAATTTCTCACCAATCGCACATAGCAGAAGAGGAATTAAGGGATTTCACGTGGCAGAAAGCTCAGCAGTATCCAGAGACCTGTTGTGGATTGCCTCTGAGCTCCAGATATGAAATCACTCAAGACCTAAGGCTGGCAATTCAAGATTTATTAGCTTACTTAAGAATGCCAGTGGTGGGGCTGGGATTGTGGCTCAGCAGTAGAGCGCTCGCCTAGCATGTGCGCGGCCCAGGTTCGATTCTCAGCACCACGTAAAAATAAACACATTGTGTACAACTAAAGCAAATAAATAAATATTAAAAAAAAAAAAAAAAAAAAAAAAGAATTCCAGTGGGGAACTTTGTCCAGGGTGCATTTCCTTACCAGGATAGCACACGTGGGCTGGTGGAGAAGTACTCAGGATCCACTATAGGCTTGTGCCTTGAGGCAGAAAGTTATTTGGCATCACCAGGACAGGTGGTTTAAAACCAGAATCCAGGGTCCCCAAATGTGTGATCCTGATTCCCTGCATGATGCTGGGAGTGACAGAACCACATGACCAAGTAAACAGCAGAGATTCCCAGGAAACCAAGTGTCTGGCGCAGGGTGTAGACAATGGCGTGCTGCTGGACCTGAGTTGGAGAGTCCCTTCCACAGAGGTTTTGAGAGGGAATTTCCCTCCACCTGACACAAACTGAAAAGAAAACTTTGCACAGAGACACCATAAACTAGGCCATGTGCTACGGTTTTCTACTTTTTAAATCATACTGCTGCAGATCCCTGGCTACTTTTTCAATTTGATGAAATTTGTTAATTGTACAGGCTCATCCTGGTCCAGGACCACAGCACTGACTAGATTTTTCCATTTGGTGAAGAGATTTGGGCCAAGAGTAGAAGATAGTTTTTATGTGTGATTTTCTAAAGAATGACTTCTGATGCTTAAGAATGAACTCAGTGTTTCTGCTATGTCCAGCCACCTCGGCATGGTGTTACAAAATCATCCATCCCTGGTGGGATATAGCTCAGTTGGTAGAGTGCTTCCCTTGCATGCACAAGGCCCTGGGTTCTAATCCTCAGCACTACAAAAAAAAAAAAAAACAACAAAATATCATTCATCCCAGGAATAAATTTTTTTTTAAATTTTGTTAAAATATTTATTTGCTTTAGTTGTACACAATGCAATGCATTTATGTTTACGTGGTGCTGAGGCTCGAACCCCGGCCGCGCACGTGCTAGGCAAGCGCTCTACCTCTGAGCCACAACCCCAGCCCCCCCAGGAATAAATTCTAGATAAATCTGTCAGAAGTTAAATGATAAGACAAAGCGGACTGGATTATTAGGTTTCTCAGGATCTTCTGAAAACCTTTTATACTTCAATCTTTAGCCTAGCACAGTGGCGCATACCTGTAATTCCAGCTACTTGGAAGTCTAAAGCAGAGAAGGATCACAAGTTCAAGGCCTACCTCAAACAATTTAGTGAGATACTGTCTCAAA
This sequence comes from Tamias sibiricus, assembly GCA_025594165.1. Lineage (NCBI taxonomy): Eukaryota > Metazoa > Chordata > Mammalia > Rodentia > Sciuridae > Tamias > Tamias sibiricus. The sequence goes on along the minus strand of CM046657.1, from coordinate 197,367,555 downwards.
ATAAAATAAAAAGGGCTGGGGATATAGCTCAATGGCAGAGCACCCGTTCAATCCCCAGTTTAAACACACACACACACACACACACACACACACAAACATTGTAACCTTCATTACAAATTGTTACTTTATATATTAATCCACATTGCTGATTTAGTAAACAGTCAACTTGCAAATCCCTGGCTACTAAAGCTTGCAGAAAATCCCATACTAGTATGGGAAGGAGAGTCCCGATAGCATCCATGACACCATAGGTCACTGGTGAACTTAAAGCACAGGTTTAAAGTCCTAAATTTGGGGTCCATTTTCCTAATGAGGAGCAATTTCAGACACTGAAAGTTTATATAGGGGGCAAGAAAAGTGGAAGAAATTTTCACAACTGCTTTAAGTGCTTTAAGAATAAGGGGAAGAACAGATAACATGGTGGGACAGGCATGTAATCCCAGCCACTCAGGAAGCCAAAACAGGAGGATCGCAAATTCAAGGCCAGCCTCAACAATTTAGCAAGATCCCTGGGTGTTCAATCCCCAGCACCAAAAATTTAAATAAATAAATAAATAAATAAATAAGGGGAAGAGAGGATTTCACCAGACACACTGGGGTCAAAAGGAGAGGGCTGGGGTCGGGGGTGTCAAGGCTGCTGGATCAGTGTGAACGATGGATGAATAAAGATTTGCTGCTGGGGCTGGGATTGTGGCTCAGGGGTAGAGTGCTCGCCTAGCGCGTGGGAGACCCGGGTTCGATCCTCAGCACCACATACAAATAAAATGCATTGAATAAAACGCATTGTGTACAACTAAAAAAAAGATTTGCTGCTCCTCAGCTGGGCGCAGTGGCACACGCCTGTAATCCCAGCACTTTGGGAGGCTGAGGCAGGAGGATCATGAATTCAAAGCCAGCCTCAGCAATGGTGAGGCACTTAGCAACTCAGTGAGACCCTGTCTCTAATAAAATACAAAAAAGGGCTGGGGATGTGACCCAGTGGTCGAATGCCCCTGAGTTCAATCCCTGGTACCAAAAAAAAAAAAAAAGTGTCTAGAGGGTAAATGTCCAAAATTTGACCAGTACTAGCATATGTTCTTAGAGAGGATTATCTTATAAAGAAGGAATACATAAAAAAGAGGGGGCTACCTTATCTCCCATCACAATGTATGGAGCTGTGCCTCCCTGTGCCATAAGCTACCCAAAGTGTTGCTAGGTGATGCTGGTGCCAGTGAAGGGACTTCAGTTTAAGTTTTTTGTTTGTTTATTTGTTCGTTTGGTTTTGTCTTTTTTAATGCTTCACGAAAATCTACTTCTGGATATGAATTTGCACATAAAGAAAATGATATCATTTCTATCAAGATTTACTAGTTGCCAGGCGAGGTGGCGCAGGCCTGTAATCCCAGCAGCTCCTGAGGCTGAGGCAGGAGGATCCAAAGCCAGTCTCAGAAATGGCGAGGCACTAAGCATCTCAGTGAGACCCTGTCTCTAAATAAAATACAAAATAGGGATGGGGATGTGACTCAGTGGTCAAGTGCCCCCAAGTTCAATCCCAGTACCAAAAAAAAAAAAAAAAAAAAAAAAAAAATCTACTAAAAGTGTTAGACCTCCTAAATATGTTGATCAATTACTTCAAATTTCCAGTAGCTCGCACAGGGTCCCTGATCAGTTATCTAAGAAAATGGGGACTCCGGTATGCTTTTAAGTTCAAAGAATGGCCATTCTAGAAGTTAATTCAAGACAGAGTATCAATTGTGCCAGGTGCAATGGCTCCTGCCTATAATCCAGCTGCTCAGAAGGCTGAGGCATAAGAATCACAAGTTCAATGACAGCATGGTCAACTTCATGAGACCCTGTCTCAAAATAAAAAAGGGCTGGAGATGTGGCTCAGGGGTATAGCACTCCTTGAGTTCAATCCCCATTACCAACCAACACCTCCCCATACCCCCACACACAAAAAAGTTAAAAACGAAACAAACAACAACAAAAAAAAACCTGCCCATCAATTCTACCAGTGTTGAGAAGTATAAAGGAAACTAAACACTAAAACCTAAAACTTTGGTCTTCAGAGATAAACTTTCAGCATGCTCCTCTTTCAACTATTAAAATCCCTCAACACACCTCCACCAAAATTCAATTTCACCTTTATTAGAAACACTTCTCATTACCCTAAAAAGCAGAGACCAGTAATAACAACTGTGATAGAAAACTGGAACATGGGGATTTTAAGAGCCCACCAATCTGTAAGAACAACATCTAGACAATAATTCAAATAATAACTACAAAGTCCAAAGTGTTAGCAATTTTTTTTCAATATTTATTTATTTACTTTAGTTGTACACAAAGCAATGCATTTATGTTTATGTGGTGCTGAGGATTGAACCCCGGCCGCACACGTGTGAGGCGAGCGCTCTGCCGCTGAGCCACAACCCCAGCCCAAGTGTTAGCAATTTTAAAAAATGACATTTAATGGGGAGCTGGGGCTATAGCTCAATAGCAGAGCGTTTGCCTCACACGAGACCTGTGAGACACTGTCAGCACCACATATAGAACAAAATAATAAAGATAATGCTTGGTCCCATGAAAAATATGGAAAGTTTTAGAAATAAAACGACCAGGGGGTCCTGTTTCCCCTCAATGGACAATAAAGACAACCTGCTTCACCTTATTTGCCAGAGATCCTGAGGCTACAGTCAGAACGAGCCACTTATGAAATAAATTCTGACGACACTACTTTGAACTCTGCAGGCAGGAAGCCGTGCCAACTGTCATGCCAGAACTATGAGATAATGGGGATTTCAAAATGTTTGTCCCATCTTGATGCCCAGCCAGCCATCCCTCTCTTGATAGCACCTCAGCATCCCAGAAAGAAACTGGAATGAACCCAGCTGCACAGTCTGTTAGTTGAGGGATCAGGACACCCGGGCAGTATTGGGTTTTTTTTTTGTTTTGTTTTTTTTTTTCCTGGCTCAAGATTAATTTTGTTGGTTGATCCAAAGTAATTGCAGGGCCCACATGACTCTTAGTGTGCCCTCACCCAAAGGACAGGATGCTCTTTACGAACCAAGGGTCAAACTGGGGAGGAGAGCTGGCAGCAGAATGCGGTTTAGCACAGGCAAGTCTTCATGTTTCAAGAAAATAAAATAAATAAGAGTAAACTTCCCGCACACAAATCATTTTTGCACATGCTACTATAAAATTTTATTGATCAATGTTGGGATGCTGCCAGACTGGGAGAAGGAGGGGGTGTCTAATTAAATTGGGAACACTTCCAGGAAGGAAAGTATGATGCTTTAGTGAACTCTAGTCAGAACAAAGACAAGGAAACAAATCCCCTGGAATCACAATGGCAGGTGGGCTTGTCCTTCTGCCTCCGGGGCGACTGTGAACAAGTGCTGGGGCCCGGCCGAAAGGCTCTTCCTGGGAGAAGTAAAACTTCCACACACACATTCAAAGATGTAGGAACATCACAGACGCGAGCGGAGGAAAAGTCCCTTTTGGAAGATAACTCCCTTCAGGAGTCTGGCCCAGCTATGTATGGGCACTGCACTTACTGCTACACGGGAGGGTCCTGATTTGTCAAGGTCTGAGCACGCAGTCTACCCGAGCCAAACCGCTACTACCCCACACGGGAAACTGGCTGTACCGGGTCTGGAGAGAGACAATGCATTGCCTCTCTAAACGATCACCTCTTTTCAGACGCCCCCTTTTTGTGGGTTGGGAGGGATCCCCAGGACTGGCGGGCGTCTTGCACCAGTGCTGGGAAGCTCAGCGAGCCCAGCTCGCCGCCTCTTGCCTCATCCGGCCACCTGCGCCACCGCTCCCCGGAGCTGACTCCCGGCTCCCACAAGCTTCGTTTCAGTGTCCCCCACCCGCTCCCGCTCTGGTCCTCCGTTTGTCTAGAATTTATCGGGGCCGTCAGAGTTTCTCTTTCCTCATCCCTGCGGGCGCGTCGCCTCCACGGATCCTTACAGGCACAACTTGCCCAGCGCTCTCCCCGCCCCTCCACGATCGCCTCCTTCCATTCCTCAAAGTGTCCCCAGGAAGGACCAAAGGGACGTGTGCCGGCTTCATCCCGGATAAAACATCATCAGATCCTAATTGCTTAGGGTCCAGCCTCAGGTCCAACTTCCCGGCTCAGCTACGACTTGGAGCACCCTCTCGCTTTCCGGCAGAAGGGCCGCTCCCTCCCCCTGCATCGAATCCGGAGTTCAGCCCGACAAGGCTCCAGCTGGCTGGGGACCGGGCCAGCTCAGGCCTCAGTCTCCCCGCAAAGCTCGTGCCTTTGCGAAAATGCCCACCGTGCCCACGCTAACCCAGAAGGCAAGGCCAGCCCCCTCCTCGCGAGCCGGAACCAGTGGCTCCATCTGCAACCTGCCGGGTCTGGAGAGAGAACCACAAGCACGTTTGATTTCACTGCTTGTCCTGTGCATCTCGTTTGGGTGCGTGGGGAAGGGGGAAGTAACCCTAAGTTTATTTTATTTATTTATTAGTACTAAGGATTGAACCCAGAGGCGCTTTACCACCGAGCTACATCCCTAGTCCTTGTTATTTATTTATTTATTTTATTGCGAGACAGTCTCGCTGAGTTGCTGAGGGTCTCGCTACACTGCTGGGACTGGCCTCCAACCTGCGATCCTCCTGCCTCAGCTTCCCGAGTCGCTGGGGTTACAGGCGTGTGCCACCGCGCCCGGCCTACGTTTATTTTTAAAAGCATATGTAAGTATTGAATAAAGCAGCCAAAAGCTTGGCCCTCCTCAAACTTAGGAACTCAAAAGCACATGGCCAAAACCCTTCCAGCCAGACCTGTTCGCCGCACACGATCCGCTACGCAAGGATCATTTTAAAGCCCGCGGTGCTTCGGAGTACTCCCAGATCTTTAACCTGTCGCCGGTTACCCTTTCTCCATGCCTAAGGACCGAAACTGCTGCGCCCCAGTTTGGACACCCACCTCTCGGGGCCGGCTCCCGCGGGCGCAGTCCTCCAGTTCGACTCCAGAGCCGCGCGGCGGCTGCCTCCTATTTGGGGCGTTCCGGAGAATCCAAGGAAAGGCGCGCTGCAGCCCGAGGCTGGGGCCAGCGCATCTGCCGCGAAGCGCGGCGGCGGGGCGCGCTGGAAACCACCGAGCCCCGCCCTCCCGTTCCGGGCCCCGCCCCTTCCCCGCCCCTTCCCGGCGCTAGGCGAAAGCGGTCTGCAACTCTCCACCCACAACCACCCAGCCTTTTCTCTGTGGCTTGGACCGTCCATTTGCACAAACACCAAGAAATGAATGAGCGGAGAGACTGGAGGGATGGAGAGGTGGCGAGATGGACGGGGCGCGCGAAGCGGGGTATTTCCTAACTGAGGAGGACACTGTGTCTGGGCAGGTGGACGTGTATTAGCGCACGGGTGGGAGCGTCGGCCGTGGGCGTGTGTGGTGTATGCACACATGTGCACGAGTGCTTGTGAGCGTACGCTGCCTGTGCGCGTTCACGACGCTAGGAGCTGCAGAGTCCCTACCCGAGGGGGCAGAGAGCCCCTCGTCCCTTACTCAACATCAGGACTGGCCCTGGTGTAAACAGGACCTCTGGAACCGGTTCGGGAGTGCGTCTTGGTGACAGTAATATTGTCCTGATGTATTTGGGGGCTCCCTTTGATGCAGTCCTGAGGCTGAGATGTGGACAGATGCTCGAAGATGACTGGCTTGCCAGAGCCTCATGCGCTCCTCCGAGTGCGGCAGCCGGTAGCTTTGTGGTGTCAAAGCGCGAGTGTTAACAATGCCAGCGGCGGGGAAGGAGGCAGCTGATACTCAGTGTGGGGCTCGATTAGGCAGGAGGCCAGCCATCCCTCACTCTGGAGCGGTCTGAAATTTCAGTCTGTCATCCCCTCCCCCCACCATGAATATTTAAGTAATGTTAATGACCCTTTGAAAATGGACCATCTAGAAATCCTAAGAGAGAACACAAATATACACACAAACACCCTACACAAAAACAGCCTTTAAAAAAGGAAAGAAAAAAGCTATTGTGTGCCCCACTTTACCACATGTTCTATGCAGAAGAAAATCAGTTGAAGTCAGATTTCTTTAGGCATGCTTTCTTGGTGATTCTCCAATATTGCAAGTCAGAGCCCCTTGAAACCCTCCCCACCACCCCACCCCACCCCCGCCCTGAGTTTCCAGTCTAGGGTGGCCTTCAGCTTTCTCAGTCCCTGGAGAGGGTCCTGGACTCCTATGAGACTCCCTTGCTGCTCTGCCACTGCAAGTTATTTATTTATTTATTTATTTATTTATTTATTTATTTATTTATTGGTACCAGGGATTGAACTCAGGGACACTCGACCACTGAGCCACATCCCCAACCCCATTTTGTATTTTAGGGTCTCATTGAGTTGCTTAGCACCTTGCTTTTGCTGAGGCTGGCTTTGAACTCACGATCCTCTTGCCTCAGCCTCCTGAGCCACTGGAATTACAGGCACGTGCCAGCTGCAGTTTATCTTTAAAATGGACATTTTTCTTACTCTTCCTCTCTCCCTGCTCCTCCCTAATCTCTCCCCCTCTCTAATCTCAGGGGAAACAGGATTACCTTTCTTCCCCCAACCTTGGCAAAGTTAATCCGTCCTTGAATACACACCCACAACTAGTACAAAGTAATCCAGACTAGCTGGGCGTGGTGGCGCATGCCAGTAATCCCAGAATTTGGGAGGCTGAGGTGCGCGGATTGAGTTCAAAGCCAGCCTCAGCAACTACGAGGCAGTTTCTCCTTTGCTAACAAAGCAATAAACCTTTTTCCTTTTTCTCAAAACTGTGTCCTCGTTTTTGAATTGGCATTGGGGACAAGACTGGGCTTTGGGCAACAGGAAGATACTGCCAAAGCCTGACTCTACTTTCCTAAACCACAGAGGTCCCTGAGTTCTAGTACAAAGAAGTGATACCATTGGGAACTACCCAATAGCCCATGTCCACCAAGGATGCTATAAACCTTGAGCTTTATTTTCACCTCTACCTAGGGATAGATGATAAAGCCTACAAGGGAGACTTCAACTATCCTCGGTTCCTGAATGTCAACAGACTCCTTTTTCTTAGCATTTAAAAATTGTTTCATATCCTTTTTGTTTATTTGTCTTTATACTAATGAATCTCAATAGCATTTTCTGGACAGGGGCTATAGATTGCAGAGCTTCAGCCTTCAGTGGACTTCCTCCTTCTTTTCCTCCCTCCCATTCCTCTTCCTTCCTCCTTCCCTTCTTTCTTTCTTCCTTTCCTTCCTTTCTTCCTCTTTCTTTCACTCCACATGTCCCTAATTAAATGAGTTAAATATTTGGGTGCCCTACATTCTGATCTATTTTTTTCTTTTTTTCTTTTTACAGTGCTGGGGATCAAACCCCGGCCTCATGCACACTATGCAAGCACTTTACCACTAACAACTCCAGCCGTTTACTAATCTGGTTTTTTTTTTTTTAACATTTTAATGTCATGTGAAAACTCACACTGAAATGAGCATGTAAGTTATCACAGTTATTTATTCATATGGACCACAGACCCTCCAGGGAAGGATTCTAAAATTACAGCAGAGGTGATACTTTATAAGCAGTGCCATGACAAGTACTTCATCATTCTCTCCTCATATGTTCCTAACTTAGAGTTAAGTGTAAAAATTTACAAATGAAATTTGTTTCATTATTTTTTTAATATTTAGTTTTTACTTTTAGGTGGACACAATAATTTTATTTCTATGTAGTGCTGAGTATCAAACCCAGTGCCTCACACGTTAGGCAAGCACTCTACCACTGAGCCACAACCCCAGCCCAGTTTCATTTTTTACTTACTTATTTATTTATTTTTGTGGTTGGACATAATACCTTCATTTTATTTATTTATTTTTACGTGGTGCTGAGGATCGAACCCAGGGCCGCACATGTTCTAGGCAAACACTCTACCGCTGAGCCACAACCCCAGCCCTTATTATTATTATTATTATTATTATTATTATTTTATTTATTTATTTATTTTTTGGTACCAGGGATTGAACTCAGGGGCACTCGACCACTGGGTCACATCCCCAGCCCTTTTTTGCATTTTATTAGACAGAGTCTCACTGAGTTGCTAAGTGCCTCACTGAGGCTAGCTTTGAACTCCGGATCCTCCTGCCTCAGCCTCCCAAGTGCTGGGATTACAGGCATGCGCCACCGTGCCCAGCCCTCATTATTTTTTAGTTGTAGTTGGATACAATATCTTTATTTTATTTATTTACTTTTATGTGGTGCTGAGGATCAAACCCAGGACCTCACACTCGCTAGGCGAGTGCTCTGCCGCTGAGCCACAACGCCAGCCCAAATTTGTTTCATTATTAAAAGAGTAAAGCACATTTTACCAACCTTACTCTGAATTACTTCTTTTCTAAAGCAGTCTCAATGTTTTATTTAAATTAATTTTAGGTTTGGGAATAAAGCCCAGGGTAAAGTGCTTGCCTAACATGCAGGAGGCCCTGGGTTCCATCTCCAGGACCACCAAAAAATACTGCTTTTAAGTATTATTCTACAGCTGGGCGTGGTGGTGCACCCCTATAATCCAGCTACTCAGGAAGCTGAGGCAAGATGATTGCAAGCTTGAGGTCAGGTTGGGAAAATTGGTAAGACCCTGTCTCAAAATAAAAAGGCCTGGGGGTGTAGGGCAATGGTAGAGTGTTTTTCTAGAATGCTCAAAGCCCTGGCTCAATCCCCAGCACTGCAAAACAAAACAAAAAGATGCAGATTCCAGGGCTCCAACTTTAACTAGATCAGAATCTGGAGAAAGAGCTAATAAAACTGTATTTAACAGCTCCCATGTGATTTTTTTTTTTTGCAGTACTGTACATTGAACATGGAACCTTGTGCATGCTACACCAGAGCTCTATCCCTGAGTTATACCCCCCAACCTTTTTTTATTTTACCTTGAGACAGGTTTTGCTTAGCTGCTCAGGCTGGTCTGAAGCTTGCTATCTTTCCATCTGAGCATCCCCAGGAGCTGGGATTGTAGGTGTACAGAATGGTGCCCACTGCCCATGCGATGCTTAAGAATGTGAGAATCTGAAGGACAGTGGAGATTTGAAAGTCTGGCTTCATCACTCAGGGCTAGCTTTAAGGTTGGGTTCATCACATCAGGTTTTTTAACATAATACTTAACATAGTTATTAGAGCTGAGAATATTTTATGAAGCAAGCATATTTATTCTCCTAGATTTTTTTTTTTGGTGGGGGGGAGGTACCAGGGATTCAGCCACTGAGCCATATCCCCAGCCCTTTTTATTTTATTTTTTATTTATTTATTTATTTATTTATTTATTTATACCAGGAACTGAACTCAGTGGCACTTGACAACTGAGCTACATCATCAACCCTATTTTGTATTTTATTTAGAGACAGGATCTCACTGAGTTGCTTAGCACCTAGCTTTTGCTGAGGCTGGCTTTGAATACATAATCCTCCAGCCTCAACCTCCCAAACCACTAAGATTACAGGTGTGCACACCCCGTCCAGCTTCCTTTTTGTTTTTTTATTTAGAGACAGGTCTTGCTAAGTTGCTGAGGGCCTCACTAAATTTCTGAGGCTGGCTTTTAACTCTTGATCCTCCTGCCTCAGCCTCCTGAGCCTCTGGGATTAAAGGTGTGCCAACACACCCGATTTCTCCTAGATACTTTTTAGGAGCACATTTGAAGCAAATAAATGACTAGTAACTCCATGAAAGAACTGTAGCTGAGAGGTGTAAATGTTACATGCTCTCAAAGACCCTACATCCTCTAAGACACAAAACCTATGGGCATTTTCTTAGGGGGAAAGGAGATTAGGATTTGTTTCACTGTGGCCTAAGTGTACATTTGCTGTTCCTGTTGCCTCTCTTATGCTGCTGACCCACTTTAAACTGTGCCCTGAGCAAGAGCAGCCTCCCGGGAACTCAAAAAATAGGATGTATCTACCAAAGACACACAAAAAGGCCAGGTGTCTGGGAAAAGATTCAGCCTAGACACAGGTCAACAGAACCCCTTCTCTGCCTCCCTTCAAACTGAGCCACATGAACTAAATCCAACAAATAATAATAGCCTACAAGTAGACAGATGCCCCCAAGCTTACAGAAGAGTAGAAACTGGAAAAAAGACTTGAGTGGTTCAGGGAGCTGATCTGAAATCCAGAAGGAGGGACCAAGTCTAGTCTATCATGAAAGAGAATTTACCGTCTCTCTTTCTAGCAAGGAAAAAGACCAAGAAGCATTGGCTGGGAGTGATTCACAAGTGCTAAATGGATCCCATTGAAAAGACAGGTTTGCTATAGGGGAAAAAAGAGTAAGAAAAAGAGGGAAATGAACACAAAAACAACAACACATGGGCTAGCTGTCATCAAACTAACACTTTCCATCAAAAAGAAATACCCTATGTGTATATATGACTATGCGACCTGTGTGATTCTACATCATGTACAACCAAAAGAATGAGAAATTACACTCCATGTATGTATGATGTGTCAACGTGCATTCTACTGTCATGTATAATGAATTAGAACAACAACAACAGAAAGGTAGCAGGAGAGGTCATTGAAAATTAGGAAAAATCTTATGCCAAAGGCATCCCCATGGGACCAGATGCGCCACCGAAAATTTAAAAGAATAAACAAACTAGAGGAGATATTTGCACCGTGTACTACAGTAGGTATTATCTCTAATGTGTGAAGAGTTCTTACAAATCAAATAAGAAAATTGAAGAATATTACCGATGCCTTAGTAGAAAAATCAAACAGGCAGTTTATGGGTAAATATGTGCAACTGGCTATTGAACTTGTAAAGAAATACTCAAACTGTTTCAGTCAGCTTTTTCACCACTGTGACCAAAAGACCTGATAAGAACAATTTTATAGGAGAAAAGTTTATTTGGCATTCACAGTTTCAGAATTTTCATCCTGGTAGAAAAGTAGTGCAGGAAGGCAGCATCAGAAAGGAGAGAGAGCTCTGATCAACAAGAACAAAATATAAGCCTCAAAGGCACACCCAATGACCCACCTCCTCCAGCCATACCCTACCTGCCTGCAGTTACCACCCAGTTAATCCATTCAAGTGGATTAATGCACTGATTAGGTTAGGGCTCCCATAACCCAACCATTTCACTTCTGAAAGTTCTTGTATTGTCTCACACATGAGCTTTTGAAGAACACCTCATATGGGGCTGGGGATATAGCTCAGTTGATAGAGTACTTGCCTTGCATGCACAAGGCCCTGGGTTCACCGCATCTGGCTAAACCACGACACTCTTTGTAATTAAAGAAGCTCAAGTGAAAATGAGATAAGGCCAGCCTGTAATCCCAGGGTGGGAAGCTGAGACAGGAGGATCTTGAGTTCACCATGCCTGTAATCCCAGCACTTGGGAGGCTGAGGCAGGAGGATCACGAGTTCAAAGCCAGCCTCAGCAATAGCGAGGCACTTAGCAACTCAGTGAGACCCTGTCTCTAATAAAATACAAAAAAGGGCTGGAGATGGGGCGCAGTGGTTGAGTGCCCCTGAGTTCAATCCCTGGTACCAAAAAAAAAAAAAAAAAAAAAGCGAGGTGCTAAGCAACTCAGTGAGACCCTGTCTCTAAATAAAATACAAAATAGGGCTGGGGATGTGGCTCAGTGGTCAAATTCCCCTGAGTTCAATTCTCCCCCCCACCCCCACCAAAAAAAATGCTGAGATAATATTTTTAAAATATATTGGTAAGTACATAAAATACAAATATTAATTGTTGTTGAGGGAACAATTAAAATCATTATTGTAATAATAAATTGGTAAATCCTGAAAACAATTTAGTATTATCTCTTGAAATTAAAAAAAATATTTTAGGGGCTGGGGTTGTGGCTCAGTGGCAGAGCGCTCGCCTCGCATGTGTGCGGCCCGGGTTCAATCCTCAGCACCACGTAAACATAAATGCATTGCTGCAGGAGCCCTAATTAAGGAGATAGCTAAGATTGTGGTTAGCTGTGAGCCATAAGCATTACCACCTTCCATGGTCTCATGAGACTTGGTCCGGGACATTGTGGATCAGGTCGGCGCCATTTGCATGATCTTGTGAGACTTGGCCCAGGGGATTGTGGATCAGGTCGGTGCCATTTTGTGGTGGTTGGAGGAGTGTGGATTGCGTGTTGGGGTGTTGTTGGAGCCGGAGAGAGAAGCTGGCAGAATAAAGAGCCTGATCGTTTCCAGTCTGCCTCTGAACTTATTCCCGCGGCTTTGTTTGCTCCAAGCGGCAATCGCTTCAGGCAGCGACACATTGCATTTAGTACAACTAAAGTAAAAAAAATATTTTTAAATGCCAACATGGGCTGGAGATGTAGCTCAGTGGTAGAGCAATCACCTAGCATAGGCAAAGTCCTGTGTTCAACCCCCAGCATCTCTCTCTCTCTCTCTCTCTCTCTCTCTCTCTCTCACTCACACACACACACACACACATACTTATACACTTAAACTAGAAATTCACTTTTGAAATTCAAAAGATTATAAAATCTCTGGAGTCGGATGAAAGACTGGGAAGGTCAAGGGGAGTCAGTGAATAAGAAATTCCAGATCATGCAGAGGGGCAAAAGAGAGAATATTTCACATACACCTGGAGCGTTGTTTTGGTGCTATGTTGAGACATAGGTTCTCCTGGTAACACATCACCCTCTGAAAACAACATTTGTTTGGAGAACCAAAGTCAAGGGGCTTTCCCGGGGGCTTGGTGCAGGGTGGAGATCAGGAACAGTGAGGCCAGATGGATGTGAGGATAAGAATTCAGAAGAAAAAGGAACTCAGAGCAAAAGTGACCAAGAGAACTAACATAATCCTACTGTGGCCCTGTGCTCTGGTTTGGGTATGTCCCTAGAATTTGTGTGTTAGAAATCTAGTGCCCCAAATCATACATATGTTCATGGTATTTGGAGGTGGGGCCTTTGGGAAGTCGTTAGAATTAGATAAGGTCATCAGGGTGGGGCCCCGTGATAACATCAGTGACTTTATATGGAGAAGAAAGACCTAAGCTGGCATGTTTGCTATCTCATCCTGGGATGCCTCCACCCGGTGCTACCAAGCAGCAAGAAAGCCCTCACCAGATATTGGCACCATATGCTTAGACTTTCCAGTCTCTGGAACCAAAAGCTAAATCAAGTTCTTTATAAATAGCCCAACTATGCCGTTACAGCGTGATATTCAGCAACAGAAAATGGACTAAGACACCTGACCCAAGTTCAAAATACATAAAAATAGTGAGGTATGTACAGGATGACCTCCAACATGCTGGAAGGGGTCCAAGCAATTTTAACAAATGTAACAGAAGAGAATTAGCCCTGTAGGCTGGAGCCCCTGAGACAGCTGGTCAACCAGTCCTAGAACTCACTCTGATCAAATAGGGATTTTACTGCTTATCAGGATTCCCCAATTGACACATTTCTCCACTGATCATTGATTCTCTCTCTTTTTGTGTGTGTGTGTGTATCAGGGATTGAACCAGGACACTTAACCACCGGAGCCACATCCCCAGCCCTTTTTGTATTTAGAGAGAGGGTGTCACTGAGTTGCTTAAGGCCTCACTAATCTGCTGAGGCTGGCTTTGAATTCACCATCCTCCTGCCTCAGTCTCCAGAGCAGCTGGGATTACAGGCGCGCACCACTGCTCCTGGCTGATTCTTAATGAAGGGTAAAAATGATATCTCTAGCCAAATAGAGTGGCACACACCTGTAATCCCAGCTACTCAAGAGGTTGAGGCACAAGGACTGAAAATTCTAGGCCAGCCTGGGCAACTTAACATGACTCTGTCTCAATAATAAAAAAATAAGGGGCAATAATAAAAAATAAGGACTGGTGGGCTAGGGATATAGCTCAGTCAGTAAAGTGCTTGCCTCACATGCACAAGGCCCAGGGTTCAATCCCCAGCACCACAAAAAAAAAAAAAAAATAAAAAATAAGGGCTGGAGGTATAACTCAGTGGTAGAATATTCTGAATTCAATCTCAGCACCATCAAAAGCAAAAAACAAACAAACAAACAAATAAATAAATAAAGTTTTAAAAGCTGGGGGTTGCTCAGTGGTAAAGACATCTCTAAATTAAACTTTATTGGCTCCTTTATAGCAGGGATGATCCATCTATAGACTGTTTTAAAACTTTCTGAATACGGAACATATAAGGTAACATATATATCAGTCTATGTACATTTTTTTTTTTTTTTTTTTTTTTTTTTTTTGGTGCTCCAGATTGAATACGGGAGGTGTTTGACCTCTAACTTACATCCACACATCCTTTTTATTTTATTTTATTTTATTTTTGAGAAAGGATCTCACTAAATTGCCCAGCCTGGCTTGGAATTTGTTCCCCTCCTGCCTCAGTCTTCCCAAGTAGCTGGGATTACAGGCATGCACCACCACAGCTGGTAGTCTGCATACTCGTACTGATTTACAATTTTGTTTTATCCAATTAAAAACACTCTTCTAGCCAGGCATGGTGGCACACGCCTGTAATCCCAGCACTTGGGAGGCTGAGACAGGAGGATCGTGAGTTCAAAGCCAGCCTCAGCAATAGCCAGGCACTTAGCAACTCAGTGAGACCCTGTCTCTAATAAAAAATACAAAAAAGTGGGGCTGGGATTGTGGCTCAGTGGTGGAGCGCTCACCTTGCACGTGCACAGCCCGGGTTCGATCCTCAGCACCACGTAAAAATAAAGGCATTGTTTACGACTAAAGCAAATAAATAAATATTTTTTAAAAAATACAAAAAAGGGCTGGGGATGTGGTCCAGTGGTTGAGTGACCCTGAGTTCAATCCCCGGTATGAAAAAAAAAAAAAGGGAGAGAGAAAAAAACACTCTTCTGAAAATTCGTTCTTCTCTGTGCTGACTGGTGCTGAGTGATGGTTGACTCTGGAGATGCTGTAAGTTAGTGAATCACCTGCTGGCTTTCATCAGAAGTGGCTGGAAGACTCTGTGTGTGTGTGTGTGTGTGTGTGTGTGTGTGCGCGCGCGCGCGCGCGCCTGCCTTTCCCAGTGATCTGGGTCCCAGGACTCCATATATGCTTTTTTTTTTTTTTTTTTTTAATATTTATTTGCTTTTAGTTGTACACAATGCATTTATTTCTATGTGGTGGTGAGGATCGAACCCGGGCCGCGCACGTGCTAGATGAGCGCTCTACCGCTGAGCCACAACCCCAGCCCTCCATGTGTGCTTAAATTTTCCGTGTCTCTTTCTGTTCTGGTTTGGGAACCACCTCAGTGCACACAGTCCCCCTAGGCGGGGAGGGAGGAGCCAGCAAACCCCTGGGGACAGTGTCCTGGGGAACACTTGGCCAACGTGCTGTGTTTACTCCCCTTCTTGGCCCAGCATATGCTGCGGCTTTTCCTTCACTCCCCCCACCCCCAGGGTCCCTGGCTTCCTGTGCCCGAGCAAGTTTCTTTCCTGCCTGTTCCACGTTTCCTTCCTTACCCTGCATCCTCACACTTGGCCTTTCCTCTGCCAAACCTCTGAGGTAAGGAAGGGATGGCCTGTGTACACTCACCCCAGCTGCTCCAGCCTTTTAAGCCCTTTAAAAACACTCCCATAAAATTTTCCCAGCCCAAGTAAGGCATGCACATCTAACTGTTCCGTGTGTCCCACGCTGTAGCTGGACTGTGCCTTCTCTGTTCACTACTGGACATCGCTTTCCAGATTGCCCAGTGAAATATACATTTAAATGGTTCCCATATAAAGAAACAGGTAGGCACTGTGATACAAGCCTGTGATCTCAGTTACTCAGGAAGGTGAGGCAGGAGGATTGCCAAATTTGAGGCCAGCCTCAGTAATTTAGCAAGACCCTGTCTCAAAAGTAAAAAGGTCTGGGGATGTAGCTCAGTTGTAAAATCCTCTAGGGTTCAATTCCTAGGAACTGCTCCCCGCCAAAGAAAAGAATGTATTCAAGTGTTACTTTGGTAATTAACAACAACAAAGTCATGTGAAGTCCTATGAGGTCTTGGTTTCTTGGCTGAGAATTTTATCTCATTTAACAATTGAAGCATTTTAAAAATCTAGTAAACACTCTAGAGTTCACGCCTTGATGGAGAGACAGCATAACACAAGGTACTCATCAAGCCTGGCATTGAAAACACAAGATATGTCTAATACATTTGGAATGTATACAACAAGAATGCTGGAAAAGTGCCCACAACGTGGAATTTCAGAGGAGAGTTTTCATCCATCCAGTTGACCAGGCAAATTTACCTCTCATTGGTGACCTGGGAATACAAATCCGCCCTTGATTTTCAGTGGTGCTTAAGTCCTTTTCCATTTTAAGTAAAATGAAGATTATTATTTTTTTTTTAAGCAGTGCTAGGGATGGAACCCAGGGAACTGTGAATGCTAGGCAAGTGCTCTGCCACTCAGTCATGCCCCAGCTCCGAGGATGGAGAATTCTTTTGTTTGATTTTGTAATGCTGGGGATTGAACACATGCTAAGCACATGTTCTACCACTGAGTTACACCAGTCTTGAGAATTATTTATTATTACTATTATTATTGTTGTTATTATTGTTATTATTATTAATGAGACTATACAAGCCAGTCACAATGACACATGCCTGTAATCCTAGCGACACAGGAAGCTGAGGCAGGAGGACTGAAAGTTCAAACCCAGCCTCAGCAATTTAGCAAGTCTCTGAGCAACTCAGCAAGATCCTGTCTCTAATAAAACATATAAAAAGGGTTGGAGATAATGGCTTGGTGGTTAAACACCCCTGGGATCAATCCCTGGTACTAAAAAAAGAAGAAAAAAAAAAACTATGCAATTTTCTTTTTTTAGGGGGGCGGTACAGGGATTGAACTCAGGGGCACTTGGCCACTGAGCCACATCCCCAGCTCCATTTTGTATTTCATTTAGAAACAGGGTCTTGCTGAGTTGTTTAGCGCCTCGCTTTTGCTGAGGCTGGCTTTCAACTCACGATCCTCCTGTCTCAGCCTCCCAAGCTACTAGGATTACAGGCATGCACCACTGTGGCTGACTGACTGTACAATTTTCTTAGTCCTTTCCAGGTGTTTCTCTTCCACTAAACTTTCACCACATAAGCCATGAATTTATTGAAAGAATCCTACAAATTTTCAGCCTTATCGGGGGAAAAAAATAAACATTTTATTTTAATAATCTTGATTATCATATATGCTATCTTTACAGTAGCCTCTAACTTACTTGGCAAATGTTTTAAATTTGACAACTGTCCAATGAGAAAATATCCTTTCCTTCTATTTTACTGAGCATACCAAATGGCTTAGCCTAGCGTGAATGTAAGTTCACCAAAGATGATGGGCCTTCGCTTTTGTTTTTTTTTTTTTTTTTTTTGAGACAGGGTCTTGCTATATAGCTCAGGCTAGTCTTAAACTCCTGGGTTCAAACAATCTTCCTGCCTCAGCTTCCTGAGTAATTGGGACTACAAGAGTGCCCCAGCATGCCCAGCTCATTTTAAGTGTTATATACACAGAGTAAGTCACAGTAAGATGATAAAGTGTTAAGATCATTTACATATGGAGAACGATAAAAGCCTCTTCTACAGCATTCTTAATACTCTGTGAGATGGGGACCTTGGCCAACATAAAATCATTTCAGAACCTATAACAGGAGCCGGGCGCAGTGGTGCATGCCTGTAATCCCAGCACTTGGGAGGCTGAGGCAGGGAGGATCGCCAGTTCAAAGCCAGCCTCAGCAATGGCAAGGCACTCAGCAACTCAGGGAGACCCTGTGTCTAATAAAATACAAAAAAAGGGCTGGGGATGTGGCCCAGTGGTCGAGTGCCCCTGAGTTCAATCCCTGGTACCGAAAACAAAAACAAAAAAACAGCATTTATAACAGTTTATAATGGAGTCGACTAAAAACATGGATGTCATGTGGATTCTCCAGATCATCAAGTAGCGGCCTCTCCCTCCTCTCCTCCTTTCCTCCCTGTCTCCCTCCCTTTCTTTTTTCTTTGCCTTCTTTCCTCGGGCTGCCTCCCTCCTCCCTCCCTCCCTTCTTTCACTCTTTCCTTCCTTGGGCTCCCTCCCTCCCCTTCTTCCCTTCCTCCCTTCCTCCCTTCCTCCTTCCTTCCTTTTTTTTTTTTTTTTTTTTGTGTGTGTGTGTGTGTGGTTCTGTGGACTGAACCCAGGGTCTTGTGCATGAAAGGCAAGCACTCTACCAACTGAGCTATATTCCTCAGCAGCCCCTTCCTTTTCTTTTTAAGCTACTGCATAGATAATTTTAGGAGCCAGCATTGCAAATTCAAATACTTTAAGAAGCCAGACAGATAATATAAATGAGTGAAGCTGCCAGACATCACAACACAGTTTGGGACTCTTATAAAGGACTAAGGCGCAGAGGAGTCCAGTGCCTGACTGCTAAGTGATTTATGGACTGGCTGAGATGAGATAGGCCAGCACAGGGACCAGAGCTGTGTGTTCACATCAGCCCTGGGGCTGCTTTTCCTGAGTTACCCTGGGGCCTTTTTTATTTCTTTGCTTGGCTGGGTGAGGGCCTATCAGAATGTTAGAGACTCATTGGAGCTAAGATGAAAGTTAGATGTCACTCCACTCACTTTTCTCATTTGACAAAATAGCAAAATGTCACTGACTAAGAGTCCTGCTCCATCACTGGTAGACTGTGTCAATTTAGGAAAATTTCTCAGCCTCTGCATCCCTCCAAGTCTTCTCTTATCTTCTCCAGGACACTGTCCCAGAAATTGTACCCTTCCTCCCCTGCAACAGAAATATTCTCTCATCTCGTTAAATATGTTGTGGTTTCTTCTACTTAAAAAATAAATAAATAAAAAATAACACCTCATATACATATAATTAAATCAACCCTACTATACTGCACATTTAAAATTTAAAGCAGGTTTTTTTTTTTTTTTTTTTTTTTTTTTTTTTTTTTTTTTTATGTGGTACCGGGGATTGAACTCAGGGGCACTTGACCACTGAGTCACATCCCCAGACCTTTTTTGTATTTTATTTAGAGACAGGGTCTCACTGAGTTGCTAAGTGCTTCCCCATTGCTGAGGCTGGCTTTGAACTCGCAATCCTCCTGCCTCAGCCTCCCAAAGTGCTGGGATTACAGGCGTGCGCCACCACGCCCGGCTTTTAAAGCGGGTATATTTCATGTTGTTTTTTCACAATAATTAAAATTCAAAACAACTTCCTTATTCCTTTAATTCTCCAGCTACCACCTCAACTCTCTGTTTTCCTTAAAGCAAGCATTCTTAGGAGATGTCTCTACTTGTCTCCACTTCCCAACCCTCTGCTCACTTTGCCCCCATCACCCCATCAACAGAGCACATGTCAAAGTCATCCATGACCTCAGAGTAGCCAGAACTGATGACAGTGTCTCAGAACCCATCTGGCCTGCTCTTTCAATAGGATCCGGCCCAGAACCTCAGTCACTCCTTTACAAATGGCTTCCTTCATCTGCCTTCCAGAACACTCTCTGAGTTCTCCTCAGACCCCACTCAGGCCCTACTAGCCATCATTTCTTTTTCTCTTTTCTTTTCTTTTCTTTTTTTTTTTTTTTTTTTTTGTGTGTGTGTGTATGTGTGTGTGTGTGTGTGTGTGCTGGGGGGGATTGAACCCAGGGCCTTGTGCATGTGAGGCAAGCACTCTACCAACTGAGTATATCCCCAGCCCTGTTTCTTGGTATCTGTTTCCAGTTGTGCTATAGCTTGGATCTTAAATGCCCTCCAAGGCCCAAGTGTTAAAGACTTGGTCTCTAACCCAGTGCTATTGGGAGGTGGCAGAACATTTGGGAGGGGGCCTGGTGGGAGGTGCCCTCTCTGCTCTTTGGCCGCCATGAGGTTAACAGCTTTCTCTACCACATGCTCTGGCCGTGATGTATTGCCTTGCCACAGGACCAAAAATAACAGGACCAATCAACCATGACTAAAATGACTAAAACCTCCAAAATTGCGAGTCAAAATAAATCTTTCCTTTTTTTTGCAGTGCTAGGAATCAAACACAGGGCCTCATGCAGGGGCCAGGCAACCTTTTGTATTTTTTGTACTGGGGATTGAACTCAAGGGCCACTCAGCCACTGAGCCACATCTCAGCCCTATTTTGTATTTTATTTAGAGACAAGGTCTCACTGAGTTGCTTAGCACCTCACCATTGCCATTGTTAAGGCTGGCTTTGAACTCGTGATCCCTCCCAAGCGGCTGGGATTACAGGCATGTGCCACAGTGGCCAGCCTCATTTTTTCTTTCTTTCTTTCTTGATTTTTTTTTAAGATGTAAATGGACAAACTATTTTTTATTTATTTATTTTTATGTGGTGCAGAGGATGGAACCCAGTGCCTCACATATGCTAAGCAAGTGCGCTACCGCTGAGCTACAACCCTAGCCTACCCAGCTTCATATATCTTTTTTTTTTTTTTTTTTTTTTTTTTGTGGTACCGGGGATTGAACTCAGGGGCACTCGACCACTGGGCCACATCCCCAGCCCTTTTTTGTATTTATTTAGAGACAGGGTCTCACTGAGTTGCTAAGTGCCTTGCCATTGCTGAGGCTGGCTTTGAACTCGCAATCCTTCTGCCTCAGCCTCCCAAAGTGCTGGGATTACAGGCGTGCGCCACCGCGCCCGGCTCCGGCTTCATATATCTTAATGTAGTAAGAGAAAGTGGCTGACACAGGCTCCTTCTCCTGTATCCAAACTTCAATTCGGAATAAACCACAACTTGGGGTTCAGACCCCTCGTCTTTCTCAGGCCATTTTCTCTTTGATTTCAACCAATCTATGGCTGCACACTGATGAATCCTAAATTTATATCCCTGCCTGCCCTCTCTCTGGAACTCCAGGCTCATACTTACCCACTCCATGGAATACCTAGAACACATCTTTAAAAAAAAAAAAAATATTTACTTGCTTTAGTTATGCACAATGCAATGCATTTATGTTTACGTGGTGCTGAGAATCGAACCCCGGCTGCACACGTGCTAGGTGAACACTCTACCGCTGAGCCACAACCCCAGGCCCCTAGAACACATCTTAAAATTAACAAGTACACGGCAAATTCCTAATTTCCTCCTGAAACCTGACTTGCCATCTGGACAGAGTCAGACTCTATCCTTTCCGCCATAACCATGTCACCCATACCTTGAAATACTCTAATTTTTTTCCATAGCACTGATCATTGTTCTTCAAATAATCTATTTACTTGCTAGTTGTTTTTTGTTTTTGTTTTTGTTTTTTAATCTATCTCCCACTACTAAGATGAGTGCACTACATGGGTGCAGGGATGTGGGCTCATTTGCCAATTTCCAGATGCTCAAAGGTTGGCATAAAGTAAGTGCTCATTAAGTATTTGTTAACAAAATGAAGAAATGACTGAAAAATCTCTCCATGAAAGAGCTTACATCCCAACAGAACTTGGAGAATGAGAAAAAATAAATGATAAGGGAGAAGAATGCCATAGATAATAGGAAAGAAAATCAAAGGCCCACTGAATTAACCCACATAGATATTAAAATGCATTGTTTATCAGGAGGGGAAATATGTTATAAAGGAAAATAAAGCTGCGTGAGGGATACATAGTGATGATGGTAGAAGAGAGGTGCTATTTAATATAACATGGTCAAGGACAGACTCTTGAACAAGGTAACATTTGAGCAGAAACCTGGAAAAAGACCTAAGGAAAAAAAAAACATGGGGAAAACAAGGGGACCCATATTCTGGCATAGGGAACAGCATGTGTGGAGACTCTGGGCAACCACGTCTGGAGCAGCCAAGAGGCCTTCAGAGCTAAGGAATGTGGATGAGAGGATGTTGTCAGTAGACCAGATCATGAGGTCCTTGCAAGCCTTACCAAGTACTTTGGATGTTTTTTTTTTCCCCCTAAGTATGATGAGAAGCCATTAAATTATTTCAAATACATAAATGATTTGATTTGGTTTGAGCTTTTAAAACATCACTGTGGCTGCTTCTGTGTGGAGTGTGTATTACAGAGGAGGAACGGAGGAGCTGGGAGACCCCTTGGAAGCTATGGTAGTCATCTGGGCAAGAGATGACAATGGCTTGAACCAGATGCTAAGGTGAAGTGGCAATGGCAGCCGTGGGATCAGGCTCCAGGCATGACTGGAAGGGGAAGCATTGTCCCCAGAGGCACCCAATACACACCTACTCCTCATGTGCCTTCCTCGCGTGCATTTATCCACAAGCAGGTACCAGCCGCACAGCCCAATACTGCTTATTCTCTCTTTTTTTTTTTTTTTTTTTTTTTTTGGTACCAGGGATTGAACTCAGGGGCACTCGGCCACTGGGCCACATCCCCAGCCCCTTTTTTGTATTTTATATTAGAGACAGGGTCTCACTGAGTTGCTAAGCGCCTCGCCATTGCTGAGGCTGGCTTTGAACTCGCGATCCTCCTGCCTCAGCCTCCCAAGTGCTGGGATTACAGGTTTACGCCACCGCGCCCAGCTTGCTTAACCTCATTTCAATGAAACATTCCTACTAACCAGTCCAAAACAATTCCTGTCTGATCAGGGTTTCTAGGAAATTTCTCTTCAAAAGCAAAGTAGCAACTCATGAAAAATGCTTCCTGAAGTTTACTGGGTAAAACAGGTCTTGAATTTTAGGTGGGGGGAAATGCACTTTTAAAATACTAAACCAAAGCCGGGCGTGTGGCGCACGCCTGTAATCCCAGCACTTGGGAGGCTGAGGCAGGAGGATCGCGAGTTCAAAGCCAGCCTCAGCAATGGCGAGGCGCTTAGCAACTCAGTGAGACCCTGTCTCTAATAAAATACAAAAAAGGGGGGGATGTGGCCCAGTGGTCCAGTGCCCCTGAGTTCAATCCCTGGTACCCAAAAAAAAAAAAAAAAAACTAAACCAAGTAAATTTTTCCACAATGTGCTTCTAGAAAAGAATTTAGTATTCCTATGAAAAGATCCCACTGACCCCACATTTCTAACATTTACCATGGGTGAATTCAATTGGCCTTTTACTTTTGTGTCCTATTATCTGTGGCATTCTTTCCCTTTAACTCCTTAATCACAAAACACAGCTATTTTCAGACATGTCACTTACACAAAGAATGCGTGGCTTGAACGTTATTGATTGTCTCCATGGGGAAGGCACACTCTCTGCTCTTTTCTTTGCTGTGGGTCTGAATTCCAAGTGAAAGCTGGGTTGTGAGGTTAACTGGCCCAGCATTTCCCAAGAAATGAGCAGGCAGAAGAGCAAGCGTGGGTCACAGGCAAGAGGGACTCTGGAGCCATGGTTGGGGACGGGGACGTAATGGGAGCTGAACCCTCGATCCCCTTGTGATTCTGGAGAGGGCCTTCCATACGTTGCTTTGCATCCGTGCCTCAGTTTCCTAGCCTTTAAAATGGGGCAACTGCATAGTATCAATTATGGATTTATGGTGAGCATTGGATAACTTTTTTTTTTTTTTTTTGGTACTGATGATTGAACTCAGGGGCACTCGACCACTGGGCCACATCCCCAGCCCTTTTTTGTATTTTATTTAGAGACAGGGTCTCACTGTGTTGCTAAGTGCCTTGCCATTGCTGAGGCTGGCTTTGAACTTGTGATCCTCCTGCCTCAGCCTCCCAAGTGCTGGGATTATAGGCGTGTGCCACTGCGCCCGGCTAACACTGGGTAACTTAATGCTTATAAAGGCCACCGGAGCATCCTTTTAGATTCCCAATAGGTGTTAACTGTTTATTATAATTTTATTTATTCATTTACTTACTTACTTACCAGGGACTGAACCCAGGTACACTAATCTAAGAGGAATTTTCCTATGCCATTCATGGGATAGCCTTAATATCAACCTGGAAATTTTGTTCATATTTAGGATTTGTTCATATTTTCTTTAAAGAAACCAGCATTTCTAAAACATGTTAAGAATAACAGAACCACAGCCAGGAGAGGTGGTACACTCCTGTAATCCCAGTGGCTCAGGAGGCTGATGCAGGAGGATTGCAAGTTTGAGGACAGCCTAGGCATCTGTCTTAAAACAGTAATAAGCCAGGCGCGGTGGCACACGCCTATAATCCCAGCACTTGGGAGGCTGAGGCAGGAGGATCACGAGTTCAAAGCCAGCCTCAACAATGGCAAGACACTTAGCAACTTGGTGAGACCCTGTCTTTTTTTTTTTTTTTTTAATATTTATTTATTTGCTTTAGTTGTATACGATGCATTTATTTGTATGTGGTGCTGAGGATCAAACCCGGGCCGCGCAGGTGCTAGGCGAGCGCTCTACCGCTGAGCCACAACCCCAGCCCGAGACCCTGTCTTTAATAAAAAATACAAAAAAGGGCTGGGGATGTGGCCCAGTGGTGGAGTGCCCCTGAGTTCAATCCCTGGTACAAAAAAAAAAAAAAAAATTTTTTTTTTTTTTTTGGTACTGATGATTGAACTCAGGGGCACTCGACCACTGGGCCACATCCCCAGCCCTTTTTTGTATTTTATTTAGAGACAGGGTCTCACTGTGTTGCTAAGTGCCTTGCCATTGCTGAGGCTGGCTTTGAACTTGTGATCCTCCTGCCTCAGCCTCCCAAGTGCTGGGATTATAGGCGTGTGCCACTGCGCCCGGCTAACACTGGGTAACTTAATGCTTATAAAGGCCACCGGAGCATCCTTTTAGATTCCCAATAGGTGTTAACTGTTTATTATAATTTTATTTATTCATTTACTTACTTACTTACCAGGGACTGAACCCAGGTACACTAATCTAAGAGGAATTTTCCTATGCCATTCATGGGATAGCCTTAATATCAAACCTGGAAATTTTGTTCATATTTAGGATTTGTTCATATTTTCTTTAAAGAAACCAGCATTTCTAAAACATGTTAAGAATAACAGAACCACAGCCAGGAGAGGTGGTACACTCCTGTAATCCCAGTGGCTCAGGAGGCTGATGCAGGAGGATTGCAAGTTTGAGGACAGCCTAGGCATCTGTCTTAAAACAGTAATAAGCCAGGCGCGGTGGCACACGCCTATAATCCCAGCACTTGGGAGGCTGAGGCAGGAGGATCACGAGTTCAAAGCCAGCCTCAACAATGGCAAGACACTTAGCAACTTGGTGAGACCCTGTCTTTTTTTTTTTTTTTTAATATTTATTTATTTGCTTAAGTTGTACACGATGCATTTATTTGTATGTGGTGCTGAGGATCAAACCCGGGCCGCGCAGGTGCTAGGCGAGCGCTCTACCGCTGAGCCACAACCCCAGCCCTAGACCCTGTCTTTAATAAAAAATACAAAAAAGGGCTGGGGATGTGGCCCAGTGGTGGAGTGCCCCTGAGTTCAATCCCTGGTACAAAAAAAAAAAAAAAAAAAAAACAGTAATAATAATAAGATGACTAATAACTATTAGTTGGGTTGAGGATATAGCTCAGTGATAGACCATGCACAAGCCCTGGGCTTGATCCCCAGTACCGCAAAATTAAATAAAAATGAAAATAATAATTATTAGTGGATTAATGTTGTCTAATTCAAATAAGGTTTTGTCTTCAAAATTTCCAAAGGACTTATTAATGTATTTGAAAAAATTACCCCCTAAACTTGAACCTGCTCAAAAACATGTGAAACTGCAGTCATTAAGTTGATTTTTTACTTAAATATCCACAAACACTATGTTCCCTGTAGCATAACATAGAAATGCAGATATCTTAGAAAAACTAAAAGAATTAATTGCCCATGGGTCAGGTCTGTGGGGTGTCATGACTTCTAATCGATACTGGACTTCTGAATGCTGAATTTCTCCAGAAAGCTCTAGTTTTCACTAGAGTCTTAGCGGCCCTTATTTACTGAAGCGGTTCTGTCTTATGTTCATGAATCACTGCAACAGAATGCTAATGAAAAATGTCACCAGAATGCTGATGGGAAGGAGACCCAGAGGCAAGGCTGAAAAACAATTGGTTCTTAGGAGAAGAGGTGTGGCTGGAACACTTCGGGGGAGTTCCCGGAAGGTGCAGGCGGGAGCAGGACTGACTCAAAACGAGTAGGGCCCTTGGTCTACAGGATGAACGGAATTTCAGCATATGTCAGTCAGAGGCCCATTTACATTTCATCAGTAAAGCAGATACACATTCAAGGGAGGATGTGGGCCATCTTGAAAGAGAGAGATGTGTTCTAGGGACTTCTCTTGGCTCCTCTTTTATTTTTTTTTAAAAATTTGCTTGTAATTATATAGATGGATAGCATGCCTTTCTTTCCTTTTTTTCTTTATTTTAAATACCTTTATTTCATTTATTTATTTTTATGTGGTGCTGAGGATCGAACCCAGGGACTCATACATGTGAGGCAAGTGCTGTACCCCTGAGCCACACCCCCAGCCCATGCCTTTATTTTCTTATTTTTGTATGCAGTTGCTGAGGATCCAAACCAGTGCCTCACATGTGCTAGGCAAGCATTCTGCCACTGAGCCCCAGCCCCTTCTCTTCTTTTGTTAGTTTGCTTTATGCCTTGCTCAGGATTGAACCCAGGACCTCACACATGCTAGGCAAGCACTCTAGCATTGAGTCACATCCACAGCCCTTCTGACTCTTCTTTTAAAGGAAACCTAGAGAGGGATGGGTCTGGGAAGGTATGTGGTGATGTCATCAGTCTGGTGACCCAGGATGGTTTATGGTGATTGGATCTATGGTGGTCCAGTTGTTCTCAGAATCCTTGAACAGATCTGGTCTCCATATCTGATCAAGAGATAATGCTGCAAAGTTCCCTAACTTATAAGTTTCTTAAAAGATTCTATCTCTCTTTGCTTAATCTATTGGTGGGTGTGTTAATAGTGCACAAGCTAATGATCATGAGTGATTTTACAGTAACTGGAAGATTTACGGATTCCCAGCAATTTGGGAGTGACAGGCCGGCCGAGGAGAAGAACTAAGTTAGGGTGTGACAGGCATGGAAAAGTATGTGGAACTTTGAATTAAAATTATATTTTCTTGTCCTTCCTTTATGTCTCTTTTCTACTTATGTCTTTTATTTCACCTCTCCTACCTCACCACCAGGTGAACTGCAGCTCTGCATTTGAAGAATGCCTGAGTTCAAACACAGCTGCAGAACAGCTGGATTATTGATCATGACTGAGGTAAGGAAGACCTCCTTCACAGGTCTGCACAAAAGCATCAACGTTGTGTTTTATGAGGCAAAATGGTAGATATGGTCTTCAAGAGCAAGGGCTACTGGGGCTACATCTGGGTTCTGGCACTGACCTTAGAAAAGTGTTAAATAAACATGATAGGAGGCCATTGTTTGGGGCCAGGTTCCTGCACTGGGTCCCAACAGACCAGACTTGCTAGGCCCAGTGCCACAGGCCTGTAATCCCAGTGGCTGGGGAATCCAAGGCAGGAGTACCATGAGTTCAAAAGCCAGTTTCAGCAACAGTTAGGTGCTAAGCAACTCGTGAGTCCCTGATGTAAATAACATACAAAATAGGGCTGGGGAATGTGGCTCAGTGGTCCAGTGCCCCTGAGTTCAATCCCCAGTACCAAAAAAAAAAAAAAAAAAAAAAAAGGAAAACAGTTTTGAAATGACCAATCTGCTTTTTGTTCTTTCTTTCAGCTTTTTTTTTTTTTCTTGGTGGGGAGGGGTATGGGGGGGGGGGGGGAGGGTAACCTGGGATTGAACTCAGGGCACTCAACCACTGAGCCACATTCCCAGCCCTGTTTTGTAGTTTATTCAGAGACAGGATCTCACTGAGTTGCTTAGCACCTTGCTTTTGCTGAGGCTGGCTTTGAACTTTCGGTCTTCCTGCCGCAGGTGTGTACCACCTCGTATGGCCCCAATTTTTTATATTTTTTTATGGTACTGAAGCCAGATTTAAAGCTAGGTAGTGAGTGTAGTTAGGCAAATCGGGTCTAATATCGAGCCTAATAAAGAAAATGGAGTCCATAAGGGAAATGGAGTCAGTCTGAGTCCTGGAAAAACACAGAACAACCCCAGGGGAGATAAGATTGTCAATGTCCGCAAGGTTAGAGCCCATCTTGAACAATGTTAATGAAACAGCTCCAAGCAGAGATGCTAATCAACTGGCCCTAAGCCCTTCCTGCCAGACTGCTCTTCCCCCACCCACCATGGGCCCACCTGTGTCACACATTTTGGCTTTCCTGTCCCAGGCAGGACAGAGATAGAGAACAAAAAGAACAAAAGAAAACTTTAGGTATAAAAAACTTTAGGAGCAATCCCAGCACTTTGGAGGCTGAGGCAGGAAGATCACGAGTTCAAAGCCAGCCTCAGCAATGGCGAGGCACTTAGCAACTCAGTGAGACCCTGTCTCTAAATAAAACACAAAAAAGGGCTGGGGATGTGGCCCAGTGGTCGAGTGCCCTGAGTTCAATCCCTGGTACCACAAAAAAAAAAAAAAAAAAAAAAAAAAAACTTTAGGTATAAAAAACTTTAGGTATAAAAGGGAGAAGACCTCTCCTCCCTACGGATTCCTTGGTTTCCGGCTCCCCTTCACCCTCCCGGGGAAGTCTTTTTCTGCTGTCCTTTAAATAAAGCCTTCCAGTTTCTACTCTACCCTTGCCCGGCGTGCTTCTTCGGCGTTATACTTCAGCATTCGGGGAAGCAAGAACTCCTCATGGTAAACGGCAGTATCAGTACCAGGGATCGAACCCAAGGGTGCTTACCCAATGAGCCACATACCCAACACACACACACACACACACACACACACACACACACAACCTTTTTTTTTTTTAAACTTTTTATTTTGATACAGAGTCTCACTAGGTTGCTTCCAGCCTCACTACATTACTGAGGCTGGTTTTGAACCTGCAATCCTCCTGCCTCAGCCTCCAGAGCCCCTGGGATTATAGGTTTGCACCACTACAGCTGGCTCTCTATAAATCATTGATCCTCATAGTTTTTATCTCGCAGGGTTGTGGTAAGAATGAAATGAAATAGTGCCCCCAGTGCCCAGAGCAAAGCCGATACACAAAAAGATCTCCATAAAGTTAGTTTTTATTCTCAGTGTTCATTTTATTTAACTGAAATTCACTAGAAGACTAAAAGTGCTGGAGATCAAAACTCAATCTGTGAGCCCATGGACAATATGGTGACTGCCCTGTGTCCTCTGTATCCCCCCCTCTAGCCCAGATCCCTTGGGACAGTTAGTGGAATGGTAGCTGCAAGTACCTTTGTTTCTTTCTTTCTCCCTCTCCTTAACGATTTTTTTAGTTGTAGATGGACACAATAACTTTATTTTATTTACTTATTTTTTTAATATTTATTTATTTGCTTTAGTTGTACACAATGCATTTATTTTTACGTGGTGCTGAGGATCGAACCCAGGCCGCACACTTGCCAGGCGAGCACTCTACCGCTGAGCCACAACCACAGCCCCTTATTTACTTATTTTTATGTGGTGCTGAGGATCAAACCCAGTGCCTCACAAATGCTAAGCAAGCACTCCACCACTGAGCCACAACCCCAGCCCAGTACCATTTTTCTTTTTCAGAAACAGACTTCAGAATGCCAAGCTAAAATAAATGTCACATCTCCGCTGGCTCATGTCTGAAGAAGTAGCAATTGTTGCAATGGTAATAAGCTCAAGTGACATAAAAGAGCCCAGCTGTTGGTACATAGACTTATTAGGGTTTTGCAGCCTTTCCTCCTGATTAGGAATTCAATCATCATCCTGTCTGAGCACGACTTCTCTTTTTACATGCAATTTACACATGTGTCATGATTTTCACAATTTTGCTTTGTTTGGCAGGGCTGGGGATTGAACCCACAGCCTCATGCATGCTAGGCGAGTGTTTACTACCACTGGGCTATATCCCCAGCTCCATGGAGTGGTTTGTTTGTTTGTTTGTTTGTTCTGGTACCAGGGATTGAACTCAGGGGCACTCAACCACTGGGCTACCTCTCCAGCCCTTTTTTGTATTTTATTAGAGACAGGGTCTCACTGAGTTGCTAAGTGTCTCGCCATTGCTGAGGCTGGCTTTGAATTCATGATCCTCCTGCCTCAGCCTCCCAAGTGCTGGGATTACAGGCATGCGCCACCGTGCCCGGCTGTATTTTTTTAACTATAAGTTTTTACTACATCAGAAAAAAATCAAGGGGGAGCCAGACCACTGAGGATGTGGCCCAGTGGTCAAGTGCCCCTGAGTTCAATCCCTGGTATCAAAATAAAAATAAAAAAGTAAGTAAGAAAGAAAGAAAAAATCAAGGGGAAAAGCCACTGGAGAATGGGTAGACGAGGTTAAAAAGGCATTTGAAAATTTATCAAGATAAGAGCACTAGATGCTCACTTAATCTCAAATATTTACATAATGAAGGAAGATCATTCTTTTTAGGAATCCAACAGATAGTTCCAAGAATTATGCTAAGGATGTAAGAGGCCTCAGATATCTGACTTGTTTTAGAAGGACCAGGCCTGGACTGGGGTTGTGGCTCAGCGGCAGAGCGCTCGCCTCGCATGTGCGCGGCCCGGGTTTGATCCTCAGCATCACGTAAACATAAATGCATTGCATTGTGTACAACTAAAATAAATAAATAAATATTAAAAAAAAAGAAGAAGAAGAAGAAGGACCAGGCCTATCATAAATGACTACTTAATTCTACCAGGTTTTCAGAAATCATTTCTAATCATTTGGGACCCTCAGGGACATGAACAATCATTTTTTCATGCATTAAGTGGGTAAGTAGACAGGTTCCCCATCTAAATGGGAACCACCTTTTAATCGCACTAGAGACCAGAGGTTTGCATCAGTATGACCTGTGTTTAGTTTGCTTGGCTTAGTTCCATCAGAAGTTGTAGACTCTGGTATGTACAAATGAGCCCTGGCTCATGCCTATGATTTCAGCAACCGAGGAGGATCATGAGTTCAAGGTCAGCCTCAGCAACTTAGTGAGGCCCTAAGCAACTTATTGAGACCCTGTCTCAAAAAATAAAAAGGGCCGAGCGCGGTGGCGCACGCCTGTAATCCCAGCACTTTGGGAGGCTGAGGCAGGAGGATCGCGAGTTCAAAGCCAACCTCAGCAATGGCGAGGCACTTAGCAACTCAGTGAGACCCTGTCTCTAATAAAATACAAAAAAGGGCTGGGGATGTGGCCCAGTGGTCTAGTGCCACTGAGGTCAATCCCCGGTACCAAAAAAAAAAATAAAAATAAAAATAAAAATAAAAAAAATAAAATGGGCTGGGGTTATGGCTCAGTAGTTGAGTGCCCCTGAGTTCAATCCCAGGTATACACACACACACACACACACACACACACACACACACACAAAAAAGCTGGATTGGGGTCAATCAGTCTTGAGAAATTAGGTATATTTGTGTGTGTGTGTGTGGGGGGGGGGGTGTTACTGGATTGAATCCAGAGTCTAGTGCATGCAAAACAAGTACTCTACCAACTAAGCTATATCCCCAGCCTGAGAAATCAGGTATATTTGAATGTGGGCTCTGACCTGTAAGATAGAGTGAGACAGTTTCTAGGGCTTTATCTCATTAGTCATTCCCATCCTTGGAACACTTCAAATGTGCGTAGAAGGAAATACACTGATGTGTTCAGGAAATATTTGTGAATGTTTTCGGAACTTTAGCTGGGAATATCCAGGCCAGTGCCATCTATTTTAGGAGTTGACTCCTGAGAGACAGGGAATGTTACCAATTCATAGAGTTTGCAAAATCATAAGAATATTTCATCAACATTTTAACTATCTACAGAAATTGAAGTCAGGCCAACAGTGATAGCCCAGCTGAAATAAAGATTCTAGAACCGGCTTCAGAAAAGTCATGATGTGGGGCTGGGCACATACCTCAGTGGTCGAGTGCCCCTAGGTTTAATCCCCAATAGCAAAAGAGAAAAATTAGGAAAAGATGGCCAAATGTCCCCAAAAAGGCCAATCAGCATGATAATAAGTCTCCCTCTGCTTTTTTATTTTTTATGGTACCAGGGATTGAACTCAGGGGCACTCCACCACTGGGCCACATCCCCAGCCCTTTTTTGTACTTTATTTAGAGACAGGGTCTCACTGAGTTGCTAAGTGCCTCGCCATTGCTGAGGCTGGCTTTGAACCCGCATTCCTCCTGCCTCAGCCTCCCAAAGTGCTGGGATTACAGGCGTGCGCCACCGCGCCCGGCTCTCTGCTTTCATTTTTACAAAAAAGAACCTGATGCTAACCTATTGTTATTTTTATGGTTTTGTCTCTCCGTCCCCACCTTACAAAACATCTCCAAAATGACCTGTCTGCTTTAGTTCCATGTTCCTGCTTTTTCTAGCCCTTCTCTGTCTACAAAACCATCTTCTGAGCCAACTGTAACACTTATTCCACTTTATGGAATGAGTGTTGTTGGGCTGAGAAGAATTGGAAATAAAGCTAGCTAAGATTTTTTTTTTTAAAGAACTTTTTTTTTTTTTTTTACATCCATTTATTTGCTTTAGTTGTACACAATGGCTTTATTTTTACGTGGTGCTGGGGATCGAACCCGGCCGCAAACGCGCTAGGTACTCTACCGCTGAGCCACAACCCCAGCCCCCCAGCTAAGATCTTGATACCAGATTGTAACTTGTCCTTCAATAATTGTCATCTCTGAAATGGGAGGGGAGGGAAGCCATAGCTGAGAAAGAGAAAGAAAGAATGGAAACTAAACCCACAAATAATACCAGACTACAATGATCAAATTGAGAATCCATTTATCAGTTCCCTTCACCTCCTTTACAGCACCCCTCCTGTCTGTGGCTGCTAGACTTGGCAAATACAAACCCGACACCCAGTTAAATTGGAACTTTAGGTAAACAACAATTTCTTAGTACAAGTATGTCTGAAGCAATTTTTTTTTTTTTTTTTTTTTTTTTTGGTACCGGGGATTGAACTCAGGGACACTCCACCACTGGGCCACATCCCCAGTCCTTTTTTGTATTTTATTAGAGATAGGGTCTCACTGAGTTGCTAAGTGCCTCGCCATTGCTGAGGCTGACTTTGAACTCGCGATCCTCCTGCCTCAGCCTCCCAAGTGCTGGGATTACAGGCGTGTGTCACCACGCCCGGCTGTCCAGTGCAATATTTGGGGCATACCAATGTTAAACAATTTTTCATTGATTATCTAAAATTCAAGCTTAACTTGGTGTCTAGCATTTTTCTAATAGCACAGGGGATTGAACTCAGGACTTCACATATGCTAGACACACATTCTACCATTGAGCCACACCTCCAGGCACTGGTGACCAGCATTTTATCTGGCTAAGCTACTCCTGACCCCTCTTTTGAGCTCTCCTGATTTAGCTAATAAAAACATGGATATAGGGGCTAGGGACATAGTTCAGTTGGTAGAGTGCTTGCCCTTGCATGCACAAGGCCCTAGGTTCAATCCCCAGCACCACAAAAAATCAAAACAAAATAAAACAAAAAACTTGGATGTGCATACATTAATACTCAAATAGGATACAGAAATGTCTTTCCAGAGCCAGGCACAGTGGCACATGCCTGTAATCGCAGTGGCTTGGGAGGCTGAGGTAGGAGGATCACAAGTTCAAAGCCAGCCTCAACAACAAGAGAGGCACTAAGCAACTCAGCGAGACCCTGTTGCTAAATAAAATACAAAAAAAGGGCTGGGGATGTGGCTCAGTGGTTGAGTGTCCCTGATTCCAATCTCTGGTACCCCCACCTGCCCCCCACCCCAAAAAGAAATGTCTTTCCACTTAGGTTCAAAACCTGGCTCCAGCACATCTGGCTTTGGGGCCTGGGGTAAATTACTTTGCTTTACCATGCCACAGTCACCACATCTGCAAAATGGGATTCATAGCAGTTCTTCCTTAGCTGGGCTGATTTGAAGATTCTATGTTCCACGTAAGGGTCTAGCCTAGTACTCGGCTCAATGCAAACACTTGATCAGTGTTAGCTTTTACTGTTGGGAAGGGAACACAGTGAAAAAACAAAAGGGCCAGGGGAGAAGGTACAAGAGATCTTTCATTTGCCTGGAATATTCCCATCTGTACATAATAATAATCGAGAGCTGTTGATGGCTATGAGTTCATTTGTTTGGCAAACAGGAGGTAGCATATTGAAATAATAAATAACCAATATTGACACAGCATATTACAGTTTACAACAGAAACTTTCATCTCCATTTCCTTTAAAATGTGTGTTTTTTTAATTTTTTTTTTTAATTTTAAAAATTATTTGTTTTTGCTTTGTTTTGTGATATTGGGGATAGAACCCAACACCTCTTCCCTGCTAGGCAGGTGCTTTTCCACTGAGCTCCACTCCCCACCAGCCCCAAAGGTGTATTTTAAAGGAAATTGAGACAGTGATTCTCAAAGAGAAGGTGTCCTGAAAATTAACCCATATAATCTAAGTCTCCCTCCTACCCACCACTGGCAACTTCCCCTGAGATTCAGTAACCTAAAAGGATTTAAATATTCTTTTAAAAAAAGAATCTGAAATAAAATATTTCCTTTGGCCAAGAAGCAAATTTAGAGTGATCTTTATGTAAGTACCAGCGTAGGAAGGACTTCTGGTACCAAATGCGTCTTTTTGTCTAGAGCCCCTGCCCCAAACAATCCTTCCTAATGCCGTCATCATAAAACACAAAGGGCAACTAGTTCTCCACCTCTGGCAACAAAAGGCTCTCAGCAGAAAGGCTTTTTTAAAGCCAAAGCCAAAGAAAGCTGTAACCTGTGGCCTCTAATCGCCACCGGAAGAGCTGAACTGCTTTCCCCCTTTTGTAATGGAGAACATCTGTCCTTCCAGGCGAACAGCCTCTCTCCCGGCAAGAAGTTTTACATATGGAAAGCAACACGTTAGGAAATAAGGTGGCTTTCCAGCCTTCCGGATTAGGAAACCTGCCCTTTTCCAGTGACTCTAAGGCAGGAGGAATCTCCAATGCGCCTGAAGGGATCAACCTTGCTTCTTGCCTAAGCACCAGAGAGAAAATAGTGCATGTGAATACAAGGCTTCTTTCCCAGAAATTTTTCCCAGAAAAATTTTTCCCAGAAAAATTCTGCTGTGCTGGGATTTTTTTTGTGCTTCTTTTTATAAACACATTTTTTTAGACTTAGTATACACAGAAAAAGAAGACAAGATAAAGACAATGCGAGGGGAATCCTTTGTATATTTGATTAGAATGGCAGAGCAATTACAACATTTTAATCCTACAGGTATTTCTTTAACATGGATTGGTTGGTTGGTTGGTTGGTTTTGGGTACTGGGCATTGAACCCAGGGGTGCTTCACCACTGAGCCACATCCCCAGTCCTTTTTATTTTGAGACAGAGTCTCACTAAGCTGCTTAGGGCCTCACTAAACTGCAGAGGCTGGCTTTGTTTTTTTTGTTGTTGTTTTTTTTGGGGGGGGGTTTGTTTGTTTGTTTGGTACCAGGGATTGAACTCAGGGGCACTCGACCACTGGGCCACATCCCCAGCCCTTTTTTTGGTATTTTATTTAGAGACAGGGTCTCACTGAGTTGCTAAGTGCCTCGCCATTGCTGAGGCTGGCTTTGAACTCGCGATCCTCCTGCCTCAGCCTCCCAAGTGCTGGGATTACAAGTGTGTACCACCATGCCCAGCTCCAAGGCTGGCTTTGAACTCATTATAAGCCTCTTGCCTCAGCCTCCCAACAGCATGGGTTGTTTGATGTGGTTTGCACAGTCATCAGGTAAATAAAATTCAAAAAAACATTTCACAGTCTAGAAGGTGCAATACAAAAAGGAGCATACAACAATGCACCGGCTGAATAGTGTCCAGAAACTTCCAAAATGGTGGCCCTGGGCAATTCAACTCCTCATATAATCCTGGTCTGCCTTTTCTTGCCCCCCCTAAAAATGAAGTGCTATGACATGCAGTTTATTTAAAAGTCCAGCATGAAGCATGTTCCTACTCAATTCTGGATCACTACTCTTTTTTTTGTACTGTGGATTGAACTCAGGGGCACTCAACCACTGACCACTGAGCCACATCCCCACCCCTGTTTTGTATTTCATTTAAAGACAAGGTCTCACTGAGTTGCTTAGTGCCTCACTTTTGCTAAGGCTGGCTTTGAACTCCAGATCCTCCTGTCTCAGCCTCCCAAGCCACTGGGATTACAGGCATGTGCCACCATGCCTGGCAGAAACTTGCAATGAGACAATAAGAGGGTACTTTGCTGTAATAACTGCACAAACTATGGAAAACAAAAGCAATCAAGCCACTAAAAATGACCTGCAAAGGGGTTGGGTGTGGAGCTCAGTGGTAGAACACCAGCTGAGCAGGAGGCCCTGAATTCAACCTTAGCACAACACAACACAACAAAACAAAAAAACAAACAAAAACCTCATACAAAGTGGCCATGAAGCATATGAAAAGATAAAAGATATTCAAGTAGGGGCCGGGGCTGTGGCTCAGTGGTAGAACACTGGCATGTGTGAGGCCCTGGGTTCTATCCTCAGCACAACATTAAAAAAAAAAAAAAAGGTATTGTGTCCACCTACAACAAAAAGATATTCAAGTAGATACCAAAGAAATACAAATCAAAATCACAATGAGATACTTTATATCCACCAGAATGGTTACTTTATACCCATCCATTGCTGGTTGGGTGTAAAATGGTACAGACACAGTAGAACACAGTTCCATGGTTTTTCAAGTATTAAACACAGAGTTACCACATTTCAGCTTATTTCACACACCAGCAATTTCAAGTCCCCTGAGACACATGTCCACCCAAAGAGCCGCATGTGACTGTTCGTGGCAACATTACTGACAGAAAGTGGAAACAGCCTAAAGTCCATCAACTTGTGAATGGACAAAAAAATAAAAAGACAGGGGCTGGGGCTGTGGTTCAGTGGTGGAGCGCTGGCCTAGCATGCATGAGGCAGCGGGTTTGATCACCAGCACCCCATAAGATAAAGATGTTTGTGTCCATCTACAACTAAAAACAATTTAAATAAATAAATAAATAGACACCCCAGAACTGCAGTTGGTCATAGCTCAGTGGTGGAGCACTTGCCTGTCATGTGCCAGGCCCTGGGTTTGAGCCCCAGCATCACAAAAAATCAGGGGTGGGGGACCCAAATAGTGGCATACTCAGAAATGAAATATTGGTCAATATTAACAGGAATGGAAAAGGATAGTGACAGGAGTTATGCCATGGATAAACTTCAAAAAACAAAAACAAAAAAAAGTGCTAAGCCAGACAGAAAAGATCACAGGTTGCATGACTCCGAAGCCTGGGGTTGGAGTAGGGATGGCCATGAACTATAAGAGGGACCGAAGGATCTTGTTAAATGTTCTAAACTGGTGATGGTTGGCAAATCTGCTAAAAAAAAAATTATTGAATCGTACACTTACATGGGTGAACTTCACAGTATGAAAACAATATACATCCATAAAATTGTATTAAGAAAACCAGCCGGGCGTGGTGGCGCACGCCTATAATCCCAGCACTTGGGTGGCTGAGGTAGGAGGATCATGAGTTCAAAGCCAGCCTCAGCAATGGTGAGGTGCTAAGCAACTCAGTGAGACCCTGTCTCTAATGAAATACAAAAAAGGGCTGGGGATGTGGCCCAGTGGTCGAGTGCCCCTGAGTTCAATC
This sequence comes from Tamias sibiricus, assembly GCA_025594165.1. Lineage (NCBI taxonomy): Eukaryota > Metazoa > Chordata > Mammalia > Rodentia > Sciuridae > Tamias > Tamias sibiricus. The sequence goes on along the minus strand of CM046657.1, from coordinate 197,330,146 downwards.
CCTGGTACCAAAAAAAAAAAAAAAAAAAAAAAAAAAAAAAGAAAGAAAGAAAGAAAGAAAGAAAAGAAAAAGAAAAAGAAAAGAAAAAACCAAAGCAGTAAAAAAAAGGGAAGAGAAAAAAAGAAAGGTGCTATGATTTAGAGCTGCTAAGTGAACAACCAAACACAGAGGAAAGTGGGCTTTGAGGGGAAGCAAGGAAGTGAAGCAGCAAGAGGAAGACCCTGAGGTGGGAACAGAGGCAGTGGGTTTGAGAAAAGCCCGAGATGGGCCTATTGCAGCCAAAGTGAAGGTGGGCACACATTTGCTTACTGAATACACAGTGAGGACTGCACATGTGTGTCGGACACTGGGCCAAGCAGCGCTGGGGATGCCTGCCTGCCCTGATGGAAGTGGCTTCCTGGCAGGGGAGACTGGATATTATGCAGTGACATCTAGGTTTTGTTTTGTTTTTTTCTTGTACCGGGGATTGAACTCAGGGGCACTCGACCCTGGGCTACATCCCCAGCCCTTTTTTGTGTTTTATTAGAGACAGGGTCTCACTGAGTTGCTAAGTGCCTCACCATTGCTGAGGCTGGCTTTGAACTGGCGATCCTCCTGCCTCAGCCTCCCAAGTGCTGGGATTACAGGCGTGCGCCATCACGCCCGGCTTTTTTTTTTTTTTTTTTTAAATATTTATTTATTTACTTTAGTTGTACACAATGCAATGCATTTATGTTTACGTGGTGCTGAGGATCAAACCCGGGACGCGCATGTACGAGGCAAGCGCTCTGCTGCTGAGCCACAACTCCAGCCCAAACATCTAGGTTCTTTTTTTTTTTTTTTTTTTTTAAATATTTTTATTAGTTGTTGATGGACCTTTATTTTATTTGCTTATTTACATGTGGTGCTAAGAAACAAACCCAGTGCCTCACACATGCTAGGCAAGTGCTCTACCACTGAGCCACAATCCCAGCCCCAACATCTAGGTTCTTTATGTGTGTATCTGGCTATGGAGGAGAAGGACCAGCAATGCCTCACAGGAAGTGCTGATGGAGGAGGGAGTATTTGAACCAAAGAAAATTAACCAAGGGAACTGAACTAAACATTTGTCATGTTGTAGCTGACAGCCTGCAGTATTAGAAGTTACAAGACTAATTTAAACCATATCTGATTTAATGCAGGATTTGTGCCATTAAAGGTTTTTTATCTTTTTGTTAAGCCAGAGGTCTAAGGTTTAGATTCAGTATGAATGAACTAGCTGGCCTGCCCTATATGTTTGAGAGTCAATAACTATCACTAAATGCTGGGGGCCAGCCCCAGCCAGGGGGTACAACGTGAGTGCTCAATGAAGTACGAAGGCAGAGAATCAGCGATGGGGAAAATAACACACCGACACACGAGTCAGGCTGTGGAATCTTCTCTCTCTAGACTTCTTTATGGCATATGACTTCTCAATAGTTCTGCGATTTTCTTAATAGTTCTGTGATTTTCTTACCCTTCCTTACTCAGCTTATCTCTACTGAGAAGTCCGCGGCACTTCAGGTAAGAAGCTTGTCCTCTGCCTAAATCTCTTTAAAAATACTTTAAAGGTAAATGAACTTACCGGTTATGCCCCACGTTTTGGGCGCCAATTGCTGGGGGCCAGCCCCAGCCAGGGGGTACAACGCGAGCGCTCAACGAAGTACGAAGGCAGAGAAGCAGCGATGGGGAAAATAACACACTGACACACGAGTCAGGCTGTGGAATCTTCTCCATCGCTGCTTCTCTGCCAGGCTGGCCCCCAGCAACTAAATAAACCTCTGGCATTCTACTCATCCTGAGACATGCTACGTGAAGTTTCTCAAGTAAGAAGCTGCTTGGAGTGGGCTGCTTCAGTTGGAGGGAGGGGGTGTAGTATTGGACACTAGTGTGCAAATCTTCTCTGTCTCTAATGTTTTTACGTGGCATATTTCTTGCCATTGATTTTAGTGTGTGTAGGGTCTCATTCCTCAATTTCAAATGGTCTAGATGTTTATTATCTTTGAACCGTCCTCTAAGCCCAGCAACCCCAAAAGAGAATTTTGTACATGCTGTATCCTAATACATTTCTGGTCAACCACCCCAAAATCCTCTCCAAAGTTTGGTACAAAGAAAGAAAAGAAAGAAAAGAAAAGAAAAGAAAGAAAGAAAGAAAGAAAGAAAGAAAGAAAATTAACCAAGGAGAAGCACTGAGTAAAAGCAATGCTTCCCTCCTCCCCACTTCTTTCTTTCTTTTTTGCAATGTTACCCTACCGCTGAGCTAAGCCCCCATCCCTTGTCTTTTGTGTTTAAATATGGAATGCTTCAGGAATTTGCCTGTCATCCTGGCACTGGGGGTGGCAGGCTCAAAATATCATGTCTCTAGTAACAAGTTGGACAACTAGAGAGGCAAGGTCAGCAGGATGCTAAGAAAATGTTTTCCAGAAGCAATCAAAGTCACCTGCAGCCTTAGTGAAAAAGCCCTTCCTTCCCTCCCTTCCTCTCTTTCTTTTTTGTGATGAGGTCTTGCTATATTAACTAGTCTGGTCTTAAGCTTCTGGGATGAAGTGATTCTTCCGCCTCGGCCTCCCAAGTAGCTGGAACTATAGACACACTTGGCATTCTAGAATGCTAATTCTTACCTGGATGCAGTGGCACTCACCTGTAATGCCAGCAACACACTAGAGGCTGAGGCAGGAGGATTGCAAGTTCAAAGCCAGCCTTGGCAATTTAGTGAGGGGCTAAACAATTTAATGTGACCCTGTCTCAAAATAAAAATTAATAAATAAAAGGGGCTGGGAATGTGGCGCAATAGTAAAGCATTTCTGGGTTCAATCCCAGGTACCCCTTGTCAAAAAAAAAAAAAAAAAAAAAAAAAAAAAAGCTAATTCTTGGTGCTGGGGATGTAGCTCAGCAGTAGCACTTGCCTCATCATGGAGGCCCTGGGGTGATCCTCAGCCCCAATCCCCCACAAAAGGTGCTAATTCTTGGGGTTGGGGTTGTGGCTCAGCGGTAGAGCATTCGCCTAGCATGTGCGCGAAATGCATTGCATTGTGTACAACTAAAGCAAATAAATAAATTTTTTTTTTTTTAAGTGCTAATTCTTAAGCTCAGATTTTCTGAGCTGGGGATTGAACCCAGGGCCTTATGTATGTTAGGCAAGCATTCTACCAACTGAGCTATATCCCCAGCCCCTTCTTCCTTTCTTTCTTTCACTACAGGTGATTTCACAGTCATGCAAGTTTTATGAAATACTGATCCATACCTTTTATTTATTAATTAATTAGCTTCTCAGTGTCTGGACAAGCAGCAAAACAGAATAAGATACAATACAGAAGCTGCCCCGATATATGACTACCTTTTTCTTCTAGTGCGTGGTGATGATACAAACTGAAAAAGACTACTTACTGGTTCTCCTAAAACAAGAGCAGGTAAAAATAGCTTTGTAAAGGGTGAGCATGGTGAAACCAGACAGTAGCGACGGATCTGTATAATATTGGTTCATCAACCTCCGTGGCCTTAGTAATCACGAGTAGGTGAGGACTGGGGTGGAGCTCAGGGGTAGAGCACAAGTACAAGGCCCGGGTTCCATTCCCAGCCCCTCAAAATAAATAGATAGCAACTTAAACAAGAAAAGGAAAAAAAAAAAAAAAAAGTAGGGGTGACTCTTGGAAAAGTTCTAGGATTAGTCTCCTAGTGTAGCCATAACTAAGTGTCACAAACTTGGCGGCTTGACACAAGAAAAATTTATTTTCCCATAGTCCTGGAAGCCAATAGTTCAAAGTATGAGCACGCTACAGTCCCTCAAGAGGCTCTACTGGAAACTCCTTCCTTGCCTCTTCTGGCTACTGGTGACTCCATTTGTTTGTTCATTTGGGAGTTTGGGGGGGATGCTGGGGATGGAACCCAGGGCCCTGCATACACTGAGCAAGTTCCCTGCTACTAAGCGACACCCCCAGCCCTCTGCTGCGTGTTCGGCTTGGGCTGCAGAATTACAATCTCGTCTCTGTCGCCTTATGTGGCCTGCCTTCTCCACGCACATCCGTTTCCTTCTCTTTTATTAGGACACAAGTCATTAGATTCAACATCACCCAGTTAATGTGGAGTGATCTCATCTCAAGATTCTTAATTATATCTGCGAAGACTATTTTTCCAAATAAGGTCACATTCATAGGTACCAGGAGTTAGGATTTGGACATATCTTTTTTGGGGTGGGGGAGTGGTGTTTTGCAGTTCAACCCACTATGCTGAATCATTTAAAACTGTCAAGCAGCTGGTGGTGTAGCTCGGCAACAGAATACTTGTAAGGCCCTGAATCGGACCCCAGCACCTCAAAAAACAAAGTCAAGCAGGCCCATGTGGTGTGCCTACCTATTTCAATGTGTTTAGAAGGTGTTTTAAATATAAATACTCTTGGGCTAGGGTTGTGGTTCAATGGTAGAGCACTTGCCTCACACATGTGAGGCACTGGGTTTGATTCTCAGTACAATATATAAATAAATGAATAAAATAAAGGTCCATCAACAACTAAAAAAAAATTTAAAAATATATAAATACTCTTAGTATTAATATTCCTTAGAATGACAGGTTTGCTTATGAATGAATTCACTTATCTGTGTTGTACATATTTTTAGAAACATGACTTTACTATTTCAAAATAAGGCATGGTATTAAAAACACTACATGTAGTAGCCAAAACTACATTCAGTTAATTATGATGTTTTTGTTTCTTTGTTTTGTTTTGTTTGGTGTGGGAATTGAAACCAGGGGCACTATTCTAGTGAATTATATCTCCAGCCCTTTTTATTTTATTTTGAGACAGGATTTGCTATAAATGGGGCACAGGACTCTAATCCAGGTGACTTGGGAGGTAGTGGTAGATCACAAAACTTGAGGCCAGACTCAGCAATTTAGCAACACCCTACACAACTCAGTGAGACTCTGTCTCAAAATAAAAAATAAAAAGGGCTGGGATGTGGCTCAGTGGTTAAGTGCCCCTGGATTCAATCCCCACTACTATTAAAAAAAAAAAAAAAAAAAAAGGCGGGGTGGGGAGTCTCCCTAAGTTGCCCAGGCTGGCCTAGAACTTGAGATCCTCCTGCCTTGGCTTCCAGAATCACTGGAATTACAGGCATGCGCTACCTCGCCTGACTCAGATGATCATGATTGAAAAATAAGAACAAAGCCAAAAAAAAAAAAAAAATGCACATTTTTTTCAGAAAGAATAATTGTAAGCACTAAGATAGATATGTCTATCAGAAGAAGAGCAATGTGGAAGAAGTAAAGCTATTACAATTTCTGTAGGTATTTTTTCCCCTTGAGAAGTATTGATAAATCAAGTTCTATTGCAATCAATGTTTTGTGGTTGTTATTTGTTGGGCTCACAGTGCTGGAGATTGAACCCAGGGCCTCACACATGCTAGGCAAGTGCTCCAACTTTGAGCTATATACCCCGGTTATTTTTATTTTTTATTTTGAGATAGGGCCTTGCTAAATTTCTAAGGGTCTTGCTAAATCACCAAAGCTGGCCTTGAACTTGAGATTCTCCTGCTTCTGCCTCCCGAGTAGGTGGAATTACAGCATGCATCACCACACCTGGAACCATTTGCTTTTATAAAAACTAACTCCCATCTTACTTATCATTTATTTGTCTACCTGTACCACATCTCAAAAAACCAATTCTTGGGCGGGCTGGGGAATTAGCTCAGTTGGTAGAGTGCATGCATAAGGCTATGTTTTCAATCTTCAGCACCAACAAAACAAAACAAAATAAACAAACAAACAAGCTGGGCACGGTGGCGCACGCCTGTAATCCCAGCACTTGGGAGGCTGAGGCAGGAGGACTGTGAGTTCAAAGCCAGCCTCAGCAATGGCGAGGCACTTAGCAACTCAGTGAGACCCTGTCTCTAATAAAATACAAAAAAAGGGCTGGGGATGTGGCCCTGTGGTCGAGTGCCCCTGAGTTCAATCCCTGGTACCAAAAAACAAACAAAAATAAACAAAGAAAAAACCAATTCTCAAAAAAGAGCAGATTCTGACATAGCAAATCTAATCTCACCAGATTTTACTGTTGGCACCCATCTGCCTCTGTCCAACGCAATGCTAGACTCAAATTTGTCAGGATTTGCCATAACAGTCAATACAACACCAATCAACATACCATTGCAACTTAAAATATTGAAAATTCTGCTAAATACAATGGCAGGCAAAATGAATTGCCAGCACTGGATGGTTGTTATGTAGATTAGTTGCCTTTTTGACCAATCAGGCTACTATCTTATCTTTTTTTTTTTTTTTTTTTTTGTGTGTACTGGGGATTGAACCCAGGGTCTTTACATGCAAGGCAAGCATGCTACCAACTGAACTATATCTCCCCAGCCCCTCCTATCTTACATTTAATTTCACTATGGTAACAATTGCTTTCTGCCTTAAACTTACTTTTTTTTTTTCCCCCACAGGGGGGGGGGGGGGGGCATACCAGGGATTGAACTCAGGGAACTCGACTACTGAGCCACATCCCCAGCCCTATTTTTTTTGTATTTTTTTAGAGACAGGGTCTATACTGAGTTGTTAAAATTCTTGCTTTTTTGCTGAGGCTGGCTTTGAACTTTCAATCCTCCTGTCTCAGCCTCCAGAGCCCCTGGGATTAGGCTACCTTCCTTGAACTTTCTAACATAGATAATACTAGTTCAGCCTACACATTACAAAAAAATCTTTAATCAATTTATCTCATATGTTCTTTTTGTGTAACTTCTAATAATTCCAGGAGAGAAACATCTCCAGTTCTATCCCAATATCAAAAGGGACATTACTTTCTGTTTTTCAAAGAAACATTCAGAAGTGGCATATATTAAAATTCTAATCATTCACACAAAAATGTGAGAAAGTTCTCCCACCCCCAGACTTTGTTTAGTAAAACACAGAATTCCAGAGAGGAGGCCCATTCTTTTGTATCCAAACCAGTAATAGAAGGGAGGTAGTGGAGGCTCTGATAACTTTTACTACGGGTTCCTTAATCTAGGCGATGGTTACCAATTTCATGCATTTAACTTGAGCAGTGATGATTTAGTTGATTCCCAGATGAGTCATTTTGCAAACCTTTAGACATTAGCGTTCCAGCTGGAATGAGCCACGAGCTGCCTTCCCACTGACATCAGTGGAAATCTTGAGTCAAGATCAAAGCTACTTCATGCCTCTCTGACCTTTCTTCACAATGCACAGTGAGGCCTGATTTCTCAGCTCAGAATTTTCAGATTTGCTTCACTGTCCCCTCTGGGGTTACCGATTGCAAATAGCCTACGTACAGACAGATGTTCACTGAAGACCCCACAACAGGCTCATTGGAAATAGCATCTTAGATTCTGGCTTTCCAGTAGTTTCCCAATCCAGTACCAGATTTCAGGAAATTCTGTCTGGTTGCCTCACTGAGAGACATCAGTGAATAGAGACAGAAAACCCCAGCAGGTGAAGGGTGGGGCTCATTCTGCCCCAGAGAAGCCTGCACAGGACTCCATCGCTGCTTTAAGGGTACACTTGGAGTATCTACCTGAGAAAGATCCCTTACCTTCAGAGTCATGTCTGGGCTGGATGTTTCTGGGGCACCTGCGCCTGTCTCATCTCCTGTTAGCAGCACACTTTGCCATCCGACCCCTGGGGAAAAAAAATAAGTCCATTTGAGTCAAGTGGATTCAGCAGACATGGAAAGGCACATAGCTGTCCTTTGGCAGATTCCAAGCCTGTGTGAAAGGAAACAGATGGTGATCTGTGGCCGCTTACCTACCTGGGGGTTACTAGGAAAGCTTCCTTCTGGAAGTGTGGTCAGTTAGCGCCTCTTCTGCTTTTACCTTATCTCCAACTTTAGGATTCATTATACAAATCCTGAATCTTACAGATTCTGTTCCTAGCCAGAGTGGAGAAGGGGTTGGAATGAACTCCTCCAGCATCCGGGCCTCATACTAAGGTCTCACATGGGGCTTAGAGTGAGTCCCAGAATACAGCTAAGTCAACACTCAGTAGAAATGACTCCAGATAATTCCCTGTTCTCAGTTCCACACACCCACTGGAAATGTCTGAGAGTTTACTGTCACTTTTTTTTTTGGTACCGGGGATTGAACTCAGGGGCACTTGACCACTGGGCCACATCCCAGCCCTTTTTTGTATTTATTAAAGACAGGGTCTCACTGGGTTGCTAAGTGCCTCACCATTGCTGAGGCTGGCTTTGAACTTGCGATCCTCCTGCCTCAGCCTCCCAAAGTGCTAGGATTACAGGCGTGCGCCACCGCGCCCGGCTTTACTGTCACTTTTAAGAGTTTACTGTCACTTTTAAATCTATACGTATTTTTCCCTCCAAGTCTCATGGGGAGCTAGTGTTTCTTTCTTCTTAAAGTTGTCCAAGAATGGATATCTGGCAAGATGCAAGGTTTTGTCCTATCTGACCTCAAAGAAGAGATCAGGTGCTGGTGTTCTGAAGTAACTAGGAATACAATTTAATAAAGTTATACTAATCCAGACAAAATAAGGTAAACAGAGCTGGGATGGTCTTAGTGAAAAGTCTGAGATAATGACAAGTATATTTTTAAGACCTTCAATTTATTACAAGTAAAGTCATCTCCTTAAAGGCTAATAAAGAAATATTTAGAGTCTCTCAGGGTCTACTTTAACAAGCAGATTATATATATATGTTTTTTTTTCAGTGCTGGGGATTGAACCCAGGGCCTTACCTCACATACTGGGCAAGCACTCTACCACTGAGCTACACTCCCAGCACATATGAATTTTATAATTGCTATTATAACTGTTTAGAAATGAGTGCTTAGAACCTGAAATATAAAAAGATTATTTTTTAGGCAAAATTGCATGCAATATTTGTTTACATCATTGATTTCCTTAATAAGTAATTTTCCCTAAGGATAACTCAAGGATAATATTCATCCCAGACCTGGAGACCTGTGTGAATAACCCAAATTCCAGAAGTCTCATATTACACTTATTCAGGATTGAGAAACTTTACTGCTTGCCAAATAGTGAATATTTAGGCTTTGTGGTCTTGTCTTTTTTGAAGGGCATGATAGTTTTTTTTTTTTTTTTGTCGTACCGGAGATTGAACTCAGGGGCACTTGACCACTGGGTCACATCCCCAGACCTTTTTTGTATTTTATTTAGAGACAGGGTCTCACTGAGTTGCTATGTGCCTCGCCATTGCTGAGGCTGGCTTTGAACTCGCGATCCTCCTGCCTCAGCCTCCCAAAGTGCTGGGATTACAGGCGTGCGCCACTGCGCCCGGCTGATAGTTTATTTTTTAAAAATGTACCACACTGATCATGATGACCAGCATACACATGATAATGGCTTTTCTCTTGGGTATCAACATTGCAGTATTTCTGCATACTGAAATGTTTCAATAGTATCAAGAATGTTAAGAGAATAAAGATATTAGACGAAAATGGACACTAATAATAACTGGTGTTTTAATTCACAGAATTAATTTAAACCCCCTATGAATCAGTGACATAATGTTATCTAGTTATAAAGAACAAAAGTTCTCTTAGAAGTAGGCAACATGAACTGCTAAACTACTTTTTTGTACTTTAATTTTTAAAAAAAATATTTATTTATTTATTTACCTTAATTGTACACAATGCAATGCATTTATGTTTACGTGGTGCTGAGGAACAAACCCAGGCCGCGCATGTGAGAGGCCAGCACTCTGCTGCTGAGCCACAACCCCCGCCCCTGTACTTTAATCTTTAGTTTTTATAATTTAAGCTATGTCCACCCTGGCTTGGTCTTGTCTTTTAAACTGTTGCCAATTCTCAAGCTTCCTTTATAGAGTAAAAGCAGTCATTGACAACATATAAATAAACAGACACAGTTGCATTCCAATAAAACTTTATTTGTCAAAACAAGCAGTGGGCCAGACTTGCCCCACAAGACATGTTTACCATCTATGTGCTGAATCAAGGAACCAGAGGGCTGGGGAAGTAGCTTAGGGGTAGGTAGTTCACATGCTTAGCACACAAGGCCCTATGTTCAATCCCTAGCACAAAAATAAAACAAACACACACACACAAAAGAAAACAGAGGTGAGTAAGACTGCTACACTAAGCCTGGTATGGTGGCGTATACCTGTAATCCCAGCATTTGGGAGGCTGTGGCAAGAGGATCGCCAGCCTCAGCCATGGCAAGGCATTTAGCAACTCTGTGAGACCTTGTCTCTAATAAAATACAAAAAAAAAAAAAAAAAAGAAAGAAAGGGGGCTGGGGATGTGGCCCAGTGGTCGAGTGCCCCTGAGTTCAATCCCTGGTACCAAAAAATAAATAAAAGCCGGGCGCGGTGGCGCACGCCTGTAATCCCAGCACTTTGGGAGGCTGAGGCAGGAGGATCGCGAGTTCAAAGCCAGCCTCAGCAATGGCGAGGCACTTAGCAACTCAGTGAGACCCTGTCTCTAAATAAAATACAAAAAAGGGCTGAGGATGTGGCCCAGTGGTCGAGTGCCCCTGAGTTCAATCCCCGGTACCACAAAAAAAAAAAAAATAAATAAATAAATAAATAAATAAAAAAGATTGCTACACTAGCGTTTCTAGTATGAATCAACCTACCAACCAGGTGGTAAAACACTAACAATTATTTGACAATTATTTGCACTTACATGATGCTTTAAATAAATTAGTATGAAATTAATTAAATTTTAATATATTTACATTGGTTACATGTCCTTATTTTATATGCTGGATCTTAAAAGCCTTGTTTTACTGGATATTTGCACAATGGATTACTCAAGATCTTTGGACTGTAATTCACTGCAAGGTGCAAATAGTCTCTGATCAGGTTTCAGAAATTGGGTCAGAGGAGTTTGGTGACATGCCTTAGAAATTCCTGCAAAGACATTGTGGGCTTTGTCTTAAACTCAAGTTTCTGGGAGAGAAATCTCTGCTTTTATGTAAATAGATTATTTCCCTGACATGCTTTGCGTTAATAGACTAATCATCACTCTTGGTTTAAGCCATGGTTGGTAGGTTGGACCCACAGTGACACAGACATTGGGTGTGATGAATAACCATATGGCATTTAATTAATTAATTAAAAAAATTTTTTTGCAGTGTCAGGGGTGCTCTATCACTGAGCTACATCCCCAGACTTTTTTTTTTTTTTTTTTTTTTTTTTTGGTACCGGGGATTGAACTCGGGGGCACTCAACCACTGGGCCACATCCCCAGCCCGATTTTGTATTTTATTTAGAGACAGGGTCTCACTGAGTTGCTAAGTGCCTCACCATTGCTGAGGCTGGCTTTGAACTATTGATCCTCCTGCCTCAGCCTCCCAAGTGCTAGGATTACAGGCATGCGCCACCACGCCCGGCTCAGACTTTTTATTTTTATTTTGAGACAGGGTCTTACTAAATTGCCAAGGCTGGCCTTGAACTTGCAATCCTCCTGCCTCAGCCTCCCCAGTACCTGGGATTACAGGAGTGCACCATGGTGCTAAGCGTATTCAATTTAAGTAATAGTTTGTATAATTGTTCTGCAAATATTTATTCCCTTCCCTTCCCACTACAGGAGAAATTTTCTTCCTTGTCCTGCTGATGTTTGCTTTGATCCACGGGAGGTAAGTAGGCCTAATGTTAGCAAAGGTTTGAAATGGACTTGTGTGGTGAGAAGGACATGTCTCAGCTACCCTACAAGGGAATGATAATCATGGGGAGAAGACATGGACTCAATTTTCAGATTGTCAGAGACAATCCAAGTCTAAGCCACTCAACCCCAGTCCAAGGTCTGCACATATGTGACAATAAAAACTACTGAGTAGTACCAGGATGGCTTGTGAATCAGGGTTATTATAAATAGCTACCAGATAGAATGTATAACAAGATTATGAATGAAAATCATTTTATATCAGGAACTCTTTATCTTTTTTTTTTTTTTTTGGTACCAGGGATTGAACTCAGGGGCACTCCACCACTGGGCCACATCCCCAGCCCTTTTTTGTATTTTATTAGAGACAGGGTCTCACTGAGTTGCTAAGTGCCTCACCATTGCTGAGGCTGGCTTTGAACTCGCGATCCTCCTGCCTCAGCCTCCCAAGTGCTGGGATTACAGGCATGCGCCACCATGCCCAGCTCACTCTTTATCATTTGAGATGGGGTCTTACTATGTTGCTCAGACTAGCCTCAAACTTGTGGGCTCAAGTGGTCCTCCTGCTTCAGCCTCCCAATAGCTGGAACTACAGGCACCCACCACTGTGTCATGCTGGATCAAGTACTTTTATCTTTAACTATGCAAATTTAACTTCCTAGCATAAAAATGTATAGTTATCTCTGCTAAGATCATGACTTTTACAATCAATAATATCTTCATTAAGAGCTTTATGTGGGGGCTGGGGTTGTAGCTCAGTGGTAGAGCGCTCGCCTAGTATGTGCGCGTCCCAGGTTCGATCCTCAGCACCACATACAAATAAAGGCATTGTGTAGAACTAAAGCAAATAAATAAATATTAAATAAAAAAAAAAAAAAAGAGCTTTATGGCCAAAAGAATGAGGTAAAAGGGTTGTAGGTGTAGTTTGATGTCAGATGCAAAGCCCTGGGTGCAAGCCCCAGTATAGCGAGAGAGAGAGAGAGAGAGAGAGAGAGAGAGAGAGAGAGAGAGAGAGAAAAGAGACACAAACATTAGTATTCTCAAAATTTTAGCCTGCTCCCAGCACTTGGGAGGCTGAGGCAGGATGATCACGATTTCAAAGCCAGCCTCAGCAACTTCGAGGCACTTAGCAACTCAGTGAGACCCTGTCTCTAAATAAAATACAAAAAAGGGCTGGGGATGTGGCCCAGTTGTCGAGTACACCTGAGTTCAATCCCCAGTACCAAAAAAAAAAAAAAAAAAAAAAAAAAAAAAAAAAAAGTTTAGCCTGCAATCAAGAAAACACTTCAAATTTGAAAGCCTATAACTTTATGGTAAGAGTGAGTTAAAAAAAAAAATAGATATAACACTTCAGTTTAAAAATGGCCTTAAGTGGGGTGCGGAGGTGCAAGCCTGTAATTCCAGTGGCACAGGAGGCTGAGAGGTGGATCGAGAATTCAAAGCCAGCCTCAGCAACTGTGAGGCACTCAGTGAGACGCTGTCGCTAAATAAATAATAGGGCTGGGGATGTGGCTCAGTGGTTGAGTGCCCCTGAGTTCAATCCCTTGTACTCCCCCCCCCCCCGCAAAAAACAAATGCTAAAAATGGCCTTAATACTAATAATAAGTTGTGAGGAAAGAAATGTTATTTTATTTTATTTATTTATTTTTGTACTGGGGAAGGATGTTTATCCATCTACAAATGCCATTTTGAATCCAAAATGCTGATTTCCACTCCACCAGCAAAACTGCACCACGATGGACAGGAGGACAGGTTAGATAGCTTGGTTTTTGTTTGTTTGTTTGGTACTGGGGGGTTTGTACCCAAGGAGATCTAACCGCTGAGCCACATCTCCAGCCCTTCTTTTATTTTTTATTTTGAGACAGGACCTCGTTAAATTGCTGAGGCTGGCTTTGCACTTGCGGTCCTCCTTCCTCAACCTCCAGAGCCAATGGGATTACAGGTGTGTGCCACAGTGCCTGGCTAGACTGCTTATTTGTGATTCCTTCAACTCTGAAATGTTATCAGTGACTTTCAACACCTACTTTCCTATTTTAGTTCCTGTGAAGAATTTCCACTCAGTGAAGGTCCATGGTTTATCACTATCACAGAAACACTTAAACAGCCCAGATGTGTAATTGTAAGAGGCGAACATTCCACTGATGCATTTTTATTGTTCATTATATAAATACAATCTTCTCTGACATCAGGAAAATAACCTAAATAAATAATCTGACCTGTAGTATGAATTGAATTGCATTCTTCCATCATATATAACAAATTAGAAAAAATAAATAATTAAAAACAAAAAGAAGCCGGGCACAGTGGTGCACGCCTGTAATCTCAGCACTTGGGAGGCTGAGGCAGGAGGATCGAGAGTTCAAAGCCAGCCTCAACAACGGCGAGGCACTTAGCAACTCAGTGAGACCCTGTCTCTAATAAAATCCAAAAAAGGGCTGGGGATGTGGCCACACTTAAACAGCCCAGATGTGTAATTGTAAGAGGCGAACATTCCACTGATACATTTTTATTGTTCATTATATAAATACAATCTTCTCTGACATCAGGAAAATAACCTAAATAAATAATCTGACCTGTAGTATGAATTGAATTGCATTCTTCCATCATATATAACAAAATTAGAAAAAATAAATAATTAAAAACAAAAAGAAGCCGGGCACAGTGGTGCACGCCTGTAATCTCAGCACTTGGGAGGCTGAGGCAGGAGGATCGTGAGTTCAAAGCCAGCCTCAACAACGGCGAGGCACTTAGCAACTCAGTGAGACCCTGTCTCTAATAAAATCCAAAAAAGGGCTGGGGATGTGGCCCAGTGGTCAAGTGCCTCTGAGTTCAATCCCTGGTACAAAAACAAACAAACAAACAAAAACAAACAAACAAAAGAATTTGACCTAAAACTTGAATTATCACACACACACACACACACACACACACACATAACTGCTACATAAAATACTTTCAACCCCCTTCTTCTGCTATTCCCCCTTCTGTTATTGCTCTTATTCTTATTTATAACTTCTTTGAGAAATCAAACTTGATATTCTTACAATCTCCAGCAACTAATACTATTTTAATTCTGTGTTTAAAAGATCAGATCAGACTTTCAGAAAGAAACAACATCCTCTTCCAAGAACAATGTCTGCATTTCCCTGCAGTAAGAGAAACTGCGAACCTGTCTTCTTGAAGCTGAGGTATACTTATAAACACTCCATCCGGGACAGTTTTTTATAAAGATCTCTCAGGCATAAAAAATCAATTGCCATGAATTTTTTAATTGCTTTATTTTTGGTACTGGGGATTGAACCTAGGGGTGCTTAACCAATGAGCCACATCCACAGCCCTTTTTATTTCTTTTGTTGAGATAGGGTCTCTCTAAGTTGCTGAGGGCCTAAGTTGCTAGCATCGAATCTGCAATCTTTCTGCCTCAGCCTGGGATTACAAGGGTGCTTTTCTTGCTTTTTATACATCTTCCCACCTAGACGCACAGTTAGAAGAGTAAGTCCTTCAGCCCCAGCTTCTAGATCCCTAGCTCGAACCTCTGTCTGCAGTGCCAGTCTGTTCTCTGCTAATTTACACATTTCCTTTCTTTCCTATTGATTGCTGCTGGGAGCAGTGTGTTGGAGAGTCACAGGACAGTGCAAAGAGAATGAGGAAGCTGAGCTCAGGGTCTGCCTGGAGAAGCAGGGACACATAGAAGGATCTGATTTGGCTGGGGGCAGGTGGCCACAGGGCTTGAGTATAGGAACCTGTAGACAAAATAGCTTTCAAGTTTGAACAAGAGCAGAAGAATGTCACAGCAAAGACAGCCAGGCAGCTAAGGAGGCCTGGAGGGGCATCAATTTAGGGCGTTCTCATTCTGATCCTGGTCATTATCAAAATAAAAATTGGCCCAGGAGGAGAGGATAGCACTGCAAGGGATGGAACCAATTATAATCAGACACCCTAAAATCGCTAGTTGTCTGTCACTAGGTGAAAGCACAGTAACACAAAAAGAAAGGAAATTGTGAATGGATGTGAATGTACCAGAGGGCACTTTGAGCCAGGTGTGGTGGCTCAGGCCTGTAATCCTTGTGTCTCGCAAGGCTGAAGTAGGAAGATAGCATGCTAAATTGGCAAGGCTGGCCTCAAACTTGTGATCATCCTGCTGAGTTGAGTCGCTGGGTTTATAGGTGTGCACCACCATGCCTGACTGGGTAATGGTAATTCTTCTTCTTCTTCTTCTTTTTTTTTTTTTTTGGTACCAGGGATTGAACCCAGGGGTGCTTTAGCACTGAGCCACATCCTCAACCCTTTTGTGTGTGTGTGTGTGTGCATGTGCGTGTGTGGTGCTAGGGATTGAACCCAGGGTTTGTGCATGCGAGGCAAGCACTCTACCAACTCAGCTATATTCCCCAGCCCATATATATATATATATATATATTATATATTTTTTTTTTTTTTTTTTTTTTTTTAATGTAGAGACAGGGTCTTGCTGAGTTGCTTAGGGCCTTGCTAAGTGGCTGAGGCTGGCTTTGGATTCTCCATCTTTCTGCCTCAGGCTCCTGAGCCACTGGGATTACAGGTGCCCAGCTGATAATGACAATTCTGAGCCTAAGTCCTAGGAAGAGCGTAATGACAGCCAGCCCACAAATGGCCATGGAAGATGAGTGGGAACTAAAGCTTCACTGTTTTAAACCATGGAATTGGGAGTTGTTTATTACAGCAGCATAACCTCGATCCCACTTTTGAAGGGAAGGAACCCTCCCAGACTTGCTTTCTCCATCAGCCTCCAGCTCCCATTATAGAGAGTTTTCTGGATAAACCTGCTGTGCTCTATCCTGCCGTTCAATTTTTATCTCTTCAATCAGGTTACAGTGGTTCCCTCCTTCCTTCTCCTTGGGGACCACTCTCTGCTTCCACTGAGGCAGAGCTTACTGCACAGTCCATGTGTTTCCCATGAGGGGTTTAGTTTCTGTAGACGAAAGGCAAAAGGCTGCATGAGCAAAACTGCCCTGAACATTCCTCAAGTCTCCCACAAGTACCGTCAGTGAGCCCAGTGGAGTCACTGTTTGTTCTAGTCTCAAAATAGACCCCCTTCTTCAGTTATGTACCAGATGCGGCTGTTGGCTTGTACGAAGGATCACATTGTATAAAAAATACATTCTCCAAACTAGAGAATTTTTGCATGGTTTGTTGATGCTCAGGCTTTCAGAGAGATACAGGAGCTGAGCCCTGTATGCTAATTGCAGATTAGCATCTCCCTAGTGGCCCTCATACTGGGGTATGTTGTTTAGGATGCTTTTGGCCACAGGAAGTTGAAAGACCATTTAATGGATCCTTAAGCAACAGAGGATTGAATGGTTCATGAAACAAGAAGTCCAAAGATAGGGTGACACCAGAGGTGGCTAATTCAGTGGTCCAGTGGCCTCAGCTGACCTCTGTCATTCTCTTGTCTTTCCTCTGTGATGCCAAAATGGACAGTGCAGTTCCATGCATCATGATAATGTCCAGAAGCAGGAAAAGGGATGATTTTCCCTCTTCCCTTACCTGATTTTTTTGTTTTGTTTTGTTTTGTTTTGGTACTTGGGATTGAACTCAAGGGCATTCAACCACTGGGCCACATCCCCAGCCCTTTTTTGTATTTTATTAGAGACAGGGTCTCACTGAGTTGCTAAGTGCCTTGCCACTGCTCAAGCTGGCTTTGAACTTGTGATCCTCCTGCCTCAGCCTCCCAAGTGCTGGGATTATAGGCATGCACCACAGTGCCTGGCATTTTTTTTTTTTTTTTTTTTTTTTTTTTTTTTTTGGTGGTACCAGGGATTGAACTCAGGGGCACTCGACCACTGGGTCACATCCCCAGCCCTTTTTTGTATTTTATTTAGAGACAGGGTCTCACTGAGTTGCTAAGTGCCTCTCCATTGCTGAGGCTGGCTTTGAACTCGTGATCCTCCTGCCTCAGCCTCCCAAAGTGCTGGGATTATAGGCGTGCGCCACCGCGCCCGGCGTGCCTGGCATTTTTTAAAAAAATATTTATTTATTTGCTTTAGCTGTACACAATGGGTCTATTTGTATGTGGTGCTGAGGATCAAACCCAGGCCATGCACGTGCCAGGCGAGCGCTCTACCGCTGAGCCACAACCCAGCCCATTTTTTTTTTTTTTTAACTATGGATTGAACCCACAAGTGCTTAACCACTGAGACACATCCACAGCCCTTTTTATTTTTTATTTTAATATAGGGTCTCATTAAGTTGCTTAGGGCCTTGCTAATTGCTGAGGCTGATGTTGAACTCATGATCCTCTTGCCTCAGCCTCCCAAGCCACTGGGATTACAGGCATGTGTCACCTTGACCAGTTGCTTTACCTGTTTTTGTTTTAATTAATATTTTTTAGTTATTGATGGGAATTATTTTATTTGCTTATTTATATGTGGTGCTAGGAATCAAACCCAGTGCCTTAAACGTATGAGCCAAAGCACTCTACCACTGAGCTACATATAACCCTAGCCCCTCCTTTACCTGTTTTTTTTTCACGAATATTGATAATAAATGATTTTTATTTATTTATTTTTTTATTCTAACTTGTTATACATGTTTACAGAGTACATTTCATTTCATATTACATATAAAGAGCACAATTTCTCACGTTGCTGGTTTTATATAAAGTATTTTTACAACAATTGTGTCTTCATACATGTATTTAGGGTAGTCATGAATAACTCAGTCTGCCATTATTCCTATCCCCTTGCCCCCTCCCCCCCCCCTCCACCCCCCCCTTTTAAAAAATATTTATTTATTTGCTTTAGTTGTACACAATGCCTTTATGTTTATGTGGTGCTGAGGATCAAACCCGGGCCATGCATGTGCTAGGCCAGCGATCTACTGCTGAGCCACAACCCCAGCCCCTCCTTTACCTGTTTTTAAGAGTAAAGAAGCCTTCCACAAAAAACACCCTCACCCGCCATACACCCTCACCCGCCAGGTGTGATGGCGCACACCTATAATCCCAGCTCTTGGGAGGCTGAGGCAGGAGGATCCAAAGTTCAAAGCCAGCCTGAGCAATGGCAAGGCACTTAGCAACTCAGTGAGACCCTGTCTTTTCTAATAAAATACGAAAAAAAGGCTGGGGATGTGGCCCAGTGGTCGAGTGTCCCTGAGTTCAACCCCTGGTACCAAAAAAAAAAAAAAAAAGAAAAAAAGAAAATCCACCCTCACCCAAACACTCATTCAATCTGACCCCCAAAATTCCATTGGTCAAAATGCAGCATAAACCTGGCACAGCGGTATGTACCTGTAGCCCCAGCTACTTGGGAGGCTGAGGCAGAAGGATCTCGTAAGCTCAGGGGCCAACTCACAACACAGTGATCCCGTCTCAAAAACAAAAACAAAAAGAAAAAGCCATAAACCTATTCCTAAATCATTCACGGAAAAAGAGAACAGAATTATCAAAGTTGACTTGAAGGTAACTAATCAAGATTCGCCCTGTGGGTGGGGAGGGTCTCAACTTTCTCTGAACACATGGGAAACACAGAGGATGAACAAAGTGACAAGACAGGATCTTGGCCAGCGAGAAAGAAGTGGGGAGGTTGATGGCCATCAGTAGGGCTGGTCACAAGAGGACACACACACAGATTGGAACAGCATGCAGAATCTCACTTTCAATTTCTATTTTTCTTTTCTCTTTTTCTCATTAATTTAGTTAGAAATACATCCTTGAAGGCATATAAGTTAAGTACCCAGGTGGTACTAGAATTGAGTCTTGCCTCTAGGGCCGGTTCTTCCACTGTGGTGTCTTAGCTCATCCCAGAGGGACATCTTAAGCCTCCACTGTCACAGGGAACTCACAGTTCTGGTCATTAGCCCCACTTATGGGGACTCAATAGGGCCTGGGCAGAGAGAGCCCTACGTGTGTCCAAAAGTGTTTTCTGGCCAAGGCTGCCTCAGTGGGCCCTCACTGACTGGGCTGTAAACACTTGTGGGCAGAGACCAGGCCTGATATAGTTAGTCTCCTCCAAGCGTCTGTGAAGTGAGAAGCATTAGTTTGGGGGCAGCCAGGCTTGGAAGAGAGGATCCTGACAGTGCTCAAAGGAGAAAAGAGGAATGCTAAAGGGGCAAGGGGAAGGGCATGGAAACGAGTCCTATGTCTCAGTGAATCCAGTCTCGGCTGAAGAAGTAACAGGCTGTGGTTGGGCCTGTGCTCCAGGGCCAGCAAAGGACCCAGAGAAGGAACCACGTGGAGATGCAGTCAGCAGACATATGCCATCTGGGTGGTGAGACCCTGAGTGCTTTGCAGACAGGGCTGTTCATCCACCAGCCCCAGCTCCAGGCCCACCTCAGCCCCAGTCAGCACAGTGGGTCCAGCACACAGTAGGGGCTCATTGTATATTTCTCATGTTGAGCTGGAGTGGAAGGGACTTGAGATCGCCTACGCCGCTCTCTTTGGGGTAGAAGGTTCTTCTACAATGACAAGTGCCCTTGGCCTCCACATGGGCTTTCCCTGGCCATTTTTCTCACCACCTCACAGAGCCATGCTCATGTGGCAGCTGTCTTAAAAGTTGAACCACAAACAGGTTAGGGAAAAAAAATATCCTCAATAATGATCCGTGTAGCCTGCCTGGCTGATGGGACAAGAACAGAGAAGGCAGCTACGAGTGCACAGCTTTGTTTACTGGGACTTTCTGGAAGCCTCCTTAGAGACTTCCATCCTTCTGATCCATCCTGCACGTCCTCCTCTTCATACCCATCTCAATCCTCGCAGCCCATGGACCTCGACACAGCTATGGACTGCAAGGATGGCTAGAGCCCAGCTTGTGTGTTTCCACGACTGAGCAAGGCTCTGAGGTGGACAAGAACTTGTCAAGGTCTCGCAGGCAGTAGCTGCGAAGCTGGGACCAAAAGGGACAAGAATGTCTTCTTGTTTTCCCTACACCAGGCTTCTTTCTGGGGTACAAACTTTATCAACCCATTTCACAGACAAAATATTGGCCTATTGTGAAAGTATTCTGTCTGACCACAACAGAAAGAACAGGGCTGAGGTCTGTGTCCCACGGTTTCTTCCAGCTCTTACCCAGGCACAGACAGCCTTGGAATTGAGACTGGGCCAGATATTCCTCTTCCTTTTAATTGCCTTTGGCTCCAAGTAACCCTGTGGGCTTTTTAAAATCTCACTTTGTTCTTGGAGGGGTTCTTAGCAGGGTGGATATTAAAACCTAGCGGAACTTGGGAACAATGATTTGCCTTTAAACAGTTGCCTTCGGGAAACTCCACCCAAGGATAAGCTGATGGGGCCTGCTTCCTCTGGATGGGAAGCCCTGCCCCCGGGGTTTGGAGGAGAAGGGCAGGATGTCATCCTGCCCCAGTCCACCCTACTCCAGGTAGTGGCTCATACTTGACCCAGAGTCCCAGCTTTCTCTTCCTTGGGACAGATATAAGGGTCAGACCCAGGGGATTCTAGAAGCAATGGTGGCAGGGACATTCCCCCATCCCTAAGGCGAGCTCTTTGGGAAAGAAAGAGGTCCACCTTTGTATGACAAGGTATTTTTCTCAAACTCACTTGGAAGTCATTGGACTCCTCCTTCTACCTAGATCTCCTTGAGTCAGGGAAGCCTCCCTGGGTGCCTCGGAGGAGGGCATGTTCAGGGATCCCAAAGATACACAGAGCAAAACCTAAACATCTGGCCAAGTGTGCCCCCAAGACTTCCCAAGCCCACTGCTCTCTCTGCAATTTTAGCCCTCGTGATGGCGAAACAGCACTGAGGAGAGACCGTGGGCCAAGCACGAGGCCTGTGTGTGTAGGTGCCTCCTTCAATCCTTATACAACCAGACATGGCAGGTACAATAGTATCCTATCCCCACTTAAACTGAGACTTAAAAAAGCTAGAATCATAGCCGGGCGCGGTGGCGCACGCCTGTAATCCCAGCACTTTGGGAGGCTGAGGCAGGAGGATGGCGAGTTCAAAGCCAGCCTCAGCAATGGCGAGGCACTTAGCAACTCAGTGAGACCCTGTCTCTAATAAAATACAAAAAAGGACTGGGGATGTGGCCCAGTGGTCGAGTGCCCCTGAGTTCAATCCCCAGTGCAAAAAAAAAAAAAAATGAAAAATTTCAAGGTGAAGTGTAGGCACTATTTTAAATTTTAAATGCTCATTTTCCAGAGAGCAAAAATGAGGCTTTGAGAGGCAAATCATTTGACCAAGAACACATGAGTAAGATGTAGATCTGGGATCTGCACCAGGCTTTCCCACTCGGCTGCTCTTGCTGCAACTTGCTGCTCCTAAGCACTCTGCAAACTGATGTGGCCTTGGTTACAAGGACCAGAAGGAACACCCCTCTGGAGATGAAGCAGACATGCACAAGTGTTCCTGTCCCTCACATACAAATGCTTTAATGTGTACACATGTGCACAGACACCCTCTGTGCACACTCATGTATAACACACACAGGCACACACGCACATGTACCTAGCCCACACACATATCTGGGCATGAAACTGTAACGATTTTGCAGTTATGGCTCTCTGCCCAGGAGTCTTGGGCCTCCCTTGAAGGAGAAAAGAAAGGAAGGGTCTGAGGGTAATCTCAGCCCAGAAGTTATAAATGTCAGCTTTTTACCTTTCTTTTTCTACTTTTCTTCTTTGTCACAGAATCTGAGAGTGGGTCAGAAAACTGGGTGTGTTGTCGCCTGTCCTAGTCTCAGAGGTGCGTTTCAAGCTTCCTTCTGTTTAGGAAGGGGAAAGCAGACTCCAATTCCATGAAAATGAGAGCAGAAAAGGACCCTGGTGCAGTTTAAAATGAATTTTTTATAAGACCTGGGTGGCCCAAACTAATTTTGAAAATGGTTTGTTTGGGCTGGCCCGAGCCAGTCCTCAGAAATTTAAAGCCTTTTTAGGCAGGAGTTAGAAAACTAACAGTTTAAAAGCTGGTTCCAAGCCGGGCACGGTGGTGCACGCCTGTAATCCTAGCACTTGGGAGGCTGAGGCAGGAGGATTGCGAGTTCAAAGCCAGCCTTACCAATGGCGAGGCACTTAACAACTCAGTGAGATCCTGTCTCTAATAAAATATAAAAAAGGGCTGGGGATGTGGCCCAGTGGTCAAGTGCCCCTGAGTTCAATCCCCGATACCAAAAAAAAAAAAAAAACCACCTGGTTCCAGCCTGGTGCAGTGGTGCATGCCTGTAATCCCAGCAGCTCGGGAGGCTGATGCAGGAGGATCGAAAGTTCAAAGCCAGCCTCAGCAAAAGTGAGGTACTAAGCAACTCAGTGAGACCCTGTCTCTAAATAAAATGCAAAATAGGGCTGGGGATGTGGTTCAATGGTCAAATGCCTCTGGGTTCAATCCCCAGCACTGCCACCCCGAAAAAAACAAAAAAAAAAACTGGTTTCATTCTCAAATTATTCTGTAGTTATTATCATGTAGTGGGGAGGGGTCCTGCCCAGGTCCAACAAAGGCCGTAGTTATATTTTCCACACAATCTAACCTTTAAGTTTGTCAACCAGATTTTACTAGGCTGGAAAGATCCTTGCTATGCACTCCCTAAATATGTGACATGAAATTAAACAAAAACCCAAGCTACTATCTCAGATCCACCAGTATATAATTAAAACAGCATGGAAGGCGGTGAGGGAGGCATATTGAGGGCTCTGGACTCTGAAAGGTCAACCACTGGGTTGGGGTGCTGTGACTTTCCCTCTGTTGTCCTGGAAAGGGCGCCACTGTGCTGAAGGGCCTGAAGGGACACGAAGAAGCCAGGCTCTGCCGCCTTTCCCACCGGATCCCTCTCTCCATCCCCACTCTGAGGTCCTCCAGCACCACTGTTCAGAAACGCAGCTGTGGCCACAGCACTCCATCCTCAGCTGCACACCTTGCATCTGCGGGGCACCAGCCATGGGGCCCCCCAGGTGGAAAGACCCAGCTGCTGAACAGCGGGCAGGGAGCTAGGCAGGCAGGCAGTGTGGGAGGTGGTTTTCTCCGGGGCAATCCTATTTCCAGCCCTGCTCAGTCCTCTTCCTCTCCTCACTGAGCAGGGCCTCCCACGGGGTAGGTGGCCAGGATGTTACATTTCCGCCCAGAGTTCTGGGTGTCCTGCCAGAGCTTCCTCTCCTGCTCTAGGGGGGTGGGTGTGGCATTTTGGAGGTGTTAGATGACCTCTGAGGAGCTTCCCCAGTCATTCAGAAAACCTACCTGAATCGAGGAGAGAGAAAAAAAAAAAAAAAAAAAAAAAACAGAATATTTTCAAAGAACCCTCTGGAAAGTTCGGGAAGGATCTGAGGGTACTCCTCAGCCCAGAAGTTATAAATGGCAGCTTTCTACCTTATAGACGCTGTGGTTGGTCTAGTAAATGAATTCACCTGATACCATCAGGTCAAGGTATAAAACAGGAAAGTCCTTGACCTGCAGCTGAGAGATGTGGGCAGAGGGCAGCCTGCAGAACCGGGACCAGGGCAAGGCTCAGATCAGAATCTCCCCTCAGGGTCTGAGAGTGAGGAGCCTGGGGAAGGGGCACCACCAGAGAGGCGGGGTGTGAGTGCCGGCAGCTAGCTTACAAAGCCTGTGGGTGGGGATTGGCAGACAGACAGGAGTCACTACCGAGAGACAGAGATGACCAAAGCAAGATCAGTGAGGGAGGACAGGAAAGCAGGAGGTGGTCAGGGTGGATTCCAGACACAGGACCAAGTCCCTTGGCTGGGACACTAATGCTCTTAGTAGGCTAATTGTGCCTGGGGCAGGGGCGGTCTGTTTAAAGCATTTGAGTTGAAGCTGCCACAGGGCTGAATGTGCGGAAGGCAAAAGGATAGAAGATAAAAGTTAGTCTGTATATTGTTGTAGTTTTGAATTCCAGAATGCTTGTGAGATTGGAAATCTGATGATTCTCAAGCTTCAAATCCCTTTTGGGAGTCTGGCTTGACCCACCGGCGTAATCCGGGAGCAGAGACACAGACAGTTCCAGGAGACCTTTGGGAGGTACCCAAGACTTAGCACCAGAATACTGACATCCCCATTCTTCCTTCACGGTCATGTGCAAGTTCGTCTCTTTCCTGGGCACAGATGCGAACTTTTAAAATACCCCCAAATTCAAACTAACGGAGGCTCACTCTGGTGATTTGATATATGATGGGGTAAAATTATTCATGCGAGCGAGCGAGCGAGCTCCCTCCTCCCCTCAGCTGCTGAAGGCACTCAGCATCCGCTTCATTTCTCTCCCTAACTGGCCCTTTAAAAAGAGTATTTCCCAGCCCAGTAGCTCAGCTTTTATAATACAAAATTGGGAAAATCAATAGGGAGAGAAGCTGAGAGGAAGGAGGGGGGGGTAGGGGGGAAACTAACGCAAAGCTGCCGGGTTGGGGAGAGAGGAGGAGAGAGAACTACGGATTGAGGGAAGGAATCAGTGTGCAGGTGGTTTTGGCCATTGGCTTCCTCTTATCATGCTAAAAGCGCCCTCCATACTGTCCTTCTCCATTCCTAGTCTATTTGACTCACAAAAGGCTCAATTCCTTCCTCAGGAGGTGGTCAGAGTTCTACTGACAAATCTAGTGATGAGCCTGTGAAATGAAAGGGACAGAGCTGGTCTGACGAGAGCCAGTCCCCGGACTTGCCTCAGAAAGCTGGGAGAGGGAACTTTCCTCAAGGAGCTGGCTAAACGGAGGATTGCAGTATGGGGCAGGGGCGGGTGGGGTGGGGGGTGTACTGGTGGCCAGAATGTGGGAAAAAGCTTCCAAAGGAAAAAGCCAGCAGAGAGGAAGCGAAGTTGAGAAATAGAAAGTCCAAAGAAAGGCTCCCACATTTTCATGAGAAAATGCATTAAAATTTTATTTATTTATTTATTTATTGGTACCAGGGATTGAACCCAGGGGGCGCTTAACCACTGAGCCACATCCCCAGCCCTTTTTATTTTTTTTTTTGAAATTTGAGACAGTGTCCCGCTGAGTTGCTTAGGGCCTCACCGAGTTGCTGAGGCTGGCGATCCTCCTGCCCCTGCCTCCTGAGCTGCTGGGATTACAGGCATGTACTGTTTGCACCCAGCTGAGAAAATGTGATTGTTTAGAGGTACTTTGAATTAGCATTCTGTCAGGCATGACCAAAACACACCAAGGGAAAGAGACCTGCAGGAGGGGAAGCTGCAGGGGACAGAAAAAGGGATCTCCACTGATGTTCATCAGGGATTAAAGGGAAAGATTGGTCTCCTCTGGAGGATTCTTAATGGTACTGAGTTTCTGTGCATGTGACATTGCACCAAAATCGGACCAAGAAGGGTCCTAAGAGTTGCTAGAGTGTTTACCATGGGACTCATAGCATTAGGAAAAACTAATGGTCAGGAGAGCTGCTGAGGGCTGGGGGGGGGGGGGGGGCGCGGGTAGCTCTGTGGTACAGCACTTGCCTAGCCCATCCCCAGTAAGGCAAAGATTTCTTAAAAAGAAGGAGGAGGAGGAGGCGGTAAGTGAGGTAAAGAGAAAGAGGAAGAAGAAGAGGAAAAGGAAGACAAAAAATGCTAAAAGTCATCAAATTTCACACTCTATTTAAATTTAAGTACCAGGAAAAACCCTGGTTCTTAGCCTGGCATGGTGGTGCACTCCTGTCATCCCAGCACTCAGGAGGCTGAGGCAAGTTCAAGGCCAGTCTCAGGAATTTAGCAAGACCTTGTTTCAAAACAAAAAAAAAATAAAAAGAAAGAGCTGGGGATGTAGGTCAGTGGTAGAGCATCCCTGGGTTCAATCCCCAGTCCCGAAGGGAAAAATGAAAAGGAAAAGAAAATTCTATTTGCACACCTCCAGGTATAGGAACTCACTTCCATAGAGGCAGCCTGTTATGGGTTAAATAAAAGTCCTTACCCTGAGTACCTCAGACCTTATTTGAAAATAGGGTCTTTGAAGATGGTGCAAATTTAAGGCAGGGACAGTAGGCTGGCCCTTATAAGAAGAGAGTGAGGCACACCCAGGGAAGACAGCCATCTGTAGACACAGGCGGAGCCTGGAGCGAGGCTGCCAGGAGCCACACAATGCTTTGGGGCCACCAGAAGCTGAGAGAGGCCACAGAGGACCTACCCCTGGAGACTTCAGAGACAGCACAGCCCTGAAAACACCTTGATCTTGGATTCTAGCCTCCAGAAGTATGAGAGCAAAAATATCAACCTAGAAAAGAAAACAGGGTTGTTTTAAGTTACCTGCTTCAGCCTATTCTGTTTTTAGCAGGTTTCATGTCAGAATGTACTTCTTGATATTGAGCTAAAATTTAACTCCTTGCAACTACGAATCCCTAGCTTACGCCTGTAATCCCAGCACTTGGGAGGCTGAGGCAGGAGGATCAAGAGTTCAAAGCCAGCCTCAGCAATGGCGAGGCACTTAGCAACTCAGTGAGACCCTGTCTCTAATAAGATACAGAAAAGGGCTGGGGATGTGGCCCAGTGGTCAAGTGCCCCTGAGTTCAATCCCCGGGACCAAAAATTAAAAAAAAAAAAAAAAAGAAAAGAAAAGAAAACAAAAACCCCCGAATCTCTAGCTTGGCCTTCTGGAGTCAAACACATGTCTTCTGTTTGTCTACAGAGTGGCCTAGGAATATTCTAGGCTTGAGCCATGTCCTGATGGAGACCTCTCTTTGCTTATGTGCCTAGGACATTCACCATCCTGATGCCTCTTGGAGTCTCATGGCTACAGCCATTGAGCTGGGTGCTACTTCTCCAGTGGCCACCAGAGCTGTACTGAACAAGGCCCTTTAGCATCTTCCAGCTAACAAAGCTTTGGGATGGACTGCAGCCCAATATCAGGGGAGGGGCTGCTCCCTCTGATGGTCCTCCCAAGTTCCACCTTCCATTCAAATCATTAAGGGGGCTGGGGTTGTAGCTCAGCGGCACAGCGCTTGCCTAGCACATGCGCCGCCCGGGTTCGATCCTCAGCACCACGTAAACACATTGTGTACAACTAAAGCAAATAAATAAATATTAAAAAAAAAAGAACAAAACATTAAGGAAACATGGTGAGAGAGTTAAAACTGCAATGACAAAGTATCGGAGGAAGAAGCAAAACTGTGAGACACACAGAGGTTTTCAACAGGCAGCAGGGATGTCCCTTTCAGAGCAGCCCCACCCGGAGGTCCTGTTTCCAGGCCCAGAGTCAGAACAGAAGTGAGAAGTAAAAGCCCTCAGGGAGCCCATATCCTAGAGCTTAACTTAGAAAGTCCCCACTAGCTAAAGATAAAGTCCCACCTTAGTTGAAAACAAATTCCTCAGCACTGAGGGGAAATTTGGAAAATGCAGAGAGAGCTCATCAATGTTACTGTCTTCTCCTTTCCCCAAGGGTAAAATATGATCACAGAATTACAGGATTTGGGGGCTCATGCTGATCTCACAGGGAGCAAAAGTCAAGGTGCTCTGACAAATGTGCCAATTTCTGCCAGTGTCACTGTCTCCAAAGGACCCTCCTGTACCCAAGTGACTTGTAGCATTAGGCTGAGGCGGATGGGGTCAAGTGAAGCTCTCTTTGTTGCTTTGATGGAGAGTTAAATTTTGGACCCATTTTAAAGGAGGCTCTTGTAGCCAAGGACTAAGTATCTGAAGAGCCGGTTCCAACCAGGCCTGTACCTCAGGGCCCACCTTCAGATTGGGGTCAACCTGGGGTAGTCTCCCATATAGTGTCACTTATGGCAAGTGCTTACGTGGGCATGTGGTGCCCACTGTGCTGACATGTGGAGGGCAGCCCATTGACTTACAGCTTCAAGAGGACAGGGAAGGATGGACTGAATTTGACATTTGCAGGGCTTCTCTAGGGGTTTGCACACCGCCAGTGGAGACTGGCTGACAGAGCTCTTGGTCCTTCATGTTATCTCCAAGAGCAGTAAGCACCCCTGAGAAGGGTCTCTTACCAGAATAATGTACTGAAGATAACCTATTTGGAGTGATAATTTTTTTTTTTTTTTTTTTTTTTTTTTTTGGTACTGGGGATTGAACCCAGGGCATTGAACCCAGGGGCACCCGACCACTGGGCCACATCCCCAGCCCTTTTTTGTATTTTATTAGAGACAGGGTCTCACTGAGTTATTAAGTGCCTCGCCATTGCTGAGGCTGGCTTTGAACTCGCCATCCTCCTGCCTCAGCCTCCCAAGTGCTGGGATTAGAGACGTGCGCCACCGCGCCTGGCTGGAGTGATAAATATTAAAGAATGATACTTAGTTAATTTTTTAAAGTGGGGATTGAACCCAGAGGTGCTTAACCACAGTGCCACATCCTCAGCCCTTTTTAATTTTTTTTTTTTTTTTTTTTTTTTTTTTTTTGTACTTGGGAGTGAACTCAGGGGCACTCAACCACTGGGCCACAGCCCCAGCCCTTTTTTGTATTTTATTAGAGACAGGGTCTCACTGCGTCACTAAGTGCTTCGCCATTGCTGAGGCTGGCTTTGAACTTGTGATCCTCCTTCCTCAGACTGCAGAGCCTGGGATTACAGGCATAATTTTTGATGAAGGTGCTCCACTCTGAAGAATGTGCTTATTCTAGGCAAATGGAATTTGGGGGCAATATTACCAAAGGGTGACAGCCTGAGACAGCACTTGTACCAGTCTGACCACAAAACAGGGACTTCAGAAAGCTGTGAATACAACCAGATAGAATAAGGGAGTTGGAGACCATTCGTGATGAGCTATCAGTAGATGACCTCCACTGCTTGCCTTTCCAGTCACGAAGGGGCCAGATGGCAGGAACCACAACCTGGTGTTCAGATAAGGTGAGTAGAGGGGTCTGCTGGGAGGGGGACTGGCAGTGTGCCAAAGGGGTGGCCTTTTTTGCCGCAGACTCAATCTGTCCTTTAGTCCCGAAGTATCCAGAGTTCTTTGCCTCTCAACATACCCCTCCTATCTCTTGGCTTGCTTTTCTTCCCTTCCTTCCTCACTTACTCTCTTTCTCCTTCATTCCCCTGCTTTTAAATTTTAACATCTTATGAGGAAGACCTCCTCCTCCCTCCCTCCATCCCTCCTTCCCTTCCTCCCTCCCTTCTTTCCTTCCATGCTAGGGACCAAAACCAGGGCCTTGTGTATACCAGGCTAGTGCTCCACCACTGAACAACTTTCCCAGCTCACAGAGAAGAGTTTTACAACTTGGATGTACTTGGAGCCAATTTTTTTTTTTTTTTTTAACATTTATTTATTTGCTTTGGTTGTACACAATGCCTTTATTTTTACATGGTGCTGGGGATCGAACCCCGGCCGGGCACGTCCTAGGCAAGTGCTCTACCTCTGAGCCACAACCCCAGCCCCACTTGGAGCCATTTTAAAGGTGGCTCTTGCAGCAAGGACTAAGAATCTGAAGAGCTGGTTCCAACCAGGACTGGACATCAGGGCCCACCTTTGGGAAGCTGGGCATGGTAGTACATGCTGGAAATCCCAGCTACTTGGGAGACCAAGGCAGGAGGATCAAAAGTTTGAGGCTAGCCTGGGCAACTTAGCGAGACCCTGTCTCAAAAGGTAAGGGCTTGGTGGGGGATGTAGGTCAGTGGTAGAGCCCGCGAAACACAATGCCCTGGGGGCTGGGATTGTGGCTCAGCGGTAGAGCGCTCGCCTAGCATGTGCGTGGCCTGGGCTTGATCCTCAGGACCATGTAAGAATAAAGGCATTGTATACAACTAAAACAAATAAATATATATTAAAAAAAAAAGAAAGAAGGAAAGAAGGAAAGAAACACAATGCCCTGGGTTCAATACTCAGTACCACCAAAAAAAAAAAAAAAAATAAATAAATTAATTAATTAATAATAATAATAATAAAATAGAGATAATGAGTTGTGGAAAACATCCCATATCATTGTTATATAAAAATTGGTTAAGCCGGGCGCGGTGGTGCACGCCTGTAATCCCAGCACTTTGGGAGGCTGAGACAGGAGGATCGCGAGTTCAAAGCCAGCCTCAGCAATGGCGAGGCACTTAGTAACTCAGTGAGACCCTGTCTCTAAATAAAATACAAAAAAGGGCTGGGGATGTGGCCCAGTGGTCGAGTGCCCCTGAGTTCAATCCCCGGTACCACCAAAAAAAAAAAAAAAAAAAAAAAAAAAAAATGGTTAAAATGGGATTTTCAAATTTGATGGAGGAAAAACATTAAAGATATTTGGATATCTAGATTGTAAATATATCTAGAATTAATAAATACTTACTTAAATTGAAGTATTTATGTTAAAGTTTTTGAGAGGGCAAGGGGCAGGAGCCTAGCGCAGTGGTAGAGCGTGTGCTTAGCATGCTCAAGGCTCGGGGTTCAATCCACAGCACCATAAAAAGAAGGAGACGGCATTAGGCTACAAATATAAACTTTTGTGCAAAATAAATGGCAGAGAAACGTCTGCAGAGGAGGGGTGGCATGTGCATTAGGAAATACTTCTAGAACTAGTCATTCCATGCCTGTGATTTGCAGCTTTCCTTTGATGCAATCACCCATCGCAATAATCAAAACATATGAGGGATCTTTTCAAAAAACCACGCACAGACTTCAAAGAAGGGAAAGGAAAGAACTAGAAAGAAGTGCGGGGACAAGACTCAAGGAAAACAGTTCCAGAGAGAGTGCATCAACATTTCTTACACAACGAATTTCCAAAAATATGTCACAGACACAGCCTGAGGCCTGTTTTAATTGGCACAAACACAAGGGAAATAGAAAATCTAAGTCAGAGGGACCAGAGCTTTGAGAAGACTGTCCGAGTCTGCCTGGATATCAGAGGAAATGTTGAGAAGGGGAAAACTGGGCATAAAGAAAACCCATCAAATTCAGATCAGATGGGTAGGCTGCAGGAATCTTTTTGTAGGAGGCACTTATAGCCCTTTATTTTCAGAATTCCACTTTAAAGGGTCACCAGTGAAATGGGATTCTATTCATAGCGTTGACAGCTAAAATTAAGACTGATCCGAAAATCAAGGCCAAGAAAATTACTGCAAAATTGGGGGGTTTGCTATGAACTGTAGCAAAATAATTCAAGAAAACACATTTAATAACATTTAATCAAATGCACTCCCCCTCCTAAGCTTTCATACAGCTTTATGCCATTGGATTTCTCAAGTGTTGACTTAAAGAACACATTATACCAAGGCTTTATTAGATATTAGCTTTCTTTGTATTTTGAAGTATAACTTAAGGTTGTATTAGGATCTGGATTCAGGGGGTGGGCGTACACTTCTTTTGAATTTGATGAGGAATTACCCGTTGGAGCCAGTTTAATGAGGTGAGAGAGGTGTCAGATTAACTGGGAGGTGTGCAGCAGAATAAAAGAAAACTCAAGAGAGTTTTACAAGACCATTAAGCATATTTCACATGGGGGAAAAAGTCCCAAATACATTTTACCACAATATAGATAGCAAATGCCTAGTTCAGGAATATGATATACAGAGGTCTCCTGCTTTCTAAATTGTTAATATATGTATATTTTCCAAAGTTATAAAGCATAATTCTTTAGTACTAAAGGAACCCGCCTTATATCATCAATGATAAGATGTTTTGAACTCAGGACCTCTTGCTCATGCATGCTGAGTAGGTGCTCTACCCCTGAGCGACACCCCCAGTCCTTTAAGGTTGTTGTGTATATAATCATAATTTATTTATTTGTTCACTTGTTTGCTTTTGCAGAGTTGGAGATAGAACCTAGGGCCTGGCTTATGCTAGGCGATCATTCTACCACTGAAACACAACTTCAGTCTTGTATCATCTTTGGTTTTTTTTTTGTACCGGGGATTGAATTTAGGGGCACTTGCTCACTGGGCCACATCCCCAGCCCTTTTTTTTTGTATTTTATTAGAGACAGGGTCTCACTGAGTTGCTAAGTGCCTCACCATTGCTGAGGCTGGCTTTGAACTCGCGATCCTCCTGCCTCAGCCTCCCAAGTGCTGGGATTACAAGTGTGCCACTGCACCTGGCTTATCATCTTTTTTTTTTTTTTAATTTTTTTTTTTTTGTATTTGTAGATGGACATAATGCCTTTTTTTTCACTTTTTTTAAATTTTAACTTTTTATACATGTTTACAGAGTACATTTCATTTCATATTACATATAAAGAGCACAATTTCTCAAGTTGCTGGTTTTATATAAGGTATTTTTACAACAATTGTGTCTTCATACATGTATTTAGGGTAGTCATGAATAATTCAGTCTGCCATTATTCCTATCCCCTTGCCACCTCCCTCCTCCCCCTCCCCCCTTTGTTCTCTTTAAAGTTTTTTCATTCCTCTCATCCCCACTCCCTTGCCTTTATAAGTTAGTATCTTCATATCAAAGAGATCATTCAACCTTTGGTTTTTTGGGATTGGCTAACTTCACTTAGCATTATTTTCTCCAACTCCATCCATTTACTTGCAAATGCCATGTTTTTATTATTTTTTAGTGCTGAGTAGTGTTCCATTGTGTATATATACCAAAGTTTCCCTATCCATTCATCCACTGATGGGCATCAGGGTTGGTTCCACAGTCTAGCTATTGTGGATTGTGCTGCTATAAATATTGATGTGGCTGTGTCCCTGTACTGTAGTAAGCTGTTTTTAAGTCCTTTGGGAATAGACCAAGGAGTGGGATAGCTGGGTCAAATGGTGGTTCCGTTCCAAGTTTTCCTAGGAATCTCCATACTGCTTTCCAGACTGGCTTCACCAATTTGCAGTCCCACCAGCAATGTATGAGTATGCCTTTTTCTCCACATCCTCGCCAGCATTTAGTGTTAGTTTCCATTTCTGCAGGCTATCTTAAATACTTTGTGGGATATGGACATGGGTTAGAAAATAAGAACTATAGATGGAGAGGAGAGAGAGGGACAGAGATGATGAAGAAGAAGGTGAGGGTAAAGGGGGAAGGAAGAAGAAAGAGAAGAAAAAGATGAGCGCATGAATGGAGGGAACCTGAGAGAGGAGAGATGGTGTGGGGATAGCAAGAGGGAAACAGGCGCTATTTCATATAAACAAAACCAGCTCATCAACCAGGTGCTTGGAACTACCACACACTTTGTCAAAGGAATAAATCCAGGCCTCTTGGCTAGCCCACAGAAGCCTGTACCTCTAGCCTGAGAGCAGGGGACTTTGTAGAGATCATCTCTCTTCAAAGGGAGAAGAAGACCCCTTCTTAATCATTCCTATGCGCTTGAAGGATTTTAGGGAAAAAATTTGGGGGGGCACGGGGGATTGAACTCAGGGGCACTCCACCACTGGGCCACATCCCCAGCCCTATTTTGTATTTTATTTAGAGACAGGGTCTCACTGAGTTGCTTAGCACCTCACCATTGCTGAGGCTGGTTTTGAACTCACGATCCTCCTGCCTTAGCCTCCTGAGTGTTGGGATTACAGGCGTGAACCACTGCACCCAGCTAGGGAAAACTTTTGAAGTAGGTGAGGCCACTTCCAATTCTGTACCAGTTTTCTGTATTTTGCTGCCCCCTCCCCAAAGCTAAGAGAGTCTGATCTTCATGTAGCTTGAAGACCCACAATGGGCAGCCAGCCAGCTGGCTCTGCCCTGTTAATCAAACCAAGACAAAACAGCCGCCACACCCCCAATCCATTTTGTCTCAGTCTGACTTTACAGAGAAGTTCACTAAGCCACATTTATGTGCTAATGACTTATTAACCTGCTCAGAGGCATTTGTCTGATTAATCAATCAAGACATTTTTTTTTGGTGGTGGTACTGGGGATTGAACCCAGGCCTGAGTGCTTTACTACTGAGTTATACCTATGCCCTTTTTACTTTTTATTTTTAGACAAGGTTTTGCTAAATTGCCCAGGCTAGTCTCGAATTTATGATCTTCCTGCCTCAGCTGGGATTACAGGTGTGCACCTCCACGCCCAGAAAGTATCTTAATTATTGAGGTTTTTATGATTGATGGGGACCAAGAGGCAGCTCAGCCGCACCTAGCATCTGCCCCTGGTCTCAGTTCCCTGACAGTCCCTGCCATGAAACACCACTTTCTTCTGTCACTTCTCTGCCATCTCAACCCTTCAAGTTCATGCCAGCAGCTTAGGTGTGGCCAGTAACGTCCATTTGGGCCTTCCCATAGCATCCTGCACACACACTGAGTGACCGGGTTGGTTGACTAGATTGGAGGTACTTTTACTGCTTTAATTTTTTTTTTTTTTTTTTTTAGTTGTTGATGGACCTTTATTTTATTCATTTATTCATATGCAATGAGACTCGAACCCAGGGCCTCATGCAAGTGCGCTACCACTGAGCCGCTGAGCCACAAGGGAACCCGCTGCCTGAAGCGGAAGTCGCTTGGAGCAGCCCCCCTTTTTTAGTTTTTAAAAGAGGGGATGTTCTAGGACGTCCATGTGCAACCGACATTCTTACCCGTCATGGAGTCTAGGCTGTCCTGACTCCTGGCTTAGGTTGACATGCCGGCCACATTAGACTGTCCCGTGCGACTGTGCCGTGTCTTAGGTTGTCCCCCTCTGGGGATCTTACCCGTCATAGGCTAACCAGCCATCCAATAGAGCCCTTCAGGATCGACTGTGTGTTGACTAACAGCCGTCCAATTTTAGGAGATGCTGCGGCTTTAAGGCGGCAAGCCTACTGCTGACGAGCCAAGTTTCCATAGCGTATCAAGTTCTTTAAGCCAATCAGCTGCCCTGCCCTAGTTTCATCAAGTAACGCACTGATTTCTCTTAGACAAATACCCGCAAGGCATTGTCCCGCAATGTCCCAAAATAATGGAAAATCAAAATGTCCATAAGTTATAACACATAGATTCAGGAGGCCCCATGCATGCAGAGCAGAGGCCACACTGCTGGTGAGGTTGTTGATGCTTGAGCAGCAGGGATGCTTGCAGCGACCGCGGTCCCTGCAGTTTGTAGCAGCAGCCGTTTTTTTTTTTTATGTCTAGACATTTCTACCGGCAAATCTTCAGGGCCCGCTACCTAAAAACTCAAGCATCCATTATTAAGGGAAAGGCAGTGCTATTCCAGCACTGAGATCAAAAGGTGAGCTGTCAAACTAAAAAAAGAATTATTAGAGTAGAAAATAAAAGTTGATTTCTGCTCACACACATTGCTGCTTAAGCTCCCACAAACATAAGCTGGCAAAATATCACATTCAGAAATAATCAAAGAGAAACTGAGGGTGTTTACTGCATTAAAGATAAAGAAAAGCTAAAGGCATTTTGGAAAAATAATTTGTTAGCTGGAATCCTCGAGTCTCTATATACACAGCAATCCTATACCTGTTGAAATAATTCAAATTAATCAGCTACTAAACAAATGAAGTCAATAACAAATAAATGATCCTCTGTCGGAACACCAAAATATCAGGTTATATAACATTAAACATATTCACAGCTGAAGAGAAGTCCCGGAGACAACTATAAATCAAAATTGATTATCATTATAATTGATTATCTAAAAATATTCTGAACTTATATAAATATCTATTTATCTATCTATCTATTGATTATCAAATTAGAATATTCTAAGCTTAAATGAATTAACGTTATTTGTTATTTTGGATCTATATCTATCTACTTTTTTTTTTTTTTTTTTTTTTTTTTTTTTTGCGCTTAATTATTTGTGACGTCACACTAGACAGACGCACATATAAACATATTTGTGACATCACATTAACATGAAATTTAGACAAATGCACAGACATAAAGACATATATAAAAGAGAGAAAAAAAAAAATTACAATTGTGTATACACTGAAGAGAGATCTTCTTGTCCCGGCCGGGAAGAATGAAATTTAAGTTGTAAATTTAATGGAGAACTCTTTAAGGGAATCACTCCAGCCCAGCCCGCCTCCTGAATATTGAACTTTGTACAAAATTGTTTGAAGATGTGGATGTATATGCAGGGCCATTATCTGTTTTAAGCAGTTGGGGGATGGCCCAATGCAGCAAAAAAAAAAAAAAAAAAAAAAAAAATATTAAAAAAAAAAAAAAGCTTGCAGACAATGAGATATAGTGATCTTTTAACTTTTTCTCCTGGATGTAAAGAAAGCAAAACTCATGGCTCTGAGCATGTAATCTATGGTTGACATGATTAAATCGTTAATTTTCAAAACTCATCCATCTGCCACAAATGAGATTGGGCATCAAACCTCGTGGGTTAACCCCATAATGTGGTGGCAAAAGTGATGACATTCTTTTACAATTCTACGAGCTGTTCTATTTGTGATTTAAATTTTTTAGTCTTAATTGTAGTAGCTGTTAACGTGAACTGGGAATGAATATAAAGTAGCTTGTTGTACCTTGTAGTAAATATAAATATTGGTTTAGTGAGGGCGTCAGCTTTTTGATTACCTTCATTGGAGAGGACCAGGCAGATTAGTGTGAGGCTCTTATGTACCTATAAATAAAGGTTCTTTCGTTGCCAATGGATTTGAGAAAACAATTTAAAAAGCTGGAGTATGTGGGTGCTATTGGACCTGCTAGCTCCAATTTGGACAGCAAAGGCTGTCTGAAAAAATATTCATAGCAAAAATTTCTCCAGAGCTATTATTATAGCTTCGAGTTCCACTAATCTTAATAGTTGAGCAGGCTCCCTGGTTAGCTCTGTTTGTGAATGGGGTTGCTCATCTGCTGAGTGGTGGTGGTGTTCCAACCACTGTGGAGGGAACAAAGACAACAAGAAGACAATGGCCCAAAGAAGCTCCCGGGAAGACAGGCGCAGAGAAAGGTGGTGACAATATGAAAAGTACAAAGATGACACTAGACAACCTTAAGCCCAGTTTACTATATTTCTGCAGAGGTTGAGGCAGGGGCTAGTGGCATTCCCACTAGAATAAGAGACAGACAGGGGACTGGACCCCACAGGCCACACATCTTTTCCTGAAGCTACTCTGGTCCTCTCCGACACAGGAGGGGGCTTGAGGACAGGGCTTGTGTCCTTCCTCCACCCTCACAGCTCTACTCTTGACAAAAGGGAGGACCAGAGCCAAGAGGGATGTGGAGAAAGAAAACAAGAGCCCAGGGACATCTGCCTGCTGTCTTCTCTCCGTGTCACCATCGGCCAGCTCACCACGTTGTCAGAGGAATGCCGTCAAGTGTGTCCACACCGACACTGCCGAATGACTTGGGGGCATCTGCAATGACTGCTCCACTTCCTTAGAAAGTTCTGGAAGCCACACCTTAAAACAGCCAAGGAATCTCAGGGAGAATTCCAAGGAAATCAAAGAAGATGACATAAAGGAAAAATAATCTCCACTGAAGGATCCACAGTGGGGAGATATAGGGCCACAGGGGAGGGTGACAATCCTCAATGAGATGACCTGGCAAGGATGCAGAGAAGCCTTGGTCTGTGGGACAAGGAACTGGTGAAGGAAGAGTCCTTAGGGCAACATTAAGAAGGAGAGGACAGCTGGGCACGGTGGCGCACGCCTGTAATCCCAGCACTTGGGAGGCTGAGGCAGGAGGATCGCGAGTTCAAAGCCAGCCTCAGCAATGGCGAGGCACTTAGCAACTCAGTGAGACCCTGTCTCTAAATAAAATACAAAAAAGGGCTGGGGATGTGGCCCAGTGGTCGAGTGCCCCTGAGTCCATTCCCCGATACCAAAAAAAAAAAGGGGGGAGGACAGTAGCTAGTTACGATGTAGACGTTTCTTCCCAGGGAACTTCATACACATCTTTGGGAGCTGCTGATCAACTGGGGACAAGGGTCGACGCCACCTTTGGGCATTCCATCCCACCAAGTTTGTGTGCAGATTTGTTCTTTAAAACATGGCAGGTGCTCAGAAGTTGGTTGAAGAAAGGAGCCCACGAGGACCCAGGTTTTTCTCAAAATGTTTGACCACTCTTGCTGTGATCCACAGAAACTCCTGCCAAGTTCCGCTGACTTCGATGGCATGTGTAGGTCTGCTCTGGACCATGAGCTCTGGGGTTGAGGGGTAGGGGGAAGGGCTTTCCTCCTCCGTCCTCTGCACCCCCCTTTAGCCGCCAACTCAGTACTTGCCGGTGACAAGGCAGGTGTCCACCATTCACTCGCCCACTCACCTCTGGGGCTTTGCTTTTTACCCAGCATCTCCTCCGTTTTCTGGAAGATGCTTCTTGACTCATTCCAACGTTGTTCTGAGGGAGAGCTAACAGCTGCAAACCCTTTCCTACCCCACACTGCACTGGGCATCTGAAGTGGCTAAGGGCTGTGGTCCAGGAGAGACAATTACCTACGTTGGGCCACTCACAGCCCTTCTGCAGAATCCAGGAACTGTGCCCTGTGTCTTCTTGTCCGTATGATTTTCTTCCTTTTCCTATTTCTTTTTTTGTACTGGGGATTGAACCCAGGGCGCTATGCCACCAGACATTTAATTTTTTTTTTTTTTTTAATTTTGAAACAGGGGCTTGTTAAGGTGCTTAGGGCCTCCTTAAGCTGCTAAGGCTGTCTTAGAACTTGTGATCCTCCTACCTCAGCCTCCTGAGTTTCTGGGATTACAGGCATGTGCCACTGTGCCCAACTTCCTTGTCCTTATTTTGAGGTGAAAATGGAGAGTGTGGGAGTTGAAGGTAGCCATGACTCCAGCTGGTGGGGAGGGCCTGCCTGAAAGGGTGATGCTGACTATCAGGAAGAGGCAGGAGGTGGAGAGCAGAGTACCAGGGCATTGGAATCCCTGGTTAGTCACGTCTGTAGCCCAGCTGGGCTCTCACCTTTCCTGTGATCCAGCTATGTGAGTCAATAAGTATCCAATTTTTCCAGACCAGTTCAAACTGGGTTTTGTCATTTGCAACCCAAAGGCTTCTGACTAATACAGGGAACAAATTACTACGGTATAATTGGGCCTCTGAGGAGCCCAGAGAACCACCAGGAACCACATGATCATTCTGCGCCTCCCTCACACTGGCGAAGTCTGTGTCAATCCAGGAAGCATGTGAGGCTTGGAACAGAGGTGGTGGGACATGGGTTGCCTAGTTCTGCAAAAGCATCTGCATGTGTGACAAATCATTAAAGTCCACGTGAACAGAAAGCAATAAGAGCCTAGGTGGGTGGGGCTGGGATTGTGGCTCAGTGGTAGAGCGCTCGCCTAGCACGTGCGCGGCCCCGGGTTCGATCCTCAGCACTGCATTAGAATAAAGGCATTGTGTTCAACTAAAACAAATAAATAAACATTAAAAAAAAATAAGAGCCTAGGTGATCAAGGAAATGGGTGCAAGTATCAAAGAAAAGAAGTGGGGGCTGGGGTTGTGGCCCAGCGGTAGAGCGCTCGCCTAGCATGTGCGTGGCCCGGTTCGATCCTCAGCACCACGTAAAAATAAAACAAATAAATAAATATTAAAAAAAAAAAAAGAAAAAAGAAAAAACCCAAATAAATAAATATTAAAAAGAAAAAAAAGAAAAGAAAAGAAGGGTCCCTGGGATATAAAGAAGAGAGAGAGGTGGGAGATTCTTCAGCAGGTAGATTCTGGTCTCTAATACCAAGAAGGATCTGCCTTGCCTTTCGACTGCCTCCTGCTTCCCAGTGCAGCTGAGGAGGGAGGGCAGCACCCTCACTGAGAACCACTGTACGGGACTGTGAGTCCACGCCTGGTTCTCAGCGTGTGGTTCTCGGACCAGCAGCGTTAGCCTCACCTGGGAACTTTTAGAAATGCAAATTCTCAGCTCCACACCAGGCCTGCACAATCACAATCTCTGGTTCTGGGAGCCCGGAATTTTAACCAGTTCTCTGGGTGACTCAGACACATTATGAAGTTTGAGAACCACTAGGACAGTATTTTCGCTACACCTACAGCTCTGGCTCCAGGTTCTTGGGTTTCACATGAACTACAATATGAGCTGTGCCCCCTGGATTTGCACTAGATGAGCTGCTTATTATTGATAAGGTCATGATAAGTTACTTAACCTCTTTGAGCCTTAAGCTCTTCATGTATAAAACAGAAATAAGAGAAGTAGCCACTTCACAGGTTGAATTGAAGATTTAATGAGATACTATGCATAAAGTACTTAATTCAGCACCTAGCAATATAGTAAGCACTCAATAAATGCTGGTTCTTTACATTATTTTGCTGCTCTTCTGATTCCTGGGTAGGACCTGAGCCTACAGAAGCCAGATGTGGCCCCTCCAGAAGGATGTGCTCTTCTGAAGCACTACAGTGGCTGGTATTTATTCTTTCTCCTCAGCAAACTTCTACTCATCCTTCAACACACTGCTCAAGGTCACATCCTCTGCGATGGTTTCCCAGAACTGAGGATTCCTTCCTCCAGGGATCCTCTACTGAAGCCTCAGACAGCCTGCTTATCAGCTCTGGCTCTACCTCTTCCTAGTCATTTATCTTGGGAAAGATTCTTCACCTTTCTTTCTTTCTTTCTTTCTTTCTTTCTTTCTTTTTTTTTTTTTTTTTTGGTACCGGGGATTGAACTCAGGGGTACTCGACCACTGGGCCACATCCCCAGCCCTTTTTTGTATTTTATTAGAGACAAGGTCTCACTGAGTTGCTAAGTGCCTCACCATAGCTGAGGCTGGCTTTGAACTCGCGGTCCTCCTGCCTCAGCCTCCCAAGTGCTGGGATTACGATTCTTCGCCTTTCTATGCCTCAGTTTCCTCATGTGTAAAATGGGATGAATAATCATGTGTTACCTATAGGATTGTTGGTGGGATTAAAAGAGGCAATGTCTGCAAAGGGCTTACAATAGTGCTTGGCATAAAGTAAATGCTTAACAACTGTTAGCTCTGTTTCCTGGTTCCTTAGGTGCAGGATTGAGCAAAGAATGATAAGTGAACGGGTTGGCACAGGGCCAGGACTAAGGCAAGACAAGCAAGGACTTGCATTGGGCATAAAATGTAGGCCCAATAAACCTGATTCCAATAAATCTTAGTTTCAATAAAAAGTGGTTTCAATAAAACTTTGTAAATACAGGTCCATGGCCATAAGTTGCTAATTTAACTTTTAAAACTGTTGCATTAAAATATGATTTATCTGGGGGGGCTGTAGCTGTAGCTCAGTAGTATAGTGCTTGCCTTTCACATGTGAGGCACTGGGTTCCATCCTCAATCCCACATACAAATAAATAAATAAATGAATATTAAAAACATATAATTTATCTGGATCCCTGAGGTTTGGGGCATGGTACACAATTGCTTCCTCTGCTCATTCCCCCTTGGCTGATCCTGAAAACACAGGCCCTAGGGTTCCCAGCAACATGTTCCTCGTTTCACCCTCTGTCACAGCCAGCAAGGAATGTGCAGTGGAGCCTCCCAGGCACATATTTTGCAGGCTCCCTGCCCATGACATGGGGCTGTGTCAGTCTGCTGGTCTCACCAAGAATGGGCTCCTTTTTGAGACAGAACTTTTGAAAGGAGTATAAACTCAAAACATTAGTGTTCATCTGCAGTTTTCAGATAAAGTCAACAGTAGTAAAAGTATTTATACACACACAAACACACACACACACACACATACATATATACTGTGATGGTTAACTTTCTATGTCAACTTGATTGGGCTAAGGGTTGCCCAGATAGCTGAGAAATCATCATTGCTGGCTATGTCTGAGTGGGTGTCCCTGAGGAGATTAGCCTTTG
Source organism: Tamias sibiricus (assembly GCA_025594165.1). Lineage (NCBI taxonomy): Eukaryota > Metazoa > Chordata > Mammalia > Rodentia > Sciuridae > Tamias > Tamias sibiricus. The sequence continues at coordinate 197,288,147 of CM046657.1, read as the reverse complement.
CACAGGTAGACTGAGTAAAGCAGATCTTCCCTCGCTAATGTGGGTGGCATCATCCAACGGTGGAGGGCTGGGATAGAACAGAGGAGAAGGAAGGGCCAATTTGCTGTCTCTGTTTGAGTTGGGACTTCCATTTCTCCTAGTGATCCTTGTTCTTGGACTTCTGGACTTGGATTAAGACTTACTGCCCTGTTTTCTGGACTGGAACTATAGCTTGTGGACAGCAGATCATGGGACTTCTCAGCCTCCATTGAAGAGCCAATGCCTCATAATAAATCTCTTCCCACATATCTATATCTATCCTATTGTTTTTTGTTTTCTGGAGAACCCTAATTCTCATACATACATAGAAGTGTGTGTGTGTATGTACACACATGTATCTTTTTTGTGTGATATCTTCTGAAATGTTTAAAGATTTGTGTGACCATAACCAAGCTGAAAGTAGCCTCCCCTCTTTCAAAGATATTCCCTCAGAGAGGTGATATTTGGACAGAGACTCTGCTGTGGGGTGTGTGGGCTCTCATTTCAGATGCAGGGAAAGTCTGCCACTGAGCCTGCTTTTTTCTAGGGCTCCACTTCACTGAGAAGCCGCCTGTGTTTGAGAAGCAACTGCTTCCTCCACCATGGGCCGTGCTGCAGACAGGCCTGAGGCTGGCCCGGGGCTCTGGTACTGGGCAGCCACGATGAAAAAGATGGTTTGTCTTACTGTTATTGTGCACTTTCCAGACCATGACAGGGAATTTCTTTCTTCTTTTTAAAACCACGCCATTAAGCCGGGTGCGGTGGCGCACGCCTGTAATCCCAGCACTTTGGGAGGCTGAGGATGGAGGATCGCGAGTTCAAAGCCAGCCTCAGCAATGGCGAGGCACTTAGCAACTCAGTGAGACCCTGTCTCTAAATAAAATACGAAAAAGGGCTGGGGGTGTGGCCCAGTGGTCGAGTGCCCCTGAGTTCAATCCCCAGTACCACAAAAAACAAAACAAAACAAAACAAAAAAACCCCACGCCATTAAAATGGAAACCATTTTGGGAAGTAAGAGTGGCGTGATTTGGTAGTCTAAGTAACGTGGCGTCACTGGGCTAATTCAAAACCAGATCAAATCTGGATTTCTCTTTCTCTTTCAGGCTGATGCTGAAATCTCTGGGTGTCTGTTTTTCTGTGGCACACCTGGCCCCGAGCGTGTCTGAGGCAGAGGCAAAGCCCCAGCAGAGGCCTGATAAGGGTTCTGGATGAGAGAAGACAGTAGGAAGGACATGGGAGGACCCTACTCGACAGCCACAGGTTCCCCAAGTTCTGTTAGCAACAGGCTGGGCACGTGCCCAGCTGCACTGATCTCTGTGAGTGCCCTTTAGAATTCAGACTTGGAAGCCGGGCGCGGTGGCGCACGCCTGTAATCCCAGCACTTTGGGAGGCTGAGGCAGGAGGATCGTGAGTTCAAAGCCAGCCTCAGCAATGGCGAGGCACTTAGCAACTTAGTAAGACCCTGTCTCTAATAAAATACAAAAAAAAAAAAAAAAAAAAAAAAAAAAAGGGCCGGGGATGTGACCCAGTGGTTGAGTGCCCCTGAGTTCAGTCCCAGGTACCATTAAAAAAAAAAAAAAAAAGAATTCAGACTTGGAAACTGTCCTTGGCACTCGCCCCACCAGGAAGGGCCTTGAAAAGAGCCACGCGCCCCTGTCCTTCAGCTCTCAGCCTCTCTGCTGTCATAGAGATGAGTCCATGTCTTGTGCCCCGAGTGTGGTTGGATACTCCACCAGGGACTGTGCCTGCGCCCAGCATCTCTCTCACAGAGGCACATCCCATTCGTGTGTAGGACTTCTCTGCTTCTCATTTAACTCAGATTCCAGGAAGATAGGAGCAGCGCTTCTCTCGCACGTCATCGTGTTTCTAATGCCTAGCAAGCCTCCAGGCACACGACAGGTGCTTATTGAATGACAACACCTATATGAAAATGAGTCTGCAAGACGTGCCACCCACCCAGCCCAATGCCCGTTACACACCTCAGGCCAGGCAGTTAGGCTAATTATTGGCTCTATCTTGAGCAAGTCAGTCATATCAATCCTCAATTTTCCACTCTTTAAAATGGGAATAATAATACGTACTTCATAGAGTCACTATGAGACAGCATTTGTGAAGCAGGAGGCAGACTCTATTATCATTTCCAATCCTTTTCTTTTCTTTGGTGGTGCTGGGGATTGAACCCAGGGCCTTGTGCATGCAAGGCAAGCACTCTACTCACTGAGCTATATCCCCAGCTCCCTTCCAACTATTTTCTGCTTCCCCAATAATGTTCATTACAGCAGCACAACCCAGGGACAAAGCTGGTGGACACATAGTGCCTCCCACAGGGCAGGGATCTAGTCGATCTTGGCAGGGTGAACAAATAAATACTAAGATCTCTCCTGCGTCAACTGTTCCTTTACGTTTGATTTTGTGGGTGAGACACCTAATCACTAGAATGAATTCAAGGTGGCATCGAAGGGAAGTGGAATTTAAAAAAAAAACAACTGGATGCTGCTAAGGTACAGCAGTGCATGTAGCATTCATTTCCACGGAGAATTTATTGAGTTTTTGCTAAGGTTTATTGAGCCCTTATTAGAGAGTGGTATGCCAAGTCCCTTAGACATGTTTAATGCTCACAATTTTGCTCCAAATAAAGTGAGATAGCAAAGCACACGGCACCCAAGGGTGATGTAATGTTTGTGAACCTTCTGTCCCCATAACATCATGCCAGAATTTGCAGGCTGTTATCTTTGTGGCCCTCTGTGTAGACAGTTGTGTGTCATATGGGCCCTCTGCTATACGCCTAGTGGCAGGGCTGGGCAGGGAAGGTGCCAACATTGTCCGCACTACACAGATGAGGAAACAGAGTCTTCGAGAAATGCGAAGTACGCCAAGGGTCATCCTGTCAGCCAGCAGCAGAGCCAGCGGGGCCAGCCTCGAAGCACCGACCCCTGCACCAGGCTGTCGCCCATGTTCACCCGTAAGCCAGGTTCATCCACCCTTCTGCTTGTTCCAAACTGAGGAATCCTCGCCCTACGCTGGCACAGTCCTTCAGATTGGGGCCACTGTTCCTCCTCCATCAGCAGGTGACCCCAAACTGCCCAAGGCTAAGGGGCACTAAGAGGAAAGGGGAATTGGGGAAGCTGGCGTGGGGCGTCCCTTTCTTTCTCATTTATACCTACACTTGGCGACTCACGGAGCTGCTCCTCCACTTGCAGGTGGGAGCCGAACCCCAACTTCCACCCAGTGAACCTGTGTTTATACGCCAAGCCCTGCAGGAAGCACCCATGCTGTCCAACACTGTCCAGGTCCAAAGAGGCCGTAGAAAAGAGTTAGCAGATGTGAAGCAGAGACATTAGCTCTGACTATCAAAAATGGCTTCAGAGCCGGGTGCGGTGGCGCACGCCTGTAATCCCAGCACTTGGGAGGCTGAGGCAGGAGGATTGCGAGTTCAAAGCCAGCCTCAGCAATGGCGAGGCACTAAGCAACTCAGTGAGACCCTGTCTCTAATAAAATACAAAAAATGGCTGGGGATGTGACCCAGTGGTCGAGTGCCCCTGAGTTCAATCCCTGGTACCAAAAAAAATGGCTTCGGCATTTAAGCTGGCTAAGTAGACTGAGTGCTCTCTCAACAGGCCGGCGCTGCAAAGAACATCTTGGAAGCACAACATGCTCAGGGCAGGGGACATGGCCCTGCTTGGGCAGCAGGCATGCAGTGAGTCATATGCTAGAAGCATGGGTTGAAAAATCCCAGCCCAAGGAGATCTGTTTTTATACTCTATAAATAAAGTTTGCCTTAAGCCTGGTCTTAAAATACCCTGCACAAGGAAATTCAGACCTGAGAGGCAATTTAAGTCCTGGGGCTTTAACCCATAGGCACTGAAGATAGGGTCTCAGTAAGTTGCTGAGGCTGGCCTCAAACTTGGCAATCTCCAGCCTCAGTCTCCTGAATAGCCAGGATTATACCTGTGCATCACCATGTCTGGCTCAGTTCAAGTCTTTCTGGAACGTATGGGATTTTGAAGATGAAACTCTCCAAATGATCTGAGCCTTGGAAAACATACTGTGGACACTAGGATATTAGCCCAGAGAGCAAAGAGACTTCCCCTTCTCTGTTAAAGAACGGTTAAGAATGGGATGAACATGAAAGCCTGAAGCTCAGCATGGATAAGGAGATGGATTCATTCATTTCTCAGATATTTACTGAGCACCTACTATGTGCCGCACATGGTTCTATACATTTGGGAAACACCAGAGAGTAAAAATCCCCACCCTCCCGAACTTTCCTTCTAAGGAAATTCTTTTTTGGGGGGTGGTACTGGGGATTGAACTCAGGGGCACTAGACCACTGAGCCAGACCCCATCTCTATTTTATTTTTATTTTTTTTTTAATTTAAATTTTTTTTTCCTAAAAATTTTTTTAAAAGTTTATTTGACTTAGGATTCTGGAGACTGGGAATTCTGACAATACCTCTTAGCATCCAGTGAAGACTTTTTTGCTGCATTATAACTCTAATTACCTTGCAAAGACCTTGCCTTCAAATATCAGCACATAAATTTGAGCATCAATTTCCAACACATGGACTTTGGGAGACACATTTAAATCACAACTGCACTCCACTCCTAATTAATTTTTTATTTTTTTTAAAATATTTATTTATTTACTTTAGTTGTACACAATGCAATGCATTTATGTTTACGTGGTGCTGAGGATCGAACCCAGGCCGCGCACGTGCAAGGTGAGCGCTCTGCCGCTGAGCCATAATCCCAGCCCCTCCTAATTTATTTTTAATGTTATAACTTGGCATCCACAAGAATAAAGATATATCCTATTTTCTTAAATCACATTATTAGTTTTGTACCAAAAAGTTAATAATTTCATCATATTTATGAGTATATATATGAATATATATGTATTCCATATTCAAGATTCCCTGATCATTTAATGTAGTTTTTAAAATAAAATTTATTATTATTATTATTATTATTATTATTATTATTGTCTTTCAGTCTAAGGAAATCCCTCTTTTTTCCCCCTATTCTTTCTTCCATGGCATAATTTTTTTTTTTTTGGTACTGAGCACCCAGGGGTGCTCCATCTCTGAGCTGCATTCTCAGCCCTTTTCATTTTATTTTGAGACAGGATCTCACTAAATTGCTGAGGCTTGACCTAAACTTTGTGATCCTCTTGCCTCAGCCTCCTCTGGAACTGCAGGTGTGTGCCACCACATCTGGATGGTATGACCCATCCCTATTTTATGTCTTATTTAGAGAGACAGGGTCTCACTGAGTTGCTTAGCGCACCTTGCTGTTGCTGAGGCTGGCTTTGAACTCACAGTCTTCTTGCCTCAGCCTCCTGAGCCGCTGGGATTACAGACGTGTGCTATTGCACCTGGCCAGGAAATTTTAATGTTAGCAGGTACTTACTATTTGCCAAAAGCACAACTCGATGCAAGATCAGACACTTGTTAACTCAGCCAGTCTTGGCAAAGACCCTATGAAAAAGCGTAAACTAAGGCTCAGAGCTGTTCACTCATCCTCAGACAAGGCACCAAGTGGCAGCACTGGGCTGTGTCCCAGGCATCCTGCTCAGAGATGGTTCTGGTCCCTTCCCCAGCACTGTCTCTCTGCACGGCAAGCAGCTGTGATAAGAGAAGGCTGAATTCTAGCTTCTCAGCTCACAGAGTAATGACGGTCCCTGCTTCCGGCCTCTACTTTCACCCCTTGAAGAGTCTACGCTCCTCTAAGCCCCACACTTCTAGAAGTGACGAGGCTCCGTCCTCCCTCCTATTGCTCTGAGGCAATGCTCCTCAAAGTGTGCAGGCCAACAATTTGTGCCCCTCCATAGCTGGTTACTGGTCTGCGACGAGGTGAGTAAAGAAAAGGAGAGAAGAGGTTTAGAAATTTGCATAGCAGTTTGTTGAATCTAAACTAATAACAAAATGGGTATCTGTACTCTTATTTTTTTTGATTCATTTTTTTTCTAATGATTCATTTTTTGTTGTACTTTACAAAAGCACTGTTCTGAGATGAATTCGAAATTTTAGAAGACGAAAGCCAAGTCTGATCCTTCACCACAGAAAGGGGCTTTGTTCCCGGGGAGCTCAAGTTCGCTGGCTGACTGGATCACATCCCTGGGAACAGACAGGCCCTAGAGGCAAGGTCTAGGAAACATCTGTGTGGTGCTTCCTTTATTTCTCCCTGCTCTCCATTTCTAGCAGGTGGGTGGGTTTTGTGCTCCCTTGCCTGCGGAGAGGACAGAGTGTGACAGAAGTTGCTTTTGGTCAGTGGGCCTTCAGGTCTTTTGCAAAACCCAAAATTCAAAGTTAAGCTCTGTCTGCTAGTGAAGTGTGCTGAGAGGGGAGGAACCTGGGAGAGCAACACCGTGGTATGTAGAGCCCAATGCCAAGGCCAAAGTCTCCCAGCCAAAGCTTCTGTCCCCACATTTGGCTCAGAAGTCACCCACACTCTAGCCCTGAAGGGACTGTGATGGCCAGGATGATGACATCCCCACAACAATGACTGAGAACCAGCCATGGTGGGCCTTCCCCAAGATAAGCACTGCACCTTTGCACAACCCAAGGCTGGAGAGAGCCCCACGAATACCTGACCTTGACCTGCCTGCCTGACCAAGCTCAGGGCCTCATCCCGAAGAGGGTGAAGCGGGATTTCTTGCCATGAGTGCATGAACTAAGAGGCGCACCTGCTACTCCTGGGAGTGATGTTTAGGAGCAAGAGAGAGAGAAGGCCAGAGGCGCTGGACGGCTAGACAGGGGCGGGGAAGGGGGCTTCAAATAAGAGAGGCTCACGGGGGGGCTGGGGTTGTGGCTCAGCGGTGGAACGCTTGCTTGCCTAGCACGTGCGCGGCCCGGGTTCGATCCTCAGCACCACGTAAAAACAAAGGCATTGTGTACAACTAAAGCAAATAAATAAATATTAGGAAAAAAACAAAAAAAACCCAAAACCGAGAGAGAGGCTCACGGTCCCAGAAGCGAGACAGCGAATGCAGAAGGAGCCACAAACGACCCCTGGCCCAGACTCCCGGGCGTGGAGAGGCAGAGCCCTCACGATGACCGTTCCTTCAGCCTGGAACACGCTGAGCCTGCCCGCTTCCCTCCAGCTGAAGTGTCCCAGCTTCAGAGAGGCCTTTCTGGGAGGTGTGTGTGCGTGCAGGCGCGTGTGTATGTGCATACATATGTGCGTGTGTGTGTTTGTGTGTGCGCGTGCGCGTGTGACCCCAAGTGCTGTGAGTGTGCAGGGAGGAGCTGTCAGATCAGAAGTCCTCACACTTCACAGTCCTGTTCCTCGGCTGCTTTCTGTCACTGCCGCCTCAGCTCCAGCACCCCACATCTGTCTGCCTGTGTCAAACTCCACAGCTCCAGAGCCAGCACATGAACTGGGTCACTCTGAAAATCGGGGGGCATCACATGCTCTGTCCCTGGAAGAAACCCCGAGGTAGACATTCTGATAGATAGGTATCCTAGGAAATCCCTGGCAAGACAGTCTGTCCCCGTGTCTAGCCGACAGACTCACTGGGTGTTGCAAAGCAGAACCCACAGTCAGCCCTGACAGTCACCCTGGGACTCCTCCGGGCCTCCCTCCCTTACTTCTTTATACAGGCATCACATGGGGTCCCCAGCAATTCGGGGGGCTGGAAGCTGGGCATGAGTGGTGGGCAGTGGGGTCCTAAAGTGGTCGCCACAGAGGGCGATCGGACCCCTGGGACTGGCCAGAAGAGAGGGGCTCTGTCTTGGGAGAATGCAAAGACTGCTTCCTGTTGCTGATCTAGCTCCAAATCCCCAGAGAAACCACCCCCCCGAGAGCTCTGCTCACTTCTGCTCTCAGATGAGGCTATAAACAGGAAATGGAGAGAGCCACTCCTAAACAAGATCTCATTATGAGCAGGCCAGCCACTGTCAGTTTTCATTTTCTCCTGAAATCCCAGTTTCACTTTCCATTTAGTGCAAGTGGAGAGGTTTCCTGGTAGATCCAGGCCTCCCCCTGTCACTGGTCCCGAGAGGGCACAGAGCTGCTGAACCAGCCAGGCCCGGAAGGCCCCAGGGGCCTCTGAGCAAATGCAGGAGTCCCTCTTCTCTCTCAGACCCCAGAGCACCAGTCCTATCTCCTCTCTCATTCATTCACTCGTCCAACAAATGTTTATTGGGTCTCCTTTGGTGCTACGCATGGTGCTGGGCCAGGGACTACTGCAGAGACAGACCAAGTCCTGCTTTCATGGAGCTTAAAGCCTAATGGGGGAGCCAGAGACCCAGATATCCACGCCCCACCCCACCTGTTGAAGAGCCCCGCCTGGTCCTCCACCACAGCTCAGAGCCACTGAAACAACCAGTCAACTTTCCCCAGCAGACTCGCTCACGCTCTCTGTTCTTGTCACAGGCTCCTCAACACAAGCCCGGGTGGTGGCTCTAAGACACGCCTGCAAGTTCTTTCATTCATCTCCTTTCAACACATGGAGTCGAACTGCCCTTCCCTTGCATGGGGGTGGTCTTGGTGACCCGCTTCTCTCAAATAGAAAGCAACAGAGGTGACGCCGTGAGACCGTGGAGGCTAGGCGAGGCAAAGCCATACAGCTTCCGCATGGCTCTCGCCAGGGACACTTGCTCTCGGTACCCAGCTGCTCAGCTGTGAAGGGCTCCTTGCCACATGGAGAAGCCATGGTTAGGTGTTCTAGCTGACAGCCCCAGGGGAGGTCCCAGGGGATGGCCAGCACCAACTCCCAGACAAGTGAACAAGGGGGCCTCCAGGGGCTCCTCCCCTAGCTATAGTCTGACCACAGCCTCAGGAGAGATCTGAGCGGGAACTGCATGTGCAACTATGGGATCACAGCAACAGCAATGACAATGAGATGTAGTCATCCCTCCGAATCCACGCGGGAATGGCTCCAGGACCCCCAGGAGATATCAAGATCCACAATGTTCAGTCCTTGGGGCTGGGGTTGTGGCTCAGCAGTAGAGTACTCGCCTAGCACGTGTGCGGCCCGGGTTCGATCCTCAGCACCACATAAACATAAATGCATTGCATTGTGTACAACTAAAGCAAATAAATAAACATTTTAAAAAAATGTTCAGTCCTTTATATAAAATGGCACAATATTTGCATATAGACTACACACATCCTTTGGTACACTTTAATTTTTTTTACTTATCTATTTATTTATCTATCTATTTCAGTACTGGGGATTGAATCCAGGACTGTTCTACCACTGAGCTACATCCCAGATCTTTTTATTTATTTATTTATTTAAAAAATATTTTATTTATTTACTTTAGTTGTACACAATGCGTTTATTTTTACATGGTGCTGAGGATGGAAACGGGCCATGCACGTGCTAGGCAAGTGCTCTACCGCTGAGCCACAACCCCAGCCCCTATTTTTTTGTTTTAAGACAGGGTCTTGCTAAGTTGCTGAGGCTGGCCTCTAACTTGCAATCCTTCTGCCTCAGACTCCAGAGTTGCTAGAATTCCAGGTGTGCACCAACATGCCCCGCTCTCCCACATACTTTAAATCATTTCTAATAACAACTAATACTACTACAATACCTAATACATTATGTAAATGTTATGTAAATACTTTTTGTATTGTATTCTCTAAGGAATAATAACAACAACAACAAAAAAAAGCCCCCACATGATCAGTACAGATGCAATTTCTCTCTCCAATATCTTCAACCTAAGGTTGGTTGAATATGTGGATGTGGAACTCATGGGTATGAAGGGTTGACTGCAACTGTTTTTGTTTGAAGCCACTCTGTGTGCATGATTTGTTATGCAGCATAAGATAATAAGAACAGCACCCAGTCCTGAAATACAGGCACCTCTATTCCTCAACAACAAGGTGTGGCCAACGGCCTGGCAGCATCAAACCACCTGAAAACCTGTCAGAGTTGCAGAACTGTGGGCCCACCTTTGACCTGTTAAGCTAAGAACCTGCATTTAGATGACCCTGCCAAGCATTTCACATGCCTGCTGGAGTTTGAGGAGCACTCTGTTTTTTGAAAGTACCTTATCTTCACGTCATGCTTAAAAAAATCCAAATGCAAAAAAATAACATAACCAATGTCAGTATACCAACTCCCCAGATTTAATAGATAAAAATAGCAAGCACATATCCTGTGCTGAACACTATTTAAAGTACTTCACAAATATTCACTCATTTAACCTTCACGACAACCTGGTGAGAGAGGTACCGTCATGTCATTGATCCTACATTATAGAAGAGGAAATTGAGGACAGAGACGTTATATAATGTATCCAAAGTCACACAAGGTCATAAACAACAGCACTGGTAACAATACAGGGGACCTGGCTCCAGAGGTTAGCTATTCTGCTTCTAGACATTTCGGTACCTCCTTTCCATCTCCCCGTACCTGAAGTCCATCAAGTGTCCTTTAACATTAGTCTCCATCCTTTGCTTTCTTTGCATCGCAGCCACCATGCTCATTTAGCTGAAGCTCCTGCAGCAGTGACCTGCCTGGTGTTTAGCCTCTAGTCACCTCAATCCATCTTACACAACGCCTCAGGTTAATCTTCCTGCAAACACTGCTCTGGCCATCTGCCCTGCCCACACATCTCCATGCTTTCTCTCTCTGGCAACCAAACAGGCCAACTTGCCTTGAAACCCGGCCCCACCTCTAGTATCCAACAGAAACCCACAGAGCACAGCAGCAGCAGCAGCAGGTCTGCATGGCGACACACGCACCTCGAGGTGTGCTCACGCATCCTGACTCCGAAGGTCAAGTTCAAATAGTTCTTGGATTCCTGGGAGTCCCACATGGAGACCCGGCCGTATACAGCGAGCTCCTCCAGCCTGTTACCTACTTCCCTTGTGGTTCCCAGCTCTGTCCTGCACCTCCAGGGGCCTTGTCCCTCACGGTGGACACCCGAGCCTGCCCTTCAAAGCTCTTTTCGCACACACCCTTCCCTCAGTGCAAACCGCTTCCCCTGTCCAGGGAGAAGACAGATACAGGGAAGAGGCCCATTGAAGTCTGGGAAATGAATTGGGCTTTTCAAGCAGAGAATTCCGAGTTCTGGTATCTGAAGCACAGCCTGGAGCAGGAAGGAGGCCCTAGCGAGTGGGCGAATCCCCTTGGCCTAAACACTACGTGCCCCATGGGAAGGGTGTGACCAGTGCAAGGAGCGAGGACCTATAAAACACAGGGCCAGGACAGGAGCCCCCCATGCCTGGTCACGCTCACGGGAAAGCAGATGCGCCAAGAAAAAGCAGGCAGCTGAATTCAATTGTAGCTAATTCCAGGTTCCTGGAAATGTGGGTCAATGTGGCTAGATCTTCTGACTTTTCAAGAGAGGATAAAAATGTAGGAATTGTTGGTTATAAATGCAAATGAAGACCAAACCAAATAGCTTTGATACAGTAAAGGTCAAACATAATATACCTGCAGACCTGCCCTTGAACTTTCAGTTTGTGACTTTTTTACTGAGAAATAACCTGTCTATTCACATCCTGGCCTCTAGCCACTCCTGCCTCATCTCCCCCAGTCCCCTCAGGTTCCTTGTGTCCTACCAAGTCAGATGACCAGAGACAGCCCAAGCTCGCCACCTTGGGCCCTCTGGTTAGGAATACCCTCTCCTGTGTCTTCTTCCTGCTCACTGACAACCACACTTACCCTTCAAGAGGAAATGCAAATCCATCTCCTCCAAAAAGTCTGCCCTGATTACTCCTGAAATTCCAGATTTAGGTCAGAGCACCAGAGGACCTCAGATGTAAAATGGGGTGGTCTTTCCATCAACCTTGAAGAGCTACTTCTTGTGAAAGTTAAATAATGTAAAATATATTAAAACATTTAGTAACCGGGTGCCGTGGTGCACATCTCTAATCCCAGGGACTCTGGAGGCTGAGGCAGGAGGATCACAAGTTCAAGGACAGCCTCAGCAACTTATTGAGGCCCTAAGCTACTCAGCAAGAACCTTTCTCAAAATAAAAATAAAAAAATAAAAAGGACCGGGCTACAGTTCAGTGGTAGAGCATCCCTGGGTTCAATCCCCAGTACCAAAAGAACAAACAAACAAACACATTTAGTATATATTTCGGGACATTTAATCAGTGCTTAGGATAATATTCAAATAGGAATGTAAATTTGAGTATTTGACTCATGCTTTAACCAGGGACTAGCAAACATAAAGTACTAGACAATAAACATTTTAGGTTTTGGGGGCCACATGGTTTCCTTTCTGACTATTCCATGAAGCAGCTATAGACTACACATAAATAAATAGATACAATTGTGTTCTAATAAAACTTTATTTACAAAACCAGGCAGAGGGCCTAACTTTTCCCGAAGACCAGAGTTGATGATTAGTCCATAACTTTGCTCCCTGGCTCTCCAAGTCACTATCAGGATTCCTACTAATCCTTGACAATTTAATTCTGCTAACATTTACCAGGTAGTGTCCCAAACTCTTTATAAAAAATGTAACCCGCATTGCCACTCTGTGCATGAAGAAGCTGGAGTACAAAGAAAAATGCACTTGGATTTGAGAATCATAAATCCAAGCCACTGCATAGCTTGGGTTCAGACCTCGGTGAGCACCTGCAAACACTGTGTATTCTTTGGTTTCGTTGCATGAATGTGCATTTTCAAAGAACCTTAAGCCCCGCTCCTCCCTCCTGTGCATTGTTGGCAGTCATCATAACTACTAACACACCCAACAGCGAATCTCCTTTCATGCCAACAGTGGGCACCACGTGAATGGCATAGGCCAAGAGCCCGGGTCCTCTGTGGGTCTCTACCTGCCTAGCAAGCACCAGGTGTGATAGTGATTCTGCTTTCTTGCTCGGATGGATCTTTTTCCTATGGTACCCATAGGAATAAGAAACTGATAAAAAATGGAGAGGAAACAGAGGAAACGATTTGATATGAAGTGGCTGACTTCCACACAAAACTCTGCCCAGTCCTTCAAAGCAGTCTCTTTGGGTAAAGGGGTCTTGCTGTGCCCTGAGCACTGTTTCTACATCACGGGGAACTTCCAAGGCATAGATGAAAGGAAAGGCTGGTCTCAGGTGTGGGACGGTTGGCAAAGCAGACACAGACTCCAATATGGTCACTCTGGTCACAGCCTCTGTAAGTGGCCCTTGGTGAACCTGTCATGCCTGGGCGATACTGCTTGACCAGGTCTGTCCTTTTCATTCTGGCCCTTGATCCCAGTTATGACACATGAAGCATCCATCTTATACCAGGTATCGTGCACCACACTAGACTTAACTGTAGAAAATCAGGAAGAATGTGTCCTGTGAATATGACCTGGTTATTGGTTCCTGGAAGATATTCGTCAGAGTTAAAAGTGGTTCCTGCAACTTGACATTACTGTAGTGAGTTTCACCTAGCTGCAGTGCTCAGATTGTAATGGAGGCTTCTTACTGATTTTAAGTTATTTGTTCTCAAGAACTAATAGGAGGGGCTGGTGTTGTGGCTCAGCAGCAGAGCACTCACCTAACACGTGCCCACCCTGGTTCGATTCTCAGCACCACATAAAAATAAATGCATTGTGTACAACTAAAATAAATAAATATTTCTTTTTTAAAAAAGAACTAAGAGGATATATTTGCCTGAGTGTGCACAGTGAGTGTGGTGTGCACTGCACAACTCTAAGGATGCCATTCACATAGAAAGTGATGTGATGGAGCCCTTAGACTATTTTGTAGTATACAACGTGAACAATCGTACCTGGCAGCCCTGCTAGGGATCTCCAGTTCCATTCCCAGCCAGCCAGAATTGGTACAGTTCAGCGGCCTGATTCTTAAACAGCTGGTCACTCCCAGTGTCTGCTTGCCTGTAGCCACTTCTGAAAAAACTAGTAACATCCACCTTGTTCTTTCTTTCTTTTTTTTTTTTTGGTACTGGAGATTGAACTCGGGGACACTCGACCACTGGGCCATATCCCCAGCCTTTTTTTGTATTTTATTAGAGTCAGGGTCTCACTGAGTTGCTAAGTGCCTCGCCACTGCTGAGGCTGGCTTTGAACTTGCGATCCTCCTGCCTCAGCCTCCCAAGTGCTGGGATTACAGGCGTGCGCCACCGCGCCCGGCTCCACTTTGTTCTTTTAGGTCCAGGAAAACACCCCGTCTCTGCGTCAGCTGTTAAACTTGCCTGGAACCTGCTGATGGAAGTTCAGAGGGGACCCAGGACTGCCCCACAATGCTGGCAGAACTGACCAACAGATTCTCGCCTGGACCCGCTGCCTGCTCCTGTCCCTTCTGTGCTCTTGCTTACAACCCTGGCTGCCCACTAGAGTCAGCTGGAGCATGTCATGAATGCCTCTGGTTTCACCTGCACCAGTTAAATCAGGATCTCGGGGCAGTGGGTGGGGAGGGGGGCCTCATACCATATATATATATATTTTTTTTTTTTTTTTTTTTTTGGTACCAGAGATTGAACTCAGGGGCACTGGACCACTGGGCCACATCCCCAGCCCTTTTTTGTATTTTATCAGAGACAGGTTCTCACTGAGTTGCTAAGTGCCTCGCCATTGCTGAGGCTGGCTTTGAACTCGCGATCCTCCTGCTTCAGCCTCCCAAGTGCTGGGATTAGAGGCGTGCACCACTGCGCCCAGCTTTCATATCATATTCTTAAGAAATGTTTGGATTCTAATTCTAAATGTTCTCATTTCGTATAATAAGAAAGAAATGAGAACCAGAGAGCTCCAGCATGGGGTTTCCTGGGAGAATTAACAACCTTTAAAAAATATATATATATTCATTTATTTTTTAGTTGTAGTTGGACACAATACCTTTATTTTATTTATTTCTATGTGGTGCTGGCCAAGTGCTCTACCGCTGAGTCACAACCCCAGCCCAGAACTGACAAACTTTACAAAAAGTCTAACTAACCCTACAGGTGGTGCCATGGTTGGAAAATGCCCCCCACCCCCGAACTCATGTTGAAATGTGTTGCCATTGTGGTGGGTTAGGAGGTTGTTAAGAAGGGCTGATGCCTTTCTCACCCAATTGGACCAGTTAGAGCGGGCTCTTATCAAGGGAGGCTGCCCCTTGTGTTCATCTCTCTGCATGTGCTACTTGTCCTTTCACCTTCTGTCATGTTATGACACCCTCACCAATGCTGCTGCATGCCCTTGGGCTTTCCAACCTCCAGACTGAGAGCTAAATAAACTTCTTTTCTTTATGAACTACTGAATCTCACGTACTTTGTTATAGCAATCAAAAAGGGACTGAGGGGCTGGGGTTGTGGCTCAGTGGTATAGTGCTCACCTAGCACATGCGCAGCCTGAGTTCGATTCTCAGCACCACGTAAAGATAAAGGTGTTGTGTACACCTAAAACAAAAAGGGACTGAGATAGGTGGGAATGCATCTTAGGTGAAAAGCAGGCTAATTCAGAAGAAAATAAAAAAGCAAAGAGAGAAGGGAACGGAGCCAGTTTACAGCTTGCTCACTAATATCTGACACTTTAAAAGTCAACCAAGCTGGGTGCAGTGGTGCATGCCTGTAATCCCAGTGGCTTGGGAGGCTTAGACAGGAGAATCTTGAGTTCAAAGCCAGCCTCAGCAAAAGCGAGGTGCTAAGCAACTCAGTGAGACCCTGTTTCTAAATAAAATACAAAATAGGGCTGGGGATGTGGCTCAGTGGTTGAGTGCCCCTGAGGTCAATCCCCAGTACTTCCTGCCCACCAAAAGAAAGAGTCAACCAAAAAGTCTTGTAATCGGGTGCCAGCTGGCTGGAGCCCCAGGCACACTAAAGAAGGCTCGGGTGTATGGTGGAGCTGGCGGTGAGGTCCACCAGTGGCCCTGTGTGCTTGTACCCTGCGTCACCTTCCCCCTCTCTGAAAATTCACATCTGGCCACTCACTTTGCTCAAGTCACGTAGCTGGAACCCAATCAGATCAGACTCTGTGGGTGAAAAACTGCTTATGCCAAAGATAGCTCTTCTACATGAACAGATGCTACTTTTGTTTGTTTAAATGATCGGGATCTTACTGGAGCTTAAATTTGCTGCTGATATGTTCACTTCATTCCTCATAAAAGGATCTGCGTGACAGGCACCTGGTGCCGCAGAAAAACTCTGAAGTCACTCTGACCAGGATTTGAATTTGGGCTCCGTCTCCGCTCTTTCCTGTCACTTTGAGCAAGTCACTCTGCATTTCTCACCCTCATCTTCGAAATGAGGAACTGGGATTTTTTAAAAGAATACAGAGGAAAGGTGGTGTTTCCCTTTAAGGGTTCCATGGTTACATAACACTGAGTCACATTCCAAGAAAGTTATTGCCATTTTGATTCTCTTTCATTTCATCCATAGTAAAGTGATGGAAGTAGAGTTCTGACCCTTCTCTAACCCTTTCCTCCTTTTAACATGAGAGAGCTAGTCTCAGGTAACTACCAGCCACCCATGTGCAGCTGGAAATTAATAATGCTGATTTACATGGGTTTTGTGTTACTTTTATGGCATGTGATAATTATTTAAGCCCAGAGTTGCCTTTTAAGTAAGTTTAAGTTAGAGAAGTGGGTTAAAATGTTAAGTAATGGAGCCGGGTGCGGTGTCGCAAGCCTGTAATCCCAGCACTTTGGGAGGCTGTGACAGGAGGATCACGAGTTCAAAGCCAGCCTCACCAATGGCGAGGCACTTAGCAACTCAGTGAGACCCTGTCTCTATTTAAAATACAAAAAAGGGCTGGGGATGTGGCCCAGGGGTCGAGTGCCCCTGAGTTCAATCCCGGTACCACACACACACACACACACAAAAAAAGTTAAGTAATGGTACACAGGTTGGTGTACACACAAGACAAAATAAAGTGATAGCCCAAAGTCCAAAAGTTTGGAAAAAAATGAGTTAAGGAATGTTGAGTCTCTGAGCTATGACCAGGGCAAACAGATCCTATTCTTTTTTTTTTTTTTTTTTTTTTTTTTTTTGTACCGGGGATTGAACTCAGGGGCACTCAACCACTGGGCCACATCCCCAGCCCTTTTTTGTGTTTTTATGAGAGACAGGTTCTTACTGAGTTGCTAAGTGCCTCGCCATTGCTGAGGCTGGCTTTGAACTCTCGATCCTCCTGCCTCAGCCTCCCAAAGTGCTGGGATTACAGGCGTGTACCACTGCGCCCGGCAATCGTCTTAAATTTGATGAGCCTTTAAAGTTAGAACAAACAAACAGTGGATCCCAAGGAAGGGGGGATGAGAATAGGAGAGACAGTAGAATAAATCGGACATAACTTTCCTATGGCTCGTGTATGACTACATGACCAGTGAAACTCCACATCCTGTATAACCACAAGAATGGGTTCGTAGTTAGAATAAGTTATACTCCATGTATGTATAATATGTCCAAATACACTCTACTGTCATGTATGTCTAAAAAGAACAAACATATAAACAACAACAACAAAAACCAGTGGATCCCATTGGATCTCTGATGACAGGCCTCGAAAAGAAAGATCTCTGTTTTTCCCATTTCTTAAACCGCCACACTTTGGTGCTGATTATCATTCCATGTAAAACAAGGCAGTGAACATTATGGAGAATATTACTGTTCTGTGACCTCAGGAACACAACAAAAGACTATAAATTAAAAGGGGAGGAAAGATCACATTTAAGTACGGATGGGTTTTGCCTTCTATTATTTTTACTAGGAAGGAATATGGAGCCCCCAGAACCGTTCCACCATTGGTAACATTTTTTTTCCAGGAACGAAACTTTTTACCATGAAGCACATAACACCACAGAATTCCTTAAAACACTATAGTGTTCACTTACTGTAAAGAATATAGAGACAAATAGTCCCTAGGCTATTGACTGATGTAGAAAAAAAATTTTTTTTTTCCCAATTGAGTTGTGAGCATGAGCTTACCAGCCTATGTTAATCTATCATTACACCAATCACACGAGTTCTACAGCCAAAGAACCTGAGCCTGGTATTAGTTTTTTTTTTTTTTTTTTTTTTTTTTTTTAATATTTATTTATTTACTTTAGTTGTACACAATGCAATACATTTATGTTTACGTGGTGCTGAGGATCGAACCCAGGCCGCACACGTGCGAGGCAGGCGCTCTGCCGCTGAGCCACAACCCCAGCCCCATGGTATTAGTTTTTTTTGTTTGTTTGTTTTGTTTTTTGTTTTGCTTATTGAAGGAGCCCTAATTAGGAAGGGCTGTTGTAGCTAGCTGGAAGCCATAAGTTCCACCTGATATGTATGTGACGCACCCGCAAACCTGAAGGTATATAACCGGGTGAAAGCGGTCCGAGTTAGGAGAACGAATTCATTCGGTCAGCCGGGCAGTCACTCGGTCGGTCAGAAGAATCAGAGCGGCCAGAACGTAGGCAGAGCGGTTACAGAAGAGAAACCAGATAGAAGATAGAAGAGAAACCAGATAGAAGAAGTAATGACTGGTCAGAGTTAGGCCGAGGCTCCTGAGGAAGACAGAAGACAGAAGAAAGAAGAAGGAAGAAAGAAGAGAGAAGAAAGAAGCTCTAATCTTTCTCTAAGCTAAGCTCTAAGCTCAATCTTTCTTTCTCTCTAAGAAGCTAAGCTAAGCTCTATCTTTCTTTCTAAGACTCTAAGCTAAGAAGACAAGAAGAAAAGCTCACTCTAATCTTTCTCTCTAAAAATCTTTCTTTCCCTCTCTAAGCTCTAAGAAAGTAGAAGTAAAAGTAGTAAAAGCTTCACTCTGCCTCCGAGATTTCCTCCCGGTTTTCGGTACCAGGCAGCTTACAGCTTATAGCCTGTTCAAAACTAAAAATGCCACCAGCAGATTCAAATCAAACACAGTATCAGGCTTCACTTTTCCAGCGAGTTCAGGGGACTTTGGTCCTGGTTCTGCCATTACCTTGCTATGAGTGATTCCCACGTCCATGTAGGACTCATTTGATCTTGTCATGAAATGAGTGGATTATTGTAGATTACGGAGCACACGCTAAATGCCCATGGGGGTCAGGCAGGTGATGGGAACACGGGAAGGTGGCCAGGAGTAAGATAGGACAAAATGGTGGTGGTGGACAGAGAGTATGGTCCCACCCCACCCAAGTGGCAGCCACCATCAGCCCCAGGAAATGTCAGCTAGGAAAACAGCACTATTGTTGTCAGAGATTTTGAATTATCAAGAAAAGCTGGTAAGCCTACTTTTAAAATAAGAATTCTCAGCCGGGCGTGGTGGTGCACGCCTGTAATCCCAGCACTTGGGAGGCTGAGGCAGGAGGACTGCCAGTTCAAAGCCAGCCTCAGCAATGGTGAGGCACTTAGCAACTCAGTGAGACCCTGTCTCTAAATAAAATACTAAAAAAGGGCTGGGGAGGTAGCCCAGTGGTCGAGTGCCCCAAGTTCAATCCCCGATACCAAAAAAAATAAAAATAAAATATGTATTCTCTTAATTATTATTGACAATGCATTTAAATTAACTTTGAAATACCGGCAGGTGCACTGACCTAACTGTAGGCAGATTGAGCCTGTGGATAACCATGGTGTGACTTCTATCCTTGAGGATCCCTTACAGATCTCATAAACTGAGCTGCCAGGTAGCAAATTTTTGCTCTTCTGTATTGACAATAAAGTGGAGGATTTGACTCTGAAAAAAGCAGAAGAGCTGAGTCTTGGGAGCTGCGGGGAAAACAGTGTCATCTACCAGTGGCTGCGTGAAGGTGGTAGAACCTAGCTCAAAAGGTGCAGACATGCCATAGGCACACTGTTCTTCTTAACTGTTATGACACAGGCAAAACAACAATGACAATTGCCATCATCAACAACCAAACCACCTGTTTACTCCAAGACTGACATGCCACTCCTAGACTTTTTTTCTTTCCTTTTTTTTTCAATGCTCGGGATCAAACCCAGGGCCTCAAGCATGCTAAGCAAATGTTCTACCACTGAGCTATCCCCCAAGTCCTTGTCTCCCCTAGACTTATAGAATCTGGACTAGACTTTACAGAACTTGGGCAATTCTGTGAATCTTTTCCATAACCAGGGAAGAAAAAACTGCCAACGGGACTCCTAATGAACTGGTAAAAGAACAACTGGTAACTTGACCGTGACCTTGATAATGAGTCTACAGAAACACCTCCCAGCCTCCAGGAGGCTATGTCATTGAGAGCATTTCCTTTGGTAGGTAAAGAAATAAGAACTGGTGCCATTTCTTTTTCTTGCATAAATGACTGCAAACCATTCTGTATCCAATCCCACTGGTATCCCAACACCACTTTCATGATGTAGAGCCTTCTGTGTGATAAGAAGCAGAAAGTGCAGCTCCTATCTAGACTCCACACCAATTCATAGCCCTGTTCCACTTACTATCTCCATGATCCAACTGTCTTATGTATAAAAACAAGAGTCACAGCAATATCAACCTAACAGGGTGAAGATTCAGTGCACTACAAAAGCCCTCACCACCTGAAGGAAGGCAGAGCAGTTTCCCTTTTTACCAGTTCTAAGCCATACCTGAACAGCTTACAATCTTCACATTCAAGAAGGGTGAGGTCTTTGGTGGGGACAGATACTTTCCCATCTCAAGTAAACTATTTATCAGCCACCTCCACTTACTCCATGCTTTGCACAAATAAAATTTTCTTTAACTCCACAACAACAGGGGACAAGCTCCTACTTTTGTCCCCATTGGTATCCCGTAGAGCTGTGGGGTGTGCAATATGCTATCATGGTTCTCAGTCACATGTCCACACATTAAAGAGTATTTCTGTCAACAAGGAGAATAATGTTTTTAAAAAAATATTAAAAATAAAAGCCCTGCCACCCACAGTGTAGGATGGATCAGAGAAAACAGCTCCACAAACACTTGGACCAAATGCTTTGGCACCTGGAGGCAAGCCAGTCACGGCATCTCCAGCACTTTTCCCAAGGACAAGATGTCCTCATATTTCCTCCTCTTTGTATTGGCTGAAAGTCTTGTCAATCTCAACCTGGCAGTTTGAACAGTCTACAAGGCACCGTTCATGTTTCCATCTTCAAAGTTAACTTCCAGGCATAAAGACATCAAAAAACATTCACCATAAAACCCAAGCAGAAGAGAACTCCCCAACCGATTCCATTTACTTGTTATGCTCCAGGAATACAATGCCCTGTGACAGATCTGCAGGTGGTGTTCCACCTGTTGTTTATTGAGCACCTACTATGTGCCAGGCCCTAATATAGGCCAGGAGTTGGTAATTACAAACCCACAGAGCAATCAGCCCTAGTGCCTGCTTTGTAAATAATTTATTGGAACGTAGCCATATTCTCTCATTTACATACTGTGTTAAGACTGTTTTTTTGGCAGAGCTAAGTAGCTGTGACAGAGATCATGTAGCCCATAGAGCCAAAAAAAAAAATTTTTTTTTTTTTACTATCTGGACATTTGCAGAAAAAGTGTGCTGACCCTGTTCCAGGTGAAGAGGATACAATGGTGACCAAGTGAAGCAAAGTCCCCACGTGTCTTTGCGTGCTCCTGTATAAAACACTGCCCTGGGGGGGACCCTATTATTTAGGGGCAATCTGAGTTCACCCATGGGACCACAGTCTGGGCTGCTGCTGGGACTTACAAGGAAAAAGACAAGGTATGACAGGTGTGGAAAGAGATGTGCGAAAAGGAGTCGGAGAGAGGAAGTGTGGGGAGGGAGATTGGTTTAGTTAGTGTGGAAAGAGGCTGGGACAGGCAGGCCGTCAAAAGTCCCACCAAGGGAGCACCTAAACCCATGGGTCAGGTGTCACATGTCTCAGAATCGCCTGGAACATCTTTAAAACATGCAGGTTACGGGGCCCCACCCAGGAATCTGAATCTGAGTCCCAGAGGCCAGACTGAGCTTCCACACTGTTCCCAGGGTGATTCTGCAGCATGCTTGAGTTGGAGAGCCGCTGGCTGAGCCTCAGGTTTTAGTGAGTGGTTGAAGGCGCGCCCAGCACAGTCAAGCCCAAAGCCCACTCATAGCAAGTGAGAAGGGGAAAGAATTAGGGCACAGACACACAGAGGTAGATGCAGTGAAAAGGCAGTTTATTGTCTATTAATACTGTACAGAGGAACAGAGAGAAGCTACAAGTACAGCATCGGTTGTTGCTGGCAGTGTTTTTTTCTGAAGTCAGTTTTTGTTGTGTTTTTTTTTTTTTCTTTTTCTTTTTATCTGAAGGAAACAGAACAGTCAAAGTACACTTCAGGTTACAAAGTACAGCAGCTAGCCCAGCAAGTCTAATTCAGAGTAAGCACAACAGGCTCCCACCCCCCACCCCCACCAACCAACCACGAATGGGTGTATTTACAGAGACGTCACTCGCCCCGCGCGAGCTGCTAAAGCTGAAGATTCCACCGACAACCTACATTCACCGAAAAGCTGCATCAGACACAACATTTTCTGGAACCCCTGTATGATTTTGTGACTCTCCCAAATTAGGAGCTTGAGGAGGAGGAAAGAATGTTCCAGAACTCTTCCCACTTGCCAGAATAGGATATCACAGAATCAGAGTTGGAGCAACATGCAGAACAGTGCGGATCGGCCATTGCCTGGTGGCCTCTTTGTCTAGAGAGACTTGTCATTGCAAAATGAAGTGACTGGATGTCTCCTGCCCACCTAATCTCAAAACCGGGAGGTTTCCTATTTGGATTAAATTGGCTCTTCCTAAGCACCTTCAGGCAATTGCATTTCGATTTTTGCTGTTGTCTCCATGACAGCAATATTCACAGAAGAGCTTGAGCTGGGCTTGTTGGAGGGATTCTGGTGATGAAGAGCTAAACATTATTTATGGGAACACTAGGGCCTGTTTTTTCTT
Source organism: Tamias sibiricus (assembly GCA_025594165.1). Classification (NCBI taxonomy): domain Eukaryota; kingdom Metazoa; phylum Chordata; class Mammalia; order Rodentia; family Sciuridae; genus Tamias; species Tamias sibiricus. The sequence goes on along the minus strand of CM046657.1, from coordinate 197,265,430 downwards.
GAAACGGAAAGAGCTCTCAGGACTTTGCCTTGATGGGAGGAGGGTCCTGGGTTCCCAGGGTGGGGAAGGTTGCTGCCTGGGTTGGACAGTCTAACTGGAGTGTGGGCAGGCTCTGAGGTCTGACCCAGCCCGTCAACTAGGTGTAGGAACAGGCGTGGGCAAAGATCTTCATGAAACTGAGTGTGATCAGATGAGAATTCAAAAATTTGGCAGAAAATTGGGACAAAAATTCAAGAACTCTAAAAATTCAAAAGCTCCTTCATGGATGATGGATAAAGACAATCCTTTCCCATCTCTACAGAACTCTGAAAGAATAATTCAGCCTCAGTGATGTGAACAAGGCCAATGCCTGCTAAGTTGTGTCTTGGTGGTGTTCACATTTACATGTGGACTGCTGATGGCCAGATGCTTCTGACCCACCATGCCATGTGCATTACTCAAATGTGCCACCGTGAGTGGTCCCTGAACCATAAATGTAGCAATTACTTGTTAAATATGCAGAAGAGTTGGATTTTGATAACTGCTTAGGTTGGCTTGCTTTAAAAAGAGCTATTTCCTTTCAAAAGATTGTTATGTATTATTCAAGGTGTAGACTAGAGAGCTGTCAAGCCACTTGATTTGGGTTATCTAATGGCAGATGTAGCAAGCTCAATCTTACAACCTCGGTCTATTTGGAAACATGGGATTTCATGCAACGGCAGTGCAAGGTCAAGGTATAAGACTATTGCCTGTGCCTGGAGATCTGGGATAGATCTGGGATAGTGCTATAGAACTCACCAGAAAGTAACCTTAATGGAATGGAGAAATAAACTTAGTCAATCAAGGGTGTTTGCAAACTCAAGCTCCATAATGCATATAGATCTCATTATAAAAATATTATTCCTTAAAAAAATACATAAATGTAAAACATTCCATTTCTAGAACCATTCCTTCTTCCCACCCGTATCACGCCACTTGTCTAGACTACAAGGAACAGACGTACCCCTTGGCGACGGCTCCATTTGAGCCCATCTCTCTTGCTTTTTCAAGAGGGGGTGATCCACAAGTTCACCTCTCTTGCCATGGGAAGGACTGTGAGGAAATGAGGGTGGGAGGTCTTGTGCCCCATGGGCCTGCCCCAGGAATATCAGAGTGTGATTTTGCAGACTCAGATGGGAATGCAAAAACTTGGGTCAGTTGGTCAGTTGGTAGAAGGGCAGAGGTAAGGCCCAAGCTATGCCCTCTTTAGCCCCTCTGAGCCACACCTGCAAGGTTCTGCGTGAAGGCTCCTGTGATGGAATTCACAGCTCTGAAGAAGGCTGGGTTGGAGTGGGGAAGAGAATGTTGTGTTGATACAGCTTTGGAATACAACCTGTGTTTTTTTTGTTTGTTCGTTTTAAATAGGACAGAAACTGAGAACATAAACAGTGATGCTAAGGCAAACTATCAAATGGCACATCAGAACTCTTTTTTTTGTCATTCATTTTGTTGACATCACAAGGCAGATACATTCTGTAAACATATATGCTATACAGTACATTAACCATAGGAAAAGGAAAAGAAAGCCACCCTGTACTTCTTTTCTTCCTGTAAATTCTGTTCTTTCACATCAGAAGGACTGCCTAAAGTCTAGGGAGAGTTGTATGGTTTGTGAGCTTTTGATAAAAAAAATGCAGTGACTTGCAAAAAAAAAAAAAAAAAAAATAGCCCCAGGTGACCACTAAGAGGCAATATGGGGAGAAGATGACCATTCACACCTCAACCTGTAGAAACTTAGAAAATAGTCACAAAGTATACAAAAGTTATTGATTTCAGAAAACATTTTTGTTTTCCTGCTTAGTAAAAGAGAACATCGAAAAATTAATTTTTTTACAAAAGTTAAGGCTGTCCAGATCTTTGACACAGAAAGTCCTGGGGTCCCCCAAATTGCACAATTTCACATTGACAGCAAGCTTTCTGTGCAACAATTCTGACCTTCCGATGTTGCACTGGAGGGGAGCAGGAAGCAGAGGCTGACTTAAGCTAGATAAATATGCAGCTGAGGGAGCTGTTCTAAGGATTCCCAGGGAAATTTCCCTTTGAAACTTTCCAGATGTCATCTTTATCCTATACCTTTCTACATTCAAACAAGAAGCATTTTTTTTGTTTTGTTTTTAAAATGGAAATTATCTGAAGAAGTTTGCTGAAGCTATAAAAATAAAGACGTAAAATTGCACTGTGCTCCTAATTAGTGACTTTCCTTTTTCCCTAGAAAATGCTGGAAGATTTTCCTGATAAGTCCAGAAGAAGGCTACCCAATGACGGTGAACAGGTAGCAGGAATCAAAGATTCCATCTTCCTCATTACTTTGAACCATTTTATGATACATACCAGCAACTCCAAGGTCTTGCTGTGTTTTTCTAACCCAGAGGACAAAGGGTACTTTCTGGTTCTATCCTCATCAGTAGAGTTTAATAGATGTTGTTTAAGAAATCAAGGAGCTTCCCAAAGATTGCATATTTATAAAGTTTTGAAACCTACATCTTAAATACGCAGAGAATTTGTAGTTTTGATTACAAATGTGCATGATGCAAAAATACAACACGAGACTGCCCGCCTTGGAATGGTTTCTGTTGTAATCTAACATTGCAGGAGATGAAAATACATCTACAAGGAGAGGGCTCACTAGCAAGTTGAACTTTCGGTTAGGTGCAGTGATAAACAGAGATGACCGAGTTTCTAGATCTTACGATGGAACAAAGTCCTCAGTGCATGTTCTCTGTTATTAAATGGACAGGGTCAATGCTTTTTAAAATGGAAGACGGCTATGGTAGTTTGATTTCTGCCTCTATCACCATATACTCTTTCCTCTCTTTTGAGGTCATTGATATCATTGGTTCATTGGCATTAAATAAATGGCAGTTTTCAAGGGTGTTCTATAATTACTTGAAATGAAATTCTGCAGGAAGTTAAGGAAAATAAGATGTTCCCATGTGACTCTACTGTTTTGTCCCAGAAATGATAACGTAAATTCAGGAAACTCTCTACATACTGTTGTCCTCCCTTTTATAAAAATCTGACCCTAATAGAAATAAAATACTCTACTTGCATGTAGAAAAACACATTTATCACCAGGAAGCAAACTGGAGAAGATGGTTATTTGAAGCAAATACATGTGTAATAACATTTCAAAAAGTAACTTAATAAAACAAAATTAACTCTAGAATTTGAGTTTCCTGAAAGACTTTGCATAATTTTAAGATTGCTCAGGAAGTTTTAGGAAATGATGTTTTGGGTTTGTCCAGGAGGGAACTCCCTAGCTCTTTTCCTCTTGACCCCCAATATTAAGTGATATCACTGGACACTAGCAAATCACTTTTAGAGGCAATTATTTTTTGTTTATTAAGGAAAATAATATTATCATGGGTGAAAGAGGTACAAGGTAAAAAAAAAAAATCCCTAAGTTTTGTCTTAAAAACAAAACAGGAAAACAAAAAAGTCATCAGGATTTTTTTGATATGTTGAGCTAAACTTTAGCATTTTAATATTAAAGTATCTTTAATTTAATATAATTTAAAATTAAAATAACGAAATACTGTTTCCCCTTCCTTTTTTTTTTTTTTTTTTTTTTTTTTGTACTAGGAATTAAAGCCAAGGGCCCTTTACCACTGAGTTACATCCCCAATCCTTTTTTTTTTTTTTTTTTTTTTTGTGGTGCTGGGGATGCAACCCAGGGCCTTGTGCAGGCGAGGCAAGCACTCTACCAACTGAGCTATATCCCCAGCCTCGAATCCTTTTTATTTTTAGACAGGGTCTCTCTAAATTGCTGAGGGTTTCCCTAAATTGCAGAGGCTGGCCTCAAATTTGCAATTCTCCTGCCTCAGCCTCTAAAGTCTCTGTGATTATAGGTATGCACCATGCATCCAGTTCTTCTTTCTATTTAAAAAGGGAGCTGATCCTAAAATTCTAAAAAGAAAGCTCAGCTAACATTAGCTCAACTGGGAATCATGGTTTTGGAGCTAACATTAGCTCAATTGGGAATCATGGTTTTGGAGCTCCATTACTGATTCTTTAGTTAGTCTGGTCATGTGACCAAATACCCTGCGTCCTTGAAGTGGGCCATACCATGCATAATACAATTTTCAGAGAGAGAATGTGAATAGCAGCAGGAAAGGCAGAATGCTCACCATCACAACAACTCATTTACATTGTCATCGTTAAGGGGGTAACTTGCTGCCATAGGTGGGATTGTAGGTCACATACCACAAAAGGACTGGCAGAGCCTGCATCCACCAATTAAGACAGGAAAATCATAGAAAATAGACAGATCTATAGATGCCATATTCAAACACACCTTCATTTACTGTGGCTACAAATACATTTAATGAAGGCGACACATCTTCCTGGAACCCATTAAATGACAAGCTTTAGTATTAAAAGTATAGAGAGGTCTAATTCATAGAATTTGCTAGTCACTATTCCCCATAGCAAGTGATGAATGAGGGTGCATTACCACTGGTCTTTCAGATCTTAGGAGCTGTGTAGTAGGAAGGGGTGCAGACCATTTTCTTCATGAGTAACTCATTCACTTATGAAAGGGCAGATCATTTCAGGGAATCATTTACCCCCAAGACTGATTCTGTTCATCAGACAGAACCAGCTCTGCCATTCTATTCGTTAACTGTGCTTTTTAACAACTCATATTGAACAAATTTAATCCCCAAGTGAGTAAAAAAGATAAAACTATGGCAAAACTTTAGATTGTTTCTTTCCTAAATAAATTCTTAAAATAATAGATTGTCCAAAACATTAAAACCATTTTCTCCTTCTACGGAAATAGGTTTATCTACTCTTTATTTTATTTAATATTGAAATATTTAAATGACCATTTCTTGAGGAAGACGAAACTCAAAGAGTAGTGAGACTTATTTATAGACATTAAAACCAGGTTTCTAGATAATAGAGCAGTTTCATTCCATTGAAGCTACTTTGGTGAACCTGAGACTTAGAGATAATTCCCTCAGTTATCCCAAACAAAGCTGTGGAGGGAATCATTTTATAAAGCAGAACTTAACTCCTTTGTTTTTCCTTCCTTTACCTTTTAGTTTTGTTTCCCTATTAGAGGTGAAATGAATCATTTTGTGCTCATTAAAAATTTAATTATTTGAGAAAAAAAATAACTGTGAGAAATTAAAACTGCCAGTTTTCCTCTTCAATTGGAATAAATATAGTTACAAGCCAAGATATTTAAAAACAATAATAGATTTAGCACTGAGCAAGCTAAGTAGACAAATCGCATTTTCTATAACACATCCTCAAGACTACCTTGGTTTTTTTCTGAGCTCCTTTCTGCAGGAGTTAAGACTTGATGTAATATGTCATGCTGTTTTTGAAACCCTGTTCTGTGGCAATATAGATAATGTTGTGAATGATGTGCATGATGCTATGAGCATCTGGGCACATAACTTAAAGTGACGCTTTTATTAAAATTAGGTAACATAATACATTTATTTAATTACTCTATTATGATTCTTTTTTTAAATTCCTTCCCTTTGGTTTTACTATACATGCGGCCGTTCACTTTGGGGCAGCAATTAAGAATTTATTTCAAGGACTGTCCATCACATTCTAGATAGAAAGTCTTCCTGATGTTCAGAATCTCCAGAAGTTTAAGAAACAGAGCTCTAAGGAGCTCAGTCAGTGTGCCTATGTTGAATGAATTTAAGTACTTGACACTGAGAAGATAAGTCTTTCTTCATCTTTCAACATTTTTTTTTTAACAGCTTAAAAAGGGTTTTTGAAGGGCAGGTAAACTTACAACTTACATGTCGAAGTTAACCTGAAACATTCTCATGGGGACAGAAAGAAAAGAGTACAGATGCGAGACTCTAATCAACTGGGCAAAGGAGATGGAAAGTTAATGCTGACAGCACCATCCTAGATGAAGTGGGAGCATGGAAGCAACCACTGTAGGTCAGAAAGACTGTTCTAGAAATATGGTCACTGCAGAGATACTTCTCAGAATGATCCTCTCGTTGAAAGTAGATTAACATGATCAGAAAATATCCATGAAAAAGAAAACCATATAAAAATTTACATTTTTTTTTTTTTTTTTTTTTTGAGAGAATAGAAACAAGGCTCATGGATTGGCCTGTCAGAGCTTGGAGATCTCGACTGATGCTTAAAACAATGGTCGTCTCACGTCCTTAGAAAATTTAAAATGGTGCTTCTTGTACAAAGGGCTCAGCGGTTAAGCCATAGAAAGAGACACAGCGGCTGATGGGCAGTGGATAGACTCAGGCCTACACTTCGTCTGTGACACACACTGGGTTCTTTCCTTTCCCATGAACTTCATTTCGGTTTTAACAGAAGGAAAGCCATAGACACGCAATACTGTACTCTGGAAGCGTACGTAAGGCAGCAAAAAGCATCACCCTAGAATGGACAGATTAAGGAAGGTCCACTTTTGGCTACACTAGCAACCGGCTCGAGCCCACAGCCTTTTGCCACATGAGATAGAAAAATAAGATCCACAGCGAGGGAGGCAGTGAGGAGTCGGGGACGTGGTGGCGTGTGTGTGACTGTGTTAGAGGAACACACTGGGAAGTGACAGCCCCGGTGCCAAGGGGTTCAATTCCAGTCAAGTGAATTAAGGCTACTAGATAACTGGCGGAGATGAAGAGTCCATTCCAATCGAGCAGGAAGGAACCGATTCACTCTCGAAGACACAAGGAAAGGTTTAGAGGAAAAAGCAAGTTCTTGGGGGGGAAAAAAATGGAGCACACACATGCACGTTGTTTCTCAGGTGAGGAAAAGGAAAAAAAAAATTAAGAGAGATCAAAGCAATCCGACTGCAAGGCAAGTTCACAGTATTGCAGTTAGTGGTACAGTGAGGTCTATGTAAGTGGTGGAGAGTAGAGAGGCTGCCCAGAGGAAAAGGGAAGAAAGAAGTGGTCACATGACAACACAGCATTGACAGCGCTTTTTCTTTTGGGTACCTGGGGCTGGCTCTGTGGCCAGGCTCTCTTCCTTCCCTTCTGGGGATGAGGGTTCTGTGGTGTCTGAGACCGGCCTCCCGGACACAAGCTCAGCCGCATTCCCGTCAATGGTGGACACGTCCGTCACTGTCTTCTCTCTCAATGACTTCTCATCGTCTTCGTCGATGAGGACCAACTCCGCCTTGATGGTTTCGTCGTAGCCTAGCACCTTTTTAGTCTCCTCTTCGTCCTCGATGTTTTGGTAGCCCATAAAAATCATGGTGACGGGCTGATCCAAGCTTGCCTCTGGCCCTTCCGTGCTGGGGGCTTGGGTCTGCTGCTGCCCTGGGTTCCCAGGAGAGGGATCCTTCCTAGATTTATGTACCATTTCTAACTTGGCTTCTTTGCAGAGCATGTGTTCCTTGGGGTGGCCGAGGCTCCCGTCCGCGATCACAGTCCTTTCTGACACTTGGCCTCCTCTCAAGCTTGATTGTCCAGCCTTCTGAATGAGCTCTTCCACATCCTTTGCGCTTAATTTGTGCACTCCGTTTTCTACCACGGTGCCTCCCGAGTGCACCTCATACACTACTTTGGTACCATCATCATAGACTTTGACTCCTCTCTGATGGACCCCCTCTGGGCCAATGGTAGATGCAGAGAGAATCTTGGTCTCTCCTGTTTGTTTGTCTTTCTCCACATTAATTTCCATGGCGTACACAGCTTGAATGAAAACAAGAGAAAGGAAGTGCATGTTACAACAAAAAAAGCCAGTGATTGGTTAATTGCCAAACAGACAAAAAAAAAAAAAAAAAAAAAAAGGCTCGTGCCCTCTCTATTCTAACCGCCAAGCATCGCATCGTGAGTGTTAGAGTGAGGTGCACATCGTGGACAGAGGCGGTGACGTGTGTGTTTTAACATAGCAGCTTAGTGCACTGGGAAGACAGAAGGACACAGTTACCATATCTCAATGACACTGAGACTGTCAAGGAAGAACTGCTAACATAAGGTGACACGAGACTTCAGATTTAGGTGGAAAACATTACAGGAAGGCTGGCAACCTGCAAATTTACCTTGGTTGTGGGCTTTCATAGGTTTAAAAGCCCTTGGTTAAGATGAGTCCCAGTTCCAAAATCTTAAATCTTTTTTCAACTCTTTCCTCAAGCGTTCTCATTTCCCTTTTTTCCCCCTCCTGTTTTTCTTTTGTGGTGCTAGGGATCAAACCCAGGGCCTTTCACATGCTAGGCGAGCACTCCACCACTGAGCCACATCTCCAGCCCTCTCCATTTCCTGTTGCTGTTATGCCCAGGCTTTTGTGGGGAAGAGACATGGGTATCCTCTACAGTGCTATAGAACAGGGTGTTTGCAAAAATTACAAGGCGTGAAGTCATTCATGTCACATGCTCTGTGAGTACTTCAGTCACTTAGGCAGGTTTCCAAAACAAGAACTAGGAAAAGAACAAGACAGACGCAGTGGCATCCTGCGACACTTACAGTCTAAGGATGAAATTGCAGAAGGCTCTTTCTTCTTCCATGTACATAGTGCCAAGTCCCTGTCATCCTGCCCCTTAACATCTTTTTTTTTTTTTTTTTTTTAGTTTATACAATGCCTTTATTTTTACATGGTGCTGAGGATCGAACCTGGGCCGCACATGTGCTAGGCGAGCGCTCTACCACTGAGCCACAACCCCAGCCCCCCTTAACATCTTTTCTGTGATCTTCTTTCTGTTCCACTGCCACTCCCAATCTGAGACTCTTTTCCTTTTCTCTGGATTGTTGGAAGAACTTCCTGATGGGGAATGGACTCTCCAGTCTTGTCCCCGCCAACTCACCCCACACCCAGATGCCAGTCTGGTGTTCCTAAAGACCAGCTCTTTCCTGTCCTATAGACAGACTCTCAGGACACCTCATATTTTCGAGTCTTTTCCCTCACAGGCTCCCTGTGAGGCACGCTTACTGGATGGGAGGAAATTGGGTCCCAGGCCCACAGAGCCACCAGCGCCAGGCCCTCTTTACCGGGATGACGCACTGACACATCCGACTCAGCAGCCTCTACACGACTCCACCTTCTCGTGAAACTCTTCCACAGTCTGGGTGTTCAGACCCACCAGCACCACTACTCTGTCTCTCAAGTCAGAGTCACACCTGATTTACGGTTTTCTTCCTAACTTCTCGCAGCCAAACAATCACGGCAAGGAACTGACCGCTTCAGACCTCCCCTTCCATCTCCTCACCACCACCTCCACCCACTGCAGCCTCACCCAGCACGACAGCCATCTTCCAGAGTTTCCTGACCCTTCTCTTTTCCCACTGTAGTCCCAGGGACAGTGGCTATTACCAGAGAGCCAAAGGCAGCCTGGGGCCTGTTTCTGCATGGCCAGAGGTTTTCACAGTTTTAAAAGGTTGTATTAAAAAAAAAAAAAAAAAAGGAAGGAAAAAAAGAAGAAGGGGAAAAGGAATAAAAAACATAAAGAATATGCAAACAGGGGCTGGGATTGTGGCTCGGTGGTAGAGCTCTTGCCTAGCACATGTGAGGCACTGAGTTCAATTCTCAGCACCACATACAAATAAATAAATAAAAAAATTTTCATCAACAACTAATAAAAGAATATGCAACAGAGGCCATGTGTGGTCTGCACACTGACCATCCGGCCATTCATAGGAAAAGTTTGCCACACCTGTGCCATGACTGTGTACCATCTTGCCCACGAAGTCACTTTCCTCGGAAACCCTCTGTCGCTTCTTGTCAATTAGAGGATAAACACCAAACTCCACCGCTTGGCACAAAGCTCCCTTCAGAATTGGCCTGTGACCTTCCTTTCTCGCCCTGCCTCCCAGCCCTCATTGCTCTACACACTCTGGCCACAGTAAACTTCTCACTGTTCCCAGGACACAGCCCAGCATGCCCCATGCCTGCCGTCCTTTGGCCTAGCCTGCCCTTTGTCCCTCTCCCATGAGAGACTTCTAGAGTCTTGCTTCTCATGGTTCGAGCCCCCACTTTTCTGAAGGTCTACAAGGTCCCCAACCTGCTAAGAAGATCCAAACTATCTTCAGACGGATATTTTCTCACTCCCTTTTCCTTGAGTACAACCATGTAACACCATTCCATATCTAAATACTTCCTGCTTTTATGATTCCTTTCTGAAATGTCCTTCTTTTGACTTTCTACACAGTCAAATAGGACCCATTCATCAATGTCAAGGTCAACTGCCCCTCTCCCATAAGCTTTCTTGCATCCTCCCATCTCTAAGTCATCCCTCTCTCCTTTAGATTCTCTGAACACCTTTTCTAGACTTTTATCTGAGGGCACTTAACAATTTCTACCCAATAGTAGAATTGTTTATGGGAATGTTTTATCACCTTCATAGACTTTTAGGATCCTTGAAAGTAAACTTGCTGCTTGCCACCTTTCTATGACTCTCCTACTCTGCCAGCACCCACCTTAGAACCTTTTGTACAGAAGGGTCTAGACATTCACACCAGTGAAACAAATGCTACTAACTGAAGGGTCTAATCTGATGATCTTAACATAGTCACAAGTACTTTGTATAATAATAATGACACCAATTAAAAAGGTTCGTACAGTAATTAATGTTTGAACTGATTTAAAAAAAAAACAGCAATGATATTGTTCTGTTTGCATGCATAATAAGACAGTCTTTTAACAGTTCACATTTCACCCAACAAGATTAGGGAGCAAAAGCCAATGCTTGATTTTCACCATTACTGTCTTAAAAGTTTCAGTTGTTTTACATACAGATTTTGAGTTTCCTCAAGTGATGCAATGGAAGGCTGGCCATTATTTGTCACTAAGGTACATGGGCTCACACACAAAGACTGTGATATCAAAAGAAAAATTCATCTCAGTTATTTCCTGATTTTCCACATGATGTGCCATTAGGGAAATGAAATAGGAATTCAAAATTTTGCATGCTCTCCAAAAGCCTGTTCTTGAAATATTACAGTTATATTAAAAAGCACAGTCTTGGGCCAAAATGTTCTATCTTATCACCATTAACACACTCAAGGGACATGTTTATAAAGGAATCATGGTTGTCAGTTTGCAGGTACAATATTGAATTATCCCCAATCATCCAGAGACAGGTGAACAAAATGATGCATTAACCCGCCATCAATATGAGCATGGAACAAAATATTTATATTTTCACATATATATGTGAAGGATACACATTATTAGCACGGAAATGTTTAGAAATGTCCCTCTTCCTCTGGTACCAATGAGAACATGTCATTGTTGATTCAATCCCCCCACCCTGAACCACAACATCGTTTCACCTTTTTGTGCTCTTAGAATCGGAGACTGGAAAGAAGGAAGGTGTGATGAGCTCCTTGCTAGGAAGGTTAAGCAGATCCACACATGGAGAGGTGAGGTAATGATGCAGCCATGTCAATGAACCGTATGTGACATGTTTTACTAGGGTTACATAAGTGCATCTATGCTTACATGTTATGCATGGTTCTTTCAACATTTCTAGAATCTGAGAGCAGAATATTTTAAGCATTTTTAACACATTTTATAATGAGATAAATTTAAGATATGTTATGTGATAAAGTGCAATATTCATATTTTCCCCTCAGATTGAAAATACAAGTCTTTAAAGGAATCAGATTTTTAACAGGCTCCTCAAGGATGTGCTCCTAATTCCTTCCTGCACTTACTCTCTTCTCTGATAAGGGATACCCAGGTGAACCCTTCAAGAAGGTCTGGCTTACCCCAAGAACAATACTTGGTCCTCCTGGAGAATAACATGAGAATGTCATTTAGACATTCAGAAAACTGCACAGGAGGTGTGAAGGTTTATCTTAAATGTGTTCTATATGAGTAAGCACTTCGATTTTGCTTCAGTTCTCAAAAATGTACAAACTATGAATGATGGTAGATATGAACAAATAGGATAATAAGACTTCAGTTTTTGTTTGTTTGGTTTGTTGTTGTTGTTGTTTTGGTACTGGGGATTGAACTCAGGGGCACTCGACCACTGGGCCACATCCCCAGCCCTTTTTTGTGTTTTATTAGAGACAGGGTCTCACTGAGTTGCTAAGTGCCTCGCCATTGCTGAGGCTGGCTTTGAACTCGTGATCCTCCTGCCTCAGCCTACCAAGTGCTGGGATTACAGGTGAAGACTTCAGTTTTAAATTCAACATTTTGGGGGTTTTGTTTCTGTTTTTTTTTTTTTTTTTTTTCTATTTTGGTGCTGGGGACTGAACCCATGGCACCTGCTAACCATGTTCTATCACTGAGCTACACTTTCAGCCCAACTGATATTTACTTTTTGATGTACACCATTTGGTGGGGGTAACTGAAGATTGAATCCAGGGGTACCTGACCACTGAGCTACATCCTTAGCTCTTTTTATTTATTTATATATTTTTATTTTGAGATAGAATCTAAGTTGCTAAAGGGACCTCAAACTTGAGATTCTCCTACCTCAGTCTCCCAAGTAGCTGGGATTACAGGATTGACCTACCACACCCAGTCTAATGCACATGACTTTTAATCCTTTTATGCTTCTGACTGCTGCCAAGCAGTTTATTCCAAAGCCTCTCACTAGCCTGGCTTCATCTCTCACCACCAAGAATTCCCTCCAATCTGCCCCTGGCTTCCCTCAAGTTTCCCCATGCTGGAAGTGCCTGCAATTTGTATAGTGGTGAGGGTCAGAGGGGCCTGGTGCTTTTGTTCACCTTGGGGAGGAGGGGAAGAAGTCATATTCTTGAGGGGAGGAACTTTCTGGGGAGCCCCTGAAAGAGATTCCAAAAGATCCCCATGGACATATGCAAAAGTATTTGAAGTAACAGTTCTCCAAAATTTCCTGGAGGAAGAACTTGGGCAAGGAGCAAAATATATGAGATACAAGACAGTTCAAGGAACGTTTCACTCACAGGTTGACTGGGGTATGGAAGTACACTTTTATTCAACAACATATTTAATTATGGCTTTCCAAACATTACATACTGATGGCGTAGATAAAGCACTTTCACTATTCCTTCCAACAATCCAGGGAAACAGCTGAGCATTATTAGTGAAGAGTCAGAACCACTGTGGCAGTCGGGCAGGGTAGTGCAGTCCTATAATCCCAGCAGCTCTGGAGGCTGAGGCAGGAGGATTCCAAGTTTCAAAGCCAATTTCAGAAATTTAGTGAGGCCTTAAGCAACTCAGTGAGACATGGTCTCAAAATAAAAAACAAAGAATGGGCTGGGGATATGGCTCAGTGGTCAAGCACCCCTGGATTCAATCCCTGAAACAAAAACAACAACAACAAAAAACAAAAAACAAAAAAATATGGGTGGCTTCTTCAGAGGGATACAAATGAATGGCGCTTAAGTGCTTTGATTTTGTGCCTCTGTGTTTGGTCTCCTTGGTTCTTGCTCCCCCTAGTTCTTCCATCACTAGGAGAACCCTCTGAAGGAGGAGAGTCACCTCAATGGGGATTGATAATTCCAGCGCCTGGGTTCTGAAGACACCCGGGTCACCAGGAGGCCCCTGGGAAGCCACCTACCTGAAGGCAAGGTGAGGTCTGCAGGACAGAAGCCACTGTGGCCTGAGGCGCAGGGTCCCAGAGAAGGGATGGGTGTGAGGAGCACACCATGCTGGGCTCAGGTCCCAGCCCATTCCCCTGGCCCCATCCACTCTCTTCTTGCCTGTTTCCTCCACCTCGAGCAAACAGAAAGCAACTGTAAAGGCTGACAGGAGCTGAGAGAAGAGGAACGAGGGCATCTGACACAGGTAGGCCGGGGGGGGGGGGGGGGGAGCAAGTGACGTGACTTCTTTTTAGAAATAAGTCCAAGAGCACACAAAACAAGACCACCTTCCCGGAGGGTGGAAAATTCCATCAGTGCGGAATCCCTTGACTTGGGCTTCTCCCAACTCACTTCCTTTGCCTTGCTGGGATCATGGAAAGAAGAAAAAGGCTGAGGTTCACACGGAAAGTGCCAGTACCACATGCCCGCTGTCATTCGTCAGGGGGAGGCAGAAAAGTGGTGGATCTGGATTCTCATCCCGGTCACTCCACATCTCTGGGCCTTGTTTTTCTCATCTGTATAATGAAAACTAGCCAGCTCCGGTACGTCGTGGTGCTGTGAACAGCTGTGTGGCTCACGAGTCAGTGATGAGCAAAATACAGCAGGAGAACAGCAGACAGGCAGATCACGACTGTCCCCACCAGCGGTGCCTAGCCAGGGTCCCCAGTACAAGGAACATCCAGGAGCCGGCACTGCAACCTGGCATGGGACTAACAAGCGATGCGTGTGCTTGGCTTACTGAAGGAACACACACATGTGTAGTCCTCACCAATGGCGCATACGGTTACCCTCATACATACGTGTTCACACCCTCCCTTGAGGTTGGAAATGTGAAATCAGCTAATATGATACCAACGACAATGAAAATGAGGAGATTGATTCCCTCTCATCACAAACTTCAAAAACCAGTGGTTAAATTTCTCTTTAAAATCGTTTTCCCAAGAAACCTTACTATTTTACAGCACAGCAGGTGACTATAGTTTACAACATTTTATTACATGTTTCATAAAGAATGAGAGGACAGAGCCGGGCGCGGTGGCACACGCCTGTAATCCCAGCACTTGGGAGGCTGAGGCAGGAGGATCACGAGTTCAAAGTCAGCCTCAGCAATGGCGAGGCACTTAGCAACTCAGTGAGACCCTGTCTCTAATAAAATACCAAAAACAAAGGGCTGGGGATGTGGCCCAGTGGTCGAGTGCCCCTGAGTTCAATCCCCAGTACCAAAAAAAAAAAAAAAAGGGGGGGGGGGACGGACAGGAGTCCCAACACAAAGAAAGGAGACGGAAATGCTAATCATCTGATTTGATCATTGCACATTGTATTCATACACTGATCAATTACACTGTACCCTGGAGATACATACAATTGTAGTGAGTCAATGAAAAGAAATCCAAATGTCTATAAAACAAATGACCCTTTAAAAAGCTAGGGAAGAGGCATGGAAATGATGCTCACAGCCCTCACAAGGAGCCAATCCTGTAGACATTGATTTCAGACTTCTACCCTCCAAGACGGTAAGAGAATAGATTTTTGTTGCTGAAAAAAAATTAGCAAGGGTGTGATGTCCTTGGATAGCAAAGGCAAAGGTCGGTTTCTCATGTCTGATTTTTGTGCTTATCTTTTTGGTAAAGAAAAACAGGTGTCAGCCTGAAAAGCACCAGAAAGAATATCACAGAGATCATGGGGCTGGGGTTGTGGCTCAGCGGTAGAGCGCTTGCCTAGCACATGCGAGGCGCTGGGTTCCATCCTCAGCACCACATAAAAATAAATATACAAAATAAAGGTATTCAGGAATGGAGTGATGCCTCCGATGGACCCATTTAAAAAAAAAAAAAAAAAAAAGAATATCACTGAGATCAAGGCTCTGATGAGAAGACTGAAAACCAACCAAGCACCACCATCAGAAAGGTCCTCTGTGCTTTGGGCTCAGGGTCCCAGTTCCCTTCTCACTGACTTCGTCTCAGGAATCTTGGATATCAGGAAAGGTGCTGGAGATTGATCATGTCCCACAGGTGCAGATTTCAGCTTACCAAAGGCCAAGAATCCCTAATGGTGTGCCGCAGGCTCTAACTTTGGTTCCAGTGTGCAATATTTTTTCCCCAATGTGAAATGATGAAGAACAATGGAAGACTGCATTTCAGATTCAAGGTGGTACTCAAAGGAAGAAGAGTGAGGCTATAATCATGAATTCAAAAGACACTAACAATAGAGAATCAAGTTTTTTCTACTTTCGAAACTACCAACCCTTGATTCAAATGGAATCTGAGGCCAAAATACAATATGTAAATACAAGGAGGGTTAGCTGCTGTGCTTGAGATGACAGAACACCAGAGCCCTGACTGGCAAATCCCATAACATTCCCCTCCACCTCCCTGCCTTAGTTCCGTGGAATCCCCAACACCCACTAGAGAGAAGCTAACAAGAAGAAATGGAAGTCATATCAAATCGACAAAGGGCAGAAAGGTTCATAGCTCATTTTTATTTTTGTCTTTTGAGATTAAGGAATGATTTTTGTAGGTGCTTTTACGTGTTGAGCAGGCAACATGGTGCATGAACAGGAGGGAGGTGGTAGACTGCACGTTTCCACTGAAAGGAGTCAGAAATGAGGCCTCAACTAGAAAAGGCAACAGCAAGGCTGAGCAGGCGGGTAAAGCTTTACTGTAGAAAGAGAAGCTGAAAGGCCAGATGCTGCAGAGGCAGCCACGTGGCGTGTGGCATCCTGCTTCATTGCAGGGGGCGGTCAGCCTACCTCAGAGTGCGTTGGACAGCTCTGCCCACCATGCTTCAAGAAGACTAGAGACAAAATGGGGACTGTTCAGAAGAAAAAAGGGGCAGAGATGGCAGAGGGTGTCTCCAAACAGTCTCATCATCTCAGGACCAGAGGCTGGGACAGTGGCGGAAAGGGCATTTAAAGTGAGGATCTGGGAAAGAAAGGAAGTGATTGTCATTTTCAAATACTTGAAAGATCACCTTTGATTTGTTCTGAGCAGCTCCAGGGGGAAGGAGGAAGACCAGCAGATGGAAGATGAAGGCAGACAAATGACAGCTCCATCAGAGGCTGAATTTCCAACAGTCAGAACCATCTAGAGACAGAATCTGGAGGAGATTAGGCTGCAATCATTGAGGTGTGTGACTGTTGTTTGAGGACCTCTTTCCAGAGGGCCACTATAGAGGGGATTCAGTGTTAGGATAAGGACTTGGGTACAGACCTCCTGGTTCTGAAAAGCAATGGTTCTAAATAAATTCCAATTATGCAGAGTCTGAAACCTTCCAATACCAAACAACCAGAATGTGTGCATCATATTATCAGGACAGATGACATTTATAAAAATGGCTCTCGGATCTTGCAAATTTCCAAAAGGATGTCCTTAACGTAAGATGGATTGTATCTAGAATTCTACTGATGAGTGCCACTGGCTGGCATGTTACATGGGCTTTATGTGGCCACCGTTAACTACAACAGTTTGCTCATTCCAGAAGCAGCCCAGACAAAGGAGTCAACCACATGAAATTTGATTCCTTCCACACCTTCACTTACATGTATTCCCAGAGTAAAACATTTATGCAAATCAGTTCTTAACTAATAAGTAAAAGCAGATGAAAACTTATTTTTAAAAAGATTCTGATCACACATGCTTTAAAAAATGCATTTGCTATTTAGGTGATTATGGTTTTGCAGTATCTTCAAATATGAAGTATGCCAGGCTGTGGTCACGTGTATATTCCCTACTTACACAGCACATTAATGTTACTCTTGAGGGCTGGAGTTGTGGCTCAGTGGTAAGAGCACTTGCCTAGCATGTGTGAGGCCCTGGGTTCGATTCTCAGTACCACATATAATTAAATGAATAAAATAAAGGTCCATCAACATCTAAAAAAATATTTTAAAGAAGGGAGTCGGGGATATAACTCAGTCCCCAGTACCAAAACAACAACAAAAAAAAGTGTTACTCTTGAGTTTCACGCTCCTTGATCACCAACAGTGTGCAAATCTTTTCTCTACCTCTTAAAATTAAGTCTCATACCCTAGTCCCACCCCATCCATGAGCTGATCCATTAGCTGGATCATATTATACGTCCTTTGAGGGGCAGGAACTTGCAGAGAGGAGATGGGAGGAAACAATCAATCACCCAAGTCTCTAACAACAAGCAGGGAGGCGCTTGACTTTTCAACATTTGGTACTAATGTTGATCTCAGAAGTGTACCTTGGAGCACTCAAAAGAGCCCACAGTGTAAGTGACTGCCGGTGATTCCTTTGTAGCACAACCGTAGGCTGCAGATTCTGGCATATCCGTCCTCTAACTGTCCAGGGATATGTGGACCTGGCCCAGGTTTGGCCAGATATCACTTATAGTCCCATCTAGTTCTAGAACTCTGTGAGTCTGTATGTAAAAGTAGTATTCTGAGGTGTCTGCAGAGATACCCAGTAGGCATTTAGATTTAGCCAGTCGACATGATAGCTATGTCAATTCTTGCTTTCTTTTCACTCTTACATTAAAACTTTTTATGTTACTTTTATATTATGCTTACGTCATAAAACATTCAGGTTGGGCCTATATAAAAGACTTCTTCTGGCTTAAAAGTACATGGCCATTTTGTTTTACAAGATGTCTTTTACATGCTTTGTTTTAAACACAGACTTACCTAGGGGAGAGAGTGTGAAACCTGTCACTCCTATTTGAATTTGCCTACCTCGTCACTGACTGTGCAACTCTGGGAAATTCATGTTTTCACAGACTCCCCAGCGCTCGGTGAATTTCTGTGTGGAGCAAATGGGTTGGTGTAGGGGTGTATTAATCATATCCTTCCGATTCTGATTTCTAAGGCATATACACAAGAAATAAAGCATGGCTCTCTTTAGACTCTATGCTCATCAATGTCTTGTTTTAGAATCTTCATCATCGTCAGAAGTATTAGTAAGAAACATTTAATCTTTAAATTTCTACTTTCCCCCCAAATCTACCACAGTAGCTCAGAAATAACTCCACAACTGGGAAGACTTGGGACTGCAGATCCAAAATATACAAACGGTTCAATTCCCCAAGGGTCCCCACAATGGTCTCCTATGCTTTGAAAATACTTCCCACCCAGCTTCTATCAGAGTGCTTTCAATCTGTGCAATTTCAATGAGGGAAATAAAAATCCCTGGAGGCACAGTACAGATTAAGAGTAAAGACAAGCTGGGCGCGGTGGTGCACGCCTGTAATCCCTGCACTTTGGGAGGCTGAGGCAGGAGGATCGCGAGTTCAAAGCCAGCCTCAGCAATGGCGAGGCACTTAGTAACTCAGTGAGACCCTGTCTCTAATAAAATACAAAAAAGGGCTGTGGATGTGGCCCAGTGGTCGAGTGCCCCTGAGTTCAATCCCCAGTACCAAAAAAAAAAAAAAAAAAAAAAAAGTAAAGACAGATATAAAGACCATGAACACGAGGGAAAGACTCCCCCGGAGCCGGAGGCAAAATGCTCTCTGATTTCCTCAAACTCCCTCCCATTTGCTCTTCAATCACCCATCAGGGGCCAGCGCCTACCTGTGTGGCCACTGTACCTGCTGTGTCTGAAGCTGGGCTGAAGGAAGGAATCCCCTAGGTAAGGGCATCAGGGCACCCATCTCGTTATCAAGTTCAGAGAAACGCAAGCCCCTTGGACAGTCCTGGTGCCAAACCAAAGTGCTCCCCAGGACTTACCAGCCGTTCCGCTGGTCCCCTCCTGCCCAGGTGACGGTTCTGCTGTTCGTGAACAGAGGATTGGCAGGTCGGGGAGCTGGGAGGAAATGTAATTTACTGCATCTGGTAGCGGAGAACAGGGAATACAATTGGGCACAGTGTCGGGAGGCCCAATGGGTTCAGTGCCGAGACAGCAGCTTGTCTGCTCTACATAATGGACCGCTGTGGCAGCCACTGAACAAGAGGATCAGAGTAAACAAAGCCAAGCATTTGCCCAGTGACTGGTATTCAGCAGAGTAGCTGAGGTAGGAGGGATCCTGGCCAGAGAGCTCAAGCCCCAGGACTGCTCTGTGTATTGGAAGAGTCATCAGAAAGTTCTAGAGTCTAGGACGAATTCAGGGGCCAAAAAAGAAACAGAGATGGGCCAGTGAGAGCCATTATCAACTTGGCGGGACTGACCACACATGGACTGTCACAATAAAAATGGGGACACTACACAGTATAGGAAAATACAGCTAAATGTATGTGCCTCATTTATTCAGAAGACTGATTTCATGTGCATTAAAACAAACTCCAGAATTTTATTCCACGATTTCTAAACTCCAGGCTGGTATTTCAGCCAGAAAATTTTGAGATTCCAAATTACACCACCCAGTGAACTCACCGTTAGCCCAATAGCCATAAGTGTTGCTATGGGAAGGAGGGAGACCGTCAGCTGTGCTTGACAAGCAAACTGACAAGCCCATTTAGGAGGTATGACTCGGAGGGCATGAATATTATAGGCATGCCGAGCTACCAGAAGAGAAACGGAAACCACTGGCGTGAGACAAAAAGAATATGAGTATTCCCAGAGAGAAGTAGAAAAGTGAAGGCAGGGGCTGGGGTTGTGGCTCAACGGTAGAGCGCTTGCCTGGAACGTGCGCAGCCCAGGTTCGATCCTCAGCACCACGTACAAATAAACCCACTGTGTACACTACAGCAATAAATAAATATATATTAAAAAAAAAAAAAAGAAAAGTGAAGGTAGGAAGATTCTAGAAAGCTAGGCTCCATGTGATGCTAATCCCAGAACATCAATCACTCATCCATGATTATTTCTAATTGCTTACTATGCATCTCCATTAAATATCCCCCAATCACCTCAAACTCAAAATGTCCATTAAAATGGAACCTGTATCATAGCTGCTGCTTCTCCTGCACTGTCTCTGGGCTCGCCGGCCACTCCCAGCATCCAATCAGCCCCTGTCACCTCTGCCTCCTCCACATCTCCCACCTGCTCCTCCTCTTTCTCCCCATTGATGTTGCTTTAGTTCTGGCAGGTTTCTGTTTTTCTTAAATTTCATGCTATAAACAGACACTGAGGGGCTGGGGATGTAGCTCAGTCAGTAGAGTGCTTGCCTTGCATGCACAAGTGCATGCACAAGGTTCTTGGTTCAATCCTTAGCATTACACACACACACACACACACACACACACACACACACAAACAGACACTGAGTGAGGATTAGTTGTATTCTACACCAACCAGACATTTGCTGATTTGTATGTGAGTCTGAACATTCCAGAATGTACTGATATTACACTGTTAATGTTCTTAGGGCAAAGGTGGAGTTGTTTCTCTAAGAGAATAGCACCGAGTCCCACGCCACGCCCATGTCATTACAAGGGAAGAAGGAACAGGACATCAGGACATAAGATAAGGATTAGGTGGGCAGTCTTAGGCTGGAGTCAGCCTCACAATTCTCTCTCTCTCTCTCTTTGGGGTCTATGTATGCTGGAGCTTGGATCCTGGGCAGGGCAGGCATGGTTAAAGTTCCTCTCACCACAAGGAAGGAAGTTGAGCCTTTGAGGTGACAGTAGGCTGGGAGATGGCTGTGAAACACCTGTGGGGCCTCTGAGGACAGGCCTGGATGTGAGCCACAGGCTCCGAGAGTAGCCATGTGTCTGAAGTTGCACCTTTTCCATGTTGAGCTGTGCTTCCATTATTCCTGAACTTTGCAGACATCTCTCAGCTCTCACCGTGGGGAGCTGTGGGGAAGGACAGGTGCTCCAAACCAGCCCAAGGCAGGACCAGAGAGAGCAGCACGTGAGGTAGGCTGGTCTTGAGGCATCAGGGAAGATTGGTAATGATGGTCCATGGGAAAGTGCAGCAGAAATCTGGGACTAGAGGGACAGTTTAGGAGCAAAGAGGTGGCCAGAGCAGATCTGCAGAACTTCTGAGTTTCACTGAGGATTTCCAGAGATGTGTGGAATGGGATCTCAGTAAATCTGCCTTCTTGCATTTGAATGAGATGGAAGCTCAAGTCATTATGATCAGGTGAGAGCTCACAGAGCGGTCACATGTGTGTCTAGTAAGTTCTATGCTAAATATACAGCATCTAGGGCATCTCTGCATGCTGCAAGTTTTAGCAGCTAGAAACAAAATCCACTTGAAGACAGAGGATTCTGCCTCTTAAAGAGCTTGTAGATCCCAGGGCTCATATCTCAGCTCCTCTAGGAGGCACCCAGTCAGATATGAGTTGGTGACAGGGGTACCCTTACCTAATGTTCACTGGCTACATGCTCAGGAGCTACAGTTTTTGGAGGCTGGGGGTTGCATGGCTTCTGCTAAGAGACAAGGGAGTGGAAAGTGGGGTATGGGAGGGGACAGGGAAGGGGAAATATTAATATTTTATTTATTTATTTTGGGGGTACCATGGATTGAATTCAGGGGCACTTGGCCACTGAGCCACATCCCCAGCCCTATTGTGCATTTTATTTAGAGACAGGGTCTCACTGAGTTGCTTAACACCTTGCAGTTGCTCAGGCTGGCTTTGAACTTGTGATCCTCCTGCCTCAGCCTCCCAAGCTGCTGGGATTCCAGGCATGCACCACCACACCCAGCTATTAAGCTTTGCAGTATTAAGTATTAAGCTTTGCAGTATTAAGTATTAAGCTTTGCAGTTCTGCAGCCAAGGGATAATGAACAGGGCCCTCCATTCTTTTAGGTGGCCTCAACCAACAACTGCCCTCTTCCTTCCAAAGTCAGGGAGGTCCATCTGTTATCTCCCCATTCTCAGAGAAGGTAGAGAGCAGTCACTTAAATGAATAGAAATTTAGGATGCCTTTGGTTCCAGCATTGCTGAAATATTTATAGTAGCTATAAAGAACAAAGACTAGAGAAACAAAATTAAAAATTTTCCTTAAAATATGACTTACAAGCAACTAAAGACTGAGATTTCCAAATCATTGGTATGAATGTTCTGATGCAGGGAAGGCTCCAGGCCATCAAAGACTGGGAAGGGATGGGAACCCTAGGTCAGTGTCATACAGCAAGGACTGAGATGATCCCAGGACAGACATTTTCCTTTGCCTGTTCTGGCCAAGGGCTTCATACCAGCTTCTCGGTGGATAAAGAGCTGAGACAGCAGGAAACACATACTATGTGCAATTTATAGTTACACAAGACACTGCCACAGACACTGTCTGTGTAGGGTAGTAAAAATAACCCGCCCACTTGCTAAGGGGTCTGCAAAGTGATAAAAGTTGGGGTGGGGGGATCAGAATATACATGACCAGGAAATTCTACTGAAGTCTGGAATGAACTGCTTTTGATTACCAGGGCTACCATGGCATCAAAAGCCATTGGCGAGCCCACCATGCATTAGGCCTTTTCCTCTGACACATGGAAGGTGACGCATAGGGGGTACTGGAAGAGGGGTTTTCATGTGAGCATACACCACCAGCTGTCCCTTGACACCTCAAACATACAGGATGCTTTTGTTGATCAGTTTCAGCATCTATACAGTTAGTGCAATCCATAGTGGACTTAAGATTCTGTAAACAGTGTGTCTCAGAAATTCAGGGTTTTCTTAAGGTATTATTGTTCTACAATAGTTTCTTGTTAGTTCTTAGTAACAACACTTGGCTCCTTCTAAGAGGGTCTGGGCAAGTCAGAGCCTTTGAAACACAGAATGAGAAAACAGGCATCCCCAAGTCCCTCAAGTGGGACGTGCTTCAGTTCTTACCCGCAGGCCACACAGTGACCTGTACCACGATCACACGTTTCCAAGCCTGTGTTCCCTCCTCCAAACTTCCTCTTTGGCTAGTAGGTGTGGTGTGACAGAGAAGGCACTGGGCTTGGTTAGAACCACAGATGGCAGGAATCACAATCCAGAGTGACACTGGGAACACGGAAACTCCTTCCTGGGATGCCTGAGACTTTCACACCCTCCCAAGCCTGAGCTCCCCCATCCTGGCAAAGGTGGTGGAGGACAGAGTCCAGGTGACGGAGGACAGAGTCAAGGGCCACTTTCTCGCAGGCTGTCTTTTCCGTCATGGTCAGGATGCTCCCAGCTCTGTGAGCCCGTAGGGGAATGGGTGGGAACAGTGGGGAGGAACACAGGAGAGCAGAGGTTCGGGGTGCAAATGAGAGACACGCAGCGAGAGCTTTAAGCCACAGCCTGGAGAGGCTCCAGCCTTAGGGACAAGATGTGCAGGCCCGCCCCTCCCCCAGTTACCAGAGAGAAGTCCAGGGAAGGTCCTGGTTTGAGAAAGGAGAGAACAAGGTCAACGTGTAGAACAACCTCCGTCCTTCAGGTACGTGGGTGTCTGCGGGTCAGTGTCCAGCCCAGCCTCGCCTGGCCCTTCCTGCATTCTTGCAGATCATGTAGGATCCGCTCTCTTCTCGTGCAGCTCCCCCAGTTCACCAAGGACACCTCCTCAGTCCATGTCCCACCCGCAAAGCACAGAACAAGGGCCCCCACTGGGTCACACCTGAGCAAGGGCTCAGCTTCTCTTCCTAGAAATGTCATAGGCCCTCTTCTCCCAGAGTCCCTGCTGCCTTGTCCTGCCTACACACCTGAGAGCAGGAAGTTTAATTTAATATCTTCCCAAAGATTGCCCAGAAGCCAAAATCCAGATCTCTTGCCTTTTATTTGCTGAGGGGAAAAAAAAAAAAAATCATACCTTTACCCACCCCCACCCCCAAGTCAGAACCATTCGTAGCATGAATATCTTTGGCCTTTGGCTAATCCAGAAAAATGTATTATATGTCACTGCATTTTAAAACTTTCCCCCATATTTTTCCAAGTGGCACTGGG
This sequence comes from Tamias sibiricus, assembly GCA_025594165.1. NCBI lineage: Eukaryota > Metazoa > Chordata > Mammalia > Rodentia > Sciuridae > Tamias > Tamias sibiricus. The sequence goes on along the minus strand of CM046657.1, from coordinate 197,241,215 downwards.
AATGCTTTCTGATCCAGCTCTTCTGGCTCTTGATCACTTTCCTGGTCTAGAGGCTGACCTTATAAGAGCCAGGTGAGCAGGTGGCTTCTGAGCCTTCCGAGAAGTCTCCATATTTTTAAGCAGATCTAGCCGAGGACCAAAGTCCAAGTGGGAATCACAGGCTTGCAGCTGAGGTCAGGGGAGCACAGTGAAGGACCAGAAGCCCATGATCCCAAGTTCATCCTCATGGCTCAGGTGAGGACAGAACAGGACAGAGGAGAGAATAGGGCAGCAAAGAGGGCAGGAGGAGAAAGACCTGCTAAGATGGGGTCAGAAAGCCAGGGCACCCTTCCTGGGCTCTGGGCCAGCTATCTCCACAGGGAGGGAAGTTTTGCCCAGCTCTGTTTCCCTGGAAGAGTAGAGAAATTGCTGTGTTCTGATTCAAAGGAAGACAGGGAGGAAAGGAGGGGAGAAGGGGAAGGAAGGAAAGGGAAAGAAAGAGAGAGAAACAAAGGAAGGAAGGAAGGAAGGAAGGGAGGGAGAGAGAGGGAGGGAGAGAGGGAGGGAGGGAGGAAGAGAGGGAAGAAAAGAAACACCGGGGGCCTTAGACAGGCTTCCTAAATGCCCAATGACCTTATCATGTGTGGTTTAATCAGGACAAATGGGGCCCGTTCCTGAAGGGACCTGGTCCTGACATTAACGCGCTTCTTTGCTGAGCTCCTTTTAAGAAAGGCCCAGGCCTTGGAGAACTAATGGCCGACTTTGTAACAGAAGCAGTAAAAGCAGAGAAACGTCCTTAAAGAAGGGAAGCAGCAGTAAAGACCAGGAAGGTGGACCTTCTCAGGGCCCTGCCACAGGGCTGTCCTTCCATCTGACACCCTGGCAAAGCCACGTATTATGTCTCCTGGTGAGCCTGGGTTACGAGACCCCCAAGCAGCAGAAAAACATCCATCTACAGAGGGGCAGTGGAACTTACCTCCATCCGTGGTGGAGAAGCTCTGTGGAGACAAAAGCAGGGCAGAGCATTACTACGCACGTGGTTGCCATCCCTCACCCCTCAGCCACTCCGTCCCAGGCCCGGGCTCAGAATGTGACTGTGGCAGGTGAACCCCATGCTCTCCCTTCTTCTGAGAAATTATCTGGGATCCTCAAAACTAAAGGAATTGTTAAGGCTTACCATCCCCAACTTTTGTGTTTGTTTTTGGTACTAGGGATTGAACCCAGGGCACTTTCCACTCCCAGCCCTTATCTCACTAAATTGCCCAGGCTGGCCTTGAATTTGCAATCCTCCTGCCGCAGACTCTTGAATCACTAGGATTAAGGGCATGTGCCTTCACGCCCCCCACCCTTTCATCCCCACCTTATCATACCAGATTTTGATCAGTTCATTATTGGATTGAATTTAATGACCCATAAAATATCCTGCAGGGGTTGTGTTGAAGAAGTGATATTAGAAAATCTCATCTTAAAATCAATTTCATTAGTTTGGTTTTCTCTCACCGAGGTACTGGGGAAATAGGAGGGACAGAATGGAGGGAAGGTCCTGAGGTACTCAGGCCTTCTGGATTCTCTGCTCTTTCCTACACGGACATCATTTGTTTTTACATACAGTAAGATTTCACACACTTATACTCTGTATTTGAAATTCATGTCCATTTGATAATGGTACTGTCTCTGGCCCTTTTATAAAGGAGAGACTCCAAAAGCAAAATATAAGCAAAGCCCCAGGCACAGTGTTTAATCTGCTTAGCAGAAATTGGTTTTAGAGTTCTGGAGTCCAATATGGGAAGATTTTCAGGCATTAGGCAGAAAAGGGTTTGGATGGCAGGTAGACCGGGGTTAATTTAATGACTCTTTTCAATGCCTCCCAGCAGGCCACTCAGCCTTAGGAATGGCAAGTGGTCCTCACACACTTGTCCCTCATTTCACAGAGTGTGTGGCTCTGACTTTTCAACACCCACTGGCCTCTTTGCCAGCTGGTGCCATCTTTCTGGGGCTTGCTTCCCCATGGACAGGACTTAGAGAAATCATATTTGGTTTCTTCACCTTCTGAAAGTCCTTGAAGGATTTTTCTGTCTCTTTTAGCTTCTCTAGGATGATTTGCTCTTTGGCAGATATCTGGGATTCTTCACTTTCGAGCGCTTGGATTTCCTGCTCCAGCCTGGAAGACACACAAACAGAGGACACGTTGCTTTATTGTCCTGCCATCCACGGGCAAGAGAGCAGCTCCCTTCCTTCCTGTTGGGTGACTTGCACCTTCCTGGCAATCTTTACATTATGCTGAGGAGCCAGGCCAAGGTTTTATATTACAGAGTGCCCTCTGTTTCCAGTTTTGACACTGGGCAGCTGTTGGTCAAAGGAACACAACCCAGGGCTATCCCTATTAGTTCAAAGTCATTACTGTGCAATGTGCTTTGGTAGCTCCCCTCCAGCCCAGCTACTGTGCACGCTTCTTTTTTTGTAGATAGATGATGTTTACTAGTACAGAGCATAATGTCTGAAGGAAGTAGCTTCATGTTCTAGTGATTTCAAAATAACTGCCCTGCTCTCAGGATGGCCAAAAGGTGAAGGGTCAGTCTTGCTCAAAGGAAATAACACTGCTAAGAAATGGCTGGTGCCCAAAACCCGAGGGAGTCTGCTGTCCTCTCCCTCAGTGGTCCAGCTTTTATTGCCAAAAAGAGGGGAGATGGAAAGGACAGATGTGACTGCCCCCCTACTCTTCCTGAACTTTCCTCATTTTTCACACAGCCTCCTATATATTTTCCAAAAGGGAAATTTCAGCACTGCCAGGAGACTCTGAGAATATTACAGAAGAGCAGCTATAGTTATGATTTGCAGGAAGTCTCAGCAACTGTATTCTTCCAGTGAAATGATAAGAATAATCATTAGCTTTTAGTGAGCACTTTTTCTGTGCCAAGAGCCAAGGATGCACATGGGTTACTTTATTTGACCTTCCCAATGACCCTATAAGTAGGGAATCCCCATTTTGCAGATGAGATCAATAAGGCTTGGCAAGGTTAAGTAACCAGTTTGCTGATGCAGAGCCTTGACCCAAGGATGTGAGCCAGGAAAGCCAGCTCCAGTTCTGCTCCTAACCATCGTGCCAAACTCCTGCCACACGGGTTCTGTGGTATCTCACGTATTCCCTGCCTCGTTAAACATTGCATATGCTGGCACGTGAGGGTGTGCAGTGATGCAGCAATGTCTTTGGGGATAGTGAGGGAGGGTTGCTCCCCTGCCTAAAGGACTCCAGACTGCGGCGCCTCTTGAATTCACTGGTCTGAATTCATTCTTTGGTTCATTTGTTCATTCATTCATCCATCCATCCAACCGCTCGCTCACCCACTTCTACTTCTGGCCCTTTCCCCTTGCTGTGCAGGAAGCTTTGCTACAGAGTCATCCTGCCTATATGACTCCTCCCTTGCTCTCCTCTTCTTCCATCTTCCTTGGGAACTGACTACCAATCAGATTTAGACCTAAAGTGAAGAGCTCAGAGTGAGCTCTTCTGAGAGGTAAGGAACACCAAGGTTTGTATAGGCATGGCTTTGCTTAGGAATATGCTGTGCCCCTGGGAGAACTTTTTCTTTCTTTCTTTCTTTCTTCCTTCCTTTCTTTCTTTCTTTCTTTTTTTTTTTTTTTGGCAGTGCTGTGGATTGAACCCAGGGCCTTATGCATGCGAGGAAGCACTCTACCAATTGAACTATGTCCCCAGCACCCCCCTTGGAGAACTTTTCTATGTCCTTCTTGGGTGTCAAAGAAAGGAACCCTGGAAGGATGAGGCTTTGCAGCAGTTACTTTAGGTTGTGAAGATAAACCCTAAGTCTGAAGGCTCCTCCTCCAAATGAACACAATGCAAATACATTTATCATTTCACTGAGAGTAAAAGGGGAAGTCTAACAGCAACTCATAAAGCCGCATATTAGGTAGCCTCCCAGGATCCAGCCGGCCTCCACTCTCACCAACACGCCTACTCCTCTTCAGACTTCACGCAAAAAGAGCTACTACCTGTTCGCTCATTTGGACCCTCTGTTCCCCTCCTCCAGGAAACTTGTCTCAAACCCTAACCATTCTTGAAGTCTAAGCTCACTCAGATGGCCCCATGCCCCCCCCCCCTGAGGTCCTCAAAGATTCACCCCCAGGAAGTAATGTTACCCTCCTTTGAATGTTTCTCATAGTATTATTTTGGTTTATCAGGTTTTTTATTTTTTTAAATCAAGTCTATTGTATATTAGAGTATTGCTTCTCTACTGAGGTGTCTTTGTCCCCCAGAGGAGATGTGGCAATGTCTAGAGATATCTTGGTTGCCCATAACTCAAGGGGAGTAGGACTATTGTTACTGGCATCTAGTGATAAGCCAGAGATGCTGCTAAACATCTTGCAACTCACAGGACAGTCCCCCACAAGGAAGAATTACCTGGCCCCCAAACAATAACATATAGTATTAATTTCCCCATCTACTCTAAGAGGAAGACACAAATGCTCAACATGCATATGTCAAATGAATAAAAAGGAAGGCGAGCAAATTACATGAAGGTGTGGCCTAGCCAAGGCAAGACTGTGAGGTTTTTCTTTTGTTGTTTTTTTGTTTTGTTTTTTGGTACCGGAGATTGAACTCAGGGACACTAGACCACTGGGCCACATCTCTAGTCCTTTTTTTGTATTTTATTAGAGACGGTCTCACTGAGTTGCTAAGTGCCTCGCCATAGCTGAGGCTGGCTTTGAACTCGTGATTCTCCTGCCTCAGCCTCCCAAGTGCTGGGATTACAGGCGTGCGCCACCGCGCCTGGCCAAGACTGTGGGAATTTATGAGACAGGGTGAATCTTCAGCAAGCTCGAGAGGCCAGTGTGTGGGATGAGATGCACACTGAATCTAGAGGTGTGGGGAGCCAAGCAACATGGAAACCTAAACACAGAGGTATAACACTCCTTTGCTCTTCCAAATGTTCAGCAAAATCTTCTACACGCACCTGTGTGAATTATTTTGGAAGGAACCTAGGAAAGGGATGTGAATGTGGAACAGGGAGAACACGAGACAGCCAAAGACCCATAAACTGACCTAATTCAATGGGTGGAGCAGCTCTAAGGCTACAGGTCTCCTGAACAGCCTGGATGGCACTACTGGCCAGGTGAATTCTGAGCAGATTTTATTGAAATCTCAAAGGGCAGAGCACTTCAACAAACATTTGGGATGGGTGGATTATAGTATTCTCAAAAACATTCCCCCTCTTCCCCCTTTGCTTCTTTGGAAAGAGTACATATATCCCTGATTCATTGATGCTGGCCTTATGGTGGGGGACACATTTCCCTCTCACTTGACTTCCGGCTCTACCATGTGACCTGCTGTAGCCAATGAGATGTTAGCAGACATGACACAGTTAGAGGCTTGGGTGGGCTTGCCCAGTTTGACCCCTTGTACCTCTACTCTAGCATCAAGAAAAGACCCTTTCTGGGCCCACTGCTGCCTCTTCAGCTCAGGCACATGGAGCAGACCTGAGCTCAGGCAAGGCAAGCACAGGCAGGGCTGACCATAAGTCAGCCACTTGGCAGAGCCCAGCTATATCAGCAAACCCCCAGCCTGCTCAAAGAAGTGTCAGCAAGAACAAACGGCTTTCAGTTTAAGCCAATGAACTTGAGGGCGTTTGTTATATAGCATTATTGTGGTAACCATTCACTGAGATAGGACAAATGTGTGCATCTATACACATATTAATATATATTCCCATTATATATATACCAGTCATATGTATTACATATGTATCCTTATGTAGTACGTATATATTTATATGCCCAATAATATCTGAAGCTACAAGATTAGAAAGAACATAAACTACCCTGTCCCCCCAACCCCTAATCTTCAGAGAAATCTAGAAGGAAACAAGGCACTCCTTTATGAGGATCAGGACTGAGAAAACAGGAAAATGTCAGTGGTAGTTGTCTCTGGGTAATAGGATTATAGATGATCTTAATTTTGTTTTTATAATTTTCAATATTTTCCCAGTGAAAATTTCACATATTACTTATCTAATCAGTTGTTTCACTTACAAAAACAGCAACCAATTGCTATTAAAAAATATCTCCTGGGGCTGGGGTTGTGGCTCAGCAGTTGATCCTCAGCACCACGTAAAAATAAAGGCATTGTGTACAACTAAAATAAATAAACATTAAAAAAAAAATACCTCCTGAGGCCTCATGCTGAGAGCATCTCCGTTTGAAGTGAAGCAGTTCAATGGCACCTCCTAACATCTATTTAAATTTAAAAACCAACGGTTAGTGAGCTTGTTTGTCTGCTGTACAGAACTAAGCACTACAGAGGATTCTAAAACAAACCAGAGACAGTTAAAAATGGCTGACCAAAAAAAAAAAAAAAAAAAAAAATGGCTGCCTCCACATAACTCACTTCCTGTGCAGCAGCCCCAAGTGGTTAAGACTTCCCTGTGACCCAATGCCCACTGGCTGGCCTGCCCGTTGCCACAGCCTGGCCCTGCCCTATGGGTTTCAGGGCACTCAGCTATATAGTTCAGGCACTAAAGATTTGGGTCATGATACTGTGCTGTGTAACTGAGAAGGAAGGAGGGGGTGAAACCAAACCTTTGCGATAACAATTGAGTTTCGCCCTAAAGGGAATGACTGAAGGAAACAGGTCGTCTATGTAAGTCGAAGGAAGTCAGATCCAAGGAGCAGATTTTCCTACAAATGCATAGGTGGCCTTGGGCCAGGTTTTGGGAACTCTGGATAGCCCAGGCCATGACGTTTCTCAGGAAAACTCGAGTCTTGGGCGTGAGGAGCCTCCCAAGAGACAGTGTCATGGGGTTAATAACTGTCATCCCAGCCGGGCTGGACATGCCGCTGCTTGGTAGTTTCATGACTGAAACTTAATGCAGTCTTCTCTGGAGGTGCCAAATAGATATTGCTGAGCTAAAAATAAAGAACGGGCAGGAAGTGTAATTTATACGCAAGGTTAATCGAGGCTCTGTGGCCTGTGACAGTGTACCAACAGTCTCTGACTGGCTTTGCTCAGTTTACTCTGAGCAAAAAGCAGATTGTAATAAACTGTAAGGAAAGGTGACATACTGCAGCTGTGGAGGTTTAATGTACTGGAGATGAGGTTTCCGTGGGTCAAATTGGACTTATAAAACCTCCCTAACCCCCACAGAACATCCTCATAGGAAAATACAAAAGACCTCTGGCTCCATCATTCTCCATTCCAAAACTTATTCTCATATTCATCCATTAAGCTTTATGACAACACTTTCTTTGCACCAGACTCTGCAGAGCACCAGGGACACAGAGAGAAATCAAACACAGCCACATAAACACAAAAACTACACTACAACCCAAAAAGGTGGTACCAGGGAAGAATGATGTGTTGTGGAATGGTCAGTTCTGCCTGGGCCTATGTGGTAGAAACTCCAAGTAGTATGCCCTGTATCTCTTCCAATCCTTATTTTGCTGGGAATGGCAATGAGCCCAGCTGCTTCTGCAGATAAAGACAGCCACGGCACAGTGCTGGCTAATGAGATATAAGTATAATTGTTAGGAGGGACTACTGAGAACGCTCTATAAAGAAAGGGACAGTTTATGTAAGTGGCAAGCATCTTTGCTCTTTCCTTTCTTCCTGCCTGTTACAGGGACCTCGTGCTAGAGAGATGTATTAGTTTCGGTTTATGCTATAACACCCACCACAAAATTGAATAAATATATTCACAAAATGAATATGTTATGTTATGCTTCTGCAAGTCAGTCTGACATGGGGTTCACCAGGCTAGAGTGAAGGTGTTGGCAGCCTCCTTTCTGGAGGCTCTCAGAGAAAGTCATTTCCTTGCCTTTTTTTTTTTTCCAGATCCCTGAGGCCACCCATACTCCTTGCCTCCCAACCTTCTTTCATCTTTGAAGCCTATATGCTGCATCTCTTTGAGCATTCTTCTATAGTCACCTCACCCTCTGACATTCCTGTTCTGCCTCCCTTCTCTACTTCTAAAAATTCCTGAAATTACAATAGGCTCATCCAGACAATCCAAGATAATCATCTCTACTTATTTACCTAGCAGTACTGAGGATTGAACTCAGGACCTTGCACTTATTAAGCAAGCACTCTACTACTGAGCTATGTCCCCAGCCCTTCATCTCCCTATTTTAAATTCAGCTATTTAGAAATTTTGCTATAGTTTGGATGTGGTTTGAGTACATCCCCTAAAGTTTCATGTGCTGAAAGCTTGGCTCCCAGTGTGACAGTGTTGAGGTGGGGCCTAGTGGTAAGTGGTGAGGTCACTGGGGGAACTTCCCTCGAAAGAGATTAATGTAGTTTTCAAGGGATCCCAGTTAGTTCCTGCAAGATCAGGTTGTTATAAAAAGAGCAAGCTGGCCCATGAATCCCTTTTGCTTCTTCTCTCACCACGTGACCTCTGTCTCTTGCACTTACTGCCACATGATGCAATCTACCATGATGTGATATAGCTAAGGAGGCTCTCACTAGAGGCTGAACTGATGGAGCTGCCTGATGGTGGACTTTTAGCCTCCAAAACTATAGATAAATAGAACTCATTTTTTTTTTTTCCGTAAAGTGTCCAGTCTCAAGTATTTTCTTATAGCAATGGAAAGCATACTAATACAAACCATAATTCCCCCCTGCCATGTAACCTAGTAGTCACAGATTTTGGGATTAGAATGTGAACATCTCTGGGGGTCCACTATTTTTCCTATCATAAGGTATGTGGTGCCAGAAGTAGTAGAGTCATCTTGCGTCTTCAGAGGATACTAAGGATGGCTGGATGTGCAAAAACAAAGAAACTACCTGGGTTCCAGATGGCATAATGGAGCAAATACACCACCTCCAGAGTGTCTGACCCCAGACTTCTTATTATGTGTTTAAGCCACTGTTGTGACCACAACCGAATGTAATTTCCACCTGACACCAGGTGGTGAGAAAAAACTTGACTGAGTAGGTGATACACTAGCTGGTTTTGAAGGATGCATTCATTAGGTGGAAATGAGAAGGGAACATGCCAAACAGAGAGAATAGCATGGTCCACGGCTCCGAATATCATATGTCCCTACTTTCACCCAGGAGCATGTGGCCTTGAGTGGCCTTGTCAGCCACACCGTGCTCTGTCCTCCAGTTTTGTGGCTCAGCACCGCTGTCCTCCTTCCCAGTGGCTCATTTTGTGCTTTGCTTTTGCTGCCCCTTGCCTTCAAGACTCGGCTGAGAAGCAACCTTCCCTCAAGGTCCAAACAAAGACAAGAGGATGGAGGAAAGACCGGCTGGTGAGACGCTGGGCCAGGATTCTCCCTGCTTCCCATAACCCTTTGCTGTTGTCCTCACACCTACAGGAACCAATAAATGCTTCCTTTGCCTGGGGCTCTTTAAGTTGGATCCAGAAGAGAACAGTCTCATACAAACTTGGCTTGGGGAGGTTTTTGCCTGTAAACTCAGCTGGGCTTCACTTCAGCGACAATGTTTACAATGCCAACAGTTCTAATATTGTTTTTGTTTTATAGATAGTGATATGTGTGACAATAATTATAACAATTAAGATCCTTAGCACTGTTTTTAAGTGCCATGTGCATGATGATACTTAATCTTCACAGTGTCCTGTGAAGAGAGAGAATCTTCAACTCCCATTATACAGAGGAAGGGTCTCAGACTCAGGAAGGTCACTGACTTGCCCTGGGTCACAGACATGACGAGAGCCAGGATCTGGCCCCTGGCATTCTGGCTGGAGAAACAGGACTCTCTGCCACTGCTCTTGACCACCTCCAGGACCACATCCTCTTGATTCCTCATTCCCACAAGAATGCACAGAGCAACACAATATGCATTCCAGGCTCACCAGACCACAGAGGGTCAAATCGGGTGCTATGGTTGGGATCTTTTTTTGTATTTATTTACTTGCTTTAGTTGTACACGAAGCGTTTATCCGTACGTGGTGCTGAGGACCGAACTCGGGCCGCACACGTGCTAGGCGAGCGCTCTACCGCTGAGCCACAACCCCAGCCCCAGTTTGGATCTTGAATGTCCCCCAAATGCCATGTGTCCCCAGCCCATGGTGCCGCAGGGAGACTGTAGAACTTTCAGGAGGTGGAACCTAGTGGAAGGAAGTTAGGTCCTGGTGGGTGTGCCCTTGGAGGGGAGACTGGGACCTTGACACCTCCTCTTCTTCTCTTTGCCTCCCGGCAGCCACAGGTGAGCAGTTTCTTCAATCAAACGCTCCCCGCCACGATGTTCTGCCTCATCCAGGTCCAAAATCAATACAGCTGTCCACGACGAATTGAAACTCCTAAAACCCTGAACCAAAATAAGCCTTCCTTCCTTGAGGGTTGATTAAATCAGGTACTTTATCACAATGACAGAAAGCTGACCCACACACTGGGAATGGAAGTCACTTCACCTAAAGGCTCCTCATAAATATGAAGTCCGTGAACTGTACCCCACCCAATAGAGATCTTACCTCCCGCTTAAAATCCTCCATGCACTAGCTCAGTGGCAGAGTGCATGCCTAAAATGTGCCAAGCCCCAGTACCACAAAAACAAAAAAATAAAAACAAACAACAACCCCCCCCAAATCCTCCACACCGGGGTAGCACCCCAACTCCCAGGAAACCCATTCCCTCTTTAGACTGCACTGATCATCAGAATGTTCACTTACAGACTTGGCCACGTTCATCTTTCACTACTTGTGTGAGTTTTCTCCCTGGGAAGTGCCGAGATCAAGGTAAGTGAACACCATGAGTTTTCAGAGCTCCACTCTGGAAAATGGGAAGATCTATGGCAAACTGAACCCACAATCATGGCAGAGCACAGATGGGAATTGAGGCTCAGGAGTGGGGTCGAGGCAGTGGGCAGACTAAAAGAGAAAAGGTGGAAAGACCAAGGGGTGCACGGACTTCCAAGCTCCCTCTTGGAGAAAACTCAGCACCAACTGTGCAATAAAAAAGCAATGCCAGGGGGCTGAGGCTATGGCTCAGTGGTAGAGTGCTCGTCTCACATGTGTGAGGCCCTGGGTTCGATCCTCAGCACCACATAAATAAAATATTGTATCCTCCTACAGCTAAAAAAATATTTAAAAAAAAAAAAAAAAAGAAAGAAAGAAAGAAAGAAGAAGAAGCAATGCCAGAGAAATGTTCATAAAAATCCCGGGACCCTTAGTATATTCCTACCAAGCAACTCTTTACCATGAGCTATATCCCAATCCTCAAGCCCAGCATTTTCCTCATGAGCCTTTGCACCCTTTCCCACCATCATCAAGGGACACAAGGCAGGTCTACACCCTGCTGTGTAGTTGACAATGAATTTGAATCTCAGCAAATACTCCCAGAATACAAGGAGGTGCTGACAGGGCTGATGGTGCTTAATTCAAACCTGTTCTCTTCTCTTGAACTGCAGTTTCTCAGTTGAGCAATCAACTGGGGTGCCTGTCTGACCAACTTGCTAAAACAAGAATCTCAGGAAGAATGCTCGATGCTCAGAGAGGAAAGTCCCCACGGCTTTGCACCCAGCACAAGAATGCAGAGGGGACTGCTGGTCGGTCCATTTCCATCTGCCCCTTCTTTCACAGCAGTGCAGCCCTAAAGTTAAGCTGGGCGCACTGCCCCATAGAGGAAAGTCCACATTTCTCAGTATCCTTCGTCGCTGCAGGTAGCCTGTTCTGGCCAAAGGGACGTAAGTGAAAGTACTGTAGGGCAGCTTCTAGAATCTTCCTTAGCCTTATCTTCTTCGGCCCTTCCTTTACCCTTCTTCTTGAAATGCATATGTGTGCATGTGGAGTTCCAACTCCCACCTTGAACCCCATGAACAAGGACCAATCCTTATAGACAGAGAGGGACAAGGTGGAAGAAAGTTGGGTCCCTGAGGAATTCACGGAGCAATGCCACCAGACAGCTTGTGGCTCTGTACCATGGATTTTTACTGCAGGGAGAAATAAACAATGTGTTCAAGCATTCTGGGTCTCTGTCACCTGCTTCCACATCGCATCCTAATTACTACAAGACACTTGCCACATATCGCACATATTGTTGAATTTTGAATGAGTGCTCTAAGAAGTCTGCTAAGAATTTGGGGCCACAGCTAGTCACAGCCCAGAGTCTTATCAGTAACTCAGCAGAAGGGGAAAAAAATCAGCCATTGCAAGGCTTGGAATTAATTACTGCTAATCAACCTTTGTAAATGGGGCTTGGCTCCAACTCTGCTTTGTTCCTCCCCTCAGCCCCCAAATCCTTGCTGCATCCAAAGCCTTAGCCGGGAAGTTTCGACTCACTGCACAATTATAATCGTCCATGTCTTAGCATCTCTTTGCTGTGCTGTGTGTCAGTCAGACTCAGAGAGCCTTTGCCAGCTGAATATTATCAGGAAGGGCCAAGGTGTGGTTATCTAAGCATTTTAAACACCACGGCAGCCTTGCAGTGCAACCAACCAATCACCCTGCATGTAAGATCTAACCACGTGGAGCTCACCCGTGACCCTGAAGTTCCAGTTACATGGTGGAAGCAGAAGCCAGAAAGTATGAAGACATTGTCCCTTTAGTTCCTGCTGCTTAGATCCCCAGGCCAGGCTCAGACCAGATGCACGGGAATCTCTTTGTTCCATTCTAAGACTACTTAGTCTCCTTCTTTACCCCTTTCTCTGCCTCTATCTTAATATCAGTTTCTATATTCCAGTTAGAGCACTGGGGAAAATATTGTTTGTTTTCACACTAGTAGAGGCTACAAAATCCTTTTTCCACCTTTCAGGAAGACGGTACATTTGTTTCTATGACACTCCCCAAATATTTTTCATTTGTGACTCAATTCATAAGGAAACAGCTTCCTTTCATTTAGATGAGTGTATCTGGTGTCACGGCAGATCATTTGACACTTTATAATGAAAAACTGTCCATGGCCCTTAAATAAACAGAGGATTTCCACTTCTCCTTGTGAAAGAACAGGACCTCCCTTGACTGCAAGGTGGCAGTGGAAATTCAAACCCATTTCATCATTTATTTCCACATCATCCCTGAGACAGAAATATGGATGAGAAGATGAAGTCCCTTTAATATCCCCTCAGGTACAGCTCATGTCCTTTCCCTGTTGAAGAACTCCTAGTGACTTCCTATCACCTCCTTCCCGAATCCAACCAGACTTCCCAGGCTAGATACTCACACCTCCCTGCTCCCTTACAACCCTGTTCCAGCCTGACACTGTCCTCTGTTGAAACTGACTGCTGGGGACAAAAGCCAAGGAGTGCCTCCCTGCTCCCAACTGCATCTGCTGAAACCAACTGTAGAGGCCCAGGTTGGTGTGTGTCTCTTTAGTAATGCTCTCCTTAAGTTCCTCCAACCTGATTGGCTCCCTTTTCCTGCATCTTCATAGCATTTTGAGCTTCTTAGGCACCTGGTGCCTTGCATTGAACTAAAAACCTGAGCATCCTCCAGTCCTACCTGTACCACCCGTTTCCCAAGCAGACACTTGCTGAGAGATAGGACTAGATATTTTATCACTGTACCTCATGTTCTGTCCTGTACATACAGATGCTCAGGAAGTATTTATTGAGTGAATGCAAAGCAAGGCAACAGACACATATACTTTTAAAGTGTTCGATAATAAAATTAACTTGGAGATGGTGATATTAAACATAATTTTTAAGTCTTGGCATGGTTTCACTACTTTCCCCTCTATACTTTTGCTGTTGTTTTGGTACTGGGGATTGAACCCAGGGGTACATAGCCACACAGCCACATCCCCATCCCTTTTTTATGTATTTTTTTAAATTTAGAGACAGGGTCTCTCACTGAGTTGCTTAGGGCCTCGCTAAATTGCTGAGGCTGGCTTTGAACTCATGATCCTCCTGCCTCAGTCTCCTGAGCCACTGGGATTACAGGTGTGCGCCACGGTGCCTGGTTTACCTTCCCCTCTGAATAGCAAATTTAAATATCCAGCTAGCAAGGGGTGGGGGAGAACATCAATATCAGATTGATTTATATCTCCATCTCAGTATGTAACTGGGATGTAGGAGCACTTTTTATAATTGATTGTGATGCTATCTAGTTTAATCCCAGAGAAGTATAAATTAAAACGTCTCTCCCTCGACGTCTTCTTCAGCCCATGGAGGCCAGCCCCTCTCCCCTCGTCTTAAGTGTTTCCTCCATCTGGACTCAATGGCTCCCACCCTCAGATCATGTGCAAGTTGATTTCTGCTTCAGGAAATCATTTCCAAGCTGGAGCTGAGCCTTGATTTCTTGGGTGTTAATTCTTGAGTCTGTTTCATCAGAAATAAAGAGTTTTGATTACAGGAAAGTGAAACGATCTCCTTTCGAAGCACTGCTTTTTGCTCAGTGGTTTAAACTTTGGCATTCCCCCCAAATGTCCCTTTTTCCAGGAAGAGAGGAAGTCCTGTCCAGCCTCACCTTCTTACCTCTAGCCTCTCTCTCGGACTCTCCTGCTGGAGGCCAATGCCCCTGTGCAGGTCCCTCTGGGATGACATTCTATCAATCATCTCCTCTCCCTGTGTCTTCAACCTCTCTCCAAGATGTCTTCTTCCAGCAGTCCATAAACAAGAACCCATTCTCCCCACACTAAAAATAGGTGAACTTCTCTTGACCCCACATCCTGTCCTAATGACTGCTCAATCTTGCTTCCAGATTTCTCCAAGGGCAGTCACTGCCTGCTGCCTCAACATCTCACATCCTCAGCCTTGTGTCCCCTCGCTCCCCATGACATCCTAACTGCCAAGTCTGATTAATCCTCTGCAGTGTGACTATCTGCACTCTTCCATTTTATTTTTTTTTTAAATTCATTTATTTATTTGGTGATGCTGGGGATAAAACCCAGGGGCTCTGAACTATGCCCCACAACCCCAACTTCTTCATCTTTAAATACACTGTTGACATTCTTTTTCCCCTTTGGAGGCCAGGATGCTATATACTTTGTGTGTGTGTGTGTGTGTGTGTGTGTGTGTGTGTGTGTGTGTGCTGGGGATTGAACCCAGGGCCTTGCGCATGCTAGGCAAGCACTCTACCAACTGAGCTATATCCCCAGCCCCCGAGGATGCTATTTTCTTGATATGGGCCCCTCTTCTTCTTTGTTAAGTGTTTATTTCTTTCATTGTTCTTGCTGGTTCAAGGTCTGGTGGGTTTACTGGTCCACTGTTCAACACTTGCAGCCCAGTTCATCAGGTCCAGCCTCATGCCGTAATTCCTAATGCACTCTGACATCTACCCAACCACCTCCACCTCTAGCATCACTCCTGAATTCTAGCCTTGGTGTACATTTCCATTTTAATCCCTCCCCACCTCCATGGATCACAGGTGCCTCAAACCTACCATATGCAAGATCAAGCTCATTTTCCTCCATAAAGCTGTTCCTCCCTCTGGGTACTCTTGAGCTCAGTGGCTGCTACCAATGTCAGTCATTCTGCCTAAGAAAACTGGATGTTATGTTGACCTCTGACCTGCCCCCCTCCAGCAATCACCACATACTTGCACCTGCTCCTTGACTTACAATGGAGGTGTGTCCCAATTAACTCATCATGAGCTGAAAATATCATAAGACAAAAATGCATTTAGGGGCTGGGGATACAGCCCCGTTGGTAGAGTGCTTGCCTTGCATGCATAAGGCCCTGGGTTTAATTCCCAGCACCACCAAAAAAAAAAAAAAAAGAGAGAGAGAGAGAGAGAGAGAGAATTTAATACACCTCACCTGCCACACTCCAGCCACAGTTTAGCAACGCAGTACACAGCAGGGTATGGGTTGTTTCCTCTCACAATTGTGGCTAACAAGAACACGGCTTGCTGCCACAGCCCAGCATGGAGAGATCTTACCCCCTATCACTAACCTGGGAAAAGATCAAACTCAAGTTCAAAGTATGGTTTCTATTGAATACGTATTGCTTTGGACCATCACAAAGTTGAAAAATTCTAAGTAGCCATCATAAGTTGGGCACTTTTTATACATCTTATGAGCCACCAAGTCTTGCTGATTTAACTTACAAACCTCATACCTGGCTCCTCTTCCAGCCCCGGTACAGACTCTCTCCTTCTTTCCCCTAAATGCAACGACCCTCCCCACAATCCCTCTGCCTCTCTGCAGGCTCATCACCCTCAAATCCAGACGATGCCTGGACACCACGGTGGTGGTGATCCCCTGGTGGAAATCCCACAGGGCCTTCTGCTCTCAGCTCCTCCGTATGACACACTCCCAGCCTCAGGGGAGAATGGGTCCCTGCACACCGGAAGCTTTTTTTTTTTTCTCACTCAGTGCCTTAACTCTAAACACTCCTCTGCCTCAATTGACCTTGTCCTGGGCAATCAGGATGTATTTTTTAAGAATCTGCTCTGGTCTTGTAACCAAAAGCAAATCTCTGTCCCTGTCCTCAATGCCAATCAATGCCAATTTAATAATGAGAAAAAGGAAAAAGAAGGTTTATTTCTTTGTTAGTAAAGGAGAAACACAAGGACACCTGTCCCAAAGGCTATGACTCTCCCGGGGGGGGGGGGGGACAGGGGGTTTTAAAGGAACTTCAAGAGTTACATCCCAGATGTGCTCCTGGTAGGGGGTCCCAGAGCGTTCTGGTGGCTGTTTAGATTCACTTGTGAATTTGGGAGAGATTCACTTCCCAGACCTCAGCAGGCATCTCCTTCCTGTAGTGGGTGTGTTCAAGGGCAAGAACTAGGGGAAGAAAAGATAGCACTGTCTCCCTAATCTCATTAGGGAGGGGGAGAGGGAAGAAGAGAGAGAAAGAAAAAAAAATTTTTTTTTTATATTAGCCTTCGGTCTGGGGTTGTAGCTCAGCAGTAGAGCGCTGGGTTCAAACCTAAGCACCACATTAAAATAAATAAATAAAATAAAGGTATTGTGACCAAAAAAAAAAAAAAAAAAAAAAGGCTTAAACCCTGCAAACCCCTGTAATCCCAGCAGCTGGGGAGGCTAAGGCAAGAAGATCACCGCGCCCGGCTCAGAAAATGATTTCTTAAAAGAACAAATTTGAAGCCGGGCGTGGTGGCACACACTGGATCGAGAGTTCAAAGCCAGCCTTGGCAATGGCGAGGCACTTAGCAACTCAGTGAGACCCTGTCTCTAAAAAAGGGCCGGGGATGTGGCCCAGAGGTCAGTGCCCCTGAGTTCAATCCCCAGTACCAAAAAAAAAAAAAAAAAAAAACAAATTTGAAGCCGGGCACGGTGGCATACACCTGTAATCCCAGCACTTGGGAGGCTGAGTCAGGAGGATGGCGAGTTCAAAGCCAGCCTCAGCAATGGCAAGGCACTTAGTAACTCAGTGAGACCCTGTTTCTAATAAAATACAAAAAAGGGCTGGGGATGTGACCCAGTGGTAGAGTGCCCCTGAATTCAATCCCCGGTACCAAAAAAAAAAAAAAAAAAGAAAAGAAAAGAAAAAAGAAAGAAATTCGAAATAACAACAGCTCTGGACTCTGGACTCAGTATAAACAAATGATTCAAAAGAAACTTGTTGCTGGGCATGGTGGCACATACCTGTAATCCCAGTGACCCAGGAGGCTAATGCAGAAGGATCACAAATTCAAAGCCAGACTCAGCAACTTAGTGAGGCCCTAAGCACCTTAGAGATACCCTGTCTCAAAATAGATAAAAATGGCTGGGGATGTGGCTCAGGGGTTAAGCAACCCTGGGTTCAATACCCAGTACCCCCCCAAAAAAGAAAAGAAAGCAACTTGCCTTATTTTCCTTCTCTGAGGGAGGGTAATGTAGAAAGCAACTATTATGTTTTCTAAGCAAAACTGTTTTCCTCAAACACCCCAAATATACAATTGCATTGGATTCCCGGTGTGTGTGGCTGTGTGTGTGTGTGTGTGTGTGTGTGTGTGTGTGTGTGTGTAATTACTATTGTTATTCATTCGGGAGCTCACCTACATAAGATCACAGGTGGAGTCATCCAGGTGTGCAGGAACTGGGTCAGAACAATGTGCAGACTCCTGGCTTTTACTCTGTTTCACCCTGTGATTCTTGTTGAGTTCACCCCTTCATGCAGGAAGCATCTGGGCTTCCATACCAGATCGTGAAAATTGTTTACGGAGTGCATCCCTCTTTGTTTACTCATTGTTTTTACCCTGTTTACTCATTGTTTTTACCTAAATCCAGCATTCCCTGACAGCTTTCCTGCTGAGTAAGGCTAATTAACGTTAGCCTCTCTGTGCTATTCCTGCATGTACCCCCAGAAGGCTTCAGTCACAGCTGTTACAATTGCCCAAAGTGGCAATTACCAACATATTTTTTGCTTGCTGTCTGTACCAGAGGTCACTCTAGGGAGACTGGTGTTGCTTTCAAGATGCTTGAGTTACCATCTTAATGAGTCATTCATTGAAAAAGATGATTTCATGTCCCACAAAAGCAGGGGTAAATATAGCTAACATTTATTGAGCATTTACCAGGAGCCAGACAATGTGCTAGTTTATAAGCATTATTCATTTCTCTGCACTCCTCAAAATAACTACTGCAATAATCTACGCTTGACAGATAAAGAACTTGAGGTCAAGGGAGGTCATGCCATGTGTGACCCACCACTGGTAGGTGGCAGAGCCTGGGAAACTGACTGCCAGATGGTGCTGCCTCCTTCCTGCACGTGAAACAGCTTTGACACCAGAAGTTTTCAGTATTTCCTTTTTTTTTTTTCGGGGGGGGGGGGAGGGTGTACAGGGACAGAATTTTCTTTTCCAAGATCTTTTTGTTTTTTAATATTTATTTATTTGTTTTAGCTGTACACAATGCCTTTATTTTTACGTGGTGCTGAGGATGGAACCTGGGTTGCGCACGTGCTAGGCAAGCGCTCTACCGCTGAGCCACAACCCCAGCCCTTTTCCTACGTCTTGATCATACAGAGATGCTGTGGTTTAGCAGAGAGCTGACTGGAAGGTCCGCCCACACCATCTCCCACCTCAGCTCGGCTGTTCCAAGGAACAGAACACAGGACTCTATGAAAGGAAGACAGCACCTCAGGTGTTGCCGTGGCCCCTGCAATGCCAGGACCGTGGTTCTGAAAGGGCGTATTTTCTCCTGCGGCCACCTGACCTGTGGGTATCCACGAGCTGCCCAACAGGCTACCAAAGCACCAACAGCCCTTCTGACCCGTGAGCCCTGGAAGGGAGGATTTTTTCATCTGGAAGGTACAAAAGACAGCTTAACTGTACCTGCGACAGGGACTCAGAAGGAGGTTGGCAGCAAGGCCTGTGGCGGGGTCAGAAGGCTTGGTGACTCTAAAGCATTCTCCCTGAAGGAAGCTTCCTCATAGGTTTTGGTTTTCTGTTTTTTCTAGCTATGTTTTCCATGCTTGACATTACCAGGTGACAGGTCCTTTTCAGTGGAGAAATGTGTCACCCCACTGGGATAATTCCAGAGTTATTCTCAGAGTTCCTGCTCAGAAGAGATCAAGCCAATCAGGAAGCTCCTCAGCAGGGGCTCAGCCCAGCTGATTGTTTCCCTCTTGGTCACTTCCTGCTATTGTTCTTGGTCCTGTTCTCAGAGGCCCGGCTGCTCAGCCTGCCCCTTCCTCTCAGGAGTGGAGGCCTGCCACCCTGCCATGGGTCAAGGTATACTAGGCTCAGAGATCGGGAACCTAGCAGGGAGGCCAGGGCCTGAAATAAAAATAGGGGAGGTTTCTGGCCCAGGTGGCCAGGGAAGAAACCACAGCACTTAAAATGCTTGGGAAGCACTGGTCTCTGTGAACTTGAAAAAGAAGTCTGAAATGATTTGGGTCATTTAGTAATATTTATCAAGCAAGTATGGAGCTAGGGGCAGAGAGTGGTGCCCGGTCACTCTTTGGGGAAACTCATCATTAGATGGAGGAGGAAAGTACATCAACAATTATAACATAGAACTCAGGCCAGGCGTGGTGGCACAACGTCTGTAATCCCAGAGACTCAGGAGGCTGAGGCAGGAGGATTGCAAGTTCAAGGCTAGTCTCAGCAACTTGGCAAGACCCTTAGCAACTTACAGAGATCCTGTCTCAAAATGAAAAATAATAAGGATGGGGAAGATAACTCAGTGGTAAACACACCCGCCTGGGATTGAGCCCATCTCTAGTACCAAAAAAAAGGACTCAGTGAAGCTCTAATTGGAAGTCCAGCATGCCGTGGGATGGGAAGAGCATTCTGCGTTCACTAACTGCTTAGGGAATGGGCCTGGCAGGTCTCAGGAGCTTGAAACTTTTCTGTAGGATCCTGAAGGATGAGACAAACCATCGACGCGTTTGGAAGGCATGTAGGGCCAGGTGACAGCATGGGTGAAGGGCTCTGAAGCACAAATGTGCAAGGAAGGTCCAGAGGAGTGAGTGAGGATCTGGGCAGGGCTGACCACCGAGTGCACTCATGAAGGGAAGAAAGTGATGGGGAGGGTCGGGTCCGTGATGTGACGGCTCATGAACACCACACTAAGGAGTCTGATCCTGAAGGCAACAGGAAGCCATCTAAGTTTCCTGTATGTTAATTTTAAAGGAGTAAGGGAACCAGCTGTCTTCTAGAAAGACCATGTCAACAGCTGCCAGGAGAATGGATTTGGATGTGTAAAAGAGGTACAGAAAGCATAAAGACCAATTAGAAGTTGTCCAGGCAAGAGATAGTGAAGCCATGCATAGCATGGTCTACAGTGGGGAGCTAGAAGGTTCCATTTATTGATTTTGATATTATAATACTTTTGAGGATTTTCTTTTTTTTTAAGTTTTTTTTTAATATTTATTTATTTACTTTTTAGTTGTACACAATGCATTTATGTTTACGTGGTGCTGAGGATCAAACCCGGGCCACGCACGTGCGAGGCGAGCGCTCTGCCACTGAGCCACAACCCCAACCCCCTGAGGATTGTCTAAATCAATCTTTTGGCAGTGGTGTGGCCCCACAGGCTGGGCTGAAAAAATTAAACAACAATAAATTGTGAAACTCTAGTCAAAAGTAGATGAGGTGGCTGGGATTGTGGCTCAGCAGAAGAGCACTCGCCTAGCATGTGCGTGGCCGGGTTCAATCCTCAGCACCACGTAAAAATAAAGGCATTGTACACAACCAAAACCAATAAATAAATAATTTTAAAAAATTTTTAAAAAGTAGATGAGGTTGTGCCGGGTATGGTGGCGCACGCCTGTAATCCCAACACCTGGCAGGCCGAGGCAGGAGGATCGTGAGTTCAAAGCCGGCCTCAGCAATAGCGAGGCGCTTAGCAACTCAGTGAGACCCTGTCTCTAATAAAATACAAAAAAAGGGCTGGTGATGTGGCCCAGTGGTCGAGTGCCCCTGAGTTCAATCCCTGGTACCAAAAAAAAAAGTACATGAGGTTGCCCAGTAGTTAGAATTTTCATGAGGTTAGAGAGACCCCAGGATTATTTCCCTCCATCCCGTCTCACCCACCTCTCAGCTACTTCCCTGGCAGCCTCGCTGCCGAAGGCACACGAGGCTCCTGTTCTTGAGGAAAGGATATTTCTGCTCCCTTGGGTAGTCTTTGGTAAAGTGGAGGCCAGGGTGTGAACTTGAACCTCAAGCCCTAATATAGTACTAAAACTGTCTCAAACTCATGAGTTCCCACTGCGAGGGCAACCAGCCCCAGCCTCAGGCGCTGTATCACTGGCCGCAGCAGGAGATGGTTTGGAGGAACAGACTACAGGATTATTATGGGGTCTGCCAATTGCTAAGACTTCTCTTCCTTAGAGTCAGGAGGCTGCGTCAGCACCCAGTGCTGCACATCGCAGCCCTGTACTGTTGGTTTCCCCTTAGCACGAGCAACGGAGCCTCTCTCTCTCATTCCCCTGCCATTCTTTCACAATACGACATTCTGTCTTTAAAATGCCAGAGACAGCTGGACACAATGGCCCACGCTCATAATCCCAGCAACTCAGGAGGCTGAGGCAGGTGGATCTTGAGTTCAAAGCCAGCCTCAGCAATTTAGCAAGGCCCTAAGCAATTTAGTGAGACCCTGTCTCAAAATAAAATATAAAAAGGGCTGGGAATGTGGCCCAGTGGTTAAGAGCCTCTGGGTTCAATCCCCTGGTTATAAAAAAAAAAAAAAAAAAAAAAAAAAAAAGGAAGCCAAAGCCAGTGAGAAGGCCCTAAGGGATCCTTTTCCAGGGGCTATGCTGGTTTTGAGGCAGAAGCAGAACCATCCTGGCTCTGGCTCATGGGCGCACCCTTGTGGCCTGGAGGCTGCCCAGGTCCAGAGATGGAATGGCCACAGTGGAGCAGACCAGACTGTCAAGTGTTCTGAGGCTATGGCAAGCTGGGTGGGCCAATGCCCTACCACATTTATTATGGAGTTTTTAGGCAAAAACTTTAGAAACTAAAAATAATGTTTAAAATATTCTTTGGTGAACTTCATCCCTATAACCTTTATCCTAATTCAGTAAGAAAGGTATCTGGATTCATAGTAGCAGCTATTATGCTGAGAATGTTGCACTGAGAATGATAGAGAATTCTGAGGTTTCCAGCCCAAAATGCTCTGTAAGAGAAGAATTTCCCTTACATCAGGAGCCTGCAAATAGAAACTTCCAGGTACAAAATAATTCACAGGTAGGGATCAAAGCAAAAGGGTAAAGCCAAATTAGAGTGGCTTTTAACAACATGTTAGTGGCTTGCATCAGGTCCAAAGGAAAACAATGCCACTCAAAATTTATCCAGAGATTTTCACTTTTAATTAAGGCCCTCTGTTAAAGAAATGATCTGATGGGCCATTTAAAATGTAAATATTAGAGATAGGTTGAGTATCCCTTTTCTGAAATGCTTGGGACCACCAGAAGTGTTTTAGATTTCAGATTTTTTAAATTTTGAAATATTTGTATATGCATAATGAGATTATCTTGGAGATGAGCCTCAAGTTTAAATACTAAATTCACTTATGTTTCATATGTACCACATACACATCACCTGAAGGTAAATTTTGAAAATATTTTAAATAATTTTGTGCACAAAACAAAGCCCAGTGGTATGAGATCTTTCAAAAAGAGATTTTGTAGCACTTCAGATTTTGGATTTTCAGATTAGGGATGGTCCAAATAATTCTTTAAAAAAAAAAACATTTATTTTTTAGTCATAGGTGGACACAATATTTTATTTTACATGGTGCTGAGGATGGAACCCAGTGCCTCATACATGCTAGGTTAGTGCTCTACCTCTGAGCCACAACCCCAGCCCCCAAAAATAATTATTTTAAAAAAATGACCTGCGGCCGGCCGGGCGTAGTGTTGCATGCCTGTAATCCTAGCACTTGGGAGGCTGAGGCAGGAGGATGGCGAGTTCAAAGCCAGCCTCAGCAATGGTGAGGCACTTAGCAACTCAGTGAGACCCTGTCTCTAAATAAAATACAAAAACGGGCTGGGGATGTGACCCAGTGGTTGAGTGCCCCTGAGTTCAATCCCCAGTACCAAAAAAAAAAAAAAAAAAAAAAAAAAAAAAAAAATGACCTGTCCTTCCTGCTCGTTTGGCTTGCATAAAATTAGCTCCATATTTAGCAGGGGTTCTGCCCTCAAGTTGCCCTACCATATCTGTCATTTCTGGATCCTGAGACTAAAGGAGAATTACCTGCTGAAAGCACAAGGACACCTCACCACTACCTTCAACCATCAGAGTCCAGGGCAGGCTAGACTTAGTTTGGAACTAGGACAGAAATTTCAGTATGGGAGGTCACTCACTGAGGCTATGACCTGGGACCAGAAATAAATGATTTTGTGTGAACAAATGAATGACTGCAAGCTTCCAGGACACATATGAGAATCCTCATATTTCCATGAAATCCAAACTATACTACTACTACTAGTACTAATAACAATAATGGCAAACATTTGCATGATGCTTTAGAATTCACAAAGGCCTTTCACAACAATTAGGCATTATTTTGTTCCTATGTTATTGACAAGAAAATTGAGGGGGCGGATAGAGACATCAGTGCCCAAATACCCTTTATGCTACAATCTGATTTGTGTTAAGCCTCCCTGATTGTTTTAGCCCAGTGGAAGCAACAGGGTATCCTGCAAACCAATTGTACTAGGAGTTCAACTGATCTGAGTTTTGAACACAGCTCTGCCTCTTCCTGGATGGATACTGGGATCAGCTTCTTGCTCCTTTTCCCATTACGAGATGGTTACAATAATGCATATGGAAGAGTAACTGCAAAATTATGAAGATTAAATGAGTGAATGTTTAAAATACCTAAAAATACTGCCTGTCCTGAAGTAAAGATTTAAATGTTTGTTCCTCCTTCTCTTTCGGTTCATTAAAAAAAAAAAAGCCTGGCTCAGTGGCACATGCCTATAATCTCAGCTGCTCGGGAGGCTGAGGCAAGAGGACTGCAAGTTCAAAGCCAGCCTCAGCCACTTAGCAAAGCACTAAGCAACTCAGTGAGACTCTGTCTCTGAATAAAATATAAAAAAAGTTGGAGTCGGGCACGGTGGTGCACGCCTGTAATCCCAGCATTTGGGAGGCTGAGGCAGGAGGATCATGAGTTCAAAGCCAGCCTCAGCAATGGCAAGGCACTTAGCAACTCAGTGAGACCCTCTCTCTAATAAAATATAAAAAAGGGCTGGGGATGTGGCCCAGTGGTCAAGTGCCCCTGAGTTCAATTCCCAGTACCAAAAAAAAAAGGGGCTGGAGATATGTCTCAGTGGTTAAGTGCCCCTAGGTTCAATCCCTAGTATCAAAAAAAAAAAAAAAAAAAAAAAAGTTAAAAAGCTAAAGACTAGTATCTTAAATACTGCATGCACTACTTTACAAGACAAACCAGAACATGCTATTTAATAAAATAAATTAAAATTCATCTTCTTAATCCTGAAAGAGGATTGGGAAGTGGTTGGGAAGAGTCAGGAACACCTAAAGATTTTTATGTTAAAACAATTTTCCAGAGAATGTGAATAAATTCCATCATTTGAATGCTTAAAGAATAATTAAAGAACTGATTATTGGCTTCAAGAACCATAAAAGTCAAGATTGTGTGTCCTTCTATGTGTTAAAAATAATTCAGAGCCAGGCGCGGTGGCGCACGCCTGTAATCCCAGCTCTTTGGGAGGCTGAGGCAGGAGGATTGCGAGTTCAAAGCCAGCCTCAGCAATGGTGAGGCACTTAGCAACTCAGTGAGACCCTGTCTCTAATAAAAATACAGAAAAGGGCTGGGGATGTGACCCAGTGGTCGAGTGCCCCTGAGTTCACTCCCCAGTACCAAAAAAAAAAAAAAAAATAATAATAATAATAATAAAATAAAAATAAAAATAATTCAGGGCTGGTACTGTAGCTCAGTGG
The DNA here is from genome assembly GCA_025594165.1 of Tamias sibiricus. NCBI lineage: Eukaryota > Metazoa > Chordata > Mammalia > Rodentia > Sciuridae > Tamias > Tamias sibiricus. Next base: position 197,216,034 of record CM046657.1, on the reverse strand, counting down.
CAAGAGTGCTTGCCTAGCACATATGAGGCACTGGCTTCGATCCTCAGCACCGCATAAAAAAATGAACAAATAAAATAAATGCATGCTGTCCATCTACAACTACAAAAAGAAAAAAAGAATAATAATAATAATAATAATGATAATGATAATAATAATAATAAGCCAGAAAATCAGATTGAAATTCTCCATGCTTGACAGGCTTATATTCACTTGGGGAGCCATCTAGTGGCAGGTAAAGTCATTCCACAAACAGAGAGACTGGGGATTTGGGTAGTGTCTCCTTGCAATGGCTGTCAGTCTGTGAATGTGTTATTGTGTGGCTCCTTGGGAAGAGAAAGTTCATCATATGGATATTAACAAGTCCACAGCCCTAAACACTTCGTAAACTTGTTCTCACAGGGTTAGTGCGCTGGCCCGTCTGTGTACAGAAGCCTCCAGCTGAGCCCTGTAACCAGTTAACCTGATTTGCGACGTGCTCTGTAACCATAAGAAAAACCTGCTGAGAGCCACCCCCACAGGGTTGAGCCTTTGGAGCCTGGGAACATGCAAACTATCTTCATTGAGACAGTGCCTTTACAGGGCCCATGTGACAAATGGGCTACACACAGGCAATAATGAACCACACAACCCAACATCTTATGACACACATGACATTCCCCATCACAGACACAGTGCTGACAGGGACCCCATGGCTCCTGGCTCCTCCCTGCAGGATCCTGCTCAGCCCCCTCCTCCATGAAGCTGGCTCCAGAACACCTGTGCCTGCCCTTTTGCTTAAGCTTTTTCACCCATGTCTGGGAACACAGTGACCTGGGCCAGGAGTGACAACTGGCTTGTGAGGGCAAACAGGAGAGGAGGTTCGTGAAGGCTACGAGGCTCCAATGCAGAGCTGCAGCATTTGTTATCTCTGCAACCCCAGCACTGAGCACACACTTGCACAAAGTCGATCGACCTGGGTGCCTGGGGGATAGTAAGGGTATATTGCCATGTCCCCTCTAAAACAGGGAGGTCCTCCTGGAGCATGAATGGGTCCTCTGCATCTTTGGATTTCCAAAGTCCAGGCAGGGCTGAGAGCATACTGAATCTCTGGGAACAGAGGTTCTCCAGTGTGGCTGTGGGGTCCACTACTCTGAGTGCTGAGGAGCTGAACAAGTGCATAAATGCACTCCATCTGTAAAAGAACTGAACTCAAAAGAAACAACCACTGTAAGAGAAGTCACTGGTGGCCTGGACCCCCGACAACGGACAAGCAGCTTCCCTGGGTACCGAGCTACATCACTGCATTAAAACGATGGTTTACCGCACTGCCTTTCAGGGGCCCAAAACAATGTCAAATGAAGGGCATCTGAACTACCGACTACACAATGAGAGAATGCTGCTGTTCTGACCACATCTCTCCCTTGAAGGCTCTGCCTCTGGCTAGAGAGAAGCAGGATCCACAGAGGACGATCTGTCTGATGCATACGGAGAGAAAGACAAAATGAGACCAACAGGGTGAGGGAGCACACTCTATGCTAAGCGTTGATTAGACCCCCTACTTACATTAACTAAATTAAGCTTTGCCACAGCCAAATGAGAGGCACAGCATTGATTCCTGTTTTGAAAATGGGTTAAGTAGCTTGCCCAAGATCTCCTGTAGTTAACAAGGTGTGGAGCTGAAATTCAGAGGAAGGTCAGGCTGATGCTGAAAACCTTGTTCTGACACTGTAATAGGGATTTAGAAAAGCTGCCTTTGGCCTGATACGGCGGTGCACGCCTGTAATCCCAGCAGCTCCGAAGACTGAGACAGGAGGATCATGAGTTCAAAGCCAGCCTCAGCAATGGTGAGGCGCTAAGCAACTCAATGAGACCCTGTCTCGAAATAAAATACAAAATAGGGCTGGGGAGGTGGCTCAGTGGTCAAGTGCCCCTGAGTTCAACCCCCAATACCCCCACAAAAATAAATAAATAAATAAATAAAGAGAGAAAGAAAGGAAAGAAAAGCTGCCTTTGCTAACAGCAGTGACTCTTTACTTAGGCCTACAGACGCCCAGTGGGTAACTAAAACCAGGATAAAGCTTGGCATCTCTACCTTCATTTTGTTTCTGTGTCCTTTACAACCCTAAACTTTGTGACCTGCGTAGCTCTGTATGTAAAGCATGTTAATAATTTAAGGAGTGTTCACCTAAAAACTGTTAATACAATGTTTCTTAGCCCTAAATTTACCTAACATATCTTGTCCCCCTTCAAGACTAAGGCAAGTTTGTAAGGACATTTTTTTTTTTTTTTTTTTGGTACCGGGGATTGAACTCAGGGGCACTGGACCACTGGGCCACATCCCCAGCCCTTTTTTATAATTATTTTATTAGAGACAGGGTCTCACTGAGTTGCTAAGTGCCTCGCCATTGCTGAGGCTGGCTTTGAACTCACAATCCTCCTGCCTCAGCCTCCCAGGTATTGGGATTACAGGCGTGTGCCACTGCGCCCGGCTTCTGTAAGTTATACATGGACACAATATCTTTATTTTGTTTATTTATTTTTATGTGGTACTGAGGATCAAACTCAAAGCCTCACATGTGCAACGCAAGCGCTCTGCCAGTGAGCCACAACCCCAGCCCTGTAAGGATAGTTACAGCATTCTGTTTCAGACCCCTGGAGTGGGTCAGGGAAGTCTCCAGTCACTGCCCTGCATTTCCAGGAACAGGGGAGCCATGCAGGCAGATCACCCCCTGATGAGACTGTCCCCTAAGCAGATGTCCTCCCACAGAAACCAGAGTGCCCCCTTTCAGGATCACAGGTATGACAGATACACATCCTGAGCAGCAAATGGAGATTGCCCTATGAAGTGACAAGGACTTCTCCACAGCCACCTTGGAGAGCCAGAACTGAGAGAACGGTCAACCAGACCACAGTCTGACCAAGACCACTTAATCATGTGTACCCCTTGCCCCACCCCCACCCCCCAGCCACAATTCTTCCTCCAAAGCTCACGGCAGCACCCTGCAGACAGGGCGGGGATGCTGGAGCTCACTGTGCCTTCCCAATATGGCCATACCGATTAAAGTTCCCTTCCTGGACTTCACCATTTCTGTCACTGCTTGGTTTTTGGGATGAGTGGTTGAATGTGGTGTGCTGGAACCCCCCAGTATCAGGCTGCTGGCCTAGGAACTCTGGGAACAATACTGCATTTACAATAAGACCTTGTTTAGCCTTTGGGAACTACTGGGGAAGAAGAACCTCTAATCCATGGTAGAACTCCTTTAAGGCCCAAGATATTGCTGATATTAAAAAGAAAAGAAGACACAACTACACAGGGCTAGAATTAGTCTCCCTAAATTGCCCCGGCTGACTTTGAACTTGCAATCCTCCTGCCCCCAGTCTCCCAAATTGCTGGGATTACAGGCCTGTGGCACCACCATGCCCAGTGACCTTGGGATTTTTGAATGACCTGCTTTTTATTCATCTTCTGGTATCCTGGATTGGTAGATCATCTTCCTCAACTGTGCCACCTGCCCACCTGGTTCCCTGTCTACCTTTGAATTCTCTCTCTCCCTTTTGCTCTAACTACAGCATGGAACCAGCATCCTTGTTTCACCCCTGCATTTATTACAACTTTTTTTTTTTTTTTTTTTTTTTTTTTTGGTACCGGGGATTGAACTCAGCGGCACTGGACCACTGGGCCACATCCCCAGCCCTTTTTTGTATTTTATTAGAGACAGGGTCTCACTGAGTTGCTAAGTGCCTCGCCATTGCTGAGGCTGGCTTTGAACTCGCGATCCTCCTGACTCGGCCTCCCAAAGTGCTGGGATTTCAGGCGTGCGCCACCGCGCCCGGCTATTACAACTTTTAATCATGCTCCACGACCTCTAGGATAAGTTCTACGTCCCTCCAGTTAGCATTCAAAGTCCTCCACGACCTGGTTCCATCTGCTACTCTGGTCTTTTCTCCAGAGCTACTTCTGTGATTAGGCCTGAGATTATTCCAGAACAGCAGCACCTGGGAAGAAGGGCCACGCCATGGCTGGCCATGCTGGGGCTGTTGCTCCTCATGGAGGGAGTGACTGGGAGAGCAGCGATCTGCTGTTCATCATCCTCCCTGTCTCCACGCTCCCCTCCCTTTCCAAGAAGAGCTAACATACCAGGGGCGGTGACAGCCCAGGGGAGCTTAGTCCTGTCAGCTGTTCACAACAGGTGGCTGAGCTGGGAAGAGCCAAATGAGCTCGGTCTGCAGGAAGCCTCCATGGCAAACTTCTGGCATTGCTAGTTAAGCTCCATTCCAGCACCCAGGTGGCCACGTTTTCCTCACAATGGCGTCATCTGGTAAGTCAAGTCCAGCTCTAGAGACAGGATCCTGCTGGAGGCTGAAAGGGGCCATGGCCACACTCTGGTCCAGGAAGGGCTTTCATTTTCCATTCTGGTTGCATCTAATGATATCCGGGTACATCTGCTCCAACTCAATGATAGCCATTCAGCTCAGGTCCCAGCATAGCCTTCACAGTTCATTTCCTATGAGCCTGAAATTTCCTTCCAATTAATTAAGACACATTGAACTTAACTCTGTATTTTTTTTTTCTTTTTTTTTTTTTTTTTTTTGGAATGGGTCCATCACTATTTTAAAGCATTCAGGTGTTAATCTTCTGATAGAAGATTCCGGGTGGGGACCAGAATATACTGTCTGGAGTCAAAGTTAACTCTCTTGGTGGCATGAAATTTTTCTTAGACATTAAATGATGGGATGCACATGCAATAGAAACCTATAGTCCAGAAGCTTCAGGAGACCTCTGAAAACTCAAAGAAACTATGAAGAGTTGTCTCCCATAATTCTTGGGTGAATGATAGGTCTCTTGAGGGTAATGACTATGTATGTCATTTTCATCTCAGCCTCTCTAACCTAGTTTGGCCTTCAACACAGGTGAATAACTTTTACAAAGATTAACCTCAGTCAAACCCGACTGGGATAAAACCTAAATCCCAAGGTCTTCTGTGAGCCTCCCTTTCTCTGAATTTCTACCTTGACAATAATAGGACATCTGTCAGCACTTGCTCTATGCATACTCTATCCACTGGATGCCTAGGTTGTTCAACCTTCAAGAGCAGAGGAAAAGACTGTCTTCCATAACTCTAACATCTAGCCATATGCATGATGCTCCGTGCACACTCATTTAATAATCCTGATCCAAATTAATGTCTATCAGTCACTTCAGAGCAATAAGTTGTAAGTGCGGATGATGCTGGTTTGTGGCAGTACTTGTCCATACTTCTGGGTGAATGAAAGCCATGTCAAGGAAACAGTCTCCTTCCATCAGTTTGTGTCATGACTACATGTGAGTCAGAGTGATAGAGACAAAGGCCCAATATTTGGCTGAAAATATCTATATAGAGAAGTCTCACCAGCATTTATACCTAGAGTTGCTGTGGTTGTATCACTTGTTCTTCATTCTTTTCTTCCTTCTTTTTGTAAATACACAGGAAAGCCCTCAGAGCCAGGCAGTATACCAGGATCTGAGAATACACAGGTGAATTCTATACCCTCCTTGGCCCCAGCGAGCTGAGACTGGAGAAGAAAAGAAAGATAAACAGTTCCTTATGTTCTAGGCTAAAATTGCCCACCCAGAACATTAAAACATTGGGGCTCAGCTGGGCCCGGTGGCGCACGCCTGTAATCCCAGCACTTGGGAGGCTGAGGCAGGAGGATCACGAGTTCAAAGCCAGCCTCAGCAATGGCAAGGCACTTATCAACTCAGTGAGACCCTGTCTCTAATAAAATACAAAAAAGGGCTGGGGATGTGGCCCAGTGGTCGAGTGCCCCTGAGTTCAATACCTGGTACCAAAACCAAAAACAAACCATTAGGGCTCACTGCCGGGTGTGGTGGCACATGCCTGTAATCCCAGCAACTCAGGAGGCTGAGGCAGGAGGATCACAAGTTGGAGGCCAGCTTCAGCAACTTAGTGAGACTGTCTTATAATAAAAAATGAAAAAAGGCTGGGGATGTGGCTCAGTATGTTCAATCCCAGTACCAAAAAATAAAACAAAACACAAAAACAACAATAATAATGATAAAACACTGGGGCTCAGGGAAAGCAGGATCTTAGTAGTGTGTTAACAGAGGCCTAAAGGTATCAACCAAATAAACAGGAGCAGATGAACATTCCTAGAAGAAGAGACATATGTCCAAAGAACAGGACACACAGCTGTATCCAAAGAAATGCAGGTAGTTACTAGGAGGGCCTGTAACAGCAGGATGCAATGAAGGAAAACCAGGTCAAACCAGTCAGCAGATGCCATATCATAAATGGCTTTCTAAGTCACAGTAGGGAGTTGAGACTTTATCTTATAGTCCCAGGGGAATAGAGCAAGGGTTTTCAGCTAAACAGTGACATCATCAGATAAAAGGTTTGAAAGATGTTCCTGGAGGCTGGGAGAGTTTGAGTTAGAAAGACACAATGCTAATGGAGGTGAGGCCAGGGGAGTGGCCACTGCAACAATCCACATGGAAAGTATTGATGGGCTGGACTAGTGTCATGGCAGTGGGAAGGAAAAAGTAGGCAATTTCAAGAAATATGCATGATATAACATAAGTGACTAGGTATGGCGGCTCAGGAGGGACAAGAATCAAGGGCAGTGCCTGATTTTAGACAGTGATGCCTTCTCAATGAGCTGAAGAACCACAGACAGGAACCGACTAGAGAAGGGGAGGAGCGCAGCTTCTGCTGTGTTGAGCTCTAGGTGTCTGGGGGACATTCAAATGGCCATGGTCAGGAGGCAGGTGGCTGTATGTGTAGCTGGAGAGAGAAAACAGGATGGAAGAATGCTTACACTGAAGAAGCCATGGGAACCGATGGCTGCCCTCAGACAGAGTATGAGAAGTGAGGAGGGAGGGTGAGGACTCAGAGGGCCAGCATTTCAAGGATGGAACAGGAAGAGGAGACAGAAGTCAAGGATAGTGTGCCGTCAAGTCAACCAAGGAGGGTGTTTCATGAAGACATAGGGAGCGTGCAGCAGTTTTAACTGTGATTCAACAGTCAACTCAGGTAAGGATCAAAAAGTCTCCACTAGGGGCTGGGGTTGTAGCTCAGCGGTAGAGCACTCGCCTAGTACGTGCGCAGCCTGGGTCCGATCCTCAGCACCACGTAAACACATTGTGTTCAACTAAAGCAAATAAATGAATATTAAAAAAAAAAAAAAAAAAGTAAGCCGGGCGCGGTGGCGCACGCCTGTAATCCCAGCACTTGGGAGGCTGAATCAGGAGGATCGCGAGTTCAAAGCCAGCCTCAGCAATGGCAAGGCACTTAGCAACGCAGTGAGACCCTGTCTCTAATAAAATACAAAAAAAGGGCTGGGGATGTGGCCCAGTGGTCCAGTGCCCCTGAGTTCCATCCCCGGTACCAAAAAAAAAAAAAAAAAAAAAAACAAAAAAACTCTCCACTGAGCTTAGCCCCTAACTGGTCACTGCATCCTGGCAATAGGGTTATCGATTCCTAGGACAGTGAATGGGAGGTGGAGCCACTGAGCAGGGACAACTGCTCCAAGCTATGTGGGGCGAAGGGAGGAGAGAGGAGGACTAGAGAAGATGGGCATGGAGTAGGTGGAGTTTGTCTTGAGGGTAGGGAAGTTTTTTTGGTTGTTGTTTAACAAATGGCCATTCCAGAGTCAGACATCGCTATGATCCTCACAAAATATAGTTTTGTTCTTAACAAGATTCCTAACCTTGAGGGCTGGGATTGTGGCTCAGTGGTGGAGCCCTTGCCTTGAATGTGTGAGGCACTGGGTTCGATTCTCAGCACTGCATATTAATAAACAAAATAAAGTCCATTGACCAAAAAAAAAAAAAGATTCCTAACCTTGAGATTGATTTTTTTGTAATATTTTGTTTTTTAGTTGTAGTTGGACACAATACCTTTATTTTATTTATGTGGTGCTGAGGATCGAACCCAGGGCCTCACACATGTGAGATGTGCGCTCTCCCGCTGAGCCATAGCCCCAGCCCCTTGAGATTGATTTTTAAAAGGGACAGTAATTCAACAAGCAATGGTGAGGAGGTCCAAATAAAGGACATTTGGCTCCTATGAGTGTGAACATGAAACTAGCCCAGGCGAGATTTATTTCTAACATGTATAAAAGCAGGACTATGAATTGAGCACTCTGAAAAATGTTGAGAAAGAGGTTTGTTTTCTTTTTTTTAGATGTTTCCTAATCTGTAGACAGTCTGGAGAGAACATCTAGGAAAATGGGAATGTGGGTGCACAACAGGTGTGTGCAAGATGAAGTTGTACCTACACTTGAAGGGTCAGGACCTTGACCTTGACACTGCTCTGGCTGGGGTCTACCTGAGCAGTATAATTATCGTAAGGAAATAGGGTACCATTGCTTTTAGGTGCCTTTTTGTTAAAATTATTTCTTGTTGAAAAGTATATGCTTACTAATTCTCATGAGAATAAAGAAACCCACAAACAGATTTCATAGAGCACTTACATAAATTATTTTTATTAAATCATGTCTTCTTGGCTTGTAAATGTGATTACCTATAATTTATTTTATTGCAATTCCTCATGCTCCAGTGGTTAACTAATACTGACTCTAAACATTAGGTGGGCTTCTCTGTGCCTCCTGTCTTACTGAACAAAGTAGGGTAGATTTTTTTTTTTTTTTTTTTTTGCAGTGCTGAGGATTAAACACAGGACCTTGCACAAGCTAGGTGAGTGCTCGACTACTGCACCACATCCCCAGCCCAGGCCGTGGAATCTTGGTGAGAGAAGATGCACAGTGTGAGAAACAAAGGTCATTTTACAAAAATGATGACAAATCCGGCTGGGACATAGCTCAGTTGGTAGACTGCTTGCCTTGCATGCACAAGGCCCTGGGTTCCATCCCCAGCACCACAAAAACAAAAACAAACAATGATTACAAATCATCCTCACCCCACCCCACCCCCCAAAGCCATATAGCTACACTTGTTTTTTATATTGAACAAAGTGAATATGAATTGAAACACTTCAGAATTACATTAAACCCCCTTCTAATAAACAGTGAAAAATTGGGCCTGAGGATCATTCCATATGCTTGAAGCAGACAAGGGGTTAGGTCACGACAGATCTCAGCATCTCTCATCACTTCAGACTCCACATTAACCAACCTTCATGTGTTAACTCATTTGCTCCTCACAATGCCCCTCTAAGTGCATATTATGGTTAGTCCCATTTCACAGATGAGGAAAACTGAGGCACAAAACCTTGGGTGACCAATTCAAGGGCACGGACGTGGTGAAGTGAAGAATGATTATCCCTACAATAATCAGGCCAGGTTGGCCTTGGTTCTCCCTGCTAAAAGCCAGAGTGGAAGATACTGAAACTGTGGAAAATCCACATTTTTTCCTGCTACTAGAATTCTGTATCTAGCATGGGATTCATATCCAAGGAATAAAAAGAAAAAGAACCTGGGGCTGATTACTGAGCGAAGCAGAAGATGTTAGGGAGAAAATTCCAGTTAGAATATGTGAAAGCCGGTGAGATTTTACCCACTGCAGAGAGGCTGAGGAGCATCTTAGTATCAGAGTCACATCAGAGCCCACTGGCCACAGGACACACTTGGAATTTAAGTGCCACTGTCCCTGATATCCGAGGATGTCCCTTCTGACTCACCACCTGCAGGGACAGTGCCTTGAGGAAGTCAGGGTTCCTCCCCACCCAACTCCGCGACTCCATGAATATTGTGACAGCACAGGACAAAAGAAAAGACACCCCGTTGTAGAATCTCTCTTCTCTCCTTGAAAACCAGAGGAATGTGCATCACTTAGAAAAGGAATAAGCACAGTCCTACTGAAAGGCTGAGGGCTTCACAAGCCCCCTGCTACATTTTTAAGCATGGGGGTCTTACAGAATGAAGAGTCAAGTTTCACTTCTGCTTTCCCAGACCGAATTATCTCTCCAAGCCTCCTCTTAAAGTCTGACAAAAATTCTTGGGATGTCCCCGGGGAGAGCAGATTTTGTTTTTGTTCCTATTTACAGATTCAGCTGGGACATTAAACTGATTTTTCCCAAGATCACAAACTAAGACATCTGTGCAGCTAATATCAAATGCTGGTGTCTTAGCTTGCCACCCTTTGCTTTCCATAGCAGACCCCAGCACTGGCAGGGTAGCTTGTACAGAAGGCTGAGATGCCCCGACGTTGTATTTTTGATTTTTTTTTTTTTTTTTTTTTTTGGTACTGGGGATTGAACTCAAGGACACTCGACCACTGGGCCACATCCCCAGCCATTTTTTTTTTGTATTTTATTAGAGACAGGGTCTCACTGAGTTGCTAAGTGCCTCGCCATTGCTGAGGCTGGCTTTGAACTCGCGATCCTCCTGCCTCAGCCTCCCAAGTGCTGGGATGACAGGCGTGCGCGCCACCACACACCTGGCACCACGTTGTACTTTTGAAATAGCCGCTCAAACCAATCATTCTGAGGCACTAATTTGGAATCTGTGATTTTCTTCTCAAGAGCTAAGATGTTCTTTGGCATTTGCTACAGAAAAAGAACCGTGACTCTGACAGAACACAGAGAACCTGAGCTGGGTTCCAGGAGGAGCGTGGCTGGCGGGGCCTACTGAGAGTCCTGTGGGCTATCCTGGCCTCAGGTTCTTCACCTTTAAGATGAGAAGTGTGGGAAGAGGTTAAGTGGAAAAAGTCTCCAAGTTTTGGTTTTTTTTCCCCCCCTAGATCTAAAGATAAAATGATGAAAAACAATGACAATGACATTATTTTTGACATTTAGGGGAAAATGTGATTTAGGGTCACATATTTGTCTCTCTGACATCTGGTTTGTAGCAGTGTTCTTGGGTATGCTGGGTCAGCCTTTGTTCTGATCCATCGCAGACCCATACAAGCAGTCAGCTCATGACACGTGCGGCTCACCACTTGGGGGTGACAACACCCACACCTGCCTCTTCCCTAGTCAATGAGCTGGGCCCACTGACCCACTTCAGCCTCCTAGTCATGTCACACAAGGGTGACCAGCCCTGAAATTCTTGCTGAGGACCTTGGGGGAAAAGACAGGAGCTATTCCAGAGCAGGAGGGATGCTGGGGGCCATTGGGAGCCATGAGGCTGCACGTCACCCTCTTTCAGCCCTGCGCTACCACAGAGGTGAGGACCCGTGCTTCACAGGTGGCCCCCTGACCTCTGCACCTCGCTCCAGGGGACTCTGGGTGTGGAGTGCTAAGCCGAGGGCAGCGGCATCCCTCTCAGCTGTTTCTGAAGTGGACAGGGAGTCTGACAAAATCAAACCATTGTGGGTTATGTACCTATTATACACTGCGGAGTCATTTTAATCTTTATAATAATAGCTAAGACCTATTCTTTTTTTGGAGGGGGGAACTGGGGATTTGAACTTAGGGGCACTCCACCACTAAGCCACATCCCCAACCCTATTTTGTATTTTATTTAGAGACAGGGTCTCATTGAGTTGCTTAGCACCTCACTTTTGCTGAGGCTGGCAAATCCTCCTGTTTCAGCTTCCGAGCCACTGGGATTACAGGCGCGCACCACCACGCCTGGTCACAGCTAAAGCCTATTTTAAGCGCATTGCGTATATTGACTTATCACTACCTGATAAAGCAGATCTCACTATTATTGTCTTTTTTTGGTGCTGGGGAATGAACCCAGGGCCCCATGCATGCTAAGCATGTGCTCTACCACTGACCTACACCCACAGACCAACCGTCTTCTTTTCATAGAACAAATTAGAAAGAAGCTAAAGAACTTACTTAAGATCACACAGGTGCAAGTGGAGACCCTGGACTTGACCCTAGCAAGTGTTAGGGTGACACTCATACCTTTAACTAGAGAGCCCCATACAGCCTCTGGATGTGAATGATTTTTTCTTTTTTTAACCTAACAGCAATTCTATGAGTTACCTAAGGGTAATGTGAACCAATTAGATTTGAAAACATTTATTGAGCACCAACTGGTACCAATAGTCTAGGAGCTTAAGTGTGTTGATGTTTTCCCTCCCCCATTCTCTTTTTTTTTTTTGGTATCAGGGATTGAACTCAGGGGCAGTCGACCACTGGGCCACATCCCCAGCCCTTTTTTGTATTTTATTTAGAGACAGGGTCTCACTGAGTTGCTAAGTGCCTCGCCATTGCTGAAGCTGGCTTTGAACTCGCTATCCTCCTGCCTCAGCCTCCCAAAGTGCTGGGATTACAGGCGTGCGCCACCACGCCCGGCCCTCCCCCAAATAAAAATAAAAACTATGCCCACATTCTAACCCCTGGTACTAGTGAATACAGCTTTACCTGGACAAAAAAAAAAAAAAAAAAAAAAAAAAAGGTCTTTACAGATGTAATTAATTTAAGAATCTCAAGATTGTCCTGGATTATCTGGAGATCCCTAAATCCAGTAACAAGGGTCCTTAAAGAGACAGGAGAGGATGATGCAGAGACTGGAGTGACACAGCTCCAAGCCACAGAATGCCAGAAGTGACCAAAGCTGGGAGAGGCCAGGAGCCCACAGAGGGAGCACAGCCCTGCTGACACTTTGGCTTTGGACTCCAGGTCTCCGGAACTGTGAGAGAATACATTTCTGTTGTTTTAAGGCACCAAGCTAGTGGGAATTTGTTACAGCAGCCTCAGGGAACTGGACAGTGACCCAAAGAGTCCTTGCTCCCCTGGACTCCAGGGATGAACAGAATGTGATGTGACGTTATGTGATGTGATGTCATGTCATGTCATGAAAAAGAAAAGGCCTAACAGCTCAGACACACGCTCTCCTCAGGCCTTCAGGAAGTCCCACCTGAATGCCTAACTCCAGTGTCAAGTACCCTCCTGTGGCCCTTCTCCTGTCCATCAAAGGAACTCGCCCACCATTTCCCCGTTGATGGGTTACTTGTCTGTGTTCCTTATAAAAAAGCCCATCTCCCTCTCCCCAGGCCTTACCTGAGGCGAGTTCAGAATGGGGTGGGGTGGATCCTTAATGACCAACCAGGAGGCCAGCGGAGACAGGAAGTGGGCAGGGCCTCTGTGCCTGCTTGTACAGACCATAGCTACCCAAGGATGCTCATGGAGGGAGCAAGGGGGGCTGGAGTGCAAGCAGGGGTCTGTCCAAGCAGTGGCCCCACGTGGAGCTGCATTGTCCCCTGCACAAAGAGCCAGATGGCTCATCCAGCATGGCTAACTGCCACTGGTCTTTAGAGATGCCTGGTCTCTCTGGCCAAGGTGGCCACTCTCACGCCACCCAGCATGGCAACAGTGACATTCTTTGCTGGCTGAAGTGTCCCTGTAACTCCCAGGTCCTCTGGGCACCAGCAATATTCAGACATTATTCACTGCTTCCCTTTGCCTTTTAATCTAAGAAGAACATGCATGAGTCTCTAGGATTCCTGGACTGGATTTTATTCCGATAGAGATTCTGTTTCAAAGGAGACGAAGAGGTTTGGCAGCAAGGAGGGAGAGGCCTCTGGTCAGCAGGAGGCAAGCAGTCTCACCACTCCACCTTGGCTCTGGGTGAGTCACACTTAGGCCTCCATGCTCTAATATTTCATTTTGCAAATACGATTAAACACATACACAGGTGTGCTAAAAATGGTTTCTCAAAAAGGAAATGGGTCCTAGGATGTAGGCAACCCCCTCCTGACTCACCTTTCCTCCCACCTGGCCTGAATTTCCCCAGGTTTATAGCTATGGGTGGGAGATGGAAGGATCCTCAATGTCTGAAGCTGCTCTTGGAGTGGGAGGAGGAGGAGTGCTTCTTCTAGTGTCCTTGCACGAGCTTGCTAAGGGACGGGAATCCTGCAATGGAAGCGGTTCGTGCATCTTGTATCTCCCTTGCTGCCCTGGAGAACACCAAGTTTCTCAAAGGAAGGAGAAAATGGGAAGCCTAGAAGAGGCTGCCTTGTGATGTCAGCCTCGAGCAGTCTTGGGTCCCATCGAACACTTCCCTGGGGCGTGCACAGTGAAAGCAGTTGCACTCGAGGGAAAATTTGGCTCTGGACCTTTGTGGTGGAGATACCAGGTTGCCTGCCCAGCAGGTCTGTTCCCTTTCAAAGCCTGCATTGGCCTCCCATGGACACTAGACTTCAGCCACCAGACCCCGCTGTATGACCTCCATGTTGTAGGATCACTGGAAAGGACTGAGAGATCTTGGGTCCACGTGTTGGAAGCTAGGTCCTTAGTGTGACAATGTGGAGGGGTGCTGGGACCTTTAAGAGGTGGGGCCTACAAAGTATATTGTTCTATTGTGTGCATGTACAAATACGTAACAACAAAGCCCATCATTATGTACAAATATAATGCACCAATAAAAAAGGTGGAAAGAAAAAAAATGGGGGGGGGGGGCTAGAGAAGGTGGTTTAAGTGATTGGGGGCATCACCCTTGGAAGGGATTGAACTCATTTATGTGGAACCCTATGTTAGTTCTTCCAAGGGCAAGTTGTTGTAACAGACTGAGCCTCACCCATGATCACTCTCTGGCTTCCTGTCTCAACATGTGATCTCTCCCTTCTGCGTATGCTCCTGCCATAAAGCCATCCACCATGATGTGATGTAGTTGGGGGGCCCTAACCAGAGCTGATACCATGTTGTTTGGATTTTATGCCTCTACATCTGCAAACTAAATAAATTTTATGAAGTTCCCAGCCTCAGGTATTTTATTATAGCAACGGAAAACTGACTAACACACTATCTCATCCAACAGTTATTCTCATAACTGTTCAGAATGCACAGTTAGTGAAAACCAAGAAAGAGTATCAACACAAGGCACAATGTATTCATCCCATTAAGAACATAGGCGTGGGGGCTGGGGATATAGCTCAGTTGGTAGAGTGCTTGCCTTGCATGCACAAGGCCCTGGATTCAATCCCCAGCACCACTACCCCCCCCCAAAAAAAAAAAAAAAAAAACTTAGAATGGTTAGAAATGACCACATTATGAGCTAGAGGAGCTATATACAATGATTTTAAATTGGAAAAGTGTTATTTTCAAAGCTTTTCGTAGAGGTGAGACTTGGGGCATGGCAAGCATAGGCCCAAAAGCCTGGAGCCAGCTGCTACAAAACATTGACTTTGCACAGCTGCTTCAATTGCAGCAACTGTTCCAAGGACAGGAAAATGCAAGCATTTCCCAATTGTGGCTCTTACATGGGCTTGGTTTATGGGTGAGATCCTCCTACTTTCATGGTTCTGAACAGTATGCCAATTCACTAGACCAAACAAGGTGATTATAATGGGTTCTACAAACCCCAAGTGAGGCACAATGGTTGGGCTCTGACAGGCTTGCTACTGTCACCAAGAAACAGACATACAATGTCAAACTGCCCAAGTGCAGTTTAAGAGTGCTTCCTTCCTGACCTGTGCTGACCACAAACCACAAGCATCCAGATTGTTACAGTCTATTAACTATAAAAGGGGCTTTTCTGGGTGGTCCCAGGAGGGCAGGATGGAGAACCAGAGAGAGGATGGAAAATGCAGGAAACTAAACTTTCCTCCCAAAGGAGGATCCTTTGAATAATGAGAGTTGTTCTGATATGGACTTGAGTTTTACTTTGCAAATAAAAATGAGTTTCCTGTCACTTTCAGCATTCAGGGAGAGACAGCCTACTGCCTCCCACTCACTGGGTTCATTACAAATTCAAGCTTCAGAGGGGAGTTGATCTGATAACTGTCTCAGTTATGCACACGCTAAGATTCGGTGGTTTTTACGAGCTGTCATAAAATTACTGCCTTTGCAGAATGAGCACAACATTGGATGCAAAAAAAAAAAAAAAAAAAAAAAAGCAACCATTTCTTTTCAATCAGAGCTGACTTTCATGCCTTGGTGCTGTAGAGAAGCCTTATGTTTTCAAGCAACTGAAACACCATCAGTCTGCACTGAGTATCATGAATGTTATCTTCATAAGCCTTTTTAGGATTCTGTATATCACTACTTGATGGTGAGATTTTCATCTTAGCATCAACACCTGTTAAAAACAGGCTTTAGAGCAGTGGTTTCCAGTCGGGAATGATTTGGTTCCCCCAGAGGACATTTAGCATTGTCTGGAGACATTTTTTTATCATCATGACTGAGGGTGGGAGATGCTGGTACTGAAAACTAGTGGGTAGAGCCTATGGATGCTACTAAACAGCTTGCCATGTACAAGATAGCTGCAGCAACAAATAATTACCCAGCCCAAGATGTCAACAGTGCTGCTACTGAGAAAACTCACCCTAGAGGGATGGAGGGACAAAACAGCAGCAGCATTGCTCTTACCACAGTCTATTTTACTTGGTGCTTCACAAATGCACATGACCTTTACACATCACGAAAAGACTGCAAGTGGGCACTGTGTTCCCCAATGCACAGGTGGAGAAAGTCAACTTATATGGCTTGTTCGAAATTAGACTAGGACCCAAACCAAGCTTAGTCCAACTCTGAAGTCCAGGTTCCTCATCAGTGGGCTGTGCTGGGAGTTCTTCACATGGCCACACGCCATCTCCAGGAGAGAGTCAAGCTGCATCCACTCAAGAAAGTGCATTTGGGAGCAAAGGGCTTTGGAAAGAGACCAAAGGGAACCAAACCTAAAATGGAACCTGCATTTCCTGAAAGAACCTGAAGGAGGCAGTCTCACCAGTCATGAAAACAACCACAACAGGCTGATGCCTCCACCTCCCAGGTCATGGTGCCTACACTGCACTGCTTCATGAAAAGGGATTCATGAGCTGGACACTGTGGTGCACACCTGTAATCCCAGAGGCTCGGGAGGCTGAGGTAGGAGGATCTCAAGTTCAAAGCCAGCCTCAGCAAAAGCGTGGCACTGAGCAACTCAGTGAGACCCTGTCTCTAAATAAAATACAAAACAGGGCTGGGGATATGACTCAGTGGTTCAGTACCCCTGAGTTCAATCCCCGGTACCAAAAAAAAAAAAAAAAAAAAAAAAGGGATACGTGGGGACCAAGCAGTGAACTCTGGTGTCATATTCACTGAATATCACAAGTTTCCAAACACTTTAGTTTAAAATAATGTTTGTTGGGAGTTTTGAGAACATGCTTTGGAGTTAGGCAGAACTGAGTTCAAATACTTGTTTTTACTTATTAGTGGGGTTACAAGGGTCCCTCTCACATTTCACAATTGCCATCATCATTGTCACCACCACCATCACCATCGATCCCCACCTCGGGGGAGGGGGGGTTATGGGACTTCACGGAGAACATTAATGAATTAAATGGAGGCAAAGAATCTAGGCCAGTACCCAGTACAGAATAAGAGACCAATAAATATCACACAGTACAGTGATACTGCTGCAGAGTGTATAGTGTATATAGTACACACAGTTTTATTTTGATAGGGGGGAAATAGAAACTATAACTAGGCTGTATTGCCAAATTGAGTGTGGGATGGGGACCCAGGCTGGAAAGCACAGATGTGGGATGTCAGCCTGGGCTGCTCCACGCCCTGCTGTGAAAGAACAGCACATTATGGAGTTAAAAATAGCCACTGCATACTGAATCCCAAGCAGTGTCTTCTGTGATTTCAATGGTTGATTTTTCCAGAACAGTTGTGAGTGACTAAATCCCATAAAATAACATACTCATGAGTATGCCTGATGTCACCTGTCTTCTACCGTGAGCCTCTTAATAATGTAGAAAATTGAGTGAATTCTGATATTCACCAGAGGCCAACAGAGGCACTCAGACAGTCTTAAATCAGCAGCAGAAATAGACCAGTCCACTTGTATCTTAAATTTGAATAAAAATGCTGCCTGGTCTTCTCTGGGTTAACAACTGGGACTTCAGTATTCTATTCAACGAATATTTGATGTGACATATTTTAGAACTGACAACTGTTCAGATGAATCAGCCATCTTTGTGATGAATCAGTTCCTTACACATGGGGCTTTTGTTTCCTGAGAAGCCAACTTTTTCCCCAGTTTTGACCTGCTTCCTAAACCACTCCCTTCTACAGCAGGGTATTTGTTCAGAGAAGAGATTTCCAGCCAACTCCTCAAATTAGAGAACCCTAGAATATTAGGCCTAGAAGATCCCGAGAGATGAGGAAACTGAGGTCAGAGAGAGTGAGACTTGGGCCCAAGGTCTCACACAGCAAATTACCAGCAGAGCTAGAACTAACAGCCTGGCTTTGTGACTGCTCATTTCATTTTAACTTAGTACTTCATGATGTTCCTTATCTTCACTAGGGGTAATTTCAAGGGGCAAAGTAGGGGGACAAATTTTTCCCATATTTGTTACTAAGCAAAGAAAGTTTTAAAACTATATGTTAAACGCTTGAATAAAAACTGATGAAAAGCTGGGGGTGGTGATAAATGCCTGTAATCCCAGCAGCTTTGGAGGCGAAATCAGGAGGATCATGAGTTCAAAGCTAGCCTCAGCAAAAGCGAGGCAGTAAGCAACTCAGTGAGACCCTGTCTCTAAATAAAATACAAAACAGGGCTGGGGATGTGGCTGAGTGGCCCAGTGCCCCTAAGTTCAATCCCCATTCCCTCCCCCCCCCCCCCCCAAAAAAAACCTGGTGAAATTAGAAATAGAATTTTAAGTGAAGAATATCACAAGACAAGCAATAAGATGTGCTGACTGGAGCAGACATGAATTAGACAAGGTTCCTGTGGATCTGATTGCTAAAGTCTCCAAGAGCCTTACTATGAGCTTGTGTGTGGCTCCTAGGGCTCCGTCACATATACTGAGGACATGGATGATGGTTGGCAATGGGCCCAATCCAGAAATGAGCCCTTGGACTTTCTCAATATAGTAGTCCACCAACAGGAAATAAAACATATGTCAACATGTGAAAAAAAAATTTTAAGGTATATAGATTTTGCTTTCAACAATTATTATTATTATTTTTTTCCATGCCAGGGATTGAACCCAGGGGCGCTTAAACACTCAGCCACATCCCCAAACCTTTTTATATTTTATTTTGAGACAGGGTCTCACTAAGTTGCTTAGGGCCTCGATAAGTTGCCAAGGCTGGCTTTGAACTTGCAATCCTCCTGCCTCAGCCTCCCAAACCGCTGGGATTATATAGGTGTATGCCACCACGCCCAGCTGCTTTCAACAATGTGGATCTAATTTAACCTCTCTTACCTCTGGTTTCCAGCAAGCCAAAAATACACTCCTGACATTACCCAAGAGAAAACAGAGAAGAATCATGATTTATTAGTTCACTGTGGTGACCAGGTTCTTCTCTCCCTTCCAGCCACTTTGGTGTCACATCCTCAAGGACATACTGCTTTGAACTTCAGCCAGAAATCTCCAAGAAATGGTAAGAGCTTTCTGGTCTTTGGTGAGTGACCAGCTTTCCTGACCTGTATCATTTAGAGCCTGGTAAACCAAGGCTGCTTCTTATCAAGTTCAAATGGAAGCTGGGCTCCACCGTGGGGCCAGTGGAGGAGGAGGGGACTTAGCTCTCTGCCAGAGCTCCTCACCTCCAGGAGCCCCCAGAGCAGGTTTTGAATTTCCTTGAGTCAAAGCAGGAAGGCCCACAATCAGCCTGAAATCAAGGTTCAGAGTCTTCTCTCTTTATCCTGTGTGTGTTATTGATTTCCTTATAAACACTACTTACTTCCTCTCCTTTGGGGTTTTACTTAAGTATTAAGATGAGATTTCATTCACAGCCTATTCTTTAATTTATTATTATTATTATTATTATTATTATTATTATTATTATTATTATTATTTTTTTTGGCAGCAATTGTTCTTGAACCTGAATGCACATCAGAATTATCGGAATACTCTTTTGAAAAAGCAGATTCCAGGGTTCCTTGCATGGGTCACTGAATTCAGATTTCTGTAATGAGGCCTGGGAATCCTTATGTACCACATAACAATTAATAAACAAAATAAAGATATTAAAAGAAAAAAAAGCTCCCTAGGTAATTCCAATGCCCAGGCTTTAATATTCTAGTTATATGTTCCTTTTCTCCTCCCTTCCTTTTTTTCCTTCTATCTTTCTTCTTGGGTTGCCCAGAAAATCCAAGAATCACAAGCAATAGTTCTGGAAGAGAGACAAACATTCTCCACACCAAAGCAAACACCCAGGTAGGAATGACATTTCAGAAGAGAATGGGTCCATGAAGCTGGTTCTTCTGGTGCAGCTATTGATTGTAAAGCATCTTAGAATTAGAAAGGTGGTTATGTTCTTTCTTCTTGAACATACTTAGGGAAACAGACATATGTCTTAGTGAAAATTTACATGCTTTATTTAAAATCTTTATCATATTTGAAATGGTCCAGAGATAAAGAATTAAGACAAACCCCAGATGCACTTGAAGTTCTGCATTAGGTAACTACCATCTTTTCTTTTTCTAAATGAAATGCCCCAAATTTCTTTTCATTTTTCCTTGTGTGAATTTTCCCTGTTCTTTGATTACTATTCTCTATTCTTCCTTCAGTTCTTCAATCTACTGTTGGTCCAACAATGAGGACTGAAATACTGTCAGGGAACAACTGCACTTACATACTTCATAGTTTGAAAGCAGTTTATGTCTCTTTAGGAGTATTTAATTTATTGCTAGCAAGTGACTTAGACTAGCGGGCCCCAATCGAAAGATCTACAGATTCATGTTTTGCTTCAAACAAAGAAAGTTTCCTTTGAAATTCCTTTATTTAGTGGTCCTGCCACATGCAATTAAATAGTTTCTGAAATTCCCAATATATAATGATCAAACTTCATTATATATTGAAACTGATCTCAAAGCCACTTATTTTCTGGTCTACTCTCCTCTTTGTTCCATCTGTATTACTGAGCTGTTTCAGTTTGTCTTCTTTCTTATTAACTGGCTTTTCTACAGTTCCCTCACACTGCTCGGTTCTCCCTAACAGTTTTTCGCTTCAACCTTCATGTATCAAAGGTGGAATTATCCACTCCCATTCTTCACCCTTTTCTGATCTGTGTTTTTTTTTCCCACTAAAAGCTGGCTGGCTGTCTCCTCCCCTCGATTGTGGGCTTGACCATGGACTTGCTACGAGTTTATAGACTGTTCTGAGTATAGGCCTTGCTTCTGTTGCCATAAAAACAGAATAACAGCAACCTAGTAGTGACGAGAAAATAAGAGTAGATGCATCCAACCTGCAGCTTAGAGCCACTTAGCTGAAATCAGAAGCCTGCAGGGACTTCAGCCAGTCCCGTGGACTCTGTAACTGCAGGGTGCCTATGTTTACCATGAGCCCTACAGTCAACTCTGCCCCACTATAGGCGGGTGTCTCAGGGGACCGAGTGACCTCTACAGGAAGAGGGAGAGAAGATCCTTCCTTCCCTTGGGACTAAAGATGCTGAACACTGTACAGGTTGATCATCTCTAATCTGAAAATCTAAAATCAGAAATGCTCCAGCATCTGAATCATTTTCAACACCAAGATGACATCACAAGTGGAAAATTCCACACCTGATCTCTGGTGATTCAATGTACATTAAACAGTTTCATGCACAAAGTTATTAAAAATATTGTATGAGATCACCTTCAATGTATATGTATGAGGTGTATACACAAAACATACATGAAGTCTGAGTTCAGACTTGGGTCCCATCCTCTAAATATTTCATCATGTATATGCAAATATTTCAGAACTTTAGAAAATCCCAAATCTGAAACACTTCTGGTCCAAGCATTTTGGATAAGGGCTACTCAGCCTGTAGTAGAGAAGATGCAAGATTAGGGGAAGCAGAAACTGACTTTGAGGTAGGAAGAAAGTCCTCAGGAGATGATGCCCACAGCAGCCCTGCTCTGGCACACAGCCCACCCCCAGCACACATCCAATGCCTATTTGGCTAATGCCTGGCAAGGCTCTGGCAAGGGCTAAAATGTTCCCTGAATCTGGGCCTAAGCACCTACGCCTTTAGTCTGTTTTGATTTCATTCCTTCTGGCTTGGACATACAACTCTTAAATGGGTTCAAAGAGTTTGTCTTCATGCACTGAGTGAGTTCTTCATCCTCTTGACTCAAAGATAAAAAGAGATTTCTTTTATCTTTCTGAGTATGATCATGCCCACCTGAATAGTAAACCTGTCCCTAATATTACACCTCATTTCAATGGTCATTTAGCCAAAACTGAGTCAATTTAAGCCTCTGGCCTCCATATTGCATGGCTCAGTTTGCAGATAAGATTTAACACCTACTGGACCATGATGACAACACATTCAGATTCAGGCCATGGTGAAATGGCCAATTTAGTTAAAAAAGTTTGTAAAACTCATTTTCTTCCTATTTCACAAGTCTTTTTTTCCTTTATTTTATTTTTTTCCTTCTGCCAATAACAACACCTACTCTTTCTTTTATGCATAAGTATATATGGTATAAATGGCTGGAAACAGTTTAGCCATAACCTTTTTTGTATTCTAAGAAAACTTGTAGGGGCTGGGATTGTGGCTCAGGGGTAGAGTACTCGCCCAGCACATGCGCGGCCCGGGTTCAATCCTCAGTACCACATAAAAATAAAGGCATTGTGTACAACTAAAACAAATAAATAAATATTTTAAAAAAGGAAAACGTGTAAATATGTATACATATGTGTATATATGTGTGTGTGCGTGTATGTGCATACATGTACACACACAAACTTTTTCTTGGCCCATTTCCCCCACATGTAAAGTTTAGCCAAGCTACTCTGAAAGCTCTTTAGGGGACATTAGGATCTAAGCAAAATGGGGACAGAAGCTGAAGTATGTCTTTGGGGTTCACTATTGGGACCCATGATGGCAACAGCTCCCAAGTGCAAACGTAGATTTTTACTCGTGGCTACCCACAGGCCACAAGCAGGTCACCTGTCTCCCAAATGAAATGGTCAGAAACTGAATGAGATCCATAAAGGAAGCAACCAGCCCGTGGAGTAGTGCAATGGGATAATACAAAGCTGACTTGCGGAGGGAGCCCAGGCACGCAACCTACAGAGGCACCCTCACTGGCCCTTCCTATGGACTCTTCATTTCAACCCCAAGACCCTTAGCTACAATTTTCCCATTTCAAATTGATGCCCTGTCGCAAATATGCAAACAGACCTACTGCTGGGGCAATAACAGCTGACAGCCTCATTCCAAGGAGGAAAAAGACAAAAGCTGATAAAAGAACTCAAAATGGGGCAATTTGCAAAGGGGCAAGGTGCTGCAACACCTCACTGGCCCACGAAGACATCACTGTACTTACCGTACTGCACCCCAATACAACGCTCAGTACTCAGCAACACTGGGTCATGCGGGAAGTTGAGAGATATCCTAGGTGCTCAGTAGCAAGGTAATTCTAAAGCATTGGGAGGAAGGCCCCCTAGAGGCAAGTAGTGGTCCCTGCACCGACAACCTCAGCATGGGGTCCCAGGGCTGCAAGCCACCTACCTCTGGATGTTATCCTCCAGCTGCTTGACTCTGAACTCATCCTCCTCAGACTGCCGCCGCCTGGCTTCCTCCTCTTCGGCAGTTCCTGCGGGGATACCCTGCAGCAGCCATTTTTCCCGAAGCACTTTGGACTGTGGGAATGAGGGAAGATAACAGACACGATGACACCTTTCCATCCACATCCTGCTCTCCAACGCAGGCCCCACCCCCACCCCGTTTTAGCTACACCCCGCATGAGCTTTCACCTAGATCGCTGCCTTCACCTCCTCACTGACTTGGCTCCCCATTTCCCTCCAGGGGGTCACCGGAGAGACTTATTTCCACATTTAAAAATTTCCATTAAATATTTGCTGAGAATCCACCACATACCCAGAACTATTCTGGCTGCTAGAACAAAACGAATCTCTGTCCTCTTGCAGCTTCTACTTTAGCTGGGAAACAACAAACATTTTATGTGCGCGTGCGCACAAACGTACATGTATCTCCTTTCCCCTGGATGGTGCCGCTGGGGAATGCAAGGAGCCCAGAGGGATGTGGAGGGTATTGCTGTATTTAGAGGATGGGTCCAAAAGGCTTATTTATTTATTCATTTATTTATTTTGGTACCGGGGATTGAACTCCGGAGCACTCAACCCACTGGGCCACATCCCCAGCCCTTTTTTTGTATTTTATTAGAGACAGGGTCTCACTGAGTTGCTAAGTGCCTCGACATTGTTGAGGCTGGCTTTGAACTCGCCATCCTCCTGCCTCAGCCTCCCAAGTGCTGGGATTACAGGCGTGCGCCACCGCGCCCAGCTCCAAAAGGCTTATATTGATAGGTTACATTTGAGCAGGGATACAGTATAGAACCAGCCACACTCAGATCTGGAGAAAGTGTGGCCCTGAGACAGCTGGTGGTGATCCCTACGTTTTCTATTATTAAAAAAACTGCAAAAGAAAAATAGAGTGAACTGTATAATAAATACCCATGTGATCTCATATAGATTTAAGAATTATAAACATTATGCCATATTTTCCTACATATTTTTCACCAAAGCATTTTAAAGTAAATATCAAACACTATGACATTTCACCCATCAATATTTCATTATAAGTTACTAAAAAAAAATCTTTTTTTCTATGCAATTACAGCTTCATTATAAAATTTCCTAACATCACCCACTGTCTAGTCCATATTAAAGTGTTATTTTTAAAAGACTAATCTATATTGTGTCTCTTCTTAAAAACTTTATAAAAAATATTTATTTTTTAGTTGTAGTTGGACACAATACCTTTGTTTTATTTGTTTATTTTTATGTGGTACTGAGGATTGAATCCAGGGCCTTTCATGTGCAAGGTGAGCACTCTACCACTGAGCCATAACCCCAGCCCTTAAAAACTTTTTAATGACTCCAAAACATCCCCAGCAGAGACCCCCAACATTACTAAAAGCATGCCCACCTTGCATGATATATTATGCAGTCCCTATGAGGACTCAGGGCACATGACAGATTCTTCCCAGTAACCAAGGCCAGTGAAGGAACAACAGGAGTGACGGCTATGAAATGAGCCAAGGCAGAGTGAGGACGAGCTTCCCTAATTCCCTGATATCACCTCTGTCAAAAATTTGGGGTGGGGAGGGCTGGGCGCAGTGGTGCATGCCTGTAATCCCAGAACTTGGGAGGCTGAGGCAGGAGGATCGTGAGTTCAAAGCCAGCCTTTGCAATGGTGAGGCACTTAGCAACCCTGTCTCTAATGAAATACAAAAAAGGGCTGGGGATGTGGCCCAGTGGTCAAGTGCCCCTGAGTTCAATCCCCAGTACAAAAAAAAAAAAAAAAAATTGGGGGGATGGGACTAGGGTTGTAGCTCAGTGGCAGAGCACTTGCCTAGCATGTGAAGCCACTGGGTTTGATTCTCAGCACCACATAAAAACAAATAAATAAAATAGAGATCCACTGAAAACTAAAAAAAATTTATTTTAGTCTGATTAAGTAGGATGAGCAGGGTAAAGGCCAAGGGTCAGGGCAGGCAGAGTCAGAGCAAGCTTTTTATAGCTCTAATGAGTAAATGATGCACAATTCCATAGCCTCTCATTTTTCTGTTGGACTGCAGGCTACTTATTATGAACCTATACAATGAGTTTTTTAAATTACCAATATTTAGTAACAGTAATTTACAGTTCCCTAATGGTCCTGATACACCATTCTACAGAGAAGTCCAGATGCCAGTCGTTCATCACCATGGCGACCTTCCCAGATGCACAGGAGCAAGTTTGGTCTAGAAACCCTGCATGTCCAGGACGGACCCTTTGTTAGCAATGCATCAGCAGAGGGTGTCAAGGCAGCCGTGGCTTTTATTGGTGGGTATGTATGTGTGTGTGTTTTGCCATTTAATTATAAATCATTTCATTATAAATCATTGCAGAGATCTGTTGGTCATTCTTACAGCACAGAGAGGCAAATGTGTAGCAACTGACCTATAATTTTCCAATACAGACTTAAAGACATGTATTTATTCATACATAAGTGATTGCTAACTGTACTGCTAAAGTGATTGATCACAGAGTGCACTCTACTATCCTGCCTCTACATAAGATCACCCAGGAATCGTGTGTGTGTGTGTGTGTGTGTGTGTGTGTGTGTGTGTGTAGGGTTGGGGTGTAGTTAAGTGGTAAAACATGTGCTTAGTATGTATGAGGCCCTGGGTTCAATCCTGAGCACCAAAAAGCACCCAAACAAGACTGACAAAATCAGCAGGCACAACTGCCCTTCTTTCTAACCTGGATAACTACTTTCCAGCTTCTCCAATAGCATTTCCTTCTTGACAACCACCCCCATCCCTCAGTCCCTTGCAGTCGGTGATGCATTTTTCATTCATCTGTGAGACTGACCGGTGAGGCTGCAGCTGGTCATAAGCACTTGCTGAAGGAATGAATCTGAGCAGCCACGTACTCACACTGCATTTTAGCACACACAAAAAGCTTCAACTAATACACCTAAAAAAAAAGGGCTTTGAGATGAATTAACCAAATCTTTCCCATGTACAGATAAGGTAACTGATGTAAAGCCACTATTACTTTTTTTGGGTACCAGGGAATGAACTCAGGGGCACTCAACCACTGAGCCACACCCCCAGCCCTATTTTGTATTTCATTTAGAGACAGGGTCTTACTGAGTTGCTTAGTGTCTTACTTTTGCTGAGGCTGATTTTGAACTTGTGATCCTCAGGCCTCAGTCTCCCAAGCCATTGGGATTACAGGCGTGTGCCACTGCTCTGTCCTGAAGCCTTGCTCTGTCCTTGAAGGTGACCTAGGTAAACAGTGAGAAGTGTCTGGAGCAGGTGTGTGGGGCAGGTGTGAAGGTCAGAGAGGAATCAGGACTCCTGAGTGTTCATTTTCTGATCAAGCACGTGTTATTTTATAAAGCCCTACTTAGCAATCTTTCCTACGTAATTCTGGCATTGATGTCGGACTTTAAGACTCCCTCACCCCTACACTACAAAAATATTCATCTGTGATTCATTCTGGAGCTTTCATGCTTTGCCTTTTACCCCAAATCTTTCATTCACCTGTAATCTGGCTAAAGCTAACATCAGCTGCAATAGCAGATGATGGCTGGAATCCGGCTAATGAATGGTGGGTTAAATTCAGGGTGAGGCAAAAGTTGCGTTTGCATCATTCACTCATTCAATCATTCACTCCTGTCCCCTCCCTCTTCCCCTTTCTCCTAATCCTGTTATCCTCTTCTTCCTCCTTTTTACCACCCTATATGATTTTTGTTTAGTTCCGCAATTTTGTTAAATGATTCCGTTGACACAGGGAGATGCCAACCCAAGACTTCTGATTGAAGAAGGAGAGTTTCACCTCCACTCAAACTGTTTGTGGGGCCAGGGGACACCTGACGGGAAAAAGAAAAGATGTAAAGTTCCTTTACATGGTGTGCTATGCCTATCTTTTGAATATTTAAAAAACTCAAAATCGGTCTTTCACATACACTAATAACCAAGAAAAGTCTCAAATTAGTGCCAAAAGTTCAAAATACCTAAAAAGTCTCTCTCTTTGCAGCAATATTCCCGATACCTTAGGACAGCTCAGCAAATGACCTTGGTGGGCTGACAATAAATATTTCACAGGGTCACAATTTAGCCTTTCATCTTTTTCCCATTCGGTTGTCTCTACAGAAAAGACTGTGGCCTTTAAAATATAACCACCATTTTCATAGCTTGGGTGAGGAGAGAACTCTAGTTGGGGGTTCCCCGCTCATGAATTAATCATTCAAGGGCAGCTTATGTATGGAAGCTGCAATATTAGCAATTTGATTCTGAGAGTTCTGACAGTGTCAGACAAACCTTTACAAACGTGAAAGTCCCCACGGAGCACAGGTTGCAGCACTACAGAGCTCATACTCTGTGCTGGGACTTTAAACAGCCCAATAAAAGAGACAAATCTCTGGGCCTTCAACCAAGAGGCAAAAGGGAATATTAAATTCAGTCTGTTCTGGTGTAACACTGTAGTTGATTTATTTAAAAAAAAAAAACTCACATGATCACAAGTCATATTATGAAAACAATAAATAATTGTTTTCCATGGAATAAAAAAACCAAGACAATTTTTCAAAAGAAGAATGTCAATGGCCCTTGCCTTATGAACTATCTCAATATTAAAGAGCTGTGGGGATTAAGCAAGAATGGCAACCAGCCCCGGGATGGGCACAGTGAGAGAACAAAGGAATCCACAAATAGTGGACTTGAGAGTAAAGGAGTATGTGATATAAATGACATTTAAATCAGGGAAGGAAGGGGCTGGGGATATAGCTCAGTTGGTAGAGTGCTTACCTCACACACACAAGGTCCTGGGTTCAATCCCCAGCACCACACACACACACACACACACACACAAAAAAAAAAAAAAAAAACACACTTTTAAATCAGGGAAGGAAAGGATGAATTCATCAGTAAATCAAGTTGAGACAAGTGGCTCATGATGAGGGAAAGGGCAGCTTCTTACCTCATACCTTATAAGTTCTAGGTGGGTTAAAACTACTGATGTATAAGAAATCTCATAGGTAAATGTTTGAGATGGAAAATCTTCCAAGGATGACATCCAAGCCAGAAAGCATGAAGTAAAACAAGGCTCCACGTAATTTCACAAAAATCATAAATTTTTGTATGGGAACTTAAAGGAATCTACATGTAAAAATCAAAATAGAGATAAAGGTTAATGTAACAAGGACTCTGCTGTTAATATGATCTTATTTTACTAATAGGCTGGTGAGGCCTGTGGACAAAGGTTACATATCTTTTTTTTTTTTTTTTTTTTGGTACCGGGGATTGAACTCAGGGGCACTCGACCACTGGGCCACATCCCCAGCCCTTTTTTGTATTTTTATTAGAGACAGGGTCTCACTGAGTTACTAAGTGCCTCGCCATTGCTGAGGCTGGCTTTGAACTTGCGATCCTCCTGCCTCAGCCTCCCAAAGTGCTGGGATTACAGGCGTGTGCCACCGCACCCGGCTGTTACATATCTTAATCTATAAAGATACCTTGCAGGGAAAGGATCGCAGCAAATGCTCCATGTGGGTTATAACTAGGTGGGGAAGATGCAGTTGATATTTCATCTAGGAATGTTCTTATACATTTAAACTGAGTTTTTGCAAAGACCACACATTCCTTCCTTTTACAATAAGCAAGAATAATCCAGCAACCAAAATTGCTTACTGGTTCTATTTGTGTTTCTTGGGAATTCCTACATCATAAGTATTAGTTACTAAACAGAGCTAGGCATTTTCTAAAAAGAAATCTGAGGCTGGGTACAATGGTGCATGCCTGTTGTCCCAGTTACTCAAGAGGGTGAGGCAGGAAGAGCATGAGTTCAAGGCCAGTCTGGGTAACTTAGCAAGACCCCATTGCATAATAAAATAAAAAGGGCTGGGGATGTAGATCTGTGACAGAGCATTTGTTTAGCAGATATGAGGCCCTGTGTTCAATCTCTAGTACGACTAAAAGAAAAAGAAAAGAAGGAATGAAGGAAAGGAAAGGAAAAAAAGTTTAATTTGGCCAGAAACTAAAATAAAGGTTTCCTAGTCACTGCGATACAGCAGCTCATGTTTTAAGATTTCATACCTTGGTCCTTCTTTGCATTAAAGAGTTTGCTCACAATCCATGTATAAAGTAATGATATTCCACTCTGTGGAGCTACTGTATATGCCTACATATTGCAGTGAGCAAATATCTAAAACAAACACCCAAATGTCAAAACTATGTGTCTTGTATTCTATTTATTTGCTTTGACAAGAGACCAGTGAATCTGTCTAAATAATTCATATCTCATTGCATGACAAGAAGTGTCCACAGACTACTGGATTCTCATATGATTCTCATATGTGATTTACAGATATGGAATATGAGAATTATAAGAAGAATATAAGAATCATGTCTAAATAAAAAGGAAACCAAACTCTAATGATCTTCTAGTTTTCTTTGTACTGAGAATATCTTTTCCCCCTTCAAGAGCATCTGGGATTTTACAAAACTAGTGAAATAAGTAGTAATTACTGACACATTTCCTAATATTTTCTACTTAAGAATCCTACAATAATCACTGTGACAAGTCTCCACATGGTCTCAACTTTCTGGAGCCCCTAGAAATATAGTTAAGAGTGAAAAGACAGTGATGACAGCAATTGGCATATTTCTAAGCCAAATCATCAAAAGGAAACACTTGGCTCAAAGAGAACAGTGTCCTGGGAAGAACCTGATCTTTGGAAGCAGACAGCCCTGGGTTCAGCCTGGGCGCCTTTGCTTACAGTCTCTGTGTCCGTGGGCCAATTCTTTGACCTCATAGATGTGTTTCTGTACCTGTGGGAGCAGGACACCAACATTCACCTGGTGGTCACTATTGAGGATAGGTATTTAAACTATCAGGCACATGCTGGGTACCCAAAAAATACTATCACTGAGGGTAGATAAGAGGGTGCTCAGGCTGCTGTGCTCTTAGGACAAAGCTGGCTAGCTGTCCTCCGAGGCTCCCAGAGGAGGTAATACAACCCCAGAGAATCTCCTTCCATCCAGGGGTGAGGCCACCAAGCTGGAAATTGAACGATTCCAGGGAAAATGACTCACACTAGTCAAGTTCAGTCACCAGTTAATTGATTTGAAGTGGAACCCATTCCTTTCTGGTGTCTGAAGTGATCTCGTCCCTCCGTCAGGTCCTCTCTTCCTTCTACCAAAATAATGCAACTATTTTAAGGAAGATGGACTCAGAACAAAGAGAGGCAGGACCAGGAAGGAGGGAAGCTTCCCCTGGGCCACAGTGAGGTCCGATGACTCTCCTGGCCTTGCCACCAACCCTTCCTCCCCAGGCATGGAAGTCCAGAGTTGGGGGTCTCTCTCCAGCTGGCACCAGACACACACTGTCACCTCCAGAGCCTCTAAGCTCTCCTTTTTATTGTTCAAGGCTAACTATCCATCCTCATTCTGTCCACAGAAGCCTTCCCCAGAGAGAGGACAAGACAATGCACTGGTCTCCACTTAAATAAATACAGTCACCTCCAGGCCTCCCACTCCAGGTAGAGCAAGACTTCTTGGTGAGTGTGCTGGGTGCACCCCTAGAAAGCCAAACTCAGGAAAAACTATCGGATCCCCTTGTTTCCAAGCCCATGAAAGAACCTCATTGCTTACTCACATAAAACTAAGTCCTTTTTACGATTCTTTCTGTTGACTGGGTGGATGGGTAGGCAGATGATGGATCAACAGATCAATGGAGGCACAGATGAAAAAATGGGTAGAACATTCTAACACTGTGCTGGACACAGGCAGCCAATGAGTCTTTGGTATCTCGTTTGGCACCCAGAAAGATGAGAAGAAGGACAAAAGGAACCTGGTCTTAGGACATATGTTCACTGCCTGACTTTGGATTCAAGGAACACAAGAGCAGAAATGACCCTGAAGCTGTCTAGTCAAATCAGCCTCTCTGATCCACTTGGTTCTCTTATTTTAAAGCTCACCTGTTCACCACGAGTTCACAGAGGTTTTAGTACATGTTAGTCTCTTCGAGAAGTGAATTGACTAATTGACTATACTCTTGAGCTAGAGATGCTGCCCTGTCCAGACTGACCTTGAGCAACTCAGTCTGTTGTATCAGTGTTTTAAGTCCCCCTCTCTGGAAGAAGAGGGTACTAATTTTAGTCTCAATCTTCCCTTGGGAATGTTGTCAGGAAAGAGTAACAACATATGAATATTGTCAGGCCCCTACTTGAAAATGGATTTTCACAATGGACAGCATTCTCAGTATCATGCTGCTTTTCTTCCTTTTAAGCACATTTCTCTGGTTCAAGTTACTGGTAAACTGATAAGCATGCAAAGCAGATATAGGTCATGCTGCTCTTTGAAATCACCCACCAGCTTGCTCATGATTCTCATTTCGAGGATTCATTTAGCACAACCCTGTTTTCTAGAGCAGAATAGGCAATGCAACCATAAAGGTTCACTTTGTTTTAAAAATGTCCAAATAATCCATACCTTGCATGCCCCGAGACTCAGCACCACCTTCCCAACCAGCCCCTGAGCAAAGCAATTCTATACACACAAGGTCACGGCAACTTCTCTTGAGCAGGAGGTTTTCCTTTAAAAAAAAAATAAAAAAGAGCCCAGGAGCAGTCGAAAGCAAGCATCCACTTGTAGATGGCCATGGAATGTGGTCACTTTATCCTCTGAACATGAGGAAAGCAACATTCAGCAACCAGTGAAGTCCCTGTGACAGTGACAGAGCTTTCTCCTGGGCTGTAATCAATTACGATGCTTAAGAGCATTATGCTTTAGAGAGAAATAAATAAATAAAACAGCTCTTTCTCTCCCTCTTTCTTTTTAATATGGTGCCAGGGAGACCCAACCCGGACAAATAAATCAAAAGCCATCTTTGGCCAACTGTTCGTTTTAACAGAACACTTGTAAAATTGCTAAAGTAGAAATAAAATAGAAGAAGAGTAATCTGAAATACAACAGGGTTGTTCTTTCATCAGATCACAGGGCTTTAGCTCTCTTTTCCCCACGTCAAGAAAGATATTAATGTTTAAAAAAAAATTTTTTTTTTTTTTAAGTGCATTTGGAGCCTCTGAGCAAAGGCACAGGAGAAACAGCCCCGGACCATGTGGAGTATGTTCTTCCGATGTCTATATATAGCCACCACATTTCACAGGCACACACCACCCTGCACCCCATCCACATGCACACTGTAATCTCAGGCTTGCAGAAATCAGAATGCTGTGACGATGCCCTGAATCTCAGCAATCCACAAGAAAAGCCAAGAAGAGATGGTTTCCCGATTGAATGAAAAAGGCTGGTCCCGCCGTTGCAGCGCCTTGGCGGCAGGGCAGGCTCTGCCCAGCTCTCTGGAGTGTGAGCTGCATGGTTAATAATGACACAGGTTCCTGGGGTCAACCGCTTACCTTGGAATGCTGCAGCAGGAGGACCTGCTCGTCGAGCTGCTGTCGTTTGCCTTCTATTTCCGTCTGCCTCTTTCTTTTTTCCTTGAAAATAAAAAGAGAGAGAGAGAGAGAGAGAGAGAAAGAGAGAGAGGCTGTCAGAGTGGGTGGGTGTTGGCTCTAGGAATGTGAAGGCGGGGAGTGGGAGCAGGAGCGGCACACATCTGTGCAGACACTTCCAAGAGATGCTGGGCACACACGCAGCGTCACCTGCCCCACCGTTGCTGGGTGTGCTGCAGGCAGCAGCCTGCTCCTAACATGTCTGCGGTGGGCTCGACCAGTGGGAGAGATTCTCCTCACTCAGCCAGACTGCAACGATTTAATCCAGAAGAAAAGGCGGTTTCCACACACGCACACGAACACGCACACAGCCCTGTGCTGTGCAGTGTTAATTTGGAGACAAAGAATTAAAAATCTCAATCCAAAAGACAGAGGTTGTTACAAACTACAAACAGGAGAGAATTAAACAGGGGGTGGGGGACCCTAGGGTCAGATTTCTTTTAGAAAAATCATATACATAAATAATATGCTGCACTTTCAAATTTGGTAGGAGAGATTAGCCAGTGAGGCATAGCAAACAAAGCAAACGAGAGAAGTTATCTTTGATCTTTGCCTACAGGAGCCGTGGGGATAACATTTCATGGGGGCGGGGCTCCCTGAGGTTTTGGTAAGTATGAATCTGAAATCTGTCTGCATGGCTCCAATTCCCAGCCTTATACTTGCTACCTGTGTGACTTCTGATAAGTTCTTTTACCTCGCTGGGTCTCAGTCTTCTCCCACATCAAGTGGAGATAATAACTCTACTCAAGTCATATAGCTGGGATGTGGATTAAATGAGATGATACATGGAAAGGGACTAGAACAATGCCTGGCACACCTTAAGCACTCAATCATTGTTATTTGCTACTATTCCTACTGTCACACCTTTGCTTCTAGGGAAGTAATTCTTGCCTAGAAGCAGGTTTTAAAGAGATGCGTTTCCCTAGCATTCCCACATCCTTTCCACTAGAGCATATACTTCATTTTTTTTCTCCACCCTTCTCCAATGCAGACAACAAACATCACAGGAATGTGATTCGTAAGAATAGAAAGGCCTTCCCCTATGAGAGCTTGCTTGTTTATATTTGGCTTCTAACATGTACGGGGTGGTGGGGGGCGGTGGTTACTGAGACATATACACAGCACTGGACCATTTTCCTTTACTCACAGATGTAGGGAGAAACTTGTTAGAAAGGCATTACAGCATTGATCCTGGGGAAGACAACCATGCCAAAGTCTGGCGGCCCACTCCATGTAGATGGAAACTTTTCTTTTACAGAGCACCATGTCTCTGGGATGTGAATGCACTACAGCTATGCAAATCAGTGTCCTAATCGTGTGTGTTAAAGCCAAGGTTTTCCACGCAATGAATAGACTTTAAGAAATATTAGCTCTTTTTTTTTTTTGGTGGTGCTGGGGATTGAACCCAGGGCCTTGTGCATGTGAGGCAAGCACTCTACCAACTGAGCTATGTCCTCAGCCTGACATTTGCAGGTAAATGGATGGAGTTGGAGAATATCATGCTAAGTGAAGTAAGCCAATCTCCAAAAACCAAAGGCTGAATGTTCTCTCTGATAAGTGGATGCTGATCCATAATGGGGGGGGGGGGGTGGTACATGTGGGAAGAATGGAGGAACTCTGATTGGACAAAGGGGAGGGAGGGGAGGGGAGGGGGCATGGGGGCAGGAAAGATGGTGGAATGAGACGAACATCATTACTCTAGGTACAGTGTATGAATGCACATATGGTGCGACTCTGCATTGTGTAGAACCGGAGAAATGAAAAGTTGTGCTCCATTTGTGTACAATGAATCCAAACGCATTCTACTGTCATGTATAACTAATTAGAACAAATTTTAAAAACTGCAAAACAACAATAACAAAAAAGAAATATTAGCTCATAATCTTTTTTTTTTTTTTTTTTTTTTTTTTTACTGGGGATTGAATTCAGGGGCACTTGACCACTGGGCCACATCCCCAGCCCTTTTTTGTATTTTTTTAATTTAGAGACAGGGTCTCACTGAGTTCAATCTAAGTGCCTCACCATTGCTGAGGCTGGCTTTGAACTTGCGATCCTCCTGCCTCAGCCTCCCAAGTGCTGGGATTACAGGCGTGTGCCACCGTGCCCGGATAGCTCATAATCCTGAGTCACTAGAATATAATACCTAAGTCAGGGAGAGAATCTCCCTGCCAAAGTGAGACCCGTGACTATTTTAGGAACTTACCATTCACCAAGGGACTCCAACCAGTGGTGCATAATTGATGTTATTGCAGAACATGTCCAAGAGCAGACAATAATATGACAGTAGATGGGGAAAGTGAGGCCTAGTGGGAAGAGCCCACCTGACCAGCATCTCAGAGGCACCACATGATAAGGCAAGGATGTCCAGGGCCAGTTGCCATCGCCAGTGCCGGGAATTTCCAGATGGGTTTACTGGACCTTATCATTCATTGCTATTGACTATCAAGATATATAGTTTTCCTACATTTAAATCCAGAACAAGATATAGTATGTGATGGTACAAGATGCAGACCACAACTGTTGACTGAGTGCTAACTACACATCTTGTCACTTCCAAGCCTTTCCCTGGTGTTCCTACCTCCGTGCATTCACTCATTTGCAAAGTTCTCACCCCAGAGTTGCCCATCCTAATGGAGAACCTGAATGGGAAAAACATTACCAGCTGGACTCTGTAGCGGACCTGTACATGCTCAAGCAGTAGACTCATCAGGTCCAGGTGGATGTAGGTTGCAAGTTGGTCCTTTAAGAATAGGTAGAGTGTAGGTACTTGTCGATCAATGGGCAGCTCATTCCAGGCAAAGAGAATGATGTGAGCAAGAGTAGAAGTGTTATGCATGTTCCAGGAACAATGAGGAGGAAAATCTAACTGGGGGGATACAAAAGATTGGCTAAGACTAGGCCATTGATGGTTAGGCCAAGAAGTTTGGATTTTATTGTACAGACACTGTCCTATCTTTGTAAGGTTCTCAACGAGAGAATGATATGGTGAAATGGTATTTTAGGAACACTAATCTGGCATTGGTGTAAAAGAAGGATTAATAGGGGTTGGGATACTTTTCTTGTAGGCTGTATTAATATTTCCCCTAAGGAAGCAGCTAACTGGATTCAAGTTCAAAACTTAAAATTGAGTTGTCAACATACACAACCAGGCCACGCCATTACTATGTTCCCATCTCTGTTCTGACTGAGCGAGACCTTGGGTTTGGCATCAACAGCAGAAGAAGATTCTTTGGCTAGCTGAGTCCCTTCCACATTGATGGGGTTAGGTCCTGAAGCCGCTCCTAATTGGATAAGAGGTAAGATAGGCAATCAGCCTCTGTTCAGAATTAGGTACAAGTCAAATCATGGCCAGCTGAGTAGGACCCCATTAAGGGACACACCTTCGGTCCTTGACATTGGCTTGATGGATGGTTTTGGTCTGAGCTGTGCTCCTCACCTGGCTAGCCTGCTATTTCCTGGATTTCTCCTTCCCTTAACTAAGACAAACCCAGTGACGCTTGGGTCCTTCAGTCTCTCACCAGCTCCAGAGCTCTTGAGATTCTACCTCTGCTTTGAGGCCCAGGTCCCCATATTGAACTGCCAACTGTTCAGGGTCATTTTTCAGGGTCATCCCTCCAATTCAACACCTGCAATCGCTATCTCAGCCATCCCTCACTGGCTACCTTCAGGCCCATTTCTTTTTCTAAGTTCTTCATCTCAGCAAATGACCCTACTTATGTCAGATATCCGCCACCCTAGACATTCACCTTCTTGAAAGGCAGCGTCCGTTGATTCTGCTTGCTATTTTCCTCATCTTTTGCCTCCCCACTGCCCTAATATTCCCCTTTAATCTCCTCACCTGCCCATTTGAACTATTCCACATCAGGACTTTTTGTACCCCAATGAATTCAACTGCTTACATTTCATCTTCATCTGGATTACAGGAGGAGTTTCCTCACTTATCTTGCTTCTAAGCCTTGCTTTCTGTAAGCCATTTTCACACTACTTCCAGAGTGACTTTTCTTTCTTTTTTTTTTTTTTTTTTTTTTTTTTTTTTTTTTGGTACTGGGGATTGAACTCAGGGGTACTTGACTACTAGGCCACATCCCCAGCCCTTTTTTTGTATTTTATTAGAGACAGGGTCTCACTGAGTCACTAAGTGCCTCGCCATTGCTGAGGCTGGCTTTGAACTTGCGATCCTTCTGCCTCAGCATCCCAAGTGCTGGGATTACAGGCATGCGCCACTGCGCCCAGCTCAGAGTGACATTTTTTTTTTTTTTTTTTTTTTTTTTTTTTTTTTTTTTTTTTTTTTTGTGGTACCAGGGATTGAACTCAGGGGCACTCAACCACTGGGCCACATCCCCGGCCCTTTTTGTATTTTATTTAGAGACAGGGTCTCACTGAGTTGTTAAGTGCCTCGCTATTGCTGAGGCTGGCTTTGAACTCGCGATCCTCCTGCCTCAGCCTCCCAAAGTGCTGGGATTACAGGCATGCGCCACCGCGCCCGGCCCAGAGTGACATTTTTATATTTAAGTCTGACCACCTGCAGTCTTTGCCTAAAGCCCACAGTGTCTCCCCACTGCCTGTAATACAAAGAGCAATGGCCACTGAGGCTCCTATCACAGCCTCATCTCCAGCTGTGACCCCTGAGCCACGTGCTCCAACCTCAACAAGTGCTTGCAGTGTTCAGACTTGCTAGGCTGGCTCATGTCTTCCTGCCTTTACTCTTACTGCTTCCTCTAACAATAATGGATATCTCTTACTGCTTCATTTGACAAACACTATTCATCTTTGACAGCCCGGCTTAAACATCAATGAAGCTATAGTGACCACCTGTCAGTTTTGATCAACCCAGTCTTCCTTCCCCTGGGAACACTTTCACACTCACTATAAATGGCATTAGTGGGAATGCTAGTCATGGTCAGTCATGAACCAGTTTAGGCCCATCATACTACCTTATCTCTTTGCAATAGTGACTGCTCTAAGGAGAGGCTCAGTGACCCAAGTGGGACCAACAAGAGCTATTCTAGAGTCAGGCACATAAATATTTGGATTTAAAAAATTCTCCCTTCCCACGAGGATTAAGCTGAGATGATATACATCTGATTGGCAATTTTCCCAGCCACACAGAAAAAAAGAACCTATGTTGGAGAAAATATGGTCAACGCACAGAGAGAAGTAGAGTTTCAAGACAGAGAAAACAGGATCCTACTACATTGTTTGGGCCCAAGATCTAATCACGCATGAAGTTAGTTCCATCCCTCGGCTTCCTAAATTATCTATATTAATAAATATCCTTTTTGCTTGAACTAATTTGACTAACATCTGTATCACTTACAACTGAAAGCGTACTGTTAAATATTGAAGCCTTTTCTGTTCCTTCCAAAGGGAACTCCACACTCCCTCCTTTCTCCCTGCTTCACATGGGCTATAGATTTTCCACATTAGTATCTTGAGTACTTCATACACTTAGACATCTTCTCCATCAACTAAACTATAGGCTCTTGGAGGGCTAGAATCTGGGCTAATACATCTCTAAAGCCTAGAGAGAATACTGTATGATGAACACATGTGTATTTCTTTTTTCTTTTTTTTTTTTTTTTTAAATATTTATTTACTTTAGTTGTACACAATGCAATGCTTTTTATGTTTACGTGGTGCTGAGGATCGAACCCGGGCTGCGCACGTGCGAGGCGAGCGCTCTGCCGCTGGGCCACAACCCCAGCCCCCATTCTTTTTTCTTTTTTTTAAATATTTTTTAGTTGTTGATGGACCTTTATTTATTTTTTATGTGGTGCTGAGACTCGAACCCAGTGCCTCACATATGCTAGGCAAGCACTGTTCCACTGAGCTACAACCCCAGCCCGACACATGTGTATTTCTGAAGGAAGGACCTATCTTCTGATGGTGTGTGTTTGTCTATATCCCTCTTTCAAATGCATTATCAGTCTACACTCGTGATCTCAATGGTAGCAAAACATATTATTGAAAACACATTTAGCCATCTGTCCATAAAACCAGAAGAGTCCTCATGATGAAGACATTAGCCAACATGGAACAGACAGATCACCGTTGCTATACATATGAGAAAAGAGTTGGAAAAGCTACTTGTGGGGGAAAAAAATCATGGAAAGTTCACTGTGGGACAAAAGGTAGGGGAAGTGGAAATTCTAGGGGAGAGTATAAGGAGCTGACAGTAGCAAACCACTGGGAGGGGGAACACTTCCCTCAAGAGACATCTGGAATGAGGTGATCTCAATCCATTAGAAAGGTTTCCAGATCCCTCCACCATCTGGGAGGCCTAGCAAGCCACTCTCGTTGTCTTTCTGTAAATCATGTATTTTCCTGGCAAGCATTTTCTGGAAGCATTGCAACACTATATACACTATAAACCCTGCAAACTATTAGTATAGTAAGGAGCAAATGCTGTTCAGATGGTTTTAAAACTATAATGGAAGACAGGTATGCCAGGGGTTCAGGGAGCTGCCTCCACCTTTGGGCTGGTGAGACTCCCTCCCCTGCTGTCACCTGGGCATTGGGGTGAGATGGGGTTGGCTCCAGCTGAGTTTGTGAGAAAATGGTAGAGCGGGGAAGAGGCTAAGCAGAGAAGGCAAAAAGAGACAGAAAAGTGGCTTTTCCTTTCATTCCTAAAGCTCCATTCCTACCTGAGCTGATACCTAGGGTCCCAGGGCATAGCAGACAGCAGGAACCAGAAGACTCTACTCCAGGTACTCTTTGCCATCAAGAGCTCAGAATTTAGGTAAGAGGAGGAAAAAGAAAATACATGAAATGGTAAATGCTGCCATCTTTCTTCTTCCTGTTGCTGGATGAAGAGAAGTCTACTTTGACTCTGCCCAGGGTGAACTAGAAGGGACTGACTGTGTGCCCCTCCCCAACGTACTGCTATTTTCAATGACTTTCTACCAGCTAGTTCCTAGGCTTTTGCAAAACAGAATCAGAGAAAGAGGGAAGAACACTGAAAAACCACAAGAAACAGGCCAATTTAAATAGTTTGCACTTGGTTTTTTTTTTTTTTTTTTTTGGTACCGGGGATTGAACTCAGAGGCACTTGACCACTGGGCCACATCTCCAGACCTTTTTTTGTATTTTACTAGAGACAGGGTCTCACTGAGTTGCTAAGTGCCTCGCCATTGCTGAGGCTGGCTTTGAACTTGCGATCCTCCTGCCTCAGCCTCCCAAGTGCTGGGATTACAGGCATGCGCCACTGCGCCCGGCTTAAATAGTTTGCACTTGGAAAGGGAATGGGGGAGGGCAGAGAGGAGAGAAAAGAAAGGAAGGTATGAAAAAGCAAAGAACCAAAAGGGTGTGGAGATAGTCTGAAGTTCAAGAGTGAAACCTGACAGGCTGAGAGATGAAGATTAAAAGATCAGGGAGACAGAACCTTAGGTATTTTTCTGTGATTAACGAAATGCACCTCCTCTGATGTTGTCCAGAAGAATCCAGGAAGGACACTGGGATGGCTTTTTGCCAACTAGACCTTGTTCCTCTGTGACTTCTTGCTACAACTGGATCACTAGGGCACCCAGGTTTTATATAGGTTATGCTAACGCATGAAGTGACATTTTGAGAATTAAATGATACAAAACCAACTTGCAAACATGGACCCAAGGAGCTTTATCTATTAAAGAGTCAGAACATCATCTCAGTCATGGTTGAATTATAATTACCTGTTTAATGCTGCTGCAGAGTCAGAGCTATTTATATCTGAGGACAGAAAAGGAGGGTGTGTCATCTGAAAATGGAGAAGCAGGGTGATCAAGCATAGAAAAATCCAGCAGGTGCCCACACGGCTTAGTCCAGCTGCCTGTCCAGTTATCAGTGAACGTTGAGTTTGCTCGGCAGACGTGTCCCTATCATTTATCTCATCTCAGTGCCATTAGGCATTAAAACACACTCTCCTGGCTCTAAAGTCAAGGTCACCACTCATGATCCTGAATATAGTCAGGCTTCCCAAGCAGCTAGCTAAACAGAGAAGTGGCACTTGTCACGCCCCCCACAATGTCCATCCAGTGTGAAATGACACTTGGGTTTGCAGATGAGTATAGTAAAAGCTGAGTTCGTACGTGATTTTCTGATCCCACACAACTAAAGACTAGCACCCTGAGCCAGTTTAAATGGAAACCTTAAAAGGCCTGGCCAGCAGAAGTGAGCTGGATTTCCTACAATCACACCTTTCTCCTGAGCCATGCAACCACTCAGCCTGCACCATTACCATGTGGATAAATCTACACCTATTCATTTCTCTTGGCTTAGTTTTTTTTAATTAATTTATTCTTTTTTTTTTTTTTGGTACTGGGGATTGAACTCAGGGGCACTCAACCACTGGGCCACATCCCCAGCCCTTTTTTGTATTTTATTAGACACAGGGTCTCACTGAGTTGCTAAGTGCCTCGCCATTGCTGAGACTGGCTTTGAACTCGTGATCCTCCTGCCTCAGCCTCCCAAGTGCTGGATTACAGGCGTGCGCCACCGCGCCTGACTTAATTTATTCATTTTAACTAGGTATATACGATAGCAGAATGCATTTTGATTCATTGTACACAATTTCAGCACAACTTTTCATTTCAGTGGTTGTACACGATGTAGCATCACGCCACACGTGCAGTCATACAGGTACCTAGGGTAATGACATCCATCTCATTCTACCATCTTTCCTGTCCCCATGCACCCTCCCAACCCTCCTTCCCTTTTGCCCAATCACAGTTGCTCCATTTATTCCATGCCTCCCCCTCCCCATTATGGGTCAGCATCCATTTATCAGAGAGATCATTCAGCCTTTGGTTTGGGGGATTGGCTTACTTCACTTAGCATGATATTCTCCACCTTCATCCATTTACCTCCAAATGCCATAATTTAATTCTCTTTTAAGGCTGAGTAATATTCCATTGTGTATATACACCACAGTTTCTGTATCTATTAATCTACTGAGGGGCATCTAGGTTGCTTCCACAGTTTAGCTATTGTGAATTGAGCTGCTATGACCACAGATGTGGCTGCGTTACTATAGTATGCTGATTTTAAGTCCTTTGCGTATAGACTGGGGAGTGGGATAGCTGGGTCAAATGGTGGTTCCATTACAAGTTTTCTAAAGAATCTCCATACTGCTTTCCAGATTGGTTGCACCAATTTGCAGTCCCACCAGCAATGTATGAGTGTGTCTTGGCTTAGTGTTGACCAGCCATTTCCATTTATTTACTCAACTTCTCTTTTATCCCACGTATTCTGAGCTTGAGCTTGCCATCTGTTGGTAAATGAGGGAACTGCCTTCTTTGTTTCACTTTAAATGGAAATTATAAGGTCAAGAGAAGGCTTTTAAATAGACAAAGAAGACATCAATTAGTTCAGAGGAGATTAGGTGCATTCAGGGTGGTATGGCCTTTGACGACAACAATTAGTTCAAACTTTAAAACTGACTTTTTAAAATTTATTTATTTAGTTGTAGATGAACATACGATATCTTTATTTTTTTAAATATTTATTTATTTGCTTTAGTTGTACACAATGCAATGCATTTATGTTTATGTGGTGCTGAGGATCAAACCAGGGCCATGCACATGCTAGGCGAGCGCTCTACTGCTGAGCCACAACCCCATCCCTCTTTATTTTTTTTAATGTGGTGCTGAGGATCAAACCCAGTGCCTCACACATGCAAGGCAAGCATTTTACCATTGAGCTACAGCCCCAACCCTAAAACTGACTTTTGAAAGGGTACTTTAACACTTAAAATTTTAGTAAATACCATGTAGAGGTTCCATGCAACACTGTTAGTAATTAAAAAAACAAAACAAAAAAAAACAGTTACTATATGTAGCTTATTAATGCCAAGCCAAATATACAAGATGTCAGAGTTTTAGTTTAAGGCCCTTAGCAGACACTTCATAGACCATATGGATTAGATCTGAAGTCTACTTGGTAAGTTCTGTTCACAGTGTTACTCTTTAAGTAAGTATCAAACCACATGGCTGTACTTTTGCTTTCCTGGTCCTAACATCAAATTCTTTGCCACAAGGGCTTCCTTTACTGTCCTCTCTAAACACTGAAAAGGAAAGTGGTCTAATACAGTCTGATGAGGAGGTAATATCTGCTATGACATCATATTGATAAACACTTACTGATGAAAAAATGAGGGGCTGGGGTTGTGGCACAGTGGTGGAGCGTTCGCCTAGCGCATCCGTGGCCCAGGTTTGATCCTCAACACCACGTAAACAAATGCATTGCATTGTGTACAACTAAAGCAAATAAATAAATATTTAAAAAAAAATGAAGCACCTTCCATCCAGGTAGGGAGAATGGCAGAGAATTCCAAGGAAGTCCCAAATGCCAGAAGTCACCATTCAATTCAGCCACAGCATGTAATCAGCACACCACCTGCTCCCATGAAGGCTCCTGAGCACTGACCTGAGGTCAAGAGATCTGACTTCAGACAGAGGCTCTGCCACTACCCCCCAGGGTGACTTGGATGAGAACCTTGTTTCTGGGCCTTGAGTTTCCCACCTGAGCAATGAGCAGGTTGCACCCACTCAGCCCTAAGATTCCTCCCAGCTCTTGCACTCTACGAGGCCATGGAGAACACAATGTCACCTGTCCTGTATGGTCACAGATGTCCTTCCTCACCTATCAAGTACCTGTGATACCAGCAAGCATTCACACAGTACTTATTGTGTGCCAGGCAATGTCCTGAGTCGTTTATAAACTGATTCTTTTCATCTTCCCAACAACAAAGTTAGCTTCTATCTTTATCCTCACTTCAAAGAGAAGAAACCAAGGGAGATAACCATACAGGGTCACATGACTAATGAATGTGAGGCAGAATTGTAACCCTACATGGAATATGGAAACTGAAATATCTTGGGATGCCACTGCCGGGCTGAAACAAGGGACAACAGAGATGGCATCAAGCACATCACCTGGTAGAGGGCAGGGATGCAGTAAATAAAGCTGTTTCCTTTGTATCTAGCACCCTGGTTTTGGCTTAGGATTTTGACGGCACACTGCAATTTATTCCTGGAACCAAAATTCAGTTTTCTAGTGGTCAAACCTAAGAATAGCAATGACAATGGTGATAAAAACCATAATAGTACAGCCATCCTTCCATATAGGTGGGGTCTACATCCTTGGATCCCGCCAACCACAGACTGAAAATATTTAGGAGAAAAATTGTGTCTGAACTGAACAAGCATAGATCTTTTTCTCTTGCCATTATTCCCTAAACAATATAGTATAACAACTGTTTACATAGCATTAACATTGTACTAGATATTGTAAGTCATCTAGAACCTATTTAAAGTATACTGGAGGGTGTACATAGGTTGTATGCAAATAGTAAGCCACTTTATATAAGAAAATTTAACACCCATAGATTTTGGTATCTGCAGGGGTCCAGGAACCAATACCCTTAGACGCTGTATAATCACGGCAATTAAATTTATTGATCTTGTGATGTGTTGGGCATTATAATAAGGACTTCCTTTCAGCTTTTCACCTTAACCTTTTAACACTTTGAGATATC
Source organism: Tamias sibiricus (assembly GCA_025594165.1). Taxonomy (NCBI): domain Eukaryota; kingdom Metazoa; phylum Chordata; class Mammalia; order Rodentia; family Sciuridae; genus Tamias; species Tamias sibiricus. Next base: position 197,171,739 of record CM046657.1, on the reverse strand, counting down.
TTTAATGTAAAACCCCAAAGCTTAGCTAGAATAAGTCAAGTGCCCAAGGTCATAAGCTAAGAAGTGGCCAAACATTCCGGGCGTGGTGGCACACGCCTGTAATCCCAGCACTTGGGAGGCTGAGGCAGGAGGATCGTGAGTTCAAAGCCAGCCTCAGCAATGGGGAGGCACTTAGCAACTCAGTGAGATCCTGTCTCTAAATAAAATACAAAAAAGGGCTGGGGATGTGGCCCAGTGGTCGAGTGCCCCTGAGTTCAATCCTGTTACCAAAAATAAATAAATAAATAAATAAATAAATAAATAAAAAATAAATAAAAGAAGTGGCCAAACAGGATCTGAAAGGTGAACAGCCTGGCCGTCCAGCACTTTCCTATGAACAGAGCCATGTGCGTGCTATTGACCTCTGTTTAGGTCTCAGAGTGGACTCTGCTCTGGACACAAGCAAATTACTGCAGCAACTCCACATTCACATGCCTTAAGCTTTCCAGAGCAAATGAGTTGTTGACAATACAAAACATTCTGATGTCAAACCCCACTCCCCCACCCCCCCCCCCCCCCGCCACAAGGCCTCTTACCACAATGGGGCCTCTTACCAAATCTGTGAGCATTTCCCAATTTCGAACAATAATAAGTCAAGGCTGTGGTGGAACCTTCAGCAATGCTTGGTGAACCAATATATTCATTTACTTTAATCCCTACAGGAGACATTTCCAGGGGATTCAGTGTCCTAATAAAGAGAGCAAATGCAAAATATTTCTCTTCCATTTGCAAGTTTCATCCAAAAGGGATTGCTGCAGATGGGGCAGCAGCTGGGAGGGCTGTCACTTGCCAAGAATAGAGGAGACTCTCTAAATCTGGGGTTTCTGGGTATCAGCAAAAATCTCCCTAAAACTAGATGACAGGAAGAGCAAGGGGCAGAGAGACCCTCTAAGCTGGCAGTCCTGTCTTAGGAAGATGTATAAATCTGGAGAAGTCTCAGGACAGGAAGTGGAGTGGGCCCTACACGGACCTCTCAGTGAGCCATGTTGTCACTGGCTCCTGGCAGATTCAGAGCAGCATGCCCTGAAACAGTGGAGGGGTTGGGCAGCTGGACATAGCTGTCCTGGTGTAGGACAAAACTGTGTGCACCAATGCATGATACTCAAAAGGTGACAAAGGAATGCAAACTCCCAGAAATGAGCACCTTTCTGGAGAGTACATGCCTTCTCTGCATTTTATCCATCATGTCCATCTGTCCTTCTTTCTTCCTTCCTTCCTTGCTTTTCTGTACCAGGGATTGAACCCAAGGGTGCTTTCCCATGCCATTTTTATTTTTTATTTCAGAGAGTCTCACTAAACTGCTTAGGGCCTCAATAAGTTGCTGAGGCTGGTTTTGCACTTGAGATCCTCCTGCCTCAGCCTCCCGAGCTGCTGGAATTACAGGCATGCACTACCACGCCCAGCACATTTGTGTTTCTTAGAGCCAGTATCTGATGATTTTGTGGTGTGTGTGTGTGTGTGTGTGTGTGTGTGTGTGTGTTGCTGGGGATTGAACCCAGGGCCTGATGAATATTTCTGATACAAATCCTTCTCCTTCTTTTTTAATACAGAAAGCATAAAGAAGGACATACCAAACTGGGCGGAGTGACACATGCCTGTAATCCCAGCGGCTCTGAAGCCTAAGGCAGCAAGATCATGAGTTCAAAGCCAGCTTCAGCAACTCAGCAAGGCCTTATGCAACTTATCCAGACCCTGTCTCTAAATAAAATATAAAAAAGGGGCTGGGGATGTGGCTTAGAGGTTAAGTACCTGTGGGTTAAATTCCCAGTTTAAAAAAAAAAAAAAAGAAAGAAAAGAAAGGGTATACCAATACAACAGTCCATAATATGCCCAGATAAATACAGTTAGCCCTGAAAAATATAAATGAAAGTAATAAACATACATGGTGAAAAAATTCACACAACACATGCAAAAAAATAAAATGCACAGTAGACTTGCACTCCACATTGTCCCTGGGCACAGTGATTCCCATTCGTTCTGTTTCCCACCAGGAAAGAAAAAATGAACACAGCAACGCGCTGTAGGCTGGTCTTTTTAAAGCACAGATCAGCTCTGCTGCTGGCCCTCTTCACTAGCAATGGGCTCAGAGGTTTCTCTGCTTTAGCACAGGAGCCCCCCCTCGTCCTAGCTGTGGCATGGAAGTTCACAGATGCATCTTAATTTCTCCCACGGTCCACTGCTAATTGATTATTTAGGTGGCTCCCACTGTTTTCTTTGTTATCATAAACAGGGAGGCACTGAATCTTGCCCTCCACACACCTTAGATGTACTTTTGTGACTATATCCAGAGGGTGAATTTCAAACAGGAGAACTGCTAAGTCAACAGATTTGAACATTTAAAACCTAATAGGGCCAAACTGCCCTCCACAAAACCTTTTGTGTGTGTGTGTGTGTGTGTGTGTGTGTGTGTATGTGTGTGTGTTTAAGATGTAATTCTGAGGAAAAAATAAAACTTGACCAACTAATAAGAGTTTTAACAGTGCTCGCCTTAGTTAGCCATAGCTTGAGGACCTAAGGGATTTTACATATATATTTTTTTTTTTGTACTAGGGATTGAACTCAGGGGCACTCGACCACTGGGTCACATCCCCAGCCCTTTTTTGTATTTTATTTAGAGACAGGGTCTCACTGAGTTGCTAAGTGCCTCGCCATTGCTGAAGCTGGCTTTGAACTCGCGATCCTCCTGCCTCAGCCTCCCAAGTGCTGGGATTACGGGGGTGTGCCACCGTGCCCGGCTAAGGGGATTATAAATAGAAGAAAATATCAACCACTTTGTTAATAACAGCAATTTTCTTAAAATGTACTTGGGTTATTGATCCTTATCATAGACAATTGCTTTGTCTTTTCAGGTTAAAAAAAAATGGTGATCGGCTACCTTATGAACAGAAGTCTAGCACGACTCCATTGGTTTTCCAGGAGAAATTGAATCTGCACCTCATTTCTTTGTGCTATTAATGTTAGCACGATCTCACAGCCAAGTTGTGCCCACTTGTCTATAGTAAAAAAAGCTTGTCCCTTCTGTTGTCACTGTCCTTCATGGTTTAAAAGGAGAAATGTTTCCATCCACCAAAATAACTTCTAGATGGACTCAGGCCACGTAGACAGTGAAAACAAGAGAAAATACAGTGATTATCTGATTTTAGGATAAGAAAGGACTCCAAAAACATAATGCATATAAAGAAATCCACAAAATCCAACTGGTAAACTTCATTACATAAAATTTAAAACTCTGGTTCTTTTTTGTTGTTGTTGTTTTTAATATTTATTTATTTGCTTTAGTTGTACACAATGCCTTTATTTTTACGTGGTGCTGAGGATCGAACCTGGGCCGCACAGGTGCTAGGCGAGCACTCTACCGCTGAGCCACAACCCCAGCCTCAAAACTCTGGTTCTTATGGTACCAACTAAACACTGCATGTCAGAGGCAAGTACCAACTTTGAAAAAATATTTGCAACATATATGTGAAAGGGCTAAGGCCTTAAGTAAGTAAAGATTCTTATCAATCATGTGATCTATAAAGAAAAATATGAATGGCTTGGATATAGCTTTAGAGCTGGGATATAGCTGAATTGGTAGAGTGCTTGCCTCACATGCACAAGGCCCTTGGTTCAATCCCCAGCAGCACAGAAACAAAGAGAAATATGAACACTTCAATACATAAAAAGAACAAAACATAAGGAAAACGCTCAATGTTTTTAATAACCAGGGAAATGTCAAATAAAAGCTGCAAAGCCACCCCCACAAGAAATGTGCACTCCTTCTGGGGACGGTGTGGGACAAAAAGACTTTTCTCTTTAATCCTTGACAGAATTTTAAGATCCACCTTTCTGGAAGGCTGTTTTAAAAGTTTTTGTTGACTTTATCATAAAGAATTCATCCAGAGAAAATTATCTTTGATATACTCAATGAATTATGTAAAAGAATATTCAATGCAGAGATCTATGCAATGCACAAAAATAATCTAATGGCAAATGAGTCTTTAAATAAGGTGGCATCTTATAAACCATCCCCAAACTTCTTTTTCCACTTGGGATAAAAATAAAAAACAAGCCCCTCCATGATCCCAGGGCTGCCTTTCCCAGGCACCTCCTCTTGTTCCTCTGTCCCCCTCCACTCCCCACAGCAGCCTTGGCTACTTTTTTAAGCCTAACAAGTTCATCCAGACTCTGGCTGTGCACCACTAGTCCTTCCACTTGGAATGCTCTGCCTGATTGTCACTGGTTGACTTCTTGTCACCAAGCTCAATGGCTTCCATTCTTCCCCTTCCATCCCCGTACACCCCTGTTTTATTTCCTTCATAGAACTTATCACCACCTGAAATTTTTTTCTCCCAGTCTTATTTGTTCACTGTCTCCTCACGGACAAAATGCCCACTCCACGTGAGGAGGGGCCACGTCCCTTGATCCTGGCTTTAACCCGCATGCTTAGAACCAAGCCTAACACATAATGGGCCTGAATAAGCAGTTATTGATGAATGAATGAATTAAAAGCAAATAAAACAATCATCCAAAATAAACTCTTTAAAAAGTCAACTATAGAACAGCATGCTCAGTATCATGGCATTTTTGTGAAAATTAAATATGAATATGTGTGTAATGCATATGCAGACAAATGCATGACAATGCCATAGCTCAGTTCTAGACAGATGCTAAATGTTAACAGATTATGTCTGGATGGTAGGATTTGGAGTGTTTTAAATCTTCTCTTTGTGTTCTTCTGTGTTTTCTAGTATTCCTACATGAACCCATCTTGTGATTGTAGGTTAACATGGGCAATATAATTTGCCAAGCTCAGATTAAACCACAGCCACCCAAACCACTCCTTAGATGCCCTGGTCCTCAGCATCCTCTGAGAGGGCAAAGTGGAAGCCAAGAGAAAACACCACCAGTGAGAGCTGTCATTGGCTATCAGGCTGTTCCCAAGAGACCAAGTAACAGGATCCTTTGCATATTTTTCGTTTAAACCTAAATAAAAAATGTTTTCTAATTCAGAATCCTCCACCGATGACTGCTTATCCTGAGCCCTTTCTCAATGTTGCTTCTTCCTGCCTTTTTCCTTACATGTCTTCTCTCTGGTCATTACCCAAGTCTAAGATGCACCCAGGGATGAGGAAGTGGCTGGAATATCTGCCAGCTGTGACCCTGGTGGTCCATCAGGGAACAAAAGAAAGGCATGGGTTCTCACTGGCCTACCCTTGGAAAGTCTCTAAGAGCAGCAAATTTCTAGCATAGACATATTTTTTGGATTATTATTATTTATTATTATTATTATTATTATATAATAAATATATATTATTTTTAATATTATTAAAATATTTTTAATATTATTTCATCGCCTAAGAAATAAGCAAGACTGAGATGGCTGCTGGTGTAGGGAAAGCTTGGCTGAGCTCTCCTCTTGTCCTGGAAGACTAAGGAAGAGCCTTCAGAGTTGTTCTCAGAGGGCCCACCTGGGATGGTCTAGCAGGAAGCTCTAGAGAAAGCCAGGATCACACCATGTTCAGAGAAGCCAAGTCCCAAACAGCAGAACTCAGCTTTGGGTTAAGTACAAGCATCAAATACAATCTTTAAAACTACAGTGTGGTGTTGGGTATATGGAGGGGGAAGTGTTTTTTTTCTTTATTCCTTACCGGAGGTGGTACAATCCTTCAGGAGGAAAATGTGGCCAAGTATATGACAAGAAATTGACTGCTAGGCATTTATTCTAACGGTGTGGGATTGTAGCTTTGAGAAATGTTTTTGCTCAATGATATTCCTGCAGCATTGGTTTTTAAAAAGGGAAAGTTAGCTAAGCATTCAACCATAGGTGTTTGGTTAAACTATAAATATCCACAATATTATGCAGTCATTTAAAATGATGCTGTAGAAGAAGAAATGAGACAGAAAGACATCTCCTGTAGCCAGTTTGAAAAGCAAAGAGCACGTGTGGTCATGATCTCACTTTATTATAAGAAAAATAACAGGCATGGGGGCTGGGGTTGTGGCTCAGCGGTAGAGCGCTTGCCTAGCACGTGTGCGGCCCGGGTTCCATCCTCAGCACCACGTAAAAACGCATTGTGTACAACTAAAAGCAAATAAATAAATATTAAAAAAAAAAGAATTAAAAAAGAATAACAGGCATGGACGAGAGTGGAAAGATGTACATGAAAATGTCAAAGGTTTTGTCACGAGCAATGTGACTCGCATCTCAATGTGTTATTAAACAGCATGATCCTCATCATGACCACAAAAAGGTGTGGGGGGCTTACAAGTGTCAGGCCCAGATCTGAACGCTTTACACAGTTACCTCATCCACGCTTGTCACAGCGTAGGAGGCAGCTTCTATTGTTCCCACGTTATAGATGAGGACACTGAGGCAGAGAGAGACTAAGTAACTTGCTCCAAAGTCCCCCAGTGGAACCATGGCTACCAGGTAGTCTCAATGTCAGCTGAGGTGGAAAATCACCACTGGCATGGGACAATCTCAAGCTGATAAGCATCTGCTCTTGCCTATGTCTGTCTGAACTCTTTCTTCATCAGCCTGAAATTGACTACTTGGCAAATTTTGTTAGATGACTCCGTACTGGGCCAATTTTCTATTTTTGTGTCTAAGTTCTGGCTTTCTATTTATTTATTTATTATTTTTATTTATTTTATTTTATTTTTGCACAAACATAATTCAAACCTGGCAGTGTGGCCTCTGAGGTTGCGATCGTAATCACTTTGTTTACTTATTCACAGGGAGCCAGGCAGAATGACGTCTTCAGTCATTTCCATTTTGCTGCCCGTGGCTACTGTTGGTTGCCACCATGTGCTACAGTGGCATTTTGGGGAAGTGAATCTCTACATAGTTTTTTACCCACTGATAGAGGTGACCCAGGTAGAGTACTCTGTCCTTTAATTTCAGGATGCAGCAGTTGGAGAAACCAGCAATGGCTGGCTGCTTTGGGAATTTACTTTTCTTGATCTCAGGGTCCAGGACTCTCAGAAGATAGCACAGGACTCCATTTACTGGTGTGAGTGCCATCATCACCACTGTCGCCCTGACTGTTACTCTGGTCCTGGTGAAGCTTAGGAGAAGCACTGTCTTTATAAGCAATGTCATCTCTATTGTCCACTCAAGGTAGGGACAGTCACTTCATGGTCTGCGTCTCTGCAGCATTCAGCCATGCTGGCCATCACTAGAGTCCCCAGGAAGTTTGTATTTCCCCCTCTGCTGGCTAGCCTCATGGACTGGACAAGCGTGTCCATCAGTACTGTCCAGGTCAGAGCAAGCAGCAAAGAGCCAATAAATAGGTCCTCATTCCACGAACTTCTCAGGTGGCAGAGACGAGTCCCCCTCCAGGAGGGAAGCTCTGGCCATGCTCTGAGCTTCATTCCTGCTCGCCTTCCTCTTGTGCGCACCGACTGCCCAATGGCAGTAAATCTTCTCCAATCTTCTTCCAGTCTTTTCCCGTGTTCCAGGTCCAAGTTTGGGTGAGCAAGAATTGTCAGGTGAGGATCTCCCACAGAGACTCTGGGCGTGTTGACGTGACGTGGAAATGCCTTATGAAACTTTACCTTGGGGATCGAGAAGAGGGAACTCCATGTTTTTTCTCATCATCCCCAAATGCTCCCTGCCCCTGAGGAGCTGCTAATTCAATTAATCACTTATTGGAGAGTCCCTAGCTCACAAGAGGGGATCAGACTCTGCTTCATAAGGACAAGCCACGAGTGCAGTTCTCTGCGTCTTCCTCTTGTACCTGTGCCACTGGAGCAGCGAGCGGAGCCAGGGGCTGTCCCACGTTGACCTTCTGCCCTCCCACCCAGCAGCTAACAGAGATCTGCCATGGGAGAGGCACGGCGGGTGGGCAGGCAGGTGGAGATCCTGGCTTAGGATAAAGTGAGTCTTTGCTATTCTCTGCTGTTATTCCCCAGGGGTCCCTCTCCAGGAAGCTTTCTAGAGTTATGGCTGCAACCCGGAGCAAGCTTCAAGACCGCTGGCTTTTAATGCTATGCAAGTGGTACCCTCACCCCACGACTTCTAACATCTGGCTTCCAGCCTCATCCAGTTCTTAACACGCCTGAGCTGGTTTGATACCTCCTCACCTTGACTTTAATTCTCTCCACGGCATATAACTTCAGGAGACCATTAAGATCACCTGAGGAACATTAAAAAGCACCACAGCGGGCCCCACCTGCAGAGATTTGACTCTCACTGGCCTGGCACTGGAGGCTGTAAATGCTACCAGGTAGTCTCAATGTCAGCTGAGGTGAAAAATCACCACTGGCATGGGACAATCTCGTGATCCAGGCTGATAAGCATCTGCCCTTGCTTATGTGTGTCTGAACTCTTTCTTCATCAGTCTGAAATTGACTATTTGGCAAATTTTGTTAGAAGACTCAGTACTGGGCCAGTCAAATTTTTATTTTTGTGTCTAAGCTCTGGCTTTTTATTTATTTGTTTATTTTTGCAATGCTGAGGACTGAACTCGGGGCCTCCTACATGCCAGGCAAGTGCTCTACCCTGGAGCTACACCCCCAGCCTAAGTCCTGGCCTTCTTTTCTCTTCAAAGTCCTGCTTGACAATGGAACTTAGACACAAAGGCATTGTCACCAAGCTCCTCCTGAGCTTGTTTGGGAGTGCCCAGGGGGGATGCTGCAGGAGTCCTCAACATTACAAAGGGTGTCTGATTTCTCTTCCTTTCCTTGAGCCTCCCTTTCTGAGGATTAGTTTACATTATGACTTACTACTCAGGTTGGGGGTGATAAACCAGGTTAGAGAGACAAGGTGGGGGAGGGGCTGGAAACACCATAAACAGGGGAAACCGAATCTGGCTTTGAATCACGGTAAACACGATTTGTTTAAATGCCTCAATGCTCTACTAAATTTCAAAACTCAGAAAAGACAATATTTAAGAAACAGTTCAGATTAGAGGAATACTAGAATGGCCAATGGGGAGGAAGGGGAAGGGAGGGGGCAAAAGGGTGAAGGAAAAAAAAAAGATGGTAGAATGAGATGGATATCATTACCCTAAATGCATGTATGAAGTCACGAATGGTGTGAATATACTTTGCATACAACCATAGATTTGTAAAAAAGTGCTCTATATGTGTGTAATATGAAATGTAATGTATTCTGCTGTCATTTATAACATCTTAGAATAAAAAATAATTTAAAAAAAGAATCCCCTTTAATATCAACAAGGGGTATATTGAAGAATTAAGTGTCCTCCTATGTTACAAATTATTTTTAAATGATTACATAGTAAATTGTAACCAAAAAAATTGAAAAAAAAAAAAAAAAAAAAGAAAGAAAGAAACAGTTCATCTCTCAGAATGGGCTTCTTCTATGCAACCTCCAAGGAGAAGACCTGGCGGGACCTGAGAAGACCAATAAGTACAGGCAAATGTGAGTCACAGACAGTAGATCCTGCAACCACCTCCAGAGCCTCAAGGAGCCCCTCTGGGTCTCCCTCTGCAGCTGATGACAACCTGAGACAGGGAGAAGAAACTGGTCCTACCATAGACCTGCGAGATCCAGGAGTCTCTGGGCTCACTCAGCCTCCCCGGGGCAGGAAAGCAGAAGGAGCAAAAGGAGCTTATCCCTGTCCTGGGCACCTTCTGTGATCTCGCCAGCATTTATTTCAGGCAAGTTCCCGATGAGGGTGAAGACTGAGAGCCCCTGCTAATATCTGACAAAGGTCTACTCTGGGGACAAGTTTAAAAGACAGGGCAAAGACGGGAAGTCAAAACCACGGCAGATGGCAGGCTTCCCCCACACGCTGTCAAGTACGAAACAACTTTTACAGTGTTTCTGAATCAGTTATTCCACCTGGATGAGCCACACATCATGCCCACATGGACACAAACCTTAAGCTCAGTACAGACTCAAAGAGTCCCATGGACACCTCCAAGGAGGCCTCTCTTTACCACAGTTGGATGGCCACTTCTTACGCCAGCCTATTTCCTTAGCCTCCATGAAGCCACAAGGGAATTGCATTTTAAAGGAATAAAGTACTTTGTGAAAACTTTCAGTCTCTCTCTGTCTCTCTCTCTCTCTCCTCAACCTCCCTCCATCATTTCCTTTCCCTCTGTCATCTCCTCTTCCAACATCATCTCCCCTTCTCCCTTCATCATCTCTCCTCTCCCTCCACCATCTCCTCTCCCTCTCCCTCCATCATCTTTCCCCCCTCCCTCTATCATCTCCTCTCCATCATCTTTCTCCCTCTTCCTCAATCATCTCTTCCCCTTCTCCTTCCACCATCTCCTCCCCCTCTCCCTCCACCATCTCCTCCCCCTCTCCCTCCACCATCTCCTTCCCCTCCCTCTGTCATCTCCTCCTCCTCTCCCTCCGCATCTCCTCTCCCTCTCCATCATCTCCTTCTCTCCCTCCATCATCTCCTCCCCCTTCCCTCCATCATCTCTCCATCATTTCCATTCTTTCTCCTCCCTCTCTCCTTCCTCCATCTCCCCCCTCTCCCTCCACCTCTCCCTCCCCTCCATCATCCTCTCCCCCTCCCTTCATCTTCTCCTCTTCCTCTTCCTCTCCCCCCACACCCTCCCTCTCTCTCTTCATGCCCTCTATCAGGAGTCCACATCTATTCTCTAGTCACAGGGGTTGGCAGGCTTATTCCATAAGTTCACATAGAACGTATTTCGGCTTTACAGTCTCTGTCACAATCACTCAGCTCTGTACATGAGTCAACTTCTTGTTCTGTCAACCTCTAACAGCTTGAGATCAGCCACAGGCCGTGCGTAGCCCTGGCTGCAGCTGCAGGCCCTATTACAGAGCATCATAAACTGACTGCCACCCCTCAGCTCTGCTATCGACATGGGCTCCAGGAGGCTGCAGTGTGGCCACTGAGGTGTGTGCGTGTGTGTGTGTGTGGTGTGTGTGTGTGTGTGTGCGTGTCTGGAGATGGTGGAGGCCCTGAGCAGGCACACATAGCTAAGTCACCAGGAAAGGAGACACGAGAAAAACCATCAAGACTCACAAGTCCTAAGTGACACTACATACTTCCTGCTCTATCACATGTGGCAGAGAAAGTATCTCCCCAGGGCCACTGCTCCTCATTCCCCACAGCCGAGAGCAGGGGGCGCTGGGTCAGAGCTGTAGTTTCAAAACACAGCCCCTAGCAACTCTGGCAAGTTCCTGGACATACCAGGGTCTCAGGTGGCAGATCTGTAAAAGAAGTTGAACAACAAAAAAGGGGTGATAGGATATTAAAAAGTGTCATCAGTACAGAGGCTTATCAGAGCAGGTTGGTGACACATGGGCAGGCATGTGCTGGTTTGTAGACCACTTACCATGCTGATTCAGGTGCATCATCCCCACTTAGCCAATTTACTTGATGGAACATGTGTATAAGCCAATGAGGGAAGAGAACAGAATCGGAGGATGAGGGGGGTGAAGTTTACAGTTTCTAGAACCAGGATCCTGAATCAATTTTTCACAAGGGAATATCAAATGGTGGCCCTGGAAGCTCTGGCAGGCTGTATCCCTTCCTGTGGCTACTATCACCAATGACCACGAACTGGTGGCCTAGAAGCAAAAGAAACCTGATTCCTCACAGTTCTGGAGGTCAGATGCCTGACATCAAGGTGTGGGCAGGACATTCCCTTTGAGGGTCCCAGGGGACAATTCCCTCCCTGCCTCTGCAAGCTCTGGTGGCAGCGTCACTCCAATCTCTGCCTCCTCCATGTCTGTCTGCGGAATCTCCCTGTGTGTCTCTCACCAGGACACTTGTCACTGGATTTAAGGCTCACCTGGATAATCCAGGATGTTCCCTGCATGTCAAGATCCCTAACTTCATGACATCTTCAAAAGACCCTTCTGAATAAGGTCACATTCACAGGTTCCAGGGATCTGACAAAGACATACCTTGGCAGGGAGGGGGAGGTTTTTTTTTTTTTTTTTTTTTTTTTTTCCTACCACAAACAAGTGGCACCAATGCAGCCACCTCCCCACTGGCCACATTGCTGGTGGAACTGAATGCCATCTGCGCAGTTAGATCATCAACCACAGAGCTTGTGGAAAATGGAAATCATCCAAATGCTGAAACGCTGTCCTGGCCAGCCCTCAACAGAGACTGTAACAGAAACAGAAAGAGCCTGTCTGATGCGCTCTGTGCTGACAAAACAGAGCACTGTGGAAGAAAGACAAGGACCCGTCTTGGCCCAGTGCATTTCTTCTTCCTGGAGGAGGAGGGAGTGGGAGGATGAGGAGGGAGGACTCTCACTGAGGGCTACGTGCACCTGGGATTGTCAGCTGTCACTTTAGAGTCTCACAGCTCCGGGAACATGGCTGCACGGTCCCTGTTTTGCAGATGAAGAAACTGAGGCTCATTAGGTTAGATTCCCTGGGGCACTGAGCAGGGAGCTGGTGGGGCTGGTATTTGCACCCAGCTCTGCCTGGCTCTGGGCCCACACCATGTCTTCCCCAAGGCCATGGCTTCAGGGGTATAGGATGATAGGGCCTGCTGCTCTCCACGCTCACTCCTGCATCCTAGGTCACAAAGATGGTGAGGGCTGATGTGGGGGACTCCTGCAGGAACCAAGCCACCAGAGACTCCCTTCATCATGCTGAGCCCTTGGCAGGGTAACTGCCCTACCCTCAAAAACCCTTTAGAATTATCTGGGGGACAGGCGTGACACCAATCTGCTTCCCACTTCCCTTCCTCTAGAGGCAGGTTCCTATTATTGCAGGCCCTAATCTTGGTGCCATGAGCTTCTCTTTTGGCCTGACCTGGTGACCTTCCCTGCCCAGGCTGGAATTCTCCACTGCTACTCTGCCCTTTCTGGGCAGCACCTCAGAGAGTGAGATGGGGAAGAACATGCTATCCCCCTGGGTTACTGCTTCTTCCATCTTCTCATCTTTAGCTCGAGATTTGAAAGCTACGAACCTGCTCCACCCAATCTAATGGACTCGCCCTGCCCCACCCCAGCCTGCTCTGTCACATCTATGCTTATTTTCTTTCTTTCTTTCTTTCTTTTTTTTTTTTTTTTTTTTTGTACTGGGGATTGAACTCAGGGGCACTCGTCCACTGAGCCACATCCCCAGCCCTTTTTTTGTATTTTATTAGAGACAGGGCCTCACTGAGTTGCTAAGTGCCTCACCATTGCTGAGGCTGGCTTTGAACTCTCGATCCTCCTGCCTCAGCCTCCACAGTCACTGGGAGTATGGGCATGCGCCACTGCGCCCAGCAATTTCTTTTTAGGTGCTATTCACAATCTGAAGTTATCTAGTTGATGTTTGCTGCTGTTAGTCCATCTCCTCTCTTTAGGATGGAACTTCCTGAGTCTGGGACGGTCTGACTGTCCTGCACTACGTCCTTAATTCCTGGAATGGTGTCTGGTGAATGGCAACCACTCAATAAATAAACGAGAGAATGAATGAATACAAACACACACCAGCGAGCAGTTTCCAGCCAAGAGCTGAGCCCAGCTGGCGCTCTCCCTGAGGTGACAGACCAGGTCCCCATTGAGATCTCAGAACACTGTTATTTCTGTGTTGCCTGGAAGCATTCCGCTGAGTGGGTTTTCTCTTTTTCCCCTGCACAGTCAGGGCCATCGTAGGACAGGCTGAATCCATATTGCCTCTGCAATTACACCAAGAAGCATAACGAAATCAGCAGAGTCTAGCCCATAAATCCTGAGAATCCCTGAGTCTAGTTAATCCAGTATTTTTTAGCAAGCCAAGCACTTCAGTGGTTGCCTCAGAGCAACTGGGGGAAGTGACTGCTCGCTCCGACATCGCTGAGGGTCTTCAGAGCAGCCTTGTGCCACTACCCAGGAGACAGAACCGAAAGAGACAGCCAAAGGCAGTGGCCAGCGGCTACCAGGCGTGCCTTTCAGGTGGGTGACCCGAGGGATCAGGTGGGAGGATGAAGAAGGGGTACAGCAGAGGAATCCTCAATGCACTTGCTAAGAGGCGCTGTAAGAGGCCCTGCAGGAGAGGAACACACGATCTAAGTGGGTATTTTATTCCAGTGGATGCTAGTTACCCCATGCTCAAGTCTGACCTCCTTAATTCCTCTCACTAGTACGCACGCGCGCACACACACACACACACACACATATGTACATACTTTTCCAGCATCTGATTTTGGGGAATGAGACCCCCATCTGTCACACAGGATCCTACAGCACAGGTGAGGCATGTCGGGAGAGTGATGGGCATGCCAATGTGACTTGTGCAGCCACAGGTGGGTACGGGAGTGCCCTGCTGCTGGAGTCACACAGCATGCAGCGAGCAGCAGGGCTGTGCAGGGGTGGGCCAGCACACCTACCAAGGACACAAGCCCATGTGCAGGAGCATGGACACAAGCTTGGCACTTCCGTTTTTATTTTTTAAACATTTATTTATTTGCTTTAGTTGTACACAATGCGTTTGTTTTTACATGGTGCTGAGGATCAAACCCAGGCTGCGTACGTGCTAGGCGAGCGCTCTACTGCTGAGCCACAACCCCCGCCCCAACATTTCCGTTTTTAAAGTACAGTTTTATTTTGGGATAATTTAAGGTTTACAAAAATGTTATAAAAAATCATACAAAAGTTAGTCAGGCGCGGTGGCGCACGCCTGTAATCCCAGTGGCTCGGGAGGCCTGAAATAGGAGGATCTTGAGTTCAAAACCAGCCTCAGCAAATAGCGAGGTGCTAAACAACTCAGTGAGACCCTGTCTCTAAGTAAAATACAAAACAGGGCTGGAGATGTGGCTCAGTGGTTGAGTGCCCCTGAGTTCAATCCCTGGTACTAAAAAAAAAAAAAAAAAAAAAAAAAAAAAAAACAAAAAAAAAAACATACAAAAGTTACCTAGCTTCCATTAATGCTAACATTTTCTACAACTATGCTGCCTTTGCCAGAATGGAGAGCTTAACATTGACACGGTCCTATTAATTAGATTATAGACTGGATTCTGCATTTTTTTTTTTCTCCCACAAATGTCCATTTTCCAACCCAGAATCCAATCCAGGACCCCATACTACATTTCTGTTTTGAAGATTTAGGATGGTATGCTCCCTCCGTTCCTTAGAAAGTGGATCTTGGAAACAGAAAATGGCTCTCAGATCAATGAGATATCAAGATTTCTTGCTTCCATGTTTAGTTTACTTTCTTTTCATAAAAAGTTCTTTGACCCATGTCTCAGTTTGCTTCTGTGTAAAATGGGGCTAGTCAAAGAACTTGCTTCACAGGATTGTTGTGAAAATTAAATGAAACAGTTCTGGAAAGTGCTTAGTGAAAGGCTGGGCAGACTCCCAGCTCAATAAATGTTAGCTACTGCAATCAGCTTTTATTAACAAGAGAATCATATCCTGTGTTTAGATTCACCAACAAATGGACAGGCTAGCGCTAGTTTGAGAAGTAGCCCCCAAATCTATAAGACTGTATTTTCTGTGTACAGCCAAAGAACTGGGTGTGGCTGCTGGGGTCACTAGCTACAGATTGGAATCCTGGCTTCTCCTTCTTGGCTGTGTTTGGTGGTAAGATGCCAGAGCTATGACAACTATG
Organism: Tamias sibiricus; assembly: GCA_025594165.1. NCBI lineage: Eukaryota > Metazoa > Chordata > Mammalia > Rodentia > Sciuridae > Tamias > Tamias sibiricus. The sequence continues at coordinate 197,156,231 of CM046657.1, read as the reverse complement.
TAGTGGTGACAGAAGAGGACCACTGATAGGCAGCCAGCTGGCCTCAACCTGCTCCCACATTTGTCTGGAGTTCAGTGTGAATGGCTGGGATGGGGCCAGACGTAGGCTAGTGCTGCCAGTCAGCTGTAGATGCACCTTGCTCTAGAAATCACATCAGCCCTCTCCTTTCATCAGAGAGGTCCATGTGAGTCCTGCCAATTCTATTCCAGGACAAAAGAGGATGCAAAGGAACATCTATTGAGAGTCCCTTGTGCCAGGCCCCGCATAGTGGTCTTCAATTATTGTCACACATCCCCATCCATAAACTATTTTAACCATATATACCCACCCACCCATATACGGAAACAGATAAATATAAGTACCATACATGTACTACATAACTAATGTGTATGTTAAAGAATTTGTACCAAGATGGAATAATTTGCAGGTGAAATAAACAATACATTATTTAAAACCAATAGAACTATCAATGAGAACACATGTGTCAAGTTCACACAGTCTTCTTGACAACTGGAGCTTCTTGGACCAACTTCCAGTCCACTATAATGAGCCTGTCTTTGCATTCACAGTTTGCTGGGGCTGACACAGAAACTTCTTCCCAGAGAGAAGTGTCAGCCCTGGCACTGACTGGTGTGTGTGGCCAGTGTTTATTTTAGCTTGGAGTTTTGGGTGGTGGCAGTGGTTTTGGGTTTTTGTAGGCGTGGTGACTACCATTTATTTATTTAAACTTATAAAGAATAGAAGTTTATTCAGCTCATGGTTCTAGAAGCTGGGAATTCCAAGAGCAGAGTGCTGGCAATTTTCTTGGTGTCTGGTGAGGGCCTTTCTCCTGGGTCATGACATGGCGGGGCGTCACAAGGAAACGCAGAGTCATTTATTTATTTTTAAGTAGGTAATGCAATTTTATTTTATTGAGATATAATTGTACATATTTACAGGGTACTATATGATAATTTGGGGGAGGGACACTGGGGCGGGAACCCAGGGTCTTGCACATGCTAGCCACACACTCCACCACTGAGCTAGACGCAGTCCCCAGGGTACACTATGACAATTCTATACACAGATGCACTGTGCAGTGATTAAGTCAGGGTAATATGCATTTCCATCTCCTCAACATAGAAATGTTAATCATTTCTATGGGTTGGGAGCTTCTGTACTCCCCTGGCTATTTTGGAATAGATCAGATTACTGCAGACTCGAGTTACCCCACTGTAGTGCAGAACCCCAGAGATCAATCCTCCTCCTGTCTTGATGCCCTTTTCCTGACCCCTCTGTTCCTCATTCTACCCCACTTCCCAATCTCTAGCGACCACTATTCCATTCTCTTCCATGACATTGATTTGTTCACTTTCCAACAGATGAGTGAGAACATATTTGTCCTCTGTACCTGGCCTATTTCATTTAACATGACATCCTCCAGTTCCAATCAGCTTGACACAAATGAGAGGACCTCGTTCTTTTTTATGGCTGAAGAATATTCCATTTCATACGTATCATTTTAGTTTTTTACCAGCTTCCAATTCTTGGATTCTGTGCAAACCCTTTCTGAGCCACTTCGATTTGGCAGGGTGTGTTCAATTTAGACTAGATAATACCTCTGTAAACCTGAATCTTCAATAAAACATCACAACATGCTGAAAATGAATGAATGAGAATAGAGCTATCAAGCCCTTTCAGTTCCAGGAAGCCCTTTTTTCTTTGTAAAAATGCTCAGAACATGTAGTGAGTGCACTGAAGAGGGACCAGAGTCCAACCATACATTAAATATTAGTAAAACTTAACTTATAATTAAAAAAAATAAAAATAAAAATAAAAATGCTACACTCCAAAGGACTGTGCTTTGCTCCCCCTGGAGGCCCGCAGTCCTCCTTGGACTATGTTGTAACAGGGCTCTAAATTGTTGCTACACCTCCATTGGTGAATGGATTATGATGGATAATCTTACATGTGAATGGGGGACTGCAGCCTGGAGGGTCTGTGCACGTTGCCCAGCAGGGAAGTTTCTAGTAGGGCTTAAACCGAGGCCTCCTAATGCCAGCTCCAGCCTCTGTTATTGAGTCCCCTCCTTTTGTTCGTTTACCTCTGCCAGCATGGCTCCTTCTTCTTGCCACCCATCAGGGCTCTTGAAAATAAGCACCAGCTTCCCAGAGGCCACAAGCTGAGCAGTGAAGCAGCCCCAGACACCATGGCACTGTGACATGGAGGAACCTAAGTAGAGACCCTAAGTAGACTTAAGTAGATAGTGACTATGCGACAGTATTTGCTCACCTCTGAGGAATTTGAGATCTGGGGAAATGGGACTGAAACCTAACCTGAATTTTTAAAAGGTATGAATTGAGCAAAAGACAGGTAAGACTCTGGGCATGCAGTGGTCAAGAATCCTGGCTCAAGCCGGGCGCAGTGGCGCACGCCTGTAATCCCAGCACTTGGGAGGCTGAGGCAGGAGGATCACGAGTTCAAAGACAGCCTCAGCAATGGCGAGGCACTTAGCAACTCAGTGAGACCCTGTGTCTAATAAAATACAAAAAAGGGCTGGGGATGTGGCCCAGTGGTCGAGTGCCCCTGAGTTTAATCCCTGGTACCAAAAAAAAAAAAAAAAAAAAAAAAAAGAATCCTGGCTCTAAGGGCTGGGGTGTAACCCAGAGGTACAGCACTTGCCCAGCCTGTGTGAGGCCCTGGGTTTGCTCCTCGGTATTGCAGTAAAAACAACACAAAACAAACAAAAAGAATCCCTCCTGTTTGGACAGACTGAATGCAAATCCCAGCTGTAACTTTCCTGACTATTGGTTGCTAAGCCTCAGTGTCACCAACTGCAAAATACCACCACGTGGGTGGCTGTGAGGACTTAGGAGGTCCCTCACAGTACCCAGCACAGCACCTGGCATATGTCACGATCCAGCAATCAGACCCGTTACCCCCACTGGCTCCCCAATGGCAGTGTTTCCAGGCATAACCCAGACATTCATCTGAACCCCTACACTGTAAATCGGGGCCTCAGGCTCCTCCCTTTGCTCCTCAAGGCAGCCCCCCCAAGGACCACACCCCACAAAGGATCAGCCTCAGACTCCCCACTTTGTACCTCAATACCTGCCAGTAACAAATCATCAGATTTACTTACTAAGGCAACCCTGCTAAGACTCTCACCCACACATCACTAGAAAGAACCTTTCCATTATAGAAAAAAAAAAAAAAAAGAGTCAAGAACAACAGAGTTGCTTCATACCTCTCTATAATGATTTCTTGCTATTGTGAAATGACTCTTCTTTACCTTTCTCTGATATTATGTCAACTTCATTTGTGTGTTAAAATATAGAAACCTCATACTCCATCGGCTATGGTTATGAGAAAAGGGCTCCTGGGAGGAGCTGCCCAGCAGAGTTACAGACTGAGGGTAAAAGGCGAGAGGGACAGAGGTCTGAAACCCAAGGGGCAGGGAGTTGGAAATGTGTCATAGCATTTACTTGTTTGTCACATGACTAGGGGACACCATTGGCATTTAGTGTTGGGAGGACAGAAATGCTAAATATCCTGCAATCTGTAGACCAGTCCTACACGGTGAAGAATTGTCTCACCACATAGACCAACACTCCCCACCGAATCATGCTTGGAAGATTCTTGGATGCATAGGCATCCCAGAGGCTGGGATGGGCCTTAGGTAGCTGATCACAGTGCTTTGTGACATCTTCGTTATGCATGGAAGCCCCTTTCTGAAAGGCACCCTCAGCCAGACTGCCTGTCACACCCCACATCCAGCCCGTCTTTGAACTCCAAGGCCATCCCAGTCATTGCAATACAGCAGGTGCTCAGAACCTGGCTGCAACTGATCTGTCTTTGTCTTTGGTGGCGTGGCTAGCTGGGCAATGGCTCTAGCATCAGGAAGACAAGAAGGCACCTGTCCCAAGAAGAGCAGGTGCTACAGAGATAAAAGGAAGTGGAAGGCCTATAGCAGTCCATTGTCAAGTTCAACTGTCGCCATCAGAGTTACTCTGAAATTGCTCAATGCATAATGGAGTGGTTCCGCTGGGATAAAGGAAATCTAGGGCTAGCAAAAACATTGGCACTCTTGCTGACAAATTTTCTAGATCAGAAATCTGTATTTTGTGAAAGTCTTTTAAGATGTTTGGATATTCTATTAAGGTATGGCAATTAAATTAAAAATGCGATTTCTAGGCATGCTTTTCTTCACTTTTAAAGTAATTTTAAAAATTGATTTTCATTGGTACATCATAATTACACATGACTATATTCATAAATGCACATAATTTGATCAATTTCATTCCCTCTCCTCCTCCCTCCTCCTGATCTATTTGCTCTACTCTACTGATCTCCCTTTTACTATTATTATTAATAACTAGTGTGTTATAATTTCATATACGTGTATATGAGCTTCATTGTGGTCTATTCATACACGGACATAGCATAATTTGAAAATTTCATGCCCTTCCTTCCTCCGTACCTTTCAATGTCCTTCCTCTACCCTATTCATCTTTCTTCTATTTTCATTAGCCTCCCCTTGTTTTCCTCTCTCCCCACCCAGCTTCTGCATATGAGAAAACATTCAACTCTTGATTTTCCGAGTCTGGCTTATTTCACTTAGCATGATATATTCTCCATGTCCATCCATTCACCAGCAAATGCCATAACTTTATTCTTCTTTATGGCTGAGTAAAGAAGAATGTGCATATTGTATATATCACTTTTTTTTTTAATCCATTTGTCTTTTGACAGGCACCTGAACTGGTTCCATAACTTGGCTATTGTGAATGATGCTTCAATAAATGTGGGTACCTCTATTGTATATGACTTTAGATCTTTTGGATAAATACCAAGGAGTGGGACAGCTGATTTATGTGGTGGTTCCATTCCTAGTCTTTTGAGGAATGTCTGTATTGCTTTCCAAAGCGGTTGTATTAATTTGCAGTCCACCAACAATGTATGAGAAGGTTTTTCTTTGGAAAATGGCAATCAACTTCAGATTAATGTTTGACAAGAAAGAGAGATTAATGTAACCCTCAAGACCAAAGTAAGAAAGTTGCAAAGAACCACTCACATCACTGAGTGCTTGGTATGAGCCTCACAGTGCTGTGACCTGACACGGATGGCTCATTTCCTCCTAGCAACACGGAATCCTTATGAGCCTGGTATGATTGCCATTGCTCCCACTTTACAGATAGTGAACCGAGGCTTAGAAAGTATATAACTTGACTATGTTCACATACTGGTAAGTGAACTCAGGCAGTGAGACTTGCCAAACCTTAGCCTGGAGCACCCTGGCACCTTCTGTGTGGTGGAAACTACCCCATGGCACAAGGTCACTCGGTGCTTGACCCCTCGAGAGGCTCTGGATCTTGCTTCTTGGTGCTCCCGGTCCTTTGCACCTGCTCAGCCCGCCAATGAGCCAGGCTTTCCCTTGTCACTAGTGGACGGGGGCCACTGGAATTGGAATGAAATGGAAGCGTCCGTCAGTATCCCCCAGCAGGAAATGTTTACTCTCTGGACAGTTGGCTGCAGGTTGTGACTTTAGAATTCATAAGGCTCTACTGCTTCAAAATAATTGGCTTTTTAAATTTAACTGACAGCTCAAGTTACCCAAAATGAGAAACTTTTAGATCATCGTTTTCTAGTCAGAAGAGAAAACAAAGCAAAGGACTAAATCAGCAATCAAAACAGAGTTCTATACTGACAAAGAGTTGGCTCACCAGAGAAATGGGCTGATTCCTTTAAGCATCATCAAGTTCAATATTTTCCATCAATTATCAAGGAGTGCCAGACATGCCAGTTACAATCAACCAAGTGGGGCCTGCATGATTCTGGACTTTGGTTCCTCAAGTGCGCCTCTCACTATTTTTTTTTTTTAATGTTTATTTATTTGTTTTAGTTGTACACAATGCCTTTATTTTTATGTGGTGCTAAGGATCGAACCCGGGCTGCACACGTGCGAGGCGAGCTCTCTACTGTTGAGCCACAACCCCAGCCCCCTCTTACTAGTTTTGAGGTAGCCTTATGGTAGAGTTGCAGGTGCATCACTAGTGAAATGGTGACAATGCACCGAGGACCATCCTGAGCATTAAACACAGCATATAGCATACGGCAGACTCCAAGATCCAGGCATTCTCCCTCTCCTTCCTCCCCCAAGGCCATTCTTCCAAACCAGGTTCAGAACTGCTGGCCCAGTCTTTTCAGTTAAAATTAAACAAACATACTCCATTCTGCTTCGTGAATGGAACCACTGCTTGGGCTAATGTCGTTCTTGCCTTTTTCTCAACAGCTCTTTTCTTCCTCTAACCCAGGCAGAGAAGGCAGGCATGAAAAGCCTCTGCTCAGCCTCACTTGGCAGCTTTAGGCCTAGATGAATGTGTTTTTTGATCAAACATCAGCGCCAGGTCCTGGTCTGGTGAACTGGGCAGATCCTCCCCAGCGCCCCCCAGTCCGCCATGCACACAGACAGCATGTCTACACAGTCTACACAGCCTGCCAACCTGAGAGTCTAGCTGGACCACAAATTTCATGTCTCTAAGAAAGTGGCATGTTTTCTAGTCGATGTGTAAGGTAAAATCAGTGGTAATCAAAAACACCCTCGAGAGTCCTCAAAATGTCCCTCAGGTACCCGACAGCTCTATCTCACAGGAAGTCCCCACAGCTATCTTTTTCTCCCACTACCACGTGGTCATCACTTCTTTTTTCATCATCAGGTAAGTAAAGCTGGCTGTGTTTAGAGGCCATGAAGTATGAAAGACAGATCTGCATCTTTTTTTTTTTGGGGGGGGGGGGGGGGGGGGGGTACCAGGGATTAAACTCAGGGGCACTCAACCACTGAGCCACATCCCCAGCCCTATTTTGTATTTTATTTAGAGATAGGGTCTCACTGAGTTGCTTAGTGCCTAGCTGTTGCTGAAGCTGGCTTTGAACTCACCATCTTCCTGCCTCAGCCTCCTGAGCTACTGGGATTATAGGCTTGCACCAACTGGCCTGGCCATGTCTGCATCTTTAAACACTAAAATCCTCAACAGCGGCCAAAAAGAGGTTTCCACAAATTCCTGAGTCTCCCTTCTTGTCCTTATTTGGGGCATATGCTCAGGAGGAGTCAACCCCACTATTTAAATAAATAGGCCACTCTTGCCCTTCTCTGTCTTGCTGGCCTTTGTTTTCTGTTTGTCTAACTGAATTCATTTATTTAATGCCTACATGATCAATAAATAATAAAAAAAAATTAAAAAAAAAAAAACAGAAACCCCACCTCAATTGTTATCTTGTACCCACAGAGATCAGGCGAGAGAGGATCCCTGAAGATCCTGAGTTACATTTGCCCACAGTCACCTAAGGGCCACAGTCTATGATCTTTGCTCCACCATGCTGGAGAAATAAATATATATAGCTTTCTCTGTCCTTAATGCCCTCACACCAACTGTAGGGAACTTTCACTATCTTTATATAAGTAAGCACTATTTCCTCTGTATGCCAGTTAACAGCTGTGAGCCAGAGCTGAAGTACAAAGCAAACTCCTAGGATATCAATAACTAAAGCATTATTAAATGAATCATATTTCTTTCACCTCCCTTGATAATTTGTCATTAAGGAGTCCATTCCCAGAAAATCTCTACACTCTATCCCCCACTTTTTGGCAAGGCCTTTTCAAGATCCATTTTCTGATTAGTAAATTGAGCTCCAATAAGGTCGGTATTTTCTGAAGACTCACTTTATTCCCTCCCATTCATAGATTCATATGCCGATATTATTCTTTCCCCTCTATAGGATCAGACACCCTAAACTCACTTGTTTATTCTAGCATCATGGTACTCACCATCTCTTGAGAAAAGCCAGCGTGTTATGTATCTGTGTAAACTTGTCTTCTTTCCAAAATTAATTCCCATTTTGTGAAATAATAGTGAAAGTCAAACAGACATCTCCGGCTAGTGGTACAGCTGCAGGCCAACAGAGTTGGCAACACACCCAGCATTTCTCTATTACAGAGAAATGATGTTGAAGCTAGACAGGGGAGCACTGCATTGTGAATGGATCACTTATTGACAGGACCACTTACTGGCACTGTCAATCGTGGACCAACATTTGATGAGTGAAAGAGAATGAGGCTGTACAATACTGCGCTGAGGCAAAGAGCTGCATGCGTGGTTAATCCTGACAGAGACACACGCCTCCTCCACATCCAGCACATAAACTCAAAAAACAGGAAAGCACGCATTTGGTCAACTCACATTTTAGAAAACTGGAGTGAGGTTATGATGCATCATGATGCATCTCCTTATTAATCAAGAGATAGCACACTAAGCTGCCACAACAAGGCAAAAAAGAAAGAAAGGAAAGGAAGGAAGGAAGGAAGGAAGGAAGGAAGGAAGGAAGGAAGGAAGGAAGGGAAGAAAGAAACAACCAGCACTTGGGAGGCTGAGGCAGGAGGATCGCAAGTTCAGAGCCAGCCTCAGCAATGGCGAGGCACTTAGCAACTCAGTGAGACCCTGTCTCTAATAAAATGCAAAAAAAGGGCTGGGGATGTGGCCCAGTGGTCGAGTGCCCCTGAGTTCAATCCCTGGTACAAAAAAAGAAAAAAGAAAGAAAGAAACAAAAACTGAACCTAGACACCAAGAAGAAAGACACCAATTCTGGCTTACTCAATTTCAGAGAGATAATCCAATTCAAATCCAGTAAATTCTCTGACCTCCATTTCTTCTTCTTCTTTTTAATGCAGGACACAGTATAGACCTCACAAGACTGAAGATTAGAGATGGCACATAAAGAACTTAACACACAGGTCAGCAGGTTCTCCATTCAGGTTGGTTCTACTCCTGCCCTGTATGGATTAGTTATCCAGTTATTTCTTACAACCTTTGGTCTTTCTAAATGAATCATATGATCTTTGTTTTAGTCAGCTTTTTCACTGCTACGACCAAAAGACCTGAAAAGAATAATGTAGAGAGGGAACAATTTATTTGGGGTTCAGAGCTTCAGAGGTCTCCGTCCACAGATGGCTGTTTTAGTCAGCTTTTTTGCTGCTGTGACTAAAAGATCTGACCCGAACAATTTTAGGAGGAGAGGTTTGTTAGAGGGCTCATGGTTTCAGAGAGCTTAGTCTGTAGAAGGCTAGCTCCATTCCTCAAGGCTCAAGGTGAGGCAGAACATCATGGTGGAAGAGTGTGGCAGAGGGAAGCAGCTCACATGGTGAGCAAGATGCAGAAGAGAGGGGGGGGTGGTCTCCACTTGCCTGATACAAATATATACCCCAAAGCTATGCCCCGAGTTCCCACCTCCTCCAGCCACACCCTACCTACCACTTCAGTTACCACTCTGTTAAGCCCTATTAGGGGATTAATTCCTGACTGGGTTAAGACTCTTACAACCCAATAATTTCTCCTGTGAACCTTCTTACATTGCCTCACAAGTGAGCTCTTGGGGGACTCCGCACATCTAAACCATAACAATGGCCAGCTCCCTTGCCCTGGGCCCAAGGTGAGGCAGAACATCACAGCCGAAGCAAAGAAGCAGAGAAAGAGCTCCCCCCCAAGGACAAAATATGAACCCCACAGGCACATCCCCAGTGGCCCACCTCTTCCAGCCACACCCTACCTGCCCACAGTTAGCACCCAGTTAACCCCCCATCAACGGATTAATACACTGATTGAGTTATGAGACCCTTAACCTATCAATGAATTAATGCACTGATTAGGTTAAGGCTCTCATAACCCAATCACTTCACCTCTAAATGTTCTAGTATTGTCTCACACATGAGCTTTTGGGGGACATCTCCTATCTAAACCATAACAATCTTTGAGGGCAGAAAACTTTTTCAGTTTTTGTTTTTAAATTGAACCTTAACATGCCACCACATAAAAAAAACAGCTATGGTGGGGTTGTTTGTTTGTTTGTTTGTTTGTTTTGGTTGTTTCAGTCGGCAATGAATTGAGCCCCAGGGGATACACCTTCACAATCCTGTTTCCCTTTGCGTGTGACCAGTCTGGGGTGGACATATGATTGGGTTGATGGAGGAGATGAAGGCCAAGTCCGCAGGGGACAGCATGGTTCTCGTTTGGTAGGCCATCATGGAGTCCAGCAACACATAGTTCTTCAAAGCACTGCAATTCTGATGCCCAACCAGGAGTGAGGATACATTTTCCAGACCAACCACTCCGGAGTTTCTCTGGTCATTACTCACTTTGGACATTTTATGTCCCACTTGCTCCTTTCCCTTTTGGAAGTTCCAGCTGTTTGCATGCATGTCACATAAGGCGAACTTTGTTACTGAATCGCAGCCAGACTTTTCAATAGGACTAATTAGAGTCCTTGGACTAATGAGCATCTACAGTAACAGGCCAATTTGAGTTCAGAAAGACCCTTCGGGTCTTGCTCAGTAGGTTACTCCAGCAACCTTTAATCGTGAGTAAACCTAGTATTTTATGGGATTGCTCATCGTTCATCAAAGCAAGGACTTGTATCTTTTATCTCAGTTCACAAGCAGTCAAGAGAAGCAAACCTTTGACAAGGCTGCATTTTGAGAATCACAGCACTAGAACACAATCGTGCTGTTTTTGAATCAATTATGCCCATTTACAAAAGATGTGAAAAATTACGTGGTCTCAACTTCAAACAGCCCCCACAGGAAGGCCAAGTGGAGCCACCGGGTTCCTCCCCTCTCCATGCTCACCCTCGCTGTACCTCAGGCAATTGTCTCACAGAAATTCACATCTTCAGCTTTCTCCAAATTCTCCCTTTTCTTCCAATTATTTCAGAGACATTGCCTTCCCTATCTCTGTTTTGCAAGGCAAAAACTCCAAATTATAAAGTAAACCGAAGTAATTATAACCATATAAAAAATGTATTTTTCCAGCATAATGATGCATAATAAAATTCCAGGGTCATTATCTTCTAAAACTCTTGAGGGGTCCAAGAATCCCATGGAGAATCTCAATGAGACACTTCAGTACCCGTTAGTGCCCGATTCAACATGTGCTCCACAAGCACTCACATTCGTAATAAAAAAAAAAATCACAAACAAAAGCAGAACTATCTTCAATTCAGTTTCAGAGTTCTGCTTAATTCCTTTGCTAGATTTGCAAGGCATCATTTTCCTAAGTTCTTTGGAAATGTTTGCTAATTCACCATGTGTTCAACAGATCACTGTGCACTGGCCTGGGAAGGTTCTGAGCCACAGGTCATCTAGAACCACAGATCATCATCTTCATTAGGAGAGGAGCATGCCACTTACATTCCCACCTTATCCTTCCTCAGGCTAGTGGCCTTGTACGCCATGACACAAGTATTTAAAACTGTGCTTCAAAAGCTTTGGAAGAATGTACAAATTGGAGCAAAAGAGTTCTTTTCGCTAAGACCATAATGCAAAAAGTATTCATGTGTATACAGCCCTCAAAATTCCCATTATCTCCCCGCAACACACAAAAATAATCCTGTCAGGAAATGGGCCAGCGCCTCCATTTTGGAGACCTTTTTCACGCTCTCTTTGGATTTCTTATAGTGCCAGGAGGTGCCAACCCTCCACAGTCCCACATCAGTGGGAACATCAGTCCCACAGCTGAGCAGCCCAACTGGGAGACGGTTCTTCAGGATCTTCAGCCACAAGTTACGACACCAGAGTTTCCATTGTATTCCCTCTAGAACCAGAGAGGCGGCACACCTGTCCCCTCTCTCCACCTGGCCTTTCAAGTAATTAAAAGCTGCCTCTGTGCCTTCTGGTTTAAATAGAAAATGAAGGCTCTGCCAGGATAGAGACTTGCCAAAGATATCAGAGTTCTCTATTGGAGGAGCCAGGACTGGAACCCATGTGTTCTGTTTAGGTCCAGGGCTGTTCCCACGAACCTTTTGAACCCTGCAGCTCATCAGAACCACATACTCCCATAAGAGTTCAGGTTAGGGGCCCCTGACCACCTCTGGTTAGACGTGGAGCCATGCAAAGGATTGGGGCCTATGGGCTGGAGGTGTGTCTGGTGTGCAGACCTAGGTATACTTCCACGCATGCCTTCCCTGCTCAAGATGTAGTCCCTTGTCTAGATGCTAACCTGCATACAGAAGAGTGACCTCCAGGAGCAATGCTGGAACAATATGACCCTGGCCTCTGGCCACAGTTGATTTGAAGGGAACCTGTAATGTGACTGGGCTTGGAACATGGACATTAAGAAACTATGGGGCCGCCATATTGGATTGGTCCAATGCCAGAAAAGTAGAGGAAGCTGGGTAAAGAACGGGAGGGAAAGAGAGAAGGAAGGGAGGGGAGGGAACTATCAGAAAGATGAGTAGGGATATGAAATACAAAAAAAAAAAAAAAAAATCTACTGACACTTTGGTGTTTTCCTTAGGCCCAGTCACATTTGTTTCTGATTCTGGGAGACACTCCTGCACCCTTATAATAACCCTTTCCCTTTGCCTCGAGCCAGCTCAAGCTGGTCTTTATTTCTTAGAACCCCAGGCTCTTCACTAATACATTTCTCATGTCACATGCAACTCTAAGTCTGGTATTATTTTACCCTTCAAATCTGATTAGCTGCATGAGCAGGGGATGAATAAGAGAAAGGCACCCAGGTCTAGAAGGAAAAACATTAACTTATGAAAAACTTTTTTTTTTTCATTTTAAAAAATAAATAAAATGCCTTTGGTCCCAAAGTGCCTATTGTAAGCAATGGAATCTAAGGCATTTTATGTTTTTGACATGAGAAGCTCATTTTACAAAGGTCTCTGGGAGCCTGGTAAAGTAATATCCAGGCAGGAGACGAAGATAGAGCTGGCCTGAGACCCAGGGTGGGCACAAGAAAACTGTGTGGTTCCTGGAGCCACCAGTCCTTCACCAAACAGGAAATGCAGAGGAAGCATCACTGTCAATTTGTCAGGGTTATACAACATCCTACATCTATCCCAGGACATCTTTTCTTCCATATTATAAAGCCCAGGATGGCAGAAACCTGTCTTTTCCACCGCCCCTATGCCCACCACTTAGTACTTTATCTAACACACAATAAGAACTTAATGTTTATTGAATGAATGCATGAGAGAATAAGTAGAGTGACTTCTGCGGGATTCCTGGATGAGGTGGACCCCAGGAGCTGTTACAAAGGGTCTCTGTGGAGGAGGGGTGGTCCATTCATCCGACCAGATTATATGAATGCTCATTCATTCAGCCTTTTGAGGGAAATTATTAAGCACCTACTCTACTGGCTGAGATAACAGGTGGCCCCGCTGTGGGATGTACCTGGTCCCTCCCTGCAACTCCCAAGGCTGTCACCTCCCTTGAGGGTGATAGGATGTGGAAGTGGAATCCATGCCTGGCATGGGGACAGGGGAGCACTTTAAAAATGATGTGAAATGAGGAGACTGAAACACACCCATATCTTAGAGGGCAGGGTGGTATCTGATTCCGGGGCAGTGGGGAGCTAGCGGGAGGAGCCTCAGGCAGCGAGCTCTCAAGCCCAGCACACTGCTCTCAGGGAAACAGCCAGCGCCTCCGTGGCTGTGCGGGACACTGCATTTCTGTCATGAAGCCAGGACTTCAAAGCCGCTGGTGGTGCTGTGACAAGTGATGCTCAAAGAAAAAGGCCAGACCTGCTGCTTCAGTCCCTCCAATGGGTTCCTCCAGCGTCGACCACTGAAAGAGGCCCGGGCTGTCTTATGTCTTGGGCAGAAGATCTGCTCATGAGGCACGATTTAAATGCCAAAGGAGCAGCTAACATGCCCAGCCTCTGTGTGGCAAGTTGCTCCAGCGACTGTCCAGGGCTGGTGACCTCTTGACTAAGAAATACTGGAGTGGGACAGCATCTTCTTCTAAGGTTCCAAGAAACTTGGAGATCTGTTGGCCCTTAAGGATTTCATCTCCATTGCCCAGGGGCCTGGAGCTAGCAGTGGGCAGAAGGGGGCAGAAGGCCTTAAAACAATACAGCTGAGGTGGCAGACACACACACACACACACACACACACACACACACACACACACACACTCTCTCTCTCTCTAACTTCTCCTTTGGAAACTCTTCAGATTAAATATCCAGCAAGACTGAGGATTCAGATCACCATGGAAACTCCAACCATGTCTGTATATTTACTACCAGGTGGTAGCGGGAGGAGCCTCAGGCAGCGAGCTGAGGTAATAAATATACAAATTATCAAATAACCTTTAAAAGGGAGATTTCAACAAGGTGTAGTAAATTTGGCTAACTAAGGGTTACCCAAAAGACCAAAGTTCTTTTTCTCCACCTCTTCTAAATGTTCCACCCAGACCCTCTTGATTCATTTATTTATTTATTTATTAACATTTATTTATTTATTTTAGTTGTACACAACGCTTTTATTTGTACCGGGTGCTAAGGATCGAACCCAGGCTGCACACATGCTAGGCGAGCGCTTTACCGCTGAGCCACAACCCCAGCCCCTTGATTCATTTATGTAAGGTAGGCATATATGTGTAATTTTTCCTATCAGTCGTATTGACCTACTTTGCCATTTATAACTGCTACATATATACTCTGGATATGCCATATTTAACCATTTTTCTATTGAATTGTCCCAGCTTTTTTTTAATTAAAAAATTTTTCCTTCCACGGTTATTTTATTGGTACATTATAGCTGTACATAATGGAGGGATTTGTTGTTACATATTTGTACACGCACACAATATAACAATATAATTTAGTCAACGTTACTCCACAGCACTTCCTCCCTCCCTCCCCTTCTTCCACCCTGTTTCCCTTCCTCTATTCTACTGACTTCCCTTTGCTTTTCATGTGATCACCCCCCACCTTTCTTTTCCTTTTCCTCTCTATTGTCCACCAAACAGGGAAAACATATGACCACTGACTTTCTAAGCTTGGCTTATTTCTTTGACATAATATTCTCAAGTTCCATCCATTTTTCTGAAAATGACATCATTTCATTTTTCTTTATGGCTAAATAAAACTCCATTGTGTATATACACCACATTTTCTTTATCCATCCATCCACTGATGGACACCTAGGCTGGTTCCACAGTTTGGCTATTGTGAATTGTGCTGCTATAAACATGGGTATAAATGTATCCCTATAGCATGATGACTTTAATTCTTTAGGACAAATACTGAGCAGGTACAGGTGGGTCATGTAGTGGTTCCATGCTTAGTCTTTTGAGGAACGCCCACTGATTTCCATAGTGGTTGTATTAATTTACAATCCCACCCATTCTAAACTAAACTTTCTAGTGCAGGGTTTGTGTGTGTGTGTGTGTGTGTGTGTGTGTGCGCACGCGCGCGCGCGAGCACATATGTTCTCACTTCAATTTTAAGACTTTTAAAATTTTTGTTTGTTTGTTGATTGGCACTGGGAATTGAACTCATGGGTGTTTTTAACCACTAAGCCACATCCCAAGCCCTTTTTATTTATTTATTTTTATTTTGAGAACCTGAGATCCTCCTGTTTCAGACTCCACAATGGCTACCAATACAGGCAGTGGGCCACAATGACTGGCTCATTTGAACCTTTTAAAAGGCTTGTTTTTTTTTCTGGTGTTTGGTAGGACACCAAACAATCATGACAGTTAATTCCAATTCAGAGTGGTTGATCTCTCTCGATGCAGTGTGACAGAGAACGAAAAAAGGAAAAAGCAAAAAAAAAAAAAAAAAAAAAAAATTTAACACACATGACACCCACGTATGAGTCAGCTGTGATTCAGGAGAGAGTGAGCAAGCACTCCGGCCACTGGGAGGCTGGCAGAGTTCAATAAGGTGTAGTTCAATAAGGCCACTCCCTGAGTGGCCTTTCGCCCTGTGCTCCTGAAGGCGCAGATCTGTCCATGACAAGGTAAAAGACAGGAATGGGGATACAAGACCAGACTGACCAGATCATAATCTCATCTACCAACCTGAGAACATGGAAAACAGCCCTCACTCTTCCCACGTCTCCCAAACAACTAATGAGGTGTTATGGAAAATTGGCAGGTGCACCTGAAATCAATTTAGGTCTTTCAACTTCATTGCTTTCTTTCTTTCTTTGTCACTTTTCATCTGGATTGCACAAATGTGAAAGCCTTTTTGATATCTCCTTCACAGTAAAATGTTGAATGGGTTTATATATCTTGAAGAAAACTGGTTACAACTAAATACCTTAGAATTAAACTACATTGGATTCAGTGTTACAATCCAATGTTGATTTGCTCTTAAATAATGTGTCCTGCAAAATGCTCTGAAGGAATTTCCAACTTTGTAGAAAGCAGTCAAATATTTCAGCATTGGTAAAGAGTAAAGCATCTGTTTGCCTCTCAATTCTAAAGCAAAATCTTTTTTTTTTTTTTTTTTTTTTTAACTCTTTTTTTCTAATGGTAGGAGCCCTTCTCATATAAATCTTAGTTTCTTCCTTTGGCTGTTTATAACAATGAACTTATAATCTAAATGGCCACTTCCAGAGAAACTAAATATTCTTACAGCAGTACTGAATTTGGACTTCTCCATAGAGGCTCACAGAGAACATAAAGTGTACACCACACAGAATATAAAACTCAAGTTTTAATGATGCTATCTGGCTTGTCAATCTGGGTGTCCATTGGTACCTAAGTCTTATTTGAAAGTATGATGAAACAAAGTGTCATTTTGAGGTTTTTCTCAAAAGGACTATATGGTTAATATGGTTAATCAAAATTTCCCTTTTCTAAACATTTTTACTATGTACAAATACAGAAGACAATAAAATTATGTTTAGCTAAATGAGTTCCCAAGAAGCAAACTCCTTTACAACTATCACCCAATTAAAAATAAACAGAGGGCTGGGGCTGTAGCTCAGTGGCAGAGCTCTTGCCTAGCACATGTGAGGTACTGGGTTTGATCCTCAGCACCACATAAAAATAAACAAATAAAAATAAACAGAAATTGCCAGCCACTTCCAGAAGCCTCTCCATGTGCTCATGCCAACTCCAACCCCTCTCCCTCCACTTAAAAGCAACCACAGCCTGTTTCCAAATTGTGAATCTCTATAGCTTCTGTGGTTATGAGATGCTGTGATTCACAGCCATTATTTGCACCATTAAAGGACTGTGTAGTAAATAAACATTTTGAAAGGTTTACTTATGCCTTTTCTATTTTACTGCTACCCACATTTAATAAACACATCCATTTCGTGCATTCCTTAATACCTTGCCTTATTTAAAAAAAAAAAAAAATGTGTGTGGGATGAACACAGGTTAAATAATTTCTTACACTAGGGGGCGCCACATCCCTTATGTTCGCAGGCCACTGGGAAGATTGCATGTATGTAGTTCAGTTGTCAGTGTTTCTATGAATGAAGTCACAGAACACGTGGGAAACCCACTTAACTAATTTCTTTACCTTGTTGCATATCACAAAATGGTTCACAGGCTTAAATTCAGTCCCCAGAGGTTGCCAGAAGTCCTGGTGAGTGGCAGGTTCCAAGAGTGAACTTATATTTCAACAACTACTTTTCTACCAACAACCAATGTCCATGAAATTGAGGGATGGGGCCAAGAACATTTGGAACAGACAAAGGGGCCCTGTTTCCAAGTCTAAATGAAATACAGCTGGTTTACAGCTGCACCACCTTCTTTGCTGCATGTCAAGTCACAAAACAGAATGAAACTTTCAGTGGTCACCACTGTGATGCTGAGGAATTCTGAGCATCCCTGCAGTCTCCGAGGCCACCAACTACTTGCTTTCTGGATTTCATTTTTTGACCCATATACACTGTACAGCTCATCAGAGAGGCAAATCCCCACAAGCTGGTTTTATTTTATTTTTGCTTTGTTTTGTTTTTTTGCTTTTATTTTTTTCAAATTTTAAAAATCTGGGGAATAGAGCTATGAAGACATCTGAATTATTTAATTGCAGAGGTTTGGATGTTTCAGATTAAATTTGCTGCCTCTCTGATTCATAGCTACTTACATTTCTCTGGTCTGATAATCCTCAGCATAACAGGCAGGCTTGAAAGCTAAGCACTGTTAGAGCTAGAAGGGTGTCATGCATACGTATGGGGTACTTCTAGTTCAAAACTGGCCTCCGATCAGGCCAAAAGACCAGCAACTGTGCCCTAGTCTCAGTGAAACAGCCAGAGGAGTGCCAACTGGAATGTTTTCACATTTGAAGTGCCTACTGCAATCTAAATTTTAACCAAAGATTTATACGCTTAGCATGTATTGATTAGAGGAGTTTGTGGTGCATGTCATTTTATTCCTATCATTTTAGGGGCCTAAGATTTATTTGCTGAATTACTGACTTACTGATTTGGAAAATTCAATAGGGGTGAACAATTCTGGTTGGATACACCCTATAGGTTGTGTTGCTGTGTGGGGAAGCATTGGTACCACCTGCAGGAAAACTGGTACGTCCTTCACTCTACTGAACCTGCTTTTCCATTCTTACCCTGGCTGCCATGACCTTCCAGCTGGCAGAACTTTTCAAAACTTTTGAATTGCCCATGAGCAGCTTTCTGCATCATGGATCACTCCCATCCTGAAAAGTTCTTTCATCTTCACCCCCTGCTCTCCTTCTACCTCCCCTGACCCCCCATCTAGCTGCCTTCATGCCTTAAATGTGGGTTGACTTGGGGTTTTACATTCTCTCCCTGAATAGATTCATTCACTTCCATAGCTACAATTATTATCTGATGCAGTTTTTAAGTCCCCAAACCAGGTTCCCCTCTGGACTGAGGTCCCATACCCATATGTCCACTGGTCTACCGGGCATCTCAAATGTATTTCCAAAGGCATGAGGATCTCAACATGTCCAAACAAAACTGGTCATCTTTCCCTAAAATATGTTCCTTTTCCGTGTTTAACATCAGCCATCTCCTCATCTGTGCCAGAAACCTGGCTATCAACTTTATGCCTCCATATTTCTCGCCCTTTATTCAAGGGTACTAGGACCCATCCATTCAACCTCCTACCTATCACAACCAGGCTTCATCAACATCTCCACAGCCCCTCTCCTACGGAGCCTATCGCTCTCTACTTCTGGATCAGTATTAGAAGAATCACCTCTGAACAATCCTCCTGCCCATCCTTGATCTCTCCCAATTCAAATGACTTTCTCTGCCACAATGAAATTGCTCTTTCAAAAATGCGTATCCAACTAGATCACTTCTTGAGAGAGTCCCATCACCCACCGAGTAGAATCCACTCCCTAGCAGACACACAAGCCGTGGTCTACCTCTCCACCATCCTTGTTCACCATTCTTATCTCAGACCCTCAATCCAGTTACTGGGAACTTCTTACGAAGAAATATTGCCTAGTGGTTGACAGATGAGGCTTGGTATCAGAAAGACATGTATTCAAAATCAAGCTGCCACTTAGCAGTTTATTTCTATGGATAAGTACCCAACCCCTGGGAACACTGCATACTTCCCTCAGCTCAGGGTACCTATTGCCCTTCATCATCCTGGAAATCCTTTTAACTAGTCCATTTTCCCACTGGGCTGTCTTTGAATTCATAGACCACAGTAGGCTAACATTTGTTCAGCAAATGACCAAAGAAGAAAATGAATGAGTTCTTCCATGATAGGAGGCTTATTTTGTTCTAGAGCCAAACATTCCATCTTTGCCTCTGTTTGTTACGAGGTTCTGCAGACAGGTCATCCAGAGCCTTAGAACCCTTCCCAGAAACCTGTTCAGACTCATATAATGTGTCTAGACCTGCACTTGGATGATTCTAAATTTTCTTCACTGGAACATTTTAGTATTGACATTTGTGCACCAGGTGTACATTTCAGCACACCATGCATTTACACTTCCATACACGCAGGAAGGAGGCAGCACAGCAATGCAGAACCACGCAGACTTTTAGGTGTTGGTCCACATGTGCACCACGCATGGCCTATGCTTATCCACGATGTCCTAATGCCATGTTGGGAGCTTTGTGTTGTCGTCACCAAGGACACTCCAACCTCCCACTGCACGAGGTGGTGGGAGTCGGAAAATGAGTCAGCTCAGTACAAGTATTCACGCAAATCCAAGGGGCCAAAGGTAAGGTGAAAGTCAACTTCAGGGCCAAGAGTCCAGAATGCAGGAGTGAGTGATAAGCTGGCACCAAAGTAGGCTGGGAACAAACAAGGAGGGTCCAGGGACCATTATGAACCATCTTGTGGTGACATGGGTTATTTTTATCAGTTGGGGCACAGAGTATCAGGTATGTCACACTGCTCTGCAGATCTCACCTGGGACAGATTAGAAGAGCCAGGGTCCTGGTTCTTCCCAGGAGTTATGTGCCTCTTGAAAAGTCCAGGAGGCCCTGGAACAGCTCCCATGGCCCTGAGCCACTCTGCATGGCCTCCATACTCAGCTCTGCTCTAGGTCTCTCCTCCAGGTCCAGGGCTCTTGGTCCCTCCAGGTCCAGGCCCACAGCAAGCCCTCTCTCTATGCCACTCACCAACCCTACCTACTTAAATGGAGGGGGGAAATCCTGACTGAATGGTTTTAGGCATTAAAACAAGCAGCGTCAGCAATGAACCAAGCATGATGAACTAGGAAAAGAACAATGCAGCCAGAGTCTGTTCGGCACTGCTGTCAAGTGGAGTTGAAATCTGACCACTTAATTTATAGATGTGGTTCGCACATCTCACTGGCTTCTGAATTAGGCGAGTCCTGATCCGTGACAGCAAGCTGAGTGACGGGCCATCTTTTAGTGTTGTGGCGATCTCTTAGGTATTGACCAATCAAGCCACAGCAGCCACACAGTGGTTCTTCTTTCATTCCCTGTGGGAAAACTTCTGGGGAAATCTAGGTCATTGATAGCCTGCCATCTGAGTTACAGCAATGACCAATTTTTTAACTTGGCTTTATCTGATCTGCTCTGGAAAATATTTTCAGCCCCGACAGGGAGTCCTGTTAAATGGTGCAGACCTGCAATCATTTCTAAAAATCACTCAACCATCAAAGACTTGATTTGGCCTGATTAATCCTTGCTGACCTCACTTCATCTTGCAAGGCCAAGTCCTCTGTATCCCAACCAACCACAACAGCAGCCTTCCAGCTGAGCCTTGTATTGCATTTCTCCAAACCTTTTATCTCACGCTACTGAGGGCAAGGGTGCTATGATTTTCACATCAAGGATGAAGGAGACCCAAGCACAGGAAGTTTACATAGTATGGTAGTGATGCTACTGGATTAGGATGAAGACTTTCAGCCCAGTAGAGCCCTCTGCCTCTCACGACACTAATGTGGCTTGCACACCTGCCCTAGGGAAGAATAAAGATGCTGACAGAAAGACCTGGGCTTGCCCCGCAGCCTGTCCTGGTTCACATGAAACCTGGACAAGGGGGCTCCGGGTGAACTAAACATGGATTTTGCCAAGGATAAAATAAATGGTGTGCTGGTATTTAGGACTTCCCTCTGCACTGTAGGAAGACAGCAGATGTTTCTTCTCTGCCCCTCCTCGTTTCCTCTGCCCCTGCCTTTCCCTGATCCTGTAGCTAGGTCCATCCATTGGGCTCAGTCCTACCCAATCCCTGAGCCAGCCCAGACTATAGTAGGAAGTGCCCGCAACAAAATGACCAACTCAAATTCTTCCCTTTTACCTAAGCTACTTCTGCCATAAACGAACCCAGACTCAGACCTGAGAACTCAGGAGGAAAGGTCAGGATTCCATGCTGCCATAGTTAATGCTGAATGTCCCCTAAAGGCCCACGTGCTGAAGGCTTGGTCCCCAAGGAGGCACTACTGGGAGGTTTTGGAACCTTTAGGAGCTGGGCCCTGTTGGGAGGTCCTAAGGCCATTGAAGACATGTCCCCCAGAGGAATTTGAGGACCCAGGCCCCTTCTTCATCCCCTTTTGCTTCCTAGCCACTGGGTGAGCAATTTTGCTCTTGTGCCAGTTGCTCTTTTCCATGACGTCACCATGATGCTCCACCACAGACCTAAAGCAACAGGGCCAATCCATCATGGACAGAAACCTCCAAAACTGAACCAAAATAAACCTTTTCTCTTAATAAGTTAATTGTCTTAGGTATATCATTATAGTGACAAAAAGCTGACCAACACACTTGCTGTCCCTCCTGGGTGGTTCTGTCTGGTACGTGTCTGCTCCCCTGCTCCTTTCTCAAAGGGCATCTCCCTGTGGTGAGACACCCTCAACTCCTGCCAATCTTCCTCTTCTGGACTGGACAGATTCTGGCTCCCAATGGCCAGCTGCTCTGTCCTCCCTCCCTGTTAGTAACCTCTTCCCTTTGACCAGACACCCCATTGGTCATCAGGTCTATCACTGTGACCAAGACGATTGCTTCCTTGGCCAGGGAGCCCCAGCTGCATGTTCAAATCCAGCCTTTGGGGTTGAGTCAATGACCTCGTGCTCCTGTGTGATCTCTCCCTGTCTGCTGACAGCACTAGGGTGTGTCCATACTGCCTTACACTTAGTTCTTCTGGACAGACTGTAACATGTTTTAAGAAAATGCAATATAGTCAGCAATATCAATAGTAACTATCACTATTATATAGGAGGGTTTTATCCATAAAATTTTACTATAGTTTTTTTTTTTTTTTTATTAACATAGTAACTTTCCATCATGCCATCGAAATGATTTTATTTATTTATTTATTTGGTACTGAGGATTGAACTCAGGGGCACTTGACCACTGGGCCTCATTTCCAGCCCTTTTTTTTGAATTTTATTTAGAGACAGGGTCTCACTGAGTTGCTAAGTGCCTCGCCATTGCTGAGGCTGGCTTTGAACTCGCGATCCTCCTGCCTTAGCTTCCCAAAGTGCTGGGATTACAGGTGTGCGCCACCGCGCCCTCTGATTTTATTTATAAAAGGGAATCCAGTTAATGAAAACAAAGCATGATGCTATTTTTATAATCTGATTATCCTTTTATTACCCCTTGCCCACCTCATGCCCTTGCTTCCCTCTTTGGCCAGCTCTCAAGATTCATGATCAATAACTCAAACCCCACCCTGGACACACGGTCAATGCCCTTGGCCTCTCTCCCTTTGCCATCCTCCTCTGGCAAGAGCCCAGCTCAAATTAAATTCAGGTCTCTGCCCACTTGTACCTGCATATATTCAGTTGAAAACGCTGGGGAGATAAACACAGTACCTGTGTTTTTACTGTCTGGTCTTGTTTTCAATTCAGGATTCCAAACAGCATGGAAGTCGCTGGAAGTGTCCAAAAGCCTGACTGTGTTTCCCTAGACCAATAACTCTTGAACCGTCCAAGAGGATTACTTCACACCTTCTCCTCTCTCCTCAAATTTCTAACACCTCTTTCCCCTGCCTCACTGCCAGCAGATGACCTTGCTCCCCGTTTCACTCAG
This sequence comes from Tamias sibiricus, assembly GCA_025594165.1. Classification (NCBI taxonomy): domain Eukaryota; kingdom Metazoa; phylum Chordata; class Mammalia; order Rodentia; family Sciuridae; genus Tamias; species Tamias sibiricus. Next base: position 197,133,008 of record CM046657.1, on the reverse strand, counting down.
AAAACCAGCAGTCAGCAGGACTCACCGCCCTGGTCCCCAGGCTCCTGCGGGAGAACAAGCCCCTGTGTGTGTCCTTACCCCGTGCAAGGACTGCCTTCCAGCAGCAGGGTTCTCTCTCTTCTGCCTCATCACCATTTCCCAAGCTATCAAAGAACCATCCTCTAAAAGCAGCCTCTCCTGGGTCTATCCCCCTTCACCTCCGACTCCCTTTCTTCTCCCCCTTATAGCCAAGTCCCTTGAAAAGTCAACATTCCTGCTGTCCCCAGGTAATCTCACCTGTCTCTCACTTAAATCCAGCCCATCCAGGGCCACCTCCATCTTTCCACCCAAAGAGCTCCAAAAGAATAACTTCCACATTGCTAAATCCAGTGGACAATCCCCAGGCCCCAAATTTCTTGGCCTATCAGCAGCCTCAGACATAGATGTGAGAAATCATTTCTTAAATTCCAAGTCTCCAGTTAGATTTCTTCTAATTCACTGGTTACCCCTCCTTATTTTCATTAGCTAGTTCCATGTCATCTCCCCCAACAGTCTAGCACACCATGCTCAGACCCCTTCTCTATCTACCTTCACCCCCTTGGTGATCTTATGCAACCTCCTGGCTTGAAATGTTGATGAGTCCCATCAATTCAGGGCTCTTTGGAACTTCAGATTCATATCTACCTGCTTGCTGTGGTCTGAAGGTTTATGACCTCCAAAATTCATATGTTGAAAACCTAACATGATAGTATCAGGTGGGGTCTTTGGGGTGATTAGATTGCAAGGACAAAGCCTCATGAATAGAATTTGCCCTTAGAAAAGAGGTCTCAGTGGCCAGTGTTGATTTTCTTCCTCCTTCCATTGCTGGTGTTTAAATAATCCATCACCTTCCCAATGAATTAAACTACTACTTTTGTCTTTATTAAATTCTCATACACACTGGGATTCTCTCCAAAAGTTTTTTTAAAAAGCAAAAAGGGAGGCCTCACAGAACTGCCTCGCACACAGAGAAGGTGCCACTGTGAACTGGAAACGGACCATACCAGGCTCCAAAGCTGCTGGTCCCTGGATCCCAGGCTCCCCACTCTACAGAACTATGTGGAATAAATTTTTGTAGGTTACAAGTCACCCAGTTTAATGGAAGCCTGTCACAGTGGATTAAATAGCCCAAGACACTGCCAGTCAACATTTCCGCTTGAGCCTGAAATCAGAATCTCTCGCTCAACATTTCCAAAATATTTTCTTTCCTCAATAGGCCTTCCCAGAGCTCACCCCATCTTGTTACCATGGACTCCATCCTCCTAGTTGTTAAAGCAAAATCTTTGGAGCATCCTTGACTTTTTTCCTTCACACTCCTCTTCCGGATGAAGATTCCCCTGAGCTGTACAATCAAGACACACGCAGGCCTCACGACCTCTGCTGCTACCATCTTGGCCCTCACAGCTCAGACCCTGCCCACCCCCTATCCCCGACCGCAGCATCCTCCCAAGTGGTCTCCCTGCTTCCGCTCTTGCCCCCTCCTTACTCACGAGTCCCCCCACATTCTCACCACATGACCCAGCGTCATCTTTTTTTTTTTTTTAAATAGGTTAAATTGTAAAATTCCAGTGTTCCACACCCTCCACTAGATTTTGAGCTCACTTAAAGCCAAAATCCTTGCATGGGTATACAGGCGACTTCCTAACCCAGCGCCAGCCACCACTCCTGTGGTCACATTCTTCACCCACTCCATCCTGCCACAACAGCTTTCTGCTTACTTCCTGAATATATCAAGCACACTCTCAGCTCAGGGCCAGTGCACCTGCTGGCCCTGTGTCCTCCAGATATCTGCACGCTCAGTAACCTGCTCTCCATCATACCTCAAATATCACCTTACCATAAGGCCTTCCCTGAGCATCCTCAGCACTCTCCAACTCTGCCCTGCAAACCGACACAGTATATAGATTCATTCATTTATTTGTAAATTGCTCCTCCCCACAGCCCAACTGGAATGCAAGTTCCATGAAGGCAGAGACTGTCATATTTGCCATGACATCCTCAGCACTCACAAATGTGTCTATAGCATAGTTTTTTTTTAAATCATAAACTGCCTTACACATGTTTATTGACCATGTGTGATTTCATAGCATTAAGTTGGGAGTTCAGATAAAAATGAATTAATTAGTGAAACTGCATTTCTATAGGGCCTTTTTTTGCAATTGAATCAAGGGACAATATTTTAATGTTTCCCTTTGCCTTATAATTGAGTGATGTCAAAGACAGAGCCTCCATTTCCCTCACATAAGGAACATGCACATGTTTTTTGGCACATAAAGGGAAAAATCCATGGCATTAGGAAAGAAATAAGTCTTACTAACAGGTTGCAAGGAACAAGGTATGTCACTTTGGATAGGGCTGGTCACTGTGTATGGGCTTGACCCAGGTCACAGGTGTGCACAAATCCGAGAGAGGTTTTCCACTATATTGGAGCCAGGAGCCTAAGAGGTAAACTGTGTCTGTCTCAGGCAATTACTCTAAGCAGCTGCATTTCACACAACTATGTTCAATCTGAAGCAATATTAGCAAGAGGTTCTGCCATACAACACATATTCTGGGTGCTGGGGAACTACTGCAGCAAATACACCCTACTCTAAAATCACACAGACACATAGATCTTGCAGGCCACCTGGTTCACTTCACCAGATCATAAAATGATCTCTTTTGCAATTGACTAAATAACTATCCAGTCCCTGCATCTTGGGACAGGGACCCACAATCCCATGAAGTAGTTAATCCCAAATCAGGGTAGCTCTCAGAGTAGAGAAATGTTCCCTCTATCTTTTGTTGACAGTTGCCTCCCTGAAACTGGTATCTGCTGGTTTTGATCTTACTTTCATGGCTGGCTGTACCTTTGTGCTTCCAGTGCCAAGTTAGATGGTAGTATGTAAAAGACAGGCCTTTAAACCTTGCAGCTTACAGGTAAGCGATCATACTGGAATTTTGAAAAAAAATTAAAAATCAACTGCCCTTTGACACAGTACTAATTCACTCTATTGTAAGGTACCTGCATTCCTCCGATACAGAGATGGAAAAGTTATCAGTTCACCTTCCTGGAATTTCTTTTTTGAGCTAGGGTGATCACATGACCCACATGAAGCAGGACTTCCTGATTCCTCTGGGAGGGGCCTGGGCCTGATCTGCAGCTGCCATCATTAGGAATGGCACAGCTGCAAGAGCTGGTTCCCTAATGTCCTCTATGAGCAGTCCCCTGTCCCAAAAGCCTCCGCTCTTGTCCCAATTTCTTCTTCCATTAAACTAAAAATCCCCTTAAGCTTTTGTTTTTCAGGTTTTCTGGTACTCACAGCCAAATGTACCCCTAATAAGCAATTACACAGTCAATTAAAATTATATTTATGAAGAGTTTATAACAGCACGAGAAAATGTTTATGAACATGTTACATGAAAAAAGCTTGATGTAAAATTTAAATAGAGTGTAATTACAATTTTATAAAATCTGTACAAGGAAAACCTCCTGCCATTTGTTTGGTGATGAGATTATAGCCCTTTTTTCCCTTTTAAAATGTTAAACTACTTGAGTATGATACCTCATTCCAGGCACTTTTAAATTATTTCATTCCTTCCACATTTTTTGTTATGTTTCACATTTTGTTTAGAATGAAAAAAAATGGGGAAAATTTTAAAATACTTTATCCTGGAAAATCTAAAGGGGAAAAAAGTCTAATTATAATTTTGATAAAATCTACAAAGTAAACTTTGCCAGTGCTCTTTGCTCTCCTATCATTAGCTTTTTTTTTTGACACTGGGGATTGAACTCAGGGGCACTTGACCACTGGGCCACAGCACCAGCCCTTTTCCATATTTTATTAGAGACAGGGTCTCACTGAGTTGCTAAGTGCCTTGCCATTGCTGAGGCTGGCTTTGAACTCGCGATCCTCCTGCCTCAGCCTCCCAAGTACTCACTAGCATTTTGATTTGTCAGCTAATTTAAAAAAAATGCACATAAAGAAGCTGTGTTAGCTTTTCATCACTGTCATAAAATATCTGAGATAACTTATAAGGAGACAAGGTTTATCTGGCTCTTAGTTGCAGAAGTTTCAGTCCATGGTCAGTTAGCTTCATTGCTTTTGGGCCTGTGGTGAGGCAGAACATCATGGTGGGAGCACATGCTGGAGGGAACTGCTTACCTCATGATGGCCAAGAAGCAGAGAGAGAGAAACAGGAAGGAGCTATGGTCCTACAAGCCCTTGTAAGGGCATGCCCCCAATGATCTAACCTACTTCCACTAGGCCCCACCTCCTAAACAGCACTCACCACAGGTTGCTGACCAGGCCCTGAACACGTGGGCCTTTGGGGAATATGCATTCAACTCACAGCAGAAGTCTAGCAGAAAATTAAGAAGTGAACCTCACCTGGTTAACCAAAAGGCAAAATGATAATTGCTTGATTTTATTACTACTGTATAAATCATGATTATTTTTAAAAATGAGCAGAAAATAACCAAGTTCCTATGATTTAAGCATTGGGACAATGGGCTAACATTGGCCATTGTTTTATTATTTGGAAGGAAGAAACTATTTAAATGCAGATGCATTCAAACCAAGACTGATAACATGGCTTGCAGTTAATTAAATGCATCCTGATTGTGTGCAAACTGAATTTTAAAATGTAATCAAAATACGTAGATGATACTATTCCTGACCCACTGCGCTGGCATGCTGGCTATCTTATTTCCCCGATGCCATGCTCCATTTCATGAAGGCAACTCCAGGAGGTTGTAATGTGTTTTCTCCAATGACGAGATGACAGACATAACATCCAGGCAAGTGAAGATTTCCCTTAACTCAGGGAAAAGCAGGAGACTTGGCTGCAGCTGGAGGCTTCTTGGGGAAACCATCTAAGTGGCTTTGGTCACAGCACTGCCACAACTTGGTCATTTAGTTCAGCTGTCAGAGCTGAGCTGGGCATTATCTTTCTCTGGAGATGCCTCAGGGAAGGCGAGGCTTCCAGGGTACCCAGAAAAGCTATTATGTGACAGAGCCTTTGATTTTCTTTGGACTCTGTGGGTCTGGGTTGGGACACATCCATGGAGCTCCCAAGCCCCAATGAGCACATTTACAGCCCCTGCCCTTGTTTAGACATCAGTTAACCTCATTTACATCCTAACTCCCAAAACGCACATACCTATCCCATACACACACTAGGAAATCCAAGCCACCATCCCCTCCTCTTTCACATTGTCTACTGGGGAGACAAGGAGAAGCAGGGCAAAAGAAGGGATTAGGATGGGGTACCTGCTTCCTCACGTTGAAGCAAAATTGCCTGTTTCCTTCTCCATCCCTTTGGTATAGCTCACAGACACACCCACAGTCCCCTCAGCACCTGCATCAGGTGAAAGAAACCACCAAATGGACTGCATCTATCATAGAGCTTTGAGAGGCCTGGACTCTGATCACCGCTTGCCAAATCACCAGCACTTTGGGAGAGGAGGTAAAGCTATCTCCAAGGTAGCCCTCTCTCTGGCTTGGATCCAAACAGTTTTGAGGGCTCCTGAGCTTGCATAACACACATCCAGACAAAAGGCTCAATGACACAAATGCAGCAAGCAGGGGATAATGTTCCAGGGAGGTGCCTACTCTGGTTATCAGCATTTTGATTCAAATGGTCAGGCAGAATCTACCAGATTGAAGCGCCAATACCCGGCCATCCACCCATGAGCACGGTTACCAAAGGACATCACGAGGTTAGCAAAAGAGTTTGTGGAAAATAACTAACCCAACAATCCATGGTGACATTTCCTACATGTCCTTGATTCTGTGATAAGCTTTTATGTTTTTCACCACAGTACACTGGTGAAGTGGCAAGGCATCTTGGAGTTTCTGTGCCCATGTCAGTGTGGTAGGGCTTCATCTTCGTTCTCCTGAAAACCTATTATTGGAAATATACAAATAAATAAGCAAGCAGGCAAGCCTGGACCACTCCCATTCCCATTTCTCCCTCTTATGGAATGATAACTCTTTATGATAAGTTGTGCAATGATAACTCTTAACTGATGGAGCTGAAACACGGGCCTCTGTGTTAGAAGACCTGGATCCCCACATTTCCTGTCCGGTGCACACTGGTCTGCTTTTTGCATAAGGGACCCTGTCAGGAAGAATCTACGTGGGGCTGGGGCTGGGTCTCAGTGGTAGAGTACTTGCCTCACACGTGTGAGGCACTGGGTTCGATTCTCAGCACTGCATGTAAATAAATAAATAAAGGCCCATCAACAACTAAAAATATATATCAAAAAAAAAAAAAAAAAAAAAAAAAAAGGAATCTACGTGGCACAGAAAGCTACTGATCCACCTGAATATGTATTCTTCTTTCCATAGGACGTGGCCTTGCTGGAAGCCACCACTCAGCAGCTAGGCACTGCATTTCCCAGCTCTAGTGCGCCTAGCTGTGACCATGCGACTGGTTCTTCCAAACATCACTGGGAGTGATGTGAGTCACTTCCAGGCAAAGGCAGTTAAGAAGTGAGTGTACCCCTTCATCCTCTCTTCCTCCTGTGACAGGGATACAGGCAAAGGATCCTGAGGTTCTGTGCAATGACAGACACGAATAGTAGGAACCTGAGTCACCATGTGGAAGAGAGCTGTTACTGACAAGGAACGCCTGCATTAGACTCTTTTTTTTTTTTTTTTTTCTTGTGGTACTGGGGATTGAACTCAGGGTCACTCGACCACTGGGTCACATCCCCAGCCCTTTTTCGTATTTTATTTAGAGACAGGGTCTCACTGAGTTGCTAAGTGCCTCACCATTGCTGAGGCTGGCTTTGAACTCGTGATCCTCCTGCCTCAGCCTCCCAAAGTGCTGTGATTACAGGCGTGCGCCACCGCTCCCGGCTTCTGCATTAGACTCTTAAGTGGTGAGAAATACTTTTGAAAGGGTAAACCCACTTAAATGTGGGGCTTATTTATATGCTGTGTTATATTTAAAATTCTCTATAAAATTTCAACAAAGGTCTGGTGTACAGGACTGGGGACGCATGAGACATGCAGAGGTCACATACCCACAAAGCCTGCTCTGCTCTGCCCTGAATACCCAATATCACATTAAGCACACAGCATTATGTTAACAGTAGCAACCCTACTTAAATGGTCAGAAGAAGCTAAAATTAAGACTGGATTACTATGTCATTTTAGGGAAACACATTCAGCACCTTCTTGCCCCCTCCCATAGTGAGAAGAATGCAAGGGATCTACACTATGGACCCTCCAAAGTAGCACTGTACCAATTCTCATTCTTTTGGCGATAATTCATTGGCACCGGGATAATCAGCAGGTCAGTCATAAATAACCCAGTTATCAGGAATTCTGATTGATTTTTGGGTATCATCTCTCCCAACAGGTACCATCTTGATTTTGGGGTATCATCTCTTCCCTCTTTTCAGTCCAGGGGAAGGCTCTATGCAACTAGAAGCGCACGCTGGCCCAGCTTCTTATCACAGTGTCCATGTTTGGACCCTTTGCACACTCCAGGTCAGTCCACTAACCCTAACATCTCATAAGGAATAGGTAAGTAGATGCAGTTTCCTGCCCTACCCACGCACGCATGCACACACGCACGCACACAGATATGCATGCTAACACACATGTTCCAACATTCCACATCAATACCTGGGTAACTGGTCCAGCCCTGGCTTGACCAGATTTCAGAGTGAGACTGGCCCTGCTCTTCCTATTCCATTCCTGGGGCTAGAGCCCTGGCCCCACAGCCCAGGTCCATGGTGATGTCCTTCTCCCTGCCAACAGGCTTCCAGAGGCTGCTGACCTGAGCGTGCCTTTCCTTTTATTAAAAGTAAAGCAAAATGTTTTTATTTTTATTGAACGCACACTGCATGGGTGATCCAAAAGGGCTACCGTCCACCCATTTCAACCCTTTGACCCTGTTTCTGGTCAGTTATCTGGAATCTGAAGAAATCATTGTAGTTCCCATGCTTCTTAGCAAAACACTTCTATTGCTATCTCTTGATGTTCTGGTGTTAGTTACTGTCCACGGGCTTCCTCCTAGACTGAGTACCAGCTCATCCTGCGGCAAAGCTGGATCCTAGGTCCCTCCTTCACCCTCATCCTGGGGACTGTCTCCCTGTTGTCTTGTCTGGGCTTGCTTGAACAGGGCCCAAGCAACTACCTGCTGAGCTGACATTTTCCACAGCAGCAGAAGCTATGCATGTTCCCAGAATTGGCCCCAACGTCATCTTGCATTCTTAGCCTCTCCATCACCTCCTGATCCCACCTTGTTATCCTGCCGTAATTAATCAGACAGGCTACTTGAAAGCTTTACTGCCTTAAACAGCCTGAGTTCTTAGAGCTCATTCCCCATACCTCACTCATTCCCACAGACACTGACCCCTAAGCTGATTGTCCACATCAAGCCCTTGGTTCCTAAAATGACATTCTTCCCTCCAAGACAGTTAGGACCTCCTACTAAAGAACACAGAGTCTCTACAGAATAAAAAACAAAACCAAACAACAACAACAAAAAAAAAAAAAAAAAAAAAAAAAAACCTGTATCAAATGCTCCATTTCCTACAAGTATTTAAGAAACAGGTTATAAATAGATCTACAGAAATCAGCAGCAGCAGCAACAACAACAAAAAACTTGTAGATTTAAAGTTGCTATTCTGAGCAAATTCAGAGAAAGATAAAGGTAAGATAGCAGATAGGCTTCAAGTATTGTCATTGCTATGTTGGGAGTAGTAGCAACCTGTAGCACTGTGTTGAGAAGGATCCTGAGGCCAAGTCTGAGCTGAGCAGGAAATACTTCCATGATCAATTGTGATATACAGGACCCAAGGGCAAGTGAGACATCTGTTTGACAAAACCGGGAGGGGTCATGTGCATGGCCTTGGAAGTGCAAATCTGGATTTGCATTCCTGGTCTTAGGTCTATGTTTAACCCCTGAAGTTAACATTCCATATACCATATATATATATATATATATATATATATATATATTTTTTTTTTTTTTTTTTTTTTTTTTTTACTTGTTGTGGACTTTTATTTATTTACTTATTTATATGTGGTGCTGAGCGCTAGGCAAGCGCTCTACACTGAGCTACAACCCCAGCCCCTATCTCACCTATTAAAACAGTAGTAGCAATACTCTAACAGAGCACTGATGCTCTCATTAAATGAAGTAACTTTGCAAAAACACTTATAACGTGTAATACTTATTAAGTGCCCAATAACAAAAGCACTTAATTGCAATATTAATTCTTCAGCTCTAAAGTTAGTTCTCTCACATGTAAATGCCCTGCAATATTCTCCTCTGATTGAAAGCCTTGTTAACGTTGATTCCCCATCCTCTCTTCACATCCATAAACCTGATGCTGGCGCGTGGGAGGTGCCGGGTAACCATCAGCCGATGATAAATACAGCACTTCTGCCAGGCAGTCTCCTCCAATAGCACGCTGCACTGGTGGGCAATGGGGAATCTGAGTGGCTCCAGACCCAATTCTGAACTTTCCCTAAAAATAGGCGTACAGGCTGAGTCACCCCTTTATTCCCAGGCTCCTCTGAAAGTTGAACAGGATGTCATATTGTCCAGAAATAGCCTCCACATTCCAACTCATTAAATTGGCTCTCCGAAGACTCGAAGGCCTCCAGTGGACGCTGGTGAAGATGCTGTGTCTGGGTTTCAGGACACAGAGAATGATTTGGATAAGAGCTAGAGGGGGTCAGGCACAGTGCTACAGCACACTGTCATCCCAGCTGCCAGGGAGGTTGAGGTAGGAGGATCACAAGTTCAAGGCCGGCCTGGGCAACATAGTGAGACCCCATCTTAAAAAATAAAGAAAGAAAGAAGTCTGGATGCAGCTCAGTAGTAGAGTAGCCTTGAGTTCAACAATACCCAGTAGTACAAAAAAAAAAAAAAAAAAAAAAAAAAAAAAAAGGAAGAAAAAGAACTCAAGATGACCAGTGCATGGAGAGCCACCTAGAAGCCTCAAGGAATGTTCCAGCATTGGCACAGATGGGCACTGAAGGGCTCAGAGAAGCTCCCCACCTCGTCCCGCCTCCACTCTGTCATGAGCAGCACCTGAGAAGCCTCATGTCTCCAGGGGCTCCCTGGCACCCAGGTACACAGCCCCTTCCTGGCACATAGGACTTCCAAACCCAGCACCCCTGCCCTGCTGTCCTTTCCCGGGCTCCAGCCACACCAGACTTCAGGGCGTTCTGACAACTTCTGCTCCATCACCCACCCTGTGACAGCCCATGCTTTCCGTTGGTATACCATACATGGGCACAAAGGCTGCCCTCTCCCTGGCCCCAATCCACCCAGCCGAGCTGCATCCTGCCCCCTTGGGGAGGGCCAGAGGGCCCTGGATTGGGCTCTGGAGCAAGACAAGGGGATCCCGAGTCTTTCCATTGCAGGATGGGGACAGGAGGAGCAAGGCAGGGCGGCAGGGTAGGTAGACTAGAGCTGGCACAGAGAGAGGAGGGCGTGGGCTCTAGCCACAACCTGAGTGATTGGGGACAAACCCTCAGCTAGGGTCTTTCTCTCTCTGTAGAAAATAATACCCATCCTGCTCACCCATGCTCAGATCAAGGGACACGAGAACTGGGTAAACTGGAGCAGCTGTGACCCCAGGGGGTGTTTGGTTCATAATTAACGGTGAGAAGGGGAACCGCCCAGGGTCCTGGGCAAAGCAATGGCCTGCGTGGCTAAGGCCGTTCACAGCTTTTCTCACTGTTTCTAAACAAGCTTGGGACAGGGGAGGAGAGTGTAATATCAGTGACACCTTAGTGTGAAATACTGTCCTGCTTTCACCTTTCCAGATAAAAGGCTTTGGCTGGAGACAGGGCCCGTGGGGTGCTGAGGGCTCGGGGCTAAAGGGAAGGAGCAAATGTGAAAAGAGGGCCGAGACCTGAGGCAAATGGCACCCGTTGGGCACGGCCCCCCCTTACACCATTTCCCTGGGGCCCAGTGTCCACTGCCATAGTCCGAGGCAGAGCAGGGTACAGATGGCCTTTATTGTGAGAGGCAGAGACCACCTGACAACATGGAAGGGACCCTGTCATGGGTTGAACTGTGTCTCCTCAGAACGTGCAGACTGAAGTCCTAACTCCCAGCTCCTCAGAAGGTGACCTGACTTGGAGATGGTCTTCACGGAGGTCATCAAGTCAAAGTGATGTCATTAGGGCAGGTCCCAGTATGATTGGTGTCCTGACGGAAAAGGGAAATCTACACACAGAGATGGACACACACCTAGAGGGAAGATGCTATGAAGAGAAAGAGAAGGTGGCCTTCTACAGCCAAGGAGAGAGGCCTGGAACAGTCCCTTCCTTGCTGTCCTTGGTGGAAATCTCCAGAACTCTGAGCTGGTAAGTTGCAGGGGAGGGAAAGAGACAGGAAGTTAAATTCTTTGCCCCTCTTTATGTTCCTGGCCCATCAAAGTCCCATCAAAGACTATAGCACCTCCATGAGCCCACAGGGCACCGTGTGATTTAGAAAAAGGTTACCCTTTCCTCAAGCCACCCTCCGGCACCTGCTGGAAAACTGCCCTAACAAATACAGCAGGCCACAGAGGACTCATATGAACAGGGGCCCTGACCACGGTGAAGCCAAGTCACAATGTCCGGCTGAGGCCTGATGCAACGAACCTCTACGGACACGTCAGGTTAGAAGGCTCCTTACACACACCTGGCGGCCTCCTCATCATCTCCTGCCCACGGACTACAACCCCAATCTATCTGGTGTCCTTTCCCCAACACCAAAACGCAGCTTCAAAGACCTTCCCAAACAGTGTGTGATAGGCAGCCATGCCTAACAGAGTTGTCATCAGAGATGAAAACCATTTGCGCCTCCAGTGTGAGGCTTTCCTTATTCTTTTTGAGAAATTCACATTCTCCTGAGGGACTCTGGAAAATGTAAAAACAACCTCCAACGTTTAAGTGAAAGTCAAGACTCAAAGGAATGAATCCCTAATGGTGACAATATGGGGAATTCATTTGGTCAGGTAGCCCTCGTGTTCTCAAAGAATGTTATTTTCTTACCCAGACGTCACTTGGCAATGTCCAGAGACCTCTGTAATTGCATGGTGAGGAGTGGGAGATGCTACTGGCATCTAATGGAGGCAGACCAGGGATGCTACTAAACATTATACAATACGTGGGACAGTCCCCCACAGCAGAGAACTATCTGGTCCAAAATGTCAACAGTGCTTATACTCCATGGATTGCTTCCATTTCTCCAAGCAGCTACTAGGAAGCAGCCCATGTAGAGAATTTCAGGGTCAAGTGTATGTATGACCAGAGAAGCAAAAGCCATCCATCTCTAGAATGAGCAAGTGCAAGTGTCTGCCCTGCTCACTCCGCCATGCTCACGTGGCCAGCCCAAGTCCTGTATTAACCTTTTATTTAACCTGATTTTACAACTATGGCTCTGCTATCTCTGAAAACCTTGGGCAATTCAAAAATATCACTAATCCATCAAAGTCCCTTTGGAAATTTCCAGGAGTCCAGATTCAAAATCGCAGCTGGACTTTTCAAATAAGAAATGGAAGGGGGCCCACAGGAAGTTATCTGTTGATTCAGGGAGGCCCAGGAGTGGACCCTACCATTACACGATGGTCACTTTATTAGTAATTCAAGGCACTGGCCCCGTGGGTTCCATGAAGGGATGGACCTCAGTGAAGGTCCAATGACCGACAGGGGTGGCTGGCTATAAACCACTCCTCTCAGGCTCCTTGCAGAATCTCAGGGAATGTGGCACTGTCTGCTGTGACACTTCACCCTTAAGAGGAAATTGAGGGTTCTGGCAAATTCCAGGGAATAAGGAAAATTCACTCAGAAGATCTCTACCCTCAGTCCCTAGCAATACAAAGTGTCCTAACTTATTGTTAGATGGGCCAAACCATTCCCTCTAAGAGATCAGATTTTTTTCAAGTTTTCAAAAGAAAACAGCAAGCAATTGGCTTAGGTAGTGAGGACATAATGGGAAAATTCTGTAGTGGCAAAGCTCACATACCCACTCTCCAATAAATGTCTCTCCTCGTAGTGCCCAGAAAATAGCAGAACGGACGTCTGAGATGTTTTATTGTTCCACACTGCCAGCAACAAGACAACAGTTATTTCTTCAGTGAAAAGATTATTACAGTCTTAATCGCAAACACAACCACACAAGATGTGCTGTCAAGGGAGCAGAGGTCAGCAAAGTTTTTCTGTAAACGGTCAGAGAGTAAACATTTTCGGCCTTGCGGGCCATATGGTCTCTGCTGCAATGACTCAACTCTGCTGGGACAGCACAAACTCAAGCCACAGACAACACACACATGAATGGCATGGCTGTGTTCTGACAAAGCTTTCTCTATGGACACGGCAATATAAATTTCACATGATTTTCAGGGGTCACAAAATTTTTTTTTTAAATTTTCGAGGTGGAGATCATTATCCTAAATGCATGATTGAAGACCTGAATGGTACGAATATACTTTGTATACAAACAGTTGTATGTAAAAAGATGCTCTATATGTGCCCTATGAATTGTAATACATACTACTATTATAAATAAATTTTTTAAAAAAGTATGAAAAGCATGCCTGGCTCACAGGCCTTACCAAAAGGAGCCATGAGCCAGAGTCAGCCCATGGGCTATTGTGTGCCAGATTAAAAATTGGCCATTTTCATCCATTCGTCATTCTGAAGCTGCTATCTGAAATTGACTTTCCTTCTTGTTTCAATGTGATTCTGAAATCACAGTAGTAAAATGAGTGAGTGAAAACACAGGCAAACAAGACAACTAAATCGACCATCATACCGACCTCCATCGAAGCAACCAGGCTGGGAAGGATCTGGTTGTGCCACGTGACTCATCCCAACACATCACAAGACATGGTCTTGCCTAACGCAGTATAAGATCTATGGCTTGGGGCTGGGGTTGTGGCTCAGCAGCAGTAGAGCGCTCTCCTAGCATGTGTGGGGCCCAGGGTTCGATCCTCAGCACCACGTAAAAATAAAAGGCATTGTGTACAACTATAAAACAAATAAATAAATATTAAAAAAAAAAAAAGATCCATGGCTTGCTGAAGGCTAGTGTTCCAATGTTATTTTTAAACGCATTCGGTGTGAACAATCTCCTGGTCTTTGCAGTTCTATGTTATTCAAATGTTGGATCAGAGAAGAGGGAGAGAAAGGAGCTAGGAAATGTAATAAAGTCTCAAATCCAGTTGTCTTCCCTCCTCAAACACACGTGGGACCATTTATCTCCCTTAGCCCCACAGAGCACGCTATTTAAAATCAAAAAGTATGTCCACTCCCAGGACAGAGGAGTCAAGCGCAGACTCAAAAGAAGTGGATTCTGAACCTGGTGGTGAAGAAGACATGTGATGGAGATGGGCTTTGCTGATGACACAGAACGTCCAGTAAAGTGTGAATTTCAGATGACAAATGGTGGTTTAAGTATATCCCAGGCATAACTATGCATTCTGTGTCATAAGCTGCTAAATGTGACAACCCTAGTAGGGGGACAATAAACAGATGAGCCAGGATGGAGGTGAAGATACTTAGATATTTATTAGGGTGACGCAAAAACTTGTCATATGGGGACGGGGGTGTATTCATGATGAATCAGTTCCCAGTGGCTGGGAAGGACAGTTTCCTGTTGTGGTCAGTCCTCCCACCTGATTCTTCCCTCAAGTCAAGGTACAAGGTGGGGGCTGAGCAGAACTACTTACATTCCAGGGGTAGTTTAAAAAACAGTGCTTCCTGGAGAATTTTGGAGGTAATGGAATTGCTGGGTATTCTGGTAGTAGCACAAGGTATAGAGGTGTTAAAATTCAGACATCAAAAATCAGGCCGGGTGCAGTAATGCACGCCTGTAATCCCTGCAGCTCAGGAGGCTGAGGCAGGAGGATCGAGAGTTCAAAGCCAGTCTCAGCAACAGCAAGGTGCTAAGCAATTCGGTAAGACCCTGTCTCTAAATCAAATACAACATATGGCTGGGGATGTGGCTCAGTGGTTGAGTGCCTGTGAGTTCAATCCCGAGTACAAAAAAAAAAAAAAAAAAAAAATTGAAGTCAATTTTGACCTCTGTTCATTAACTTTCTTTTTTATTTTGAAAGGGTGCTTGCAGGTTTTAATTCTTAGAACTCATGAGTTCTTGCAGCATGCCGGATAAAGAACTGATTTCAGTAGTAGCTGCAACTCTGATCTCAACCTATTGTTTCTTACAGAGCCAGTCCCCAGAGGGTCCTCAATTCTATAACAAATGGGCTTCTGCAACTCAGGAGGCTGAGGCAGGAGGATGGTTAAGTTTGAGGTCAGCCTCAGTAGCTTAGCAAGACCCTATCTTAAAATAAAAATGAAAAGGGCTGAAAATGTAGTTCAGTAGTAAAGCATACTGGGTTCAATCTCCAGTACCAAAAACAAAACAGAACAAAACAAAATATGGGCTTCCATCCTACCGATCTGCCCAAGAAACATGTATCTACATCTCACTTAACTCCAAGCTATAATATCCCTCCACCCCACCCCCACATACTATTGGCTTTACAATTAAATATTCTGTGAAAGTCAGAAGTGGAAAACTAGTGGCTCAGGCTGGGGGCCGAGGGAGAGGGGGACACAGGCAGGGAATGAATCCAGCCCCCACTGTGTTAAAATCTCACTGTGTTTGGTTTGGCCCATATAGACTTTAAATCATGGTGAACATTTAAACAGCAACAGATTTCTTTCAAAAGCTGGATTTCCAGGTTCTCCTGTAAAAGTAGAAGATCCTGGGCTTGTATTCCCACTAAGTATGAATCAGCTTGAGTTGGGACTGCCCCCAACTGTCCCTCAGGAGCCTGGTCTCTTGGATCATTAGCACCCACAAGAGCTCAGCCAGGTCAACCTGGCACTTGGCACCACTGGGTTTCCCTCCCTAAAGTAAGGTATTCTGCAGGGCATCTGCCACATGGATGCTCTCAGGAACTGGGAGGCTTCCCTCCCCGCCCTTAAAAGGAGCTACAAGAGGGCTGGGGTTGTGGCTCAGAGGCAGAGCGCTCGCCTCGCACGTGCGTGGCCCGGGTTCGATCCTCAGCACCACGTAAACATAAGTGGATTGCATTGTGTACAACTAAAGTAAATAAATAAATATTAAAAAAAAAAAAAAAAAAAGGAGCTACAAGATGAAGCAACCATTTTTTGGTCAGCTTTTGCAACCATGAGGGTACCCCATGTCCCATAGAGGGGATGACCCACTTTGCCAGGGGAGGCCTGAAAGGGATACTCCACCGCTAAGCCAGGCTGCTTCCAGTTTTTTGTGGGTTTTTTTTGGGGGGTGGGTACTCAGGGGCACTCAACCACTGAGCCACATTCCCAGCCCTATTTTGTATTTTATTTAGAGACAGGGTTTTACTGAGTTTCTTAGTGCCTCGCCATTGCTGAGGCTGGCTTTGAACTCACAATCCTCCTGCCTCAGCCTCCTAAACTGCTGGGATTACAGGCACGCACCACCGTGCTGGCTCTGCTTCTGGTTTTTTCACTATAGACCCAGACTTAGTGGGGTGGAGAGCGGCAGCCAGCCAGAGGTAGTAGTTGAGACAGGCCAAGACAGAGGTGATGCTGGGAAACTGAAGTTGTTTTTCACCTTCGCCAACTCTCCTCTGTGTTTCCAAAGCCGGTACTTTCTCTTCATTCTCCAGTGTCAGATCCAATACTGGCCTGATATCTTTCATTCTCACTGTGAATAAGGATGGGGGTGATCAGGAGACTCGTGTCTTACAGCTGGTACTGGGAAGGATTAAAGTGTCTTCTATCTCCAGACTCCAGGATCTTCTCACCCAGTCCCACCAAACTCGTCCCGTCTATTGTTAACACCCAGGAGTTTTGCTGTTTTGTTTGACTAATGGCAACAGCACTGGATTTTGTGCTCAGACTTCAATGTTCATGGCCAAGGCCATTTACAAACCACCTGGAAACAGGGTGGGAGCCTAACCAGCTAGAGTGGGTTTTGCTAACCTGGATAACCACCCACTGGAGGCTCACTCACGTCAACCTTGACTTTTCAGATATGTCTCACAGTTCCACTGGGACAAGAAAATTTCAAAGTACCTCCCATCCCATTAAAAGCAGCAAGCATCACCGGCCCAAGATGACAAGTCAGGCTCTGGAAACCCAGTGTTTCAGACCAACCAGGAGCCTAGGGGAAACTGCTACACTGACTCCATGCCACTCCGCCAAGAGGCACTTCCCCTAAATCCTGGCCTTCCTGTCACATCACACAGGAGAAATGCAAACCATCACAGCTACTCAAATCCTGAAGCCATGGCTGCTCATTATTGGCCTCATAGTTGTCAACATTAGCATTGAACTCAGAGAAACAAAACTGCCTACCTACCACCCAAGGGGTTAAATTTCCAAGCATATGTTTTTCTCTTAAGAATTACATATTTTGGTAACCCTCAGAGTTTTACGTTTCAGCCCTGAATTTAAAAATAAAGAGAATCCTTACATGACTGGTTATAATTTAGAAGATGGGGGTAAAATCCCACCCACCTAGAATAGTAAATAAATCAGTAAAAGGGCTTCTTTCCTGCTCCGCATGCCCCAAACAAGTAAGGGCAGGTTTTACAAGGGCCTTGAAGATATTTGGTCGAGCACAGACTGTCAAGAACCTCAAAGCCCACAGGGTAATGAAATTATGAAATTGGCTGCTACAGGGAAAGGAGGGACAGAAAGATGTGCTCTTAGGTCTGACTCAAGGCCTCTTTATCGCCAGCAGGGTTTTTTTTTTTTTTTTTGTTTGTTTGTTTGTTTGTTTTTTTTTTAAATCTTGGGGCTCAGGTGGCTTTTCTTTCCTCTTCCATGTGTGCAAGGGAAAAGTACCAGCCTCCCTGTTCCTTACTTTTGGCTAAGCTCATATGATGCTACAGAAGCACTGATAATGCCATCAAAGACTAGCCCAAAATATTTTAAATGCACGTTCAAGCATTGTGCAAATAGGCTATAGTCTTGTCTCTGTTTGTCTCTCTCACCCATAGTTTGTGTGTATTTAATAATCTCCTTACACACATTTTAGCTCAACACGAGACTACTGAAAAATACTGGGAATAATTAACCAAGGACACATGTAGCTCTGACATGCACCACCCCACACCAACCTCTGTGCCTACTGGCATTTCCTGTCAGAAATAACTCTTAGCTGGGTGGTACTGTCCCAAACCCAGAGCGCTCATGAGCGACCTTTCCTCTACAAAGTGCCCTGTGCCGTGTGGCTCATCATCTACAGTCTGTCCTTGTTCTCTTGGGCCACATCCAGTACAGTGCGGCCTCTGTGCTTTGTGTTTTAAGACAAATAAGAGACTGGGTGAGGCTGAATCCTTCTAAAAATGAAGTATTGGCTCAAACAATGGATACTACACATAAGGATGAGGGAGGCCAGTATGACATCCTTGGGGAGAATAAACTCCTCTTGGGTATGTCAATGACAAGCCATACTTTGTACACACAGATCGACTTAGGAGAATCATGAGCTATCAGTAAGTGAACCTCAGTTGCTGCTCATCCTGGTGTCCTCATAGAGCTGCCCACACAAGAAGCCACCATGCTGTGAATCAGTACCTGCAGGGCTGAGACTTATTTGGCTGATTTGCAATGGGACATCTACATCTATAGCACCATCATATCATCGTCCATTGCACTGATGGATATCTTCTTTACCACACAATTTATCTCATAGAGCTGCCCCCTAACACCTTGCCAAGGGAAGGTGGGTCAGAGGATCTCAAGCAAACCCTCCCTACCTGCTCAGCCAATCACAACCAAGCCCTCCCAACCTGCTCAGCCAATCACAAGCAAACCCTCCCAACCTGCTCAGCCAATCCCAGGCCAACTCTCCCAATAGGCGTCTTCAGGTGACCAAGACACAGAAATTTCACTTACTTAAATAGATTAAAGCAAGTACCCAGGAAAGACCTCCTCTTGATCAGCCGCTACCTGATGTGTGAAGAATTCATCTGCATCACTTTCAAACCGGGCTGTGCTGATCTTTTATTCTATGTCATATCTTCAAACTATACACCCCACACAAACTCTTGGGCATGTCACAATGGGCATGTGATACTTATCAAAACCCAGGCCATAGTCTCTTTTTCTTATTGATCTCCTACTAGTTTACCAGTGTTTCTCAAAGTGTGTTCCCCAGCACAGCAATTGCAGCTGGAAACAGCATTCCCCAGGAATTTGGTAAAAATGCAGTTTCAGGCCCCTTCCCAGATCTACTGATTCAGACCCTCTGGGAGTGTGTTTTAAAGAGTGTTCTAGGTGATCCTAAGAAGTTTGTGAATGGCTGTTCTGTACTGATTCATCTGGCTAAAAAAATGAATCTATATATCAACTGGCTATTGCTGCCATTATAGGTGCTGATGCCAACAAGGTCTCCCTATATTGTTTGTTAGTTGAGACTGATAATAAATCAGGATCACCTCATACATCCTGGCTGACACAAGGTAGACTCTAATTTGAGTGTAAGATTTTCATGTCAGATTTGCATACCTTGGGTAAATATTCAAGATTGTTCTATAATAATGAAAATTTCACACATTAAGGTACTAATTGTCTTTCAGATTCTTTTGCTAATTTATAAAGCAGTCACCTACCTAGATGTGAGTACTCTGAGTTACAATAATGTCAGTGATTTCCAGGGGTTCACTAAGGTCAAAAGATATAGCAAATTGGCACAACGTCTCCAATAATCCAAACATTCAGAGGCCAAACTCTCAAAGCCCTGGTGAAAATGCAGCCTGATTCTGCAATGTTATGAAAGACCTAGGGGATGCTGGGAGGACTATTTCACCAGCATTCTTATGAAATCCAAATGAGTCAATGCATATGGAAAGCATAATGTCAAGGTCAAAGCTCCACCTACACGTCAAGGTCACAAAACGTCCACCTGTTGACCAACAGGAATTGCACTGTGACCACAAATCTTTTGAAAGTTTTTAAACTGATATTGTTCTTTTTCTTTAAACGGGAGATCCTGCATTTTTAAAAATCAGATTTCTGCCTTCTCTTGAAAATGAGTTGGTGTAGTAACACAGGACCCACGTCCTCGCACAGCATAAATTAACTGCCTCTTAACCAAGAAGTAGCATCTGTTCTCCAGGACCTCGCACTTTCCACTGTGTCCCTCATTTAAGTTGCATACTGGCCCCCCCAGAGCCCATTAAGTTTGCAACTTCCAACTACTGCAAACAATCCTTCGTTATCTCTACTATTATTGTTATTGTTATTACTATCCTCATGCATTGAAAACTCTTAGAACTTACTCTGTTCACCTGAGATTTCCTTGTTTGGCAAAAATACTGCAGAATTTACCTTTCTCCCTTTGTGTCCGTTTTCTATTTAAAGATGCATGCATGAAGAACTGTTTATTTCCCTATTAGAAACAGAAAACTTCTGTGAGTGCTTACTGTAGACCTGCTCAGAGCATTTCCCGTGAAGTCCCTCAATAAAACCCCTCACAACAATTCCCTGAAGTAGACGTTTTCATTATACCCATCTTACAGATGAGGAAGCCAAGTGACAATGACATCTTACAGATGCTAATGAAAAAATCGGAACTTGAGCTCAGTCCTTTTGACTCCAGATTCCATGCTCATAACTACGCTGTCAAGTTGTGCAACACAAGGACAGCCTTCGGGACCACAGCTTCTGTGCATCAATGGTCATTTGCTGTCTCAGCCAAGGTCATGCCACATAATGACCAGCTCTTACTGCCAAGCAAGTTGATCAACATCCCCAAAAGGGATCAGTGATGAAATGTGAGCAGGGGTCTCAAAAGTGTTGGACAGCCCCCACAGAAATGTAGAAGGCCTCTCTAGTGAGCCCTGCTTTTCCTTGAGATACTGATGAATCATAACCCACAACTCTCCTCCCTGGCTTGTATTTATAATAATAACTTTTTAAAAAAAAAAAAACAGCACTATTTCTCAGGGCACTTCCAAGTTTGCCAGAGAAACTGATCTTTGTCCCAAGAGACTAAAATGCTCAGAGGTACAAATAAGTGGCCAGAGAGGTGGATGGCCCTTGAACATGTTTGTGTAAGGTTGCCTTGGCACTTCTAGACCCAGCAATGACCCTGCTAGGGCCCAAAGTGGCACCTATCCACTTGGCAGTCCTGCAGACTCAGCACCAATATCCCCAGAAAACCATTTTTTAGGCCTTCACATGGGACTGAAGAAATACAGTGACATTTGTGTTTTTGAAATGGAAGTAGGTAACAGATGAATGACCAGGATCCTAAATTTTCTAATCCTCCGTCAGCAGTCCACCTATGTCACATGGGACATGTATGGGGATGGTCTCCACATGATCACACACTTGTTACTATAAGGTTTGGGTGCTGCTCTCTAACCTGTCTGAGAAATCCCTGACTTGGGATGCTGGGCTTAGTCATAGGTAAATGGTAGCAAGGATCTGTGCCCAGCCAATGCAGCCCAATCTCAAGGGCATGGATCAACCTCCTGGGTCCCTGGGCCCCCACTTCAAACCTGGAACTCAAGATATAATCACCCCAAGGCAAGAAGAGGCATGAAAAGATGAATTCAAGCAGAAGCCCACAAATATTTCTCTGGGAGCCCAGGGCATAGCCAACCTAAGTCAACCACCTACACCCAGGTCTGCTCAGGACAAAGCACAGAATCTGGTGGGAACCATAAACCCACTCACTGCCCTCTTTGGGTGAGAGTTGCAAGGAAGAGATACCCAAAGTGGGAGACCCAGAAGGGCGGATTCCACAGAAGCACATTCAGGCCCACCCTCTCCTCCAGCCAGTGGACGACTTCAGGTCAGGAATTTCTGTGGCAGATCCAGCCTAGGTCCAAGCACGCTGCCAAGGCTGGACGTGTCACCAACACAATCAGGAGAGACTGGGGCGTGCTATGCTTGGCCGCCTCACTGTGGGAGCGTGGACGCCTCTGAACGCTTGACTGTACGGTGGAGAAAACGAGGCTTGCGCTACGCACCTCAGAACAGAGGGAGCACCTGCGAGGCTTATGTAAACTGTAAAGCACTGTCCAAAAGCAAAAGGTCTTTTTTACTCTTCTACTTGTGGGTTCTTAGTAAATGACCAACAAGTGTAGGTTAGATTTACATTTCATATTTCAGCACACATAAACACACCCGTGTGGGTCCCTGGGGCTGGCCTGTGGCCTTGTCCCTGTGGTTCTTAGGGCTTTTACCCAAGACGACCTCTGTAACATTTCACTATTTTCACTCACGCTCAAGAAAACTTATCTCTTCCTTGTATGTGTAGACATAACAACACCCTCCCCCAAAGCTGGCTTCCACAGAGACTCCACAGCTTCTTCCCTAGAGAATGTTACTCATTCGGTTAGTTTATGTTGGGTGTTTCTGTGCAGTGAACCCAGGCTTGGAAGGCTCTCAAAAAAGATGTAGGCCTCCTGCTTTACCTCAGGTTCTGCCAATGCTACAGAACCAGTCTGCTGCTGTTTAGTGGGCTCTCACAGAGGCTATGGAACCACCTGGACCATGGGTCACAGGAAAAATGAGGTGCTACTGCCATTGTGGGTGGTCGTTCAGGGCAGTAGTCAAAATACAGGCTCCAGTGGCCTGCGGTGCGGGTTCAAATCCTGGCTTGGATGGTATCTGCTTAAAGCTGGGCCACTTCTACAACCTGTTCATCCTCAGAACAGCAGAACAGAGTCAGGCCCACCTCCTCAGCCTGTTGATAGGCTAAAGAAAGAAAATATGTGATGAAAAGCATGTTAGCCCTGTTACTGAGTTTGTGCCACTAGCTACTGACTCAACTTCATGCTTTGGGCTTTCCCTTTCAAATAAATAATCAACAAGCAACAAGTCAACAAATGCCCTCTGGTGATCGGGAAGGTTGTGACGCTAGTCCTGTGTTATTTTGCCCCATCTTCAGGATGTGCTCAAATGCCGCTTCTCCGGGAAGTGTTCTTGAGGTTGGCCAGCACGTCCCACAAGTGTGTTCACGGGCTCACAGACATGTAAGGTACAGCAATTGCTTACGCACTTTTCTTTTGCCTCCATTAGATGCTAAACAAGTGTAGCTTAAAAAAAAATAAGAACCCTCCCCAGCTTTGGGGGAGGGTGTTGTTATGTCTACACATACAAGGAAGAGGTAAGTTTTCTTGAGCGTGAGTGAAAATAGTGAAATGTTACAGAGGTCGTCTTGGGTAAAAGCCTTAAGAACCACAGGGACAAGGCCACACAGGCCAGCCCCAGGGACCCACACGGGTGTGTTTATGTGTGCTGAAATATGAAATGTAAATCTAACCCACACTTGTTCTTTGGGGAATTTTGGTCATTTACCAAGAACCCACAAGTAGAAGAGTAAAAAAGACCTTTTGCTTTTGGACAGTGCTTTTACAGTTTACATAAGCCTCACACATGCTCCCTTTGTTCTGAGGCATGTAGTGCAAGCCCTGCTGAATGTTTGAGGCTCAAAAAATGGCAATTATTATTATTCCCTGAAATCACTATTCCTATCCATTCCATGGCAGAGATGTTTTGTATATTACAAAATGTGGAGCTCTTAAGAGTGTCCCAAGAGATGAAAGGGACATACAGGGTGGGAGTGGAGACAGTTGTCAGATGAGCTTGCTCGTCTTTTGTCAGGAAATAAGACAAAAGCCAGCTTCTCTCACTGATTAATCTCTGGACTCAGATGGAAGGTTCAATTAAGGCTCTGTAGTTTCTAAGTATTTGATTCTCTTTGCAGGGGGGAATCCCACACAGGACTATGTAACATACCTCAGGACACAGAGGACACCTCGGCCTTTCAAAAACTAAGTGTTGAAAGGGTGAAATCTTCCCTCTTGTGGCTGAAATGTGGGGACACATCTTTTTACTTAGAGTTGAAGACAAGGGACAAAAAGGACATCCATAGTTTTCCTACTTCAGAGTTGTTGCTCCTAACCCCTCAGGACCAGGCCGCAGAGGAGACAGGAACCGAGGGCTGTGCCTCAGTCAGCATCAAGTAATGGTGGCTGTATGCCAGGTGCTCACCTGCCTCTTCACTGGCCCTTATGCCAGCCCAGGAGGCAGAACCCACAGCCCATGTCATAGATAAAGAAACTGAGGCCCAGACTCAGG
Organism: Tamias sibiricus; assembly: GCA_025594165.1. Lineage (NCBI taxonomy): Eukaryota > Metazoa > Chordata > Mammalia > Rodentia > Sciuridae > Tamias > Tamias sibiricus. Next base: position 197,108,925 of record CM046657.1, on the reverse strand, counting down.
ACTGCCCAAGACCCAGAAGCAGGAGAAGATGTGAGGAGCTCATTCTTCTTTTCCCTCATATCTCCTCAGAGACTTCAGGCCTGCTAGGCTCTGGAAGAGAGTTATGAGCTCCTCAGGGTCCCCTGAGAACTCTAGGAAAATGGCAGAGAGAGGCAATCCGAAGAGTGTGCTCCAGGCCACAGTGTGGCATAAAACCATCTACTCATGTGACCATACACAGGTCCCCCCAGACCCTTATGTCTCTTAATACCCCCCCCCAATGATGTCACTGTTAGAAAATCTGTACTGACCACATACAAGTTCACCGATGTTGACACATTCATGAGAATCATCAGCAGCTCCACAGGTCCTCAGGACAAACTCAATGCCACACTGAGTAGGCATGAGTGCGTATTTATCTTCTCTCACACTCAAGAGATTTCCAAAAGATGGCCTAGATCTTTCTTGAAAAATCTGCTTGGCCTCTGCTGGGATTCTTCAACTCCACTTGAAAGGGGGTGGCCCCAGAATTAGCTGCTACTGGCTCTGTGTTTAGAAAGTAAGTCCTTTCATGGGGTTCAGCTGTCCCTCAGGCATCTGGGGAAGCTGCCCATGCAAAGGCAGAAAATGTGACAACTGTTGGAAATGGTCACCAGCAGCCCATGGGAGCAACCGAGCACTCTCTGGAGCAGCCACTTGGTCAACAGTTAAAGCAGCCTATTATCCAGTTTATACAAAACACCCACCAGCTCCATGGCACCAATAGCTGAATATCTCCATTCTTATCAAGTTCATGACAAACTGCCACACTGCTTTGCCAATAACTGTAGAAACCATGAACAATTTCATTAACCATCCAAATCCACATGCAAGGGGGAAAGAGAGAGAAAAGACAGCCTTCCACAGCTCTGAGGACCACAACAGCCTCACAGGCAAACCATAGCATTTCAGCGTTGCTGACAGACAGCTCTCCCCCTCCGGGGAGAGAGTCCCCAGGACCCTTCAGATTTAAAGAGTTTGAGAAAGGAGGTCTCAGAGCCACCAAGACCACATCAAATGCTTCTAAAAAAAAGCATTAAAAAGTTGGGCCTTTGTGCATTTCCCCAAAGAAGAATCTGCCCAAAGGCTTTTGAAAATACTTTCATGTACTTTGCTTCCAAAACATTACACAGTATTTCTCCAACACAAATTTATAAGTGTTTCCAGGGAACTTCTGGACTTCAAAAAAAGAAAAAGGAAAGAAAGGGACTTAGGTATATCTGGAGAGTCTTCTGTGTTAACAGATCTCTTTTAATTGTTCTTATTTCAAATAGCAGCCATAATCATTCCCTCATCCACAAAGGAAATATATAATCCAGCTGTGGTGGCTCCAGTAAAAATACCACATCTGTGGATCATTGGCAACACTCTGGCAAGACTGCTCAAATCTAGGCAGTCTCAGAGAGTTATTTTTTGTACCCAAGATGCACATGAGTGCACTTTTCTGAAAGTGCATACGAACTTTGCCAAACCGGGCTGCTCTTTTGCATGCTGAAAGGAGGTCTGCAGATAATCCACACCCCACGAGAAGAGGCTCCCTTGGAATATTATTCTCAGGACCCAGCAGTTGTAAGAAGTCCTCAGATCCCTCTAGGGTGATGGCTTGGGCCGGGGCCCTTGTCAATATCAAATAGAGAAGGGGAGAGTAACACTCCGGGTTTCTAGGAGGAGGTTCACCGCGTGGCTGGCTGACCCAGTAGCTGGCTCCTGGTTTTCCACTTAACAGGCCAACGGCTTCCGCAGAGGAAGGCAGCCACCGTTCAGGTCGCCCTTCTCTCCCTTCTCCAGCATAGGAAGCCAATGAATTCCTGACCACTGGGTGACAATATTCCTGGAGTTGCCCCCCAAGCCTGAGTAGGCTGTCCCTCAAGCCCAGCGGCAAGAATCTTATTTCTAAGCCAATCTTCCACGTTCAAATACCCAGTCCTAAATGCGCCCTGGGGGGTTAGGTCTACAGACCTATGAAGGAGAAGACAAAGTCGCTGAGGCTTGACAGACTTTACCCGGGAACCTGCGCCGGAGGCTACCGCTCAGGCATGTCGCTCACCCCGAAACCCTCGGGGTCCCCGTCCACCCCAGACAATAGAGCAATAAAATAAAATGAAAGTGGACTTACTGCTATGGCTTGCAGCCTCTCCTTGTGCAGTTCCGCCTCTGCCATCCTGGAGAAGGGCACCCAGGCAGGAGAAAGAAGAAAGAAAAACAAAACACACGCTGTAGTCACCCAAGGAAATTGATGTGCACCCCGGGGGGCTTAGCTAGAACCCGGGAGAGCCCAGGCGGCGGGGGGCGCTCGGGGCAGCGGGCAGAGCTGTGCGCACGGCTGGCTCTTGGGCTCAGCCCCTGGTCCCCGCCCGCGCGGACGCCTGGCTGCGCCCCAGCGCCGCCGCTAACTGCATCTCACGGTCGCCGCCGCCGCCGGCAGCGCCAGCCGGGGACGTGGGCCGCGGGCAGCCGCCGGGAGGGCGCGCTCGCCCCGCGCTAGTCCTCCGCCCTGACGTGTCGGCGCCTCGCTCCGCCCCTGGGGCGTGGGGGACCCGTGGCCGCGGCCCGGGCGGCTCCAGGCGGGTAGCGGACGCCGCGGCTGGTCCCCAGGACGCGATTAGGCGACGCGCGCGAGTGGGCACCTGGGCGCACGGCTTTCGACTCGGTGGACACGCGCGCGCTGGGGCCGAAGCCCACCGAGGTGGCGCCTCCGCGGAGCAGACGCCAGTGGAAGGGACTCTGACAGAATGCGGGGCCCCAGCACGTGCCCTTACGTGCGGGCTGCGGCCGCCCAGTATTCTGGGCGCCTTCTGGCTGACGCCAGATGCTTGGGCTCCATGCGGGGACGTATCCTACAGGGAAGAGCTGCCTCGCCTACATACTGTGTGTGGATGGCAGGGTCCTCAAACATCTAGTCAGCCCAGGGCAGGGTAGGCATATCTCCAAATAGGCCGGCCACCCTTCCGGTGAGGCCAGATGTGGCTTAGCAGAGAGTTTGCAGTCCTGGGTTGCTGGCTAGGCTGGGCTGGGCAGTTTGACAGCTGTGAAAGCTTAGGCAACTCACTTAACTACTCTGAACCTCAGATTCCTCATCTGAAAAAAAATGGAGGATCCCAACAGTCATCTCAAAGAGGTATCCTTACAAACAAATAAAATGGCATTTTGTAAAAGGCATTACAGATATCAGCTTTTATTATTATCCTGTGACATTCTGTATTGGTAACCTTTGAGGGTCTTCTATACTAAAGTGAGTCTTTTGTGACAGTTCCTGGGGTAATTATGGGAATATTTAAGACTTGATCCTGAAATGCTGAATACAAACAAAATGCCACTCAACATTCAGGGAGGACTTGTTAGAATCCCCAGCATCCATAAACAAACTTTCCTCTATAAAATGAAATACATACTCGGAAGAAAAGAAAAGAAAAAAAAAAAAAAAAAAAACATGGCCTCTTTGAATCCATATGATTAAGTGCAGCACTTAACAAGGTATTTTGTACCCCCCCCCCCAAAAGAAGGCATTTTAGAAGATATGCACATGAAATTTCCCCCAAATCATCTGTTTCCTGGGCAAATTCTTTCCATTTCAAATGAATAGCCCTTTCAACTTTCAGAGATTTTAAACTGTCACTTGATGAGCAATCACCAGGAGGTCTGAGGACAGAAGCCCTCACCTAAGCATTTTAAATGAGAAATTGTTTTCTATCCTTCCTAAAGTGTGTAGGTGGAGCTGTTTGTGTCATTAATCTAAGCCAATGCCAAGTGTGACATCCCACTCCAGTGTATCAGGAACTTGTGCTTTCTGGCTAAGACCCATCACTTTCTTCAAATGGTTCATTTTTTTTCTTTGTTTCCAGCATGAGTTCTTGCAGGACAAGTTATTTGTGGTAGGGAGTTGCTCACAAATAAACAAAGCTGTTATTTCAGTAGAATGTGTAACAAACAAAAGCAGAGAATACCAAGATGAGGAGTGAGGTCACTCTGAGACTGGAGCCTCAGCCAGGGTCTAGATGTGGGATTCAAACTCTGAACAGAACTCCCAGAGCCCAGGTTCTTAGCCATTAAACACCACGGTCCCCAGTGACAGGGAGGTGTGGCAGGCCCCAGGAATAAGGCCCCATTGACATGAATGTACTTAATATTGACATGAAGATGGGGATAGGAAGGAAGCTTTGGGAAACAGAGCCTAGCTGAAGGATTTTAGGTCAAGCTAGAGACCTGAATGTTACCTGGTCAAAGGATACTAGATAACACAGAAGTAAGACCAAAGACTAGTCAAAAGGGAAAACGAGTATTAGTCAAAGTCTTGGAATAGACCAGAGGGTATCTAGGTTAGCATCGCTGGCTGTTTAGCCTTGGAAAGGAAGAAGAATGAAGCCGGGCACAAGAATAGAATGGGTAAAGACAAGAATTTTGAGTTGAAGTCTCAAGAGAGAGCCATTGAGTGGTTTCCTTTTCCCCTCAGCTCTATAGGCATCAAAAAGGAATGACGGGGGCACAATGATGTGGATGTACTTAATATTGACTATACACTTAAAAATGGAGAAAATAGTAAATTTTATATCACATATATTCAGAGTCTCAATAAATTTTTAAAAGATGTGATGGAAGGGGAGATGGGAAGGAAAAAGGCCTGGGCACCCTTTAGATGTGATCGGTTGGAAAGATCTGGACTTCAGAATAAAAGAACCGTGGTTGGGCCACGTATCTAAATGCCACTCACTTCATGATTATAGCTGAAGAAATGACAATGGTCAGATGAGAAGACAGAGCAAGAAGAGGGCAAAGTTCAGCAAAGGAGATTGATAAAAGATCATCGGAGAAGTAGAAGGAAAAATCAGGAGGGATTTGCACCAAAAGCCACAGCAGGAGGACAGGGGATTTCAACAGGGTCACATACTTCTAAGAGGCCAAGGAGGATGCAGACTAGGAGGAACCCATTTGCTCCAGAAGTCAGGAAGCCAGACAGCTTCCTAGAGAGCAGCCTGGGTCCAGCGGGTAGGCCTGGAAGTGCTTAGGAGAGGAGGAGAAGAACATAGAGTACAGACTACTCCTTTCAGATTTTCAGATGTGAAAGATGAAGATGGGGATAGGAAGGTAGCTTTGGGAAGCAGAGCCTAGCTGAAGGATTTTAGGTCAAGCTAGAGACCTGAATGTTACCTGGTCAAAGGATACTAGATAACACAGAAGTAAGACCAAAGACTAGTCAAAAGGGAAAACGAATATTAGTCAAAGTCTTAGAATCGATCAGAGGGCATCTAGGTTAGCATTGCTGGCTGTTTAGCCTTGGAAAGGAAGAAGAATGAAGCTGGGCACAGGGATAGAATGGGTAAAGACAAGAATTTTTTTGAGTTGAAGTCTCAAGAGAGAGCCATTGAGTGGTTTACATCTGTTGGCCTGGTTTTCCCAGTTGAAGGAAGGGTCATTGGTTGACACTGACAGTGGTCAGTCTGGGCCTTCAGAAAATAGACATGGCTCATAAAGGAGCTAGAGAAATGGAGAAAATTAAAACATGGTTCCTAACCAGAAGTCTGCATTAGACTTTCCTGAATACATGCACAGAATTAGATTCTATGGGGTACAGTGAGGGTTAGGGGATGGGTTTAGAATCATTGTACTAATGGAATTTACTAGGAATAGACCAAAGACTTGTGACTGTGTATACTTCCTTGGTGATTTTAAAGTGTCTGAGGCCCATGATAAGCAACAGTTGTGTTTATTCAGCCTTGAGCTGGTCACTGCAGGTATGGCAAGAAGTCAAAGAAGAGAGGAAATGCAGGATGCTGGACCCCATGTTTTGGGTCAGTTAGGAAAGGTAGCAAACTCAGATCTTTTTTGGCTCCCCAACTTGTGAACCCCTTCCCATCTTTGGGAAGTTCTCATGTTACAAGCCATAGTAAGAGGCAGAGCCACACCCTATCATAAAAGCTGGGAAATGCCAGGCACTTGCTTCTCCGGCGCCCCTGGAGGCTATAGCACAGTGTGCAACTTGGGCTCAGTCAGGCACAGGCACCAGCAAGAAATTGGAAGAGAGTGTTTTAGAGGATTCTTTCTCTAAATACACTAGTATTCCAGCAGAATGACTTTTTCCTTGGTTGACTTTGCAGTGTCACTTGATTTCAGGCTGGTAGTTTACCTTTGGTCTCGCCCATTGCCCAAGCCTCCTCCTTCAGACTTCCTCTCTATTCTGCGAGCTACAGAGCACAGTGCGAGTTCATTCCTTTTCTGCGACTACCAACTGGAATCCATTTCTGTTGCTTGTGATTAAGGACCCTAAGTGAAACCAGAAGGCCTACAAAAAGAATGGCCAAGGTTTAGCCAAGGAGTAGAGGGAAAATATTTCCTCTTCCAACATTTCTCCCTTCAAATCTAAATTTTAACACTGTAAAAGCATCGAATCCATTATAAACAGATATTTATACCTCACATTTTGCCATTTATTTAATAAACTTATTTTGTAGCTATTCTATAGTAGACATTAGGTTATGGACTGGTATAACGAAGGATCCAGTCTAGTCTTACAACTCTATTGGTTACCATCTGCCCTCCAAACATTAAAATCTGGAATGATACATGACAGTGGTGAATAATGTGTGTCACAAATCACTAGTTCTTGCTCAGATATTAAATTGTGTTGCATAAGCACCCTTCAGGCAGTTTAATGGTTTTTCTGATTGATGCTACGTTGTAAAGCATTATATGGAGAGAATACAGAATGCTAGATATGCAAAATAAATGTTTCATTAATAAAAATTTCAGAATCTATTTTAGGATATGAGCCCTTTGGGAACCACAAAATGATCAGAGTCTGTTCCCTTGTGGGAAAAACAGGAGCTCAGCAAACCAAGACGGAAATGAGTCACCAAGGCCCATTTACAAGAGCAAAATTTAAAGACTTATTGAATGATAAGTAAGAGTGTGAAGGTTTCCTTTGACAAAAGTGATTTTGAAAGGAATGCCAGAGTCCCCCAAAATGTTTGTATCAGCTGTCTTTTGCATGGGACTGTTTGATAATATACAGTCTCCAAAGAAGGAGAACAGTGCCTGGGGTCTTCTTGGCTCACATGGTTACCAGATCTTTGGAGAAGTTGATGGGATTTCAAGTATGTGCTGTTTTTCTCTATGGGATTCCAATAACACATCCATATAGGGAGTCCCCATGGAGCAAGAAGATAGAGAAAGGAGTTAGAAAGTAGAATACCAGTACGGAAAATAAATTAGTCTGGATGTTGCTTAAGGTACATGTTGACTAAGGTCTCTACATAGAGATTCAAAATGGGCAATTGGAAATCTGGCTAGAAATGAACATCAGTATTTCAGTAGGTTAACTTTCCCCTTGATTGCTGTCTCGATGTCACTTGATTGATGTGAGTTGCTGAAAGGATCAAGATGGTAGAAGGACCATGTTCAGGCCTCACAGCTGGATGCTTCGAGATGGTTCTACATTTAGGTTTGCGCTGATGCCCTGGACAAATCACATGATAGATCATAACTGCAGTTTCCTCAGTTATAAACAGAAATAAAAATACGTGATGTCCAGTCTCACTGGGTTGTTGTATCAGAGGCGTCTGGGGACAATACTATGTTAGTCAAATGTTGGTTCAGAATAATTTTGTTCATGATAAAAGTTTTGAAAAGTGGAATCAGGGCGTGGGAGGCGGATGTGACACAGAAATGACATGAGCTCTGAAGACGAATTAAAATCTCAGCCCCCTCAGAGGATATTATGAGAATGAGGAAAACAGATACAAAGTGCTTGTGATTGGCCACAGTGGATGCTAATTACTTGAAGCAATTGTTGCTTCATTAAAAGTGCCATACACCAAATTAAGTGAATGGCTCGATTTATCTTTTTTTTTTTTTTAAGTAGTGAGCTGTTAATATTCTTAAAATGCCCCATATATTAGTAGGTATTTCTCTCTCTCTCTCTCTCTCTCTCTCTCTCTCTCTCTCTCTCTCTCTCTCGGTACCAGGGATTGAACTCAGGGGCACTCGACCACTGAGCCACATCCCCAGCCCTACTTTGTATTTTATTTAGAGACAGGGATTCACTTTGTTGCTTAGCCCCTCACTTTGCTGAGGCTGGCTTTGAACTCACGATCCTCCTGCCTCAGCCTCCGGAGCCGCTGGGATTACAGGCATGTGCCACCACGCCCAGCATTAGTACTCATTTCTGTTATGCTGTTTCTTGTGGAGGTTTTTGCATCGTTTTAAGGCAAGGATTCTACTCTGTGTCATTTATTATCTAAAAATCTCTTTACCAGACTCTCCTTTTCATGATTCACAGACACCTACAATCTCATCTTATGGAGGACAATTTAATAATTATAAATTCTTAAGAGGAGACAGATAAGTCCTAGCAGATGGAAAGAAAAACTTATCTTTGCACGTCAGGAAAAGCGTTACGTGCCTAGTTATCAAAAGTGCTCTATGGTAGAGCTGATTCTAGGCCCGTGTATGAATCAGCTACAAACCAGAAAAGTCTTTGGGAAGGCCAGGTTCCATCCCAGCGTGGTGATCTGATGCCAGCAGACACGGTTGGGTCACTGGCTTCGCAGAGAGCTTACGGGCCGTTCTAGTTTGCCTTAGTACAATAACCACGATGTGCCCTGTCAGCGTGGAATCCCTTTCTGTAGTGTGGCCATCGACACTTTCATTGTTAACCATGATTCGATGATGCCAGGCACATTCTGCCAGTCAGCACTGCTGACAAGAGGGAGATTTACTGTGGGGTTGGCAGTGGTGTGATGGTGGCCTATCACCTAAATCCCGTCCACCCTGCTGGCTGAGGAATGAATAAAGAGATGGGAAAGTTGAGCTTCCGCTCCCACCAGTGGGTACCGTGCCCTCCTGATGCCCTTTGAAATCCAGTGCTCTGGACCTCTTGTGCCCACCACCCCCTGCCCACTCTCCACATCCTGGCAAAACCAAGTCTGTTTCACTAAGAGGTGACAGCCGGCCAGTCTCAAAAACTGCTCCTTCTTCATGTGTAACCCCTACTCCTACCCCAGCTGGGGCCTTCTGGACAAGTTGCGTTTCCCCAAAGTAGCTCAAGTTAGAATAAAAAGAACACAGACAAAAGGCTCAATTCTGGGTCCTAACTCTAACTCCGCCACTTGCTGTGTGACCTCAGAGACGTCATTTAACTGCTCTGAGTTGAACTTTCTTATTTGTGAATCAGAGATAGGTTTTCTATGTGGAATGGAGATTGCTCACTACCCCCACAGGATTCTTGTTAGAAATAAAGGAGCTCATGAATGAGAGTGTTTTAACAACTGTAAGTGTTCTGATTGTGAAAGGCTATAGTGAAAGACAAGGCTTCAAAGTTAGGGACTTAGGGATATGGGGGGGGGGCATGTTTGTGGGACTCACCAGGCTCAGCCCCCCAGGAAAAAATCCTGCACCATGTGCATAAGACAAAAGGTGCTTCTGACTTACAGATGGGTTTCTAAGAGACTCAAACCAGCACAGGAAAATGACCAGAGCCCCCAAGGGCTTTTCTTGACTCCTTGATTTTCCTTAGTCCCCTGAGGATTTCTACTTCAAACATTGTGATCTACACATTTAATTAGCTTAAGTAAATGCAGAAAAGGGGAGAGCCATCCAAGGATGAGAAGGGAGAAGGAGCGATAAGCAAAAGACAAGGAAATGGGAAGACTTGGATCGTTTTTTGGGGCAGCTGTGTGTGTGCCAAACCTATATTTGAAGACTGTTTGGTCTGTGTTTGCTTCCATGTGTTCTTTCTGCATTCATTCAGAGCTAAATTTATCCCAGCAGAGGGGAAGGCAGAGTTGAGGAGGTGGGGTGGGATACCAGTAGACGCTATGGGGCGGGAAGCCAGGAGCATGGTGGAGCTCCCAGGAAGGCGTGGGCGGCCACAGGGAAGGTAGCCAGTCTGGAGGCTCCGAGAGCGAATCCTGCACCGGCCCCACGTGGAAGGATGTTCTCACCAAGCCGTGTGTGTGCCTTCCTTCTGGGAAGGGTGTAAGCAGGCACTCTTTCAGATCTGTGGATTGGAGGAAGCAGTTCCCCAACTCCCATGAGCTCCCAGATCTGGCCCAAGCCTCCAGGCAATGGAGACTCAGCAGCTCTCCAGCTCCCTGGTGACAGCAGTGTCTGTCGCCACGGAGAGAAGAGCAGCGGCTAGCAGGGCCACTGCTGGTACAGAGTTGAGCTGGCTTCCTATTGGGGTGTCACAGCCCTTGTGTCTCTGTCGGGGCAGCTCCTGGAGGGGTGGGTGCGCAGAGGAGAGGGCAGTGGCCATGTCCACTCTCTGGGTGGGATGAAGTGCTGCGTACCCACAGCTGGATGGAGGATGGTTGGTGGTGCCCGCGCCGGCACCCATGTGCCTCCTCTTGGCTGTTTAGGGTCTCCCTTCCTCCTGTAGAGTTACTGCCTCTCCCTCTCACTCACCCCAAAGCCAATCCTTGTTATGCTGTCTTTGCAAACGGAAAGTCATTGCAACTGATGAAGCTTCTCCTGGGACCAGAGAATACTCTGAGGGAGTTGAAGACCTCCCTGTAGAACAGGCAGTCCATTTCTCTGTCTGGGACTCGGTCCCCATCTTGCATGGAACTCCCTTCCCTTTGTTAGGATGGGGGAGGGAAGAGCCCTAGGGTTGGGAGATGGCCTCCTTTGTTGCAGGCTCAGCTAAGTGGCCTCAGCATCTGGCCAGAGCTTTACCCTATAATTGGCTTCCAGCACCCTCTACTCCTCCCTAGAGAACTTGACACCTTCCTCATCTGTTTGTCCCACTCCAAATTTGGTGATTTCTCATACCATGAGCTATGCCTGGAATGCAGCCTCCCCCTCCCTCTTGGAACTTTCCAAGTCTCCTCTTGTTAACTTCACAGAGTTCCTGAAATCCCACCCCCTTAGGGTAGGCCTGTCTCCCCAGGGAAGGAAAAGTGGTTGTCCCTCCCAATTCCTAGCATAATGTGTGACTTGCAAATTGATTGCTTGACTTGTCACTCTCTCAGTTAACTAAAAAAAAAAAAAAACACCTCCCCCCCAAAGCCATAGCCTTGAAGGAGGGTTCCCCGGGCCACCATGATGGCTGCTTGTATGTAATGAAGCTCCAGAGGCCAGGACAAACAGGACCACACATCCCATTTCTACCCCCTCCATGACCCTGAGCAAATTATATGGCTTCTCTTAGTTTAAGTTACTCTCTCTGTAAAATGGAAAGGATAATTGTATCCATCTCATAATATTTTTTGACAAACAAGTCAATGTACCCAAAGCTCCTGGCATGTGGCAGGTGCTTACCAAATTCTATTTCATAATTATGCACCCATCCAGAGTGATACAGATATCAGTCAACTCACTCTGGATAGGTGTCCAGGTAGGTGTGCCAGTGTTCCAGTGGAAGCTCCTGAGTGGCACGTTCAGCCCAGCACTAGCGGTGCCCCCACATACCCAACGTGGCCCTCCAGCCTAGACCAGCATTGCTCATGAGTGCTCCTGACTCCTGCTACCGTGCTCATCACCTCTCACCTGCAGAGTCTGCAATCCAAGGTCTTTTGATGCTGTGCAAACCTTTTTGTAACGTTTAGCCTATTCCAAATCCTGCATTCATCAGGAAGGACTGAAGAAGTCAAAAGTTCAAAGTGTTCTGCTGTGTTTTCTTTTTTTTTTTTTGCTACCATCTAAGAACAGTGATTCTAAGCTCTGGGGGAAAGGTAGGTCACAAAATCCTTTTGAAAATCTGGTAAAATGATGGACTCCTTTCCGCAGCCAGTGCACATGCATATAGCATTTTGTATATAATTTCTGGGGTTTCAGGAATTCCTTGAAGTCTTCCAAGAATACTCTTAGAAGACCCATGAATCTTTGGTTTAAAAAAAAAAAAAAGTCTCTGCTCTGGAACTTAGAGCATCAGAAAAGCTGAGTGTCAAGAGACAGGATTTGTCTCCAGGATCTAGGAAGCTCACCTTGGTTGTTCATGCAAGAATGACAGAATTGTGAGAAACTCCTGCAGCCCAAGGTCTAGCCAAGATACCCATTCATCCTCTGCAGTTCAAGAGCTGCCCTTCCTTAGTTCCCACGCACAGCTGCTGGCACAGAGAAGATGCCAGTGCCAATGAATCCTCTCCCTGGCTTGAGCTACCTCCACTGTCTTCCTCCCAACTAGGGCTTCCTGTGACTCAGTGTCTACCCAACCTTTAGTCCTCGAGGGTGGCTTTTCTCGTCTCCCCCACCTTGCATCTATATCTAATAGGTATCCTTCCAATTCATCCTAGCCTCCCAGGATGAGCTTGAAGTGGCTTTTATTCCAGGTAGCAACAAAAGCAAAACAGATTATTAGGACCCTGTACTTGAAACTCATTTAAAATAAATAATCCCGGCACAGTGTTGAAATAGACTCATCAGATAGGTTCGTCCGCATTACCCTCAAACAGCATCGAGTCCTGCCTCATTCGGCACCATTACGAATAGAATATCCTCCAACACCCCAGACCCTCTTTCCGAAGGCCTGTCCAGTTTCCTCCCCCGACCGACCGCTGTTGGCAGAAGTCATTCTACTTCCAGTTGGGAACTTGGAGCCAGAAGCTGAGCTGGATCCAAAACCATTGAATTCTGTAGCTTCCAAGGAAAACAGTCTGTCGCTGAATTAAAGACACTGTTAGGTTGGTTCAAGCCAAAACAAATGGAGCAGGCGTGTCATTAACGAGGGGGCTAGGCAGCTGAGCGCCTCCACTTCCATCGTGGTGACCCAATAAGGCAAGCGACAAAATGGGAATCTGGTTTCATCTCCCTTGGCACCCATGGACTTCAGAGCGGTCTCAAGATTTCACACTTGCCTTCTGAGCAAATAAAATCCTAAATCTGATAATCTCTATTTAAAAAACACGGTAAGAGCCCTAGCCCACAGAGAAAACATTTATTTGGTAGGAATATCACCACTGATGGTGGGGGAAAATGGTTCACATTTGCTATTTTATGTTACTAGGAGTACACACTAGTATATTTTGATGAGTTATGATATGAAAGAGAAAAACAGACTCAAGTAAAAGTCTGAAAGTTTGACAGTGTCTTCCTGCATTAAATAAAGTTTTGAAGTGAGGATGAGAGATATTAGTTTGAATTTAAGTATAAATGTTTTTTTAAATTTAATAAGCAGATGGTGCTTACTTGGTCCCTGAATTCATTCTTTCATTTTTTTAAATACTTATTTATTTGCTTTAGTTATACACAATTCGTTTATTTGTACGTGGTGCTGAGGATCGAACCCGGGCCATGCATGTTCTAGGTGAGTGCTCTACCACTGAGCCACAACCCCAGCCCTCTTTCTTTTTTAAAATATTTTTTAAGTTGTTGTTGGATACAGTCTTTATTTATTTATTTATTTATTTATTTTTTGTGGTGCTGAGGATCAAACCCAGTGCCTCATGTGTGCAAAGCAAGAGCTCTACCACTGAGCTACAACCCCAGTTCCCACTGAATCTGTTCTAAGTGCTTCATAAGCATGAATGTAAAGTTCGTAACAGACCTAAGAGGGTGACAGTATTATTACCTTCATGTTACAGAGAAGGAAACTGAGGCACAGAGAACCTCTAGTCAGGGAGTTTTTAAGTGGCAGGTATAATAGCAACAGATGATAACTTGTTTGAAGGATGGGCCTTTGTGAAACTATTTAAATATCAAGAGCATTAAGATGTATTATAAAAAAGAATGCATCTAGAAAAGGTAAAAGTGATTGCTTTCTCTTTGAAATACTTAGAATATAATCTTTTCTTAGGGATACAGGCTCAGATAACAACCATAAAAAGGACAGTCAACTGAGCCAACTTCTTTCATAATGCCTTCCTTCATTTCTTTTGTCCCTTCCTTCCTCCTTCCTCCTTCCCTCCTCTGTTCCCCCTTTTTTCCTCCCCACCTTGCTCCCTCCTTCCTCCTTTCCTCCCCTCTCCCATTCTGGCACATGCATTGGGCTCATGCTTTGAAAGAAGCATTGTCCCTTGTGCTGGAGATCAGCCACCATTTTGCACTTAGGAGTTCAGGGAAGGGGGAGGGAGAGGGAGAGGGAGAGGGAGAGAGAGAGAGAGAGAGAGAGAGAGAGAGAGAGAGAGAGAGAGACACTAAAAATAGGGAAATCTCCACTATAACTGCAGAAATGTTGTGCAGAAAACCAAGCATACTAAGAAGGGGTGTGGGGTGCTGGGTTAGGTATGGAAGGAGGAAATGACATTCCATCAGAGACTTGAATGGAGTGAGCCAGAGAGTTATGCAAATATCCAGGGAAGTTTTCCAGGCGGAGAGGGCAGACTTTGGGATGTGACTGTACTCAGCTTAGTGTGTGAGCAGCAAGGGGACCAGCGTGGCGGGGGCAGAGGGAACAAGGAAGAGGCCAGGGAGAAGCTGGACCAAACAGAGGCCTAGGGAGGGTTAGCCTTGGCTAAGCAAGCTGTGAAGGGATGGATTTACAACCTGAAGGGTCACCTGGCTAACAGGGATGAGGAAGGGAAGAAGGTGTGAGCAGGGACACCTGCTGAAGGATGTTTCAGGACTCATGTGCCACCCCTGGAATTCTGTGGTAGTGGCAGGCAGAAAAATGGCCCCAGAGATGCTCACCCCTAGAACCTGTTTGTTACTGTCCATGGCAAAAGGGACTTCCAGGGAGTAGTGTCACAGTGGGTGCAGGCCAGGTGTGTGCCAACAGAATGAAGAGGCGGACAGACCCTCCACTCTGGCTGGAGGAGAGGAACGGCAGGGCAAAGAACCAAAGTCCACTGAGGAAGCCACAGAATCAGAGAGGGATTCACACCACAGCTCTGATGCGGAGTAGAAACGCAGGGACATTACGTCACTTCTCTCACATTGGTTCCCTTGATCAGAAAATGGAATTCACAGTGTTGTCTTTAACAGCATTTGCAGGGTAGAAGGAGGTAACCCGTGTAAAGCCCATGGCACACAGTACTGGCAGGTACTAAGCCCTCTCACAAAAGCTAATTAGCAGCAAAGGGCAGTGGCCCAAGGTGCTGGCACCAGAAAGCTCTGGGTCCAACACTGGCCTCACTCTTATTAACCTCTCATTCCTCAGTGTCATCCTGGGTAAACTGAGGCTGATAACAATGTCTGCTTGATCCATGAGAAGACCTGTGCTGGCTCTTATTATTCTGGTGATGAGGGTAATAACTCATCAATGCGTGGATTCTAAAATAAAACAGTGTTGCTCTAGATTTTAGGGATCAGAAATACGAAATGAAAACCTAAAGGACGGGTCCACTATGTGGAGAGCCAGAGTCTTTATGAGCAGCTCTTTAAAGGATGATGTATGAAGCCCTCGAGGACTCTGGGCTGAGGGTGACCTCGTGAAGCAGTCAAGTCCACACTGTAGGCCCCGGGCAGGAGAAAGAGCCTGTGCTTACAGCTCGACCTTCGGGGAAGGCTGCTTGGAGGAAATCACCACAAGTTTGCAAGAAGATGCAGATCCGCCTCTGAGAAGGAGCATCCTCCGCCTGTTGGCGGCTCTCGTATTCCACTCCCTTCCTCGCCCCCTGTTTGGCCGAGGGCCTCTGAGCTGCTACACCTGGACCAAATGGAAGCCAGAGACTCTGGCATTTAATGGTGTTTGGAAACCACTCAAGTCATTTGTGCCAAAAACAAGGCCGACAATGCTGCTCTCAGTTGGCAGGGTCGTCGACTCCACATTTTGAAACACAAATGGCCCTTTTATGGGCAAAAACGATGACCCTGAGCCCCACATCTGAAGAGCTAAGTGCTACGTGTGCAGTATTTCCTTAAATGCTTTCTGAAAGGACTCCCGGGACGGCGATGGATGTACGCTTGACAAATCTTAACAGGAAGTCGGAACGCCCGCCTGTGTCTCCTCCTAGGGTTTGACTGTTCCTGAGGGCCTGGAGGAGTTTCCAGGCAGAGTGTGAGACAAGCCCGTGTGTCACAGGAACCACAGGCCTCCATCAGTTACCGCGGGGATGCCAAGCTCCTGACCCAGTGGTGGTTTGTGTCTCTGGGGCCTGCGGGTCTTCCTCACCCCAGAATCCCTAAAGCCTGGCTGCTCCCAGTGTGGTCTGTGGACAGCAGCATCAGCGTCACCCGAAGCCTTGTTTTAAACGCAGATTCTTGGCCCACTCTGGACCTACTGCAGCAGAATGTAGCCTGGAGAGCCATAATGAGCTTTTCAGAAGTTACTGTGGTCATCACATCCGGGGCTGTTTGGATGCTTGGCCGCTCCTACTTCATACTACACAGATGGGAATTCTGAGCAGCCACATTCCCTCCTCAACAATAACTGGTCAGTTTATCTAGCCACAGATGACCCCAGCTTTTGTCCAGCCCTCACTTTGTGGTTCCACATGACCCCTGATCTGAATCATCTTCTTTCCACTTATTCATCTATAGACCCATCCACTCCTCCATCCACCCACCTCTCACCCATCCATCCATCCCTCCATCCATCCCATCTCATTCTATCCATCCACCCATCCCATCATCTGCTCCATTCACTCACCCCATCCATCCACCTGCCCACCCGTCAAACAATTCATTCATCATTCAGAATCTTCCATTACTGCACCAGCACTGGAGTTGAAAAGGGCACAGCCTTCAAGGAGCAACAGAAACATTAACAGACCTTTATGGAAATGAGCACAATTTGGTGACAGGGATGAGTCCAGAATGCAGTAGGTGCACAGAAGGGAAAGCCAATTCTTGGGTCTGGAGGAGCTACTGGGGGTATCCAGGAAGGAAGAGAAAAAAAGAACTGAATCTCAAAGGATGCATAGGTTTCAGTAGGGAAGAAGTAGTCATCAGGCAGAAGGGTTGGGCTGTGCAAAGGCCAGGAGGCAGGGAAGCATGCTGTGTGTTGAAGCCATCCTGCTCTGGAAAGAGATGTGCGGGGTGGAGGGGTGTGGGAAACGGCACTGTGGAGAGGAGGCAGGCCCCAGATCACAGACTCGTTCAGCTGCCAGATGTTCTCCTGTAGGTGCTGGGAAGCACTGAAGGAGGGAAGCAGGGAGTCATTTTGGAAAGATCACTGGGGCTACTTTACTGAGAATGAGTGGCTACGCCAAGACTATGAGCAGGGAGCCTAGTTTAATTGTACAGTCAGAGACAGTAAGATCTTGAATTAAAATAATCAAGACAGGGCTGGGGATGTAGCTCAGTTGCTAGAGTGCTTGCCTTGCATGCACAAGGCCCTGGGTTCAATTCCCAACCCCCCCCCCCCAACACACACACACACAATCATGACAGTTGGGGGGTATGGGTGGGAAATAATCATTACAGCTATTATGAGTTAGATAGTGGCTCCTCAAAAGATAAGTCCAATTCCTAATCCCAGGACCTGTGAATACAACCTAATTTGGAGATAAGGATCTTAAAGTGAGATTTTTTTTCCAAATTTAGGGTGGACCCTAAATCCAATAACTGGTGTCTTTATAAGAGACAGGAGAGAGAGAGAGATTTGAGACATACAGACCCAGAGAAAAGGCCTTGTGGAGAGAGGGGGAGGGACTGGAGAGTTCTGTCTGCAGGCCAAGGAATGCCCAGGACGCCAGCAGCAGGAGGAAAGCATGGAACAGATTCTCTCTCAGTGATTCCAGAAGGAACCAACCCCGTTGAGTCCTTAATTTCAGACTTCTGGCTTCCAGAGCAATGAGAGAGAGTACATTTCCATTGTTTGCAGTCCTGCAGTTTATGGTGGTTTATTACGACAGTCCTAGGAAAAGACACACCCCTGACGTGGAGTACTGAGCACGTGGGAGTTCCCTGTGTGTGAGCTCGGTCAGCATCCCCGACAGGCCCTCGGGAGGGTGCCGGAATTATCACTTCCATATTTCAGATGAGAAAATTTGAGGCATGGGTTACAAAACAAGTAGAAGGCAGAACAGGGTCTACACAGGGCGATAGGCAGGGAGACCCGTGGTGCCTACTCCATCTGAACTCTATCATCCGACCTGTGATGGAGAGGAAGGGACAAGCTTGAGCAGGTGGTAGGATTGATAGGACATGGCTGTTAACTGGGCACTTGCAGGGTAGACAGGAGGAGTATAACCTTCTGAATTTGAAGCTTGTAAGGTGCCTTTGCCCTCTTGAGACTCACGGGCCTCTGTTTGCCATGCCACGCTGACCCTGAGGTATACTAGAGGTCAGCCCTCAGGTCACACTCTTGGAACCTGCTTTGCAAGGAACCCTCTTCTCTCCACAAGTATGTCCTCGAAGTGGCCCTTCCCTTTCCTGAACAGTGCTCCACTCTATTCTCCCTTGGCTTCTCTGTCCCCCGGGGCCCAGGTCTTGTTCTGACCACGGGCCTGTACGGGTTGCACACTCTTCCACCTTTGAGCTCTCTCCAGTGCTCAAATGTTCCTGGACCTAAAATCCTAATGTTCACTATGGTTCCTGCCCTTGGCATCCCTGTCCCCTTCCTACCCCTGCCCCTGCCTCCCCCTCACCCCCCGACTGGTAGGAAAACTGTGTCCTCCAAGGCAATGGTCACTTCCTCTGTATTGTTTTCCTATTTCTTCTTTTAAAACGTGTGATTCTCTCATCTCAAGGCAGGACAGACAAAGCCAAACGCAAAGCACACAAAGGTCATTTTTGCCCCTTTATGATAATTTAGGGCTTTTTCTGGCCTGGTTTGTCATGCTGAAGCACCACGTCTGCTCTGTTACTGCTGTGCGATGCAGACACAGCTATTTTAAGAACTTGGCAGTTCCTACCATCCCTCTGTGGGTCAGGGGTAGCAAATTTGCCAGTGAGCACCATAAATTGATGAAAGGTGAGTATAAATGCTGTTCCACACATCGAGTATTAAACAGAACTTTTTTCACTTTAGGATGAAATTTCATTATAAATTCCCAGAATATTAAATAGGCAAATATTTTAAATTTTTAAGAAAGAAACTTGGACTTAAAATCCAGATGCCACTCTCCTTCACTGTCAAAAGAAGAACCATTTTGGGGGCTGAGGTTGTGGCTCAGCTGTAGAGCGCTCGCCTAGCACGTGCGAGGCCCTGGATTTTGTCGGGACCTTACACTGCTTTCTGGCTGCTTGCTACATTACCACGCCCTGTTACAGGACCTAGGCTAAGCAGGGGGCGTGGCTATGAGAACTGAAACCACCCCAAAGACAGGCCAATGGCTCCACCAATGGCATCCGCCCATGATCCTTATGTGTCCCTATGATCTTTCTGTTGATTGGCCCATGTCCTATATAAGACCGTCCAACTTCCTCAATAAACCGAGTTTTTGGCATTGCTTTCTACCAAAACTCCCCGGGTGTGGCGTGGTGTCCGTCAATCAGGCGGGGGTAAGACACTTGGCGACTTTTGCCCGTTAAGCCTATCTTCGCCAGGTAAGCTACTTTAACTCTTTCTGCTGGCAGAAGGAGCCCCCTTTTGGGGCCCTAAAAGGGGGGTAGCTTTAGACCTCGGCCCCATTAATAAGTAACGCAGCAGTCCCGACAGATTTGATCCTCAGCACCACATAACATAAATAAAATAAAGGTATTGTGTCCAACTACAACTAAATAATAAATATTTTTTTTCTAAAAAACAACCATTTTTGGAGTGAGAGGGAGACCACTTCTTTCCTTATAAAAAGGAATCATAAGAAATTTCAAAGGATAAACTCCCACAGGCCTGAAATACTCTGGAAACCTCTTCTGAGAAGTACCTGGGTTTATATGATAGAATACGATTTTTTTTCACACTATTTTATCTTGGTTCTTGGACCTCATTTCACAATATCCTATAAAGTGATGCCTACTGTCACCATTCCTGACATATTCATCTGCCTTCAAACACTCAGATTGTTTTTAGGAAAGCAATAACATTATTGGGAAAGGAATCTGCTATGTAACCCTACTGATTTATCAACATCTTAAAATGCCATAAGATTAGAGTTTCCATTCATTTCAGTGCTGTTGTATATTTAGCTTATTTTGTATCCAAATAGACACAAGACATAACATATTTATTAAAGTTGTGCCTAGGAATTCTCATTTAATTTACTTAAGGTTGATTCTTACTCCTGTGGTCTAGACAGAGAACACAGGAAGAAGTGACAAACAGAATACTGTCTCTAGTGAACTTAACCCATATTGTCCATTCAAACAACAGATAATCCAAAAGGAGGTAGGTGGAGTTCACTCACAGTCTTTTGTGGCATGTGTTGGGATAATATTTTCTGACGCAAAAAAATCACAGGGATTCAAAAATAATTTGTGTGTAAAAAAAAGGGGGGGGGATGAAAATAAGAAAAATGTGAGGGTTGAGATGTGCCCAGTGAGGTACTAAAAAGGAAAATGAAATGCATTTGCCTTGGAAGGACCAAAAGAAAAGATGCCTCTTTTGTTGGTCCCTTTAACAATATTTCATGTTAATTTCTGGTTTAGAGGGGTGAGTGAGAGGGAGACAGCATCTTTCAGGAGTGTACAGTGTTGTCCTTTTTTTTTTTTTTTTTTTTTTTTTTTTTGGAACTGGGGATTGAACTCAGGGGCACTTGACCACTGGGCCACATCCCCAGCCCTTTTTTGCATTTTATTAGAGACAGGGTCTCACTGAGTTGCTAAGTGCCTCGCCATTGCTGAGACTGGCTTTGAACTTGCGATCCTCCTGCCTCAGCCGCCCAAGTGCTGGGATTACAGGCGTGCGCCACCGCACCCGGCTCAGCTGTTGTCCTTAATGCCTCCTCACTAGACTTTGGGTATGAGGGAGCCTGAAAAAGTCCACAGAACAAAGTCCTTCAAATCAGAGTTGGATCTGTTTGAGGATGAGCCATTTAAACAATATGAACCTCAGTGTCCTCAGTGGCTGAGAGAATAATAACAATTTGTAAAGAGAAAAGAATGTTATAATAGATATTAAGGTTTTCTTCTATCCCTGCCTCAGTTTCTGTCCTCCTTCCCTTCCTCAGCCCACTGTCTAACTGCTGGCAGGATTTTGGTGAGCAAGTCTACTCAGCCTACATTCCACAGAGCCATGAGTGAATTATTTCCCCTGGGTTTAATTGCAAAGTACTGTGGCTTAGAGTAAAAATAGACACAAAAAGCTACAGAAGGCATGACTCCTTTTATAAATCGTTCTGCAAAAGGCAAAACTGCTGGGACAGAAATCAGATCGGTGATTGACAGGGGCTAATGGTGGAGAGCGATGGACAACAAAGGACGGAGGGAACACTGTGTGGGTGATGGAAATGTTCTGTGCGTTGATTTGGGAGGTGATTACACGCCTATATATGCATTTGTCAGAACTCATTGACCTACACATTTGACAAGGGTGGATTTTACTGTATGTAAATTATACTTCAGTAAGTCTTACTTAAAAAAGATGGTGGTTTGGGACCTTTGAAGTTTCTTTTTGGAGAAAAATCTATGACCAGTACAGCAAATCAACAGCACTCTTAGGAATATTCATGTGTGTAACTAACTAGAACAAAAGACAGACATTGATAAGCCCCCTAAGACAGGCGCAAGCTTCTCTGGGAATTCAGAGGCAAGAGAAACATCCACCCAGGGAAATCAAGAACTCCTTCACAGAGGACCTTGCATTTAAAAACTGGACCTGACAGATTGCAATTAATCACCACTTTTTTCCTTCTCTACCAACTGTGAGCAATGTACTAGACTTTGGTACCTGTTTGTAAATTGTTTGCAAAATCTGTTACAGGTTTGAACATTTTTTTAATTCTAAAAGTTCTTATATAATGATGTATTTCCCTGGGATTAAATGATTCACATTATCTCTCCCCTTGAATGAGTGAGTGATCACAATGTGAAGGCCAGGTTTTCTGAGCTGGTGGTATTTTGAACATTGATGAGTTTTTACATATACACCTATGAAATGTTCCTCCATTCTATGAAATGAAGGAAAGTTCAATTGTCATTGGAGAATATAACACACTTCAGTGTGGGAGATTAGGAATAGGGGCCCAGTGATCTAGGTTCTATCATTCCTAAGCGACTTGACAAATTGAGAAGAAAAAGATCAGTAACCCCTCCCCAAAGAACACACAGTTCAGAGGAGAAAACACAGTGACTCTTAATACATGAAAAGACGTTCCATCTTAATATAACCAGTGAGAATTTCTTTTTTTTGCTATGAAGTGGTAAGACAAAAGGCCAGCACTCTAGTAAAAAAAAAAAAAAAAAGTAAGCAAAGGAAAGGACAAAACCCATAAATAAACTTTAATGCAGGAAAAGGTGTTTAAACTCACCCACACTTAGAGGAAGACAAGTGGAAACTGCACTGTATGTGTTAGATAGGCAAAGTGGACCACATTTGTGATCACAGTGTTAGTGAGGGTGTAGGACAGTCAGCTACCCTTGGGACACCCTTTGTGGAGACATTGGCAGTGTCCAGTAGGCTTACAAATGCACAGTGATTTTGACCCAGCAATCCCACTTGCACTAGACTTTTCTTACAGATCACCTATATACAAAACGACGTGAGTGCATTGTTCACTGTGGTACTGTTTGTGATAGCAAATTAATGTCCCTCAATAGAGTTAAATGAGCTGTTTATACCATTCTGTAGAATATGCTTCACTTACAGTAAGAGAGGCTGAGAGAACTCTTCACCTGCTGATAAGGAATAATTATCAGGTTATATTGGAAATCAAAAGTTGAAATGCAGATGAGTGTGCAGTCTGTTAGCATATTAAGGGTAAAATAGGGGGATTGGAGAATATGTATTCCTGTTTTCTTGAATATATATAAATGCCCTCTGGAAAGAGGTATCAGCAACTGGCATTAGGGTTTACTTATGGGGATTTCAGAGGGATGAGGGGGTAAGGAGTGGAACACTTTTGTGAGTACGTGATCTTTTGTCTTTTGAAATTTGAGCAATGTGAATGTACTACCTACTCAGACATAAATAGAAATCTTAAATAAACAAAAGACAAAAGAGCTAGATCATGCCAAGAAAGAGAAATCTGGAATCTATTCCTTGTTCTACCACTAAGTTTTGTGACCAGAAACAAGACCATTCCTGTTTTTATGGGCCTTGGCATGTTTTTCTATAAAATGATGAAGTTCATCTCAAAGATCTAGAAGACTCTGTGCTGTTATCTTTTGTTTTTGATTTTCTTTTCTTTCTTTCTTTTTTTTTTTTTTTTTTTTGAGAGTTGAGGGGGGATGAGAATAGGGATCATTTTTTCGGTATCACTACCTACAACTGTAT
Source organism: Tamias sibiricus (assembly GCA_025594165.1). Lineage (NCBI taxonomy): Eukaryota > Metazoa > Chordata > Mammalia > Rodentia > Sciuridae > Tamias > Tamias sibiricus. The sequence goes on along the minus strand of CM046657.1, from coordinate 197,085,779 downwards.
AGAAAGTAGAATATAAAACTCAGAGGCCTGTTTATATGACTTGCTATATGACAGATGCTACTTGAAGTTGTGCAGTGCACTATTTGAATTTCTACATGGGGCTGCCCTCCCTCTTTCTTTGCTTTTAGATTTTCACAAAGAACTTTCTGACCATAAGAGACTGTTAGCACCGGGAACCAATGGTTACTTTACAATGTGGGAAAGGCACCAGACATCAAAGCCTTTTTATTTTAAGCAAGTTTATTATATATTAAACTATTCATGGGTTGTGGGGAAAAAAAAAAAAACGGACATGCAGTATGGCATTCTTATATAGTATCCTTTGCCCTAAAATGTTTAAAAAATTGTAAAGGTGCTCAGAATTACCAAAAGCTAACTGTGTCTGAAACAATCTCAAATGGTTCAAAGCAATCAGCGTGTGATGAAAGTTGAAATTTCAATTAGTGGCAAAATGATGGAATATCCACTAAAATTTGTAGAAGATACGGCTAACCTTTGGGACAAATTTATTACAGTCAGGATCCATGTCCCACCATCAACACTCAGATTAAATTCCACATGCATTGAAGAGCTAAGCATAAATAGTGACTATTTAATTTCATGATGGAAGAGATTTTTTGTAGGTATAATAAAGAACAGGACGTATTCTAAAAAAAAAAATAGATAAAGTTGGTCCAAAACCAGTTAAAATGTCTGTAAAAGAAATAGTATCACAATCACAATTAGAAAGCAAATAACAAATTAGAAAAACATATCTGCAACATCTATGTGTAACAGATCAACAGCCCAAATCCTTACAAATTAACAAGAAAAAATGAAGATGAGTAGTAGATGATGGGTCCAAACACTAACTCATAAAAATAAATATATATGGTGCATACTTAGCATGTGGAAGGCCCTGGGTCCAATCCCCAGCATTAAAAATCATACATACATATGGCAAGCAGACTTGAGGGAAATGTTCATTGCACAGGTATTCAAAGAAGCACATCATGTGATGCTGTTTGGTGGACTATCATCTATAGTGACCAGATTTAAGAAGTGATTATACACTATCCCATACCCTACTGGTATGAGTGTGACTATGACTCAGTACAAGTTTTTGAAGGTCTATTCGGTGGTGCAACCTGAAGTGTTATAAATACCCATTGATGTAGGCGATTCTGTCTCTAGGAATAGCTAAAGAAACTGATTTAAGGATGCAAGGATTCATGTCTAAGAAGGTCATCCAGACATTGTCCGCAGTAGTGAGAAATCCACGTCAGCCTGAGGCTCCTGATGAAACGCTGATGTGATCAAAGATGGTGCTGCCATTTGTCATTGATTTAGCAAACTGTAGATGGAAGTGCTCATGAAGTTTTGCACTCTAGTGGGGCTCTCTTTACAGAAAACAAATAAATAATGTAAAAGCACAGTAAGGAGATATTGAGAAGTGGACGTGGGGGCTGGGTGCTATTTTCAAGGTTGTCAGGAAAGGTCTAATTGGTGTGAGGAGGACAGCCATGCAAAGATCTGGAAGAAGGCAGAGGGAACAATGAGACCAAGAGCCTGGGCAGATCGGCTCGGCATCTTGGAGGGGGAGCCTGAAGACCACTGTGGCCAGGGCAACATGGATGGAGGGGAAGTGTGGGAGGGGAGGGATAAAAGTTGGCAGGGCCAATTAAAAACAGCCTTGGTCTTGACTGGGAGTTTGCATTTTGTCTGGATGAGAAGCCAGTGGAGGGGGTGAGTAGGGAAAAGGCATTATCTGGTTTGCATTTTAAAGATGCTCCTGGAGCCGGGTGCGGTGGCACACGCCTGTAATCCCAGCACTTGGGAGGCTGAGGCAGGAGGATCGCGAGTTCAAAGCCAGCCTCATCAATGGCGAGGCACTTAGCAACTCAGCAAGACCCTGTCTCTAATAAAATACAAAAAAGGGCTGGAGATGTGGCCCAGTGGTCGAGTGCCCCTGAGTTCAATCCCCGGCACCAAAAAAAAAAAAAAAAAAAAAGATGCTCCTGGCTGCTCTGCACCTGGGAATGGGGACTGGAGGTGAGGGGGTGGGTGAGGGCAGGGAGAGGAGTAAGGAAGCTGGTGGATTTGTGCAGCTAAAGGGTGAAGGTGGTGGAGGTGTGGGTGATGCGGGGCATTGGCCTTGGCAGGAGAGGTAGCAGGACTTGCTATGGGACAAGAGGAACAAGAGTCAGGAGTGAAGTCTAGGTTTGGGGTGGCATGGTGGTGCTATTTATGAAGATGGTGCTATGAATGGAATGTTGGTTTTTCCTGCAAATTCACAAGTTGAAATCCTTATCCTGAATGAAATGGGGGCATTGGGGTGGTATTTAGACCATGAAGGTGGTGCTATTCTGGTGGGGTTAGTGTCCTTAAAGGAAGAGACGCCAGAAAGCTTGGTTCCTCTCTGTCCACACTCAGTCATGTGAGAACATGCAAGAAGATGGCCATCCATACAGCTCATGTCAAGTCTTCTTACTACAATAAGTAAAGGAAAGAAGGAGGGAAAGATGGAAGGAAGGAAATGCGGAAATGAGGAGGGTTGAAATTTGATGATTTCTCAAAGTCCTTTCAATTCGCAGCTCCTGGACTCTGCTATGGGATTTGGAGTAGACAAGACACCATACTTATTTTAAGAATATTACTAAGGTTTGGGTGTCATTTGTCCCCTAAAGTTTCACAGGTTGTGGTGTTGGGAGGTGAGAATTTTAGGAGGTCGAGTCTGTTGAGAGGTTCACTGACAAGTGGGACGTGCCCTTGGATGGTCTTGGGGGGCCTCAGTCACTCTGTGGCTTCCTGTTTCAAGATGTGATCTCTTCCCCCAACATACATGCTTGCTGTGGCAGCACTAGGATAGGGCCAGAGCCAGCACCGTGCTGTTTGGATTTAGAGCACCCAAAACTATGAGCCAAATAACCCTACTTAAAAAGTAAATACATCAAGTTAGCCTGACTGAGATGTTTCATTATAATCGTGAAAAATGGGCTAATACAAGTACCTAGATCATAGTCCTTCCTGCTCTGTCCCTAATTAATGTTAATGTACTTAGGGAAGTAGTAGCTTAATTGGCTCTAATTTTGTAAATTAGAGTCCAAGCTGCTTTGTATATCTTGGAAGACATCCTTTCTGCATCATCTGTCATGTCATGTGTTTTATACCTGATATTCCAATAAAATCTAATTTAAAAAGATCAAGAGAAAACATTTAAACATACAGTAAGTGAATAATTGGTATAGAGAGTATGACATCAATCATTGAAAAGATAAGTATGTAAACATGAGTAAGCCACAAGATGAACAGGTACGTGTCACTGTGTTGATAGTGGCTGCACTGTGGCTGTGAAATTATGATCATTCTTTTTTAGTTCTTTAGTCTTTTTTTTTTTTTTTTTTTTTTTTGGCACTGGGGATTGAACTCAGGGGCACTAGACCACTGGACCACATCCCCAGCCCTTTTTTGTATTTTCTTAGAGACAGGGTCTCACTGAGTTGTTAAGTGCCTCGCCATTGCTGAGGTTGGCTATGAACTCACGATCCTCCTGCCTCAGCCTCCCAAGTGCTGGGTTTACAGGCATGTACCAATGCACCCAACAGTTCTTTAGTCTTTTCTGTACACTTCTTTGAAATTTCCACCCTAAACTTGTATTTTTTTTTTAAGTGGTATAAGTATACATTCTTTTTTTTTTTTTAAATTGGTTCTTTTTAGTTACACATGAATTTATTTATTTATTTTTATATTACTTTTGAAATCAGAAAAAAAATAGTACCTTTGACTTTTGAAAGGTTAAAGACTCAATGATGTTGCATCAGTTGTGTACCCTGCAATCTGGAGGACTTTTCATCATTTAATAAGCCATAGGCAAGACCTCCACATGCGTTGGTGAAATAACTTTAAATGACTTCAGTGTGTGCAGATCAAAGTCCCCATCATTTATAGGAAAACATCCAAAATGCATCTGAGAAGTTCATGAATCCAGGGTTATTTTTTATCTTCGGGGTGCTGGGGATTGAACCCAGGGCCTTGGGCACACTAGGCAAGTGCTCTACCACTGAGCCACGCCCCAGCTCTGCAAAGCAGTTTGAAACATGTTAGAAACTGCAGACTTGGCTTGGATCATCAATGCAGACACTTCCTAAAATTCACAGAAAGCCCAAAGAAGCAGAAATTCATGTTTTGTCACAAATGGTCCCCAAATAATAGGGCCTTGTTTACCTAATATGTTTTTGGAAGGGGGAAAAGGAAGACTGGACAAACTGAGGGAAGAAGAGCCCCCTCTCTTCCCCTCTTCCATCAGTGAGAGCAGAAGCTGAATGCTTTGGGGGCAACCGTAACATGCACAGCCCTGGTCCTCCGGTACTCCGGAGCCTGCTCTCACCCCAAGCCTCGTTCCAGCTAGTAGGGTCTCCTTGGCTGAATTTGAATGAGGACTTCCTACTTTCTCTTCTGTGACTTTGAGTTAAGTCCTCTGAGAAGGTATGGCAAAAGAACACGGGCTTTGAGTCAAGGAGTCCTGGGCGCAAATCTTGGCCCACAAATCTCATGTTTTATCTCGGAAACAACAAGTGGCGTCTTGGTTCACCCGTTGTTACTTACTGGAAGTATGAGATGGAGGATGAGTGAACTTCAGGCAGGTCTTGACTTGCCTCTCCCTCCCTTGATCACCTCCAGGTCATGATTCCATTGCTGTAACCCTCCAAGCTTGGTCACTGTTGCTCTCTACCCACAGTGCTGCTTGGGTTCTGGACCTTATCTTTTCTCAAGTGGATGGATACCATTGCCCTGCAATGGGTCTCCTGCCCCCAGCCCATCTGTCACATTGCAGTCAGGGTGACCTTTCTCAAATGAAGTGGTACTTGTCATTCCTTTGCTTAGAACTCTTGCCCTTGGGGGGAAAAGCCCCCAGTCCTCAGCACTACCATCCAGGCCCCTGGCGATTTGACTGCTGCTTCTAGTGGTAAGTTCATCTTGCTTCATTCCCCCTCTCTTCTTTGTGGTTTCCTGCGTGTTCCTAAGTGCTCCTGCACCTCCAGCTTTCCTGACACCATTCCTTTGCCCATAAGGTTTTCCTCAGCCCTGCTTTCTCTTATCACTTATCTCCTCGCTACTGAGTCCCACTGGTGTCACATGGAAGTCCTTAGAAACGCCAATCCTCAAGCTCTACCTTAGACCTCCTGGGTCAGAATCGTCAATAAGTCCAGATTCCCAGTTGACAACCTGGGGCCCAGCTAATTCCCACTTGTGGTCACTTGAGGTTCCACCTTGGTCCTAAAGTCTTCTCTCATTCTCTTCTGTCTGCTTCGTCCACAGCGAATGCCTTTCTCTAGTCTCCCATTCTCTTACGTGTTCTCTTCATACCACTTTCCACATTATACTCTTCTAGAATCTTCTGTCACCCCTTCAGGAGACAGGCATTCCTGTTCTCACAGTACGCAGCATAGACGGTGACAGAACATGGTAGGTGCTCGGTAAACCTCCCTTGAATAAATGAAAGGATCAACCAGGCCAAGTAAAAGTGTGAGTGGAAAAGTTTTGCTAGGTTATCTTCTTGCCTTTTACTTTCTCTTAGACTTCTGATTCTTGTTACAGGTTCAACTGCTAACCATGAGCAGCAGGCATTTGAACAAATGAGTCTTCCAGCTCTTTACTTGGCTCTGGATTCAACTCAGCTTAGAAATAAAAGCTTTGGGTTCAGATGACATTTTTGAAGGGCCAGAAATTCCCTAGAAATCCTTGCCTCACCTTGCTCTGAGATGGGTGTCCTGAAGTGCTTCAACGCCTCTATTTGGGAGCGATGCTTAAACTGCTGCAAAATCCTAACCACATGGAGGGGAAAAGAACTCAGAAAAGCCCAGGCACCCGGTGCCTCAGAAACGGTCACCATCCTGGGCACATGTGACTTTCAGGAGTGCAACCGAAGGGATGCTCGCCAAAGTGCAGTGTGGCCGGGGTTCCCTCCACAGGCTGGCCAGCCCTGATGGCAAAGAAAAGCAAACAAAAGGAACATTCTTTCTACTTGTGAGTGAAACAAAGACCCTACTGAGAAAATTCAAGGAGCAGTCAAGCTGTAAAATCAACAGAAATGGGCCCCCCCCCCCCCCCCGTCTGTGCAGCAGGCATCTGGTTTCAATGTAAACATCCTTAAAATGCTTCAAGAATGAATATGCATTTGAATAATTTATTATTAAAGTGGTTTCCCCCCCATGGATATTAGTGAAGACGCAGAACCGAGGATATCCTTGCGTCTGCCCAGCTCTCCACCGTTCCCCACTCTGTTTAGACATTTTCTGAGGGCAGTACTGAGAGAGAAACATTTGAAAGCAAATAAACTGCCAGCAAAAATCCAGAGTTGCCCAGCTGAATCCTGGTTTATTTTGAAAGACAGGAACACCGCACCTTGAGTAGATTACACAGTTTGCCTAGGAAGCCAGAAGCCCGGCTGGGGAAGGGCCAGGAGGCTCTCTAGGCAGAAGTCTCTGGCTTTTGTCCAGAGTTTCTTCGGTGGAAACTTGTCTTAGTTTGCACTTGTTGCTTTAGATCCTCAATGGAAAATATACAGATATGAATAATACTCTACAACACGGATTGCAAATTAGTGGTTGTTTTGTTTGGGCCACACTATGTCTCGAAAAAGAAGGCCTCAATTTGTTTGCCAACACTTAAGACATTCTGCATGGCAACAATTGGCCGGATCTTGGTAGCCATCGATACCTTTAGGAAAGACCCACATTCCAGATTATTCCAGGTTCAAACACTTCCTTTCATCTAGCCCAGGCAATTAATTCATCCAGGCTAGCTTTCTGGGCTGCATGTATACACATCTCAGGACACAGCCTGGAGTGTAGAAAGCAAAAGAGTTTGTCTTTTTTGGCCAGTCACCATGGGCCATTCTCATTTAGGTATCCTACTTGGTATTGTGTAATTTTTCCTTTTATAACATGGTAGAATTTATACTTTCTTTGCATTACTTTTGTAGAACTGTATGAATCACACACACACACACACACACACACACACACACACACACTACACTCCTCTTCTTCCCTCTCTTCCTCCTCCTCCCCTTCTACCTCCTCCTTTTTCTTCTAGAATCCAAACATGCTGGTCTTGGGAACATTTTTGTGAACAGTCTTCTCTTGAGTATGAGAAGCTACAGGTCTTTTTCTTGGCATTTTCTATTTCATGCAGCTTTTTCAGCTCCTTATCTTTCTGTCCTTAAGTATAACCCTCTAGGGTTTACCTATAATCTTGATTTCTGACCTTTTCAATTTTGGCCACCCAGAAATCACTACTCCTGCACTCATGCAACTTGAAGTGTACAATTTTCACTTGTGGGAGCAATAAAGTGGTGTTTACCAGCCTGGAGCTGTTTAGGCTCTAAATGGCAAAGGCCAGCCAGGAATTAAAGTCCTTGTTCTCCAACGTGGATCCCTTTGACACTAACCAAGACTCCCAAACATTGAAAGATGAAAACAGGTCGATTTTGATTCTGAGATCCTTGGGAATGGGGAACCAAGACTTACTCACCTCTCAATTCCCACATTCTGGTTACAATGTTCAGCACTGAGTCTTGCATGGAATTGGCTCCCAGCAGATATCTCTCAAACTAAGATGAAGTTCATATGCTCCATTCTAGACAATAGCAAAATGGTCCTCCAACTTTCTACAAGATTACTTACTATTTTAACTTTTATAACGAAAGTATTTTAAAAAATTGCAAGTTCTCAAAACTCAATTTTTAGAATACATACATATGAAAACATATATGTAATATATACATGTGAAAACGCATTTGCCTACACTAGGGCAATTCACATATAGCTGGGCTTAGAAATTGCAAAGCTTATAATTTCCTAGGTGAGGCAACCAGCCCCAGAAGAATAAAAGATTTGCCCAAAAGCAGGGTAGTGGCAGTCTGGATGAGAACTAGATTTCTTGGTTCTTGGTCCAGTGATTATTTCCCAGCACTAGGGACTTGCTCCAGCCTAGAAAGTGGTTCTAATATGGCACTTTTGAAAGGCATTGTGGCTTGACAGGTGGATACCCTCTAGAAAGTCTAGTTGGTGAACCAGGAAAATAAAGACATAAATACAAGAGCTGCTTCTATCACCTCATATTTAATGCTTCAGTCATGTTGGAGGCCTGAAGGGAGAATACACCTGGTAGAAGCTGATTTGTGTCTTCCCAAAATTCCTATGTTGAAGCCCTAATTCCCAGCATCTCTGAATGTGATTGTGTTTGGAGATGCGGTCTTGAAAGAGATAATTAAGTTAAAATGGAAGTTATCACAGGGGGCACCAATCCAATATGACTGAGCAGAAGCAAGACCAATAAAGACACCAGGGGAAGGTGGCCATCAAGAAGCCACAGAAAGAGGCCTCGGAAGAAGCCAGTCAAGCATCCCCATAGGGAGGGAGAGGCTGGCTGGTAATGTGCATCCTCTGCAGAAGGTGACCCAGTTCCCCAAGCCCAGGTGGAAAGAGCACAAGGCTGGCACTTGTTATGGTCAGATCCCCTTTCCCTCCAGACACTCCATTAAAGTGAAAAAAACATAATCCTACTTCATTCCAATGAATCAAGTAAGTGCCCTAAAATAATGTGAACGAGTAACTGAGAAGAGGGCCACTAGCTTCTAACAGCATAATAATCACTTTCAACTGATGAATATTTTGATGACACTGGTCAAAAGAACAATTTGGAAGCTAGTGATGTTTAGGAATTACAGAGTGACGGTATTTTAGAAACTAGAAAAGCACGACATTGGATCTAATATTTGTGACCCCTACTCACAGAAGCAATGTTTAGTGCAATCGTGTCCTATGATATTTTCTACTCAGAAATGCTGATTTGTAAGATGCAAAGGACTGCCAAGAAGAATAGCTTGGTTCTTATGATTCTGCACTGTGGTATATGATTTTTATACCAAATTCTGAGACCCCCAAGACATTACTACCCAGGCAAATTTGTTAGCCATTATGAGAAATAGACTAGAGTAAAAAGTTTAGAACATCTCTAGGGTAAAGCACCTATTTAAGGAGGTAATTATGATGAGAGGCCCAACACCTGAGACTTTTTCCTGTAAATTGGGGTGGTAGCCAGGGTGCTGGCTTGACATTAGCCACTTGTTAAACAAGGGCACAGAGAAATGAGGCCTTTTTAGGCACCTGCAAAAGCAAACCTAGACTATTATAGATACTATAAACAATAAAAGCTACTAAAATGCTGACTTTCATTAGTAGTAGTAATAGTGATTATGCTACACTCACATCTGCACTCAAGGCCTTCCATAGTACCACAGTAGCTTGCATTCTGGTGTGATTTCCCACAATGCTCTTATACATGCTCCAGTACAAATGGACTTGTCTCCACTCCCTCCACCTTGCTTTCGTTCATTTTCTTTTTTGCCATCTCTGCCATGCCCATGACCCCTTCCTATCTGTGCCTGTTAAAATCCTTATAGAGCCAGACTGCCTGGGTTTGAACTCTAGGCTGCCACAAACGTGTTGTGTGACTTTGGGAAAGTTTCTTAACCTCTCTGTGCCTTGGGTTCCTCATCTGCAAAATGGAAGATTAAAAATAGTACTCCCTTATAGGTTGCTGTGATGTTTAAATGAAATACTGATGTAAAACACTGAAACAGTGCCTGGGACAGATCCTCACCTTCCTTCAACCTCCTGCGGATACTGCCAGTGCTTCTTTCTATTGGAATAGCACACTAGACTTTGTGACTGGGAGGCTACTTCTATATGGTTCCAATAATCAATAATAAATAACAATTAATAGTTACTTCTGTTAACTTTGACCTGAAGATTAATCAAATGATTAAATATTAACAAATGTAGCCACGCACCTACTCTGTGGCTTGTATTTGGCTGCATTCTTTCTATTTATTGGAGGTCCCTCATGCTTCTTAACGAACCTGTCAGTGCAGGGGGGACATTTCCCTGTGCTTTCTGACATGGAATTATCTGGCTACCTTCTGGAAGTGATTCACATTTCCCTTCAAACCAGTTGGCATTCCCAAATTCATTATCAGAGAGTGGGTCCAAAGAGCAATAGTTCAGGGCAGATAGGATTTCCTGGGACTAAGAGCAGAGGGGAATTTTTGCTGTCATCTGTTCCCTGCTGGCTGACACTCTAAGTGGCTGTCATTCCCTTGTGCAGAAGTGAAAATTCCATATAAGGCCAGTCCCGAGCAGGCGGTTAAGCAGTCTGAAGTGTTCCTGGGGCTGCGACCCCTCTTGGGAAAGAGCAGCACACCCCTGGCAAGGATGACAGCTCTCATCATGGCCAGCTTGTGCAGCAACAAAGTGCATATTGTTGCTTCTGAGTGCTGAGCCCCGTGGGCTAGTAAAAACACGCCATCTACCCTTTTAATGGAATGAGGGGCGTCGGTTTCTGCGCAATGTTTTGGATGGAGCCATAACACAAATAAACTATATTCTGGAGTCTGAATTTACGAAGCCAGAGCCAGTCTGCATGGTCACAAGTGGGACACCCAGACCTCTGCATAAATCAAATGCAGAAGCCGAGGGGTCTGGCAGCAGTCCCCCTGCTTGCTCCTGTGAGGAAAAGAATCTGGAGACACTCCCCAGCGCTCTTTACCGTCTACCATTCCTCCCCCCCCCAAACATGTTTATTGCTCACAGAGTTGATGGTTTCTGCACGTTTTTATTGTTGCTAAAAATTTGGCAGTAGAATAATATTTTGGACGACCTAGAGTAGGACGTGGTAAGACAGGAGAGGGTGTAGGAGTCTGTTTTGCAATTCCTGTCTGTTCCCTCTTGGAGCTAAGCATGTGTGTCTGCAATTGTCTGTCTGTCTCTGTCTGTCTGATCCTCTCTGTCACACACACACACACTTACACACTCAGAGTCAATGGAACCAAACCAAGAGATTGGGGAAGAAGAGAAATGAGCATCCCTACAACCACAGGGTCACGCCACAGAGGAAGCAAGGGCTGAGAAGTAAGAGTTCCACTTTTAACCTGAGCCCATGTCTATCTCTGGTCATGGTGGGGATCTAAATGATTTTTGGACCCGTCATTCTAGGAAACTGTTGGGCTCCAAATATGAGCAGAAATTAAACCTGTGCTCATTGTCAAGGCTTGATTCAAATGCTGAATAAATCATTGGAAAAGGTGTTTGTTGCCTAGGCTGAGAGGAAGGGGCTTTTGGAGCCAAAAACAATAGTGGCTAAGGGCATTGCAAGGACTTAGGGAGCTGGTGGAGAAGTTGCCTACTCTTAGAGTATTCTGGAGGAGAAAAAGCAAGAAGTGAACCAAAATCTGATGGGAGATTGGGTTCCATGTGTCCAAAGTGTTAATGAGGGACTTGGTTGGTGTCATCGTGGTTAGACTTGCAGGCAGGCAATGTTGCAGGAGCTGTGAGGTCCTGATGTGAGTTCCAGCACATCTGGCCTGCGTAGAACACTCCTGGATCCAAGTTAATGCACTGGAGCAAATGATATTAAGGGACAATAAAGATTTATTGGGGGAGACTTCCCACCATTGATTTATCTCAAATGAGATGTTAAAGTAGTCGGTGACTGTCTTAGCCCCTAGAGTTCTCAAAACATTTATGAAATCATAAAACATTCAGGTCTAGCAGAGACCTAGCAACCTCTGACAACCTCCTCATTTAAAGAAGGAAGAAAACTGAGGCTCAGAAAAGGGCCCCAGGCCATGCAGCTAGAAAGTGTCAGCTGAGATCTGTAAGATATTGTTCTTCATCCTTGTAACTGAGAAATATTGTCATTCATTTTGCATGGAGTGTGACAACCATATTCTGTGTTTCAGTACAGAAAATTGTTTTTTCAAAGTCTATAATGATTTTTGTTCTTACCAACTCAAACCACCCTTTAATTTTTGGGTAGGAACTCCATTCTCTATTCTGTATATCTAAACATCTCTCCTATTATTTGCATATCTTTTTCCTTTTTCTTTCTACTCTAAGGGAAATTTCAGATTTATCGTCTCCAATAATGATTTGATCTCCTAGGGGTTCGGTTCAGTTATTTACTGCATCTAATAAGAATTTTAATTCTGCTCTTGAGCTTTTAGCTTTCAGGCTCATCTTATCCATTTTGCATTTCTATTTCCACCTCATTTCCTCCCATCATCCCTTATGACCTTGTGATTTTCTGCTTTTAGACAAACACAGACAAAAGAGTACCTCCACATACTCAACAAGACCAAAAGAGCAAATTTTGTCATTTGCTGGAATTCATTAACTGAGTATTTATGACATGACAAAGACTATGCTAAATTTTGATGTGGGGGATAGAAAGGCAAAAAGATTTGTCTCCTGGTATCCAAGTGCATGTGTATTAAGAAGGTCACATTAACAATCACAACACATGGGCTGGGGATGAAGCTTAGTGGTAGAGCTCTTGCTTTGCATGCCCAAGGCCCTGGGTTCAATCCCTAGTACTGTCAAAAAAATAAAATTAAATTAAAAAAAATTTTAAAAATCACAATATAATGTAGGAAGTGCTACCTGCCTTGAGGATGGCTTAAACCTCAAAGGGTGTTTTGAATGCAATATATCCTTAAAATATTTTCTTTTGATTCTTGCAATAGATGATTTTCAGAAGTGTTATTTTCCTCTAAACTTTTAAGATTAATGCTCCTTTTCCTAGGGTCTCTAGCAATTTTTTTTTCACCGATTCCAAGTACAGTAGTCTTTTACGTAACTTTTTTCCATTATAATTATTTCAACAAGTGAGCGCTCTCTAGGCTTGGTGTCGGCAGGCAGCCACGCACGGGATGGGGTTGGCCTTGTCACTTGCATGATGATCTCACTCTAGCAGCTGGAGGACAGGTGGATACGCAGCTTCCGCCCAGACTCCCGATTCTAATGCAGCTCTGATTCTTTGAGAATCTGACTCACCCTACATGAAAAACCACAACTCCAGCTGATGGAGTATTTCTGCCATAAATCTTTCTTCTTGGATCCATCTCTGGGCTGAATTTATGAAACTACACTTCCCAGGATGCAATTACACCATCACACAGGCTTCACGGGAGGTGAAAAGATCCCTCTCTTCTTTCATCCTGTTGGTTTGGAGAATCACTGAGGTTGGTGGATAGAGGGAGAAGGAAGAGTGAATGAGGAAGCTTTTGGCTACCTTAAAAGGAAGCAGCTCCCTGGAAGAAGGAGGAGGGTACTTTGCTTTCTGGCTGGAACTGACATATAAACCCCTCTCCAGCCCTTCCCATTCTGCGATTCTCTCAGGGAGGCCACTCCTGGATCAAGACCACAGGCCGTCTGAAAGTCATGCTTTTTAGTAAATGCAGGGGTGATCATTTTCTCTTGTCTCTGAGTCTTTCCGGGCATTTTTGAGGGAAGTTGGAAGAGCTGCACCAGGGCTGCTCTCCAGATGCCGTTTCCCTGCTGTTCACATATGCTTTTTAATCTTCTCTACCCCAAATATGACAAGCAGAAATGAAAACAAAAATAGAAGCTAGGTTAACCAAGAAGGGGCCAGCATGTGTTTATGTGGTGTGGGTCAAAGAAATATATAATCCTGCGTACACATTATAAATGCCCTGTAAATCCGAGACTAACAGCCCTAAATGGAAATGGTCATGGCCTGTGTGGGAGCCTTATAGAACACAGAGAGATGAATACATCCACGTGCTAAGCATGGAAGAAAAGGAAAAGAAAGCTGACTTTGTCGGTTGCCAGGATTCATTCATTCTTTCTTTCATTGAGCATCTCTAGGGTGCCAAACACTGTGCCAGGTACTGAAGCTATGGATAAAAATGCAACAAGACATGGTCCTTGTCCTCTAAGTGTGCGTAAATGTGGGTGTATAAGTGCATTAAGAGTGCACACAACTAGCCGGGCGCGGTGGCGCACGCCTGTAATCCCAGCACTTTGGGAGGCTGAGTCAGGAGGATCGCGAGTTCAAAGCCAGCCTCAGCAATGGCGAGGCACTTAGCAACTCAGTGAGACCCTGTCTCTAATAAAATACAAAAAAGGGCTGGGGATGTGGCCCAGTGGTCGAGTGCCGCTGAGTTCAATCCCCGGTACAAAAAAAAAAAAAAAAAGAGTGCACACAACTATCATGCAGGGTAGAAAGTGTTAATTGCCTTAAGAAAGGCTTCAGACTCTCCAGTGGCTTTCTTCTCACTTGGAGTAAAAGTCAATTCCTTTTGCCGAGATGATCCAATAAGCAAAAGTTTTGGACAAATGATGTGGAATTGGGTGCCTGCATCTTCCTCCCACCTTCCTGCATTCACAAAAATTAATTCAAGATGGATCTTAGAACCAAACCTAAATGGTAAGACCACAATACTTCTAGAAGAAGATACTTTTATGGCCTTGGAGTAGACAAACAATTCTTGTATGGACACAAAATGTAGTAATCATAAAAGAAAAATGTAGGTAAATCAAATTTCATTCTAATTAAAAATTTCACCCATCAAAAGTTATATTAAGGCAATAAATATCCAAGTGGCAGACTTGGATAAAATACTATATGTTATATGTAATATTATATAACATAAACATAACTGATAGTATATATTATATGTATTATATAGGTAACATATAATATATACTACATTACATTATGTATATTACATATATATGTATATATATATAAAAACATGTAGAAAGATAGGTAAATACAGATGTAGATCTGTTAAAGGACTCATAAACAGAATTTTTTTAAACTCCACAAACAATAAAAATAGAAACAGTCCAATTTTAAAAGCGTGAGCAAAACACATGAAAGACACTGTATCAAAAAAGGATACTCAGATACCAAAACAGCCGATGACAACATTCAACATCAGAAGTCAGCAGGGAAATGCAAATTAAAACCACTACGATGAAGTGTATTCCAAACTGCCTGGAATGATTAGAACAAACCAAACCAACTCAAACCAACCAGACAATCCCAGATGTCTGTGAGCATGTGGAGAAGGAACATTCTCACCTGCTGGTGGGAGTGTAAAATGGTCCCATCACTTGGGGAAACTGTTTGCAATTTCCTATGGAGCTCAACAGGTATCACCCATGGCCCAAGAATTCCACTCTCGGGCATGTACCCAAGAAAAATGGGAACATAAATGCACAAAAAGACTGGTTGAAGAATATTCATGGCAACATTATTCAAAATAGGCAAAACAAGACACAGCCTAATTGCCCAACCACAGGAAAACGGGTAACATAACTGTGATACAGTTACAGAATGGAATAGCTCAGGAAAGGGCTGGTGGTCCAGTATGCATGAGCCTCCAAAAGAATGTATTGAGTGAAAGAATCCAGACTCAGAAGCATACCTATTGCATGACTCCATTCTTAGAAAGTTCTAGAATACTAATAGAAATGGTGATCTCTGGGTTGAGAGGCGAATTGGCTGGAAGAAACTTTCTGAGATGATGGAAATGTTCTACATCTGGTCTTGCATGATGGGTACAGAGTGTATATAATCGCCAAAGTTCTGCAAAAGGAATGTTTGATATCTGTACATATTATCTTACCTCAAACAAATTCTTTTAAAACCACCAAAGTCCTCATTTTTTTTATAAGGTCCTACATGACCTGGTCCTGCTGCCTCCTAGACCTCACCTCACTTTACTACCCCTATCTCACCCACTCCGATCCAGCCATGCAGACCTTTTTGCTATGTAACATACCTAACTCAGTGATGAGTCCTTGCTGTTGCCTCTTTCTAGAAAGTTCTTCCACTAGTTAGCTACATGGCTTGCTTCTCACCTCCATCCACCCCAGCCCAGAAGCTTTCCTTAACCATCCAGTATGAAATTCCAGCCGTGTCCCACCCACACCCCTCAACCTCACTCACCCGGCCACAGCACCCACCAAGGTCTGGTAGGTACAAGACTTAGCCTACTATTGGTCTCTTTCCCAGAAAGAAAGTTTCTGGACAGTGGTGAGACTTTGTCCTGCTGACTTCTGTTTCCCGAACAGCTAGAAGAGTCTCCAGCATGTAGTAAAGCCTGTTAGATAGTTGTTGAATGAATAAATGAACAAATGAATAGAAGGTGGTGGTAGATCAGATGAAAACCATGGCCTTATGCTTTTTTTTTTTTTTTTTTTTTTTTTTTTAATTAGACTTCTCTTTCAAATTGCTGGCCAACAACACTTACATTTTAAAACCCAAATAAGATGAATAGCAGATGTGTTTTCAGGAAAAATAAACAACCTACTTCAAAGTACTCCATGATATTTTCTAGGGCCTACGTAGCCAGCTTTGACAAACCTTTTAAGATGAGAAGTCGTGGAACGAGAGGATCCAGAAGACAGTCTTTTGCTTTCAGGGCTGATGAGCCCCTGGGAGTACCCTTCACTCTGTAGCCCTTCCCTCAGGTCTCCGCAGAGGGTCAGCCATAGAATTTCTGAGTGGCCGTCATTGGCATTTCAAAGTCACATTCAATCAGAACTGGAGACCTGAAGGTCATTAACATTGTCTGACACAACTAAAAATGGTGGCTGGAGGGAGGAAATTCCCAGGCTTGGGATGTGGTGTCATCACTGTACTAAAATCTGGCTCTGGATTCTAAGACCAACTCAGTCCTAAGTAGTGGGGCCACCACAAGCTGTCCATTAAAACTTGGAGTTTCCGCTTCCTCAACTAGAAAAGAAGGGGTTCAACTAGAAGACCTCGAAAACCCATTTCCATCTCTGGTTTTTGAATCTGTAATCTCTGCACCTATAAACCAAGGAAGAGTTCAATTTTTTTACAAGCTAATCCCACAGTTGTAACATCTCTGTTGCTATTTCTTTCTTTCTTTTTTGCATCGAAGAGCTCTAAGGTAGCTTTTGTGTACTTTATTTTTAGTAGTTCACTTTTCTTCAATGTTTATATTTAATTCCATATGAATTACTTTCAGACTATACAATCAATTAGCTGAAGTGAAACAACGAAAGGTAGAGAAAGCAACACAAGAAGCTTGCGCCCAAAACAGAGCAAGAGCAAAAGAATTTCATAAGGTAAACAAGCCCCTCCCTTCCTATTACTTAAATATCTAGGGCATACCACAATAGGAACTGCTACTTATTCTTTCTACAGAAAACATGAGAGAAACTTCGAGCCAAAAATACAGGCTGACTCTTCTTTAGAAAGGTATTTCTTGCGGGCTGGGGTTGTGGCTCAGCGGTAGAGCTCTTGCCTAGCACGTGCGAGGTCCGGGTTCCATCCTCAGCACCACATAAAAAAATAAAGGCATTGTGTACGACTAAAACAAAATAAATAAATATTAAAAAAGAAAGGTATTTCTTTTAAAAGTGTGCAATTTTAAGTCAATACATTTTTATTTAAGGAATTCCCATTGTGATTCCTTTGTTGTCCATTTCAAGGACACACTTTTTAAAAGAACAGATGCTTATCTAGTTGTTTCAAGAGCCCACCATTCTTTTTCCACTTGAATGAAGGGATAGGGATGATGTCACAATTCTCCACGTAGGATATTTGGGATTTAATTTCTTCAAGTAATGGACTTTAAGATCCAAATAGGAGAAAACAAAGAGCTAGAAGCAATATAAACAAAGCCTTACACTTTGGGGTATAGATGGATCTGCCTGGTTCTCAAGTGTTGACACTTCTCTAAACATCAATGAATTCAAATCATATTCATTCCTAATATCACACTTAGTAGTGCAGATGTGGGATATGCCAATACCTAAGATTAAAAAAAAAATTAGGTCTTTCATACTTTTTATTTGTCTTGTAGTTCCTTCCCACAGGCCTAACAAATAGTCCTATGAATAAAGCAAAACCACAGAATTACTCTATGAGGTGTTTCCAACGATGAGTGGCTACAGGAGAAGCCCCATCAGGATAGACCTCAACTCTGTAGTTATTTCTTTAAAAAATTGATGGCATTCTCTAAACAGGAGGCCTTGCGTCCCTTTCCCCACCCTTGTTCGGCTATTGCTATGAGTTAGTGGCTGTGACAATGTGCATTTCCTCCAACACCTTCCAGTGCTCAGACATTGTCCAAGTTAACAAGGTGACTACTTCAATTAATGAAATTTTTATCAGTGTCAATCAAGTCTGGTGCTCTTTGTAAATCTATGGTTTTAGGTAGATTTTTGTTCCATGCCTAGCTCTGTCACATGAAAGTAGGGATCTTGGTTGAGACAAAAACCTACCTGGAAACTTGGAATGGAACCATCCTTTGACCCAGTTATCCCACTCCTTGGCACATACCCAAAGGACTTAAAATCAGCACAGTGACATGGCCATGTCCATGTTTATAGCAGCTCAATTCACAATAGCTAAGCTATGGAACCAACCTATGTGCCCTTCAACAGATGGATGTATTAAAAAAAAATGTGGTACATATACACGATGGAGTATTACTCAGCCATAAAGAAGAATGAAATTATGGCATTTGCAGGTAAATGGATGAAACTGGAGACTATCATGCTAAGTGAAGTAAGCCAATCCCAAAATAAAACAAAGGCCAAATGTTCCCTCGGATATGTGATGACTCACAATAAGTAGGGATGGGGCAGGGGGGTAAAGGGTAGAAGTTCACTAGATTAGACAAAGGGGAATGAAAGGAAGGGAAGGGGGATGGGAATAGAAAAGACAGTAGAATGAATTGGACATAACTTGCCTATATTCATGTATGAATACACAACCAGTGTAACTCCACATCAAGTACAATCACAAAAATGGGAAGTTATACTCCATGTAAGTGTAATATGTCAAAATATTCTATTGTCATGTATAACTAAAAAGAACAAATAAAACATTTAAAAAAACCACCTATCTGAGCTTATCTACATGTAGCTATAAAACTGAGATAATAATTTCAGGCTCTTTATTCACAAGTTTTTGTGAGAATCAAATGAGATAACACATGGGAAAGCTTCAGTAAAACAAGTTGTGCAACTATGAAATGGTACTTTTTTACAATTGGATTTTGAAAGCCAAGTGGAAATGCTGGGGATTCAAGAAGAAGATTTGAACCTTTGGGCACCTGGAATAGAGGATGCCCGCGTCCCACCACTCACAGAATATAGGGCGAGAATTTTGTTAATTGGCAGAGGTGTTATGGAAAAGGAAAAAAAAAAAAAAAAAAAAAAAGAGAGAGAGAGAGAGAAATTTTTCAGTTAAAGAGACCAAAATTCAAAGGCTAGTTCTGGACCTTAATCACTGTGTGACTTTGGGTGAGTTATCTAGTATTTCTGGGTCTGTGTAAAGGGCTTGATGGAGGGAGCTCAACTCCTTGGAAATGAAAGATGGACAACTTTTAATTTTCCTAATAACTATTCTATTGATCCCCCTTTTCCTTCTGGAGAACAGACTCCCTTAATAATAAATCAATCAGATCATCATGTTTTCCAGGAATTCTGTTTTCATAAGGAGAACATTTTATTTATTTATTATTTGTTTGTTTTTGCAGTGCTGAGAATTGAACCTAGGGTCTTGCACATGGTAGGTAAGTGCTCCACCACTGAGCTATATCCCCAGCCCTGCTAAATAGAATATTTTAAAATGTCATTTTCCAATTATCCATTGCTAGTATCTAGAAATACAATGGATGTTTGTAAATTGATCATCTACCTTAAGACCTTGCTAAATTCACTTCTTAGTTCTAACAACTTTTTTGCAGATTTCTTTAATATTCCCAATTAACAATGATTATTCTGTGAATGAAGACAATGTGCTCTTTTTCTAACTGTTTTATTTCTGTTCATTTTTCAAAAAGAGGGGATCAAGTAGCAAGACCCTAATGGGCGCCCACAGTTTTGCAAACTCCATGTGCTGGGCAGGGGGCTCTGGTGCAACTGTGAGAAAATTTCATAATGTTTGTCAGTGCCTTTTGCATTGAAGGAAGACCCAACCAAGATTTTCCACTCCAAGGCCTCAAAGCCCTGCTGTCTATGTACTGGGTCTCAGACTTTTCTTGGTTCCTACACCTAAATATCGTCAAGGTTTTGGGAATACACAATGAGAGTAAAACCTTCAAGCCTGACAGAGACTACCCATCTTAACATAAATAATCATGTATGTATAGGGTTCTTCCATTTGGTGCTTTGAAAGCATAAATTTTGAAACCCAGTGGGTAAACTACTAGAAGACTGGCAGAACAATGCAGAGTCAAGAGTAACAACTGGATTGTGTGTTAACTGGTATTATTCCTGTTGGATTGTCAGTTGCTGCAATAATGAGGTCACTTAATGCATCCAGCTAAAATTAGCACAGTCCCAATTTTAGTCTTGGTCCTGTCTTCCTTCAAACTCTCCTTCCGTGGACCTGGCTTCCTTCTGCTTCTGACAGGCCTCCCGGGGCGGGGTGCTTCTTTTCAGTTTATAGTGGCCGTTGCTGTCTCTGTTTCATTTGCTTCTGTCTCTTTTCACATATACTCTCAGCAGGGTGACACTTCTCTGCACAGTCAAGCCAGATGTCACCCTTGGCCTCATGGTCACGGAGTCAGTGATTCATCAATTACTTCCTCAAGATTTTAAAGGACACAGTCCTTGCTGTGCTGTCACAGGACAAATGGATCAACTGGACACTTCTTTCTAGTACCGATGATCACTCAGGCTACGCGGTGTGCCGGTCCGGTCCCGTGGGTGGGCCTACGTTCCACTTCTCCTTACATCTTTCCTACCACATCTCTGTAAGCCACTCTAACCCTTTCGTTCTCTGGATCCTTTTGGTTTCTTCTGATCCAGAACAGTTGTCCCTGACCTTCCTCCTATTTCTTCTAGGATTCAGGATGAGAAAGAACACTTCTCAGCAAACTTTCCCAAATGATGTTTCCCTAGAGAAACAAATCTTGTGCTATGCTCTCCTCCTAACGGACTGTCAAATGCTTTCTGGTTCTCAAGGATGTTAAAACATTAGTGAGCAACTCAACATAGAAAAGATGTGACCACACTGGGGAGTGATTCAGCTCCTGGAGTCTATTTAACCCTTTCCTGTAGACTGCTCAGGTGTTACACATCCACACCAATAATTTAGCTGTGGTCAAGGGGGAAAAATGCTTTCTCCAGCCTTCAGGAAGTGGTGGTCACAGCTTTTAAACTATGAAGCAAAAGTGGCTGTGTGGTCACTGCCATCTACTAAGAGAATGGGTCACACATCTTGCTTGCATTCTTGTTGGGCCAGGGTGACTAGTGGAGGTCTGACCTTGTTTTGTTGGGAAGACTAACCACTGTCATAACACTTAGACCATTCTTGGAATACGCCTTTCAATACATTATCAATCCATCCAATTTAAATGTCAATGATTTATGGCACTCATGTTTATAGTCACTATAGAAAAAAAGATTGCTTCTGTAGTGTGTGTTTATTCATTAATACATTCACAAGTATGCGTGCATTTATGATCATTCATTTTGCTTTGTACAGGACTTGTCCCCTGGGCCCAACTTCCATGTAGATATTCAAAGGCGAGCACAAAATGAAGGGGATTTTAACCCTGCTCTGCCTGTGAAGGAGCCTGGTTCTGGATGCTGGGGTGGTTGCTGATTTTCTAGATCCACAGAATCAGTGTGAATTTGGCCCAAAGCCCATGAGCAGGCGATGACCTCAGCATAGACTAAAGATAACCACCGTGGGAGAAATGTCTCCTTGGCTTTCTTCACAGTTGGCCCCAGTCTTAACACTGGAGAAGCACTGGGAAGGCCTATCTTCCCAAGCCTGTTGCCTACAAACAGAAAGCAAACCAAGTGCAGTGCTAAAAAGCAGGGAAAGGGCGATTCTTTTTTCGGCTTCTATTCTTCTTGCCATTAGCATGATGGAAAGGGGCATGAAAGGCCAACTTTTTACTGATGCTTTGAACAAAACTAACAAACGCCCCAAGGAAACTCTGTTAAGCAAAAATCAACATCAACATTTTCTTTTCTTTGCCCCTCAGCACACAAAGTACCTTTATAAAGAGCAGTGCAGAGTGAAGAGAAGAAACATCTTCATCACGCGACAGGAAGTTTGATTTAAAAAGTCATTGCCTGGTTCCATAATTAACTTGCTAAGTGACTACAAGCAATTTCATTTAGCCTTTCTGGACTCAGTTCTACAGCTTGAAAATGGAAACCTCTGGACTTGAGCCTTACAGCTTCCTGTGCCACATGGTTTCAGCTGGGATACTGTCCCATGAAGCTGTCTTTAATCCAGGCTCACCAGAGGCAGGAAGCCTCTGGAACATGCCTCCCACACCCCTCAGAGAGCATGCTTCCTACACCACACTACACCCTTCCCACGGCACAAGGATGTTGTACAGGAGAGGAGGCCAAAGTTCTCCATGACCTCGAGTTGCTGGAGATCAAGGTCAGCCTGAGTCACCCAGGGGCTTCAGGAAATTGCCAGTGGATCTCATGTGCAAGGCAATAGCCCCGAGTGGGGCTTTAGCCCTATTCAAGAGAAAAATCTGAAAAGAACACATGCTTTAAACTATGGAAAACAAGGTTTTGTTACCATTTGCCTTGTCTCACCAGAAGTAATATTTGAGTGGCCTTGTTATCATTTCTCTATGCTCGATAGACAGCTGGAGACACCAGAGTCTCGTACTGGGAAAGCTCTTTGCTTCCCATATCAGTTTGACAAGAAGGAGGGCGTTGATCTGCTTCTCTGGGGACAGGGATAACTGTGTTCACTG
This sequence comes from Tamias sibiricus, assembly GCA_025594165.1. Lineage (NCBI taxonomy): Eukaryota > Metazoa > Chordata > Mammalia > Rodentia > Sciuridae > Tamias > Tamias sibiricus. The sequence goes on along the minus strand of CM046657.1, from coordinate 197,063,203 downwards.
AGAGAGAGCCTTGTGATGGCATGGCAGATGGGTCTTCTTTCTACCTGCTGTAAACGTTTTGGCCACTTTGCAAACTACCCTAAGATCTGGCAATCCCATTACATTGGAAATTTCAGAAAAGTTAGTTTCACTTTTCTTCCTCTGGGTAACTAATTGATACTAATACCTAAATCCATTGCTGAAGATGTCTGTGGCTAAAGTACATGAAATTAAAATGTCATGGAAACCATTTCACAAGCCCTTCCTGTATGCTGCCTGGTACCGTAAACCGGGAGGAAAAACTCTCGGAGGCAGAGTTAAGCTTTTACTACTTTTACTTCTACTTTCTTAGAGCTTAGAGAGGGAAAGAAAGATTTTTCTTCTTAGCTTAGAGTAGAGTAGCTTAGAGTAAAGAAAGATAGAGCTTAGCTTTTCTTCTTAGCTTAGAGTAGAGTAGCTTAGAGTAAAGAAAGATAGAGCTTAGCTTTTCTTCTTAGCTTAGAGTAGAGTAGCTTAAAGAAAGATAGAGCTTAGCTTAGAGAAAGATTAGAGCTTCTTTCTTCTCTCTTCTTTCTTCCTTCTTCTTTCTTCTGTCTTCTGTCTTCCTCAGGAGCCTCGGCCTAACTCTGACCAGTCATTACTTCTTCTATCTGGTTTCTCTTCTGTCTTCTATCTGGTTTCTCTTCTGTAACCGCTCTGCCTACGTTCTGGCCACTCTGATTCTTCTGACCGACCGAGTGACTGCCCGGCTGACTGAATTCTCCGTTCTCCTAACTCGGACCGCTTTCACCCGGTTATATACCTTCAGGTTTGCGGGTGCCTACAGGTGCGTCACATACATATCAGGTGGAACCCATGGCTTCCAGCTAGCTACAACAGCCCTTCCTAATTAGGGCTCCTTCACCTTCCTGCCCCTTTATACGTTCTAAAGAACTCTTCTCTTGACTCTGTTAAAATTTCTAAATAAGTGTGTCTGGTAGATTTATCTCTGAAAAGGGAAATATTCTATCAATATGGTAGATACTAGCTACATGGGGCTACTGAGTACCTGAAAAGTAGCTTATATGTCTGAAGAAATAAATTTTAATATTGCTTACTATAATTAATTTAAATTTAAATAGATGCATGTGCTGAATGGTGACATGTTAATACAGTTCTATTTTGCTTTCAATAGGCAGTTTGGAATCAACTCTTTTTTTTTTTTTTTTTGCTAGCTCCAAGATGCCAGTTATGATGTATTGCTTATACCTAAACGTTCATCTAGATTGATTTCTCAGGATATAGCTGAAAGGAAAAATGACTACAAGATGCTTAAAAAATTTAAACCTATTGCAGGCGGAGAGAGGTGATTGTTTATCTAAAAAGGAGATAACTGAGTACCAGGGGTACCTTAAGTGAAATGAAAACAAAATGGACTCTAGACTCTGCCAAGCAGAGGGAAGTTGGTTATAATTGCAGTCTTCCCCTTGGGCTTATGTCAACTCAAGGTTAAATCGTCTAGAACCCCTTATAGTTGCTCTTTAATGAAATTATGCAAACATGGCTGTACCTCCCCTTTGCAATGTGCATTCATCATTGGACGTATGCTTGTGCTACTCGGACCATGTTTCAGTCTCCTATGAACCCTCTTTTGTGGTGCAAAAGAAATTGTGATTCTGACCAAGTAGCTGACAGCAGCAACTTTCCATATCCTGCTATTGCTACATCAAAAGCAAAAATCTTTCCCCTTTCCATTACACAATCGCTATCTGTGGTAGCAGTCAAAAGAAAAAAAGAATCCCTGATGGTTTCCAGATTGATCCCCCCCAAAGGGCTGTGTTAAATGCTGTGATGAAAATTAAGGGAAATCTTATACATAGTGAGTTCCCTTCTCTGGGAGATAAAAGCCACAGGGTTATAAACTGTCAGCCTTGAAAGGGACTCGGGCTGGCTCATGTCTTTCCACAAATGAGGAAATGGCCCAATACCCTAATTGGAAACAAAGCAACGATGAAGGAAGGGGAGAGAAAGGCACACCATGAGTTTCTGTCATGTGCCATGCCAGGGCTTTTCTACATGGGTCACAGGCTGTCTTCTCAGTCACCCTGCTTTGGCATTAAGCCAGACTTGGCACTTCTTCCCCACTGCCATCCAGGATCTACTCACCCTAGACACTGTCCACCAGGTTCTGCAGGACAGGGGGCAGTGAGATGTCACACCATGCACTATATTTTGAACAATCTAACAAGTGTTCCCTGTCCATTTCTCTCCTCCTCTTTGGTCAAGCCAGTGGGAAGATAAGGTGGAGGATGTATTTCCCTCAATCCTTCTCCAGGCTGCATCCAAATCACCCTATTTCCTGTCTCTATCTCGCTCGCCCTCCTTTCTAGGCTGCTAAATCCCTCCTGGTTTCTTATCCACATACATGGGAGCATTCTTTTCAACACCCTTCGGTGGCTTCCCAGTCCACTTTGGATAAAATCTGAACTCCTTGCCAGAGGCTCTCCATTATCTGGGCCCTGACTCTCTCTCAGACTTCACCTCCCTGCACATAACCCTCACGCTGTTCCTGGTCTGCAGCTTGCCTTGGAGAATTTATCAAACACGTCCAGTTCATCATTTCCACTGTGGGGACTTCACCCGTCAGGCTCTCTGCCTGGTCCACTCTTCAGCCCTGAGTGGTGCATGACTTGCCCTACCAACTCAGTGAGAGGCCCTCTCTGAGCATCCTGAAACCATCACCTCCCCCCTCTACTCCTCCCCTTCCAGTCATCCTCTAACCTCTCCCCTGGCTTTATTTTTTTCCCTACTACTCATCATTACCCACATTATATTGTTTTTTTTTCCATTTACCTATTTATTATCTTCCTGCCCCCACTAGCAGGTGAACTGTATGATCAGGTTGTCTCCCTGGTCTGTATCCCAAATGTCCCTGTGCTGGATGAATGAGTGGAAGCAACTTAGCTCATTCCCAGTTCTTCCATTTATCAATCTGAGTAGCAAACCAAGTCCCCCGACTATTATCATCCACTATCCTTAGATGATAGCAATCAGTGATAAATAAAAGCTCCTTTTTATCAGTAGAGTATGCTTATTTTCATTCTTTTGGCTAAATATGAAGGAGTGGGGTAGCTGAGTCACATGAGGGTTCCATTTCTAGTTTTTTTAAGGAGTGTCCATATTGCTTTCAAAATGGTTGTATTAATTTGCAGTCCCACCAACAATGTATAAGTGGACCTTTCCCCTACCTCTGTGCCAGTGATTATCATTATTTGTGTTCTTGATGACTGCCATTCTAACTGAGGTAAATTGAAATCTTGGTGTAGTTTTGACTTGCAACTTCCTGATTGCTAAGGACGTTGAACATTTTTTTCATATATTTGTTGGTCATTTATATCTTATTTTGGGAAATGTCTCTTTATATGTTTCCTCCATTTATTGATGGTGTTATTTGGGTTTTTTGGTGTGAAGTATTTTAAGTTCTTTATATATTATTGTTATTAATCCTCTGTTGGAAGAATAGCTGGCATAGATTTCTTTCTCATTCTGTAGTCTCTCTCTTCATGTTCTTGTTTCTTTGTTGCACAGAAGCTTTTTAACTTGATGCTATCCCCAACACATGCACACTGATGTTTATGGCAGCACAACCTACCAGAGCCAAGTTATGGAATCAGCCCAGGTGCCCATCAATAAACAAGTGGATTAAAAAAAATGTGTATATATACACAATGGAGTTTTAACTAGCCATAAAGAAGGATGAGATTATATAATCTCTGGTAAATGGATGGAACTGGAGAACATCACGTTAAGTGAAATAAACCAGGCTCAGAAAGTCAAGGCTTGCCAGGCATGGTGGTGCACGCCTGTAATCCCCGCGGCTCTGGAGGCTGAGGCAGTCGGATCAAGAGTTCAAAGCCAGCCTCAGCAATGGTGAGGTGCTAAGCAATTCAGTGAGACCCTGTCTCTAAATAAAATACAAAGTAGGGCTGGGGATGTGGCTCAGTGGTCCAGTGCTTCTGAGTTCAATCCCTGGTACCCCCTGCCCACCCCAAAATAAAAGAAAGTCAAGGCTTGAATGTTTTTTCTCAGATGCAGAAGCAAGAGAGAAAAAAAGGAATAAAAAGGGGGGGAATCTCATGAAAATAGAAGGGAGAGCAGCAGAGTAGAAGCAGGGAATCAAGGGGGAGAAAAGGGGAAGGGAAATGGAACACACTGGGGAATGAAGCTGACCAAATTATGCTATGTGCATGAATGTATCACAATGCATTCCAATTTTATATATAATGCACCAACTAAAAAATCAATCAATCAATCAATAGAAGGAAGACCAATAGCATAGAGGAAGGGAATTGGGGGAAGAGAAGAGGAAATACTGGGGATTAAATGGAGAAAACCATGTTATGTGCATTTATGAATATGTCAAAATGAACCTATTATGTGTAACTCTAATGTGCTAAAAAAGAAAGTGCATGGATAACAGAGTTCAGAATGAGTATCAGCCCACAGTCCAAAAACCTCAGGTTAAGACATGTCCCCAAAGTGACAAGTATAGCTGAATGAATAAGTATGGATAATTCGCAGGAAATTGTGTACAAGGTTTCATTAATAAATATATTTTGTTGGTTGCCCACTGGAAAAATTTCTCTTCCCTCCCAAAAAAGTTATCTCATTCGTCATTACAGAAACCTTGTCATGGAGATATTATCATATTTGATGAACCTGAGGGGACATGGTGAGGTCACTGTGGGAGGGAGCTGCTATGGGCTTTCTGACTTTTTGACCCCGGTGCTGGCCTTGTTCCCATTCTTCTGAGGCAATGTACCCAAGAGCTTTAGGGGATCCTCGAGCAGGGTATACATGGAAGGACAACTATTTTTTTTCTTGCATTTTTTAATTCTTACATTACAGTTGTACATAAAGGTGGGATTTGTTGTTACACGTTTGCACGTGCACACAACATACCAATATAATTTGGCCACTATCACTCCCCAGTGTTTCCCTTTCCCTCTCTTCCTTCCTCCCCATGATCCCTCCCTTTACTCTACTGATCTCCTTTCTGTTTGCATGAGATCCCCCCAATCACACACACCTTTCTTTTCCCTTCTCCTCTCTAACTTCTGTATATGACAGAAAACATACAACGCTTGATCTTCTGAGTCTGGCTTTCTTTCCCTTCGCAAGTTCCAAACATTTTCCCTCAAATGACATAATTTCATTTTTATTTATGGCTGAATAAAACTCCATTGTGTATATATATGCCACATTTTCTTTATCCATTCATCTGTTGATGGACACCTAGGCCGGTTCCATATTTTGGCTATTATGCATTGTGAATATAAACGTGGGTATGCATGTGTTGCTATAGTATGATGATTTCAACTCCTAAGGATAAATATCAAGGAGTGGGATAGCTGAGTGGTTCCATGCCTAGTTTTATTTTGAGGAAGTGAAGGACAGCTATTCTTATGTGTAATAGCTCTCACTTCCACTGATCTGTACATTAGTCTTTATGTAATTTCTAGCCACCACCATCCCCCAGTAGCAAAGCAAATAACTGGAAATTGCATTGAGAAAGACTAGTCTCATTGGCGTCTTCCTGTCTCATTGTCCTTTCTATCAAAATGACTTGCACTAAAGGTATTAAGGTGCTGGCCTTTCCAAATCACTGACCTGGCTGGACATCTGGTCAGGTAGTCATTTATGTACCTTCCATAATTAGCCCCCATCCAGCCTTGTGGCTGGAGAGAGAATCAAAACCAGGTTCATCTCATACCTTAGTGTCTTGGGCCAAAACAAGATAGTAATCTTACCTTCACTTCTCCCTAACATTCACATATGATACAAATGAATATTAATCTGCACAATGGTTGTTCAATACCTCCCCCCCCACCAAACATGTACAGGACTATAACATGTTTAATCTAATATATATATATATTAGATATTATTAATATTATATTAGATATTAATAATATTAATATTATTAATATATATATTATTATATATATTATTTCCAGTTATTATATATATATACATACACACACGCATATGTTGGGGGGGTACAGGGGATTGAACTCAGAGGCACTGGACCACTGAGCCACATCCCCAGCCCTATTTTGTATTTTAATTAGAGACAAGGTCTCACTGAGTTGCTTAGAACCTCACTTTTGCTGAGGCTGTAATCTATTATATTTTACATTATAATTTTTTGTCACAGTCTTCAGTATTTAATTACCACTAGTAATAAATTAGATGTAATAATATAACTACACCTGAGGTCCACTGGGAAAAAGACAATTAGGCAGTCAGATTATGCAAAGAAAATTCTATTCAAACTTAGTTTCACTTTAATTTAAACATTGTAGTTCACCATTCTCTTCACTGAATTTCAAAGGGTGATAGTGTTTGGATATTAGAGCCATGAGTAATTTTTTTCTTAAATTTATATTTCTTTGTTTTGGGGAGAGCAAGAAGATGGGACAGATAGGATAACAGATAAATTTGCTGAAAACTACACTACTCCCAAGTTAACTTCAATATACACTCTAGGTATAATCAGTTATCATCTGTAGTACCTAATATGAAATCCAAATTCCAGGATGTTTGGTTAGCATTTGGTTGTCCCTAACTGGAAAACAGAGTCAAGCACTTTCAGAATAACTATCTAAATCTGCACCAGATGGTTTGTTAATTAGTGTAAGGGATGTTGCGTTACACTTCTTTTTTCCATTGGCAAGTGGGTGCTATTTGAGATATGTTGTGGGTTAGAAAGATTACAGCAATCTCTATGCTTGCCCCAGTAGGGGCTATCATCTGGTAAGCCCATTTAGCCTGCCACCTTTGGAAATGAGTTCATCCCCACCTTCTGCAAAGCATCCCTCTGGGCAGAGAAAAAGATGCTGTCACTCCTTAAGGACTCCTAATCTGCATATACTAGCTCTACAAAAGAAGATGAAGGTGTTAAAAGATTTCTAAGACCTGGTGATATCTAAAAATTGTCCTGGATGGCTTAAGTCAAATCTAAAGTCTCAGAAGTAGCTACTGACAACAGCACAGCAGTTAGCCAAAGACCAAGTATGGAAGAATTTCCCCCTTTACCAGATGCAGCAGGGTAGTGCATTTTCCTGACCAATCCTCGAGTTGTTATTACTCTCTGTGATGCAGCCCCAGGCAAAATTCTAGACTGAGTCCATACTATGTAATAGCCTTATAAAACCAGCAGGGAGGAACCCGTCACCTTCTAGAAATGGTTCCTCACCTCACAAAAGCAATTGGCTTAATACAATGCTTATGTTTTAGCGGCAGTCCAACTTCTGGCCAATGCTCACAGCAGGACATTTATGAAGTGGGATTTTGTTTGCATTTTTATTGTGAAGGTTTGTCATTTACTACATTGTGCAAGATTTTATTCATGGGTTCCTGTTAAGAATGATCAGATGCTTAAAATCCAGGTCTCCATTCCTTTGTGCGTGCTGTATCCTTTGACTACAATTCTTTTTCTCCTTTCTCTCTTCCCTCCTTTCACCAAGAAAACTCCTACTCATTCTTTAACACTCAGGTCCGAAAGTCTCCTCTGCGAGGTGGCTTCCATCTTCTCAAGGCACGTGCTCACTACTTTAGTGCATTTATTTATTCAAGAAATAATTAATGGATGTCTGATATATGCAATCACTATAACAGATTCTAGAAATTCAGTAACGAGCAAGGGAGGTTCAGTCCATATCCTTTTAGTAATCTGGAAGAAAATCCAACAACTTATCAACTCATTGCTCTTGCACCCACAGATTTCCACAATGCACATTTTTCTTTTTGAGGAAATAAAATGTCCTCTGGGAAGTCTTATATTTTGGCAGCCTAATTACACAGAAAGGTTAACAGGTTCTCCAAAGATGCTGAACCCTCGCCTAGGAACCATCTTACACTCTGGGAGATTCAGTCCCCTTGTGTTTTTGGCAGAATAATCAAAATGCATGCTTCTGATCGATCCCCAGTTTCAGCTGTGTTCTATCATACTGAGCGGAAGTACTTCTGGTCTCTTCTGCCAAAGGCCTGACAAGGTAGGTTTGATCATATTTTATTCCTCAATTATAAACTTTTCTGTGTAAGAGATCCAGTCCTCATGGTGCCTTTGGATACACTGACTTATTGATGCCTGTGATCACCTGTACTTATATTTTCAAAGACTTGAGTAGCAGTTTTAAATGTTGGAAAATATGTACCCAGCATCCCAGTTTGGACCTTTATTTTAGTTATTTATATATGGTGCTGAGAATTTAACCCAGTGCCTCACACATGCTAGGCAAGTGCTCTACCACTGAGCCACAACCCCAGTCTGAGCACCCCAGTTTGGAACATGTTAAGTTGGAGGTGATTACTGGAGGCCCAGGTGACCACAGCAGGTCAGCAGTAATACACATAGATTATTAATGGAGAAAGATCTTATCAGGAGATGAGGAGTAACTGACTATCCCCTTTGAAAAAGTGACCCATCAGATAACATGAAACATGCTGAAGTTAAAAACAAACAAACAAAAAACTGTGTAACTGTCCTCATAGAAACTAAAAATCCAATAGGATTTGAGGGGGGAAAAAAAAAAAAAAGGAGAAGCCACAGAGACCAAAATAAACCCCCTTTGGGTCTATCTCAGTTTAACATGTTAAAATATCCCAAGACCTTTCTCAGCACATATATTATTCAAAGGTCAAAAAATTCCCTGTACAAATACCTAAAATATCTACAGGATGTTTCAGCAAAATGCCACATTAAATTATTCCTCTGGTGTGATTCAGGGCTTAAGTTCCAGAATGAGGAAATGATGGGTCCGACACATCTCCACGTCAAGCCGGCATTGGCGGCCAGCATGGGGGCGATGTGGTCTGCATGCCAAACCCAGGGAAAACACTGCATGCTTTTCCTACACATTCCTGCATTAAAACTTATTCCTTAGGGCCTGGGGTTGTGGCTCAGCGGTAGAGTGCTCGCCTAGCACGTGCGTGGCCCAGGTTCAATCCTCAGCACCATGTAAAAATAAATAAAGGCATTGTGTACAACTAAAATAAATAAATATAAAAAATTATTGCTTAGATAAGGTCATATATATATATATATATATGTATAATCTTTTTTGGGTCAATTTTTCTTTCACATGTCCTATCAATAATCGTATAGTTTTGCTTTAATTATTGTTACCAATACCATATATGTGTGTGTGTGTGTGTGTGTGTATACTATATACTATATGATTATTATATATATACTATATGATTATTGATAGGACATGTGAAAGAAAAATTGACCCAAAAAAGCTTAGGTTAGACGGGACTAGACCGACTCCACAGAGTTTCTAAGTGCCAAGTAGAACGGGCTTCAGGCACAGTTGACTTCAGGAATCAACTGCTGTCATCAGGACAAGATTTTTCCCAGTTCTCTTCTTCTATGTGCTATGATCATTTTCCACCTGTATGTGTGTGGGTCAAGATATTGACAGCGGCTCTGAGCTTTGAATCCTCGCGTCTTTACACCATTGCTTAACTGTGAGACATCAAACAAGGCAAGTTGCTAAACCTCTCAGAGCCTCTGTTTCCACATCTATAAAATGGGGTAGAGCTTGTGAGCAAACACTGTAAGGCATACAAAGTGCTTAACATGTAGAAAATTCTTAATGAATGTTACTGTTGTATCCCTAGCATAATTGTCCACTGGAGATCAATGGAATGTCCATTTCTGGTAGAAAGTTCTAACAAGATACCATAAGCTATCAGATCTGCAAGGGTAATGTTCCATTGAGTATATATACCACATTTTCTTTATCCATTCATCTATTGAGGGACACCTAGGTTGGTTCCATAGTTTAGCTATTGTGAATTGAGCTGCTATAAATATTGATGTTCCTCAATATATGAATGGATAAAGAAAACATAGGATATAAACTCAATGGATTATTACTCAGCTTTAAAGAAGAGTGAAATTACAGCATTTGCCAGTAAATGATTGTAGTTGGAGAATATCAAGCTAAGCGAAATAAGCCAACCCCACAAAACCAAAGGCCAAATGTTTTCTCTAATATGCAGATGCTAATTCACAATAAGGTGAGGGGCACTAGGGAAGAATAGCGTTACCTTAGATTAGGTAGAGGGAAGTGATGGGAGGGGAGGGATGGGATGTGGGGGTAGGAAAGATAGTAGAATGAAACAGATATTATTACTGTATGTATATATGTAACTACATGACCAATATGATTCTGCAACATGTACACTCAGAAAAATAAGAAATTATATCCCATCTGTGTATGATATATCAAAGTACATAAATGCATTCTACTATCATGTACAACTAATTAAAACAAATAAAAAATTAAAAATAAATCAGCAAGGGCTTAACACTCTTTGACCTAGAATAACCTTTCTTCTCAAAAAGCTTTGGACTAACATTGTAATCTGTTATTAGAAACTGTCAGGGCGGGAGACTCAACAGGCTGTGTTATGGACATTTGAATTCCTGAATAGAAAACCCTTTGCAGGGCCTCGTGCTGTCTTTCTCTGGGATGCACCAGGTGGCTGATCTAAAGTGGTAACTTTGAAATGTGAGTTTGAATTTTTTTTTTTTTTAGAAGAACACACAGTTAGTTATTTGGACCAATTTCATCTTTTTCGGGTAGACTGTGTTCCCAAAGCAAGCAATGAATTGCCAAGCATGACTGGGCCACTCAAAAAGAAAAGTGTAGATTTAAAACTTATTTGCAAATTGCTTCTGAACATTTAAACATTAACAGCACATTAAAATATGACTGGGGAGTGATTTCAGAGAGATGGGTTGTCGTAGAAACTCTTTGCTTTATCATTCTGCTTCTCCAGTCAACCTTGGCCCATCCGTAGAATGGGCCAGTGCTCATCAAATCTCAGCTGAAAATGCCTTGGTTATTGTCTCCACCTCTCCAACTACTGCCCACCAGCTTCTATTCTCAGCTCCCCTGAAGACATTGTAAATCATGTCTTTGGGGCTTCATAGGGGATCATAGAACTTTTCGATGTTGGTGACATAACAGAACTCAGAAATGATCCCATTTGACCTTTTCAATTGACTGATAAGGAAACTGGAATCCAGAGAGGTTGAATGATTTGCTGAAGGTCAGATGGCTACAACCTTAGATCCATCTAATGTTAAGGCTCATTCCAGACTAATCATGAACATGAAGTCCCTCCTGGATCATGTTATTATACTCATAGCAATCCCATGAAGTTGGCAAGACAGGCACTTTAGAGAACACTAACAGCATAGGCCGAAATAACTTGGATGAATGAATTCACCAACCGACTTAGCAAAGAGAGAGAGGGAGAATGGGAGGTTGGAAGGCAGAGAGCGAGAAAGTCAGACCAATTTAAATGGCGAAATAAAATGTAACATATGCATGTTATGCTAACATTTCTGTTAACATAACATTTTGTAATATGGTCAGATAGTTCAATGAATGTATCCCAAAGTGGTCTACTCTCTGTGATGGTTCAGTGTGGTAGGCTGGTGGGACCTTACGATCCTTCCAGATTGTGCTGTCCAATAGAACTTTCTGTGATAACGGGAATGTTCTAAAATATCACTCACTGCCCAATAACACATCCACTAGCCAGGTGTGGCTACTGAATGCTTGCAATGTGCCTGAACTTTTTATTTTATTTGCATTTAATTAATTTAAGTTTAAATAGCCATGTGTGCCCAGGAGCTACTGTATCAGATTATGAGCTCTAGGTGTAGGAAGCTGACCCAAACATCATGTCAACATAACATGACCTATAAGCTTGTTTTTTTTTTGGAGGGGGGCAAGAGAGGAGGAGTGTGTAATGTGTATTGAAATCAGGTTTTTCCACAAAATATGGCAGTGTCCAACATAAATAAGTGTCCATCAGGATTGTTCATAGCAACAAATGGAAGCGAATTTAGCTAATGTGAGCAGAAGAAGGATTTATTAAAGAATATCAGATCACTCATAGAATCTCTGGGAGGGTCACCAACCTGGGCTTAGAGGCTGTGTGGCCAGATACCAGTCACCATCACACTGTAAAACTGGCCCAGAGGAGACCCACAGATGCTGGCTGGGCACTGGGTGTCTCCAAAGGGTCCCCTTCCGTTGCTGTGTGTGAAAACTGATGGATTTGTTGCCACCACGGCCAGACTGGACCATGTGCAGTTCCAGCTGCTGTGAGTCACCAGCTTCCGATTCCACGTCTGGGGCAGGGACAGCAGATCGGGCCCAGGCCACATACCTATGGTCTAGCTGAAAGGGCGGTTAAAATAACAGGATTGGTTTCTAGAGAGGAAAACAGACTCATAAACCGAGGAATTCCCAAAATAAAACAAAAACCTCCCACACCTGCCTTCCAGGGATGAAGGCTAATGTGTTAGAGGTAGCAGGTTTCCTAGGTGACAGGGAGAACCACAGAATTGAAGACGTGGGGAACTGGGTCTGGGGTGGGGAAGGGGTGCGGATCAACCACTGCCATACGAAATACTCTCAAGTTGGGGAGAATAGGATATGTCAGAAATTAGGCAGGTGTAAGTTAGCAAAAAGAGTTTTGTGAGAGAAAATATGGTAGTTTCCATGGTGAGTTGATTTTTGTGAAATGTGACATTCACTTTTTGCTACCTTTGCTTGTCACTCCATCGGAGACTTTGCATGACTTTTTGAGACTTTTTTTTTGGAGTTGTACATATGTTTGTGTGTTGCATGACTGGGATTATTGTACACACAGTTTTATGCACTCTTAACTTTTTAACTTACTCTTAGTGCACAATGGATATCTTTTCCTTTAAATATGTCGTCCTCTGTAGTACCATCATTTTTAGTGCCTGTATAATATTTCATTGTATGAATGTATCACATTTTATTAACAAGTCCTCTACTGATGGTCAGTTAGGTCGTATAAAAATTTTTCTTACAAATTGTATTACAGTAACAATCCCTTTGCACATGTATCTGTGCATTTACCCAGTCATTCCTTTAGGCAAAAATCCTAGGGAAAGAATTACTGTCCTAGTGGCTAAGTCCATCTAACATTTTAATTGGTTCTTGAAGATCATCCTCAAAGGTAGGAACAACTTATTTTTCCATTTAGGGTTGGCATTAGGATGAGGTAAGTGAGGCACCTTGCTTGAACACAAACTTAAGAATACATCAAAAATTTCGGTAACCAAGTCAAATAATATTTAAATGCAACATATTTTTTAAAAAATCGTGCAAAAAGTCTGTGATGAACAAAATGTCAAAAATTTAAATACAGACAGGATCGATATTAATGAAGTTTTCCTTTCAACTCAAGCTCCAATACTGCTGTTCACACCAACGCAGTCTTGCCAACCCTAGGCATTTTTAAGTGTTTTTACTCTTTGTCATTCTGAGAGGAGGAAAATATCTCATTTTAATTTTCATTCTGTGGTTATTATTCAGATTGAGCATCTTATATGTTTATTGGCCATTTCATCACTTCTTTTATGAATTGGCTTGCTCATTTTGATCCCTTGCCTTTTCTATTTGGGTGTTCATATTTTCTTGATATGTAAGAACTCTTTATATATTAAGGCTAGTAACTCTTTGCTTTCATATGTTTTGCAAACATTTTCCTAGATTTTAATTTTCCATTTAAAATTGCTTTTTCAGGGGGCTCATCGGTAAAGTGCTCGCCTAGTATGTGTGCAGCCCGGGTTCGATCCTCAGCACCATGTAAAAATAAAGCTCATTGTGTACAACTAAATCAAATAAATAAATGTTTAAAAAATAAAATAAAATAAAATTGCTTTTTCAGAATAGAGGCTCTAAATGTTGTATAGTTAAACAATCTCTAGCACTTTTTTAAATTCCCCTGTTTTTTGATTTTGTTTTTATCTGCAGAAGGACCGTTTTTTTAAAATATTTTTTTTTAGTTGTAGTTGGACACAATACCTTTTTATTTTATTTATTTATTTTTATGTGGTACTGAGGATCGAACCCAGGGCCTTGCACATGCATGTGAGCAAATGCTCTACCCCTGAGCCACAACCCCAGCCCCAGCAGAAGGACCATTTTTGTCTGTGATTTAAATGAAGACTTTGAGTCAGATAGCCTGGATGCTATTCACTAGCTCTGTAGCCTCAGACATGTATCAAAACCCTCATGTGCTTTATCACATGAAAAAATGGGGACAACACTAGGACCTACTTCAGAGGTTTTGTGAGAATTAAATGAGTAATACGAAATGCTTAGGACAGGGCCAAGCACACAGTAAACACTCAGTGCTAGCTAGCATCACATGCTAACTATATACACACAAGAGTCTGGTTTTAGATTCTTTAATCCATTCCATACTGTCTTAGTTACTGTAAATTTATATAGTGTCTTTTGATCTGGTTAAACACGCTCCCATCTCATTTTTCTTGGTTTTTAACATTTTTCTTGGCTATCCTCATTCACTTATGCATACAAATGAATTTTAAAGGCTATTTGTCAAGTACCACAAAATCTCACTGGGATTTCCATTGAAATTGTATTAAATATACATATTAATTTAATGGGGAAACATGACATCTTAACAATATGAAATTTCCTGCCCAGAAACATGGTGTTACTCCAGTCTGTTAAATCTTTTCATTCTTCTATCAAGTTCGCAGTTTTTAAAAATGTGCATCTCACACATTCTTATTCTTGGCATTTTACGTTTTCATTGCTATTTATTTTATTAACAATTACATATTATAAACAGATGATGTTTGCACATTTTATTTCAGCCTTCAGATTGAGCCCTTTCATTACTTTGCTTTTGCAGTTGATCATGTGCTTATGCAAAATGCATGTCAGATCCATCCATCATTCACTTGCCTAAAGTCCTTCAATAACCCTTCAGGACAAAGTACAAACTTTGCCCAACATACACTAATTAATCTATCGCCAACATTCATTTTTTTCCCCCATACGACAAATACATGTTTAGCACCTCTTCTTTTCCAAACACTGTGGAACACCAGAGATCCATCAAATAAACAGACAAAAATCCTGGCCAGTTAGAGCCTACATTCAGGAGGAATTACTGCTGGGGATCTATTACGCCTATGGTCCATTCTCTCTGCCTTTGCTTCTTTATAGAAACTGTTGTTCTTCAGCTGTACTGAATTGGTGGTAATTCTCCCCAAACACTTTTCTATTGGATGCCCCTTTCCCCATGTTCTCTTTCCACTTGTCCTTCCAGAAGGTTCCTTTCATATCCTTGTGACTCATGTCAAGGACAGTATCCTCTTAGCAGCAATCCTTGATCCCCCATGCAAAATTCAGAGGTCTCATGTCTCACTGGTCTCACCAATGACTTCTTAAAGTACGATTATTCCTTTATTGACTTTGAGTTCCTAGAGGGGAGGAATGGGGTAGAGATCACATTTTTGCTACCTTGTGACACAGTAGCCAGGTGGTATTCAATAAGTGTTTGTTGAAAGCTTACATGTATTGACAGGTGAGCACCAAGGCATCATCATATGTGTCAAGGTAAAAGTCCACACAGTTGGCTCTGGGCCTGGTATGGCCTGTCAAAACTAGATTTACAGCTGCTCAGGGAAAGAGATCACCAAGGCTGAGTGGGCAGGCTTGGGTGCCTGTGGGAGAGGAGCCTTTAAACAGCCACCGAAGAAGCTGGGGGCTTCTGTCAGCTCTTTCTACCCTATTTTTTCTCCTTTCCTCCAGAAATGTGGCCAGAATCAAGGACAAGACCTCCCACTCACACCTAAGAAAGGGATGGCTGTGCATATGTCTGAGGTCACTACTGGGTCACATTTGTAGGACTGGAACAGGGTGAAGCCAGAGGGGTATCAGTCTGCTCAGGATGCTATAACAAATATCCCAGAGATAGGGTAGCTGAAATCACAGACATTTATTTCTCACATTTATTTCTGGGAGGCTGAAGTCGAAGATCAAGTTCCTGGCAGACCTGGTGTTTGGTGAGGGCCCCTTCTCTGGTTTGCAGAGGGCCATCTTCTCTTTGGATCTTCAGATAGTGGGGAATAAACAGAGAGAAGAAAATCATTCCGTTCCCGAGGGTTCTATCCTTTTGACCTAATAGCCTCCGGCAAAGCCCATATCCTCCTACCACCACATTGGGGTATGAATTTGGGGCCACAGAAAGGGGCATTGACATCTGGGGAAACCATAGCACCACTCTCAACAAGATTCCCCTCTCCTGAGAGCTGGAATGGTTTGCACTGGTCTCTTTCAAGAGGAAGTGGATAAAGCCAGACTTCCTTCCGCCTGCCAAAGTTCTCACACTGTGCTGCACAGACACTAGATCACTTAAGCTCTACACTGGGGCTTGGGTCAACACCCCCACCCCATTCTGGCTCCAGAGAGGCAGAAGAGCATAGTGAGCAAGTACTTGGCCTTGGGGTCCAGACTAGCTGGGTCCAAATCCTGGGTCTTCCACTTATTAGCTGTGTGAGGTCTTGGACAAATGAGTTCCCCCAAACAGAAGAAACTTTGATAAAGATGGAAAAATTGCCCCAAGATCATCATTGAATTGTTAACAGCTTACAAAGCACTGGGTATAATATGCACAGTGTTTAAAGGGCATGGGAGACACTTTGGGTGTTCAAATCCTAGCTTCTCCACTGAGTAGCTGTGTGACCTTGGGCAAGTGATTTAACCTCTATGAGTCTCAATTTTTGTATCTGTAAAATAGGGCTGTTACCTACTCCACAGGGTTATGGTGAGGATTCGATGAGCTAATGCATATTAAGTGCTTAGTCCAGTGCCTGGCACAGAGAGAGCACTTAAAGATTTGTCAGCTGTCACTGTATCATCATCATCATCATCATCATCATCATCCTTGTCCTCATTGTCCTCATCCTCATCCCAAAATCACCTTGTGTCTGGTATTGTTTTTGGTGGACCAAGAGAATACACACAGTTTTGCCATTTTATAGGTTAAGTCCAATGTAAAGATCATAAAATTTCTCTGAGCTCCAGATATGACAAAATGAGTGTCACTACACTACAGACCCAACAAGAGAGACAGACACTGGATATGCCATTAACTGGAGTAGAGAGCTACTTCTGGGTCAAGGCAAGTTCCAAACGGGACAAGTGTACCTTCAGACCTGCTGAGCTACATCGTCCCTGGTGGCTGCACAGAACTAGTGCAGGGAAAGACAGGACTTCCTCCCTGAGAACGAAGGACCCTCCTTCACAGGGGCAGTAGTCCCTCACTTGCATGTCACCCTCGGGGGAAGACAAAAGTGGCTCTGGTGCTGGCCTTGGTTTCCAGGGACAGGAAAATGCCCCTCCAGAAGCAGAGCTGTGTTGGGTAGCATCTAGACTCAGGAGCCACCTCCTCTTTTTTTTTTTAATTTTAAAAAAATATTTATTTATTTATTTATTAAAATATTTATTTTTAAATATTTACTTATGTAAAAAATATTTATTTATTTGCTCTAGTTGTACACAATGCATTTACTGAGGATCGAACCCAGGCTGCACACATGCTAGGCACGCGCTCTGCCGCTGAGCCACAACCCCAGCCCCAGGAGCCACCTCTTCTTCTCTGACCGCGGACCTGTGCAAACAAGACAAACTGGGTTTAAATGGGCTGGCTGCGACACTGAGCTAAGAAGAAGGTTGGCGAAAAAAATCACACAACACAGACATAATTTTCAAATTGGGGGTGAGACGGCTCTTTGACCTGAAGGGTCAGCTTCCACGCTGGAAAGAAAGAGAGTGCTGGAAAAGAGAGCTTGAGCCCCCCCCCTTTCCTTAATTTTGTAGGGGTGGGACATCAGAGGCAGGGGTAAGGTTTCAAGGGTGATGTCTGTGGTCAGCAGATTGATTGACATCTAGGCAAGTCACACCCATCTCAGGTGCTGTGTGGGATCTTAGGCAGAGGTAGAGGGGGAGGCGCACCTGCATCATGCGATCACTCCCTGACAGGGAGCTCACGGTGCCAGACCTGTCCCCTCATTTGGCTACTAAGCTCGAGAGTCCACACACAGCCCATGGACGGCTCGTGACATCTTATAGCACGAGTTTGGCTCTCCTACCTCATTTGTCTCCTTTAAGTCAGGATGTGCTGCCTTAAGGAAGAGAAGGGTAGGATGAATGTTGTCCTATGAATGTCCCCAGCCTGGGGAACCCAAAGGCTGCGCAGAACCTAAGTTGAAAGAATGGCGTGTGGCTGGAGACACAGCGCTTCTGGCTGAGATCCTAGAAGATGCAGGTTGAGTGAAATAGGAACTGGAGCCACGACTTGACCCTGATGGGATCTAGATGGATCTTAAATTAGGAAGTTGTTTGGTGGGAAGACCAATCTGGCAAGAGCAGACAGCTTGTAAAGGGAAGATGAGGCATTCAGGAAACACACCTGAAATGTTGTCAAACGCCGTGATTGTGAGGGGTCAGCTGAAAGATTTTAAATTTTACATTTACCAAAGACGTGAAAGACCTCTATAATGAAAACTACAGAACAGTAAAGAAAGAAATTAGGGAAGACCTTAGAAGATGGAAAGATCTACCTTGCTCTTGGATAGGCAGAACTAATATTGTCAAAATGACCATACTACCAAAAGCACTATACAGATTTCATGCAATTCTAATCAAAATCCCAATGACATTCCTCATAGAAATAGAAAAAAACAGTCATGAAATTCATCTGGAAAAATAAGAGACCCAGAATACCTAAAGCAATCCTTAGCAAGAAGAGTGAAGCAGGTGGCATCACTATACCAGACTTTAAATTATACTACAGAGCAATAGTAACAAAAACAGCATGATATTGGCACGAAAATAGACTGGTAGACCAATGGTACAGAATAGTGGACAAAGAGTCTAATGCATATAATTTCAGTTATCTTATATTAGACAAAAAATGTACATTGGAGAAAAGCCTCTTCAACAAATGGTGCTGGGAAAACTGGAAATCCATATGCAACAAAATGAAACTAAACCCTTATCTTTCACTATGCACAAAATTCAACTCAAAGTGGATCAAGGATCTAGGAATTAGACCAAAGACACTATGCACAATAGAAGAAAAACTAAGCTCTAATCTCCAACATAGGCCCCAAGTTCCTTAATAAGAATCCTGTAGCACACGAATTAATACCAAGAATCAATAAATGGGATAGACTCAAATTACAAAGCTTCTTCTCAGCAAAAGAAACAATCAGTGAGGTGAACAGAGAGCCTACTAATTGGGAACAAATTTTCACCACATGCACGTCAGATAGAGCACTAATCTCTAGAATATATAAAGAACTCAAAAATCTTAACACCAAAAAAACAAATAACCCAATCAATAAATGGGCCAAGGAACTGAAAAGACACTTCTCAGAAGAAGATATACAATCAATCAAGAAATACATGAAAAGATGTTCAACATCTCTGGCAATTAGAGAAATGCAAATCAAAACCACTCTAAGATTTCATCTCATACCAATCAGAATGGCAGCTATTTAAGAACACAAACAACAATAAATGTTGGAGAGGATGTGGAGAAAAAGGCACACTCATACATTGCTGGTGGGACTGCAAAATGGTGCAGCCAATATGAAAAGCAGTATGGAGATTCCTTGGGAAACTGGGAATGGAACCACCCTATGACCCAGCTATCCCACTCCTGGGTCTATACCCAAAGGACTTAAAAACAGCATACTACAGGGACACAGCCACATCAATGTTTATGCAGCACAATTCATAGTAGCTAAACTGTGGAACAACCTAGATGCCCTTCAGTAGATGAATGGATAAAGAAAATGTGGAGTATTACACAATGGAGTATTACTCAGCAATAAAAGAGAATAAAATCATGGCATTTGCAGATAAATGGATGAAGTAAGAGAATATAATGCTAAGTGAAGTTAGCCAATCCCAAAAAGCTGAATGCCAAATTTTTCTCTGATATAAGGAGGCCGATTCACAGTGGGATTGGGATGGGAATCATAGGAGGATTAGAGGAACAGTAGAATGGCCAATGGGGAGGGAGGGGAAAGAAGGGGGCAAAAGGGTGAAGAAAACAAAAAGATGGTAGAATGAGATGGATAGCATTACCCTAAGTGCATGTTTGAAGTCACAAATGGTGTGAGTATACTTTGTATACAACCAGAGATATGTAAAAATGTGCTCTATAAGTATAATATGAAATATAATACATTCTGCTGTCATTTCTAACATCTTAGAATAAAAAAAATAAATTTTTTAAAAAATTTACATTTAAAATTTTATTTATTATTTATTTATAATAGTCCACATCACTCAAAAATCAAAAGGCTCCATTGTGTACTACATTGAAGTCTCCCTTTCACTCCTGTCCCTCAGTCACCCAACTCCCCACTCCAGAGACAACTGGTGTTTCCTCTACATGCAGAGATAGTAAACATATATACAAGAGAATGTGTATGTGTGTGTATATACTTTTCTCACAAAGGCTTTTAGAATTTTCAATATAGGTTAGAGATCATTACCATCAAAACATAGACTTTTCTTTTAACATAGCAAAGCCACTGGATGGATTAATCATGATTCAATTCTATCAGCTGCTCATTAATGGAAATTTAATATTAGAGAGAAATAGAGAAAACTTAAGTCATTTCTTATATTTTACTATTATATGCAATGCTACAGTAAATAACTTTGCAAACAGGTCACTGTGCATGTGTGTGACCGTAATTGTAAGAAAACTCCTAAAAGTGTTCTTTCATCACTAGGTCAAAGGGTGGGCTAATGAATTTTTATGCTAATATGTGATAAGGATGCATTTAAAGTTACTGGCCAAAGAATGTTTGCTAAAACAGTATTTTAAGAATAATTTCAGAACTCTCTCCACTCTGCATGGTTACACTAGGTTTCACCCGTGTGACTTCCGTACTGGGGAGAGAGAGGAAAGAGCCCCTCCAGACCTTGGATTGGCCTCACAGTGGCCTTTTCTTCCTTGAGAGGCACAACAGGAAAAAAAAAAAAAAAAGAATAATTTCAGGACTAGAGATGTAGTTCAGTGGTAGGGCACTTGCCTAGCATGTGTGAGACCCTGGGTTCCATCCCCAGCACAGGAAGGAAGGAAGGAAGGAAGGAAGGAAGGGTAAAAAAGAGAAGAGATATAAAATTCATATGATAGATGATGGAAGAGGAAGGAGTGTATGGCTACTCCAAATTCATTAATAAAAACTAGGACATCCAACATGCCCATAAACTAAACGGTCCCATCTCCGCTACCATGTAAACCTCTACCTGGTCTCAACCAAAAGACGAAAAGAGGACAGGTGTGGATGATGAAAGGGAGGGAGTTTCCTGTATGGGAATTACTTAAAGAACCACAGAGATTAGAGACATTACGGAATAGCTATTGATAAAAAGTTTTAAACATGGGATTAACTGAATAGCTAATGAAAACCCAAAATATACTTGTTGGGACTATGAAGGGATAAAGATTTGACCCCACCTTAAAGGAAAACCAAGGGGTGTGGCTATGACGTAGCGTGAGAGGCTGAACCGCCTCTTGTGATTGGTTAGTTCTAGGCCTCAATGCTTGTTCACGAGTTCTCCGGACATCCCGTGAGCTATAAACAAGACTTTTAGGTGTGGCGTGTTATCTGTTCAAACAGAAAGGTAAGGCATCTAGCGATTTCTGTCTTAAGCTCGCCCCGCCGGGTGTTGCAAGCAGGCAGGAGGAATTCAAAAAGGGAAGCAACTGAACCTGGCTCTATTCATAACTCAAATATACTGACCCCCAAATGAAGAAAAACCTTGGTCTCCTACTTAAAAAATTTTTAATAAAAATATTAATCTGTAAGAAACAAAATGATAAAAAGATCTGCCTTCACGTTTTCTGCAGTTGGAAAACTTGAAGTTGCAAAATTCTAACAATAGGCCAAAATGAAAGAGTTTCCAATAAAAGTGATCCTTGCACGTTTTGTCGTCAGAACCCACCATCTCAGATTTGAACCGTGACCTCCGCTGCTCTCTGTCATCCAGCGAGGACTATGTGGAGGGAGACCAAGGTCCTGCCGAGGCCTCCGCAGTGTGAGCTCAGCCTACAGATGCCCAGCTCCTGAGTAATGTGAGACAGATGCCAGATTTGCTCAGCTTACTGACGAGCTGGGAGCATGCTTTGGCTAGAATCCTGCAACTTAACCATCCAGTTAACCTTTTAAGTGGATAAAAGACAAAAATAAGAATGGGGCCAAAGCTGGTGGTGATGACAGGCAATTCCTCAGGATGAAAGAGTATCCTTGCCCTCTAAGAGTATAGGACTGTCTACATTATGTTCTGTGTCTTGGGGAATTGGTGCTAAAATATTGTGCATGCGTGTGTGTGTGTGACCACAATAAATCTCCAGAGAAAGAACTTATTTTTCTCATTGCTTTATCCTAAATGGTTAGAGTAATGCCAGGAACATAGTAGGTGCTCAATAAACATTGGTTGAAAGAAGAATGCTCTCACCGTGAACGAGTGAATGAATGAACAATTCCATTGTGTGTGGGCCCTTGCCTATATTTACACACATCATCAAATAAAAATCATATCAATTTGTCTTTGTGGCTCAGTGGTAGAGCTTTTTTGCTTATTGAAACAACTAAATAAAAATCAGTGTATGAAAAGCTCCACATGAGCTCTAAGGATTTCACTAGTTCCATGTCTTTGCCAGTCCTTTAAATATTAGTGCTCCTTTGAACTCCATCCTTGTCTGTCTCTCATGGTGGCTTCCACTCTCTACTAGGCTAATGACTTCCAAAACCCTCTCTGTCCCAGAATTCCCTCACAGCTTCCAGATCTGAATATCTACTTATCATCTCAATATCTGTACTGAGATGTTTTAGAGGAGCCTCAGAATCAAGGTATTATCAACTGATTTATTCTCTTACCTCTTTCAAATCTGTTCCTTCTTATTCATGCTGGATTTTTAAAAACAAGAACTACCGAATAAAAATATAAAAAAGAGTGTTATCCCTAGTAGTCATGTTTATTGTGGAAAATGTCACTGTCTATTTTAGAATAAATTCTGTTTTCTAGCCTGAGCTTCCTGACTATTGTGCTAGTGTGTGTTATGACTTGGATTATGGGTTGGTGCCTAAGGAATCAATCTTCTCAGAGCATGGGGCATCCAGGAAGAGCCTCCGGACTCTAGGCACTAGACCAGGTGCCTTGGGCTTCAGCATCCTCATCTGTTTTTCCTGGTTTCCATGGGTGCCACCTCATGAGGGGGTCCAGAAGCACTGACCTTGCCTTCCGTCCCCCAAATCCCCATGAATTTTCATCAGCACATCTCATCAACCCCTCAGGGAACCTTCCTATGGGTGACCCTCAGCCACAGCAAGACCCTAACTGCCCCATGAGCCATCACCTAATACTCCACTGAGCTCCTTAGGGTTTATGGAATTTTGATTGTCTTCATTAAGGGATCAGAGTCTAGAATCTGCAGAAAAATGAAACCACCTCTCTAACTACCACACTCACAGATAAAGATATTAGGACCAGCGGGGCGCGGTGGCACATGCCTGCAATCCAGCACTTGGGAGGCTGAGGCAGGAGGATCATGAGTTCAAGGCCAGCCTCAGCAATGGTGAGGCACTTAGCAACTCAGTGAGACCCTGTCTCTAAATAAAATATAAAAAAGGGCAGGGGATGGGGCCCAGTGGTCGAGTGCCCCTTGAGTTCAATCCCTGGTACCAAGAAAAAAAAAAAAAAAAAGATATTAGGACCAGAGATTAAGTCACTTGCCTTAGCACAAGTCTCTTGCCTCCAATGATGGCAAAGCCTTCATGGTGGGACAGGCCATGAGGTGGAAGCAGATTCCCAGTCTGCGTTCTCAAGTCTGACACCTTGCTGACACACCCACTAGGGCCCGCCTTGAAAAGTGAACTTTTACTGAGAACATACATACAGAGATTATCTATTAACCTAAACACTTAGACCAACATGCTCTGGTTTTTTCATGCTAACTCACAGAGCTTTTATTGTCTTTGCGTCTCGATATCCAATTTCCAGGCTGAATCAGTGTTAAATGAAGTAATTTTCAAAAATGGTTTATTTTCATAAGAGATGATTAAATTCCAGAGTGCGGCCTGGACTTTGGAAAGTGGGTGTTTTTATTTTACCCCCGTCGATAATATTTTTCCTTGCTAGAACAATGCATTTTTGCCTGGGTTTCAACTCCAGAAGTGTGAAAAATCGTTTTGAAAGAGTTTATTTTACATTTGAGAATGTAAGTGGAGATGTAGTAAATACAAAAATCAAATAAGTGAAAGGAAAACACGACTTGCACGCGGACCACACACTGCTACCAAAGCCAAGGGTGGGCAAGTTCAGGCTCCCATGGCGAGGGAAGCTTCGGCGTGGGCTGAGGGTTCTCCCTCCACTCCTGAAAACTCGGGCATTTGGGAGTTCATCGAGGAGTTAGGCCAGGAAGTATTCAGGGCCAATACTTTCAAACAGTGAACTTTTCAACATTTTAATATAAATCAACTTAGTAGAAAGTTACACAAATAAGAAATACCTTACAGACGTTAATTGCATCGCACACATTTTTATATAAAAGTTGAAAAAAAATCAAAACTGAAAAATTGGGCTGGGGTTGCGGATCAGTGGTAGAGCGCTTGCCTAGCACATGTGAGGCACTGGGTTCGATCTTCGGCACCACATAAAAATAAGTAAAATCAAGGTATTGTGTCCAGCTACAACTAAAAAATAAAAATTAAAAAAAAAAAAAACAACTGAACAATTAGGTAACAACAAAAGATCTAGCAAATACCCATCTTCACAATTTTCAGTCAAAATGCCTAAGTGAGTGGATCAAAGGCAAAAGAAAAAACAACAACATGTTTGTGTGGCCTCTTTCTGTCTTTTTTTCATCTCTCTTTTGATCTCCTCCCTTTCTCTTTCCCTTCTGCAAACCCTCTTCTTTCTTAGCCTCAGTGTCCAGTGCCCGCGGTGCACCTAGATTTCTTTCTGTGTCTTCGCATAAGTCAGACTGCGTTCAATGCAACCGCTGAGACTTCAGACCCAACCAAGATGTGTTTTTCTGCTGAGGGTGCGGGCTGCTCAAACCAGTCTCTCTCCAGGGACAGCCTCTTTAGGACAGGTTCCTACTGGGCTTGTGAGTCCAGCCAGAGCTCACACGCAGACTACAGTAGCCTCTCCCATCCTTTTTGGCATTGTTTCTGTTTTCCAAAGGTAGACCTTTCATGGCACCTGATGCTATCTTTGTACCATGACTCACCTGCATTTTAGGCCTGCACTTTCCTGCTTCAGTCCCACCTGCCTCCCCCTCGGCTTCTGCAGCTCTTCAGGTGGCACCTGGCACGCAGCCTGCTCCCTACCCTGCACACCTTCCCTGCACCAGTGAAGGCAATTTGGAGGCTGTCACCCCAGCCTCCTCTGAGCAATTCAGATCTTGGCTCCTCCACCCATCCCACAGGGCTGCCATCTCCTGGACCCTAAGTCAACTCGGCTAAAAACGACAGGACATGAGCTGCCTCAGTTCAACCACTGGGCTAGACCCACAATGAAGAAGTCTATCCTGGCAGGGTCCTTGGTGTGAGGAGAAATCTAAGAGCCCAAGAGCCCAAACTGGTAAGTTCATTATCTAACCCTCCATCTCTTTCAAGGTTACCTGTCATGTCCTCCAGACCCTATGAGGTCAGAAGTCCTGACTCTGATCCTAACTCTTGACAGCCCTCTCCCTTTAGGAATGGGAGCTTTTTCTCATAACTGGGCCGCCATATTGGATCTCATTGGATTTTAGTGCCGTGAAATCAAGGCCAAGCCTGCCCTATAACTTTGAACAACGGATATTAAACCACCAGACATCTCATCAGGAACCAGCCCCCAGTCCAGCCAGCTCTGCTATCCAAGCTCCCTATGACCTCATCTTCCTTCCCTTCCCAGCACATTGTTGGATTTTCAGAACAACTAAAGGCCAAACCCATCTTTGTCAGCCAACTGACTTTCTAGAAGTGCACGCAGGTGTTGCTCTCCGCCTTCCAGAACATTTGTTATGCCCACCTTCCTGTAAATTACCTCTGTTTCTGAAAGGGAGAAAGGCAACATGCATTACTTTGATCTTGGCTACCACTAAATGGTCTTTCCTGCTTTCTCAGACTAAAGTCTTCACTCACCATATCTTCTCCTTGGACTTTTCCTGATCCCTCTTGGTAGCCTATTTATGTCAGATTTAGGGGGTGGGTGTGGAGATCCAGAATGTCCAGGGATATTTGGATTCCAGGCCACAACAAATATTTTGTTACCAGTAACTCAGATGTCACTAGGCATCCTACATCTTACCCAGCAGCCCCTTCTCCAGCCTAATGAGTGGGACCCAGACAACAGGTAACTAAAATGCCCTTTTTGGTTCTGGATATTAGGATTCATCTGTCCACTGGGGACTGGATGGCTCAAAGGATTCATGCCTTGCTTGGTGCATTTTTATTCTTGATAATGTTGTAAACCTAAGAATACATATTAAAACTTTCAAGGGAGAGGCTTCCACCAAGCTGTGTTATCACAATACGGAACTTCACTTCTCCATATGTTTGCCCAAGTCTCACTTGTGTCTCCTAGAGTCACATCATGGAATGGCTTTGGCTTATTTAAAATCTTCCTTCTGCCTTGGTTGACGTAAGAATCGCTCATGTAGGAGAACATTCAGATGGTTCTTCCTTGCTTTCCCAGCTGCCAGTGTTAAACTGCTCTAGCCATTCCAGTCATCCCAGCAGAAGAGTCCGACCTAGCAGCATTGGAAAAACACAGAGAGCTCACCAGGTGCCCTAGAAGTGGTAACAACTAGAGACGAGCTCGTGTGCTTAACCGAGTTGGTTAAGATCGGCATTCTGGGGTCTATTATTCAAAGGAGCACTGGCATTGCATGAAAGTGACATGTGATGACATCATTCTTGAGATGTTCCCAACCTTCTAGGCTGGACAACAAGAGCTCAGAAGCAGAGGATGTCTCCAGCTGCCCACCGGGAGCCCACACCCTGGTCCATTCGTCAGAGCCCACAGCCGCTCTAAAGCAGGGTGGGAGGGTGTTTTACCCCATGCCTCTATTTCTACAGAAGTGGGAAGCCTCCCCCATCCTCCCCCAAGGACCCAACTTTGAAGGAACACTGCAGACTCCCGCCTGCTCCTGGCTGTGTTTCCTTCCCTAACCACTTGTTCTCTTTTGAACCTGCAGGAACTCCCAGTGGCCAGGCGCCTGCTCTGCTCCTACTGGCTCTGATAGCTGCACCTGCACTGGGTCCCAGGAGCCAGATTCGAGGCATGAGTAAGAGACCCAAGCCTCCCCCTCTAAGCCAGTACTCGGAACCTCTGAATTTTAGCATGACAAATTTGTGCTCTAATTAGCTTATTTTGCTTTTATCTCAATGGATTTAGAAGGCATGTGAGATTAGAGCCCTCTCAACTTAAGCACATCCTCAACCTCACCAGAGGAAGCATTTGCAATTCTGAGGACCAGTCCTATGGGGTACGAAAGAGGACAGAGCTAGTAGCACACTGCCCATTGAAGGACTCGGGGAGTGGTGTGAGGAAAACCTTGCTGAAGGAGACAGTTTTTTTGTTTTGTTTTGTTTTTAACAAACTAAAAGGGATTTCATGGTCATGGGCTGAAGAATGAGCATTTCCAGAGACAAAACCAGCACAGACAAAAGGCTGGGTCACGTTAAGGAAGGGGAGGGGGAGCAGAGTAGCTGGCTCAGAACAGAGGCCTCGTGTGCAGAAAGTGAGCCAGGCTGTGTCCTTGGACGAGAGATGGCAATGAGGTGTAGGGGATCCCTGCCAGCCCTCCTCACTCCCCTGAGCCTCCATCTTCTGGCACCATCTCTGCCCCTGGGCAGGGAGGAGTGGAGGAGCCTTAGGCGAGTAATTCAATCTCAAGTCACTTGTACCCCAGGCCTCCCTGGGGCCACAGCATGGGCTTCACTTCTGTGAATCAATCCTGCTTATTTCCAAATTCTTTAATTGCTAATATTCTCATCTGGAAATCAGAACGATCAATGTCACAGGGGTGATGTAAAGATTAGAAAACTCATATAAATAAGAGATCCTAAAGCACCTGGAACCTAGAAAGCATTTGACAACAGATAATTATTATTATTTTATTTTTTAAAATGTTTATTTATTTGCTTTAGTTGTACGCAATGCCTTTATGTTTATGTAGTGCTGAGGATCGAACCTGGGCCGTGCACGTGCTAGGCAAGCGCTATACCGCTGAGCCACACCCCCAGCCCCTAATATTATATTAAATAGAGTAGACCATGGGACACGGACCTGAATGATGCAGGAGGGATGACTCAGGGTGTGGGTGATATCATAGGCCTCCTTCTCCATGAAGCAGATGCCAAGACAGAGATTGGTGTGCAGGAGGATTAGTGGGGAGCGAGAGCTGGGGGGAAGTGAGGGCTGAATTTTGATACAGCACAACAACAGAATTTCTAGTACTTGGGAGATCTTTCTGAAATGTCAGGTCAGAGGCAAGGAGGTGAGGCCCTGGTACTCCTTCTCCTCAGTCGTCAGGGGAAGGCTGTCCCTGGGAGGTGGCTGTCTTCAGGTGAGAGCAATTTCTAGAGAGGAATTCTCCTGAGGTCTGCTGACCATCAACACTCCCCTCCCATTTGTCCATTTGCTGTTACTGTGACTGAATACCACAGACCAGGTCATTTATAAAGAAGAGAAGTTTATTTAGCTTATGGTTCTGGAGACTGGGAAGTCCAAGAACCAGCATCTGATGAGGGCCTTCTGGCAGCATCATAACATGGCAGAAGACATCGTATGGTGAGACAGAGCAAATGTGCTAGTTTGGCTCTCTTACTCTTCTTATGAAGCCATTAACACCATTAGGGGACCCCCACCCTCAGGACCTCATGTAATCCTAATTACCTCCCAAAGACCTTACATCCAAATACCACTAGCATATGAACTGGAAATTGAGTTTCCAATACGTAAATTCTGGGGGACAAACAAACTGGGGGCAGGGGAATGAGCGCCTTGGCCTGGGTTCACGCCACAGATCCACTACAGGTGCTCAATAAATAATCATAATCATCTTTGTTAATGGTCTCTGTTGGATCAGCAGATGGCTGATCTTCATTCGAGGGCTTGCCCTGACTTCAGCACAGGTAACACCAGGCCTTTGATCATTCCACCCACCCAGATGATTGGAAACAGAGGTTTGGATGTCCTCAGAGGAGGAATGGGATGAAACTGGAATTAAAACATGATTTTAACAGATCTGGGTGGATGATCTTGGAATGGGGGAGAAATTAGAGATAAGAGGACCACCCAGGAGGTGGTCAGGGTAGCCCAGGCATGGAGGGAGGGGAGCTCCTGGTGCATGTTAGCAGTCATGAAGTTAAAGAGGGTCGAGAGTCCAGAAGGAGCAAAGAGAGGGAGAGGAGGGACAGCAGGAGTTAGCACTGAACGGAAGGTGGCAGAGTAAGGAGGAAGAGGAGCGCTGGATCCTCTAAGACTGTGGGTCTGAGCATCTCAGAGGCTGGCCATTGGTGTAATTGGGTACCATTTTTAATGTAAAGTGAGAAATATGACTAATTTGGTTTTTGACATGAAATGTCCTCCAGACAGATGGTGAAATGGTAGCAAATGATCAAATTGGTACTTTGCAAAGCTAATGAGATTTTTTTTTAATTAATAGACTTTTTTAAAATATAATTTTAGGCTTACAGGAAAATTGAATAGAAAGTACAGAGTTTCTATAGCCCCTTACTCCAGTCACTCCTATTATTAACATCTCATGTTAGTATGGTACATTTGTTACAATAGATGAGCCAATCTCAATACATTACTAAGATCTATAGTTTACATTAGTGTACACACTATGTTGAATATTCTGTGGGTTTTGAACAATGTAATATGTAAAAATATCGAACAGAGAGTATTATACAGGCAAGCTTCACTGCCCTCAACACCCTCTATTCATCCCTCTCTTCTCCCAAGCCCCTGGCAACCACTGATCATTTATTTTACTGCCTCTATGTTTTGCCTTTTCCAGAATGTCATATAGTCAGAGTCCTGTTGTCGGTAGCCTTTCAGATTGCCTTGCTAATGAGATTTTGAAATAGACTTTGATTTGCTTGGGAATTCATTTTATTTATTTATTGGTACTAGGGATTGAACCCAGGGGCACTTTACCACTGAGCTACAACCACAGCCCTTTTCATTTTGAGACAGAGTCTCCTTAAGTTGCTGAGGCTGGCCTCGAACTTTTAATCCTCCTGCCTCAGCCTTTGGAGTTGCTGGGATTAAAGGCACACCTGGCTGATTTTAAACAGGGTAATTAATAAGAGCTCTCTTTTGTACTTGATTCACCTTTATTCTCAAGTAAGCTTATTTTTAAAGCAGACAGTATCATGCATGGGAAAGCGATATCACCTCATAATAGAGAATATCTACAACTATATCATTTGGATAGACAGATTTAAATTCAATTGTAAAATGATCGTCTATGTGCCAGCTAAAAATAATCTTTCTTCCCACCTGTTGGTGCCCATACTTGAGGAGGAGACTTAGCTGTTCCCCAGCTCCCACTTTCAGCCCCATGCCTTTGATCTGTAGCACAGTGGCTGGAAAACAGAACACCAAAGGAAAGAGGCTTGGTGCCTCCAAGTGTCTGAAGAGCTGCCAAGCAGAGGGAGGAGGGGAACATTCAATATAGGCCCACCATGTGCCAAGCACCATGATGGATGGTTAAATTACATTATCCGGTTCAAACCCCACAATAGCCCAGGTGATGGGGATTCTGATCTTTATCTAAGATATCAGGAAGCCAAGCTGCTGCAGGATTCTAAACTGCCCAGTTCTGTAAGTGATGGAGCAGGATTAAACCCAGCATCTCCATCCGTCTGTCTAGACTGTATGGCCCATCATAGAGAAAGAGATTTATTCTTTGTTGCTTTAGAAAGCAGAACTAGGACCAAGTATTACGTAAGCATATTTCAGCTTGACAGAAGAACTTTCCTTAGAAATTGGCTGCTTTGGGAAGCAGGGGCTTGCTTTCCCCTGAGCATGCCGAGACCATGGTTGGAGACCACCTTCGCAGGAAGCCACAGAAGGCGCATCTCACAAATGGGAGGTAGGTGTGGGGCCTATCAGCCCCTCTGGGCTAAACATTCCATAACCCCCAGCCCCTGTGGCTCCTTTTGCCAATATCGAACTTCCAAAGAAGCTGCTGGCTTGTTTGGCTGTCAGCGGGGCACTAAATACTACTTTGGGACATCTCAGTCTTTCTGCAAACCATATTCTTTCTGCAGCCTTTAGTAGGGGGAGGTCACATGAAAGACAGGAGGCATCAAAAAAACTATTTCCAGATGGACCCGACTAGTTGAATTATTTGAAAAAACATGTCACTGGATGTCTGACATGCTTCTGGAGACCAGGAAAATTCATTTCATAAGTCTATCAATCCCACCTTGGATGGAGATAAAACAGCCTTCTGCAAAGAAACATGGTAAAATGTGATTTGGGTATCAGCATGCTGTTTAGCAAAAGACTCTGAGATTAATCTTCTCTTTTGCCAGTAGATATTACCACTGAATTGGGGATAACACATGGATAATATTTTACCTAACCCTTTTGCATCTTGATTTAACTACCCTTTAGCAATGAACTTTGCCTGAGAGTTCCTGGTAATGCTGACATGGAACATAGAGACATAAAAGATTCTTTGAAAAAAATTTTTTTGGTTGTAGATGGACACAGTGTCTTTATTTCATTTATTTATTTTTATGTGGTGTTGAGGATCAAACCCAGTGCCTCACACGTGCAAGGCAAGCACTTTACCACTGAGCTACAACCCCAGCCCCAACATAAAAGACCCTTATATTAACCCTGCTTCATGGAATGATCAAGTTCACAGTTCTAAAATTTGTCTGTGCCAATTCAAACAGCAGAACTGAGCCCTGTAGAGCTTACTTTTTAAGTAAGTAGAGCTTACTTTTAAAGTCCTTTAGCTCACACACCCAAGCATGCACACAGGACAGGCATTTGTCACAGCTCAGTAAACCACCACTCATTTGGAATAAGTTTTCATCAAAAACTACATACAGGGCTGGGGTTGTGGCTCAACGGTAGAGCGCTCGCCTGGCACGTGAGCGGCCCGGGTTCGATCCTCAGCACCACGTACAAATAAAAAAAACCCATTGTGTACAGCTAAAGCAAATAAATAAATATTAAAAAAAAAAAAAACTACATACATCAAGATAGCAAAGGCCATGGTTTTGCTATCTTCTGCTATGAAAGGACTTGCAAGGCTCCAATTGCTGGAGAGTCTAATACCATCTCATCATCCCTGATGAATCTGTGGGTTCCTTCACAGCCCTCTAAAGGATTTCCCAGGACAGAAAAAACAATGTCTCCTTAGCTCTCTCTTCAGTCACCCTTGGCTCCACCATAGGTGGAGCATTAGCTTTGCTAAAGATTCATGGAGGCACAAGGTGTCCATTCCTTTCCTGACCATCTCCAGTTCATAGCTCTGTCATGGTGGTTGCCAAAGTACCTCTATAACCAAAGCACTCAGGACCAGTCTTGAGCCTCTCAAAATCCTCCAACTCAGACACACAAACTCTCTTCCAGTGTCATACTGGAGTCATTTTATAAAATATTTGCATTACCCATCAAATATCCATAACAACAAGATAAAACCAATGAAAACTGGACCTGTTTTGTATATCTTATGACTTTATGAAGACTCATCAGTAACTTATGCTTATACATGCTTCACAGGAGTTTTATGAACCACCAAGATCCTCTTCATAGCACATATTAATACTGGCATGTAAATACACTCTTCTGTGCAGGGTCAGAAGATAAGGACTGTCCCTAAACTTCCGAATGGCTAGACTGATTCCACTTGTGGATATGAACTCATTCTCTTTTAATCCCACACTGCCACCACCACCTTTTCTTTTCTTTTCTTTTTGTTTTTTTAATAAAGAGAAAGTCATTCCCTCTTTCCTTGCAAAGGTAACAAGATCCAAACATGGGCCTACTGGAATAAAAAACTCCTTTTCCACTTGAATTGTTATTGAGATCTACCTGGCAATCACAATACTTGTGTTCACCATGGAAATCGTGTCAAGCCACTTTCACATGTACTTAGTGCTGGGTATAAAATAAAGATACAGAATAGATTTCAAATTGTGGCCATGTTAGGGAAACAATATTGATAAACTTTAGCTCCTGCTTTATTTCTTCCTTCTTCTCTCTAGCAGGTATGTTCATTTCATTCTCCTGTAAGGCCTGAGAAACCATGGGAAGATCCCACTTCAAGAGACCCCAAACTTACACCACAGGTCCAAGCAGTCTTCTTGCTCCTGCAATGCTGACACCAGTTACCCAAGGTGGGGAGAGGAAAGGAAGCAAATCTCTCTGGAGGACAGGTGGGACATCAAGCACTATGCACTGTCATCCAGTTCTGCCAAACATCCAGTGAAGTCAGAGGAGTAATAATTTCTAGCAGGTGATCAATAAATGCCACTTCTCTCCCCACTCCCATCCTTTGGATGAGAAAATGATGCTCAAATTCATACTAACTTGTGACAGTGCCAAAATCCCGTGCTTCCATCTGCCTGCAGAATCCATAGTTTTCCCACTGCTATACAAAGTCTCTCTTTAATGTTTATATGGATTTGGGCTTTGGTTCCTTAACTCTATCAGATCCTTGGGCAGTCATTGTGCAGCTTGTGCCTTGCACAGAAAAACGGGCTAAGGGGAAGAGGAGGAGGCTTGAAGCCAGATTGCATTCTGCCCAGGAAATTATGTCTTCTTCCCAGGACTGTATATTAGTCACCTAGGTCTGCTGTAACACATTACTGCAAACTGACTTTAAGTAACAGAAATTTATCATCACAGTGCTGGAGGCTACAAGTCCTAAGTCAAGGTGTCAGCAGGTTTGCTTTCTTCTAGAGGTTCTAAGGAGAAACTCTTCCAGGCCTCCCTCTTAGCTTCTTATAGCTGCCAGCAATCCTTGGAGTTGCTTGGCTTATAGTTACACCACTCCAGTCTCTGTTTCCATCTCTGTCTTCATATCTCTCTTTCACTTCTTTTTACAAGAACACTTGTCACTGGATTTAGGGTTCACCTGAGTAACCCACGATGATAGCATCTCAAGATACTTAACTTAATTACCTCTACAAAAAGCCTTTTTCCAAGTAAGACACATGCATAGATAGTGGGGGTTAAAATCTGTACCTATCTTCTTGGGGCTACCATTTATTATACTCAGAGGAAAAGCAGCTTTTTAAAATTGTTTTACCCAAAGGGGACACATTTTTCTCTTTAGCACAAAGGCACCTATATAGGCTAAGGGAACCCTGGTCTCCTCGGTGTGTTACCTGACTTCTGCTATTAGTCTAGGGTTTTAACACATTCTTTCTGTTCAAAACATTTAATCTATGGCTGGACCACCGACAGACCCTGATACCTCTATAAGGAGTAGAGCCTAGTGACAATTAGAATGTGCTCAGGCTCTGGAATTACCTGCAGGATCATATGAAGGAAGACAGACCTGAAGAACCCAGGTTCTAACAGACAAGAGGCAGTGTCCTGATGGAAAGCCATAACCTTAACAACAGGCAGCGGCCCAGGTGAGCAAGCAGCACCCAGGAGAGTTGCCCTATGGGCTCAAAGCTCATAGCTGCAAAAACGGAGTAATTGCTATCTTGCAAAATCACATGGGAGGTAGTAGGAAGTGTAATGAAAGAAGGGAAAGGAGTTAGGCGTCCAGGCACTAGGCTGGGTATTGCAAGGCAGACTGATTTAACAAGAAACTTTCACAGAGTATCACATTCAGTGATAAAAAGTACAGCCAGACCTATCAAAAAGAGAGACATGCTGTAGTGTCCCAGAGTATGGGCTGCAGTCTGTTCAATCTCTTCAGCTGGTGACCAGGATCCATTTGGCCCCCTGTAGTCCCATTTGGAGGGATAGGAGTAGGGGAAGGCAGGAGCCAGGCAGGACCTCTCTGCTCAGACCCTCAACAGACACAAGTACCCTGTCCCTCTTGAGTAACCCTCCACAGTTGCCCTTGCTTTTTAGATCTGCCCCTGGAAGGTATAGGCCAGTCCTCTGCATTTTCCTGCTCAATCTCCTTGACTCACTTTGCTTCATACCATTCCAGATGTCACCCTGAGCCTAGGCTTCAATGACATGGTGCTGGCAAAGAAGAGGCAAAGGAGAACTTCTAAAGCTCATGAGCTTTCCTTGGAAAATTTCCAGTACAACTAAAGCAGGAAGCAAGCAGAACTTGGTGGTGATTTTATTTTTGGACTTTGTGCCACCAGTTGAGTGAGTCAGAATAGATGTTCAAAGACTTTCTAAGAATGCTCATGTGCAAAAAGGCTTGCCCGGATTGATTTCAGAAAGCAAACCTAAATTCCATTCCAGGAATTGTATAGCTTCACAAGTTCTTCAGCTTCTAAATAAGAATCCCTGGGAATCTAATAATAAAGACTGGAGGGTGCACATGTTTTTATAGTGTTTATATTTAGCAAACATTTTCCACTCTGAAATGATTTCCTGCCAAGAATATCACATTCCAATACATTCTGCCATATGATGCTTGATGCTTATTTTATTGTTCCCCCAATCATCATTGCCATAGAATTTAGAGTTTACGATGGAAACATGAGGAGTGAATTCAATATTTTGTCTTCAGTCTGTCTCGAGATTAAGGATATTTACTGAGGGCTTACTGTCTATAGTAAATAAAGCCAGACTAAGAAAAAACAGAGCTCAACCTTGATGGACTCATTTAGAATTAGTAAGAGATGTGGACAGAGTCGGAGGCATCAGACAGCAGCAGTAAATGCCTCCTGTGGCATTTTACTATAGACAACAGGGAGTCCTTATAGGCTCTTGTGCCAAGGGAGCAATAATAATTTTATAAAGAAGTATGACCGTAATGCATGCAGTAATTTAAAGGAGGGGGAGTACAAAGGGAGAGACTTTTAATTCCACAAATGGGCAAGATATAGCAACAGTGGGAATAGGAAAGGAGCAGCAGAGATCTAACTGGAAGGACCCTTGGCTTGGCCTGGGTTTGAATCCACACCATTCATTCCTGTGAGCCTGTTCCCTCATCTGTAAAACAGGAACTGTTGGTACCTACGTCACTAAGTCAGTATGAAGTATAAATAAGTATAAATCATGAATGGCATAAAGTCGTCACTGGATGCATACACACTTACAGTGTCTGAAGGATCCTAGAGACACCGTGGGATGAAAATCATCCTGCCTGCTGACTCTATCAAACAGGATTCTTAGTTGCAACCAGAGAAACTGATTATGGAAGGAAAGGAATTGACTGGAAGGATATTAGCTGGCTCACACAACTGTTGGAAGTTTGGATAACCAAGGCTT
This sequence comes from Tamias sibiricus, assembly GCA_025594165.1. Lineage (NCBI taxonomy): Eukaryota > Metazoa > Chordata > Mammalia > Rodentia > Sciuridae > Tamias > Tamias sibiricus. Next base: position 197,026,889 of record CM046657.1, on the reverse strand, counting down.
GCAAAACAGGCAGGACCAGAAGATTTACAGCATTTGATCACAGCTCAGACAAAGCCACAAATCAACCCAGTGAGATCACCCCCACTGCTGAGGGCTGCAGCCTGTACCTGCCACTGCTTCCACTGCCAGAACGGATGCCCCACCATTCCTGATTCTTCTCATCTCTCCCTCCTGCCTGATTCCACCTCTGGGGTAGGTTGGCCTAGCCTAGGCTGGGATTGGTGTCTCTAACCATGCTACAATAAAGAATCCGGTATTTTCTCCGATGGAGGTTGTCTTAGTTCATTTTTGCTGCCTATCACAAATTACCTGAGTCTGGCTAATTCGTAAGGAAAAGAATTTCTCACATTTCTGGAGAATGGGAAGTATGAGATCACAGCACCAGCATCTGGAGAGTGGTAAGGGCTTCTTTCTGCCTCCTCTCATGGCAGAAGGGCAAAGACACTAGAGTACCCTCTTCAACCCTTTTATAAGGGCATAATCCATAACTTAACAACTTCCCCCAAAAGGTCCCACCTCTTAATACTATCACATTAGCAATTAAATTTCAACATAGGAATTTGAAAGAGGGGGAACAACACATTCAGACTGTGGCAGAGGTAGCTGCTGCCTTCCAAGACTCATAAATAAAGTCTCCCCAAACTTGGAAATGGATTCAAAATCTGGGCAGCCAGAAAAATGACAACTGTCCATTGATATGACCGACTACTGAGAGAAGGAAAAAATTGTTTATCCTAAAGTATAAAACCCAAGGTTATGGAAACTGTGGCTCTATTTTCAAAAGGTTAAGAATAATGAACTGATCGAAGCAGCTTTACTCAGATAGAAGTTACACACCATAAAGCTCACCTGTTTGAAGTGTTCTATCCAATGATTTTAGCATATTTAAGAGTGATACAACCACCATCAAATCTAAATGCGCTCTCTTTTCATCACCCCAAAAAGAAAGCTGGTGCTGTTTGTAGTCACTTCCCACGCTAATCACATGCAGTTCTAGAAACCACTAATCTACCTGTGTCTCTCTACATTTACCTATTCAGGACATTTCAAATAAATGGGAATATATAATACATAAGCTTTTATGACTTGCTTCTTTCATTTAACATAATGTTTCTGAGCATCAGGAGCACATTGTAGCATATATCAGTACCTCATTCTTTTTATGGCTATACCGTGCTTTCTTTGGCCATTCATCAGTTAATGGACATTTTTTTTTGTAGTTTCTGCTTGGTGGCTATTATGGACAATGCTGCAATGCACATTGGTAGACAAAGTTTTGTGTGGACATAAGTTTTCATTTCTCTTGGAAAGATACCTAGTAGTAAAATTGCCAGGTCATTTGGTAACTCCATGTTTAGCATTTTGAGGAACTGCCAAACTGTTTTCCAAAGTGGCTGCACCATTTACATTGCCAACATTAATATACGAATGTTCTAGCTTCTCCGCACCCTTGCCAATACTTGTTCTTGTCTGTGCTTTTTAATAGAGCCATCTTAGTATGTCTGAATGCTAAACTGACTTTTTTTAAAAAATTTTTATTCTAAGTTGTTATAAATGACAGCAGAATGCATTACATTTCATATTACATATATAGAGCACATTTTTACAAATCTCTGGTTGTATGCAAAGTATATTCACACCATTCGTGACTTCATACATGCACTTAGGGTAATGATATCCATCTCATTCTATGATCTTTTTTTTTTTTTTTTTGTCACCCTTTTGCCCCCTCCCTTCCTCTCCCTCCCCATTGGCCATTCTAGTGTTCCTCTAATCCTCCTATGCTCCCCATCCCAACCCAACTGTGAATTGGCCTCCTTATATCAGAGAAAACATTTGGCATTTGGCTTTTTGAGATTGGCTAACTTCACTTAGTATTATATTCTCTAAATCCATCCATTTACCTGCAAATGCCATGATTTTATTCTCTTTTATTGCTGAGTAATACTCCATTGTGTGTATATACCACATTTTCTTTATCCATTCAGCTACTGAAGGGCATCTAGGTTGGTTCCACAGTTTAGCTATTGTGAATTGTGCTGCTATAAACATTGATGTGGCTGTGTCCCTGTAGTATGCTGTTTTCAAGTCTTTTGGGTAAAGACCAAGGAGTGGGATAGCTGGGTCATAAGGTGGTTCCATTCCAAGTTTTCCAAGGTATCTCCATACTGCTTTCCATATTGGCTGCACCATTTTGCAGTCCCACCAACAATGTATGAGTGTGCCTTTTTCTCCACATCCTCTCCAACATTTATTGTTGTTTGTGTTCTTAATAGCTGCCATTCTGATTGGTATGAGATGAAATCTTAGAGTAGTTTTGATTTGCATTTCTCTAATTGCCAGAGAGGTTGAGCATTTTTTCATGTATTTATTGATTGATTGTATATCTTCTTCTGAGAAGTGTCTTTTCAGTTCCTTGGCCCATTTGTTGATTGGGTTATTTGTTTTTTGGTGTTAAGATTTTTTAGTTCTTTATATATTCTTGAGATTAGCGCTCTATCTGACGTGCATGTGGTGAAAAATTGTTCCCAATTAGTAGGCTCTCTGTTCACCTCACTGATTGTTTCTTTTGCTGAGAAGAAGCTTTGTAATTTGAGTCTATCCCATTTATTGATTCTTGGTATTAATTCTTGTGCTACAGGATTCTTATTAAGGAACTTGGGGCCTAATCCAACATGTTGGAGATTAGAGCTTACTTTTTCTTCTATTAGGTGTAGTGTCTCTGGTCTTATTCCTAGATCTAAACTGACTTTTAAGCTTGACAATTTGCCATCATAGTGAATATGCTAGAAAGCCTGACCCAATGCATTTATCCCTCATTATCATCAAGGAATCAAGGTAGTAGAGAAAAAATATGAAAGAGTTCACTTTCTCAAAAATTGCAATAAAGTCTTTTTTTTTTTTTAAATCTTAATAACATCTTGGACCAAACCCATAGCTTTCCATTTTCTGAAAAGGTAATAAAATTTCAAGCTAGTTAAACTTTCTATCTCTAATGTTATTCAAACCTCATCTCCTCCCTCCCCCCCTCCAACACAGGTTTGACCCCTTGCTGGAAAGACTTCCATTGAGGAGAGAAGTGGTTTAATCCTTTCCTCCTTTTTTACCCTGGTGGGAGTAGGGCAAGTCAGAAAGATTGGATAGTTAGGGAAATTAAAATGATACTATCACTTTTTTAAAAATACATTTTATTTTCAGTTGCTGATGGACATTTATTTTATTTATTTATTTACATGCAGTACTGAGAATCGAACCCGGTGTCTCACACATGCTAGGCAAATGCTCTACCACTGAGCTACAATCCCCAGCCCACTATCACTGTTCTTAATAATGGATTCATTTAATACAATTACCCTATGGAGTAGGCACTATTATTATCTTTATTTTATAGATAAGAAATCCAAAACAGAGGTTAAATAATTCAACTAGGTTAAGTAACTCAATTAAAGGCATACAATTTTTTTTTTTTTTTTGTACCGGAGATTGAGTTCAGGGGCACTTGACCACTGGGCCACATCCCCAGCCTTTTTTTTGTATTTTATTTAGAGACAGGGTCTCACTGGGTTGCTAAGTGCCTTGCCATTGCTGAGGCTGGCTTTGAACTCACGATTCTCCTGTCTCAGCCTCCCAAGTGCTGGGATTACAGGCATGTGCCATCGACCCCGGCTAAAGGCATGCAAATTTAAGTATCAGAGACAGGGATTCAAACCTAGGTAATCTGGCTCCAAAAAAAAAAAAAAAAAAAAAAAAAAAATATATATATATATATATATATATATATATATGCTCTTAACCACTATACTATATTCAGAAAAGGACAACTATCGCCTTACTTACTTGGGCAGTTCTCCCTCCCCCTAGTTTCAACTCTTTTGGCTCTACTTAGAATGTGGGACATGTAGTAATGTCTTGTCCGACTCAACACTCTCTGGAGGCCCTCAGAATGAATTGTTACAAAAGCAAAGACCAAAATGTTGAGCACTGAAGCATGAAAGGTGACACAGGAAGAAGTGGGGGACACAGTGGCACACGGCAGTGTAGTTTGCTTCAGAGAAGAAAGTTTGCCAGAAGGCCAGGAAGATCCCAGAGAAGGTGCAGAGAACGATGATAACAAGGAAGCCGAAGCATAAACAATGGTATTAAGAAAACAGGTCTGGAGGCACATTTTGGAAAACATTGTTGCATGGAAATAGACAATGGTGTGTGGAATGAATATCAAGTAGCTGAAGGACCATAAGCTATGGACACTTCATTTTCCAAGTGAGAAAGGAGGTTGGTCCCTCATTTGAAGAGAGGGTGATCACGATCATAGATGACAGTCATCAGGCCCTGCCCTCATGGGCTGAGTTTTTCCCCAGACATGTCATCTCTTCAGGCTCAGGAAGCCCTCAACAGTTAAGTTCTAAGCATTATCTTTGTCATTTTTCCAGATGGAGTTAGGAAACCAGGCCAATGTCCTGACCCTGGTAAGCGCAGGCTCTGTCTGATGCCCACACCACTTTCTCACACATTTACCTCTCTGGACTCTCAGCAGGTGGGACTGGGGGATTGAGAAGAAGGAGTGATTTAAAACCAGTGCTTGGAGACTTGTCAAGCAGAAAGGGAGAGGAGATTTGTCCAACACTGGTGAGAGGCAAGCTGACATGAATGGCAGCTCATGGGAAGCTGGGTCTTTATGGTCCCAGATCCTTTGGGGACAGAGGGAAAGGAATGGGGTAGGCAGATGGTGACAGAAGTGGGTTTGGATGTTATAACACGTGTAAAAGGGGACTGACGGGTAAACAGCCCAAGATGATGGAAAGAACAGCTTTGAAACAGTCACCAGGGCCACCCACTAGATCCCACCAAGCTCCCTGGGCCGCACTGGTCTCTCTAAAGAAGAGTGCAGTGCATTCCTGAATGTAAGATCCATGAGGGCAGGAACGTCTTCTATGGGCATCCTCACTGTGCTCTAGGTGCTCTCTGAACCCTCCTCTCCCTGCAACGAAGTACCAGGGACTATCTTTTGCTGCCTTTCCACATTTATTCAGATCCATGTCGATAATTTACACATTTGTGTGAGTGAATTCACAGTCACGGCTCATCTGATTTCAATCATCTACAGACTGCACTCAGGGAGCTAATTCAGAGCCATGGCTCACTTAACTATGGTTTTGGGGGCTAAAAAGTGGGGAAATTTGAAAGAAACACACATCTGAGCGCTTCATGGTCATAATGGAGGACCTGCCACATCTGGGCCCCAGCTCTCCAGTCCAGCTGGTAAATCCTCTGCTTGAGGTTCCTCCCCAGGAACAATACCTTCTGTTCTTCCTTCTGGCCCTGGGCACTTGCACCTTCTGCTTTTAGCTCCATCTCAAAACAGGAAGTCCTCACTCTGTTCTGGGAGAGATGTCCCCTCACCACTGTCCCAAAGCTGGAGGGCTCCGGAGTGAGATCCAAGATACACAGCCTTGGCCAAGGACCTTTTCAGAAGTGACAAGTGTGAACTGAAGCCAGGTGGATCCCTCCCCAGTGGTCTGGGCTATCGGAGAAGGGGACGTTTTGTGTGACCCTCAGTCAAGGGGAGTGGAGACTGGCTCCAAAACAAAGATCAAATTTCCACAGACAGGGGGCTGGGATTGTGGCTCAGCGGTAGAGCGCTTGCCTAGCATGTGCGTGGCCCGGGTTCGATCCTCAGCACCACGTACAAATAAAACGCATTGAATAAAACGCATTGTGTACAACTAAAGGAAATAAATATTAAAAAAAAAATTTTCCACAGACAGGTGTAGAGGCTCAGAGCAGATTAATATAGTTTCAGGAAATAAAAGAACATGGATTTTTTAATATCCAAGGGTTATATAATTAAGTTAATGTCTTCTATAGATTAATTATTTTCAATCTATCACTCAGGCAAAGATTTTTCCGCTCTGTGTGTGCTATAAAAGATCTTTGCCATCTATCATCCTAAATCATAATGAATACATATGCGTGTGTGTACACACACACACACACACACACACACAGTTTATATTCATTTTATGAAACCAAATTGCAGAATCTTTCACACTGACACCATCTTCCTTTCTTTTCAATAATGTTTTTATTTCTGATTTGAATAAATAAGCATGATTATTCTCAGTGATTCTAAATTAGTCACTAAAATTGACAAGAGGGCTTGTTCAAATCTTTCTTTTTTGGCATAAAGATGCTATTCTGAGAAAGTACATACACGTGAACTTAGCCAAATTTTTGCCATTATTCAATATCATTTTAAGACATTTTCTTTTTTGAGGTATTGGGTATTGAACCCAGGATGTTGCACATGCTAGGCAAGCACTATCAGGCTGAGCTACACACTGAGCCCTTTTTATTTTTGAGACAAGGTCTTTCTCAGGCTGGCTGTGACCCTGCAATAACCCTCCTGCCTCAGCCCCCTGAGTAGCTGGGATTACAGGCACGAGCCACCACACCTGGTCACTTTGACATTTTCAAGACAGAATTATCATTAAAACGTTGCCTGAAATATATTCATTTTTAATAAATGAGAATCACCCTACAATATTATATATCAAAAGTTTTATAATAAGAAAAGTTGTCCTTTGTAGTCACAACACAAACAGATGCCAAACTGAAACGGTTCCTTCCAGACAAAGTCTGGAAAATATTTTTATGTTACGTTATATTGTGCTGAATACATTTTACTGGGAATATTGACCTGAATACCTAAGACACTACAAAAAAAAAAAAAAAAAAGAACAAAAAGTTCTCTATGTGTACGTTTGAATTTCTAAATTCAACCACATGATAAGTGCTTTTATGAAAGAGTAAAAACCATCCCATCATCATGTCCAAGGATTTCTTTTACAGCCATAAAATGCTGTAGAACATTTTGTTGTCTCCAGCTATCATTTTTATATCCCAACCTTACATTATCTCTTAAAATTTAATACTTAGTACAAAATCTTCTTTTAAACTTTCCCTCTTTCCAGCTATAAAATGTTCATTTCAATTTCCACGTCTACCATCTGTAATGTCCCATACTTTATCCTTGTTATAACTCCATATTATTGACTTAATAAATTTTTGCCAGCTATAGTCATGTTTTGATTTTCCAGTGAAAGAATAATTTTATTTGGTGTTAAAATGCAAAGTCTGAAAACATAAGATGGGAGAGTGGGGAGAAAGGAGATAAAGAAATCATACATCTGCCTTCCTGGATTAAAGCATCCTGAACTTCAAAGAACCTCAAGTGAGACAGAGCAGCCAGCAAACATCTTCAAATCAGTATTTAGGGAGGATGCTAAGAACTCTTTAGAGTAAGTTTTTAGAAATAGCCCAAGATTGCCAGTGAAGCTCTAGAAGTGTCATTGTGAACAAGAAATCATATTCTAGGGGAATTTTGAGATGTTGTGGGATAGTTGTATTTTGAAGGACATCAAGAATCTTTAAAGAGTTGGAGCAAAAGTCATTTAAAACACTTTTGTGTGTAGATAACTGGATTGAGAGAAGAAGGAATTTGGTGGTATTCATGTCTCTTCCTTCCCATTTGGTATGATCTTTTAATATATCATCAAAGCAATAATGACTATTCACAGGTGAGACTGGAAAATACAAGACAAAATAGATATTAAAATCATTCCCTATTCCATCAGATATAAAGAACCACTCAATATTCTGGGTCCATCCTTTCTGTCCACGTGCACACTGCCGACTTCCTGTCCACGTTCACACTGCTGACTTCCTGTCCACGTGCACACTGCCGACTTCCTGTCCACGTTCACACTGCTGACTTCCTGTCCACGTGCCCATTGCTAACCATTTGGATTCTTATTGTGTTTTTATGTTATCTACACACATCTCTAATGTGTCTTACGTGCTTTTCCATATCCTCACTCTTTGAAAATATGGATTTTAATGGTAAAATAATGTTCCGTTCTATAATTTTGTGAGTAAATTTAGCCATCCAATTTTGAAATAGTGTGTTGGCCAGTTTTCATGATTATAAGTAAATGTTACAATAAACATCCTTGTACAAAAAGTCTTAATTTATATCTCTGATAATTCCCTCAAGATAAAATTCTGAAAAGTGGAATTACAGAGTCAAGTAGCAAGAACTGGTTTCAGTTTTTGATTTATACTATCTAATTGTCCACCAGACAGGTCCCAGAAAAGAGGTACCAATTACCTATTGACAGTTGTGCTGTCTGGTCAACACATTCTTGCCTCATGAGGGAACACAATTACAACATTCTCCCAGTTTAGTGGATGAAATCAGTATTTCATTGCTGACTTAACATCGTCCTTCTTGTGAATTTCCCATTGCTGCATTTTGTTCTTTTTTCTACTAGCCTCTCTTTCCTCTTTTTTTAAGAACCACTCACCCTTTGTGTTCTATGTGACACAGTCAGGTGTCATCTTTAGCCTTTCAATTTTGTTTGTGCTATTCCTAATACACAGAATTTTAAATTTTTATGTACTTGAATTATATATAATTATATATGTTATATATAATAATATATCTCTCCCAATATTATATATATACATATATATAGACATACATACATATATATTTAGTGTTTAATTTTATAATGTTTCTCCCTTTCCTTTGGCATATTTGCCTGGATAGAACCTAAAGAATTTCATGCTAAGTGAAATAAGCCAATCCTCCAAAACCAAAGGCCAAATATTTTCTCTGATAAGCAGATATTGATCCATAGTGTGGGGGGGGGGGGGGGCGAGCGGGGAGAATGAAGGAACTTTGGACTGTGCAGAGGGGAGTGAGGGAAAGGGTGGGGCTGTAGGGATGGGAAGGACCATAGAATGAGACAAACATTATTACCCTATCTACATGTATGATGACACTACTGGTGTGACTTAGAACCATGTACAATCAGAGGAATAAGAAGTTATGCACCATTTGTGTACAATGTGTCAAAATGCATCCTGCTGTCATTATAACTAATTAGAACAAATAAAAAAGTAAAAATCAAAAAAAGAAATAAAATTTGTTGCTTAATAGAAAGAAAAAAAAAAGAGTTTTGCCTACTGTCCATCTTTCAAAGGTAACTTTCACATCCTCAAGGCCAAATCCCACATTTGCTCCTGTTTGCCCAGATTTTATCACAGTGCAAGGCACACCAGGATCCATTAAACTTTACAGAATGAGAAAACAAATGAACCAACAAATGACCCCTCCCCACACGACTCATTCACACCTGCTTCCTGTCTTGCATTTCCTGCGCCATGTCCAAATGGGTACAAAACAAGACAGGGGTGAGAGATGGGGAAGGGACATGGTAAGGTGAGGCATTTTAAGAACACTCTGCCTATTCCAATCAAAATCCCAATGACATTCCTCGAAGAAATAGAAAAAGCAGTCATGAAATTCAGATGGAAAAATAAGAGACCCAGAATAGCTAATGCAATCCTTAGCAAGAAAAGTGAAGCAGGCGGCATCACCATACCAGATTTTAAATTATACTATAGAGCAATAGTAACAAAAACAGCATGGTATTGACACCAAAACAGATGAGTAGACCAATGGTACAGAATTGAGGACACAAAGACTAATACATATAATTTCAGCTATTTTATATTAGACAAAGGTGCCAAAAATGTACAGTGGAGAAAGGACAGCCTCTTCAACAAATGGTGCTGGGAAAACTAGAAATCCATATGCAACAAAATGAAATTAAACCCTTATCTCTCACCATGCACAAAATTCAATTCAAAGTGGATCAAGGACCTAGGAATTAGACCAGAGACAATACGCCTAATAGAAGAAAAAGTAAGCTACAATTTCCAACATGTCAGATTAGGCCCCAAGTTCCTTAATAAGAATCCTGTAGTGCAAGAATTAGTATCAAGAATTAATGAATGGGATAGATTCAAACTAAAAAGCTTCTTCTCAGTAAAAGAAACAATCAGTGAGGTGAATAGAGAATCAACTAACTGGGAACAAATATTTAATACATGCACATCAGACAGAGCACTAATTTCTAGAATATATAAATAACTCAAAATAACTCAACACCAAAAAAACAAATATCCCAATAAATAAATGGGCCAAAGAACTGAAGAGACATTTCTCAGAAGAAGATATACAATCAATCAGCAAATACATGAAAAAAAGCTCAACATCACTGGTAATTAGAGAAATGCAAATCAAAACTACCCTAAGATATCATTTCACACCAGTCAGAATGGCAGCTATTAAGAACACAAACAACAATAAATGTTGGAGAGGATGTGGGGGAAAAGGCACACTCATACATTGCTGGTGGGACTGCAAAATGGTGCAACCATTATGAAAAGCAGTATGGAGATTTCTTGGAAAACTGGGAATGGAACCACCCTATGACCCACTCCTGGGTCTATTCCCAAAGGACTTAAAAACAGCATATTACAGTGACACAGCCACTTCAATGTTTATAGCAGCACAATTCACAATAGGTAGGTTGTGGAATCAACCTAGATGTCCCTCAGTAGATGACTGGATTAAGAAAATGTGGTATATACACACAATGGAATTTTACTCAGCAATAAAAGAAAATAAAATAATGGCATTCGCAGGTAAATGGATGAAGTTGGAGAATATAATGCTAAGTGAAGTTAGTCAGTCTCAAAAATCCAAACACCAAATGTTTTCTCTGATATAAGGAGGCAGATTCACAGTGGTATTGGGTCGGGGTACATAGGAGGATTAGAGGAACACTAGAATGGTCAAAGGGAGGGAGGAGAAGGGAGGGAGCTGGGGGGGTATGGGGGGGAAGAAAAGATGATATAATAAGATGGATATCATTATCCTAAATGCATGATTGAAGACTTGGATAGTACGAATATACTTTGTATACAGTGTTATGTGAAAAGAGGCTCTATATGTGTATTATGAATTTTAATGCATTCTACTATTACAAATACAACAACATCGAATAAAAAAAAAAAAAAAAAAAAAAACACTCTGCCTGTCTCAAAAAAGTAGCACCCATGCAGGTGAAGGAGAAGGTCATTGGGGGTTTTATACATCCTGGTTTCAAGGAATAGACAGAGAAATCTGAAATCTTTTTGACAACATTTCAGCTGCTAAAAGGCTTTCTATATAGTCAGTCAAGACCTCTGTTTTATGAGGCAGAGACAGTGTGTAGACTCAGGATTCGGGGCTGTGCATTGACATCACTTTCTGATGTCCAGGATGCTTGATCCTTAATATAATGTACACTTCCCAGCAGATGTGTGTATAATTTGTAACCAAAGGCCAGCAGTAACTAATAACAGTGTAATGTCTATGTGACCACAGGTATGAAGGCGGCAGGAAATTTACTGTAATTAATGCAATAAAAATGAATAGTAATTAAATTTGGGTTCAGATAAAGCACATTCATTTGAATAAAGACAAGTGGCAATTTGTGATAATTTGGAGAGGGCCAGTTGGAAGTTGCCATGCCATTAACTGTAAGGGAAGTGTTTACCAAGTAAATTAACGAAATTGCAAAGAGAATCCTTAAGATACAGATAATTAGATAATTTTTGCACACTCCCAGGGCTTCAAACACATATGTTTCCATTTAGAGTACTGGCATGTTAATTTGTAAAAATATGACCAATTCCTGGGGTCAGGAGAAGACTTCTGATAAGTAACTTTCTCTGAACCCTCAGTTATTTGATTAGCACTAATGATTTTTGCTTTGATACTATTGAAATATTATTTAATGGGTAATTTGCTCACATGATGGACTATTCAAAAGGCAGAGATAAGAATATAGTGCAAAGCACGCTCTGTCTCCTTCCAGCTCATCCTACACACCCCATTTGGGCTCCTTGCTGCATTGAGAGAATGCTGCTACTTCTTGGCTACACTTACAGAGACGTTCTGTGCTTATTCAACCATACTGTAAATTGCCTTTTGTTTTCACACATTAAAATGCAATTGCTTTTTCACTCTATTTTGGAGAATCATGCTGTACCAGTATAGAGAGAACTATGGCCTCTCTTCTAGGTATTACTCCACTACACGGAATACTATAATTTAGTTAACCAGTCCTACTGATGAATGTGTTATGTTGGATCTTCTAGAAGCAGAGCCAGAGAGATTCTTATGCAAGTGATTTATTGAGAAGTGCTTTCAAGAGAATCCTATACAGAAGCTAAGCCAATATGTGGTTTTAGTTAAGTCTGACCTTCTCTGGATCCCATGGGGAGCTTGGCAGCATGCACGGGTCCAGACTTTTGAACCACAATTACTCCAAGCACTGACTTTGCGCCACCTTGGGGTAAACTCCCAGCCATTTCCAGGTAAAAGGGGCACTAAACTGAAGACGATTCTCTGGAGAAGAGTGAACTGTAAGTCATTAGCAGCCAACACTCAAGGGGACTGGAGAGCGTGGTGCAGGGAAAGCGGGTAGGTGGAGCACTCCATTGGTCATTAAGTCCTTTCCATTGTGCAAGTATAAGCAATGCCTGTGCCACTGCAGGAATCAATGCCTAGAGGTAGAGTAATGGGACAAGAGCTGTAGGCTCTAAAATATCTGGTAGATGTTGCCAAATTGCTCTCCAATTTATACTTCTTTGCAAACATATGGGAATTTCTGCCTTCTCTCACCCTTGCTGAAACATAATTTACCAAACTATCAATCTAATAGAAAATGGCATCTTGCTGCCACTTTAATTCATGTTTCTCTTACTATGAGATGTTTTGAAAGTCTTTTAATATGTTCCAAAGGGATTTTTATTTTCTTTTATATGAACTGCTTGTTTATGCCCTTTTCCCATTTTGAAAATTTGGCTGTTGGCTTTTTCTGATTCATGTGGTTTTTGTTTTGTTTTGAAAGAGGGTCTCATTAAACTCCTCAGGCTGGCCTCGAACTACTTTCGATTCTCCTGCCTTAGCCTCCAGAGTAGATGGGATTACAGGTGAATGCTATCAGCCCAGCTCAGAAGTGTTCTTTTTTTTTTTTTCCCAATTTTAATTTGTTATATATGACAACAGAATGCATCACAATTCATATTACACGTATAGAACACAAATTTTCATATCTGTGGTTGTACACAAAGTAGAGTCACATCATTCATGTCTTCATACCTGTACTTAGGGTAATGATGACCATCACATTCCACTGTCTTTCCTACCCCTGTACCCACTCCCCTCCCCTCCCTCCCTTTTCCCTATCTAGAGTTCATCTAATCCTCCCATCCTGCCACCCCACACCACCCTGCAGTATATTATGAATCAGCATCCTTAAATCAGAGAAATCATTCAGCATTTGGTTTTTTGGGATTGGCTAATTTCACTTAGCATTATATTCTTCAGCTCCATCCATTTACCTGCAAATGCCATGTTTTATTCTTTTTTAATGCTGAATAGTATTCCATTGTAGATATATACCACATTTTCTTTATCCATTCATCTACTGAAGGGCATCTAGGTTGGTTCCACAGTTTAGCTATTGTGAATTGTGCTGCTATAAACATTGATGTAGCTGTGTCCCTGTAGCATGCTGTTTTTAAATCCTTTGGGTATAGACCCAGGAGTGGGATAGCTGGGTCATAAGGTGGTTCCATTCCCAGTTTTCAAAGGATTCTCCATACTGCTTTCCATATGGGCTGCACCAATTTGCAGTCCCACCAGCAATGTATGAGTGTGAATTTTCCCCCGCATCCTCACCAACACTTACTGTTGTTTGTGTTCTTTTTTTTTTTTTTCTTTTTTGTTTTGGTACCAGGGATTGAACTCAGGGGCACTCGACCACTGGGCCACATCCCCAGCTCTTTTTTTGTATTTTATTAGAGAAAGGGTCTCACTGAGTTGCTAAGTGCCTCGCCATTTTTGAGGCTGGTTTTGAACTCGCGATCCTTCTGCCTCAGCCTCCCACGTGTTGGGATTACAGGCTGTTGTTTGTATTCTTAATAGCTGCCTCAGAAGTGTTCTTTACATCACCAATATTTATTCTTTTGGGGAAAAGAAAAAAGATGTTTTTCCAAAGAGACCTTTGATTTTCCTTGAGGAATTTTATAAGAAAATTTAAAACATTTTGATAACTGAGTGTGTTATTATTGTTGTTGCTGTTATTCTTTTTGATGGCATTACAATTTTATGTCATGCTCCCCAGACTACAGGATTATAAAAATATCTTCAGTAATTTTTTTCTTGATTTTTAGAGTTTAATTTTTTATACTTAAATCTTTGATCCAGCTGGAATTCATTGTGGTAAAGGATAAAGTAGGGATCCATCTTTTTGGAATATTTTTTTTCCAGATGGCACACGCCACTTGTTCTAATGCCATGCACTAATTAATTCTAAAATGTTCACTAAAATGAAAAGAGCAAGTTTCTATAAGTGTTTGGGTATATTTCAAGATTCCTCATTTTCCAGTGATCTCTTCCTTGTCTATGTTTGCCTCAGTATGGTACAGCTTTAATCGCAACAGTCATAAATTTTAATTTGTGAGGAGCTATTCTTTTTCAGAATTTTCCTACCTACTCTGGCAGATTTATTTTTTTTAGACACTTGAAAAATATTTAGTATTTCTTTTGTTATTATTTTAAATGCATTGATTAAGTTAGAGTAAATAAATTTCTGATATTGAGAATTTTTTTCCTAAGGATAGGCATTTGTTTAGTTTAAATTTTGTATCTCAATAGTGTTTTTCACATATATGTCAAACAATTTGGTCAAGTTTATTACTGAATATTTTATTTTTCATATTGCTGTTATAAATAATTTTGAAAGTTATATTGTATAGCTGGTTTTTATCTACATTTTTCCTTCTAATTCTGTAAATGAAGTGGATCATGATTTTCTTGAATCTTGAATTTAAAAAGTAATTGTGTATGACATAAAGATCATCTAGAAGTAATTCAGGAAGCAACTGTATATGGTACATAAAAATATTTTCTTGGTAAATTATTTTCAGGTAAATATGTGCATGACACAAGTGTCACATTTTATAATTCTAATGCAGGAGGAAAAGTTTTAAAATATTCATCTGAATTTCATGGTCTAGCCTGTACATAATTTCTAGCATATAAATTACCTTGATGTTTTAAGGAAAGTTATATGACCCCGTTCATTTGTTCAATCAAAACCATAAGCTTATAATCCCAGCAGCTAAGGCAGAAGGATCACAAGTTTAAAACCAGACTCAGCAACTTAGCAAAGCACTAACGAGACCCCGTCTCACAATAAAAAAATTATAAAGGGCTGGAGATATGGCTCAGTGGTTAAGCATCCCTGGGTTCAATCTGTGGTATAAAAACCAAAATAACAACAACAACAAAAACTAAGCTTATGGATTCAAAAGGCTCAATTAACCAAGCAGCATAAAAATAAAACCAGTCCAAAGCACATCAGGACCAAATTGTTGAGACCCAGTCATAAAGAGAAAATCTTAAACCATTTAGAAAGACTCATATAGAGAGGATCACAGAAATGACTGACACATCATCAGAAACAATGCAAGAAGATAGTGACATTCAATCTTTAAAGTACCCCAAGGAAAAAATAGCCATTTTAGAATTCTTAAATATTAAAAACATCTTTGAAAAATGAAGGTAAAATAATTACTTTTCAGACAAACCAAAGCTAAGAAAATGCATTGGCAGCAGAACTGCATGACAAGAATTGCTAAAGGAAGCCAGGCACCGTGCCTCATACCTGGAATCCCAGCGGCGGTTTTGGAAGCTAAGGCAGGAGATAGCAAGTTCAAAGCCAGCCTCAGCAAAAGTGAGGTGCTAAGCAACTCAGTGAGACTCTGTCTCAAAATAAAATGCAAAATAGGGCTGGGGGTGGCTCAGTGGCCCGTGAGTTCAATCCCCAATCCCACCCCCCCCCCCCCCCAATAAAAGAATTGCTAAAGGAAGTTCTTTGGGTAGAAATAAAACACATTAGGTGGAAATTTGAATCTACACAAGGGATGAAGAATGACAGAAATTGTGACCTTGTGAATAAATATAAAATATTTTTTTCTCATTTTAATAATCTCTTTAAAAGTTAATCAACTCCTTGGAGAAAAATAATAATAATGTAACATGGGGTTTGTATCATATGTAAAGATAAGATGAATGACAACAATAGCTTAAATATTAGGAGGAACTGGTAGTATAATTATCCGAGGTGTTGCATTATTTTTAAAGAGGTATAATATTTGAAGTAGAATGTGACAAGTTAGAGTGTATGTTGAAAACACTAGAACAACCACATGAAAAAAAAGTAAAACATATAGCTAACAAATCAATGCATAAGATAAAATAGAATAATAAAAATATCAGTTAATGCAAAAGAAAGCAGGAAAGAGAAAACATAAAGAAAAACTTATAATTGTAATACATACTACTATTATAAATAAAAAAAGAAAAACTTATGGTTCAAATAGAAAGCAAAAATGATATGTTTACACCACACCAAATCGACAGTTACATCAATGACTAACAATATAAATATCCCAATTAAAAGGCAGAGATTGTCCCATTGGATTAAAACAAAAGAGCAAGATCTTTTTATTTTGCTTGCACCAAATCCCTAGTATAGTATAAAGACAGATATACATTAAAAGCAAAATAGTGGAAAGATTTAACCTAAAAGTACTAACCTAAGGAAAGCTAAAGTGGTTATACTAAAATCAAATGAAGGAGACTTTAAAGCAAGGAATATTATTACCAGGAAGGAAATGGGGACATTTCACAAAGATAAAGGAATGAATTCAACAAAAGAACACAGCAATACTAAGTGTGTATGCACCAAACTACAGAGCTCCAAAGTACATAAACCTAAAACCTACTGAAATAATAAGAGAAAAAGACAAATCCATAATTGTAAGTGGTTATTCCAATGCTCTACTCTCAATAATTGATAGAATAACTCTATAATATCAATAAGTGTATGCTGCCTGTCGTGGCTAGCCACAACACCGCGGGAGGAAAACTCTCGGAGGCAGAGTAAAGATACTACTACTTTTACTTGTACTTTCTTACAGAGAGCTTAGAGAGAGAAAGAAAGATTTTTTTTCTTCTTAGAAAGAGCTTAGAGAGAAAGATTAGAGATAGCTTTTTCTTCTTCTTCTTAGAGCTTAGAGAGAAAGATAGAGCTTTTTCTTCTTCATCTTCTTAGAGCTTAGAGAGAAAGAGAGAGAGCTTGAAAGAGAGAGATTTCTTCTTTAGAGAGAGAGAGAGCTTAGCTTTTAGAGCTTCTTTCTTCTTTCTTCTTTCTTCCTCGGGAGCCTCGGCTTGACTCTGACCAGCAATTACTTCTTCTATCTGGTTTCTCTTCTGTAACCGCTCTGCCTACGTTCTGGCCGCTCTGATTTTTTTCTTCTTCTCTGACCCGAACTCTTCTTCTGACCGACCGAGCGACTGCACGACTGACTGAATGAATTCATTCTTCTCCTGACTCCAACCGCTTTCACCCGGTTATATACCTTTAGCTTTGCAGGTGCCTCACGTGCATTTACAGGTGCGTCACATACATACTTATTATCAGGTGAAACTTATGGCTTCCAGCTGACCGCAATAACCATCTCCCTAATTGGGGCTCCTTCAAATAAGGACATAGAATTCCTCAACAACATTATCAACCACCTTGACTTAAATAATTTTTATGGAACACACTACTCAGTATGGGCAGAATACATATTTTTTTTCATGTGTATATAAAGCATTCACTAAGATGCTACATTCTAGTCCATAAAACATGTCTGAATCAACTTAAGGACTGAAATTTGACTATAATCAAATTAAACTAGAAATTGATGTTAGAAGAATATCTGAAAAAAAATCCCCAAATATTTGGAAATTAAACAACACATTTGTGAATAATGCATGGGTCAAAAAATAATCAAAGTAAACTTACTTTGATTTGCATAAAAGCATATACAAATGAAAGTGCAATACATCAACATCAATGATTAGAGGAAATTTATAGCACAATATATCAATATTAGAGAATAAAAGTTTAAATCAATGATCTAAGCTTCCATCTTAGGGGAACAGAAAAAAATCAAATTAAACCTAGAGTAAGCAGAAGGAAAGAATAATAAAAATGAAATCAGAAATTAATGAAAGAAAAACCATAAACCAAATCAATAGTGGTTCTTTGAAAACCTGATAACCACATGATACCTACTGGAAAAAATTGAGTGGTTCCTCCTAATATCAGGAACAAGGTGAGGATGTCTGCTCTCACCACCAATATTCACCAGTTTACTGGCAGTTTAAGAAAAAGAAGTAAAAGGGTAAGGATAGGAAAAGAAGAATTAAAACTGCCTTTTTCAAAGATGACATGATAATTTATGTAAAAAATTCTATGGAATGTTTTTTAAATTCCTTATTAGCACTACTAATGTTTACCAAGAGAAAGACACAAAGCAAAAATACAAAAACAATTGAATATCTATGTAGTACCATTATATATACTATATGTAAATAATAGGAAGTTGAAATTTAAAATAGCATTTAAAAACTATAGAATGGGGCTGGGTCTTTAGCTCAGTGGTAGAGCGCTTGCCTAGCATGTGTGAGGCACTTGGTTTAATTCTCAACACCACATTAAAATAAATAAATAAATAAATAAATAAATAAATAAAGGCATTCTTGTCCATCTACAACTACAAAAAAATTTTTTTTAAAACTATGGAATGGTAGTTTTACACAACTTTGTGAATATACTAACAACCATTGATACAATTTAATGGGGTACATATTATGAAATGTGAATTATATCTCCATTTTTAAAACCTATGAAATGCATAGAGATAAATTTAACAAAATTGCATAAAACCTGAACTCTGGAAAACTTTAAAAAGCATTGTTGAGACAACCTAAATAATATTGAGGTGTAAAGGAGAGATGGATTATCTTTTTGGACTTGAAGACTCAGTATTGTTAAGAGGTTAATTCTCCCCTAGAACTGCCAAGATTGGAATATAAGTTGGGGGTGGTCATTGCAATATGAGGATTTCATTCGACATCTGAGTGTTGTAAGAAGGAGGGAGGAGGAGGAACTAAATGTATTCCTCCAGGTTCCTTATTTGCAAAAGTCTTAATGAAGGGCAGAGAATGGACATTATGGGGGAGGAATGTCAACTTGGATGTAAAAGCGCTCTCCAATGGTAGCCTGTCTACACAGAGCACCTGTGTCCTTATGATGTAGGAGCTCCCATTCCTGGATCTCTTTAAGTAGAGGTAGGAAGACCAGAATTTGGAATGCTAGTGAGATAACTCCAAAATTTGGTGGGAAATCACACTGGATTATTTCTAAGTAAGGTTTCTTCCACCTTCCAAGATCCATGAAGCAATGTTGTTGATATACATAGCTAAAATATTCACAGTGGAATTCAAAAGAAGACGGGGAGGAATTTTTATACTCCACTATTCAATCAGATACTGATCAAGTCTCATTCTCTTTCTAACTCTGCCTCTGTGCTGACAGATTATAGTTAGCTGCAGAACATATGAATCACCATGTGTGTTTATGTGTGCGTGTGTGTAATAGAGTACGAACACACATACGTCTCAGAGATCGAAGTACTCTGGAGAACATTTGTATATTGTATACTGTGGTCATGTTTTAACCTCCTCTGATTTTATGCCAATTCTTCCATTCCCTCTTCAGTTTCCACCCTTTCTGCTTCTTTCAAGATTTTCCAGGCCCCCTCCTGAAGTCTCTTAAAAGCCATTTTTAGAGCCTTTGTTCTGAAACATACATATCCATTCTTCATGCAGAGAAGTGGCCAGTGTGCCCACACTGAAGTAAGAGAATTGTCAGATGGGGCAGAATTGCTGTTGTGGAATAAATAAAATAAAACCCTAAGATCTTGCTGCACCTCGGGATGGTATAGAGTGTGATCACAACTCCATAACCAGTTCCCATGTGTGCACAACATGCATGAAGAGAATTTTTGCAATTCACACACTTGTAAGTTATACTTATTGAGCGAATATATATTTAATCATCCAGAAAATTCCATCCCAAGTCTCCACACATCTTATGTTGGTTTTATCTTTGAATTCAGTTCAGAGAGGGGAGAACCTTAAATGCAGATGTGAGATCAATTACAGCTGCATATCTATTACAGATCATGAATTTTAGGTGGTCTTCCTGATCATGGAGTATTGGGCTATAGCAACTAGAGGAAAATAAATCATTTCAAAATTATGAAGCATTTTAAAACCAACTGGATTCTTTGAGATTGATAGATAAAAATTTGGAGTGGAGATCAGATGGGCCTTTGGAGAAAGAAGAGAAAGGGAGAGAAAACTGCCAACCTCTTTTTCTTAGCCAACATCCTGAAAAGATGTACTCTTCTAAACTTTGTAATTTTCAAGGTGTATTTACCTGCAACTGATTTCAAGATCTTTTACCAATTACTCCAGAATTTCAAAGTTCATGTTTCTAGATTGTGAAGTAAACTAAAAATATTACCATGGGCATTAATGGACCAGGACAGGGAGCCAGAGAGCAGAGGCTGGTGAGGGGAACGGCCTTGGGAGCATGGGAACAAGAGGGTCCTGCTGACCCAGGGATGCCCCTGCAGCAGGGGGCAGCCAGGCCACGAGGGAGCCCAGGCTTAGGGTTAGGCCTCGTGGGTAAGCTCTCCCACTCCTGGTGCTCCTTTGCATGTGGAAGAGGCACCATTTCCAGGACACCCCTGGCTGGCCTTGGTCCACCTCTCTCTCACTCTTCCCCCTGGGAGTCACTCAGTTGAGTGGTGACTTGAACCCGAGTAACACACGTTTTCTGCGCAGACCATCGAGAACACGTAGGTACAGCTCTGCCAGGGACTAGCTGTGCCCCACGGCAGGGTCCAGAGGGGCCCAAGGCTGGAAGGGTAAGGCCTCCCCATGCTGGGGTGTAACAGCCCATGTGAGTCTCGCCCTAGCTGTGGACTCCAGCTTAGTCTTTATTGACCACAAAGGTATACTTTTGTCTTCTGTCTACTGATTCACTGTGTTATTTTTTATAACTCAGGTGAGTAATAGGAGCGCTATTTCTGTGCCCTCCTGAGGACACACAGCACACTGATTTCATGTTGTGACCTCAACAAGAATTTCAGGAGGGGTTTATTTTCATTTGTTTAAATTTGTTTTATTATTGCATTATAATCATACATAATGGTGGGCTTTGATATGCCATATTCACACATGCACATAGGAGGATATTGCTTTTGTCCATTTCATTGGTGAAAATTTGAAGATCAGAAGGAACAAGGGACCCAGCACCAACCACTAACTGAGTTCATTGAGTACTTCATATCACCAGTAGCCTTCTCAGGGGAACGTGATTCTGCAGCACCTACTCCACCTTGAGGAGGGGACATTCATTAATCCCGCTACTGACTGATGGTGGACAGGTGTGGAAAACCATGGGCTCTTGCAGAGATGATGATAGCAACTGCAACCTCAAACTCACATCACCAATCATTACGAATTATTTGGCATCGCAAAGGCTACAATGGAATGTGCCTCTCCTTTGAGTTTCAACCTTTTATTATCTTCTCTGCAGTGCCTAATTTCTTGGCAACCTGATGAATTGGACCATTGTGTGCTCTTCAGAAGAAAGCATTTATTAGCCTTTCATTCAACCCATAAATATTTACTAGCATCTACTTTCCATAAATTATATTCTAGCCTCTGCTGCAGGCTTGATCTTGCTGCCCCTTATCAGGGAGGGTCAAAATTTAATCACCTTCTTAAAATGAGGGTCCAAAGACCTCCTCCTAATTCAAGCAATACCCAATATGGTGTTTCCAAGGATGCACCCGAGCAGCTCTTTTGAACTCTTTGCAGGACCATCTTGAAAGATCAGGCTACGGTCTTGCCCCTCACTCTCAAGTTTCTGACAATAACCTCCTAAGACACTGGGCCTCGAGACAGAGCAAGACTATGCATGTCAGTCCTTGGGGCCCCACCTCCCAGGTCAATGCTTCACAAAGTATGGTCCAACAAGCGGTGCCAAACTATTTATTGCTCAACAGCCACAAAATATGTGCAGAAATCAAGAATACATGTTTAGAAAGTTTTATAAGAAATGTAAAATCGACTTAAGATACAATTTATGTACGATAAAATTCATCCATTTAAGTGCACAATTCAGTGAGTTTGACAAATATAGACAGTCACAGGACTTTCCTTATTGTGAAAATATAGAACATTTCTATTCATGCAAAAAGTTCTTTCTGCTTATTTGCAGACCAATTCTTGGACTCAGGTAAAGGCCAATTTGCTTTTTGTCACTAAAATTTTGCTGTTTCTGGAATCCACATAAATGGATCATACACACTGCAATCTATGGAGTCTAGCTTATCTACTTAGTATAATAGCATTAAGATTCATCCACATTTTGTGTGTGTAATTTATGCCTTTATTGCTAAATGTTATTTTGTTGTATAGATATGCCATAGTTTTCTTAGCCATTCATCTGCTGATGGACATTTGGATTCCTCCAAGTTTAGGGCTGTAACAAAAGAAGCTGCCATGAGCATTCATGGGCAATTCTTTCTATGCTTATATTTTCATTCCTTTTAGGTAAATACCAGAAATGGGATTGTTAGATCAAATGATAAGTATACATTTAAATCTGATTTTAACAATTGGACATAATGATTTATGTCTGTTGAATAATAAAAATGTACAAGTTTTATTTAGTGTATCTTTAAAATTTCATTTTTGAAAAATAAATTTCATTTTGAGTCATTCAACGATGAGAACTGGCCAAGTATTTTAAAGGATGTGCAATTCACTTTTTATTGTATTTTACAAAATACATTGGCTCTGAGAGATTAGAAATGTCTTATATGTTGATTTTTCACCACGGTTTGCAAACCTCCACTCTGGGTGACAACTCACTTGTCTTTCCTACTTCCTGTCTCAGATGAGAAACTCCAAAGATGTGGTGCCTAAAATGTAACCAAGTCCTCCTTGCTGTAGATACTAAGCTGTCCTACAACAACTATATATACATACATACATACATATATATAATGTTATATATATTCATATATAAAATTCAGGGGATCTGGAGTGGGGCCCATGCATTGGCACAAAAAACCTCTGCAGGTGGTTCCAGGGCGCAGCCAGAGCTGAAACCCACTGCCCTAGATGTGGCAAGGAGATGTAGGAGCCCTGTTTGGGGAGATGGCTTGAATTGCAGTTGACTATGAGCCATGGAGATTTGGGCATTGTCGCCTTCCATAGTCTCACGAGACTTGGCCCGGGATCTCGAGTGACTTGGCCGAGATTGCTGATCGGGTCAGCGCCATTTTGGTGGTGTGTGCGGCGCGTGTTAGTCGTTGTTAGAGCCAGAGAAAAAAGTTATCAGAATAAAAAGCTGTTTGTCTCCAGTTTGCCTCTAAACTTCTTCCCGCGGCTTCGTTGCTCCAAGTGGCCATCGCTTCAGACAGCAACAAGGAGAGATACTTTTGAAGAGGCCCATCAGTTCTGAAGATGTTTTGGGGCCATGAGAAGCCCCCAGCAGACAAGAGGGAAGAGCCCACATGTCAGAGAAGTCTTCCTCCCCATGCAGAGCTTGACGCACAAACACGCGGCAGCACACCCACTGCTCATCTGCCTAGGACACGCGTAGGCGTCCCCCCTGCACAAGCCAAGGGGCCAGCAAAGGAGGCTGGGCATGTTACAATATCAGTCCACATTCTGAAGCACTGAGTGCATTCCAGGCCCTAAGCTAAGCACTTTGTGTGCATCCAATAGTCCTCCCTTGCTGTGGGTTTGCTTTCCCTGGTTTCAGTTACTCATGGTCAACTGCAGTCTGAGAATTTACTATAGAGCAACAAGGAAGTGATACATTAAGAGAAAGAAGGCATGCAGTCATGTGATTTTTTTATTACAGTGTATTGTTAGATGTTTTCTATTTTATTATTATTAATCTCATACTGTGCTATTTCATAAACTTCATCATACTTATGTTTATATATAAGAAAACATAGTATACAACAGGGTCCAGTACTATCTGTGGTTTCAGAGACCCACTGTGAGTCTTGGAACGTGTATCCCTGTGGCTAAATGAGACCACTGCATTTCATTGAACCATTATAACTGATACTATCCCCATTGTACAGTAGAAAAACCTGAGTCACAGAGCAGTAATCCAACCAACCCAGGGTCGTGCACACAGCCATTGTGGGAGCAAGAGTATAAACACGAGTTGGTTTCCCTCAGAACTCACATTCTCTTATTTAGTTGTTGTTGGGCATTTATTTATTTATTTTTATGTGGTGCTGAGGATCGAACCCAGTGCCTCACACGTGCCAGGCAAGCGCTCTACCACTGAGCCGCAGCCCCAGCCCCAGAACTCACATTCTGGACCTCTACACTACATAGTCCTCACAGCAACCCAAGGCAAAGGGCTTGGGAAGTGTATTGGTTTCCAAAAGCTGCTATAACAAATTACTATAGACTGGGTGGCTCAAAACAACAGAACTTTACTCTCACAGTTCTGAAGGCCAGAAGTCTGAAATCAAGGTATCTTCCAGGTGGATTCCTTTTAGAGTTTCGGAGGGAGAATCCGTTCAAGGCTTCTCTCCTAACTTCTGGTGGCTGTGGGCAATCCTTTGTGTTCCTCGGTTTGTTGCTGCAGAACCTCAATCTCTGCTTCCCTCTTCACGTGGCCTTCTCTTGTAGCTTTCTGTGTCTCCAAACTCCCTCTGCCTTTCTTTTATGAGGACACCTGACATTGGATTTAGATCCACCCTAAATCAAGAATGACTGCCTCTTGAGATCCTTAGTTATGCCTGCAAAGTCCCTTTTACCAAATACAGTGACATTCACTGGTTCTGGGGGTTAGGACATGGCTACATCTTTTTGGAGAGCCTATTCAATCCACCACAGGAAATAGATTCAGAAACAAAGGCAAGAAATCAGAGGAAAGGAAAGGCTGCTTCTTCATCAAGGAGCTCACTTCCCCGCTTAGTTCAAAATACAAAATGGTACTTGGTCAGAAGGCCTAGGAACATGACAGAGAATTAATGTTATCATACAACATAAGGTACTCCAAAAATAAATTAAAAAATCAAGTGTCCTATAAAAATCTGCCCCCATGTGGTGGCAAATGCATTGGCCTGGGTTCTATCCCAGATCTACTAGGAACAAATCACTTGATATTAGGCAAGTCTTTTCTTTTCCTGGGCCTCAGAATCTTCATTTGTGAAAGTAAAGCAATTACATTGGAGACCTTTTAAGCCCCTTCCTACTCAAATATTCCATTTATTCATTCAAAGGTCAAAGATGTACAAATGATTCTATGAGAAATGTATTTTCAGTAGAAGATATGACTGATTATCTAGTGACCTGTATACAAGACATTTTTCCTAGTGTGAGCAAAGTAATACAGAAACATCAACACAGAAAATATTATCAGGAATGGTTTCCTTTATACCATTCTATAGCTAACACCCTGGTCGTTAGAGTTTACAAATGATGTTTTGAGCTACATTAAGCTGCCAGTGTTCAGTATGGATCAGGGAGCGTCTCAGAGTACTCTCAGCCAGGGTTCCTGGCACAGATGACAGCTTCTTAATTGCTTTGAGTAATCTAAGAGAACAAAGCCAGATTAAATTGTGCTATTGTCTTAAATTTTTGATTTGGGAAAATGACTATGAACACCTACTATGATGCTTCACCACAGAGTCTGACAGCAAAGCAGAGCTTCAGAGTAGCATTGTTGGGTTGGTGACAGAAAGCATTTACATGCAGAGATCTGAAGTTGCCTGAATTCTTTGAGCAATCCTTCCATTGGGATGGAGAAAGAGGTATTGATTAAACTTAACCTGGAAACATCAAGATTCTGAGAGGTTCCTACAAAACTATTATCATCTGAGATACCGTGATTTGGAGTAAGACATGGAATTGGGAGGTAGTTTGAAGGTAGCAGAGGTACCTTCTATTTAAGAACCATCTATATAAGTCTAAAACACTTAGGTCTACAACTTAAATCAGAACCTATCTTTCTTCAGCAATTTGAAAAGTCTTCCATTTCCAGAAAAAATACCCCATATTGCCTCAGTGTTTTTTGTCATTCAGATCCCTCAGCCTGCCCCGTATGCCTTGTCTCATAACTGGGCTTATACATGTCATTGCACCCTACTGGACTTATGCCATCTGCAGGCAAGAACTGTCTCTCTCATCTCTACCACATTGTGCCATCACACTTAGCGCGATGCCTGCCCTGGATCACTGCATGAACCCTCAACGGCATTTGAATTGCACTGTTGAACAGGGATGATGCACACCTGCCAGCTTATTGTGAGTGTTAAATGTCAGTGTATCTCTAACATATAGTAAATGGGGCCTATGAAAGAGAATTCTGCCAGCAATTAGTGAGAGCTCTCTTTCCTATCTGACAAATAGTACAAAGCTAGGCAGGTGACATTTTGAAGATGTTCTGACTTAATCCAAGCATTCTCTTGTAATTGTACAATCACAACATAACATTTGGATGTAAATTACATGTATAATTAATTCATAATAGGAATGCCATTTTTTTTTTAATTTAACAAACATTTACTAGGTTCCTGTGCCACAGTGCTATTAACGTGCCCTTGCAGAGCTCAGAGTCCAGTGCAAGACAAGACATGTCAGTGGGTGAATTGCACTAGCAAAGCAATATTTTTCTTAGTCCCCTCAACAGATATTTATTAAGAGATGACTGTATGCTAAAAGCTGTGCTAATCACTAAGCTGGGACACATTATTGTATTGGTTTGAAATACAATGAACATTTCTGATAACTGTACATTGAAATATAAGGTTTTCTTCTGTTCTTATCTTTTCTTCCATTTTCTTTATTGTCTAAGTCTAGAATTCTTAACCTGGGACAGAATTCAGGAGATCTATGAACTTGGAGAGGAAAAAAGCTACATGTTTTCACCAATCTCTAACTGAAATTTAGCTTTTCTTTCAATAATGAATGTAGATAACAAACCACAGCAGGATTAGCAGCACCAGTGACTTTGTCACCCATGAAGTCAAAGCCTCTTTTGTATTCTATTACACGTGTTGCAGATAGGTTGAACTGTTATCCACAATCACAACTTTTAGTTATTTGATCCTTCATTAGGCTTTGTATTTAGTGCATGAATAAAAACCACCTGCCTTACAACATCACAGATTATTTTTTAGAAAATGTTAATAACATGTCAATATGATTTTTTTAAAATTTATAATCCTATATATTTGTAGGTTTTTTTTTTTTTTTTAAGGAGTCCATAAGCTTCACCTAACTGGCAAAGTGATATGTGCCATAAAGAAAGTGTGGCTTTTGATCATTATGTCCTGATAATGGTTATTCTTAGCACACAGTTGAAATCTTTCTCTGAGGTAATGTTCAAAGACAGGGTTGAGCTTTGAGACTTAAGCCAAATGTGGACCATTCACCTGATGTGGAACAGTCACATGTTGGGAGCAGGTGTGACACTGCCTGTCTATGCGTCCATTTCTATCCTGCCATGACCACCAGTGAGAAAAAAATGGACCCACATGCACCTGGGTCTGGGGCTGTCTCTGAGTATGCCTGGGTTTCATCACTAGAGAACAGAATTTAAATATCATCTGCACCATTTGACTCAAGACCAAACCACATAAATCCCAGGTGAGAGGAGTTGACAGACCCAGGTGCAGCCAGAAGCACCTGGGCATCTTGGTAGACCATAAAGCAAACGTGAGTCATCGATGAAAACTGGTTAGTCCCCAGAATAAATATCAATGAAATATCAAATAACATTAACACAAGAATCTCTCTTCCCCTGTGAAGCTCTCACTCCTGGTGAAGGACAAGGGCTGTGTCTGCAGCACAGAAGAGGCTCTGGCCATCTGGAGTCTTCTCGCAGCTTCTCGCTCTACGCTCTCACCTCCCCTTCCCATCCCGCTTGTCTCTTGCTTTGCTCTTCTCACTTCTGAAACAATTGTCTTTAAGACTGTCTTTCCTCTACTCTGGCACAGCTCCAAAATGAAAGCATTTCCAGTTAAGTTAGCACTCTCCATACGAAGCCCTTTGCAGCCACAGCTTAGCAATATGTGGTGTGGAATACTTGTGGGAAGCAGCAGCAAGTAGCAAGCTAATAAAGTTCCAGACAAATGGAGACTTCCTCTCTAGTAACCAGAGACACGGCACCTGGAGGGGCTCCTGGTATAGATTTCTCCTTTTTTTTTTAAATACATTTTCTATATTTCATATATTTTTTTGTTGCTGCCATATTGCATTTCTCAGAGTTCTCTCCTCAGAGATGGGTGGACAGCTTTACACATTGAATCTTATATTGGATAACATATTTCCAAGCAAACATGTTATTACTCACTGAACAAAAAACTATCGATTCCAAGCCATCTATGACTTACCATCCATTACACTTATCAAACCAAAGCCATCAGCAGTATGATTAAATTTTGACTTACCTCTCGTCAGGATAAAAGCCACTATAACAGTAGGCTAACAATGATTTCCTCTTTCCAGGGCTTTAATTTCCTCTGTCTGTACCTTGTCTCTGTTGGACACTGAGAAGAGCCCATTGATCACCGCTCCTAGATAAGTATGTGTCCTGAGAAATGGCAATCTATTTGAAAATCTTAATGATTATAAATGAAACCCAACCTTCTCCTCTGATCCTACTACCAAGTGCTTTGCTTATCCTACCTAGAGTGTAAACTATGATGAACAATGAAAAAGGCAACTTTAGAAATGTAGATAATACGTTTAGTCCACTCTGAAATGAAATGGAAACCATCTTAATTTAGGGGCTTATTGAGGAATGAAAATTAAGAGCAGACACTGGACAGATGTTTGAGAAATACTTCAGACTAATGAAAATGGTCAAAATATTTTAAGTATTTAGCACCTATTAAATGATCCCTGCTAAGTCTTCAATCTACTAAAGATGATCCTACAGTCATTTTGCTATTTTTTTTTTTCAATGAGGGTTCATTGTAAGGAAATTCCTATAAAACTTGCTTGTGTATTTATTGTGGAAATGAGAGGAAAACATGAGAGAGAAATGTCTCTTACACATCAAAAGTAAGAAAAGTGGTTCTCTGTAATTACATCGTTCTGTCCTTGACTTCTTTCCATCTCTCCTTTTATGTCACCCCAGCTTTGCTTGTTTCTTTCGCTTTGCCTGTGCTGAACATGTTGGTTCTCCGGGGTGATTTATTCAGGGGCCCTTTTCTCTTTCCTACATCCATGACTTCAACTACTATATGCTTTACAAATCCATATCAATTCTATCTTAAACTCTGATCACATGTCCAAGTTCCTCCCGGTCATTTCCCCTGAGTCTATTTGATTACATGTCTTAATGATTATAATGAATGACAGTACCTCAAATCTTAACAATTCGAGCTGAATTCATCATTATTCATGGAAATTTGCACTTCCCTCCTACAGTCCCTGTCTCAACAAAGGCACCACCGTGGACCCAACTGTCTCTTCCTTGTCTTCTTCTACTTTTCTCATAGCTAAACACCAAGACTAAAGTGGACAAAGAGTAATTCCTCCCTATCTTCTTCCTTATTTTCTTGGCACAGTAGTCATAGAATTTATGCCCTGAAATGAATAGACATAAAGCTGCCTAGTTTTTTGAATGGTATAGATGATGGGGTAGAGAGGGAGGGAGGGAGGGAGGGAGGGGTTCTCTCTCCCTCTTTTAGGGATGTGAAGTTAATCTTTCCCAAAGCAGAGCATAGACAGGACACTGTTTTCTTCTGCCAAACTCCATAATTAGAGGGAATTCCTTCCAGAGCATGGCAAAAGGTCATTTGTCTCAATTTGATGGACTAAAAATTTTCACCCTTTGGGTCCCTTCTGAATATTGTTTTTTAAAGAAATTTAGCATGGCAGGTTGACTTAAATGCTTTTAGAATACCAATTAATCGAGAGTCTTCCTTTGTCATTCCAAATGTCTCTACAGACATAGTAAAAGTGAAGACAGGCATGACAGGGAGGCAAGGCACACCTAAGTGTTGAACAGTACAACCGGAAAAGAGGGGTACAAAATGCCCACTTGTGTCCAGGTAAGACTGGAAAGAGAAAGGATTGACTGAGCAAAGACTGATGGCCAAATGTTGCTGACTAGGAGAACTAAACTGGGTCCTTTAAACCACAAGTTATC
Source organism: Tamias sibiricus (assembly GCA_025594165.1). Classification (NCBI taxonomy): domain Eukaryota; kingdom Metazoa; phylum Chordata; class Mammalia; order Rodentia; family Sciuridae; genus Tamias; species Tamias sibiricus. The sequence continues at coordinate 196,996,806 of CM046657.1, read as the reverse complement.
CTCATATATTAAATTAAAATGATGATGCCTAGTAGTGAAGAGTGAACTTTGCCCGGGATGACTGAGATGCCAAAGTCAACTCCTCTGGCTTCTAATTATGCCAACATAATAATAAGACATTTTGTCAATATGTAGTAAAAAGAAGAGATGCTTAAAAATAAAAAAATAAAAAAAATCAACATGCAACCAAAGTATGGGAGAACATTTTGGTTATTTAGAGCTTTTCCCATTATTAGATTACCAGAGTAGCATTTAGCCTATCAATAATACATAGTCACCAAAATTGGTAATTAACTGGATGGCCATGACTAGAAAGATATAGGTACATTTTTCAAAATAAAATTTAAGTATCCTAGTGCTTTTTAATAGGTGATAGGCTTAAGACATTTGGAAATGTTACAAGTAAAATGAAGTGCTTAAGAGAACATAGGGCTTTCCATTAAATTTGAACATGTTAATTCTGTTTGGGAAGAAAATGGTTGAGTTCTTAAGACATGGGAGTTCCTCTATTCAGATATTTTTCCTTTATTCATATTTTCATAAATAGTTCTTCATCTATCTATCTATCTATCTATGATTAAAACAAATGAACCAGGCCCAGAGTCTATACAGAATAGGAAGTAGGCCAGGTTTTCTTAGAAGACACCCCCCCAATCTGTTTAAATATATTATTGCCAATTACTTACATAAAGGGGCTTATTAAACACCTTGGACATCCCACTAAAATCCCAGGAGGGTCTTACTGAAGAGTGGCTGTTCCCTAAGCCAAAAGCCAACACCTCCTCACAAATCCTAAAATCAATCTTCAACAAAGTTAAGGGAAGCCAACAGTAATGAACTGCTTGTTAGTATGACAGTCTTCAGAAAAAGGCAACTGAACCCACAAGTGGATTTAACAAATGTAATACTTATTCTTTTTAAATTTAAATGAAAAAAAAAACACTGTTAGCAAACAAAGAAAAGAAAGAAACATACTGGATTTGGTAAAAAGGGCATCTATGAAAAAAGCCTACAACTAAAATCATACTTACTGGTGAAAAGGGGACAATCTTCTACTCCACACGTAGATCTATTTCGTAGATCTATTTATAAGCTTACCATGTAGGTGAGGTTTTGGCTTCCTAAAGGCAGACTTTAGGCAACAGTATTATCTCTGATTTCTGGTTTATGCTTTTCTACCCTACAGACCTTTCATTCAAGGAACAAAAATGAGTGATGACCTAAGTTCTGGTAGTATCAAGACAAGTCTCAGCTATTAATGCTCACATGGAACCTACATCTGCAAAGTCAAGGTCTGGGGATATATAAGTCTTAAGATGGTCCTAAGGTCCACCAGGTCTAACTAAGGTGGAGGTGGAGGCACTGTTACAGGGAAGGGCCCCTGCACCTCACATACCCTCCACACCTGAAATCACAGCGTTCCCAGAAGCCCTCGGAGAACTGAAATCCCTGCCCTCACAACACATGCCCTTGGGGGTTGCTTAGGTGGTCCTCCCGCAGACCCTGGATTTCCCTTCTATACATTCCATCTCTGCCTTTGCCCAGAGACACAACCTATGCATAATTAATCTTCCCCACATATGATTAAGCCCCAACTGTGCTCTGATTAAAAGTCTGAGTTACAATAATAGATACCATGATATTTTCCTACTGGATAAAACAAGAATGTGTTTTGGTCCTTTCTCTTTTGCAAGAGCTGATTGTAAGCCCTCCTACTAGACAGAATAGCAAACCAAATTTTCCTCTATATGCAAATGATAGTTTTATAAACAGATTAGTAGTGAGTTTCTAGATTTTTCTCTCTAGTTATTGGTAAAAAGATGTGTCACTCAATTGCTCTAAAACCAAAGCCACCATTTTTAAAAGATGCTTCCAATAAGTCCATGTATATGACTTCATTCGTTTATATTTTACAGCTAACTTATCCTGAGTTATAACTTTCTTGTTTCATGTTTTTAAAAGTCTTTGCTTGGCTGATAGGTTGGCTCTGTTCTTAGGATAAAATCACTGGTCTAGGGCTGGGGTTGTGGCTCAGTGGAAGAGCATTTGCCTCACACATGTGAGGCACTGAGTTTGATCCTCAGCACCACATAAAAATAAATAAACAAAATAAAGATATTGTGTCCATCTATAACTAAAAAAATATTAAAGTAAGTAAATAAATAAATACAAACAGTTCTTTGAAACAAATCACTGATCCAGGCTCTCTGGGGTGACACTTTTTTGGGGGGTGTAGTGGGCATTGAACTCAGGGGCACTCAACCATTAAGCCACATCCCCAGCCCTATTTTGTATTTTATTTAGAGACAGAGTCTCACTGGGTTGCTTAGTGCCTCGCCATTGCTGAGGCTGGCTTTGAACTTGTGATCCTCCTGCCTCAGCCTCCCGAGCCACTAGGATTACAGGCGTGCACCACTGTACCTGGCTGGGATAAAACCTTGGGCCTGGATCATCCACGTCTTTATATTTTAGAGAAAATCGAAAGTAACTCCTAAGGAGATTCTTGGCTTCGTCCACAGGAAGGGCCTCAGGTCATCCCTGGTGTTGGTAGAATGGAGTCTGCGTCCTCCTTTGGGGACAGCGGTTCCTTTGATCTATCCATCATCCTTCTCTCTTCCAACAATACAGCCCACATTTCCTTATTCTCCTCTTTCTCTCTCCTCCACTCTCCCTCTGATTCCAGGGTGGACCTATGAATCTTGACCTGAGTGGCTCAAAATCTGAATGTGGTTGGAAGTTGCTCCTCCCAGCTGCAGGCCTGTGAGGAGACTGCCCATTGGTCTCTGTGCTTGGAGACCTGGAGCTGCCTTGGCTTCTGTCCCTCCCAAAGACTGTGCTTCAGCTCTTCCTTAGTGCTCCTAGCTACCCGCACATCCTTCCCCAACATTTCTCTCCTGCATAGGCAGAGCTGGCTTCTGGTGCTTGCGCACAGAGAATCTACCCAACTGATTGTCCCTGCTGTGCTTCCTCCTTGGGCTGGCTTTTACAGACAGTTCTCCTGCCACACTTCTCGCTGGTAACCAGCCTGGCTATTGATTCTGAGGCTTCTGCCAGTGAGGATGCTAGACACAAAAGGAGCAGACACCTGCAAGGGCACATCCAAATGGCAAACGGGAGCACGGACTTTTGAAACCAAGAGCAGTGGAATGGAGTACGGAGTCAGCCCACCAACAAGAGGGGGAGAAAAGTGAGATCAACTACATCCAACAAAGGTGGAAGGTGTGTGTGTTTGTGTGGTGTCCCGTGTGGGTTCTGTTCAAAACAAGAACATAAGAGCACTTTCATTCACTCACCTGGGCCTATACCCTTCTAGCCCATGGAAAATACAGAGAACATACGAGTTCACTTTCTAAATTGAGATTCATCCAGAGGAGGTATCTCCCATTACATTTGAAAGATACTTTGCTGGGATTTATATATCAAGAAGTCACTGATAACACTGTTAAAATAAACTCATACTTCTAAAAGTTTTCTTCCCTTGTGAATTCATATTATTTGTTAAATGTGCAATTCTTTTATGTAAGTTTTTCTCTGACTTTTCTATAAAAAGTGTTTAATGGAACAACATACTTTGAGTTAGAGTAAAAAATGATTTATAATTATGGATGACAAGATTCTGTCTAGAGTTGATTCATATCTCTGTCAAATGTTAAAAGCTTTATAATGGAATATTAGTCAGCAATAAAAAGGAAATGAAATCTGACACATGCTACAATGTGAATGAACCTTGAAAACGTGATGCTGAGTCAAAGAGCCAGACACACAGCATCACATATTGTATGGTTTTTTATTTATATAAAATGTCCAGAATAAGGAAATCTAGAGAGAAAAAAAACAGATTAACAGCACCTGGGACTGGGGAATTGGGGGATTAAGGGGTGACAGCCAAGGAGCCAGGGGGAAAAGGTATCCTCTTGGGCTAATGAAGGTGTTCTAAAATTGATTGTGATGATGAACACACAACCCCAAATACACTGACAGCCACTGAGCGGTATGCTGTCTGTGGATTCATTGTGTGTTGTTTGAATTATATCTCAATAAAGCCCTTCCAAAATTCTGCTTACCACAGAGAGACAAAGAACAGAAGTTCCTACTCATACATGGAAAGCTAAGAAAGATGATCCTATGAAAGTAGAGAGGCTGGGGACCCCAGGGTAATGGGGATTGGGAGAGGTTGGTCACCCGGCACAAAACTACAGCACACAGGAGAAATGAGTGTCAGTGTTCCATTGGGTGGCTGTCACTAAAAATTATTAATCATATATTTCAAAATAGCTAGAAGAGGGGCTGGGTTGTGGCTCAGCGGTAAAGCGCTCGCCTAGCACGTGCAAGGCCCTGGATTCAATCCTCAGCACCACATAAAAATAAATAAATAAAACAAAGGTATTGTGTCCAACTACAACTAAAAAAAATAAATATTTTTTAAAAAATAGCTAGGAGAGGATTTTTTTTTTTTTTTTTTTTTTTTTTTTGGTACTGGGGATTGAACTCAGGGGCACTCAACCACTGGGTCACATCCCCAGCCCTTTTTTTGTATTTTATTTAGAGACAGGGTCTCACTGAGTTACTAAGTGCCTCGCCATTGCTGAGGCTGGCTTTGAACTCGCGATCCTCCTGCCTCAGCCTCCCAAAGTGCTGGGATTACAGGCGTGCGCCACCGCGCCCGGCACTAGGAGAGGATTTTTAAAGTTCTCACCACAAAGGAAACAATGTGTTTTTGAAGTGATCAATAGGCTAATTACCTGGATTTTATCATTACACATTATATGTGTGTATCAAAATATCACACTGTGCCCTGTACATATGAAGAATTATTACATGTTAGTTTGTTAAAAAAAAAAAAAATTAAGGGGCTGGGGTTGTGGCTCAGCAGTAGAGCGCTGGCCTAGCACATGCACGGCCCGGGTTCGATCCTTAGCACCACGTAAAAATAAAGGCATTGTGTACAACTAAAACAAATAAATAAATAAATATTTAAAAGAATAATAATTATGATTACTTTGGTTTAACCTATTATCAGAAGTCGTCCCTCCTCCTCGTACCAAAGATTCCATTACGCTATATTTTTACCATGTTTAGGATATAAAATATGCATTTGGCGGTAGATAGAGTGCAGAGTGAGACTGAGCATTGACATCTTTTTTTGTCGGGGTGTCACGTGTGTGCAAGACCTTCACTTGCTCTCTTCTCATAGGACAATTTTCTGTAGAGATACACGGAGTCAAACATTAATTAATTAAACATTAATTAATTAAAGTCCCTTTGAAGGGACTGTTTCCCTTAAGAATCATGTTTGCTGTAGGGTTTAGTACATAAATTCTTCTACTTCTGTCTACTAAAGGGTTTCATTATGAATGGGCACAGATGTGCTAAACCCATTATCCCTACATTCTCTTGAGATATGCACATATTATTTATATATGTGCCATATGCATGCTTTTAAATGAGATTTTTTAACTAGTCAGAAGAGATATTTATGAAAATGGCCAAACTGACAAAGGAGATGAAAACTACGGATTATGGAACATTGCAAAGTTGTGACTATCAACTGGAGTCTTGTCTCTGTCCACACTCCGCTGACGTGACCTCACCTATTCCCATGGCCTTGACTCCCCAGGTGAATGCCTCATCCTCCCTGAACACGGGACTCATACAGCTGATTGCCCGCCTGGCTTTTCTATTTGGCTATTAACAAGCATCTCAAACAAAGCCTGGCCGGGACCCAACCTTGCCTCCCTACCCCCAGACAGGGGTTCCCTGTCGGAGCAAATGGCACATCATCTATCTGCCACTCAAGCCAAACACCTTGGCCTCCTTCCTGAGTCCTCTCTTCCTGCCACAATACACAAAGAACCTGCCAAAAAACGTTTTCTCTGTGAGCCAGTCTTCAAATCATATTCATGTCTCATCACCTCCGCTGCCACTCCATGGCTGTCAACCATCGTCACTGTCCCCTGGACTTCCTGAGACCCACAGAAAAGCTGCTCTGATCAGGGAAAGGCTTTGCTTTTTTGTCTTGTCTCCTCTCTCTCTCTCTCTCTCTCTCTCTCTCTCTCTCACACACACACACACACACACACACACACACACACCATATCACTTATACTTTCACCAAACATAAATCCACTATGCTAAGCAACGGGCTGATTCCTCACCGGCAAAACTTCCTTTCTCAGCTCCCGGATGTGCTGGTTTAGGAAGTGTGAGCATTCTCCCTCCTTAAAAAACCCATCCGTCATGATATTTCACAGCCCAGATGAAAGGCCATCCGCTGGTGGCTGAAGAAGTGAACAGTCATCAATTGCAAATGACAAATGGCTGCTTTCCTCCCGAATCTGAAGCAATCTCAGAGTGTTGAAAAAATGGGTGGAGAGTGGACCACAGAGATCCTGGCCTCGGGGCCTCTGACCTTTGGTGTGAGATACTGGCATCTCCCTTACAGAGAATTCATCTTTCAATGTCCACAGCGTTCAGCCATGAGACAGTGACACCTGAGTGGAGAATCAGGCAGTCGGCTCTGGTCTAGGTTAATGTCATGGAGAAAGCTGAGAAAGTTGGGGGGCCCCAGTTTGCTCTCCAACTGGCTGATAATATGGCTGCAGTGCTATGCTGAGACGTGGGCTCCAGGCTGAGAAGAATCAGTGTGTGAATGATGCCGGCTGTCTTCAGAGATCCCAGTTTGGAATTTTCCTCAGAGCCCGTAGGAAATCTGACCACTTCCTACTGCGTGGGCTGCCATGGCCCTCAACTCAGGCACCATCAAATCTCACTCGCAGCACCCGAACAGCCTCCTAACCAGCCCTGCGGCCTTGCTGTGCCCACAACCCGTTCCTCACGCAGCAGCTGCAGCCACCCTCTCTGCTTAAATCCCCCAACGGTTTCCTTTTGTTAGCAGCACTGCTGTGGTTGGAAAGTGTCCCCCTGAAGTTCAGTGGTGGACTCTGAACTCACAGTGCAGAGCGCTGGGGGGTGGGGCCTGTGCAGGCGCTGAGACCTTGAGGGCTCCACCCACCTGAATGGATAACATTACCCAAGGGAGGGAGCTCTCCTGGGAGTGGGGTCATTCCTTACGCTGTGCTATGAAGCCGTCAGAAGTCCCTCACAGAAATACAATAGCTGCCCAGAGCGTGCTCTTGGACTTCTCAGCCTCCAGAACCATGGGCCAAAACAAACTTCTTTCCTTTATAAATTACCCAGTGCCAGATATTCTGTTATAGCAACAGAAAATAGCTGAAGGCAAAAACAAAACCCAACCCCTCTCTCTCAAGACTCAGAAGCAGGTCGCTGTGGCGTTACTGATGCCTGAGGGTCACATCCCCTGGCTTGTGCAGCTCCTAAAAGCTCTGGAAGGAGTATTTACCTGGTCCAAGGATGTGTTGGTAAAACTTGCAAAAGGAAGATAGCTTTGTATCCTTTTTCTTAGAAAGGACCTCCAAAATTGCATGAACTTAAGGCCCAATGACACCCATATACATCCCCGGGTGGCTTGGAAGTTCCCACTGACCTGGTCTCTGACCTCATCTTCATCCGCCACCTCTTCCCACCACCATGTGTTCATTTCCATCACAGACTTCACACTGAGATTCAGTATTGGGGTTATAGGTATGTACACGGCACCAGCTGCTTCTGCTCTGTCTTAAGTAAGGCTGCCCAAATCTACTTCTTGCCCTATCCCATGAAAACCTAATCAGGTTCTCTCTTTTTTTTTTTTTTTATACCATTTATTGGCATACAAAATTGTTCATGTATCATTTGTGTGATGGGACTCTGTCCAGTTCCTTTGAATCTCAAGCTTTTAGAAAATACTGTATTTGACTCATAATAGGCTTTCAAGAAAGATCCACTGACCCTTGTACCCCAAATAATTGAAAGCAGGGCCGGGCATGGTGGCACATGCCTGTAATCCCAGAGGCTGGGGAGGCTGAGGCAGTAAGATCGCAAGTTCAAAGCAATCTAGCAAGGCCTTAAGCAACTTAGAGAGACCCTGCCTCAAAATAAAAAATTAAAAAAGGTCTGAGGATGTGGCTCAGTGGTTAAGTACCCCTGGGTTTAATCCCTGGTACCACCCCCAATAAAAAAGAAATTGAAAGCCAGATTCAAACAGATGTTTGTACATCCATATTCATGGAAGCATTATTCATAAGAGCCCAAAGGTCTAAACAACCCAAATGTCCATTGAAGGAGCCCTAATTAGGAAGGGCTGTTGCAGCTAGCTGGAAGCCATAAGTTCCACCTGATATGTATGTGACGCACCTGTAGGCACCCGCAAAGCTGAAGGTATATAACCGGGTGAAAGCGGTCCGAGTTAGGAGAACGGAGAATTCATTCAGTCAGTCGCGTAGTAGCTCGGTCGGTCAGAAGAAGAGTTCGGGTCAGAGAATCAGAGCGGCCAGAACGTAGGCAGAGCGGTTACAGAAGAGAAACCAGATAGAAGAAGTAATGACTGGTCAGAGTTAGGCCGAGGCTCCCAAGGAAGACAGAAGAAAGAAGAAGAAAGAAAGAAGAGAGAAGAAAGAAGCTCTAATCTTTCTCTAAGCTAAGAAGAAGACAAGAAGAAAAGCTCTCTTTAATCTTTCTCTCTAAAAATCTTTCTTTCCCTCTCTAAGCTCTAAGAAAGTAGAAGTAAAAGTAGTAAAAGCTTTACTCTGCCTCCGAGAGTTTTCCTCCCGGTTTTCGGTACCAGGCAGCTTACAGTCCATCAATCAACGAATGGATAGTTGAATGTAGTATAGTCTACAATGGAATGTTATTCAGCCTTTAAAAGGAGTGGAATTCTGACATATGCTATAAGATGGATGAACCTTGAAAACATTATACTAAGTAAAATCAACCAGACACAAACGGACAATATTATATAAAGTTCTTTACACGATATACCAAGATTAGAAAAATTCAGAGCAAAGTAGAATAGAGATTGGGGCAGGGGGATTAGGAGTTATTATTTAATGAGCATAGAGTTTCAGTTTGGGATAATAAAAGCACTCTAAAAATGGGTAGTGCTGATGGTTGCGCAACATGGTAAGTTATGCCACTTATGTAAATGGTTACAATGTTAAATTTTGTGCTATGTATATTTCTGCACTCACACATACTGTATATATACTCTCTCCATATACAATACCCTATTTTGTAAGATGGGCTATTAAAAGACTCTCTTAGGGGCCTGGGGGTGTAGTTCAAAGGTAGAGCACTTGCCTAGCATGTATGAGGCCCTGGGTTTGATCCCCAGCACTACAAAAAAGAAGAAGAAGAAGAAGAAGAAGAGGAAGAAGAAGAAAGAAACCTCTGGTTTTGGTTACCTAGAGGGTCTATGAATACTTGGGCTAATCTCATACAGTGGGAAAATTTGTGTAGAGTCTGACAATGTCAAAGTTTTTCCAATTAACCCAGGATTTTGGTCTTGGGAATCTTTTTCTAATGCCCAAGAGAAGGGTAAATATGGAAAAAGTTGGGGGGGGGCAGTGCTGAAAAAGGACAGAGATATGCATATTGGAAGGGTGGCATTTAAGAAGGAAGCTTTTCAAAGTGAAGAGTTTCACTGGAGACTATCCTGCTAAGTGAAATAAGCCAGTCCCCAAAAGTTGAAGGTCAAACGTTTTCTCTGATACGTGGAAGCTAATCCACAATGAGCCCTGTCCGTATGGATGTTGGGGTTAAAAAAAAAAAAATACAAGAACAAAAAATAAACAACAACAACAACAAAAAAAAAAAAAACCACAATAAAGAGAGAGAAAAGAGGGGAAAAAAAGAGGGGAGGGGGATTTCATCAAAATAGAGGAAAGACAAGGGGATTGAGGAGGAAGAAGAGGGGGGAGATGGGGAAAGGGAAGAGCCTCAAAATGATCTGACTGAACCTTTCTACGTGCGTGGATGTGGCAAGGTGGGTCCAGCATCAGGTGTGTCCACAGGACACTATTTTTTTTAAAAAAGGAAACTGTACACGGATTCAAGAGGGATTGGTGGAGTTGAGGGAGGGGAGTGGGCTGGGGGACTGAAGGGGAAAAGTACTGGGAACTGAATTGGAGCAGGCTGGGTTCCATGCTTTTGGAATTATGCCAAGGTGGATCTTGGTATTGTGTCACAACTAAAAAGAATGTTAAAAAATAAAATAAATAAAAATAAAATCTTTAGATAAAATTTTTTTTTTTTTTTAAATAGAGAGTTTCGTTACACACACGCACTTGTTTTTTGTTCTCCCAAGCATGGGTCACTGCTGCTCTACTGTACTGAAGTCAGACACATATCACCCTGGTACAGTGACATACTTTTAATGATAACTGACAGGACTAGGGGAAGACACACCAGGCATCCCGAGAAACTGTGCTTTAATTTGCCCAAATCCTAAGAACCATCATTTCATTAAGCAACTGGGGACCTATACCTGAACTTTGTTTCATGCCGCTTAACTTTCAAACATCTTTATAATGTTTAGCTTGAAACACTGAAAATGAAAGAATTTGAGGAGTGAATCCCATCTTACATAAATGAAAACACAACTTAAAACCATAACATGTTTGAATTCTCCTTTATATAGTAAGCTGACTTTCCCTTGCATGTAATAGGAAGGCTCTCCACATTCGTTCATCTTGTTCAGAAAACAGAATATCATAAGCTTCCTGGTCTAGCACATCCTATGCACCTAACTATCATAGTCAGGTATTTACAATTTAACAGTTAAACCAAGTGTTTTCTTACTGATTTGCAGGCACATGAGGCCACAGATAATTAGATTCAGCAGTTTTTTAAAAATATATTTAAAAAAAAATCTATCCAAGGGAAATATGCTTAGGTTTTAAATAATTTATGACCACAAAAATTTTCAGATTTGTATTTTAAAATAGAAGATTACCTTTACCTTCCTTATAAGCATTTACACATCCCCCATCCTGCTTTATTTTCAAATCCGTTTTTCTTAACCCATTCACATGGAACTGATGAGTTACGCCAAATAAAATGAACTAGGTTTTGCTTTGCATATTTATTTACCTGGCTGACACACGGATTTAAATTCCAGTAGGCAAAATTCCCTACCAAAAGGGTTGTTTTGGGGAAGTGTAAAAGGAGGAGACCCCACTTCTAGCTTTCTATGCAGCCTTGCACGGTCTGTGCTGTGAACATGGATGCTCAAAGTGTGGTCATGAAGCTGAAGCAGCAGCAGCAGCACCACCACCACCACCTTGGACTACCCTTGCTGGGGGCGTGGAAACTCCAGCCCCGCCCACACCTGCGCTTTCAGGATCACAGCTGATCCCTGTGCACACTGCAGCGTGAGGGCGGCTGTCTTATGAAATGAGACCTTACTATTGATGCCTTTACTTTTCAAAGCTGTGCACCTCCCTCTGGAAGAGCAGAGGCAAGACAGGCATTAGAGGGACTTCAAAATCACTTCTGAGCCGGGCGTGGTGGCGCACGCCTGTAATCCCAGCACTTGGGAGGCTGAGGCAGGAGGATCGTAAGTTCAAAGCCAGCCTCAGCAACTCAGTGAGACCCTGTCTCTAATAAAATACAAAAAAGGGCTGGGGATGTGGCCCAGTAGTTAAGTGCCCCTGAGTTCAATTCCCGGTACAAAAAAAAAATAATAATAATAATAATAGAAAATCACTTCCAGACCCACTTCTTCAGTGCTTCTGGCAATGGGTCATGCTATAGTTCGGCAGTTTTTAATGCCTTTCAGCAGTCCAGAGACTTTTTTATTTTTTGTCAGATTTTTTTTTTCTTTTTTTTTAGTTGTAGATGGGGTATGTATTTTTATGTGGTGCTAAGGATCGAACCCAGTGCCTCACACGAGTTAGGCAAGCGTTCTATGACTGAGCCACAACCCCAGCCTATCAGACTTTTGATGTGATTTTATCAAAGATGCTAAAACAAACCAAGTGTCTAACAAGGCTCTGCAGTGCCTAACAAATCTTCATGTTTGCTGTTGTTTGTTTTTAATTTTTATTTATTAGCACATACGAATTATACAGAATAAAGGGTTTCATAGTGGCATAGCCACATGTGTAGGTAACACTTTGTTCTGCTTTGTTATTTTGTTCTGTTTGCTTTTTGTCCTTTCTTTTGTCTCACTAGTGATCCCACTTTGCACTGTCATCTGAAAAACAGCTTGTGACTCCTCCAGGGGGCAGGCAAGCCTCACAATGCTACAGCACCAGGGACCTTGGGAAGTGTCACTCAGACTCAGCAGTGCAAACAGAAACATGTAAAGGTTAGGTCAATTTTTCAAGCCAGTTTTAATGTTGGAAATTGGCTTGGATTTTTCTTTCTAGAAAGTGGCTTAGCCAGTGGTAAGATAACTAGTGTAGACATTAAGCCCAGTGCGTTGATGCTAAAGTAATCTAAGGACAAGCTTGGAATTTTACCCCCTCTTAGAATTTCTGAACTCCTAAAATCCAGCGTGGCTCCTCTCCCCCCTGCTCTGTGCTTCCCACAGACAGTGGCCTGTCAAACCTTCCCCTAACACCGCACACAGAATATCTCATTACAGTTACTTGAAGAGTCATGACGTCAGGGACTTTATTTTATTTACGTTTGTGTTATTATTTGTACCCTATGCAGTGTCCAGCACATAGTAGGTACTTAATAATTGCAGGTTGAAGGAATGAATGGAAGAACGTAATTGACAGAGAAATGGAAGTTCTGAAAGCAGAACAAGCAGCCTAAATAACAACTTAACTGTCCAAGTGTGAAATACTAGATTAAAATAGATGGAACTGTAATATCCTTAATTTAGAGCATATCAATTCAGAACTTGTAAAATAGCTTTTGATTAGACTGCATTTTATGCTTTTTTACTATCTGTGAAAAAGAAGATTAAATAAGATGGTATAGATTTAATTGACATGGCAGCAATTTAGGAAGCATTCATTTGCACACTATGGAAAGGTTAAATTGTCACCTCTGTTCAAACAGTGGGTCAAACACTATGAAGGTCCCTTCACAAAAGCAGAATCTTGACTAAGAAAATTCCTTCCTTAAACAAAAAGAAATAAAAGTGCATGTCCTTAAATAAAATAAGATTCTAATTAAGCCTCCTCATAAGTGAGACAGGTCTTCCCTCTGAGGAATCACATCAGGGGAAATTTTTATTATAAGAAAAATGACATCTTCAATGAGAAGCAAATGAACTCAAAGCGTGCTCCTAACAACCAACGCTAAAGTATCTCTTTCCTATATTGGAGCCTGGAAAACTGGTGATCAGAATGTGTGCCCAAGCAAAAGTTCCCAAGTTCCATCCCAGTAATACAAAATATGTTTCCGTAAGTCTTCAAATACTTCCAGCGTTGGTACATTCTGTTAGCACCCCAGCTAGAAAGAGGTGGCAGAGTCGGACTGGGGAACTGAGATGAGCTTCACAAGGAGACGGCTTCCCCAAGCCGTGGGCAGTCAACACGGGAAACATCAACATGGGCAATCAACAGGGCCGGGGGAGCATCCAGGGGCTAACCCAGTGTTGAGAGGAACCCCTGCCGCACCTCATCCTAAAGGAGCCCAGGAAGGGAGTGGTTAGCCGGACAGAGAGAAAACTGCAGCAGAGGTTGTAGGGAGGGCTTCAGGCAGGAGCTCCAGCCCCTCAGAAGAGGAGAGCAGCAGCTGCCCACCCACCGCCCTGCAGGAAGGGAGACTGTACAATAGGTGTGTTGACCTCACTCTCCCCAGACATGGCTCTCCTGCTGGTGCCTTCCATTGACAGGCCCAACAAGAAGTCCAAAGGCAAGAAAGCCAAGCTGATGCAACGCCCAGAGGTCAGCCTCGCCGGGCACAGAGCTGAGGTGGGCAGAGAGGGGCTGTGCGAGATGGAGAATGTCCACACCCTTTCCAAATACTTCTGCAAAGCATTTACTGTCTCATTCATGAGCTTTTGTGCCACGCATATTCCTAAGAATTGAGAGGGGGAGGAAACAAGATATGATGAATCTGTCAAAAACAGTATTTGATAGCTCCTATGGTTATAGGAATGCAAGATTCACTGATTCATTCGCTCAAAGATAAGGTAAAGGGAAGTCTTCCGTCTGCCTGAAACCTGCAGAGATGAACTAAAAAATGAAGAATTAGAAACAAAAGTGTGTTTCCTTTGAAAGTACCAAAGAACTAAGAGTCTCATATTGCAGACTATGACAATCATCTGCCAAAAAGAGTAACATTTTAATTAAATCAATGGACAACCCTAAAAGGTGCTATGTGCACTTTCAAAGATCTCTGTTGGTTTTAAAAGTTCTCTCTGAGTAAGGAAGAATACAGCGGGGGGCCAGGGTTGGATTGGGAGGTAGGGAACTGGTAAGTCATGGGGTGATCTATGTCGAGGGGCTGGTTTCACCCCACAGTGACACAGGAAGTGACACCAACTGTGGCTCTGTGTGCACTCTGCATCGTTGTTATCCATGAAACCCTAAAACTTAAAACGTCACATGGAAGAATAGTCTGGAGGCAAGAGATAGGAAAAGAGAAGGGGAATCCCAATTACCTTGATGGATAACTTGTCCCACCCTGCTTCACAGATGCTAATCAAGGTCAACTGAGTTGTAATAAATAAGCACCAATATCTGTCTATCCCAACACAGACACACACACGAAGCAGGGATATGTCACCTCAGTAATCCAATCACTCGTGAAGCATTTCTTAAACAAAAGACATTGCAGAGTTGCCACAAAAAAAAAAAAAAAAAAAAAAAAAAAAATCATGATACAAAATATCTGATCCAAAGTCAATGTCTTCCCCTAATGTTAGTCTCCACCTTATTCCTGGGCAAACAGGTTTCTGGATAGAACTGTGTCCATTTGCAATTGAGTGACAAATGCAAATCCTTCAACAGAAACAGAATCTATTTTGCATAGTTACTGCTTTTTCAAAAAAAAAAAGAAAGATTTATAAGCAGATGAATATATTTCAGGAAACAAGCACAAGAAATACATGAAATTTTCAGATAAATTCTTCTCCATACATTCAAAGAAGTTAAAGAAATTTTTTTTTAATTTTAAAAATTCAAAAATTAAAAAAAAAAAACAAGTGCTCACTGAATTAGCAAAGTCAGGAAATAAATTGAAGGTAAGAATAAAACTATTACAGACATGAAAGCTACATTAGAATGAAAATCAAACGAATATTGCTTTAAAAGATAGTGAATTACCTACAGATATTTAAAGATAAATAAACTCCTGGGTAAATCAAGAAAGAAAAGAAAGCAATTTAAAATGAATAGTTATGGCAGCTGTAATGGTGTGGTGAGATGCCCCTGCAGTAGATAATAGAATAGATCATCTTAAAACTGAACACCAGGAAGAAAATATCTTTATGAAAAGTAAAGGAAAACATAAACTTTCCAATCAAAAGAATGACCATTTTCTAGGAAAACCCAACAGAGTGAATTGCAGTGAGAAATAGCACAGAGAAGTTACAAAGCTCTCAGTGCTTAAAAATAATTCTATCAATGATGAGTCAAAAGAATAAAGATAAAAATCAAGGAGTCAGAGAGGGAAAGTAGAAAGCATGCCATCTACAAAGGGAAGATGATCAGGAGAGCCTCAGACTTTCCCAGAGCAGCAGTCAATACCAGAACACAATGAAAGGTGTCTTACAGAATTATGAAGTAGGAAAGACAGGATTCTATAAATTTATACACGATTTGTTTGTTTATAGAAGCAAAAAGAATACCTTTGGGCCCTGCTTGAAAATGAATCTGCCAACTAAACACTGAATCAATACAAGAAATTCAGAAAAGAGTATGCAGTTAATGAAAGGGCTGCTGGTGATCTGAGTCCATTTAGATCCAAGAGGAGTGTGCCTTTTTCCCCACATCCTCTCCAACATTTATTGTTGTTTGTGTTCTTGATAGCTGCCATTCTGACTGGAGTGAAATGAAATCTTAGAGTAGTTTTGATTTGCATTTCTCTAATTGCCAGTGATGTTGAGCATTTTTTCATGTATTTGTTGATTAATCGTGTATCTTCTTCTGAGAAGTGTCTTTTCAATTCCTTAGCCCATTTATTGATTGGGTTATTTGCTTTTTTGGTGTTAAGTTTTTTTAGTTCTATATACATTCTAGAAATTAGTGCTCTATCTGATGTGCATGTATTAAATATTTGTTCCCAATTAGTTGGCTCTCTATTCACCTCACTGATTGTTTCTTTTGCTGAGAAGAAGCTTTTCAGTTTAAATCTATCCCATTCATTAATTCTTGGTAATAGTTCTTGTGCTACAGGATTCTTATTAAGGAACTTGGGGCCTAATCCGACATGTTGGAAATTGGAGCTTACTTTTTCTTCTGCAAAATGGTGCAACCGCTATGGAAAGCAGTATGGAGATTTCTTGGGAAAATGGGAATGGAACCACCCTATGACCCAGCCATCCCACTCCTGGGTCTATTCCCAAAAGACTTAAAAACAGCATATTACAGTGACACAGCCACTTCAATGTTTATAGCAGCACAATTCACAATAGCTAGGTTATGGAACTAACCTAGATGCCCCTCAGTAGATGAGTGGATAAAGAAAATATGGTATATATACAAAATGGAATTTTACTCAGCAATAAGAGAGAGTAAAATAATGGCATTTGCAGGTAAATGGATGAAGTTGGAGAATATAATGCTAAGTGAAATTAGTCAATCTCAAAAATCCAAGTACCGAATGTTTTCTCTGATATAAGGAGGCTGGTTCACAGAGTTGTTGGAAGGGGGTACATAGGATCAGAGGAACACTAGAATGGTCAACAGAAAGGGAGGGGAGGGAGGGAGTAAGGGGGGGTTGGAAAAAAATTGGTGGTTGAATGAGATGGATATCATTATCCTAAATGCATGATTGAAGATCTGAATGGTACTTATATACTTTGTATACAAGCAGTTGTATGTAAAAAGATACTATACTTGTGCATGATGAATAAGTAAATAAATAATAAAAAAATTTAAAAAAAAATAGATCCAAGAGGAATGCTAAGCCCAGAAACATGGGCCTGCCCCAGGACCTCTGCAATGGCTCTTCCTTCTACGACGTGGCTCACCCCTCTCTTTGTTTAACTCAGCTTAAACTCTCTGCTGCCGGACCCTGTTCCCTGACAACTCTACCAAAAAGGGCTCTCCCCACCCTCCTGCTTTATTTTTATTCTTAATGTTTACCACCGCCTGACATTGAACTTTGCATGTACTGTCTGTCTCCTCTAATTAAATAGTGTTTAATAGTTCACTGCTGTGTTCTCCTTGGAACTGTGCTGAGGATGAAAAAGGTACTCAAAAATATATATATATTGATTGAATAATAAATGTTTCAAAACTGCAAATGCTAAAAACCTTGAAAATGTCCAACCAACAATACAAT
The DNA here is from genome assembly GCA_025594165.1 of Tamias sibiricus. Classification (NCBI taxonomy): domain Eukaryota; kingdom Metazoa; phylum Chordata; class Mammalia; order Rodentia; family Sciuridae; genus Tamias; species Tamias sibiricus. The sequence goes on along the minus strand of CM046657.1, from coordinate 196,979,499 downwards.
GGCAACCAATAGTAAATGCAGGACTGAAGATTTCCTCAACTTTAGCCAGGTGCGGTGGTGCACGCCTGTAATCCCAGCACTTGGGAGGCTGAGGCAGGAGGATCAGCGAGTTCAAAGCCAGCCTCAACAATGGCGAGGCACTTAGCAACTCAGTGAGACCCTGTCTCTAATAAAATGCAAAAAAGGGCTGGGGATGTGGCCCAGTGGTCGATTGCCTCTTAGTTCAATCCCTGGTACCAAAAAAAAAAAAAAAAAAAAAAAAAAGATTTCCTCAACTTTAAGAGTAAGTAATCAATCTACCAAGTCTGAATCTGACAAATTCTAGACAAGCTCCTTGACCACTTTTAAAAGCTGATGAGATATTCTGAGTTTTGCCTTTGTGAATTTTATTATCTTCAGGCTCTGGTTGGATCCTCGTATTTTACGGCTCGCTGGTGTTCTCTGAGACACCGACAAGCAGTGAGCACAAGTGACCACTGATGGTGTCAATGCGTGATGCTAGACTAGCCAGATAGAAACTTCAGACATAAATATATACTGTGGCTAGGACTGCCAAGGATTTGGAGGTCATAGGTGATCTCAAATGTTAAAGGTGGTGATGTGAGATGTTTGAAGACTTGAAAATAACCTGGGAAGATTTATAATGTGCATGTTCCCTCACCCAGCAATTTTATTTCTGGAAAATAGTATTCAGATTCATTTCCAAGGTTTACAAGGATGTTCGTTGTAGCATTGCATATAAGTTTCCATCAAAGAGGGGCTGATTTGGACCAGGCGCGGTGGCACATGCCTGTAATCCCAGCGACTGGGGAGGCTGAAGCAGGAGGATCATGAGTTCAAAGCCAGCCTCAGCAAAAGTGAGGCATTAAGCAACTCAGTGAATCCCTGTCTCTAAATAAAATACAAAATAGGGCTGGGGATGGGGCTCAGTGGTCAAGCCCCTGAGTTCAATCCCCAGTGCCAAAAAAATAAAAATAAAAAAAGGGATTGCTTAGCTATATTCCCAAAGTAAACACTAGGCAGTTAATAAAAGCAAATGAAGGGCTGGGGTTGTGGCTCAGTTTTAGAGCACTTGCCTAGCACACGCAAGGCACTGGGTTTGAACCTCAGCACCACATAAAAATGAAATAAAGATATTGTGTGCACCTACAACTAAAAAATTTAAAAAAGCAAATGAAGTAAACAAGTATATATTGATACATAAAAGTACACACAATATAACATGAAGTGGAAAAGCAAGCCGCAGAACAGTCTATGAAGACTGGCATCCCACATGTGAGAGTCTCACCCATGTTAACCTAAGTAATTATGTGTTTGCAACTCTGTGGTTTGCAGGTAGACTCTCTGGAAGGATATTTTCAAACTGCCTAAGGGACTGGGATTTGAAGGAAAGAATGGAAAATGGGCAGGTTTACTTCACAAACTTCTATAGCATTCTATTTTTTTTAATATTTTGTTTTAGTTGGACACAATATCTTTATTTTTATGTGGTGCTGAGAATTAAACCCAGAGCCCTGCACATGCTAGGCGAGTGCTCTACCACTGAGCCACAACCCCAGCCCCTACAGCATTCTATTTTTTTATATCTTTATTTATTTTTTTAAATATCTCTTTTTATTCAAAGTCGTTGTATATGACAGTAGAATGCATTACAATTCATAATACGCATATAGAGCACATTTTTATGTATCTCTGGTTGTATACAAAATATATTCACACCATTCTTGTCTTCATACGTGCATTTAGGGTAATGATAGCCCTCTCATTCTACCTCCTTGTCCCCTCCCTTCCCCTCCCTCCCCACTGAGCATTCTATTTTTAAAAGCCCCATGTTATCATAAAATTTAACTTTCAAAAGCTTTGCACACTTTTCTTTGGGTGCTGGCGCTGGAACCCAGGGTCTCCAGCTTGCTGAGCATGCGCTCCACCCCCTAGCTACAGCCCCAGCCCCTACATGTGTGTTTAAACACATTTCTCTAAAGTTCACTATGTGCTGAACACACAAAATACCACAGGGCAGGTTATCAAGAAAACCAGTTGAACAGGACCCTGCATCCGTAGTCACATAGGCTAAACTAGAAGCTCCTTGAAGACAGGGTCAGGGGTAGGGTTGGCCACCATTCATCCAGTACATAGAAAATATTCAGTAAATCTTGCTAAACAAGTGGAGAGGTGCATGAGCACAGGAAGGCAGCTAGTCAGGACCTGAGTTGATCTGTGACCCAATGTCCCTACCACACCCTTTCATAGCCCAGTTTTGTTCATTTGCAAAACCCAGGGTTAGAGGTTTTACGATCTCTTCTGGACACTTTGACCTGGTCCCATGTCATAGGTTCACGTGCAAAACAGGTACCTGTCAGCGGGTGGGGAATGTCACTTCCGGTCTGAGGCTGCCATCAGTGCTGTCAGAGCCCCAGGGCTGCAGGGATGGCAATGATGTAGGACTCCCCGTGTTGCACTCTCTGCGCTGCTTTTCAGCCTACACTGTTTGGAGGACTGCTCCAGAGAAGTGTGAGGCAAAGCTTCCAAGGGTGGCATCTAATTAGTGACTGCATGTGCCGAAGTGTGTTCTCACAAGCACATCGGCCCCACACCCAGCCCACCCGAGGAGCGAGCCAAGGACCTGCCACTGCCTGATGTTCAACGCGCTGCCCCAGAACGCTGGCTCTGCACGCCCCGCGACACAGCCCTGCCTTCTGGCTCTCCAGTGGTGCGTCTTCTCTGCTCTAAAGATCCTGTAAAGGACACTCCAGCAAGAAAGGATTGAAATCAAGTCATCTGCTGTCCTCTTTGCCTATTTAATTATCAGATGCTTCCCTTACTTAAGAAGCTCTTGTTTTTATCAAAACCAATAATGCTCAGGAATAAATGACTATCTGTTTTGATTTTTCACTTCATTGCCAATCTAGGGTTACTCCCAACTCTCAGATGTTGGCACACAACAAATGTCTGGCTTTTAAAATCGACAGTCCCCTCTCCTTTTGTAGACATCTACTGCTTTCTGATGCTTGGCTATGATACATTTTCTATGTCATGCGGTTTAAGTCTCTTCAGAAGAAAAGATGTTTTCTTTCTTTTTTTTTAAATTTCTGAGTTGTGGTACTTTAAAACACAACTATCATCATGCCCCACATACGGATAGATCTCTTTAGTGGCCCTCTGAAGCACTCAGGATGAAATCCAAAGTCCTTGCGTGGACTATCCCACACTCTGTGATCTACCTGGCCTCCGTCTTCAGCCTCATCTCTAGCCCATCTTCCCCTCACACTCAAAGCTCCAGCAATACTACCCTTCTTTCAGTTCATCCAACTTGCCAAGATAGCTCCTGCCTCAGGGCCTTAGCAGAAGCTGCTGCCTCGGCCCAGAATGCTGCTTCCCTTCACTCCCTCTTCTTCTTCTTCTTCTTCTTCTTCTTCTTTTTTTAATATTTATTTGTTTGTTTTAGTTGTACACAATGCCTTTATTTTTTACGTGGTGCTGAGGATCGAACCCGTGCCGTGCATGTGCTAGGCAAGTGCTCTACTTCTGAGCCACAACCCCAGCCCCCTTCACTTCTTTTTTAAAAAATATTTTTAATTATAGATGGACATAATACCTTTATCTTATTTAGTTTTATGTGATGCTGAGGATCAAACCCATTGTCTTACATGTGCTAGGCAAGTGTTCTACTACTAAGCCCACAACCCCAGTCCCTCCCTTCACTTCTTACCTGGACAATTCCTACTCATCTTTCAGTTCTCCAATTAAATATTAGCTTCTGACTGCATGTTTATAATCCCAATGACTTGGGAGGCTGAGGCAGGAGGATTGCATGTTCGAGTCCAGCCTCAGAAACTTAGTGAGACTCTGTCTCAAATAATTTAAAAAAAATTGGGGCTGTGCTCAGTGGTAGAGCACTCCTAGGTTCAATGTCCAGTACCAAATTAAAACAATCAGATTGTCAGAGAAGCTTCTCTGAGCCCCTAATCTAACCCGTTTTCTCTTCCTGTTATTTTGTGTGTGTGTGTGTGCGTGTCCTCTCCTTTCATGGCGTTTACTGCACCTTGCTTACTGGTTTGACATCTACCCCTTTATTAGACTTTGGACTCCAGGTGATGAGAATCGTGACTGTTTTATTGACTATTGCTAACCGCAACAAATATTTGTTGGTTAGATAAAAAAAATTAAAAAGCGAATGTCATTCCTCTTCTAATTAATCTAGTAAGTGAGGGAAACCGAGTCCCTTTCTCAATCATATTCAAAGCAACCTGTGCTGCTACAGGGGAGATTGGAGGTGAGGATTTGGACTGAGGGCAAGCACAGGACTTGGCACATGGGGAACTGCATTAGACTCAAGGAAGGACAGAAAAGGTGTTATTCTGAAGGGGGTGGGGAGAATTAAAAAGCAATTTATATTAAGGAAGTGGGGCCAAGAGCAGATGGATTAGTGAAAACTGGGGAGGTTATGTGAAAGGTCAGGAGGACTTTGGAATGTCAAGCGTAATGGGGAAAGTCAAGGCCAGGTTGATAGGGCGAGAAGGAGGTTGTTGGACCCTGAGAGGGAGAGGAAGAGTGTGCCCTGGAGTTGGAGGGCTGGAGCAGGCCTCCTGCAGCAACCTTAGCTGGGGGTCCAGGAGAAATGGTGGAAAGTTCTAAGGAAGCTACTGAAGATAAGATATATGCTGTTCCATAGTAGGAAGCGGTCACATGCTAGGCCCAGGAGAAATACACTCTACATGACATTAATAGCAGAGAGTAAGGATGAAAGGGACTGCCCTTTAACCCTACACAGCCAGGTGACAGACAGTCAATCTCCTGTTACAGACAGTCTAGGAAAACAAATGAAGAACCAAAATGGAGCAGGCAGAGGCCGGGGTGCCTAGTCCCCGTCCTGTACACCATGCCTGCTACCCTTCTGACTGGCTTTCCACAATGACCATGGTGACTTGGGACTGTGTTACTCTCACTGCCCTTTGGACATTCTGTTTCTGTACAATCTCAATAAATAAATAAATAAATAAATTAAAGCTAGATGTCAACCTGTTTCCCCATAAAATGTCACTAGAGAATGCTGGACATTTCATAGTCATAATATAAGAAATAGTCATAATAATAAATAACAGATCATAGTTACAGAAAAAAGATGATATCAAGTATATTTTGCGCTAGGCTCTGTTCTAGGAATCACACACACACACACACACACACACACACCCCCAATTTGTTTAATCTTCACAAAAAAATCACATGAAATAGTTACCATTATTATTCCCATTTTCCAGATGGGGCAATGAGGCCCAGAAAGATTAATCCCATTCAACAATATGTCCAAGGACTCAAACCCAGATAATCTGACTCCAGAGCCCAGCTCTTAACTGCCCTCTAGATTTGCACATAGCTTATCATTTACAAAGCCCTTTAGAAGATATACAAAAATTACCAGATCCTCTCAGTAATGCTTAATAGTGAGTAAGAAATATCTTTGTCTCCATTGTACAAATTTGAAAACTGAGGCTCAGAGATATTAAAATATTGGCATAGGAAATAAATAGCACTAGTGACAGGTAGGGCAGGAAATCCACCACTCCTAAAGGCCACAGCATCTCTCACTTGGCTTTAGCGAGCTTGTTGGTGAGGATTAAATTGCATCTGCACAATCAGATACGCAGAGGATAAAAGCTGCATCTCGGGTGTATTGGGCTTAGCATGAAGGTCCTGATACCTGAAAACATAACATTATCTCAAATGTGGAATATGATTTCGTGTGGCTCCAATGTCAGCGAGCATCCGTGGGAAGAGAACAGGAAGGGGAGAAGCTGACCAAGTGAGTGGGGCTCTAATAGCTGGCTCCAAAATTGACCCTTTCTTGGAGGGAATGGTGCCTGTTGGAGTGGCCCTGCTGCGGCAGCGGCTGGGAGACTGACCAAAAAGCAACGCAGGGATGCAAAGACAGAGGAGAGAGGAACCCTAGTCCAGATCCACAGCCGGGGCCCTTTATTGTGTCTTTTTCTGGTTAACGCCTCTCTTGTCTTCATGCCATCTCTTCCCCACCCCTCCCATGCAGTGTGCATGGTGCCAAACCTTGTAATTGAACCTCTGGCCGCTGGTACTACATTTCTTGTCTCTTTTCTCCATTACCCCAGAAGCAAATCAATCCTTCTGGGTCCTCCGATGGTTTCTAGTGGCCAGGACATTGCAGCCTTGGCTCTTGTTACCCACTAACTCATCATCCTTCCATTACGCGCTTCGCACCGAACCACATTTGCTTCCGATCCGCAGTGACCGCCCCCCCCCCCCTTTAACTGCAGTCCAATAATGCTGACACGGGTGGGAATCGGAAGTAATGGCTATTGCGGCCAACTCCCTGAGAAGCTTGGGGCAGGGACGGGGAAGCCCAGAACGTGCTTCGCTCCTTAGCAGCATCTTCCCCGGGGAGGCCCTGCTGGCCAAGGGGAGCCGCGCAAAACCCCGCACCCCCGAGCTCCTACCCCTGGCCTCCTGCCGCCAAGGCGGCTGCTATAGAAACACCGGGCGTACACACTGGGCTGAAATTAAACACCCAGTGCTGGACGGGGACCGAGCCGGATCGGCCTGCTGCCTCGGTCACCATGGCAACGAGCCGAGAGGCGGCAGCGAGCGGCGCGCGCGGCGCGGGGATACTCACTCCATCGCGGGGCTCCGGGAGGCCGGGCGCGCTGCTGCGGGGCTCTCGGCGCGGCTCGCCTCTGCCGGAGCCGAGCGCGAGGTGGAGCCGGAGTCGTCCGCCCTCCCCGCCCGCACCCTCCTCCCCTAGAGGGTTCAGAGTGAACGCTCAGGCTTTCTCGGCTCCCAGCCTGCGAATAAAACGGGAAGCAATTGGATAATGTTGTTCGCTGGGCGCTAGACAAGCCACTCCACTTCAGGGTTTCGGGAGGGAGCGCTGGCAGCTGCGCGCCAGGCGATGTGGCCACCCGCGCGCAGTGCCCAGGCGCCCGCGGCGCCAGGTGCGCCCGCCGTTCCCTCGGGACAGGCGGCGCTGCGCCGAGCCTGGGGGAGCGGGCGGGGACGGGGAGAGGGGCGGCTGCGGCGGGTGGCACAGCCCAGAGGGCCTAGGGAAACGATTGAGTCATGGGCGAGGTTGCGGCTCTCGCCGCTTGGAAGTTGCCAGGAGGCTCCTGGCCTCCGCGACTAGCAAGGACGGCCCCCGGTGGGCTGGGCACGGGCTGGGAGCGCCGCGGTGCCAGCCCCGCGGGCATCTGTCTGAGTTTCCCAAGGAAAAGTCCAGCTGCGTTGCGGCAAGTTAATGCGGTGTTTCACCACTTTGGTGACCCCCACGTCCTTCCCCCTTGGCACTCCGTATCGGCGCCTGCAGGCAAGATAATTGTCTGGCTTTACTATTCCCGACTCTGCTTCTTTAAAAACAAAAGCTATACTGAATGCGATTTCCCAAATTACCACAGCCCCACCCCATAGTAATGAGCTCCCCTGGGACGTGTATTCCCTGTCCACAGCCCCTCTGGGAATCCTGTGTTAACCGTTTCCGAGCTGGAACCTGGTTCCCATCCAGGTGCCCCGCGGGCTGCGATGAAGAGCAGCTGGGACCAGCTTTGGGTTCTCCTCGTGTCTTACCGCCCAGTCCCTGACTTGGCATCTACTGGGTGCTGACGAGGCAGCCCGAAGTGTAGGAGTAGCCATCACAGTCCCCGGCCAAAGTGGAGCCCACCGGCCAAAGGAGAAAGACAATGCACAGATAAGAGGAAAATAAAGGTTGAGGATATTGGTATAAAAATTAAGTAATAAGGGGCCTGGGAGGCTGAGGCAGGAGAATTGTAAGTTCAAAGCCAGCCTCAGCAACTTAAGCAGGCCCTAAGCAACTTAGCAAGACCCTGTCTCAAAATAAAATATAAAAGGGGCTGGGAGCCGGGCGCCGTGGCACACGCCTATAATCCCAGCACTTGAGAGGCTGAGGCGGGAGGATCGCGAGTTCAAATCCAGCCTCAGCAATGGCAAGGCACTTAGGAACTCAGTGAAACCTTGTCTCCAATAAAATACAGAGAGAGAGAGAGAGAGAGAGAGAGAGAGAGAGAGAGAGAGCGAGCGCTGGGGATGTGGCCCAGTGGTTGGTCGAGTGCCTCTGAGTTCAATCCCCGGTACCAAAAAAGGGGCTGGGGATGTGGCTCATCAGTTAAGCACCCCTGAGTTCAAGATTCCCAGTACAAATAATAATAATTAAAATGTTGTGATAGGTGTTCTAATTTGTTTTTTTCTTTTAAATTTTTTTACTTGTAGATGGACAAAATACCTTTACCTTATTTGTTATTTTTATGTGGTGCCAGGGATCGAACCCAGTGCCTTATGCATGCTAGGCAAGTGCTCTACCACTGAGCCACAACCCCGGCCACAGCTGTTCTAATTTGTAATGATCACACAGCTCTGTGAATAACCTAAAAATCATTGTATTGTACATTTTGTGTGATTTTCACAGTGACTTGTACCTTTAAAAAGCCGGGGGTTTTTTTGGTTTGTTGTGTGTGTGTGTGTGTGTGTGTGTGGTCCTGCAGATTGAACCCAGGGCCTTGTGCATGCAAGGCAAGCACTCCACCAACTGAGCTCTAGCCCCAGCTGTTTTGAAACATGCTCTGATGGAGAATAAAAGGGGAGTGGACTTGCTTTAGTGGGGTCCCGGGTAAGGCCTCCCTGCTAGACTGGCCTGAAGAGCAGAGGCCTGCAAGCCACAGAGGATGGCCACAGATGGGAAAGAGTGCTACTCGGTCAAGGAACAAAGGAGGCCCTGCCAGACTTTCTGAGTGGACTTCCTGAACCCTTTCCCTCTGAAAAGCAAGCACAGCCAGACCCTGTGAGGGTTCACAGAGGCGTCTGTGGCTAGAGAGTCTCCATCAACTCCAGGTTTCCCTTCACAGACTCTAGTGTGAATTTGGAAGCCCTCAAGCCCTCCCTCCACCCCTGTCCCTCTCTGTCCACCATCCTACCTTTTCTCTTCCCCTCAGTCCTCAGGTCTCTTCACTCACTGGCTTCCTATTTCCTCCCTGTAGTAGATTAAGTTCAGGTGTGAGTAATGAGGAGCCTTGCACAGGAGAGAGGGTTGATTTTCTACCTTGTAAAAGTTCAGTGATAAGCAGTCCTGGGCTAGTTGAACAGTTCTGTTCCTCAGAGAGTTAAGAGACCCAACCTCTTTCAAAATGTTGCTGTCGTATGTGTTCTCCCTGCTAATTCACTTCACGGTCCAAGTAGGCTGCTCTAGCTCCAGCCATCATATCTGCTTTCCATTCAGCACAAAGGTAGAAGGAGTAAAGATGAAGGGACAAAGGATATGCATTAGCTTCCTCTTAAAGAAGGCTCACCAGAGGCTGCCTCAGGGCATTTTCAATACATCTCTTTGTCCAGAATTCAGTCCCATGGTCATATTCAGTTTCCAGAGAAACTGGGCAAAGTGGACTTAACTGTGCACCATCAAGAGGCTAGCAAAAAAAGGGGGGGCAATCATTGCCATACTCCTCAATTCTTGGCTTTCTGGCTTCTGCCTCCCCACTGCCACTGCTACTGCTCATCATAAAGTCCCCAATGTCACATACAGTGGGAACATCCCAGTCCTCTTTTTGCAGGGATCATGAGCAATTTTTTGATATCTTCACCACTTCTTGTTTCCGTTTATTTGTTCATTTTTACTAGAAGCCAGGTTGATGGAGGTGTAATTCTCACACAGTAGAATCTGCTCTTTTCCAGGGCGTAGGTCTGTGAGCTTGGACACACTGCGCAGTCCTGACCAAACCACCGTCCAGATATGACCTCACCATCGCCCCAGACAGTTCCTTCCAGTCCCTTGACAGCCAACTCACTCCCCTACCCCCAATCCTGACAGCCACTGATGCCATTTCTGTCCCCATGTTGTTGTTGTTTTCCACAGTGTCACATAACGGACTCAGACTTCTTTCACTTTGCAAATAAATGCCTTTGTGTCCTGTACGTAGGTGGGTGGGGCCTTTTTATTGCTGAGTATCCCACTGTACAGACATACCAGACCTTATTCAGTTACCAGTTAATCCATATCTAGGTTGTTTCCAGTTTGTGGCAAATTTAAATGAAACCACCATAGCATTTGTGCCCAGGTCTTTGTGTGGATAAATTTTCTTTCTTTCTTTTCTTTTTTAGATATTTTTTCAGTTGTAGTTGGAGACAATACCTTTATTTTATTTATTTATTTATTTTTATTATTTATTTACTTATTCTTAATGCACAAGTATAGCATCGTGGTGCGGAGGATCGAGCCCAGCGTCTCACACCTGCTAGGCAAGCGCTCTACCGCTGAGCCACAACCCCAGCCTGACACATGTTTGTTGTTGCTGTTGTTCCGGGTGAACACCTGGGGTCACACCTTCAATTTGGAAAAACTGTCTTCCATGACTCAAGGCCACGGCTCTGGCTGACCCTTCTCTCGGCCTCTCTCTCTTGCGCCAGTGTTCTGTGGGGCTCTGGCCAAAGCCCCCTTGTTTTTCTGTTTGTACCCACCCTGAGCAATTCCATGCACTGCCATGGCTGTATTTAACCACCCCTATGGTGCTCATTTCAAAAGGAAGTCTATAGCCCAGAAAACGCGCCTCGACTTCTAAGTTGTGAACATCTAAGGCCACCGTAGCCTCTTCACAAACACCTGAAACCCAATGTGCCCAAAATGCATTCCTCCTTTTCACCTGCAAACCTCTCCTAATAACTGCCTGCCTATCTTAGCAACTGAAAGGGCGGGCGTCCACCGGGGCATCTGCCTTCTCACCTTACCAACCTGACCTCCCACCTCTAATCCGCATTTTCCCAGGCTCCCTCCCCGAAGAGCCAGAGCCCTTTACTTCTCTCCAGTCCTACTTCTAGTGTTTAAACAGCCTCCCTCTTGGCCTCCTTGCCTCCAAACACATCTTCTTCCAACTCACTTAAGCCTAGAGCACAGCAACCTTCCAAAGACACAAATCTAATTATATTGTTTTCTTGCCTAAATGTTATCAGTGGACATTACTTAACCTAAAGAGAAAGGTTAAACTGAATTAAAATTACAGGTTAAATTAAATTAATCAGTACGTCCTAAGTTTTTTTAGGTTAATAGATTGAGTGTAACAGTCTTTGAGTACAATAGAAAAACAAGAATGTCTTCATTTTATAGGGCTGGGTTGTACCTTATTAACAGTAATAAATGCATCTTCTGCTATTTTAACTGTTGGAAAAAACAAACTTTAGATTCAACAGACTGTTTTAAAATCCCATCTTATTCTTTGCTAGCTTTGTGAGCTTGGACCCAATACTTTTAAGTCTCAGGTTCCTTCACCTATAGAATGAATACAATAGTACCTATCTTTAATGTTGCTTTGGAAAAAAATTAGATACAACATGTAGTAAGTGCCTATTAAGTGCAGTACTTTAAGTAGAGTTTCAATAAACAGCAGTTCTACTATGATCATTGTTGACACATTATAACTTTCCTCTGAAATTATAAGCATTTTACTAGCTGGTTTTTTTTTTTTTTGGGGGGGGGGGGCTTGTTTTTGTTTTTGTTTTTGTACCAGGGATTGAACTCAGGGGCACTCAACCACTGAGCCACATCCCCAGGCCTTTTTTTGTATTTTATTTAGAGACAGGGTTTCACTGAGTTGCTTAGGGCCTTGCTAAGTTGCTGAGGCTGGTTTTGAACTGCAATCCTCCTGCCTCTGCCTCCCAAGCCACTGGGATTACAGGCTTGCACCACCATGCCTGGCTAGCTATTATTTTTACTTATCTTCATAATATCTCTTTGAAGAAGTGAAACCAATACAGATAACAGACACTGAGAAGAGATGAAATGAGAGAATGAGCCTATATTATATGTTTATTAAAAGATATTGATATATTCATAAAAGCAGCATAGCAAGGAATGACTATGCAGATACATTGATGCACACTGTGTAATGGCTAATACTAGATGCCCTTGAGCAGATGAATGGATAAAGAAAATGTGGTATTATACACAACGGAATATTACTCAGCAATAAAAGATAATAAAATCATGGCATTCACAGGTAAATGGATAGAATTGGAGGATATAATGCTAAGGGAAATAAGACAATACCAAAAAAAAACAATTGCCAAATGTTTTCTCTGATACAAGGAGGCTGATTCATAGTGGGGTTGGGAGGGGGAGCATGGGAGTATTAGAAGAACACTAGACAGGGCAAAGGGTGGGAGGGGAAGGGAGAGGCATGGGGGTAGAAAAGATGGTGGAATGAGATGACATCATTACCCTAAGTACATGTATGAAGACACAAATAGTGTGAATATACTTTGTATATAACCAAAGATTTGAAAAATTGTGCTCTGTATGTATAATATGAACTGTAATGCATTCTGCTGTCATACATAACAAATTAGAATAAAAACTTTTTAAAAAAACCTAACAACTTCCCCCCCAAAAAAAATAAAAAATAAAACGAGCACAGAAAAATATAAAAAAAAACAGTTAATTAATACTTAAAATAGATAATAACAGCTGGGTGCGGTGGCGCACACCTGTAATCCCAGCACTTGGGAGGCTGAGGCAGGAGGATCATGAGTTCAAAGCCAGCCTCAGCAATGGCAAGGCACTTAGCAACTCAGTGAGACCCTGTCTCTAATAAAATACAAAAAAGGGCTGGGGATGTGGCCCAGTGGTTGAGTGCCCCTGAGTTCAATCCCCGGTACCAAAAAAAAAAAAAATTTAAAATGTTAATAACTAAATATTAATAATAATTAATTATTAATTGACTAGTTATTTGATGGTTACTTAACTAGTTAATGATGGTTAGTTGGCTGGTTAGTTAATTAATAGCTACTCATTACGCTGCTTACTGGGGACTGCTTGCATACCAAGTACACATTATCACCTCTCCAACTTAAAAGTCAGGAATTTAACAGTTCTACCTGTATGCAATTTAGTCTAGAACCAGGAAATAACCATAACAATGATATCATCAAATGCATGCTACAACACTTATTTGCAGTTCTGTGGGGATTGCAAACTTCCTAAGTATCTAATGAGAACTGTGGCCCACCTTCTAGAAAAAAAACATGCAGGTGGCACAAACCCACATTTTGCTTCCAATAGCAGATGGTTTGTTGATCCGAAGCCCATCATCCGTTGTGTGTGGACCTCGGGTGTTGTAGCTGTCTGGAGTTTGTAACTCTCTTATGTATGTGTCATTAGAATATTCTCACCATTCTGTAGGTGAAGAAACTAAAACTTAGAGTAGTTAAATAATAATTTGCCCAGGTCACATGTTAGCAAGAGTCAGATTCATCACCAGAACCGAAATCTCAAAAAGAATGAGCCAGAACAAGAGAAGCCCTGGTAGGATTTTTCTACAGATGTGATGCATATGCTTCAGACCAGGAATTCTTAAACTGGAGGCCACTGATGGGCTTCAGGGATCGGCCTGAGATTCTAGGCTGGGGATCATGTTGGGGAGAAGCGGGTAGAGTTTTCCACATTCCCAGTTCACAGTAGGCTTTTGGCATCTGTATCTGGCAAGGCTGAAGTTTAGCTATCTGGAAAATGCCTTCAGTGCTCCTGTGTGTGGCACTTGCTGGATAAATGGAGATTTTACTATGATTTTCAACGTCTAACTGAAGAACAAGAGAGCAAAACAAGCCCAGGGTCAAGGCTAAGGAACCATCCCAACACATTTACAAGCCAAAAGCAAACCATTAGATTGATAATTAAAATATCAAAACAGGTACAGTGTTGTCATTACTTGGCATGACTGGTTTTCCATTATACTCCTTCATCCAGAATATTATGTCTTAGCTGGGCGCGGTGGCACATGCCTGTAATCCCAGCACTTGGGAGGTTGAGGCAGGAGGATCGCGAGTTCAAAGCCAGCCTCAGCAATGGCGAGGCACTTAGCAACTTAGTGAGACCCTGTCTCTAATAAAATACAAAAAAGGGCTGGGGATGTGGCCCAGTGGTTGAGTGCCCCTGAGTTCAATCCCCAGTACCAAAAAAAAAAAAAAAAAAAAAAAAAAAAAAAAAAAAAAAGCAGAATATTATGTCTTGCAAATCTTTTCAATTTTTTTGGGGGGGGGGTTCTGGGGATTGATCTCAGGGGCACTCAACCACTGAGCCACATCCCCAGCCCTATTTTGTATTTTATTTAGAGACAGGGTCTCACTGAGTTGCTTAGCCCCTCACCATGGCTGAGGCTTTGAACTTGCGATCCTCTTGTCTCAGCCTCCTGAGCTGCTGGGATTACAAGTATGCACCACCACACAGGGCACTTTGCATATTTTTAAGATTTTATAACATACTCTGCTTTCTTTTTATACTTCCATGTAAATAATATTATTAGAGCTATATAGGAAAGAAACATATTTCTAACAGAAACTAGATATTTGTTCATCTAGAACTTTGGGGTCTGTGTGTGTAACTGAATAATTTACTGAGTTTTGTCGATCTTTAGATTTCCACTTGGTTTATAGAGCTAGGATTCATATCAGGGAGACACTTTTAGCTTTCGTGTCTGATCTTCTGTGACTAGTCCTAAGTGTCCTCTGAAATATGTCACCTCAAATACTTGCTTGTAGTTCTACTGACTCTGGGGAAAAGTAGCTCCTAGGTTTTGACAGGAAGGACATTGGCAAGATGCAAATAGATCCTTTTCTTTAGTTAAACACGGATGAAGGTTATCTCCCTGCTTCACAGTCTTTCTATTGATTTCTCTCTGTATATTCGTGTGTGTGCTCAGATGAGACACTAACAGCATTGAGTTCAGAGTCCTGCATGATTCCTGCGATAGTCCCCTAGCACTGGCAGAGACCCTGAGGGTTACCTACCATCAGCCAACACAGATTTCTACAAGTGACCTGGATCTTCCTTGTGGAAGCACATTTGTTGTTTTCTTCTAGCTCAGAAGGCTGAAAAGACCTATTTGTTTTTTGTTTTTAGAATCCTCCCACCCACTACAAAATGACGTATGTGTTCAGAACAGCCCATGATTATGTGTGCACAGATGTAGCAAGAACATTTATTTCACCACTGCCAAGTCTGACCTACGATGGAAGATGAACAATGACCTCTCAGAGATAACCCAGTGACACCATGGACTCCTCCGGGGGACACTGCCAAGGATGATAGCTGCTCCTTTACCACACATGAGAGAGAGGCCTGCCCAGTGTCACCCAGATATGTGGCCTGTTGGCTAAGCCAAGAGTCGGAAGATTTGGTGATATATAATTAATACAAGGCTATTAATACTTAATTTAGTATAGTCCTATCAGCTCTGCTATGCTAAAGGAAAATGGAGAAGCTATTGGGTTACTTGGTGCTATCTTTAAAAAGAGGCTTTATGTGTATGTATCATTAAATACTTTCACCTCCTGATGCAATATCAAATGTCAGTATTAAAAGCAATCCTAGCTAGGAGGGACCTCAAGATTTTTTGGAACCTATTTTGAGAAGGATCATATAAAAAAACTTAAAAAGCCATTTCTCCCGTCTGAGAGTTGGAAACTTGGGTTTATTCCTAAGGCAATGTTACATTGCCCTGGTATAAATGTGAATAGAACTTTTTATCAAATGCAATCAGGCACTGGAGGATTCAGGGAGTAGGGAATTTATTTTTCTATTTTTTATTCATAACATATGTCCTCCACAATAGTACCTAGCGCATAGTATGCTCTCAATAAACATGTTAAATAAAATAATGAAGAAAATCCTCTTGAGTAATACCCTAAGAAGTTGTACTTTCTTGGCTTCATCTTCAATCAGATCAGTCTTTAGAGTTGTTGGTTGCCATAGACATATTTCTTTTTATGCACTGGCTGACCCTACGTCTATAGGTATTGTTTATATGTGTATGTTGCCATCGAAAGGATCAGGAAAACAGACAAGACACACACACACACACACACACACACACACACACACACACGGTAAGAAAGCATACAGAGCTGTCTTCTCTCCTTTTGATAATGGAGAAATGATAAAAAAGGAAATAGTCTATGCTTGTGGAAATACAACTTGGTTGAGATGGTCAATGTTCTACCCATGGTATTAGGTAGACATGGGTTTAGGATGAAGTACTGTTTGATGATTTCAAAAATCCGTTGCAGACAGGATAGGGCTTCCAGAGAAGGGAGCAGATAAACCCACTGAGTCATCATCTGTTGGGGTTTTTAGCCCCCGACTCCTCTCCAGAGAAGGGGGAGCACGCCCCCAACAAGGACGGATCGGGAAAGGTAAGAGCCGACTGACCGCCCGCACCCAGCCCTCCTTCCGGAGGACAATCAGACGCATCAGGGAGACCGGTCAAGGCACGAGCTCAGTTTATTGAGGAAGTTGGACGGCCTTTATAGAAGACATGGGCCAATCAGCAGAAAGGTTATAGGGGAGCATAGGGAGCACGAGCAGATCACACTGGAGGAACAGCCACTAGCCTATCCTAGTGGTGGTTTGATTTTTCATCATATGTCAGGGCAACACCCTGGGCTAGGCCAAGTCCACGTATCAGGACGTGGGAGACAGCCAGAGAGTTAGGTTTTCATTTCCTTGACTTAAATTTCTATTCTTTCGGCTGACGTGTTCTTAATGTCCCCAACAATCATGGAGAAGGGTCAATTTCAGGATGGAAAATGTGATCCTCAGAAAGGCGTTAACGTGAGTGCTGCATGGCAGGAGAGATGGCGCTGGGTGCCATGGTATGAACACACAAATAGTCCGTGTTAAAATACACTATTGTAAGTGATGCGAAAGCGAGGGTGAGTGGGGAACTGGAAGAGCTCCCTGGAGGAGTTGATGCCTAGATTATGTGTGCGAGGATGAGCCCCCGCAACAAGCAGCGTGTGCGTCTGTGTGTGCCTCTGTGCGCATCTGTGTCCAAGAATTTGGAAAACAGTCGTGAGAATATTTTCCAGGAAGAGAAAACGAGTAAAATGCAAGACACAGAAACAAAAAGCAAGGGAGCGATGTCCACACATTCCTGGCATTTGCTTGAGGGTGGGACAGGAGAAGGGCTCTGGTATTGCTCAATTCCAGGGGCACCATTTACCTACGACATAGTCTGATGGTGTCCCCTGGGGCCGGGCAGTAACTATTCCTGAAGGAAATAGTTAAAGATAAGGCTGGAAATGAGGCTAGAAAAGAGTCAAGAGGACCTTGAAGACAGAAGCTTAAGTGAGGGGCAGGTGAAATTATTACACAGGGTAAAGTAAATCCCCCTGCAGCCCCAAATGACAGCAGGCCACCATGATTGGGGACGCTCACAGTCTCTCTTTGGTTTGTAATTTCTTTTTTTTTTTTAAATATTTATTTATTTGCTTTAGTTGTACACAATGGGTTTTTTTTTTAGATTATTTATTTACTTATTCATAATGCACAAGTATATCATCTTTTTTACATACAACTGCTTGTATACAAAGTATATAAGTACCATTCAGATCTTTAATCATGCATTTAGGATAGTGATATCCATCTCATTCAACCACCACGTTCCCCCCTTTCCCCCCTGCTCCCTCCCTTGCCCTCCCTTTCCTTTGACCATTCTAGTGTTCCTCTAATCCTATGTACCCACATCCAATCACACTGTGAACTAACCTCCTTATATCAGAGAAAACATTTGGTGTTTGGATTTTTGAGATTGACTAATTTCACTTAGCATTATATTCTCCAACTTCATCCATTTACCTGCAAATGCCATTATTTTATTCTCTCTTATTGCTGAGTAAAATTCCATTTTGTATATATACCACATTTTCTTTATCCACTCATCTACTGAGGGACATCTAGGTTGGTTTCACAACCTAGCTATTATGAATTGTGCTGCTATAAACATTGAAGTGGCTGTGTCACTGTAATATGCTGTTTTTAAGTCTTTTGGGAACAGACCCAGGAGTGGGATGGCTGGGTCATAGGGTGGTTCCATTCCCACACAATGGGTTTTTTATTTGTACGTGGTGCTGAGGATCGAACCCGGGCCGCGCACGTGCTAGGCGAGCACTCTACCACTGAGCCACAACCCCAGCCCAAGTTTTATAATTTCTATTTGAAAATTTTGAGGCTTATGGAACAAATAGAATCATGTTTCATGATTGACCTAGCTGATTTTATCTGTAATCATAATTTATGTTCTATTATATTTCAAATAGCGTCAATTTTCTCCCCTCTGGGGAGTCAGGACAGTATCTTGTGGTGTCGGGGAAGGTGTCATCTGGAGGTTGACCAACATATCTATCTCCCTCTCAGTTTCTGCCAGGGCTCTTGTGTCACATGGGCAAGGGACTGGCGTCCAGTGTCGATGATGGATTTCAGGGCACACAAGACTGAAGGCAGAAAGGCTAGTTAGTTAGAAGATTGCGACAAACAATGGTGAGTTCCTCCATTAGGGCAGCGGCAGCTGGCATGGAAGAGTCGAGAAACATGCAGCACTCAGAAGGTGTGGGTGAAAGAAAGGCATCAAGGCCATTTCTCACGGCTCAAATAACTCAGTATAAGGTGATATCACCAACCCAGCCAGAGCGTTCAAGAGGCGCCGACAGGTGCCACTAGAAGATTCTGAGCTCAACAAATGAACAGTGTATCATCATTGCCCTCTGGACTGGGAGCACCTTGTGCTCTGTGTGTGACCTCGGAAATGTATTAAGCTTCTTACAGTAAGAGCTATGCAGAGGTCAGGACATGAGAATTAATACTGGAAAAGCAACTGAACTTGATTTTCTACAACGCGCTCTTCTGGAGAGCTGAGGGAGTATCAGAATGCTAAGAGGAAACTAAGTCATGCGTAGGATGGTTCAAAAGCTGCACTTTGGGTTATAAGTTCATCTAGAGAACTAGGTATGTCACTTCCAATAGGAAATCATTTGGTTTTCAGGCAGCAACATCTCCATCACTAGTAAATTTGGCAGAGAATTCTCCTACAGCTACCAATCACCACTTCTTCCCACTATAACTCTCTTCTCTGAATTTTTAAGTCTTGTTCTTTGAACCAAATGAACTCTGTCAAACTTTCTTTCTCATCACTTTTGCCAATTGCCCACATTCACAAACACTTCCCAAATTCCTCTTTATGCCCGTAATGTCATCAAATTTCTGGTCTCGATACCCACATGAATGCTGTGTGCAAACCTTTCCTTTGAAGTTTCTTGATCTCTTTAGCCTCATTTCATTCTAGCCAGCTACTCCCATCGGAGTCCATGTCCATGTGCCAGATGAGAGCATGGTCTTGTTTTACCAATGGTCTTGGATTTCTACAATACGAGTTCCACTCTTTCCCTTCCATTTCTACAAATGCTACACTATGAAAATGGTGGGTGAACTCCTGGGCTATGATCCAAATCAGGGACACAGTGCAGTGCCATCTCTATGGTCCTCTTACTTTCACCCTCACGGCCATGCTTGATGTGTAAGCAGACCCTGGGGCACAAATTGGGGGAGCAGAAGGGGCAAAGGCGGTCGCTCTCCTTGCTTCCCAGAGTCAATACTGCTGGTCCCAGAATCCTTGGGCCATTGGGAAAATGGAACTATCCCACAGCACAGCATTTGCCCCAGGGAGACCGACACAAATGCAGAACTGCACAGGGAGCCTCAGTGGGTGAGGAAGTCCAATCCAGAATCGGGCTGAGGTTCTGTGGCCTGCAGGGAGTAACCACCCCTGTTCAGCCTTTTGAAATAGGGTCATTCCGTTTTCAGAGCTCTCCCTACCCCGTTTCTATCCTCTGTGCCATTTCCTCTGACTTAGGTTCGAGCCCAGGATAGTTTTAGGAAAGTCTCACAAGCTCAGCCGAGAGGAGCCAGGCACGTATTTTAAATGGATAAGGTGGACGAGATGAGGTACCACCTCGAACGGTGGGGACTGTGAGCACCCAGGAGCCTCTGCACTGTCTAGAGGAGATAACCTTCATTCCCAGCCAGCTGCTGCCATGTAGAAGTGTCTAGCTAGAACTCATGCATCCAGGTCTTTTCCCTGGGAAACTGAGAAAAATCTTTATTTTTGTGTAAATTCTGCCCCAAGAAAATGGTAACTAAATTTTTAAAAAATAATCTTGTGGATCAGGGGGCCGTGTTTGGTTTACGACTGCTGGTTTAAGGGGTGAGCTGTGATGGGTTTGAGTGTCACAAACCACACTGAGGCTTCACAGCTACCCTCCAGTCCTGCAGTTCACCGTGGCCGCGAGGATGGAGTCTGCTAGGGGAGGAGGGGGGCTGGGCTTCTTTAAAAGGTGTCAGTTGTTTGGAAGGGGCAGAGTTTCAGGATGGGTTAGGACAAACCACTTTCTGGGCTGGAAGCTGAGCAGTGGACAGAAGGGGAGTAAGGGTGCTTGTGAGAAACCAGAGGCGACATCAGTCCCTAAAACTTCTTCATGCACCAAGTGGCTCCAAGGCCACTCTGCTGACTGCAGGTGCCATGTACGAGATGGCAGTCAGATGCCATTTGTCCCAATTGTCAGGTCCTCTGCTTAGGGTGGCAACTCTGCGTCCAGAGCTGTCCCTGAGGCCCCTGGGAACCTGCCTTCTCCCATTCTCTGGGTCCCCTGCCTTCACATGTGGTTCCACTTAACATCACAGATCATTCCCTGCCCCCACCACCACTCTCTAAGTTGAATTAAAACCCTTCTCTGCCAGCATCTTAAGCAACCTGTCCAGATAAACTTGAGCTAAAATGTATTTGTCCCCACGATACAAATAACTGCTTCCCTTTTAATTTTCCATATTCACAAGCATCATTTCCACAGCAATCCTAAACCAAAACATTAGGAAGTAGCTGAGAAGTTAAAGCAAAAAGAGTGAACAGCAAACAGGCTGGCTCAAAGAAGGAAAGTTTAGCTCAAGGAGCCCAGAACTGCTCTAGCCTCCCATCCTCCTGTGGAGATTCATATTTCCATGGTGGGGGACAAGGGGCACTTAAGGACCAAAAAAATTTCCCTTCTCATCAAATGATTCCCTGATGCGCAGATGTCAGACACTGTGACTGGCCTTGGGGAAAATATTTTGATACTGGGAAGTCCTTCAAATAATATCACTTTTAAAAATGAACATTATTCCAGCGGCTTAGGAGGCTGAGGCAGGAGGATCACAAATTCAAAGCCAGCCTCAGCAAATTAGCAAGGGCCTTAGTAACCCAGCAAAACCCTGTATCTAAATAAAATTTTAAAAAGGGCTGGGGAGGGCTGGGGTTGTGGCTCAGTGGTAGAGCACTCGCCTAGCATGCATGAGGCACTGGGTTCGATCCTCAGCACCACATAAAAATAAAATAAAGATGTGTCCACCTACAACTAAAAAATTTTTTAAAAGGGCTAGGGATGTAGATCAGTAGTTAAGCTCCCCTGGGTTCAATCACTGATACCAAAAAAAAAAAAAAAAAAAAAAAAAAAATGAACATGAAAGTTTCAGTCTAAAGCAGAGGATTGGTTAGATCAGATATAACCATGTATAAGTCTATCCAAATTGTTCTTTTTTAAAAGTATTTATTTATTTGTTTTAGTTGTACACAATGCCTTTATTTTTACATGGTGCTGAGGATCGAACCCGGGCCGTGCACGTGCTAGGCGAGCGCTCTACGGCTGAGCCACAACCCCAGTCCCCCAAACTGTTCTTTTTATAATCCTGGAATTTGGCTTTCTGTGCTACAAGGCAAAAAAAAAAAAGAAAGAAAGAAAAGAGGAAGAAGAAGAAGAAGAAGAAGAGGAGGAGGAGGAGGAGGAGGAGGAGGAAGGAGAAGGAGAAGAAGAAAGAAAAGAAAACAGAAAGAATATGTGTAAAGGGTAGAGGCCTCTACCCCAAGCAGCACTTAGAGAGCGGGGTTAGATACCAAAGTAAGAGCAGACTGCCTGGACCAGGCAGGAGGCAGGAAAGGACACGAGACTCATCAACAAGCTGAGGTCAGAGCCCACGAGCTCGAGCTCGAGGAGGCACGAGGTGAGACTGAGACACTCAAGAAAAATGTTTGATTTGACAAAATCAGAGCGTCAGTTACAGGAGAAGTCAAGATCGTCTCACAGGTCCTTCTGGAAGCATCTCACAGGTGAGAGCGCAGGGGTTTTCAGTGAGGACTGTATTGTTACTAGAGCTTCATATAAGGAGAAAGCTCCTCTGAAACCAGGATAATTTTGATTTTAACATAACCTGGTATCACGTTCTACTTGACAGAATCCCAGAGCCCATTCAGACAAGGAGTACTTATATGCGCTTCTGTCATTTGGGGCATTTAGTCAGACTTTATCTTAATAACTGCGATGTGGGAGTGCCTCCAATAAGCGATTACCTTTTTCTTTTATTTTTATACCACATCAAAATCACAACCAACCCTCAAGGCATATGCTACTGGTATCGATGTTAACTCTTGAAACTCTGCGAGGCAGCTATCCAAATAGAATGAGCTATAGGTAGCAAAATGCACACAATAAAATAAAGTTATATTATATTAGAACAAAGTATACCTTGATTAATTTCGACCTGTGAGACATCACTGAACAAAATCACATTAGGATTATCATCCAGGTTGAACACGGGTCAAGTCAAAGTGAAGATAACACAGATGGGACTGTTGCCTGTAGAAAGTCTGGTTACCTACAGAAAGATGGAGTAAATAAGTAAATGTATTATAGATAAATGGGAGCCAGTTTTCTCAGTGTCAGAGAAGAGAGTAAGACACATAGAAAGTGAGAAAACTAAAATGAAACCTGTTGTGTCCATATTATAGATGTTGGTGTTAACATGCAATTTTTAATTTAGAAAAAGAAATAAATACAGATACACATTTGTGCATGTGTGTAGGTATATGTAAGATATATATGTGTATGCATATGTGTACATGTTTGTACACACACACACACACACACACACACACACACACATTCTCCAGCTCTGTGCACAGAGAGATGGCCTGGGACCAGTAACACCCCAACAGCAATTAGAATACCTAACTCCAGAATCTGGGTTTCCAGATATTATTTTGCACTAAAGGGGACCAAAGATCCCTGGACTAACAACTTATGCCTGAAACAACCTGTGCCAGAAGGCTAGGAAGTGCCCGAAGAATGATGATGCATATCAAAGGACAAGGGAACCAACTCAAAACTAACTTGATCTCAGGGGTCAAGTCAGGAGCAATAGAAATGATGATAGAAATAGATCATAACCCATTGATAAAATAGGAGCATATGAATCAAGGGGTTGGAAAGGAAAGAGCAAAAGGAAAAGAAGGGCGTTATGGGTGACAAATGGGCTGTGGAGAAGAGTAACTTCCTGCCAAAGACACATGACAGATACTACTTTCACCAAGGGATCAAAGTGAACATTACAATTTGATGGGACAAATTGACACCATGGACCACCTGATAGCATGCCGCAAAGAGAACCCAGCATTGACTCTGTGGTATTCTTGCCGAAGAATCAGAACCCAAAGAAGTCACAAGGAAACTGAGGGACCCCATAATCATCAAGGTCATGAAGGTCAAGCAGAGTGAAGAACTCTCCCAGACTGAAGGAGACAAAGACGTGACAACCAAGTGCGGCTCATGATTCTGAACTGGACTTTTTTCCTACAAAGATCTCAAGAAACTTGAATGCAGTTCAAGGATCATATGGTAATGATCTATCAAGGTTAATTTCCCAATTCTAATGGTCATATTGTGATTTTATGGACGAATGACTGTAGGAAATATTACACACACAAGTCAGAATGATAGGACACCAGGTTGGTGAATTACTCTTGAATGGCTGATGAAATGAAAGGTCTTTGTAGGACTTCCAATTTGTTATATGCTTATGATTGCTTCATCTCTGTCAAGCATAAGAACTTATGTATGCATGTATATATGTATATTATATATAGTGAATTCTTGTATAACATTCAAAATATCCATATGCATACAAGATCAAGGATATGTTTGGCCTGTTTATAAAGGAAAGTATTACAATTTATCTAGTTGACAAATTACATATGTACATTTTGTACACGTGCATATATGTTCTACACATGTATGTTACATGCAGAGGTATAATAAATATGTGGATGCATTACATATGCTCATATGTATACATATTGTATAGATATATTAGCTGCTGTCTTAATAAAGTGTAACAATTCCCTTGGTAAACAGACAAAATATATCTATGATCTTGTATACACACAATTATTTTGCAAAATATTATGCCATTATAATCTCAGCATTTTTTATTAATTACTATCTTTAACTAAAGAACCAACTTTTTCCTCCAGACCAAAAAAGCCTGAAAGCAGAAAACTGAAATTATATAGCTGTTTTTCCCATTAAAAGAGGTAACATTATTTATATATAATAATGTTAACATAATAAGATGTAACATAGTAAAAGATAACATTATTTACCTTTTTTACAAAGAAATTACCTTTTTATAATTTAATTAAATACATAATTTATTATTTTATAATCCTAAACAAAGTGATGTTAATTTTTCTAACCAGCTAAACCAATATATAGAATTTAGAAAATTCAAACAAAGTAGACTTTTTGTGAAAGAATATATCCAAGATTGGCATAGAGGGAAGAGATAGTCATTTTTAAACTAATTCATTAATTTAGTCTAATTTTTAGAGTCATATTAATTAAGAATAATAAGAGAACTGTTTCTATATATTTATATTATCATATATTAAAATATTCAACATATGTAAAAGAAAATTTTTGCATTTTGTTTTTTAACTTAGTAACTAAGTCCATTAACAAAACTTACAGTTAAATCTCCTACACCTGCCCCCAAGGAACATGTTAGTAAGACAATTTTCTTGTATGATCAACTGACCTAAGTCATATGGAATTTTTTTTAATATTTTATTTATTTGTTTTAGTTGTACACAATGCCTTTTTATTTTTACATGGTGCTGAGGATCGAACCCAGGCCGCACACGTGCTAGGCAAGCTCTCTACCGCTGAGCCACAATCCCAGCCCATATGGAAGCTTTTATTTCTCCTATTTTGCATTTTCATAAACAGTTGATATTATTTATAAAATCTAACTGGACCATTGTTCCATTAGGCTTTATTATACCTTATAATCTATTGACTCCAGGGGTAGACAAAATATATCTATTTATTTGCTCAAAATATTTTTCACATTTGTAAAAAGAATTTTATCAAGTCTTATGCAAACTAGAGGCACTAACTGTGATAAGAAGAAGATTGTAAGGTAGAAATATAGATACAAGTATTAAGAATATTGATCAATTAAGGCTCTCCTTAATACCTAATATTTGGGGGCTGGGAGTGTAGTTCAGTGGCAGAACGCTTGCCTAACACATGTGAGGCACTGGATTCTATCCTCAGCACACATAAAAATAAATAAATAAAGTATAAAATCCGATGCTTAAAAAAATACCTAATACTTTATGATATATAATCAATCATCACTTTCCCCTTTTAGGAAGGACCAGTGTTATGAATTTATGTGCTGTTGTGATTTCCTTTTAAATTAAAAAAAAGAATTTTAGTTGTAGATGGACATAATACCTTTAATTAATTTATTTATTTATTTATTTATTATGTGGTGCTGAGGATGGAACCCAGGGCCTCACACATGCTAGGCAAGCACTCTACCACTGAGCCACAACCTTAACCCCTCCTTTTAAATTTACCAGAATGGTCTTTTCTCCTTTCATCTAGTGTTCATATTTTGTACAATGAAAATAAGCTCCTTTCTGTAACCTTATAAGTCCAGAAAAGAATAATTTTTGAATTATGTGATTATTTGGAGAAATGAAAGTTGATCATTGAACACAAGAGATTCAGATATTTTCATTTTGGTGCAAGAATTTCAGCTTTACAGATATTGACACTATAGGGTCCAGGATAAATGCACATGAAAAAATGACCAGTTTTCAAAGAAGGAAAAAGGCTCTGATCTATAGAATCAGATGGAAGAACCCAAACGACACAAATAAAAATACATAAGCAGAGAATTCTGCCATTGGTAAGAGAAACACCAAAAAAGGTCTTAACTTTGCATTCTCAAGGGCCAGGAAGGATCAGAATCTTCAGGTGCTTAAGCACTAACAAAAACCATTCATGGGAACCAGGTTCTAGATCTCCGATGAGCTACCACTAGACAGGGATCAGTCAATGGTGTGACCAGAAAATTAAACCCCAGATTCCTCCATTGTTACCACCGGGGTAGATTCAATCAGTCCTGTTCAATCACAGCAAGGAGCAGAAGCAGAAACAGATGTGACCAAGAATCAGATGTGGCCAGAGAGTTCTATTGCCACCTAAGTCTTATTACAGGAGCTAGGAGAAACGGAGCCAAGGACCAGGGACTCCTGGTACAGACAAGATACAGACCAGGTGCACGTTACGTACACATTTCTGCTCTGACCACATCCCAGTGGAACCTCCAAGAGTAACAAAGAAGAACTCAAAATATATACAATAAAATTATTAGCATGCCATTTGTTTATATACAACGGTAAACAATAATAGGTTGATTCCTTTTAACAAAGGCAAAATTTTTTAAATGAACAAACAGGATTGACATGTAAAAATCGACAAGGAGAGGAGACTGAAAACACAAATTCCTCTGGAACACAAGCTTTGATTTTCATTGTTTGGGTAAAGTGCTGATTAGCTGGCAGCCAGCAAAAGGTCTAGTCTGGGGATTCTGCCCTTGGCAGCCAGACGAGTCACCAGATAAAGCAATTTCGGTTGTTTACGTGTTCTCCAGAAGCCTTGGGGGTTAACTCTTGACACATTCAAAACAGTCCGTCTCTGCATTATGTCCCTCGGTGTGTCCTTGTCAACGCTCCCACCTCAGCTTAGATCTGGTCTGCACAATTTGCTTATTTGAATGGTTCATTCATAGTAAAAAACTTAAATTGAGAGAAGTCTGGGCAGTTGGATTTCAAGTGAAAGTGCAAAGGAGCACATTGCCACTGTGGTGGGTCGCAGGAGGTCCTGGCCGGTTCTGCTTTCCCACCTCAGGTCTGCCTTGTACCTGCTGGTTCACCTGGCTCTCCTCTGCCAGTGATCCTGTTTCCCAGTGTCTCTTCTTCACTGGAGGACTGTGCCGGGGACTGCTAGGGACTGCTAAGGCAGCCAGGTCTTGCTGGTTTTCCTTGAGTTTCCAGTGTTAGCTCTGAAAAATCACACTGCTAGGAAATGCCTGGGCCGCAGGCACAGCCGGATGATGGGTCACCCGGGCAGATTTCCCCTTAGGGTTATTACAAGTCCACAATGAGAGGGGATAGGATCTAAGAATGTCCCATTTTGAAGAGGTTTCTGGAAGCATTTTGTATTTTCTACTAAGTTCTTTCAGTAATTTCTTTCTTAAAAATGACTGTGGTAGCTGGGTGCCATGGCACATGCCTGTAATCCCAGTGGCTCTGGAGGCTGAGGCAGAAGGATCACAAGTTCAAAGCCAGCCTCAGCAAAAGCAAGGTGCTAAGCAACTTGGTGAGACCCCGTCTCTAAATAAAATACAAAATAGGGTTGGGGATGTGGCTCAGTGGTTGAGTACCCCTGAGTTCAATCGCCAGTACACCCCGCCAAAAACAAACAAACAAAAAGACTGTGGTAAAGTATACATAACTTGAAATGTACTGTTTTAGCCATCTTACAGTTAAGAACATTCACATTTTTGAGCAACCATCACCACCACCCATCTCCAGAACATTTTCATTTTCCCAAACTGAATCTCTACACCCTTAAATGCCAGTCCCCCCATTCCCTACTCCCAGCCCCCTGGAACCACCACCCTGCTTTCCATCTATGAATCTGACTGCTCTAAGTTGTCATATAAATGGAACCATATGGTATTTGTCCTTTTTTGCTTTCAGCAATTTCTTAA
The DNA here is from genome assembly GCA_025594165.1 of Tamias sibiricus. NCBI lineage: Eukaryota > Metazoa > Chordata > Mammalia > Rodentia > Sciuridae > Tamias > Tamias sibiricus. Next base: position 196,951,721 of record CM046657.1, on the reverse strand, counting down.
ATTTAAAAATTGAATTTGGGTTACAGGCATCATAGTTAAGATAAATTGCTTATTAACTAAGCACCACAAGCAGAATAAAATCAATATCAATATGCAATTTAAATATCAATATTTAAATTGGTACATTATAATTATACACAATACTGGGATTCATTACGCCATATTCGTACATGTCCATGACATCATTTGATCAATCTCATTTCCAGCACCTTCCCTTTCCCTCTCCTCCTCCCTTTCCCCATCTTCTTATTCTACTGATCTTCCCTTCTATTATTGTTGGTTCTTTTAATTAGTGTCATATATATATATGTATATATATGTGTATGTGTGTGTGTGCACGCATATATATAATTAGTGTCATACACACACACACATACATATATACATATATGATTCACTGTGATATATTCACACCCTCCATTTTCCCTTCCCTCTCAATCTCCTTCCTGTACTCTATTGGTCTTCCTTCTAATTTTGTGAAACCCACCCACTTTAAAATATATATATATATATATTTCTTTGTAAGCTGCCTGGTACCGAAAACCGGGAGGAAAACTCTCGGAGGCAGAGTAAAGCTTTTACTACTTTTACTTCTACTTTCTTAGAGCTTAGAGAGGGAAAGAAAGATTTTTAGAGAGAAAGATTTTTAGAGAGAAAGATTAAAGCGAGCTTTTCTTCTTGTCTTCTTAGCTTAGAGTCTTAGAGAGAAAGAAAGATAGAGCTTAGCTTAGAGAAAGATTAGAGCTTCTTTCTTCTCTCTTCTTTCTTCCTTCTTCTTTCTTCTGTCTTCTGTCTTCCTTGGGAGCCTCGGCCTAACTCTGACCAGTCATTACTTCTTTTATCTGGTTTCTCTTCTGTAACCGCTCTGCCTACGTTCTGGCCGCTCTGATTCTTCTGACCGACCGAGTGACTGCCCGACTGACTGAATTCTCAGTTCTCCTAACTCGGACCGCTTTCACCCGGTTATATACCTTCAGCTTTGCGGGTGCCTACAGGTGCATCACATACATATCAGGTGGAATTTATGGCTTCCAGCTAGCTGCAATAGCCCTTCCTAATTAGGGCTCCTTCATTTCTTATGTTCTCCCCACCCCTCCCTAGCTTCCACACATGAGAGAGAACATTCCACCCTTGACTTTCTGGGTCCGGCTTATTTTACTTAGCATGACATTGTAATGCTTTGCTAGCACAGTGGCACATACCTATAATCCTAGCAACAGGGGAGGCTGAGGCAGGAAGATCTCAAGGTTGAGTCCAGTCTGGGTGGCTTAGCAAGATCCTGTCTCAAAATAAAAATTAAAAAGGCTAAAGATGTCACTCAGTGGTAGAGTGTACTTGGGTTCAATCCCAGTACCAAAAAAGAAAAGCAACTTTTTTTTTCTTTCTACCCTCCTTTAAAGATTCATTCAGTAAGGGTACAGTTTTCTGCCCCTGACTCAACACTTGGGCAGGCCCCTGGTCTTTTGGTGGTCATTTTTATGGAATAAGCAGTTGGTCACTTTCAGGACAACAAAAATTTTGATTCTGAAATCAGGGTACAATTGGCGTCTTATTAGAAATCCTGCTATGATGCTCATCTTGGGGGTGTTTTGTGTTCCTAGTTGATGGCTGCAGGGCCTCTAGGGGACAGTGACTCCCCTTGTAGGAGAGCAGGTGTCGGGCCAGCTCACACCATTGGCAACTCTAATCTCAAAAGACATCGAGCAACTGAACAAAAGCATTTGACAGAGGCCAGTGCCCTTCACCTGGGCTCTTCCCTTCCCTTTAACATACTTGGGAACCTATTTTATGAAAGCCAGAATTTCCTTGCAGTAATTATACACTGGAATGTTCCATTAAAAAATTTAATAAGGGGCTGGGATTGTGGCTCAGCAGTAGAGCACTCGCCTAGCACGTGCACGGCCTGGGTTCGATCCTCAGCACCACATAAAAATAAATAAAGGCATTGTGTACAACTTAAATAAATATTTTTTTTTTAAAAAATTGAATACCCAAAAGCCACAGGATCATTGTTAACAAGCAAAGCATTACAGAGATATAAAGAAGTAATAGTTTCCCATAGTTAGTTTCAACCCCAAGTCCCCAAAAGGGGGAAAAATAATATGAAGTCCATCTTTTGCCTCTTTTTTTCCATAAATACACCATTTCATAAAAATCACAGAAACTTTATATCGTAAAAATATTACAAACATGTAGACACGTGTGGATGGATATTTGATTACACTCTTTTGCATTATATTAAATTACATTTTTTTTTAGTTGTTGATAGGCCTTTATTTATTTATACAGGGTGCTGAGAATTGAACCCAGTGCCTCACACATGCCAGGCAAGTGCACTACCACTGAACCAGCACCCCAAGCCCCCACATTATATTATATTTTGTTCTTTTGGGGCCTTGCTCTTTTTTTCTGCAGTAGATCATAGCTTTCCCCCTCTGGGTCCTTGCAATTCCGGAACTTCCATTTGCTTTCCCTGAGAAAGAACAATGGCAGTGGGTACTCAGAGTGTGATTTGGAGGCACAGATATAGAGGGGACATTGTCTGGTTGGCCAAAGGCAGCATTATGTGTCCAGCGGTGAAAGGCTGCTGACTCTCATTCACAAAGTATAGGTGACTGTGATCTTCAATGGGAGAAAGGAGAGCAAGTGAATAAATGCCCCAGAGAGGGAGGGATGAATGGCAGAAGCTAGCAGCCAGTTGGTTGAATTTCAGCCTTGGGGTTTCCCTCGCCCAATGAGCATTGCAGTCATTTCTGCCTCTGGTCAAAAATAATGAGTCACTTGTATTGTGTTGGTGATCATGTATCTGAAATAAATGAAGGGGAAAACAAATAGGAAATTCACCCCTTAGATTATTTTTTCTTTTGGTTTTCATGTGATCTATGTATTTTGCTAAGGTGCCCTTGTTTCTAAATGGTTCTCTGTAGGCATCTGAATTGTGAAGAACTCCAAATGCAGATTCCTAGGCTGTGCTTAGGCCCTGAGGCAAGATATCTGGAAATGGAGTTGTGATTTCCATTTAATTAAGTTATTTATTCATTTGGGTACTGGGGATTGAACCCAGGGGTGCTGAACCACTGAGCCACATCCCCAGGTTCTCACTGAGTTGCTGCTTAGAGCTTTGCTAAGGTGCTGAGGCTGGCTTTGAACTCTCGATCCTCCTGCCTCAGCCTCCAGAGCTGCTGGGATTACAGGCATGCACCACTGCAGCCCTATGTGATTTCCATTTTAAAAACCTTCCCCTGAGGGATTCTATGTGCACTGACCTGTTTTAAAAGCACCCCTAGGCCTCCTGCAGGTGCAGGGCTCCACCATGTTATATTTTCTTTTAAAGACTAATCACCTACTCCAACCTTCACATCCCTAACTTCACTCCCATCTCCTTCCCTTATCCATCCACTACTCCAACCATACTAGGAAAAGAAGTATTTTGTCTACTCTTGGGTGCAACCCAGTGTGACAGCACCTGGATCCCCAAGAGACCTTGCAGAAGGGGCTGCTGATTTGATTGGGCCAAAGAACCGCCCTTGATGCCCTATGTTTAGGCACAGGCAAATGCTAATGCCGTAGCAGGTGCTAGAGATAAGATGCTTGCCATCTCTAACAGAGGGCGGAGCAGCACGGAGACACATTTGTGCACACTAAGAAGAAATGTCATGAAGCACGGGAGAGTGACAGCTTGTCAGAGTGAGCAGCCAACCAGTGTTCTTGAATGAGCCAAAGGTGAACGTGTGAGTGGGCGAATGAATGAACTAACCTAACTCTCCATCCTTAGGTGGCCAACACCCGCAAACAGCCTTCTAATCCCTGAGATGTCTACACATTGCCAAAAGCCATATAGGTGGATTTGTCATAACGTCATCTGGAACCTTTAATAAGTCCACAAAGAAAATTAGTGGAAACAGGTTCGATGGGTTTTAGAATTCCAGAGGTTAGGACATGGAATTCCCCAGAAACATTTTGTCAGGAGATGGCTCTAGGGAACATCTCTGGAGCGGTGTGGGTGTCTGGTTCTCTGTTAAGTTTAACAAGCTTTAAAGAGAAGTGGTAAAACTGAGAAGAGCCACGTTCAGAAAGTTGCCATGAGCAGATGCAGTGCTGCCCTCCAGCTAAGTTCTAATCTCCTTGGCCCAACCTCAAGGAATCTGAGCTCTTCCCAGGCTCCAATTAGACCAAATATTTCCCCCATTAGATTAGTGATAAAAACAGGAACAAAAGGAAATAAATTTTCTGGAAGATCACATTTCATAGGAAAGATGAGGAAATGCACTGAAATACTTACACAAATTTGCCACCAGGACATCAGAGCATCTTCCAAAATGTAATCTCCTGCTGCAAGTATCATAGGTTGAAGGAGCCCCAATTAGGAAGGGCTATTGCAGCTAGCTGGAAGCCATAAGTTCCACCTGATATGTATGTGACGCACCTGTAGGCACCCGCAAAGCTGAAGGTATATAATGGGGTGAAAGCGGTCCGAGTTAGGAGAACGGAGAAATTCATTCAGTCAGTCGTGCAGTCGCTCGGTCGGTCAGAAGAAGAGTTCGGGTCGGAGAAAAGAATCAGAGCGGCCAGAACGTAGGCAGAGCGGTTACAGAAGAGAAACCAGATAGAAGAAGTAATGACTGGTCAGAGTTAGGCCGAGGCTCCCGAGGAAGAAAGAAGAAAGAAGAAAGAAGCTCTAAAAAATAATCTTTCTCTAAGCTAAGCTCTATCTATCTTTCTTTCTCTCTAAGCTAAAGAAGACAAGAAGAAAAGCTCTCTCTACAAGAAGAAAAGCTCTCTCTAATCTTTCTCTCTAAAAATCTTTCTTTCCCTCTCTAAGCTCTAAGAAAGTAGAAGTAAAAGTAGTAATAGCGTTACTCTGCCTCCGAGTTTTCCTCCTGGGTTACGGTACCAGGTAGCTTACGATAGATATTTCTGAAACTCAGGAATATGTGGCATATTTCTTAAAAGAGGACTTTACTGTGCCTCCCTCAACTGGGAACACCATCCTTGTGGCAGGCTGACTCTAAGATAGCTCCAAAAATCTCAGCCTCTGTCATTGATACCCTTGTGCAATCCCCTCCCCTGGGGTGTGCTGACCAACGGAATGCAGCAGAGGTGGCTGGATGTGGTTAGATTATGTCCCCTGTCTTGCTAGCAGATTCTCAACTATTTCCTCGGTTTGCCTACTTGGATGCAGTAAGTGGCTATGTTGGAAAGACCCACGTGGCAGAGAACTGAAGGTGACTTCCAGCCAGCAGCCAGAGAGGATCTGAGACCCTCCATCAGACAATTCTCCAGGAACTGAATTCTGCCCACAACCTGAAGGGATTCAGAATCACATCCTTCCACAGTTAACTCTCAGATGAGCAACTTGACTGCAGACTCACAAAGACCTCTGAAACCAAGGACTCGGCTAACTGTGCCCAGACTCTTGACCCTCTGTGAGCTGACTTGTGCTGTCTTAAGCCACTAAGTTAGTGGTGACTTAAGCAGCAATTGATATCTACTACCATCCTGATACACGATGAGCTATGCAGGAGGGAATGTTCAGTTTTCAAAGTTCTGACCAATCGTTCCTGCCACCCTTGTCCTTGGAGTCTCTGAAACAAGACACACTCATCCAAGATGACTATATCCAGCAGGTCTCTGACAACCTGGACACAGGGGGGCTCTGAGAAGTATCCAAGGGAGAAGCCCTCCTTTCGCCCATGGAAAAGATACTCACTACTTTGTAAAAATAGCACAGAGATCTTGGCTTGTGTTCTGAAGAGTCCTTTAAACCTCAGAGAAGAGGATGACAAATGGAGTACCATGTCCTCATTTTCAATCAAAGCCTTCAATTTTAAATAATTCCACATGCTGCAACCATCAGTGGTATGCAAAGAGGCTGTCATAGGAAATTTGCCTGAAGCCAGGGTTCATTTTTTTTGGAGGATGAGATACATGTGCACATACACACACACACACACACACACACCACACACACACCAGCCTGTCTTCGTGGGAGATGGATTCATCACACTCTCCAACTCACTTTTCAATTGTGTCAGCTTTCTTTTTCACGCAGTGATGAATGGATTCCATGAGATGGAAACCATATTTGTGTCTGACCTATCACAAATGTTATTTCTTCCCTCAGGTCTCATAACGTGCAATGACAGAAGGCTCTGCCTTTCTCTGGGTGTCTGCAGGTGACACCCTGAAGCAGCGCTCTAGTCAGAAGACTTCAGATGATCCTCAATGTGACATTGGTGTAAAGGAGAAGAGAAATTCCCTGAGACACTTGCCAAAGGACAACAGGATTTCTTTTAGTCTCTTTTTCCCCTCCTTGGGCCTCCCAAGATTCAGCTGACCAATGGTGAAGGGCAAAAATCACACCGGAGACAACCGTGCAGCCAAGAGATTTATTCACCAGCCTTTATGGCTGGTTGGAGGTAGAAGAAGTATGGGGAGAGAGAGGAGTCAGAAAGAGGGAAGTGTGCAAGCTCTGGACCAACGGTCGGTGCCTGGTCATGCAAGCTGTGGTCTCTGGAGCTATCAGCTGGGGCAACTGCCATCGGGCTGAAGGCTGGAGCTGTCGACTGGAGCAGGTGCCATTGGGCTGGAGATGGTGAGTCTGGAGTTGTTGCAGTGGCTGCTTCTTCTCTGCAGGGATGAGCTGTTGTGTCTGAGCTCTGGGCAGGCAGGGACTTAAGTAGGGATTTCTGGTGGGGGATGTGCCTGAGCGACCTTTAATGCTATTGGCTCTTTTCCCAGTAAACTGGGCGAATTTTAAGCTGATTGGCTCCTGCCTGGGGAACAGAGCAACCTTTAAGCTGATTGGCTCCTGCCTGGGGAACATAGCGACCTTTAAGCTGATTGGCTCCTGCCTGGGAAAAATGAAACCAGGTTGCTCCTAATGGAAATTTCCATGGGGGAGGTGGCCTGTCAGCCCAAGCCTATCTATCAAATGGAACATGAGAACTGGGTCACCCAGGTCTTCTTTTGGTTGAGTTTATACACCCCCATTACAGAGCGGGGGTCCCCAAGACCACCCTTACCTATGACACCTACTTCAAGTTCAGGAGTCCACAAGACCCCCACAGGTTTGATAATTCACTACAAGGACTTATCAAACCCACTGAAATCCCTCATTGTTTATTACAGCAAAAGACAGATGAAAAGCAGCCAGGGAAGAGGTGCACAGGGCCAGGCCCAGGAGAGTTCCAAGCAGGCAGCTGCAGGTGTCCCCACCCGGTGAGGTCATTAGGCAGTGCTTACTTCCCTTAGTCACAGTGGCAGCAACCCACACAGAATGGCGCCAGCCAGGCAGTCCCATCTGAGTCTTGGTGCCCAAAACCTCATACTGAGGCTCAGTCACACAGACAAGGCTGACTGTCCACTTGACTGACCGTGGTCTCCAGCCTTTCCAAAGTTTGGGCTGGTAGCCCCCCCCCCCACCATAAATCACACGCATAGCACACACTACCTAGTGTGGCCCAAAGCCCCCAGGTAACAGCCAGGTAGGATGTGCCAAGGTCTAAAAGGTTACCTCCCACCCAAGAGCCAGGCAAAGGCCAGACCTCCTTTGAGACAAGGTAAATCCTCTCTTGCATACCACACCATATCATCGCCCACCCAGACTCCCTGTTCCACCGGGCAGAACTTTCTGTAACCCCCTCATCTTAGATCTCCCCTGTGCTCCGTTGTCCCCAAGAAGGAGCACCATCGCACACCTGGGTAAGCAAGCCACTGCCAACCTTGTCCAAGCCACCATGGACTCTCACCTGCATCACTTCAGCCTAACACTTTGTTCCACTCACGTCACCTTGTAGGCCCGTCTCGACACAGCACAGAACTCAAATCATTCTTCCTCTCCCTAAGCCCAGCCTTCCCAGCCCATCAAGACATACTTTGGAGAAAAATCAAAATTCATTTTTATTGGCTTATAGAGCCCTAAATGACCACTGACCTCAGTTCAGCTCATATTGCCCTCCCTGTGCCCACTTTGCTATAGCCACTCTGACCTTCCTTTTCTTCCTTTAACACTCCAAGTTCATCCTACCCTAGGGCCTTGGCCCCATCTGTTTTCTCTGCACTGAACCCTTGACCTTGACCTTTCCAGAGCTGCTCCTTCTTGATATTCCAGTTTCAAAGCAATTTAACACACCTATTGTCTTCCATAGTTATCTGTGTGTATGTGTGTATTCAAACATATAAGCTGTACTCTTCTAGCAAGTTCTCAGTGTACAGTTTGACATTATTAACTGCAGTCCACATGCTACAGACTCCACCTCTAGCTCACCACACCCTACATACCTGCAAGTGTGGAAGTTTCTAACTGCATTTCCCCATTTCCTCACCCCTCCTGTCTCTGGAAACCACTCTTCTCCCCTCTGTTCCTGTGTATTCAAATATTTTTAAGAATCCACATATAAATGAGATTGTGCAGTTTTTCTTCTTTCTGTGCCTGGCTTATTTCACTTAACATAATGTCCTCTTGGTTTATCCATGTCTTTACAAACCACTAGATTTCCTTCTTGCTAAGGCTGAATAATATTGTTATATATGTGAATGGGAATATTTTATACTCTTCATATATGCATATATACATGTCTATATGTGTGTATAATTATGATAATTCAAGTGAGAGAACATGAGCTGGGGTAAACTCTCTAATCCTATTACATCCTGTAAGTATTTAGGGATAATAAAGAAAGCCATGGGGCATAGACTCCAAGCTAGCCTTTGAATCCCTCAGCCCCAAACTACACAGGATGATTCTCAGCTAAGTACATAAGCCAACCGGGAGTCTAAGTCTGCGGGAAGCCACTGAACATTTTTCAGCAGGAATACTGCATCAGTTCCATTCAATAAATAGTTATGGAGTGTCAGGCATAGTGGTGGACACAGAAGCTACCGGTAAGCAGAAGAGTCACAGTTCTGGCCCTAAATGCTGAATTTTGAAAACAGGCATTATTTGGTTAAGTGCCACACCATTTGATCACAGTGTAAAGTTGCAAACTGAAAGAGAACTCAGCAGACTGTGGAGGGAGAGGGTGAAGCAGCCCCAATCAGGGAGATGGCTATTGCGGTTAGCTGGAAGCCATAAGTTCCACCTGATAATAATCATATGCACATGACACACCTGTAATTGCACGTGACGCACCCACAAAGCTAAAGGTATATATAACCGGGTGAAAGCGGTCAGAAGCGGCATTCATTCAGTCAGTCGTTTAGTCGCTCAGTCGGTCGGAAGAGTTCGGGTTGGAGAAGAAGAAAAGAGTCAGAGTGGCCAGAACGTAGTCAGAAGAAGAAATAAGAGTCAGAGTATAAGGAAAAGAGTTTAACTACAGAGACTAAGAAATAAATGAGACTAAGAAAGAAATGAGAGCTACAGAGACTAAGAAGAAATGAGAAAGAAATGAGACAGAGACTAAAGGAAAAGAGTTTAGCTAAGAAGAGGAGATAAAGAGAAAGAAAGAGACTAAGAATAATAGATTCCTGCCACCGAATCTCCTCCCGCGGTATTGTGGCTGTACATCAGGCAGCTACAAAAAGAGGGGACAGTTTGCTTCAAAGAAATATCGCCGAGAATCTCAGGGTGGTAGGGGAAGAGTCTGTCCCAAGGTGAATTTAAACCTCATGTTAAGCCATGTGCCATTTTGAAATGCAGGCCAGCTTTGGGGATGTTAGAATCAGAGCAACATATCTCTCCTAACTCAGTGACTCTGCATTACGGGTCACTCGCAAGTTTTCTTCATTTTCAGCAGCCACAATGGACAGACAGTGGCCAATTGGGACCAGGCTACAAATACAGAGACTCATTCAGGATCACTCCAGTCTGTGAGGACTGTTAGGACTAAAGCTAACCAGAAGAACAAAACCCTTGCTCCAGTGGAAACTAGTCCTGGGACCCTTCCCAACATGACAAAGAACAACAACAAACTTTCAAAGACCTAATGCCTCACCAAGACATTTTGACTTTGTCTTTGGTTTATTCTGCTGACCCCAAGTCAGAGTTCAAGGTTGTCAGCTTATGTAACCTGGAAGAATCTAACAAAACTCCTTAGACTGTCTTGAGGGTGAGCTGGCTAGGGAAGCTCTTGACCTTGCATCACCTGTCCCAAGGGAAGGGTTCATTTGTCTGACCTGGAAGCAGGGAGACTGGCGGAGGTGGCAGTGAACTCGAAGATGTAGCCATGTTCTGAGATTTTTTTTCATCTCCTCCCAGAAAGTAAAGTGAACACACAACTTTGTCCCATCCACTCCTCTTCCTCATGAGCAGGAATGTGAGCATTGAGGTTAGGGGGTGGTAGGCATTAGCAAGAGACAGGTGAACTCACCCCGTGGGAGCCCTGTCCTGATGAATGCAAGGGTCTGCTCTTACCTTCCCAAGATTCAGTGCTCTCAGAACAAAGGGGCAGAGAGTGGCTTGTCCTCAAGGGGAAGCAGTTCCATGCAGCCAGAACCTGGGTTAGGTGGGGGTGCGCAGGAAGTCAGAGAGGATACCAAAAAAAGACAAAGGGAGGGAAACTTGGAAAGGGCTCTCTGAGCTCCATCTTCAAACACAAATATGTCACATTTAATGTAAGGGACACAGGGTTAGGATTGTTAGTCTATCCAAGAGACATATGACAAGGTATGTACATATATTGTACCTTTTGTTAACCCTCCAGGATGATGATAATTGGTTCTGGGTGAAACATGGGCCTCCCTGGCACAGGGGAAATCTTGCATGCTCTGCAGAGCACTGTGACCATCTTATAAATTTCATAATATAGAAAGTTTCCAGCCTCTGTGTTTTATATAGGCTGCTCCTCTTCCCCCAAGTCTCCTCCTCTGTGTTGACAGCCAACCTCAAGACTCGATTTGCACGTCACCGCCTACTGAAGCTGTCCCTGACATCTACAGACAGTTAGGCTTCCCTGACACACTTCCCAGACACCCTGACATGCTGCGCAGGACAGCTGCATTGTCTCCTCCAACTCACTGTGAGCTGTTCAAGGGCAGACAGGATCTTATTAATTTTGTATCCATACTAGCTCAGTCGCCAGCCCAGCGCTCCACACCTTATAAGTGTTTAATGAATAAAAGAGGAACGAAGGGCCAACTTCTCTGAAGCAAATCTGGACACATGTGTTGGGTGCCTGGGGTGCAGGGAGCCCTAAAAGTCACACATTCCACAGTGGGCTGAACCCAAGAAGACCACTGGTCAGTGTTCTTCTTCAGGAAGCCCCAAGGGAGGAAGATCACTTGGGATGTCCCTGAAAAAATGGGAATGCTATTAAAGGAATTTCACAAACTGTCCCAGAAACCTTATCATCCAGTCACAACATGGTATTAAAGATGCTTGTGCTCTTTTTTTGTTTTGTTTTGTTTTTAGGTGGTGCTGGGAATTGAACCCAGGGCCTTATGCATGTGAGGCAAGCACTCTACCAACTGAGCTATATCCCTAGCCCATGCGTGCTCTTTCCTACTGATCAATTTTTTACCTGTCAACTCACAAAAAGTCAACAAAGAGTGGAGACCATCCTTCCTGGTCTGACTAGAATTCCTGTAAGTGTCTAAAGACAAATGAGCAGTAAGTCCAGGCCCCGTGAACGTGATGGTTTGAAAGTTGTGCCAGGTGCTACATGGGTCACAGCCCTTTCCTCCAGGACATTGTGCATTCATTTTGAACGTAATCCTTTGCAGAGAAAGATGCGTGTCTTCAAATGGGTATATTTCATCTTCGATCTAATGTAGGGTTAGAATGATTATTCTATCCAAAAGAGACAAATGGCAATATGACAAATCTTTATTTATATAGCCTTTCTTACTTTTCAAAATATTTTCATATATAATATCTCATCGATACTCACCAATACGGTAGGCAGACCAAGAGGCTACTATGGAAACACTGAGAAAAGAAATGAGACTAAGAGAGGTTAAGTGACTTACCCAAAGGTACAGGACAGTAAATGGAAGACTTAGTCTCCAAATTCCAAAGTCCTGGTAGCATTTTACATAGTTTTAACCAAAAATACAAATGGTAACATTTCCAAATATGATTTAAGGGTAGCACAGGGCCTAAGTCACTGCACGAAATTTTTCTGAGTTACCCGTGTGGGCATACAGTATACACCTCCCTGCCTCTTGAAGTTAGGTGTGGCCATGGAAATTGCTTTGGTGGAATGAAGTTTTAAGGGCTGGTGTTTAAATTGTGACACTCTTTTTCCCTCTGCCACACCAACCGGCACCTCTAAGGTGGTGGCTCTTCCATCAGCCTGGGTCCCAGAGTAAAGGTAATGAGGACCACGTCCCCCCACCATGGACACAGGCAAAAATTCAACCTTTCTTGAGGTGGACTGTTGCCACAACACAACTCTGGCTAACCATGAGGGACACACGGAGTTCAAGGGCTTACACTCAAAGATCCCACTGAAATGACCAAAGGACCACTGAAACAGGGGGAAATCTCATCTTTCTGGGTGCTAGGGAACCATGCCATCCGTAAGCCCTAGTTTGAGAAATTTGAGCAAGATGACATGAGATCGAGAAAAAGGTGGTTACTCAATATACCTTCAACTGCATTAATTGCCTAGAAATGTTTATTTCTCCATGCTAAATAAGGACATGGTAAAGAAGTTCGTGGACTACGCAAACATCAAATGATAATAATAATAATGCTTTCCAAGTTTACTGGTTTTGGATGAAGACGCACCTCAGTACCCTGCTGCTGGGGCATGCTGTAACAAACACAAGCTCTGTTCCAGAACATGCGGTGTGCCCTTCCTAAGTTAGCACACAACACGCACCCACATGAAGAGAACTGAGAGGTCACTTCCCAGGAGAAGCGGGTGGTGTGTGATGACTCCAAAACGCTGTGCTGCATCTGATGGGGTGTTGGGTGACTGGCGTGCTGAACCGCCTGCTTCCCAGCCAGCATTCACGGGGTCCCTGTAAGAAAGACTCTCTATCTCCTAGAACAAAACGTTGAGGCACGAAAGCAGAAACATATTTGGCATATGGCTGTTGTCTTTTAAATCACAGACACTAAAAACAGAAATGATACTATGTGAAATGTTATTTACATTCTGGGTAAAAAGGTTGCCAGAGCAAAGAGGAATGCACTCGGGTGGATAGGGCTCGCGCACTGCGTGGGGAGCGGAGGAGGGGCAGGCAGTGGAGAACGTCAGGTCATGGAAGTGACATCCAGGTTGGAAACCAGGCAAACAGGAGGAATCACCTACCTCCCCACTTAGCAGCTGAGTTACCTTGGCCAGGATTCTCTCTAGAGCTCAGCTTCTTGATCAATGAAAAACTTAATAAAACCTTCCACTGAATGTTGCTGTCAAGGCAAAACAAGGTCTGTCGGTGGGGAGCTACAGAGGTTTACAGGGGAGCTCTCCAGAGAACGGGCAACATTCACCTCTCCAAGAAAACCGGACATAGATGATAGAGTGTGCATTCTCAATGGGGATGAGATTGCCCCCTACCTGGGGCCAAAAATTCATCTTTAGTATCTGTAGTGGGTTAGAGCATGTCCCAAAAAAATTCACATCCATCTGGAACCTCAGAAAGTGGCCTTTATTTGGAAATAGGGTCTTTGCAGATACAATGAAAGTAAGAATCAAGGTGAGCCTATAATCCCAGCACTTGGGAGGCTGAGGCAGGAGGATCACGAGTTAAAAGCCAGCCTGAGCAATGGCGAGGCACTTAGCAACTCAGTGAGACCCTGTCTCTAAATAAAATACAAAAAAGGGCTGGGGATATGGCCCAGTGGTCAAATGCCCCTGAGTTCAATCCCTGGTACCAAAAAAAAAAAAAAAAAATCAAGATGAGGTCATACTGATTAATCAATCCAACAAGAGTGTCCTTGTAATAGATAGAAAAGGGCACGCAGATGAAGAGCCAGGTGAAGATGGAGGCAGAGACTGAAGTGATAGTGTCACAAGCCAAGCAATACCTGGAACCACCAGACCTGGAAGAGGCAAGGATTCTCCTTTAGAGTCCTGGGAGGCAGCATGACACTGTGACGCCTTGATCACACACTTCCAGCATCCAGATCCGTAAGAGAATAAATGTGTGTTGTTTTAAGCCACTTAGTCCACTTAATGAAATACCGGAATCTAGTAATTGACAAAGAACAATGATTTATTTCTTACAGTTCTGGAGGCTGGGAAGTCCAAGGCAAAGAGGCTGCACCTGGTGAGGGCCTTCTTGCTGTATCATAGCATGGCACGCGGCATCACGTGGCAAGGCAGAGCAACAGTGCCAGCTCGGGTCTCTCTTCCTTCTCTTGTGAAGCCACTAATCCCAGTGTGGGGATGCCAACTTCATAACCTCATCTCACCTTAACTACCTCCCAAAGGCCCCTCCCCCAAACACTATCACGATGTGAGTTTGGGGGTTACATTTCCAACGCATGAAGTTTGGGGCGCACATTCAAAACACAGCAGCCACCCAACTTACCATACTGTTTTGGCAGCCCTAGGAATTAACTAGGACGTCTCACTAGGGGGTGAAAAAGTCTTCCCCTTTTAAACACAGAAATACATATAGGACATAAACCGACATTTATACATACAGAAATATGTAGATATAGATACATAAATATATATAGTATTAAAATTTCATGGGGGGAGATGAAGAGAAGGTCTCAATAAGCTCTTTATTGAACTGTAATAAATAATAAGTTAAGAAACAGTATTCTTGGCTGTGAAGATGTTAGGGAGGCTAGAGGGCAGGGAGGATGTTTTAGTCAAAGGCTTCTTTTCTACTGCTATTAAAACTGTTTTCACTTTCCTTCTTTTTTTTTTTTTTGCGGGGGGGCGGGGTAGTGGTGCTGAGGATTGAGCCCAGGGCCTTCTTGTGCATGCTAGGCAAGCACTCTACCAACTGGCTATATCCCCAGTCCCAAAACTGCTTATTCTTGTCCTTGGTATTTAAAATAAATATTCCTAATTGTTTCTTCTTCCATTGCGACCCAGACACTTACCCCAAGTTCCAGAAAAATTGCTTTGCTGTCTACTTGCAATTGAACTTGGCCGCAGACGAGGCAGAACAATCACCTGCAATGTGCCAATTTTCAGTCTTGTGTCCCATTACAATGGGTTTTTCTTGTTTCGTGAGAGTTGTGAGGCAACATTGGTGTTTCTGAATTCTGCACTTGGTCTCTGGAAATGCCAGCTTTATCTCACAACTTTGATAGCCATAGGAAGATTAAAGGTAATTGGTTGGACTGGGGTTGTGGCTCAGCAGTAGAGCGCTCACCTAGCACATGTGCAACCGGGGTTCGATCCTCAGCACCACGTAAAAATAAAGGCATTGTGTACAACTAAAGCAAATAAATAAATATTTTTTAAAAAGGTAATTGGCTATTTTTTTCCATTAGATTTGCTTTTTTTTTTCTGACATTTCAAATAAAGCTAAAAGGAAATTGTATATGGTTGCTCATTATACTGACCCTCCATGAAAGCACTGGAGCTGGATCACAGTCCTACAAAGACCTTTCAGTGAATGGTCTCAGAGAGATGGTTGCTATAACTCTATTTTGTTCAGGATATCAACAAACTATCTGGCAATCAATGCAAAAGGGAGGTCTTTAGGGCGTTCCCAAAGCTCAGTAACCCTGAGTATTTAATGTGTTTGACTTAAGTTTCCAGATTCTTCCCAGAGAATCGCAGTGAATGTGATGATGTTGGCCTGGTAGATTTTGACAGGCATTCCCACCCACTTCCTTTGTAGTAGAATCTTAATCATCCTGACTCCTCTGGAACGTTTCATTCAGAACAGAACTGTTTCCAAACGAGTGTGTGTGGTTAGGGTTACAGGATGTTAAATATGCCGTTCCTTTTCATCAGAGTTTCATCTGAGTAAACAGCAGGGTGAGACCACCTATGGAGAGTGTGCACAAAATGGAAAGCAACTCCGCAGCCCAGGCCGGCATGAGGATTTGTCCCAGAGATTGGGAGGTGGGGGTGCTTTAGATAACTCTTGATGTGCTGTGGCATTTGTCCTTCCCTTGCCTTGGGGAATGGGAAAGAAGTAGGAAGTAGCTCTCATTTTAAACCACCCGAGGCTGGGTTTCAGGTCTCAGAGGACTTGATAGGTATCGAACTCTGGAGACGGAAAGGCTGGATCTAGAGCTGCCCCATCCCTGAAGTTGTCCGAATGTGAGATGACGGTGGGCGGCCACAGGGGTCCTGGAGCCGAGGGAAGGGATCCGCCTTAAGAATGACCTGGACTTGGAGAGCGTGGGAGGGAAAGGGCACGTGTGCTTCCTTGGTTAGATCCGCATCCCTCCGAAGGGAGGACTCGGGTCACCCAGAGGGACAAAGTGATCCCACCAGAGGGGACACATAGGAGTTACGAAAGCCAGAGACTGGCTAGGGTCATGCTGCATCAGGGAACTGCAGTAGGAGGACCCAGCAAAGAGAGAGATCCCTGAGGAACCCAAGAGCAAGTCCCTAAGAGCTGGCTTTAGCATGTGTGTGTACTAGCGCCACCCAGAGGTCACCAGTGCAATTACAGCCATAGCACCAGGGCAGCATTTTCTAGCCTAACCCTGGAGAAGCCAGAGCAACAGAGAGGAGGACAGAGAGTCCAAGAGCAGGAAAATACTGAAGAATTCAATCCCACCTCCTTTCCCATGCTGCTCTCCGGCCTGGCACAGGTCCACATTGTGGGAGCTGAGAGGCTTTAAGTGGGATGAAAGACTGGGGTTTGCTACTCAACCAGACTGGACTTCATGCCTGGAAAACTAAAGCGTGTGTTAATGATGGAAAAGCTGTGGGAGCTGCCCAGAGTTCCATCCGGAGGCAGGAAAGTACCAGTCAACAGAGAAGTTTAAAGGGGCAATGGTGAGAAAAAGTAAAGTCAATTGTTTAATAAGCTGATCATCTAAAAGATTTGCCAGGAAGAGCTGGCCCACAAAATGTACCATCAAATATAGTCCATAGTATTCAGTGGCCTCGATAGTTTTAGAATAAAAGCAGAATCTGAGTAAATAAAAGTGTTAGTTACATATGACTTCAGATTCCATGCTTATTAGAAGGACTGAGAGATTGTAGACCACAGTCAGAAAACCAAAGCAAGATCGGTCTGTAAATGTATTCAACATGGCCACCAATGCCCATGCTTTATTCTTTAATCTCAGCAGGCTTTGAGGCCTTGGAGAACTTATTTCTTTCCTTTTTTTGAATTTAATTAAATTTATTTTTTTACATAAATAGAGCACAACTTTTCATTTCTCTGGTTGTACCTGATACAGAGTCACACCATTCGTGCTATCATACCCGTACATAGGGTGAAAATGTCCTGGAGAACTTATTTCTATGTGCTGTCTCCTGGAACTACTCAAGCATCCTTCAAAGGAGAATCCTCCACTTTTTCCCCCTGGGCCCTGACATTATTTTCTTTTTTTTTATTTTGGTGGTGCTGGGGATTGAACCCAGGACCTTGTGCATGCAAGGCAAGCACTCTACCAACTGAGTTATATCCCCAGCCCCTGAAATTATTTTCATAAGCACTCTCCTCCTCTGACCCAGATTGTTCTGCCATCCTTGTCCTCATGCTACCTTCTGGGAAGCCGCTGCCCAGCTTATACCTCTGACCTGCGTGTTCTCCACCTGCAACATGCAGGACTCAGGAGCAGCTGAGTGTCAGGAACTCAACAAAGTCACAGGAACAGTGAACAACAACGGGTTAGCTCTTTGACTTTTTTGAAGTTCTCGCTTCTGCTGCATACCCTTTAGCTATTTGGGTTTTAACTGGCTAAAAGGTGCTTCCCATCTGATTTGATCCTCAGTTAGCTCCTTTGCCATTCAGTCTTCCCACACCTGGCTAGAAAATATGTGCCAACTACTCTGCATTACAGATAAACTATTTTGATCATCTAGGACTCCCAGGTCCATTGCCTTGGCCAAACCAAAAAGTTTGGGGGATGGCAGTGAGCTCTTTCCCCAAAACCTTGCTATCAGGTTTTTGTGATAGCAAGTCTCATACCAAATTCTGCCACAAAGAGATATCAATTAAACTTTTATTAGCAAGTGGACACAAAACACATCACAATCTCTTTATATGTTTGTTTTTTAGGTGCTGAACCTGTAGCTGTCTGCTGCTGCCGCTTGCAGCTACGACGCCGCGGGAGAAAATTCAGAGGCAGGATGGAAATGAAAAAGTTCTTTTATTATTCTCTCTTCTAACTTCTCTCTCCGGCTCCAACAACCTCTCGAACTCCAACCGCAACTCCAACTCTCCTCTAACTCCAACCACTCTAACCACTAACCCTCACCCGGTTAAATACATTTTGCTTTAACAAGGACAAGTGCTTACAGCTCGAGCTTACAGTTGCGTCACACAGTGTTCACGGGCATAAAAAGATTCTTAGATAAATGTATGAATATCAGGTGAAACTTGAACATCTTTTATGGCTCTCAGCTAACTGCAATCTTAGCTATCTCCTTAATTAGGGCCCCTACATGAACCCACATCGCACAGGAGATGAGGCAGAAGTAGATACCACAGACTTACAGAGGGAGGAGTCTCTCACCCTTAACTGTCCATAGAAAACAACCAGAATTGTCCCCCCTGTGGCTCAATTCAGAGCCACTCAAGGACCAAGTTTCAACTACAGGACTTGCTGGGATGTTGACCTTCCTTAAAATATTAAAATATTACAGACAGTCCACACATCTGGAAAACCTTCCATTTCAATCTGATGGACCTAGTCCTCACTCTGTCGCACAGATGAATAAGACATAAATTTTATCCATGAAAAACCCATTTCTGACAGTGGTTATGTTAATAAAGTTTCTGATGATGACTGAGATATAGGCAACTTGAAGGCTGCAATTGCCTTTGGAGGATGGCCTTTCTGATTGAATGCTAGCTGATGGCCCCTGGAGTGTAAATTGTTGATTAGGGCAACTGGCAGCTTCTACAAAATAGCTCAGACTAACACACACACACACACACACACACACACACACACACACGCAAGCACACACTCTCTTATGCTCAAGAATTTAGAGTAAATTACAGACATCATAACAATATGCAAACAACAGTATACAAATAGAAAAGAACATCTGCCTAAAGTAACTATTTTGGTCTTGCTATAGTTGACATTCATTGGCATTAAGTAGAAAACTGACTCAAATAATGTAAAAACAATGAAATGTAATGACTTCATTTTTATGAAACTCAGCCTTTTTTGTTTTCAATTTGGGAAATGTAAAACATGAATTAAGTTAAACGTGGCTACAATTCTATAGAGAAGTAACCTCAACTTCTAGCATGTCTCTGTGTGTTCACATCTATGGACAAGCACTTTATTTTACAAATTTGAATAATCCTAATATAATTAGCAAGTCCTCATGGTATTACACTATGAACATTTGTCTTAAACATTTGTCATTAAATATTTTTTTCAAAATATTGAATTCAGATAGTTAGGTATTATTGTACCTTCTAGCTTCTCTGTGATTTGGCAAACTCATCCCTCATAATATACGATCCTTTTAGTTTGCTTCTGATGTTTTGCTAACATAAACAACTCTGTAGGCAACACTCAGGAACCTGCAGATGACATGTTTACAGTGTGAATTTTAAGCAGAATTTAATCCAAGCACTATTTACAAAGTCAAGGGCGGGGGGGGCGGAGATAGTATGCCCTCCTGTGGCTTGAAATGCGGGGGAGCTATTGCTTCCCCCAAACTTGAGTGTCTGGGCCTAGAGTCCAGGAAGAGGGCTGCCAGACAGGAGCTCAGTTTCACTGGGGTGTGCACCCAACCCACAGTGGCCTGGCAGGGGCGGAGCTGCAGGAATAAAAGCATCACCCAACTCCCGGTCCCCTGCCTGTGCCTCCCATTGGCCAAAACCAGCCCAAAGCCCCAGGGTGAGGAGGTCCATTGATGTGGTCTTGATGGCCAGCCTTCTGGATGGAATAGAGCAAGGGATAGAGAATATATTGGTCAGGAGGTGCAAGTGCACCACAACCCTCTGTAGTAGTCATCTCCATGCACAAAATCCATCCAAACTTCCATGTTTAGAGAAAGGCAAGAATATCATAAATAACTTCAAAGCATTAGGAAATACTCTCAGTGAGCACAGTAAAGGGTAAAAGTGAGCTCTCTCAGGCAGGTTTAGAGAACGCAGCTGCCTGATCTTCTGATGAATGATGTGACAGCTGAATTCTGATCCAGGACTGAGCAAGCCAAGTCCCTGTGTGACTGGCCAGGAGGAAGTATTGACATTTGGCAGGGATTCTTATGTGTCTGGATGAATCAATGGGGTGAAAGTCTGTTTCAAGAGAGTTTTCATAATCACAGTTCTCTTTTTTTTTTTAACCCTTCCTACCTGCAGGGCTCTGTGTTAAGCACCTTAACACACATTATTTCATTTTATAATAAAAGTAAATATGATTATCTTATTTTTTTTTTAACAGGGGAGAAAATGAAGTTCAAACTAGTCTGACGATGTGGTCAAAGTCACCCATCTGCTAAGTGGTAGAGCCAGGATTGGGGCATAAATATACCAGAACACAAGGCCAGGCCACCTGCAATAGAGTGCTTCCACCATCTACTGTCTTGCTCAGAATTGCTTTATGAAGGAATAAATAGCAGAGAAATAGAGAATAACAATTAAACCACCAAAGGGAATGTCTTCAAGAACTAGAGAAATAACATAACCATCAGAGAGTGCTACTCAAGTTATGCTATGTTTTTTTTTAAATCAATAATGATAATATGCACAGATCATTTCCTGGCCCTTTCTATTCTGAAAATTGTTAACAGGCAAGAATCAAGCATCTAACCTGCTTTTCCTTTGTGGACTGTGTACTTCATGATAACCAAACAGTTGATGAATAAGTGCTTCTTACAGAAAAATTCCAGATAACGTATGCATGCAGAAGCCATGATAGAAATACAACGTTGCAATCTCTAATGAAGTATGAATCCAGGTGATCATTGTGTGTGTTAAAAATCATTGAATTAGGGCTGGGGTTGTGGCTCAGCGGTAGAGCGCTTGCCTAGCGCGTGCGCGGCCCGGGTTCGATCCTCAGCACCACGTAAACATAAATGCGTTGTATTGTGTACAACTAAAGCAAATAAATAAATATTTTTTAAAAATTTTAAAAAATTAAAAAAAATAATTGAATTAAAGGTTGGTGGGAAAACCTACAATGAATGAATGAAGCTGCCAGCCCATGAGCCCATTGCTCATCTCAGCACCACACAAAAATTGGGAAAACAGGACACTGTGCATCCACATGACACAGAGGAGCCAAAAAGCAAAGATCTATGAATTATTCTCACCAAAGTAACTGAGCGTGAACCTAATCAAGTCTCCAGACACAACCACCAGTCACAGAAAACAAGAAGATAAAGAAACAAGAAAAATAAGAAAACATCAACAAAAGCAACTGGCCCAATCCAGAATGCAAGAAGTTCTGCAGGAGCAAAGACTATGTTTATTTCACAACTGAATGGCACAATGAAGGAGGTCAAGGAGAAACTGTTACAGACGTAGAGACTTAACAGAGCAACTCTTAATGAAGGTGGGGTTTCATTTTGGGGTGGTGAGAATGTTCTGAAACTAGGTAAAGCGGAGGTTGCACAACATCCTCAAGGTACTAAATGCCACTGAATTGTTCACATTAAAATTATTGACTTTATGTTAGTGACTTTCACTTCAATAAAAACAAGAGACTTAAGAAATACAGCCATCAAACCAGGCATGATGGGGCACACCTGTAATCCCAGCAGCTCGGGAGGTTGAGGCAGAAGGATGACAAGTTCAAAGCCAGCCTTAGCAACTTAGTGAGATCCTGCACAACTTAGCAAGATCCTGCCTCTAAATAAATTATAAAAAAGGACTGGGAATGTGGCTCGGTGGTTAAGTAAGTATCTCTGGGTTCAATCCCTGGTACAAAAAAAAAAAAAAAGAAAGAAAGAAAGAAAGAAAGAAGAATATATATATATATTCTTCTATTATATATATATATATATGTGTATATATATATATATAAAATCTCCATCAAATGCAATGTTTACAGCTTGCTCAGCATGCCTAGGAAGAAGGTAAACAAGAAAGGCTAGGAGGTCTACCAGATTAGAACCTCACTTTACATTGGCCATTAATTAAAACCACTGACTCCAATGTTTTACGTTGGGAAGAAAATTAAGAGGGTTTGAATTAGAATCTATTCCCTCATGAAGCTTCATGCTTCTCTTTGTCCTAAAAAATTCATCTAGCCAGGCACGGTGGCGCACACCTATAATCCTAGAGGCCTGGGAGGCTGAGGTAGGAGGATTGCTAGTTCAAAACCAGCCTCAACAAAAGCAAGGTGGCTAAGCAACTGATGTGGCTCAGTGGTCAAGTGCCCCTGAGTTCAATCCCCAGTAGCCCCCCCCCCAAAAAAAAGAAATTCATCTAGCCTGTTTGCACCCTTAGCCATGGGGAGCTCATTAACTTTCAAAAGGACCCTTGGCCCCCTGTGGCCTTTTGTCCATTAGTCCTAGTTCTATACCACTCCCTGGCAAAGGTGGTTTAACAATCTTTCCAACTTTCAGACTAGTGAAGCTATTGCTTTCTATATGAAAATTCTCCTTTCTGAGATGAATCAACGTGTAGGAATACCTCAAACCCTTACCACAGCCTGTAGCAACAGGTGGCTGCCACCAAGCGAGAGTCAGCAAGATACACTTTATGAAAGATGGTAGAGGGAAGAGTTCACTCCCCAAGTCCCCCTCCAACACATCCCTCCTCCTCCATATCTTTCTTTTCGGCTGCCCACTCTTTGGTCTCCAGCCTTCTCCCTGAATTTTCCAGAATGCCCAAGACCACCATTCCACGAATGGCTTTGCTTTCAGCAGACAAGAGTGTTCAATTATGAAAATTCAGTGGAGAGTTATGAGTGATGTTTCCTCTTAGCATTTCCTTCGTCACATGTGGCAATGTCCCCAGTTCCCTCAGACTGTGGTACACAAACATCATCTCAATGGCTGTCACTTCCCCCAAACACTTGAACCTATTCCACTTTGGTCATATCTATCTGGAAGTAAGGAGCCCAGAACCAAATGCAAACACATGATCTGAACTGAAAAAAGTAGAATATAGGGCCTAGCCAATCATTTTATTTTGATCTGATGATTTTATTTCCATTGACATCGTCCAAGAAAACAAAAACTTTTATAAGGATCATTTTTCACCCGTTATTTATATTGAGACTCCTGGCAATGAAAATTCTCTCTTTCACACATGCTTCTACTAAATTATACCTTTCCCCTGTCCTATTTTTGGAACATTGGTTTTAGACTCAAGGGTTGAGATCAACAAATCCTCTCTGCTGAATATAATTTTTAATATGAGCACCCTAGTTCTATTACCCAGGGTCACTAGATTCCTACCCTCTCCTAATATCACACCTGAAAATTTGGGGCACGTGCCATCTAGAAATTGCTAAATAGAGCAGAACAGAGCACAGAGCACTCCAGTGTGCTCTAGAGATCTCTCCCAGAGCAAACTTTTGTCTATCCATCAACATTCTTGATGAGTTCTCAGATCACCATATTATTTTCTAAATGTCCCTAAATAGGGTAATCAAGCATTCGGTTTTTTCCAAGGACTGACATCATGTTCCTATTCTGCTACAATCCATCCATTTCCTGCCCTGAAAGTCAGAGGCACCACACAGGCGCTACTTAAGAGTGTCTCCCATATCAGAAGGGACCATGTAAGTAGCAGATACTCAATATTTGAATGTTGACTATAAAACTATTCTGGCAGATGACCGTGAAGTGTCCTATTCTTTTTTTCTTGGGTTGGGTTGGGGGGGGGTGCGTACTGTGGATTGAACTCAGGGGCACTCGATACTGAGCCACATCCCCAGCCCTATTTTGTATCTTATTTAGGGACAGAGTCTCACTGAGTTGCTTGGCGCCTCGCTGTTGTTGAGGCTGGCTTTGAACTCATGATCCTCCTGACTCAGCCTCCTGAGCCACTGGGATTACAGGTATACGCCACTGCACCCAGCTAAGTGTCCTATTCTTTAAAATCATTATAGTATGATAACGTTCCAAGAGATGAAACTAGAACACACTGAGGAAGGGCTGTCTTGTTGTTCTTCACACACAGGCGCCGTGTGGGCAGGGTGGGTGTTGACCTCCTCCAATCTGCAGGCCGGCACCAGGTTTCTGTGGTTTCTCATGGAGTGTCCTCAAGAGTTTCGTAGAGTTCTGCCTCCTTTAGCCTCCCTCGGGTGCTAACTCCCCAGGGCCTGGTTCTTGCTCTTTCCTTAACCTCACTTGGCTGCATCTCCCCTTTGGCATAGTCTTTGTCCCACCCTTTTTAGCTTGGAGACCACATCCTCAAGAGAGGAGGGAAGAACAGTCTGGCTGTGGCCGCGCTGGAGACATTCCACGCTCTTCTCTCAGGCATTCTGGAGCCTCTTCCTGCACGCTCTTCTCCCAGCCTCTCCCAGGCGAAGTCCACTATTCTTTGTCCCTTGCCCCTGACAGCCCCCTGATCCCCCTTCACTGGCAACTGCCACTGACTTAGCTTCTAATCACACAGCAGCTCACTGCCCCTTGTCCCCTTTGATATCACGTGATTATTAAGCT
The DNA here is from genome assembly GCA_025594165.1 of Tamias sibiricus. Taxonomy (NCBI): domain Eukaryota; kingdom Metazoa; phylum Chordata; class Mammalia; order Rodentia; family Sciuridae; genus Tamias; species Tamias sibiricus. The sequence continues at coordinate 196,927,146 of CM046657.1, read as the reverse complement.
CTTCCTCCTTTTTTTTTTAACTGAAACCCTCTTTTTTCTTTTCCCGCAACACCAAAGTTTAGATATTTTTCTGAGTCAGTTTCCTGTCCTGAAACGCCTGCCATTACATCCACCAGGACTCTCCCAACTGGCCCGCCACTTCTGACTTCTTCGAGTGGGTGAAGCCACCTTCGCCTGTCACTATGAAAACATCCCCTGAGGTAAATCTGTCACCTAGAAGTTAGTGTGGGCTGAGAATACCACGATTCTTCTCTCTTCACTCTTCAGATCCTCTCTGATTTTTCTCCACAGAAAACATAAGTCCCTCAATGCCTTTTCTTTCTTTCTAAAGTCACCTTCGATCGATCATCTCCTTGGAGAGTTGTGTCCTCCTCAATCTTGCTCTCTGTGGTCTTGCACACTCTCACACGGCCTCTCTGTCAGGAATGCCATTGTTGACCTCCACCTTCATCCGGGGCTGGTGGTCAACGTTACCCCTCTTCAACTTATCAGAATTGTCAAAATATTAAGGATGGAAGACCACAATTGTAAAATTTTTGTCCTAACAAATCATTCATTCATTCATCCATTCATTCATGCATGAATTTGTTCCACAAGTGTTTTGAGGACCTACCATACGGAAAGCACATGAATAATTCATCATCGCCATCACCAGAAACCTAAAGCCTTATTTCAAATACAACTGTAGCTCTATACGTGACTCCATTTTGTGCATAGAGTTATATTAAAATCAAGCATAGTTTGATAAGCAAAAGTGATTAAAAACAATTCAAACAATTCTCTGCAGAGGGCAGAAGACCATATTTTTGTGCCCAGCAAAACCCCTTTGCGTTGCTTTTGCTTACCTCTGTCACTGTCAATATCACTCAACATCTGTCAAAACTCTCCTGGGCGCTTTGAGTCACCGTGATATCCTGACCTGTGTCATGGAAGGACCTCCCCTACAAGCATGTAAAATGCAGATTAAATAAATAAGACTCCCCATCCCCTCCTGCCCCCCCCCCAAATAAGGAATTTTAAATATATAGACAAATTAGGAACAAGAAAGCAAATTCAAAGGTACCAACCATGAAAAAGGATACACAGTTCAGTGAGGGAGGAAGAGAAAACCTAAAACCAGTGGCTCAAGAAGAAAGGTACTGGACCTGGATCCCAGGACTCAGGAGGCTCAGGGACAAGTGGCAAAGCCCCACAGTCTTACAAAATAGGGAAGATAAATGGAATCCCACACACCAGGCTGTGACCTGGAAGGGGTTACCAGGGCACCAGGTTGAGGCCAGAAAATGCCACACACTGACCTGAAGAAAGAAAAGAAACCATCTGCACCATGATGTTGGTCTATTCAGCTCTCTGGTGCGTCCTTGTATTCTGGCACAATGCCTAGAATGTGGTAGCATCTCAATCAATATATGCTGAGGCAAGAGGATTGTGAGTTCAAAGCCAGCCTCAGCAACTTAGAGCATAAGCAACCTAGTGAGACCCTGTATCAAAATAAAAAATAAAATCGGTGGAGATGTGGCTCAGTGGTTAAGTGCCCTTGGGTTCAATCCCTGGTACAAAAGGAGAATAGAAATTTGATTTTGTAAATTTAGTGGATATGTACAATTATGTAAATGTTACATATATGTGAGTGGATACATGCATGTGTGTATTACTGTACTTGCACAGAAAATTGTGGATGGATACATAAAATCTTGGAAAAAAAGAACTAGGGATCAAAGCTAAGAGGAAATTTTTTTAATCATTTATGCTTTTGTACCATTTGATATTTTTCCGTGTGTGTATAGCTTTTCACATACATGTAAAAACACTTCAAAATAATATCTACTTGGTTACAGGAAGAAAAAATGTTCCTTCTACCTCATCCCAATTTTGTGATGATTTTAAATGAGACAAAGTGCTCATTTTAAATGGAAAGTACTTCCTAAACTGTGAGTTCTCTGCAAAGATGAATTGGTGGTGTAATGATTCCTTCTGTTAAAATAACAGGTGTGGTTCCTGTCCCCAGACTGAACCTTGATTGACAGGTATTGGCAATGTCACTATGATGAGGAGCTTGAAACCTCCGGCAAGGGAACGTCCCCTTGATAGTTCAGAGGGCCAGGCAGGGTAAACCAACACCAAGACCCATATTTCTTTTTTTTTTTTTTTTTAATTTGCAAATCATATATTTCACAAAGAATTCACATCCTAAAAATACGACCTTGACAGTAGGAAAACAATGCAATCAGAAAATAGGCAAAAGATTTGAATGACACTTCACCAAGCTGAACATGTGGATGCAAATAAGCACATGGAAAGATGCAGGAGATGCCACTACACCCCATCATAATGACTTCACTAAAACATTTACCAAACCAACTGCTGGCGAAGATGCAAAGCAGCTGGAACCCTCTCACGTTGCTGGTGGGACGTAAAACACTGTGACCATGCTGGAAAACAGTTTGGCAGATTCTTATAGAGTTATACATGTACTTACCACGTGATCTTGCAATTATACTCCTGGATATTTATTCTAGATAAATGAAAGCTTATGTTCACATGAATACCTGTATATAAATGTTTATAGTAGGATGTACAGATTTATAGTGCAAGCCCATATTTCATACAGGCTGAATTTCCTCATAGATTGAGAAATCTACATAATGGGGCAATCTCCACATTCTTGGATAATCTTTATTTTATTTTATTTTTTTTTTTTGTAATTGAAACAATAATTAGCTAAGTCATTAAGCCATGGGTCAGAAATGTTTCTGAACATAGGAGAAAATCTCATTCAGAGTCACTCTTTTGCTCCCCCAAAAAAATACACATGTTGCTGTTGGGTGGACTCTTTTATTGTGCTTTTGGCTTGCCCAGTCGAAGCTGCAGCTTCTCCTACTGGGTTCACCAGTCCTGCCTGTTCTGGAATCTTCTTCCCCATTAACAGCAACACAATGGAAGTTTCTGCTCTGAGAACACCACTGACCAGACAGATTTGTTCTTGCAGGTTCGGGGATAAATATTTACCAAGCAGCCGCAAAGCGACTGGCACCATTCAGTCTGTGTGTCAGAGGGCACAAGTAATAGCTTCTGCTTCACGCCAGGAAAAGCAAATACCTTGTATATCATCTCTTTTGTGATGAGAAGAGCAGACACCCTGGCAGAGACAGATCCACAAGGGAGACATCGCTCTCTGTCATCTTAACCCCTCTTGCCCCTGCCGTCACAGGACTCCCCAACGGGGCCCCTAGGTCCCCACATGAACCTGCCACTGGCCTGTTGGTGTGTGCTGGCATTGGCTTGGGACTTTGGTGTTGGCTTGTGGCTGAGCCTGCCCCACACATATTTTCTTTGTAAGTTAAACCTGAACTAAAAATTAGACCAGAGACAGAGAAGAGAGGAGAGAAATCTTTCTCCAGGTCTTGGTCAGAACACTGCTAGGCAGTGCTTTAGTGACACAGGGGCACCTCAAGAGACTGATGCCTTCCCCGGGGACCTCAGCATCCCACTGTGAGTGCTCACAGCAGCTGAAGGGTATGGGCATGACCCTATGAGGTCTCAGAGGCAAGAGGTCAAGAAACCAGGAGAGAAGCTCACAGGCAAGAGATGAGGGTGGCAGAAAGGACTGATAGTTCAATGAAGGAACACACATGAGATGTGCCCTGATATACCCAGGGGCGGCTCTAGGACCCTCCAGCTGAAAGCCAAGGCATCAGATCTTGCAGGACTCAGGATGGAACTGAGCTTTTGTTTTCTTTTGTTTCTACGGCAAGGGGCGTCCCAAAGGTGGGAGCGACACTAAGCTCAAAGAGAGGAAGGTCAGGGGAGGAGGCCCTTTATACCAAGGGCTCTATAGCAAGCAAGGAAGGTTCCCGCCTTTCTGTCCCCTCCCCATCACTTGAATTCCTCAAGGAAAACAACTCTCTCCGTCAGTGTCCAGATAGGCATCAGATAGGCAGAGAGAACTGACTCCCGGACAACTCTTCAGCCTGAGAGGACCATGAGGCTGGGTCTCCAGGTTCCCTCCCCGTGCACCCTTCCCCTGTTGCCCCCAACATCTTGGAGAACAGCCAGAGTCCCCTTTGCAAGGCAGAAAAAGAGTGCCTGTGGGCCACTGCCCCTCCAAGCCTGCTGTGCCTTCTTTGGTATGCATATTCTTGCTGAAAAACTAGATTAACCAAAGTTTCACAAAAAATAGTGTTTAGATCAATCCGTGCTTACACACTGCGGGGACAATGGAGGCCTCCTGAGCCCAGGCCACCCTTGGCCTCCACGAGTGTGCAGAAGCATGGGAAAGCCAGCCCCGCTTGGAAAGCTTGGAGATCACTATGGGAACTTGCCGGATGCCACGAGGCTGGGAAGAGGGCTTAATTAAGTACAGTTTCTGACAGCTCTGATTAGGAAATTGAGGACACAGTAACTGGGTGCCATCCAGGCCACAGTCTGTGCCTTTCGTGAAGACGCAGTGAGGGTCTCTTCTTCTGCCTACAACAAACAGGAGAGCTGTAATTAAGCCATGTCAAACTGCAGCTGGGCATGCTATTTTGGATTTTACATTTTCCTGGAGAGTTTTACAACCAACGAGATGGAGTGCCTCCCCACTTGCGTGGTGGCTGTATTTAAGGTACTCGAGGCACGACAACACTCTGTGGTCCTCATTCCACTCCTCGTGGTAAAGAGAGGGTCACCAGCCAAAATCTGGTGGTTTCTACCACATGTAGCTGTAGAAACCTGCGTATCCACGGCCCAGAGCTGTCACACCACAAACTGTGTGACTTACACAGCAGAAATGTATTCGATAGCAGTTCCGGAAGCTAGAAATCCGAGATCAAGGTCTCAGCAAGGTCAGTTCCTTCTGAGATCTGTGTGGGAGTATCTGTTCCAGGCCCTGCCCACCAGCTGCTGGTGGTTTGGTGGCTGGTGAACCTTTGGTTTGTAGAAGCATCACCCCAATGTCTGCCTTCATCTTTACGTGGTATTCTCCCATGCGCATACCTGTCTCTGTGTCCAAAGACCCACTTTTAATAACAACACAACCCTATTAGATTAAGGCTCACCCTAATGACCTAACCTTAATTTGACCATCTGCAAAGAACCTATTTCCAAATGAGGTACTGGGGGCTAGGACTTCAACAACCTTGGGGACACAAAATTCAACCCATTACATCTCGGTTCTAATCAAATCTTGGGGGGTGGCGATGCCAGGGATTGAACCCAATGGCATTTAACCACTGAGCCACGTCCCCAGCCCTATTTTGTGTCATATTTAGAGACAGGGTCTCACTGAGTTGCTGAGACTGGCTTTGAATTCATGATCCTCCTGCCTCAGCCTCCTGAGCCACTGGGATTACAGACGTGCACCACCACGCCCAGCTCTAATTAAATCTTATGTGGATGCTCCCTGTTGGAAAAAAGACAAAAGTAGACTAGAATAGAGTTTTTCTGAATAGAGCTTCTGATGGACACGGGGCTGCAGAGTGGATTCTAAGCCCCTCCCTGTCAGTCCTCTCTGGGTCCCTTCCTGCAGTCCCCCAGAAGCCTGGGGCAACTTTCCCTGGTATGGGAGCAATTAAACCAGGAGAGAATCTGAATTTATTTTTCTTTCTTTCTTTTTTTTTTTTTTTAATAAACACATGTCAAAGACTCATTTAACTCCTTAAGTGAGAGAGAACCATGAAAATGCTTCAACTAGATCAGAGGGTAGTGAATGAACACCCATGTCAAGGTAATCTGGACACTGAAATGAATTTACTAATAAAGACAAATCTGGTTAATACCTACAGTGCAACAACCAGCCACATCTCCACTGGACAAAATTCATTTGCATGTCTGGGGCCAGAATCATTTGCATTACTATCAGTTTTCTACCAATTATAGAGTTACAATAAAATTCAGAGGCCATGAAAGGTGCAGATTACCAGGAAGGGTACTCTAGACAAGACCCCCAGCAATCTTCTTTTTATTCCTCTATATCAATTTTTCCCAGAAGAATACATGCTACCAAGTTACTGGGACTACCAGCTCAGATGCCATCGATGACTTAAGGTGTTTGTGTTCATGGGGGAGGAGATCCTCTGGATGGAGAGGGGTTGCCCTCAAATTTCAGGACTATTAAGATGGACCCTAAGCGGGGCACAGTAGCGCATGCCTGTAATCCCAGCACTTGGGAGGTTGAGGCAGGAGGATCGCGAGTTCAAAGATAGCCTCAGCAATGGTGAGGCACTTAGCAACTCAGTGAGACCCTGTCTCTAATAAAATACAAAAAAGGGCTGGGGATATGGCCCAGTGGTTGAGTGCCCCTGAATTCAATCCCTGGTACCAAGGATCCTACACAATAAGGGGGAAGGGAAGAATAGAAGTTCATTGGATTAGACAAATGGGCGTGAAGGGAAGGGTGGGAGGATGGAATAGGAAAGACAGTAGAATGAATCAGACATAACTTTCCTATGTTCATATATGAATACACGACCAGTGTAACTCCACTTCAGGTACAATCACAAAAATGGGATCCTAGGGGACAAGGGGATAGGAATAATATCAGACTGAGTTATCCATGATTACCCTAAATACATGCATGAATACACAATTATTGTAAAAATACTTTATATAAAACCAGCAACTTGAAAAAAAATGGGATCCTAATTAGAATAAGTTATACTCCATGTATATACAATATATCAAAGTACACTCTACTGTCATGTGTATCTAAAAAGAACAAGCAAAAAAAAAAAAAAAAAAAAGCTGGGCACTGTGGTGGTCACCTGTAATCTCAGCGGCTCAGGAGGCCGAGGCAAGAAGATCCCAAGTTCAAAGCCAGCCTCAGCAAAAGCAAGGCACTAAGCAACTCAGTGAGACCCTGTCTCTAAATAAAATACAACATAGGGCTGGGGATGTGGCTCAGTGGTTGAGTGCCTCTGAATTCAATCTCCAGTAGCAAAAAAAAAAAAAATTTAAAGATGGCCCCACCTCCCACCACACTGTACCAAGGGAAACAGGATTCCTAGTGGAATCCCCACCCACTGGAATTCAGCACCAAACTTTCCCCTCCCACTCTGTGCCCCATCTGCTAAGGCTGCTAAGACTCTTCCTCTCCCCGGGCCCAGGCCTCACCACCTCTCCTCTCCTCCCTGGACACACTGTAGCAGTCTGCTCAGGCCTGGCCAGCTATCTGACCACTCTCTACCAGGAAGTGCACTGACCTCAAAAGCAACCTTATTCCGCCCTCTGTTATGTCCCCCCATCCCCACCTACTTTGCACCTTCACACTGAAACCTGAGACCAGAGACCTGAATTTTTCTCTCAGCTCCATCACTTGGTGACTATGCGACCTAAGCTCCAGTTTCCACCATCCTAAATCTCACCGCCCCATCTCCCACCCTACCCCCACTTCCAGCACAGCCCTCCCCTGGAAACTGCCCTGTCACCCAGGGTTACAGCCTCTCTCCCAGAGCAGCCCACAGGCAAAGACTAGTCAGCGTGAGAATACAGTCGCAGCCTTCTTGCCTCCATTCGGGACATCTCTGATGGTCCACGCCAGCTTCAGAGTTCCTGGTGGGGTCAGCAGAGGCTGTGGCAACCCCATGGCATCTCAACTTCCCCTTCTGGCTGGTCCTGCCTCTTTTGCTCCTCCTCAGGCGCATTCCCCAGGGCACTATTCAATAAAATTCTTGAACACAAGCCTTGGAGTCTAGAGTCTCCAGGTCTCTTCCCACGGGGAACACAAGCCTGCAACTCGAGACAATCTGAGCACGTAATAAATGCCACTAACGAGTTGCGTGACCTTCCTCTCTCACTTCTCCCTAGCTTCGGTTTTCTGCTCCCTGAGATGAGAGTTTTAGCCCAAAGCAGTCACCGCGTTCCTTTGGAGCACCAATCTCCTAACCACCGTGTGTTTCTGAATCTCGACAAACAGTAGAGGGACGGGTGTGCGCTTAGGAGACAGAAAGCAACCCTGTCACTGCCAGAGCGTCACAAAAGTGCCACTCCACTCTGATGCAGCTATGAGAGAAAGGCCAGGCAGCCTTGGGACTCAGCTAAGAGACGCGTGGTCGGGTGTGTCTTCGGCCCCCCCACCACCATGGAAGTTCCCCGTGGCGAGGTGGGAGGGGAGCTGCCCTGAGCCAGGGGAGACAACCTGAGATGGCTTCCTTCCCTCGCTGCCGGGCTCGGGACACTGATAGCCCTGGGAAAGGCCGACATCTTACTGGGTGACATTCTCTCACCGATAGGCGTCACCCGGGGCCACCGCCTTCCACTCTCAGATAAGAGATCCTGTTGGTCAGCCACAGGGCAGCGGCCACACTGGGGAGGCAGCTTCTGTCCCTCTGCTGGTCACTGCTTCTTGTTCAGCAACACCCAGAAGCAGAAGCTCTACCTGGTGGAGCCTTCCATTCCTCGACCAGGGTACAGTGTGGTAGCTGAACTGGCATTGGTCACCCCCCACTTAAGACAGGGAGGACCTCAGGGACCCTGGTGGAATGGTACACTACACACACACACACACACGCACGCACGCACGCACACACACATACCACTTCCCACCACTCGGTGGCTGAGATTCTTGCCCCTTCATTCCCAAGTAAACAAACAGTTCAAGTTTACCTAGAGCTGCTTATTGATCATGGGACTTTGGGCAGATTAAATGTTCCCAGTCTCAGCTTCTTCACCTGTAGAATGGAGACAAATGTTAGCACAGGTACCACAAGTTACTCCAAAAGGTAGACTCAAAAATCACAACCCTTGCTGGGCACGGTGGCACACACCTGTAACCCCAGCAGCTCTGGAGGCTGAGGCAGGAGGATGGCGAGTTCAAAGCCAGCCTCAGCAATTTAGTGAGGCGCTAAGCAACTCAGTGAGAGCCTGTCTCTAAATAAAATACAAAATAGGGCTGGGGATGTGGTTCAGTGGTTGAGTGCCCCTGAATTCAATTCCTAGCCACCCCACCCCCCCCCCCCAAAAAAAAGAAGAAAAACTCAACCCTTTAACATAACAAGTTGCACCCACGGAGTTGAAAATTCTGAGCGGTAGCTGTCTCCAAGTTCACAGCTTTAGATATCCCCATGCCTAAGTGACATCAGGAGAAACGAACATGCAGGGTCAGATAGAGGAGGATTGTTTAGGCCTGGAGGTAATTCAATAGTTTCATTTACCTGGTTGTACCTAAAACACAATTCTGTTGCCATATTTAACTCAAAGGAGTCTGGGAAATAGAACTTTGCTGTGTGCCCAGAATGGGAACCAGGTTTGTGAAAAGCCAGACTGTCCCTTCCACAGGACAACAAGGATTGTTGTTGGACTAAATAAGATAATAAGTGTTCCAGGTGCCCCTGAGTGCTCAGTAGATGTGGTTACTGATTTTTATTCCACGAGGGAAGCTCAAACTGGGTACCAGGACAGACATGGTTCCATACCTGGGAGGAGGAATGTCTTGCTTGGACCCACATAACACCTGTAGTAGGTCAGGGTCAGCGACCCAAACTCACAGCTCTGCTGACTCCCCGTGGGCAGGGGAGGGAGGAGTCTTACTTTTGAATTAGGAGGAAGGAAAATCTGGGTTCTCCCATTGTAGTTCAAACTTTCTCCACCTTCTTACACTATGACTAGTGTACTTTCAAAAATGCTAGAAGGCGCCAAGCACGGTGGCACATGCCTATAATCCCAGCAGCTCCGGAGGCCAAGGTAGGAGGACCGCAAGTTCAAAGCGAGGTGCAAAAGCGAGGTGCTAAGCAATTCAACAAAACCCTGTCTCTAAATAAAATGGGATGTGGCTCAGTGGTCAAGTGCCCCTGAGTTCAAACCCCAGTACCCCCCACGAAAAAAATGCTAGAAGGTTTGCAACCAGAAAGACCAGTTATCCTTCCAAAGGCACACACAACTGGGCTACAAGAAAGGTATTTGTTGTTCCTATTAATTTGATGTTGGAGCCCTTCCTTGGGAAATAGTAACGCTGACCTTATTTTCCTACGTGCACACTTGCCTCTTCTTCCTTATATTATTTTAAAATTGTTTTGTCTTTATTAGTGCATTATAGTTATATACGATAGTGGGGTTCACTGTCACATATTCATACATGCATATAACATCATTTGCTTCATTTCATTCCCTAGTATTTTCCCTTTTTCACCCCCCCTTCCTCCCAGTGATCACCTTCTTCTATGTTATTGCTTTCCTTCTATTTATGTTTTTAAATTGATACATTATAATCATACATAAAAGCCGAGCGCGGGCGCGGTGGCGCACGCCTGTAATCCCAGCACTTGGGAGGCTGAGGCAGGAGGATAGTGAGTTCAAAGCCAGCCTCAGCAATGGCGAGGCACTTAGCAACTCAGTGAGACCCTGTCTCTAAATAAAATACAAAAAAGGGCTGGTGATATGGCCCAGTGGTTGAGTGCCCCCGAGTTCAATCCCTGGTACCAAAAAAAATAATAACAATAATTATACATAAAATGGAGTTCCTTGTGATATAGTCATACAGGCACATAGCATAACTTAGTCAATTTCATTTGCCTTCCTCCCCTTTCCCACGCCTCCTCCCTCCCCCTTGACTCTCTTCCTCTGCACTCTGTTGTTCTTCCTTCTATTTTTATGAGATTCCTTTTTTTAATTCCTTATTTCTCTCCACTTGTGCATATGAGAGAAAACAGTCAACCTTTCTTCCTTATTTTAAGGGGTGTCCATATTAACCTTGAATGCCTGTGCCTAAGACTTTTGAGACAAGGGCTGCCTAACCAAATTCCTTCTTCCTGGCCTCCAGATTGCTGTCTTAATAGTAGGACAGAGGAAAGAGTGTGTGTTAATGCCAACACATGGGGGAAAGACAATTGTTTGATACTCTCCAATCAACTTTTCCACCTGCACACACACACACACACACACACACACACACACACCCACCCAGCAATAGCAACTACCATTGACTAAATTTGTGAATTTGGCTTTGGGCATGGAAAAGAAGAGAGAAATGGAAAAGGCAGAGTAGGAGAAGAAAGAGGATGAAGTATAAGATAATTGGGGAGAGGGAGAAAGTTCTAAGAGCTTTGAATGCTGTGACTTATGGCTCCACCCCTAAATATCTTCCACCCCAGGAACCTACTATCCTTGCAAGATAAGCAGTTGTAGGGCTGCCAGCCTCAGAACAGAGGGAAAAAAAATAAGTTTCTGCTCTTTCAACCCCCTGTTTTCGGAGGCTGGAAGTCTGAGATCAAGGTGTTGGTAGGGTTGGTTTCTTTTGAGGCCTGTTTTCTTGGCTGGTGGCTAACCAATTTTTATGTCCTTGTGTGTTGCTTATATGCACATGGCCTTGGTGGCTCTTCCTCTTGTTATGAAGATGCCAGTCCTGTCTGATTAGAGTCCATCCTAACAGACTCATTTTAACTTAGTGGCCTCTTTTTTATCTAGTTGTTGATGAACCTTTATTTCATTTGGTTATTTATATTCAGTGCTGGGAATCGAACCCAGTGCCTTACGTGTAGGAGGCAAGCGCTCTACCACTGAGCTACAACTCCAGCCCCACTTGGCGGCCTCTTTAAATGCCTTATCTCCAAATCACATTCTGATATCTTGGGGGTTAGGGCTTCAGCATGAGAATTTGTTGGGGGAGGAGGGAGATATAATTCAGTGCATAACAGCAACCTTGCAGCAAATATTCTTTTTTTTTTTTTTTGAGTCTAAAATGCAGAAAAACAGAATAAATGATTTTGTAACAATGTACCTAGATCATTTGAAGAATATTGGTTCTCTGATTCTGTAGATCCTCCAATTATTGATTTATTTAATTACACCATATTAAAAAATCCCATTTATTAATCTTACTACTGGTCTCATGAAAATAATTTTCATCAAGGAGTTGCCAAGCTCCTGGTGGCAGAAGCAAATTTTCCAAGATTCTTTTTTGTTGTCGTTGTTGCTTGAAAACATGTCTTTTATTTTTAGTAACAAATACTGTCAGTCATTTTTCTTGAAAATGAGTAACAGGCTCATTTTATTCATTTTCAGAAAAATATCTGTCAAATCCCCTAGTCTGAATATCCATAGTGTGCTGGTCAGCCACTCTTTCAAATAAAAATGTGTTCCATGAGCACACCTGTGATCCCAGTGGCTCGGGAGGCTGAGGCAGGAGGATCTCAGAGTTCAAAGCCAGCCTCAGCAACTTAGTGAGGCCCTAAGTAACTCAGTGAGACCCTGTCTCTAAATAAAATACAAAAAAAAAGGGCTGGGGATGTGGCTCAGTGGTTAAGTGCCCCTGGATTCACTCCCCAGTACCAAAAAAAAAAAAAAAAAAAAACCAAAACAACCAAAAAAAAATATATGGTCCATGAAGAAAACTCTCAACCCCAACTGTTTTTCCTGAAGACAATTGTTGCTCCTTGGGGTGCAGCAAAAGTACTTTGTGCATATTTCATTACCCAAAATATCTTTAAAATGTGCCCACATGAGCCAGCTTTAATAAATCAACAGGTCTTCTTCTCTTTAACCACTTCTCAAGTCATTCTTGAGTGAAGCTAGCAAGTTTATTTTCTCACTTCACACGTGTGGTGGTGCAGGATACGCTGGTGAACCATGCGTACGGTTTAGGGCCACTGCCTCGCCTGTGCTGTGAGTTCCAACCATCTCACAGGCCACTGGTTTTGCACCATCAATGCAAGTGTCAACTCTGTGAAGTTACTTGGTTTTACTTTTTTCTTTACATTTATTTTAAGCAGTGCACTTTGAAATGTGTTACAAAACATTCCATGCCTACAGGAAAGAGGCTATAACACTCAAGTAAGGTAAAGAATGACATGGGCATGGAGCCTGTACCAACACCCCTTAAGGAGCCTCCTACTTTGGCAGGAGCTGGTGCAGACTGCCCTGGGTGGTTTGGGTCTGGTTCCCACTCACATATTTTGGCAGGGGTTCAGGTACCCCCGTGAAAACGTGAAAAGACGTCATTCTTGAGGATTGAGATGAAACTCGCTCTTTTCACTCAGGGACAAGGCCCTCCTTTTCTGGAACTGATAGATATACACAGTTTCCTTGTTCCCCTACCACAGAGCTCAGGTGAAAGAGAAAGGTCTTTTCCCACTGTTTCAGCACAAGAAAGCACAATGATCTATTTTTTTCAATACCTTGAACGTTTCTGAGGTTAAATGGGGCTATGACAATTTTATTTGAAAAAATGGTCACAATGCAGTGTATGTTTTTAAATTTCCTTTTCAGACACTTAAGAATAGGAGGACGTTTTCAGGTTGGAATTGAGGTTCAGAGAAATGAACATGGACTTTGGGGCAGGTCCAAAATAAAGGCAACTTGCCACTCCACACTCAGCAGTGGTGTGATATTGAGCAAGTCACTTAGAGACTTTCAATATGTGCTTCTGCATTTGTCAAGGGGCACGTTCCTGATGCAGTCCCTGTGAGTGAACCATTAAAACAAAGCAATGCCACGTGCAAAGCACTTGGCACAATAAATAACGGCTATAGATGTTTGTAGTCAGTAACAAGAATTATATCATAATGTTCTATGTGGTATATACACACAATGGAATATTACTCAGCAATAAGAGAGAATAAAATCATGGAATTTGCAGGAAAATGGATGGAGTTAGAGAATATAATGCTAAGTGAAGTTAGCCAATCCCAAAAAGCCAAATGCCAAATGTTTTCTCTGATATAAGGAGGCCAATTCACAGTCGGGTTGGGATGGGGAGCATAGGAGGATTAGAGGAATACAAGAATGGCCAATGGGGAGGGAGGGGAAGAGAGGGGGCAAAAGGGTGAAGGGGGAAAAAAAAGATGGTAGAATGAGATGGATATCATTACCCTAAGTGCATGTATGAAGTCACGAATGGTGTGAATATACTTTGCATACAACGAAAGATTTGTAAAAAAGTGCTCTATATGTGTAATATGAAATGTAATGCATTCTGCTGTCATTTATAACATCTTAGAATAAAAAATAATTTTAAAAAATTATATCATAATTTTCTAATAGATTATTTTAGTTGCCAAAATTATGGATTTGACTTGAATCTAATTTTTTTTTTTTTTTTTGTACGCGGGGATTGAACGTGTTGTAGGGACAGACGAGGCATAGCACCAAAGATAACAGGAAACAGTTTTATTTAGCTGCAGCCTGGTTCAGAGGGTACAGCTCTCGCTGTAATCAATTAATCCCCTGAACCCCGAGTTCAGGTAGGTACAGAATTTTTTTTTTTTTTTTTTTTTGGTACCGGGGATTGAACTCAGCGGCACTCGACCACTGGGCCACATCCCCAGCCCTTTTTTTTGTATTTTATTAGAGACAGGGTCTCACTGAGTTGCTAAGTGCCTCGCCATTGCTGAGGCTGGCTTTGAACTCGCGATCCTCCTGCCTCAGCCTCCCAAAGTGCTGGGATTACAGGCCGTGCGCCCGCGCCCCTGGCTAGGTACAGAATTTTATACACAGCATGTAAGGGGAGGGGCTCAGAAGTTCACAGTTTACAGAAGTTCACATAAAAGTAGTTTTTTTTTTCCTTTCACTGTTCTGGGCAAGTTAACAAGTTAACCCTTCAAGGACAACACCTGAGAAGGGGAGAGCTTCTTCTCCCCTTTCTTCCCTCCCCCTGTCAGCTGTTACCATAGAGCCCAATCAGTAACTTCTCTTATCTTAGCAATGTAGACATCTCGCCGGACGCGGTGGTGCATGCCTATAATCCCAGCACTTGGGAGGCTGAGGCAGGAGGATCGCGAGTTCAAAGACAGCCTCAGCAATGGCGAGGCACTTAGCAACTCAGTGAGACGCTGTCTCTGAATAAAATACAAAAAAGGGCTGGGGATATGGCCCAGTGGTCAAATGCCCCTGAGTTCAATCCCCGGTACCACAAAAAAAAAAAAAAAAAAAAAAAAAAAAAAAAAAAAAAAAAAAAGCAGGCTTCTCTGTGAAGCTCCAGCTCAAGGCCAGAGGCCTTGTTAAAGAATTTGTCCTTCATATCACACTTTGTATTTGCAAACACACTTCTACAAACTACAATACTGGATACATGTTTGTGAAAAACAAGTAAAGGGGTGTCCAGCACCTGGGATGCTGATTTCTTCCAGACCAGTGGCCAAGTGAAATAGGGCAAAATGAAAATAGGAATTTTATCTACATTGAACTCTATTGTAGAGACTCTTTTGCTGACAGTCCTAAAAATCAGCCATGGTGAAGATTTCTGGGGAAGCTCAGTTAAGATTTTCTGTGGAGGAGGGGGTACCACTACAAACCCAGGAGTGCTTAACCACTGAGCCATATCTGCAGCCCTTTTTATATTTTATTTTGAGACAGAGTCTCGCTAAGTTACCGAGGCTGGCTTTGAACCCATGATCCTCCTGCCTCAGCTTCCTGAGCCGCTGAGATTACAGGTGTCGCTATAGCTCCCAGCTACATTATTTTGAGAGATTTTATAAAGACAACTCAACCCTTCATTTCTCGCTAGCTGTTGTTCAAAACGAACTGTCTGCAATCCGCTTCCACCTCCACCAGCCACACACCCCCTCTTTCCAAAGCCAGGATGTGCACAGAGCCGGCTCCTGTGGCACCTCATCCCCACCCCTGCAGCTCTGACACAACTGACAACTTGCGGTTTCTTGAGATTCTTCCGCCCCTCATTTCTCCTGGTTTTCCCAAGCTCCAAGTTACCACTGTCCTTCCTGGACTTCGCAGCAGCCCCAAGGGGACATTCCCAGGACTTGGTCTTCAGCCCTCCTCCCTTCCCCTTTCTTTCTCTCTGAGTGGTGTCTTCACACGTGTACCAACAAGGCCCACGTCACCATCTCTAGACTCGGCCTCTCTCTGAACCTCAGAGTTTGTTTTCTGATCCTCTAATAGACTCTTTGTCTTAAACAAAACGTTTATGAAAGGGAATTTGGGCATACAAAGGGATGGATCCTAATTTGTACCACTACATGGATAAACTTTGAAAATATTATACTCAGTGAAAGAAATCGAATACAAAAGTCACATATTGTATGATTCCATTCATATGCAATGCCTGGAATGGGGAAATCTATAAAGAAAGTAGATTAGTGGTTCTTAGAGGCTGGGGGAGGGAAAAATGGGGCGTGACTGCTAAAGCATAAGGGCCTCCTTGGGGGATGGTGAAAATATCCTGAAATTCGATGGTGGCCATGGTTGCACAACCTCATGCCCAACACCACAAAGTGCACTAAATGGTGCACTTTGGTGAATTTCACACCAGGTGAATCATATTTCAATTTTTTTAAAAAATGGCATGGCTGGGGTTGTAGCTCAGTGGTAGAGTGCTTGCCTAGCATGTGTGAGGCACTGGGATTGATCCTCAGCACCACATAAAAATAAAATAAAATAAAGGTCTATTAACAACTAAAAAAATTTTTTTTAAAAAGAGTATGGCAAAGCAAAAAGCATAGATAACTGCTTTAAATCGCAATAGAAATTCTCAGGAAGCAAGCAGCAGGACCCACAAAGATTGTGCATTTGGAAAAAGATGAAGCCTATTCAAATTCGACTTTTCCACTTACAACTTCCAGAGCTTGAGCATCTTATTTAGTGTCTCTAAGCATTAGTTTTCTTACCTGTAAAAGGAGGGCATCACCTACTCATGGGATTATTTTGAGGATTAAATTATTCTACCCATGTAGACCACTGTGCTAGTACAATGCCACGTATTCACTAGGTATCAGCAAATGCCTGTTATTATCATTATTACTCTTATTATTACTCATTATTTTTTCAGATGTTCCATGTCTAGTAATTGTTAGTAATATTATTTGACACTTCTAATTACAGAGACACTGGATGTTTCCAGTTTCTGTGAGCATGAGCTTGGAGAACTCTTCAAAAGATATGGCTTAAAGGGAAATCTATTTTTGGACTGCGGAGGTATTTACTGTGCCTCCTCCATCAAATAAATAATAATTAGCAAAACAGCTGCTGAAAAACATCACATGTGAATTCATTCCCGACATTGTTCTCAGCTGCAATAGATATGTTTGCCCATTGCACCCCCTTGTGGCAGCTCAGGGGAACTACCTCTATTCTCAGGAGCAGGTGGCTTTGAGCCTTGCAATTCTGTGTGGGATCCTCAGATCACCAGCATCCGCATCATACAAAAGCTTGTACGAAATTTAGATCTCAGGTTTCATCCCCTTATCAGAATCTGCATTTTTTTTTAGCTCCTGGGTGATCTGTATGCATATTAGTTTGAGAAGTGCTGGCTTAGAACGTATGATAAATACTTAAAATGCTTCATCTTCTATTCAGGGAATATTTCTCGAGTGCCTCACAATTACTAAGCACTATATTATGAATTGGAATTATTAACAGATTATCATTTTTTTCATAAACAAATTTGGAATTAAAACCCCACAATAATTAATTGTGTATTTTATAAGGCAATCTTTATGATACAGGAATTAAATTTCAATTTAAAAAAAAATGTATGCCCACTGCTCTCAATTCCAACAGAAATACTCCGGGGAAGCAGCACAGCACACAAAAGCATGTGGATTTTGGAAATAGATGGATTACATAGAGATTCTACCATTTCGATGCAGTGAACACTATAGGCTGGTTACGTACAAAGCCCGCGCGAGACACACAGAGACGGGAACAACTGACTGATGAGAAGAACTCAAGGAGGCTTAAGGGAAGCTGGCATTTGAGATGCACTTGAAAACAGGGATTTACCATTTTCCCCAAGGGAAATATGGGTCAGGGTATTCCAGGCTGAAGGAATGCCATGAGCACACCGGTTCAGACCCAGGGGATGTGTTTGGAGGTCAAGTCCTTTGGTGCATCTTTGGTGGGCAGCGCATTGGTAAAAAGGCAGCTGCTTTGAGGAAATGGGATTATGGGAAATTCTCACCATCTAAGTTATATATTTCTATAAGTTTGAAAGGTTATCAGTGATGTTTTATTTCTTAAATAAATGTTAATTTTAAAAAATTTTTTTCTAAAGAATATACTAGAAGCTCTGTAAAGTCTGGAAGACCTTCACTTTGCAAACGCCAAATGAATGTTGTTACACTGACTATATATTACTTCTTGTTAAAAAGGGGGGAAGAGCCGGGCGCGGTGGCGCACGCCTGTAATCCCAGCACTTTGGGAGGCTGAGGCAGGAGGATCGCGAGTTCAAAGCCAGCCTCAGCAATGGCGAGGCACTTAGTAACTCAGTGAGACCCTGTCTCTAATAAAATACAAAAAAAAGGGCTGGGGATGTGATCCAGTGGTCGAGTGCCCCTGAGTTCAATCCCCAGTACCAAAAAAAAAAAAAGGGGGGGGGAAGGTTAACGTTTTTTTAAAAATCAAAGATTATAAACTAAATTGTAAGAAAGAGCTCTCTCTGGTTATTTTGAGAAATTGCAGTTTCAAGTTACATATTTCATAAAGCTTAATGTTTTCTCTTAAAACAATCAGGAGTTACTTAGGTCATTTGTGTTTTGCAGAAGAAAGAAAATACATAACAAAATTTTAACAGATTTGTTTTTGGAGGGTAGGATATTCACAAATTACACTAAATGCAAACAACAGGAGTTACATTTACATTTTTTTGTTTTGAGGCATGAGCTTGCTAAGATGCTGAGGCTAGTCTTGAACTTGCTACTTGCTATCCTCTGGTCTCAGCCTCCCAAATTCCTGGGATTACAGGCATGCACCATCGCACCTGGTTAAAAAAAAAAAAAAATCATTTTAAGCCAGGCATGATGGTACATGCTTGTAATCCTGCTATTTGGGAAACTGAGGCAAGAGGAGTGAAAATTCAAGGTCAGCCTGGGCAAATTATCAAGACCCTGCCTCAAAATAAAACTGAAAGAATTAGGGATGTAGCTCAGTGGTAGAGCAGTTGGCTAGCATATTCCAGGCCCTGGGGTTCAATTCCTAGCCCTGCTAATAAATATATTTAAAGAGTTAATCTGTGTAAATAGAAATAAGGTGTTTTTTTGTTTGTTTGTTTTGTTTTGTTTTGTTTTGTTTTTTTGGTCTGTGTGCTATCACATCCCACAAAGTCATTGGATAAATTTCGATCAAATTGGAAGACTGACGACAAGATGGAGGGGAGTATGAGCGGGGAAGGAAGGAGAAGGTCTGTAGGTGGGCACTGCTGGGTGACCGAGGTGGGGCCTCCGTGCACAATCCTGGCGTCCGCTGCAGTAGACATGTGTTGGAATTTCCTAGTGGACGAGTTTTGAGAGCACAACTGTCCCATCACATGAATCATCTTCAACAATCTCCTGCCACAGAAAAAAGTCCCAGGCCACCAGTCAGTCCACAATAACAGCCAGGCCCTCTTTACCGGAGGGTCCTGCGGCCCTGTTGTACAGACCCCCCACTCCTGTGGATGGGAGTGAAGATTCCTGGGCAGGGGTGGGAATGGGGGAGCACTCAGGTGGTGTAGTCACACCCCTCTCTCCTCCCAGAACCTGGTCCAGGGCTGCTGTGCATCAGGGACTCTCTGTGTGACCTTGTCTGATGCTTCACCTAGTCACCTTTCTTACTGCCCATGGCCCATTCTCTAAAGTTACTAAATAGTTTGACTATCACCCTCCGTAGGTCCTAAACCTAGGGTTTCTTGATGCCAACCTCCCCTGTCAATGAAAAGAAAAAATTAAGAGTAGCATTAGCCGGTTATAACAACAAAGGTGGGGAGAAGACTCATCCGAGTGGGAGGTGAGGACAAAGCAGAAAAGATATTTTAAGAAACAATGGGTATATACCTTCCAAGTTTGATGAAAACTATAAACACACAGATCTAAGAAACTCAACAAACACAGAACAGGAGAAAGGTAAAGAAAATCTCACCCAGACACAGATAAATAATTGTTGAAAACCATGAATAAAAAAGGAAATTTTTTGAAAAAACAAACTTTAAAACAGCCAGAGAAGCCAGGTTTGGTGGTACATGCCTGTAATCCCAGCAACTCAGGGGACTGAGGCAAGAGGATCCCAAGTTTGAAGCCAGCCTAATCAGCTTAGCGAGGCCCTAAGCAACTTAAGCAAGAAGCTGTCTCAAAATTTAAAAAGACAAATAAATAGATTTTAAAATGGGCCGAGGATGTAGCTCAATGGTAAAGCACCTCTGGGTTCAATCCTCAGTATCAAAAGAAAAAAGAAAAAGCTCATCTCCTTGAAACCAAAGGTATGACCAGAAATAATGGATGACAGGAGATAATAACATAATAACATCTTTGAAATGCTGAAAGAAACCTGTCAGCCTAGAATTCTATATTCAATTTTAAAATATCCTTCAAAAATGAGACCAAATTAAAACTTCCTTAGGAAAAACCGAACCTGAAAGAATTGATCACCAGCAAAATTGCTCTACAAAAGAAATGCAAAGGAATGTCTTCCAGGAAAAGGAAAATAACACCAGATGAAAATTTAAATCACCACAATAAAATAAAGGATACCAGAAATAGTTAGATTTGTTCTTATTTTGTAATTTTAAAAAACAGTCAACTATTTAAGCAAATACATTGAGCAACTTAGAACATACGTAAAAGCAAAAAGTACCATTGCCACTAGTACAAAGAATGGAAGAAGGAAAGGAAAATCACTGCTGAGAGCTTCTTACACAAGAAATGAAAAAACAAATTTTCTTTTAAGATAGACTTTGATAATTTAAAAATGCATATTGTAAACCCCAGAGTTAAAAACACAGAAAATGAAAGCAGTTATATCTAGTAAGCTAATAGTGCAAATAAAATTGATTTTTTTTTCTTGGTGTTAGGAGTTGGTTGAGCCCAGGCCTT
This sequence comes from Tamias sibiricus, assembly GCA_025594165.1. Taxonomy (NCBI): domain Eukaryota; kingdom Metazoa; phylum Chordata; class Mammalia; order Rodentia; family Sciuridae; genus Tamias; species Tamias sibiricus. Next base: position 196,906,438 of record CM046657.1, on the reverse strand, counting down.
ACTCATGTGCTCCACCACTGAGCTACAGCCTCAGCCCTTAAAGAGTACAAGAGGAAGCAGAGTGAGGAGAAAGGAACAAAGAGGCAAGGAAACAATTAGAAAACAATAGCTAGATGACATATTTAAATCCAACCACGTGGATAATTACATTAACTGTAAACTAAACCCTCCAATTAAAAAAAACTGAGACTGTCAAGCAGGATCAAAATGAAGGGTCTAATGACATCCTGTCTGTAAGAGATCCCTTTTATAGATTCAGATAAGTTAAAATTAAAGTAAGGGGAAGTCACTTACTAACACTGAGCCCAAGAAAGCTGATTGGCCTTCAGAGTGAGAGTCAGAGACGTTTTATACCAACAGAAACAACAATCCTAATGGCGTGTGCACCAAATGATAGAGCTTTCAACTGCCTGGTGTAAAAAAACTATTTCAAAAAAGAAAGGACAAATAGACAAATGTAACTGCAAGCTTCAAAACTTCTCTTGCAGTAATTGTAGACATAGAATCAGTTACAACATAAAGGACTGGTAACACTATCTACCAATTTTACTTGGTTGAAATTTATTGAACACTCAACCCAATGAAATAGAATATGGTTAAAAAAAATCAATTAAACTGAAGCTAATTCCTTGGGGGGGGGGGAATAATAAAATTGGTATTCTGCTAGCCATATTGGTCAAGTTGAGAGAAACAAAATTGTCAATATTAGGAACAAGAGTAAAAATAAATTATCAATATCAGAAATGAAAGAGGGCTACACTACCAGTTTAACAGTCATTAAAAACAATAAGAAGGGGCTAGGTTTGTAGCTCAGTGGTAGAGCACTTGCCTAGCATGTGAAAGGCACTGGGTTCAATCCTCAGCACCACATATAAATAAATAAAATAAAGGTAATGTGTCTATCTACAACTAAAAATATTTAAAAAAAAAAAAAAAGAAAGAAGGGGGTGGGGCTGTAGCTCAATGGTAGAGCGCTTGTCTAGCATGTGTAAGGCACTGGATTCAATCCTTAGCACCACATTAAAAAATACATAAAATAAAGGTATTTTGTCCATCTACAATTAGAAAAACTAAGAAAATATTTTATTATTTTTATTATTATTTATTGTTGCTGATAAATTCAATAACTTGGATGAAGTAGACAAGTGATTTAAAAGAAACAAATTACCAAAACAAAATCAGGAAGAAATAGCAAACCTGAAAATTCCAATATCTGTTAAAGAAGATAAATTTGTAGTTAAAACCTGATAAAGAAATCTCCACACCTGGATATCTTTGCTGACAAATTCTATAAAAAATTCAAGGAAGAAAATAAAAACTAATTTTACACAAATATTTATAGATTATAAAGGAGAAAACACTTCCCAACTCATTTTATGAGACCAACATCCCCAATACCTACCTCAGACAAACACATTACAAGAAAGTTTTATTATAGAGCCCTTCATGATATAAATGTAAAAATCTGAAACCAAAATTTTAACAAATCAAATCCAACATAAATAAAAAGGGTAATACATCAAGGACCAACTGGTTGAATGTTTAACATTTGACATTCGCTACTGTATTTCATCATATTAATAGAGGAGCTGAGAAACCATGTGGGTTTTCTGCCCAATAGATGCAGAAAAATCATTTGAGTTAACAACCTTGTCTTACAATATTAAACATACATGCCACAACATTAAACATATGCACCACAAAACTTACCTATTCCACTCCTAAGTATTACACAAGAGAAATGAAGAAAACATGTCTGCACAAAGACTTGTATGCAAAGTTCACAATAGCTTTATTCAGACTAAACAAGAACTGGGAACCATCAAAATGTTAACAGGGGAATGGATAACAAATTGTAGTATATCCACAAAATTGAAAACTATCCAGCAATAATAAAAGTGTCCTCAATATTTTTATGGAGAGTGAAAGGAACCACTTATGTAAGACTACATAGTATGTGACTTCATTTATACAAAAGTATAAAATCATGGGTCAATCCCTCAGCACAGAAGGAAGAAAATCTACTATGACAGAAATCCCACGAGTGAATACTGAGGACTAGAGGTAGATGGGAAGATAACTAAGCACAGGGAACCTTTTAGGATGCTGCAAATGTTCTATATATTGATTATATCACAATTATATTGCATGATGATTTAAGATGTATGAATAAGTCAAAAATCATCAAATGTACATGTAAACAGGTACATTTAAATGTATACATATATCTCAATTTCTCTCTTTTTTTTCCTTTTCTTTTTCTTACTTTCTTTTTTTTTTTTTTTTTTTTTTTTTTTTGTACTAGGGATTGAACTCAGGGGCACTCGACCACTGGGCCACATCCCCAGCCCTTTCTTGTATTTTATTAGAGACAGGGTCTCACTGAGTTACTAAGTGCCTCACCATTGCTGAGGCTGGCTTTGAACTTGCGATCCTCCTGCCTCAGCCTCCCAAATGCTGGGATTACAGGCGTGTGCTGGTATCTTTTTTTTTTTTTTTTTAACAAAAATGCATTCATAGAGGTTTCACTAGAAAGAAGGAATTGCCCTGGCAGGGTCTTACAGTTGTGGTATGAGCTTGTGTGGGACCACGGAATGTTCTGACATCACTGATGAGGTCAGAGAAGCCTGTCTGCTGGGTTCTTGTGACAGTTTGAATCTTCAACAGTCATACTGGTGCCCCGGGCCCAAAGCACCTCTGACATGGCCAGTTCAGAGCACACAAGTAGGTTTCAGGGCATTGGAGGGCTTCGATTTACCTGTTTATACTTGGGTGTTTCTGACCAGTCCCCAGAGAAGCAGAACCTGCCTGGCAACATGGTCAGGAGTACCTACCAGGCCTCCAGCCACTTTTGCAGGAACCTCCAGGGCTGGTGTGAGTCCCGGGGTTCAGTGGAGTGACGGGAGAAGAACCCAGGTAAGGAAACGGTAGCTTGAAGAGCAAGGAGTCGGGTCTGGAGGCACAGAGCTGGCTAGACAGGCCTGAATGTCTCCTGGGGCGAAATTAGGAGGGAGAACCCAGGGCTCGTGGTGGGGAAAGGGCTGAGGGTTGGGGGAGGCTTGTGTTTCTGACGTCTGAAGCAGACACACCTTAGGTGTCCCCATCACTACCTTCTAAAAGCAGCCCTCTCACAGCTGCCCGTGCCCAGGGCCACCATACCCCCTGCCCAGATTGCTCTACCCAACACACTGGCTTTTTCCTACATGTGCCCAGTTCCAATACTTGATGGTCACCTGGGGCCTTTTTGAGTCTAGAAAGATGGCCTTAAAACCGATTTCACCGCAACGCCCCCCCCCCATTTTACTAAGAAGGAAAGTGGAGTCTGGGAGGTGAAATGCAAATTATGAATTGGAGAACTTTAGATTCTAACAGACCTGAGTTCAAATTCCACTCTCCCCTTTACTAACTGGACCAAAGTGGACAAATTCCTTAAGCTCTTTGAACCTTCATTGCCTTATCTGTATAATAGGTCCAATGACCCATAGGTCATGGGGCTGCGCCAAGGATTACCTAAGACCTTTCTACCACGATGGCATGTGGAGAATGGCCTTGGGGGATGGGGGCCTGTGTCCTGTCAGGCAGGTTCCTGGTATGAACACATCTCATTTGCTTCTTCTCTGCTCTTTGCATTGGAACTTGGCTTTTCATTCTGGTCTCTGCTGCTCATTAGTGTCATTTTTCTTCTCTCTCTACTCTTCTTTGATCTAACTAGATGAAACTGAGCAGCTGATGGTAGTTTTCTGGCCCAACCAATACCCTTTTCTAGCTTTATAACAGATGGTGGGATGGTGGGATTAATAACAATGGCCACAGTAGAATGCTTTTCATAATTTGCATGTGAGGTGTCCCCCAAAAGTTCCTGTGTTAATACAGGAAGGTTCAGAGGTGAAATCATTGGATTGTGAGGGCTGGAACCTAATCAGTCCGTCTTAGTTTGAATGGACGGGCTGGGTGGTAATTGTAGGCAGTGGGACTTGGCTGGAGGAAGTGGGTCATGGGGGTTGTGCCCTGGAGGAGTTCATCTCCACGCCCCCTTCTCTGCTTCCTGACTGCCATCCACAGAGCCGCTTTCCTCCACGATGCTCTGCCTTGCCTTGGGCCCAGAGACTTGGCCAACCATGGACTACCCTTCTGAAATAGTGAGCCCAAATCAACTTTTCCTCCTCTATGTTGTGTTCCGGCCAGGTGTTCTGGTGACAGTGACAACAAGTTGACTTCTGCAACACTGGTGTCTTCCCGTCCCATCCTTTTTAGAAGTGGCAGAGGGCAGGGGACATAGCAAGGCAGCAGACTGCCACGGCCTCTAAGTCCCCTCATAGAAGCCACTGGAGCAGTGCCGGCCGCCATGTCCCCACCTGGAGTGTTCCTCCTGCTAGGGCATGGGTAAGCAGGAGGGACAAGAGCATGAGGTTCATTCTCACAGGCTTCAGCCGTGCCTGGAGGAGGAAGTTCAGGCAGGAACACTGCAAAAGGCCTTGAATTCCAGGCCCAAGGCCTCCCTTCATCCAGGCACATTCTTCCCCACGTGATCTTAGTAACTAGTCCCTTCTATCCCCAGTTCCATGCGACCCCTTCCTCTCCAGGGGTGGGGCTCTTGAGCCACATGGGGCTCAAACTCTTGATCACTATTCACTTCCTCTGGGTTTGGTTTTGCTCATCATGATGTCACAAGCATAAAGAAGCGACTCAAAACATGGGTGATCAGAAGGGACTCTCAGGCCATGTGTCTTCCGTCACTACCCTTGGGTCAGATTCTAGCAGTGTCCTTGGTTCCCTTCATTTCTGTGGCTACAAGAAACATATGCCTGTGTTATAGTCAGGATTTCATTGCCTGGAACTGAACACCCTAAGATTTCTGGCCCCTGGGAAACCCCCCAGGAGACACCCTTCCTATCATCAGGAGCCCGTGAACTCAGCTCTTTCCAAATAGGAGCCTGGTTTCTTAGAAACTACCTGCCCCACACACCTGCAGCTCCAAGGGCTTCCTAAGTAACCTGGAAAGTTCCTGGCAGCTCTACCTTGACCTACATGCATAGATTCTCAGGATCGTGATAGAATTGTGCAAGCGATGCTTAGTGTTTACGAACTTGAATAGGCCTCTGAGAATAGGAGCCAATTTTCTCTTGGGCACTTCTACCTGTGGGACGAAGGCCGAGAGGTTGGTTCTATTCACCCCAGTTTAGACAAAAGGACACCGAAGGTCCAGTTGCTTATCTGATCTCATAGTGCTATAAAGTCAGGGAGCCAATACCCTCTATCTTACTCTACAGCCCAAAGTCCTGGACCCAGGTCTCTGGCACTGTGCTATTCAATATGGCAGCCAATAACCACCATGGTAGCCCTTTAAGTTTAGATGAATTAAAATTAAGTAAAATTTAAAATCTACTTCCTAAGTTGGGATAGTCACCTTCTAAGAATTCGATATCCACAGTAGCTAGTGACTACCATAACAGAGAGCTCAGGTCACATAATACTTGCACCCTCAAGGCAGTCCTCTTGGATGGCCCTGAAGTCTGAATCTTCTTATTCAGACACTTGGGCAAGGAGTTGAGCCACTGCCTCGCCTCCCTGACTCCTGGCTTCCCAACCCAATCTCTAAAATAGCCCCCATGTACTTCTGTGGAGCAGCGTGACCCTGACTTGTCTTTAGTTTGTCACCCCCAGCTCTTTTCAGTCTTTGGAAGTGCCCGGCATCCTGGTCACTGAGACACAAGTCAAGAATGAGACCTGAGTGCTAAGAACATGATCGTGATAAACGTGGGCTTCCCCGTGCCCGTGCTGGCTGTCTAGCAGAACAGCCAGAAGGGCGGTCCCAGACCATGGCCTCCCGCCAGGGGACAGTTAGGTTTCATCTTTCATTTTGTTTGTGACTTTGCTGGACAATGTCTTGCTGATATTTGCCTACAAGACTCAGTGTGTTGCTTGATAAAACTCAAGACAGCTGATTTGTACTATACAATTTGGCTCGCCAACAAAAGGCTTGTCGCCTTATAGCCACCACGTCCCCTCTTTTAAAACTAAAAGGGGGAAATGCAGAAGCCCTGATTAAAGAGTTGACTGAGACCCCGTTTGTTTACATGGAATTGCCCTGGAGAATTGCTGCCTTCCGGGATCTCTCTCGGGGGACTTAACCTGAGATCTCGCAGGACTTGACACGAGAGCTAGAGAGATTCAGACCAGAGGAAAAAGCCTACCGGCGCCATTCTCCTGTCAGAACGCGTGAGAGTGAGATCTTGCCCGGGAGAGAGCCTACAGAGTGTTCGCTTTGTAAAAGCCGTTGTGTGTGTGTGTGTGTGTGTGTGTGTGTGTGTGTGAATGAATTGTAAGAGAGAGAATTAAAATAATCTTTTCTATTTTGTCTCTTGAGTTTTTTCCCACAGCTCCGCTGCTCTGAAGGGCAGCTTACCCACTGGCGGTTACAAGTTGGCTTCTTCAGCCTCTGCCTGGACATCGCTGATGGTCCACAGGAATCAGAGTGCCCTCCCGAGTCCCAACCTGTGTTATGGCCACTGGTTGCTGGAAACAAGGCCTCTAGTAGCTTCTGGGGTTTCCGAGATGAAAGAAGGCCAAGCGTTCCGAAGGCCCTGCATTCCTCTTGTCTTCTCTACACTCAGAGCTTACGTCTGGAAAAGAAGCCCCTCTCTCGTCAGTTTCCGCGAGGCTCCTTTTTGCAGATAAACTTTGCTGAAGGAATTTGCCCAACACGGGGCCTCTTTCTTGGTTCTCCATGTAGTAGGCATTTAAGCTGGGCCAGCTCGGCCTCAGAGCCGCACTTCCCAGGGCTGTGAGTCTCCAGCCCTCAGCCCTCAGCTTCTTGGGGCTGCCCACCGCTACCTCTGTCTCTGCCACAGCAGCCCAGCCCCATTTGGCCGGGTTCCTTTGTGGGCCGAACATAGCGTCTGGGTGCTGCTGTCTTTTCCTGCCGCCTGAGGATCCTGCTCAGCTTCTTCATCTGTGACTCCCTACCCAGGGGCACAGGAGCTTTCCTGGCCACCTTTTGTTGACAGCTGTCCCACGATGGAGTGAAAGTCAAGATGTCACCACTCTCCCCATAGAGTGTGCTTTCCACACTCAAGGCTTCGGTGACCTGCCATGGAGGGACCCTAACCATTATCTTCTCTTTCCCTTAAGTGGAGTCTCTAGGAGAGAAACGGGGTCCTTTCCTGTAGGTGGGCCTCCTCCATGCCAGACTTGGTGTCAGACAGGACATTTCCAGTGGACACATCCTCCCTCCAATAAGCCCCTCAAGAGGATCCCATTCCATGTGGCTCTAGTCCTCTGCCCATCAACTGGGGATCTGGTGCCTGCTTTACTACCAGCCCCTGCAAACAGTGGGCACTAAGGACCCTCTTGCTGTTTGTAACACATAGAAAACAGACCAAAGGTTTGTGGGAAGAAGAGCAGAATGAAGAAATATGGCGAAAGAAAGGTAAAATGGGGAGAAAATTATTTGCCAAGAGTTTGCCGGAGAACCACTCATGGTCACTCTATATTCATAGCTCTCCTATTAGTGTTAACCAAAAAAAAAAGTGTCCATACAGATTGATAAGGAAAATTTCCATGAAAACTTTGGAAAACAGGCAGAATTTAATAAAATACAAAAAGCAATTCTCACAGAGAGGCACACACAAGAAAATTGAAATGTCTAAAATAGACATATGTTCAATTTCTTAAATGGCCAAGAAAACACAATTTGAGTCACTGCGAATAGCCAATTCACACTGGTAGATTGCAACCATTAAAACAGGTGATCATTTCCAGTGCCCAAGGAATATTTTGTCAAGAATTGAAGGGCCTGGGGGATCACCCCGCTTGCACAATTCGGTACTTTATATCTGTGGATATTGCAGAAACAGGAGGCACCTGTTTTGGGGGAAAGAGTGTTTTTATTGATACAAACAGATCAATAGCTACAAGAATACTGCAGATCTGGCTCCTCACATCTAGACCCATGGCCAGTTCTCTTGAAGGTGGCAGGTTCACTCCACAGCTGGGAGGCAGAACAATTTATTTCTCCCATATGTATACAAGAGAGAGGCAGCTGTCCCCTGCCTCTGGAAAGGAAGGAGAAAAACCTTTGCTCCTTGGTGAAGGAATGAGAAGGACCCTGGATTCTCCCCCTAGCCTTTTGGAATGTAAAAACATCTCTCCCAGGGCCAGCAAAGCCCCAGCTGTCTCAAGCTTTTACAACCAAGAGAAGTCTCTAGAGACTGGGCTTTATCCCTTCAAGTGCAAATGCCCAGGGATGAAGCACGGCGGTGTCCCTGGCATTTGGGGAGATGAACGTGGGGTCCTAGTCCAGACTTTCACCATTTGGCCCTCTTGGGAGCTAAGTGAGAAGTTTTATTACCCTTCTGGGCCAGAGGAATTAAAAATGGTTATAGTCTAGACCTCAGTGTGCTTAGGGGAAGTGAAAGCAAACATTCTTGGTCTTTTTGCCTGACACATTTCTGCATCAGGAGGCTGTGGCACTCTAGAAGAGCCCCGAGAAAGCCCACGGAGGTGGTCTGCCCCACAGGGCTGCAGAGAGGAGAGGGCATCTGGGGCTTTGTGGTTAGAAATGCGAGTTGCTATGGCTCATTACGGGGAGAAATCTAGCAAAACCAAGCCTGAGCGCACTGGCTTTGCCTCTAGGAAGTACATCTTATAGAATGTAATGAACAAAAATGAAACAAAAGGTCAAGAAAATATACTCTTTTAAGACTTCAAAGGGCCAGATGATACAAATGAAAACAAAACCCAAAATGCCTATCAGTAAGAAATGTAGTATAAATTGCTGAAATAGATATACCATGAAGTATCATGCTAGAGATTTTAAATTATCAATCTATATCTTGACCTTGAAGATTCCACAATATGCTTAAGTGAGAAAGACAAAATGCACTATATATATATATATATATATATATATATATATATAGTATACATATGGTGCAGTATATGGCAGGGATTATAGCTATTTCATTTTGTAAAATAATGAAAAAACTCACGTGTACATATGTCATGGATCAGGGAAATTTAAAAATGGTCATAGATCAAACCCTCATAGTATATAAAAAGTAAAACGTGGCTTTCACGATCACAAAGCATGGAGAAAGACTCGGGGGCATAGACAATATTAATTGTTCCTGGAAGAGTGGGAATGAGGAAGGGAGGGTTTAAGTGCAGCAAAAAAGAAAAATATGCACAGCTCAATATCAATGGAAAATATGGAACATAAACTTCCGTGGTATTGCATAGGTAGATACAGACTGAGTCTGCTCGTGGGCAAGGGTTAGGATATAATAGCAACAAATAGGCATGTTTTAGTGGGGGACTCATTCATTCACTCAGCAAATATATTGGATGTCTACTCTGTGCCAGGCACTATACTCATCCCTGAGGATATGGCACAAGACCTCAGGGAGTTTACTCACTAGGGGGGGAGATAAATGATAAATTAGGGTCAGACATAATTAAACAGGAGAGGGACCAGATGGCCCTGCTGTTTTAAACTGGATGATAAGGGCAAGCCTGTCTCTAAAGAGGCAACACCTGGGTAGGGGTAGGAATAAAGCAGGGGGGCTTCAGCATGCTTTCTCTTCCCCATGTCAAGCATCACAGGGCTCTTGGGCCCTCACTTCATGGTTATCTGCAAACCCTTTGGTAGAGACCAAAGCCACACTCAGCGCTTGTCCTTGGGGTCTAACTAGCAGAGTAGAAATGGCATCCCCACTTTTCTCCTGGAAACCTTCACCATTTACCACTTCACATTTAAAACAAACCTCTTCTGGAGGCAGCAAGGAACAGGCTTTCCTGTTTACTAGCTGCATGACCTTGAGCAAGTTATTTAACCCCTCCCTGACATTATCAATAAAACGGGATAATACTGTCTACTGCAGGAAAATAATAAATTTTAAAGACTTAACCAGCACCAGGTACATAATAAGAGCTAATATATATCTTATTGTTGTTTTTAGTACTTGTTAACACTATCACTGCTGTTGCTACTGCTACTAACTAAAGGGTCAGCCTTATCCTGTGTGGACTCACAATGAACTTAGAGGACTTTCTCCCAACTTTACTGAGGTACAATTGACAAATAAAAATTGTCCATATGGGGGAAATGGAGACTGTAATCAAATTTCTTGCATGTATGATTCTGTCAATGAACCCAAATGCTATATATAACTATAGTGCTTTAATAAAAAAAAATTGTCCATGTGATGTTTTGATACATATATGCATTATGAAATTACCACAATAAGGCTAATTAACATCTGTCACCTTAAGATTTCCTCTCTTGGCAAATGTCAAGCATACGTTATTACTAGCTATAGTCACTGTCACTCTACTATACATTAGGTCTCCAGAATTTATAACTGAAGACTAGTAACCTTTAAGCAACATCTTCCCATCTCTGTCATACTCCAATCTATGATAACCATCCTTCTACTCTGTTTCTGTGAGTTCAAGATTTTTTAGGTCACAAAAGTAAAATCATACAGTACTTATCTTTCTGTGCCTAGCTTATTTCACTTAGCATAATGTCCTTCATGTTTATCCATGTTGATGTAAATGGCAGGATTTTCTTCTATTTTTAAGGCTGAATATTATTCCATCACATTTGCTTTGTCACATTTTATTTATCCATCCATCCATCAATGCTGAATGGAACAAGAGACTGCAGATATCCCTTTGAGATAGTGATTTATTTTCCTTTGGATATAAATACCCAGAAGTGGAATAGTAAGATAATATAGTAGTTCAACTTTTAATGTATAAGAGTTCCCTTTTCTCCATATCCTTGACTATACTTATCTTTTCAATTTTTTTATAACAGCCTTCTGTTTTTGAGATTTTATCACTATGACAAAATACCCAAGGCAGGCTACTTTATCAACAAAAAGGGTTTATTTCATCTCATGATTCTGGAGATCCAAGGCCTACTGCCTTCTTCTGGTGATGTTCTTCTTGCTAATTGTGATTCCTAGGTGGCCTAGGAATCACATGGCAAGAGATAGAAAGTGTGTGTGTGTGTGTGTGTGTGTGTGTTGTGTGTTTGTGCACGCGCGCGTGCACGTGTGTGTGTGTGTTTTTTCGTCTAGTCTCTCTCTCTCCCGCTTCTTATAAAGCCACCAGTCAATTATGGGGGATCCACCCTAATGAATTCATCTAATCCTAATCACTTCCCCCAAGTTCCCACCTCTAAACACCATATTAATACCTCACAATGGGGATTAAATTTCAACCCAAAAAGCCTTGGAGGACATACAACATCTAAACAATAACACTATCTTATCAAGTCTAAGGTGATGTTACAGTTTTGATTTGCATTTCTCAGGTAAGTGATGATGTCAAGCACCTTTTCATATATCTATTGGTTATTTGTATTTCTTCTTTGGGAAAATTCTAATCAGATCCTTTGCCCATTTTTAAGTGGGCTATTTGGAGGTCATTTTGCTGTTGAGTTGTACGAGTTCCTTATATTTTGGATATTAACTCCTTATTGTATACATGGTATTATGGTTTGGATGTGAGTCATCCCCCAAAAGTTCCTATGTAAATGCAGGAATGTTTGGAGGTAAAGTGATTAGATTATGACATCTGTAACCTGATCAGTCCATCTTAGTTTGAACGGACTAACTGGGTGGTAACTGTTGGCAAGTGGGGCGTGGCTGGAGGAAATGGGTCACTGGGGGGCTGCCCTGGAAGGGCATCTTCTGTAGCCCTTTCCCCCGACCCCTGCTTTCTAGCTTCTGTGAATGGAGCCCCAATCCTTTATCATACCCTTCAGCCATAATGTTCTACCTCACTTTGAGCCAAGAGCAATGGAGTTGGCTAACCACAGACCAAACCTCTTAACCCACAAGCCAAAATAAAGCTTTCCTCCTCTAAGTCACACTCACAAAAAGCTGACAGGTGGTTTGCAAATATTGTCTCTCATTCTATAGGTTTGCCATTTTATCTTGTTAATTGTTTCCTTTGGCATGCAGAAACATTTTAGTTCGATGGAGTTTCACATAATTTTGCTTTTGTTGTCTATTATTTTGGTTCATATCCAAAATATCATTGCCAAGGTCAACATCATGGAAATTTTCCCCTTGTTTTCTTCGAGCAGTTTTATGGTTTCCAGTTTTACATTTAAGTTTTATCCATTCTGAGTTATGTTTTGTATATGACCTGAGATAAACATCTAATTTTTGAATGTCAATATCCAGTCTTCCCAATGACATTTATCAAAAAAAAAAAAAAAAAAAACTGGGCTGGGGTTGTGGCTCAGTGGTAGTGCACTTGCCTGGCATGTGTGAGGCACTGGATTTGGTTTTCAGCACCGTATATAAATAAATAAAATAAAGGTCTATCAACAAGTATATTTTATGTGTGTGTGTGTGTGTGTGTGGGTGTGTGTTTTAAAAAACTCTCCCCTTTCCCCATGTGTGTGTGTGTGTGTGTGTGTGTGTGTGTGTTTTTAAAAAACTCCCCTTTCCCCATTGTGTATCCTTTGGTGCTTTGTTGAACAATAGTTGGTCTGTACACGTGTGGGTTCATTTCTGGGCTTTCTCTTCTGTTCCACTGGTCTACATGTTTTTACACCCTCATCATACTGTTTTGATTACTGTAGTCTTGTAATATAATTTGAAATCAGGAAGTGTGATGTTTACAGCTTTATTCTTTTGACGCAAGATTGCTTCAGCTATTCAGGGTCTTACGAGCTTCCATATAGTTCAAATATTGTTGTTTTACATATATAAATATATTTATATATATTTCTGAAAATTTTTATATGTATCTTCTTGATTCTACAGACTACTTTTGGTAGTATGGACATTCTGACAATATTTGCTCTACTCATATCTGTGAACATAGGTATCTTTCCATTAATTTATGTCTTCCTCATTTTATCAATATTATAGTTTTCCATGGGCAGATCTCTCACCTTCTTGGTTATTTGGGGAACTTAAAAGAATTTTGAGTGCTTTTAATTTTAATGCTTATAAATTGTTGCCCCTATTCTCTTAAAGCTTATGTCCTAGCTTCTGCGGGAAGAGGAAGAAAGGGGGAAACAGTAATGAGGCTCTACTATTTTAAATCACACAGTCAAAGCAGGTTTCTCTGAGGAGGCATTATCTGAGCTGAATGAAGTAGCCTAATAAAGTATGTTCAATTTTTTTTTTTTTTTTTTTTTTTTTTTTTTTTTTTGGTACCGGGGATTGAACTCAGGGGCACTCGTCCACTGGGTCACATCCCCAGCCCTTTTTTGTATTTTATTAGAGACAGGGTCTCACTGAGTTGCTAAGTGCCTCGCCATTGCTGAGGCTGGCTTTGAACTCGCGATCCTCCTGCCTCAGCCTCCCAAAGTGCTGGGATTATAGGCATGCGCCACCGTGCCCGGCCAAAGGATGTTCAATTTTAAGGAAATGAGTTTACATGAACCAACAGGTACCCAACTTGAAGATGCTTTTGGATTCACTCTAAAATTCAACCAGAGTAATCCAAAATGGAAGAAATTTTTCTACACCTGGAATATTTGTCACATAAGAAAATAATTTGTTAATGCTTCCCTTTTTAGTCTTATCAAATATCCATAGCACATAAAAATCATTTTATGTTATTGACATATACAATCACAATTACTGAGGAAAAATCTAAATTAATGTTGCCGCCGGAAAGGGATTTGCAGCCCAGAACGGCAGCACCGTGGGAAGGAGCCCGGAGACAGGATGGAAACTAAAAAATTCTTTTATCTTTCTCTGTCTCTTGTAATTTCTAACACCACATACACACTCTCACAAGAAACCAAGGCACGTGCTCTTACAAGAAACTACAATATATATATACACAATAGCGTTAACCCCATCCGTTCTCTCTCAGGTCTTATCTCACGCGCCTGAGCAGGAATGGCGCTGGCCTGATCTGCAATCTCGGCTCAAGATCCCAGGCCAAGTCCCGTGAGACTACGGAAGGCAGCAATGCCCAAACATCTCCATGGCCCGTAGTCAACCGCAATCTTAGCCATCTCCCCAAACAGGGCTCCTGCATTTTCCCCCCTTTTGTTTTAAAAGAGGGGATGCTGTAGGACGTCTATGTGCAACCAACATTCTTACCCGTCATTGGATAATCAAGGCTGTGCCCTTGACTCCTGTCTTAGGTTGATATGTCGGCCACATGAGACTGTCCTGTGCGACTGTGCCTGTCTTAGGTTGTCCTCCTCTGGGGATCTTACCCGTCATTGGCTAACCAGCCATCCAATGGAGCCCTTTAGGATGGACTGTGTAAGATGACTAACAGCAGTCCAATTGGGAGGAGATGCTGCGGCTTTAAGGCGACAAGCCTTTTGGTGATGAGCCAAATTGCATAGCATATCAAATTGTTTAAACAAATCAGCTGCCCTAAGTTCCATCAAGTAACACACTGAATTCTCTAGACAAATACCCGCAAGGCATTGTCCCGTAAAGTCCCAAACAATGAAAGATCAAAATGTCCATTTGTTATAACATGTTAATGTAGGAGGCCCCATGCATGTAGAGCAGAGGCTACACTGTTGGTGAGGTTGTTTGATGTTTGAGCAGCAGGGATGCTTGCGGCGGCCGCGATCCCTGCAGCTATAGCAGCAGATGTCTTTTTTATGTTTAGACAATGCCACTGGCAAATCTTCAGGGCCCGCTACCTAGAAACTCAAGCATCAATTATTAAAGGAAAGGCAGTGCTATTGCAGCACTGAGTCAAGAGGCGAGTTGTCAAATTAAAAAATAGAATTATTAGATTAGAAAATTAAAGTTGATTTCTGCTCACACACATTGCTGCTTGAGCTCCCACAAACATAAGCTGGCAAAATATCATATTTAGAACAAAACAAAGAAAGACTGAGGGTATTTACTGCATTAAAGATAGATTAATGAAAAGCTAAAAGCACTTTGGAGAAATAATTTGTTAGCTGGAACCCTCGAGTTTCTGCATACACAGCAATCCTTTACCTGTTGAAATAATTGAAATTAATCAGTTATTAAACAAATGAAGTTAATAACAAATAAGCAACCTTATGTCAAAACACCAAAATATCAGGTTATACAGCACTAGTCATATTTTTTGCTAAAGAGAAGTCCTTGGGACATCTATAAAACAAAATTGAAGGTACCTTCACTTATTAAATTATTTACCCAAATTGAATACTCTTAAACTTAAATGAATTAGAGTTATTTGGATCCATATATATTTTTTTTCATAAGCGCTTTGTTATTTTTGATGTCACACTGGACAGATGCACATACAAACAGATATTTGTGATGTCACATTAACATGAAATTTAGACAAATACACAGACATAAACACATATATAAAAAGAAAAAAAAAATACAATTGTGTGCACACTAAAGAGAGATCTCCTCGTCCTGGCCGGGAGGAATGACACTTAAGTTGTGACATATTTTGAAGGACTCTTTTAAGGCAATCATTCCATATCTTCATCTTGGTCCTCTTGATTTTATACCTTTTTTATTAATCTTGATTCCTCAACAACTTCGTCTTGATCCTTTTGATTTGGTACCTGCTTTATTAATCTAGATGGTATCCATATTGGAGAGAATTCGTGCTTTGGGAAAACACAAACAGATCCTCTCCCCCAAATTAATACTGGATCTGGACCCTTCCATGTACCTGAAAGAACATCCTTCCAGTAAACCAAAGGTTTATGTTGTTGGTGTGGGTTCCAATGTCTGTCTCCAGCAGAATAACCATCAGAGTCTAAAGTTAAAAAATTTAAAGTAAACAGGGCAACTGCCAATCTGTCCTTAGGACTTTTCCAGTTTCCTTCTTTCTGTTTTAATAACATAACTTTTAGTGTGCGGTTTGCTCTTTCAATAATGCCCTGACCCTGAGGATTGTATGGGATGCCTGTTTTATGGGATATATTGAATTTTGCGCAAAACTGTTTGAAAGATGAGGACATATATGCAGGGCCATTATCTGTTCTAAGCATTTTGGGGATGCCCAATGCAGCAAAAGCTTGCAAACAATGAGATGTAACATCTTTAACTTTTTCTCCAGAATGTAAGGAAGCAAAAATCATGCCTGAGCATGTATCTATGGTCACATGAATAAATCGCAATTTTCCAAAACTTGGCTCATGAGTAACATCCACATGCCACAAATGATTGGGCATTAATCCTCTAGGGTTAACACCATAATGAGGATTGGGCAAATGTGTCATACAAGATTTACAATCTTTTACAATTGTTCTGGCTTGCTCTTTTGTGATTTTAAACCTACGTTGCAAGGTGGTGCTGTTGACATGAAACTGGGAGTGAAATAAAGTAGCTTGTTGGAACGCTGAAAGTATAAATATTGTTTTTGTAAGTTCATCAGCATTTTGATTACCTTCATGGAGGGGACCAGGCAAATTAGTATGTGCTCTAATATGGCCTATGAATAGAGGTTCTTTTGTTGCCCACAAAAGTTTTTATATTTGATAAAACAATTTAAAGGCTGGAGTATGAGGTGCTATTGGTCCTGCTAACTCTAATTTTGGGACGGCTTGTACAATAAGTGGCTATCTGAAAAAATGTTTATGGGCTGGTCCCTAAAATTTTCCAGAGCTCTTACCACAGCTTCCAATTCTACTAGTTGAGCTGATTTGTGTGCAGTTATGTAAGTCATATTTTCTTTTTTAGTGACTACTGCAGCAGTACCATTCGAGGACCCATCTGTAAATACATTAAATGCCTTAGGAATAGGTTGATTTTTTATTACCTGTGGAAATATAATAGGATGATTAATACAAAAAGATAATATAGGAGACTTAGGAAGGTGATTATCAAAATTTGCAGAGGTAGAGCATCTAGCTATAGCCCAGTCATTATCGTTGAAGCATAAATATTCAATCTGTGACAATGAATAGGGAGTAATAATAGTAGCAGGGTGAATGCCAAATATTTTAGTAAAAGTTTTAAGTCCTTGAAGAATAAGTTTAGCCACCATGGAGGTATAAGACTCAATTATGCTTTTAGGAGAGACGGGCAAATGTATCCATAATAAAGGCCCCTGTTGCCAAAATACTCCTGTGGGTGTATATAGTGAAGAAATAATAATCAATATCAGCGGTTGAGTTAAATCAAATCTGTCACAATGAGCTCCTTCAATGGCTTTTTCTACTAACTTTAAAGCTTTCCTAGCATCTGGAGTCAGTGTTCGCGGTGAGGATGGATCAGGGTCTCCTTGAAGGATATCAAATAAAGGTTTTAATTGGCCAGTAGTAAGGTTTAGTGTAGGGCGAAGCCAATTAATGTCTCCCAGTAGTTTTTGGAAATCATTGGGGGTGGTTAAATGTTCTTTATTTATTAAAAATTTTGGGGGGGGTCTAACAAAAGTATCCATGATTTTAAATCCTAAATATAATATGGGAGATCTGGTTTGAACTTTTTCTTCTGCTATATATAATCCATATTTTTTTAAATTTTCTACCACATCACTAAATATATTAAATAAGATTTTTTGATTAGGGTAGGCCAGTAAAATATCATCCATGTAATGTAGACACATGAGGTTTGGATATTTATTTTTAATGGGTTGGATAGCTTTGTCCACATATATTTGGCATATGGTGGGGCTATTAGCCATTCCCTGTGGCAAAACCTTCCATTGATATCTCTGATCAGGGCCATTATTGTTAAAAGAAGGAACTGAAAAAGCAAACCTAGGGGCATCCAGAGGATGTAGGGGAATAGAAAAGAAGCGATCCTTTATATCAAGACTAATAAGATGGAAAATTTTTGGAATAGCTACAGGATTAGGAAGTCCAGGTTGAGTAGGGCCCATGACTTGCATGGTTTTATTAATTTGTCTAAGATCATGTAATAATCGCCATTTTCCTGATTTTTTCTTGATCACAAATATGGGGGAATTCCAGGGAGAGGTGGAAGGTTCTATATGTCCTGCTTCTAATTGTTCCTGAACTAGTAGGTGGGCCACTTGTAATTTCTCTTTAGATAGGGGCCACTGAGGGACCCACACTGGCTTATCAGAAAGCCATGGTATTTTCAAAATTATTTTCTCAGTGGCCCCGAAGAAAAATGTCTTTTTCCTATATGATAATGATTTCTTTTAGGGTTAAGCTTACCCTGTACTTTTTGATAATGATTTCTTTTAGGGTTAAGATTACCCTGTAGATTTTCACATTTAACACCTGCAGGTTTGGTTGCAAGGTGTACTCCCATTTGTTGTAAAATATCTCTTCCCCATAAAGTAACCGGTAGGTTAGGTAAAACATAAGGCTGAAACGTTCCTTTATGTCCTTCATCATCCTCCCATTTTAAAATTACCACACTTTTTTCTGGGAGGTTATTATATCCCAAGCCTCTTAAACTGGTTGAAGCTTTTTTCAGAGGCCAGTGTTTGGGCCATTGACGTAAATTAATGATGGAAGAATCGGCTCCAGTATCTATAAGTCCCTCCATTTCTATTCCTTGGATTCTTATTTTACACATAGGCCTCCTTGTACAGTCTCAAACCCAGCAAACCATGGGTCTCAAATCAGTGGAACAAAATCCTCTATTGTCCCTATTTAGAGGCATATTCATTTTAAATGAATTATGTAAATTTGGAAGGAGGAGCAGCTGAGCAATTCTATCTTCCTGATTAACAGAACTTATACTTTGGGGTGAGCTAAGCATTATTTTTATTTCCCCTTTGTAGTCTGAGTTTATTACACCTGGGGTCACTTGAAAACCTAATAAGCTTTCAGGACTTCTCCCGAGAATAAGTCCTACAGTCCCTGAGGGAAGAGGTCCCCTGACTCCTGTGGGAATCAGTTGAACCCCCATTTCAGGTGTTAACACTATTCAGGCAGTGGAACAGAGGTCTAATCCTGCATTTCCTCCTGTTCCTCTGGTGAGGGAGTGGATGGGTAGTAGGGATTGTGTCAGGGAAGCATCTGAGTGGATGCTTGAGGATACTCCTCCTCCAATGCCTCGTACATTTGTGGGCCCTGGGCCATTGGGCCCCGTGCCCCATTTTTTGAATTCCTGGACAAATGATTTCCATGGATGTCAAATTTTGAATAGCATTTATTGGCCCAATGATTTCCTTTCTTACACCTGGGGCAGCAACCTGGAGCACGGTATGAATTTGGTCTTATTTCTCTTTTGGGATTTTGCCTAGAATAGCCTGATTGATTATGATAATTTTGCCTAGAATATCCTGATTGATTATAATGTCTAGGTTGAGCCCTTGTGAAATTTTGAGGGGCAGCATCTCTCACAGCTGCTGTAATCATATTCCCTGTGACAAAGGCATCATTTATATCTTTACATAGTTGTATATATATGGAAAGATCCTTTTTATTTTTCCATGGCCTGATGGCTTCTTGGCAATATTTATTAGCATTTTCATATGCTAATTGAACAACTAATGGCATAGCTTGATCAACATCTCCAAAAACTCTACCTGCACTTCTCAAAAGTCGATCAGCAAATTCAGCATATGGTTCATTAGGTCCTTGAATTACTTTGGACAAGCTACCTTGTAGATCCCCAGGTCCTTGTACAGTTTTCCATGGCTTTAAGGCAGCTGCGTTTATCTGAGCATATACTCCTGGGGTATAATATTTTTGAGCCTGTACGTCTGCGAATTGCCCTTCTCCTGTGAGCATTTCTATATTATGATCTCCAAACCCTGCAGCTGCGTTTCTTTTAGCTGTTTCTATACAAAGTTCTTGAAATTGCTATCGCCAAACCAAGTATTGTCCCCCACTTAATGTTGCTTTACATAGACGTTTCCAGTCTGAGGGGGTTAAGCTAAAGGTGTTAAGGGACTCCAGTATACTCAACGTGAAAGGAGCTTGGGGTCCATACGTCATTACTGCCTCTTTGAGATTTTTTATTGTTTTGAAATCTACTGACTGGTGGCCCCTCTGTCCATTTTCATATTCAAATACTGGCAGTTCCCAACGTATCTGTGAGTTACCCTCGAGAGCACATAAGCGCTCAGAAAGACTTTTTATTTCTATTTCTAGGGTATGCAAACGCCTAGTGATACCCTTCATATTTTCTGTAATGGATTCCACCCATGGGGGAGTAGAGGACACAAGTTCCTCCACTTGACGATCCCTTATCTTGGTCTTCCTTAATTTCCTTTTGTTCATTTTCTCAGAATCACTTTTACTTAATTCCTCCTCACTACTACTACTCTCATTGGTCCTAACTGACTCAGTAACATCCTGAGTCCCAGGTTCAATTGAGAGCATGTATCCTTGAACTATCTCTAATAAATCTTGAATAGCTTTAGCAGCTCGGATCTTTGTCATTTTTGGGACACTTCTAATACTCTCCTTACTGGTCTTAGTTGACTCAGCGGAAGCTACGCTTTCATGATCACCTTCACTGTTTTCTAAATCCTCCTCACTAACGACAGACTCAGCTATATCAAAGAATTCATCAAGAGCCTTGTACACTTGGGTCTTAGTTATTTTCGAACCCATTTTAACCGCTCTGACTAGAGACTCCTGCGAGGTTTCTCAGTTCTTACCTGCCGTGCTGAATGCCCCGAACGGACCACCAACTGTTGCCGCCGGAAAGGGATTTGCAGCCCAGAATGGCGGCGCCGCGGGAAGGAGCCCGGAGACAGGATGGAAACTAAAAAATTCTTTTATCTTTCTCTCTCTGTCTCTTGTAGTTTCTAACACCACATACACACTCTCACAAGAAACCAAGGCACGTGCTCTTACAAGAAACTACAATATATATACACAATAGCGTTAACCCCGTCCGTTCTCTCTCAGGTCTCATCTCACACGCCCGAGCAGGAATGGCGCCGGCCCGATCTGCAATCTTGGCTCAAGTCTCTGGAGATCCTGGGCCAAGTCCCGCGAGATCCCAGGCCAAGTCCCAGGAGAATACGGAAGGCGGCAATGCCCAAACATCTCCATGGCCCGTAGTCAACCGCAATCTTAGCCATCTCCCCAAACAGGGCTCCTGCAAATTAACCCTCCAGAGTGACTTGTTCTTAGTGGACTTAAAAAAAAAATCCCTTACTCTGGAGGTCCACAGCTGGGCAGTATATTATCAGTCTCTCACTAGCTTTCCTGCAGATGACACCTGACATGTGGGTTATAATGGGAAGGTTGTCTAGATTACTCCTCAGGAACCTGAAGGCCACTTTATTTTTTGAATATTTATTTTTTAGTTGTACACAATACCTTTATTTAATTTTTTTTTTAATGTGGTGCTGAGGATTGAACCCCCAGGGCCTTGCACATGCTAGGTGAGCACTTTACCGCTGAGCCACAACCCCAGCCCTGAAGGCCACTTTTGCTGAAAACACTGACTACTTGTTTGGTCCTACAGATGACCATGGGTGACAAAAAGCATGGCATCTCTGTTCTCATGTCTGTCTCCATTGTTGCCTTAACTTTTGAGTCAGATTCTATTCAGGTCTGCACCTAAACCTGTTGAACATTTGAGATGTTTTGTTCAAAACTATAATATAGGGCTAACTTGCTGTAGACTTGCCTGATCTCCCCCCCACACACACACTCTTGAAGGCTACCTTAACGGCCACCATGATCAAAACACCAGACCATGAAAGGAGTGAAAAGAGATGACACCCAAGTCCTGAAAGATCTCCTCCTATTCCCAGGAAAGACATGACTATTCCTCCTTTTTATTAAACTCTCCCTCTCCTTCACTATTCCTATCCTGCATTTGTAACCCCTCATCCACCTGGAGTAGGGAAGCTGACTTGTAAGCAAAGTTCTATCTTCTCCATTCTTTGGCCACCGAATAAAGCCTTTCTTTCTCCCCAACACTTGTCTCTTGGAATCGGTTTTTCCATGGGAGGAGCCTCCAAACTTGAGTTCGGTAATGTTATTACAACCCATTGGTTCATAACAACAAAACTTGCATTTTTTTTTTTTTTTTTTACTATGTCAGTTTTTTAACAACAAATGTCTGGAATATATGGCATGACACTATCCCAGAAAAATTATTCCCTCATTATTGTTATTATTTTAAAACAAGTAAATTAAGTTATGTAAAAAATGGTTTTTAAACTTTTATAAAGAATAAGTTATGGGGCTGGGGTTGTGGCTAAAGTGGTAGAGTGCTCGCCTAGCACGTGCGCGGCCCGGGTTCGATCCTCAGCACCACGTAAAAAAAACACATTGTGTACAACTAAAGCAAATAAATAAATATTTTTTTAAAAAAGAATAAGTTATGATTTGGAGAATTCCCCAAAATTCAAAGGAATTCCCATTTCTTATTCCTAAATTCCAAAGATAAATATCTATCAGGAATTTGGAAAACAACTTTCTTGTGGAAGAAGACGGACAACAACATATAGGAAAAAAATAAACACATAGGAAAATGTCAGGTACTGTTAAGTGCTGGAAAGAAAAAGGAGAAAGGGCCAGAAGGAAATGGGGGTGTTATTTGAAATAGGGTGTCAACCATGGGGAAAACAGGGAAGCAGATAAAGAATAAAGTACAGGAAATCTGAGGACAGCTTTGCACAATCACAAAAGATAGACACAACGATGGACCAGGGAAGAGGAGGCAGCAAGGACCTTCAACCTGAAAGATCAATGTTTGGGAGGTTTTGCACGAGGAGGAGAGGAAAGTGCATTCCAGACACCAGGCACTACCTGTACAGAGGGAGGGAAACTGAAACAGGCTAAGGGTGTTTAGAAATGAGGAGGAGGAGCCAGGTGTGGCCACAGTGTAGGAGAGAAGGAAGGTTGCTACACGTGGGGAGGTAAAATTGGGCCAGGTGCGGAATGACTTGCATACCCTATGGGGAAGTTCAGCTTATTGGAAACCAGAATCAGATCCTGGATCTGATCAGGTTAATTTGTAGAAGATGATCAATGAAATGAAGTCTTTGTTCTCTAAACTCTATCAGGATTGTAACATAGACCACAACACCACCAGTCCTCACTTCTTGTCTCTGCCTTTGCACTTTAGAATCTCCCTTCTCTTCTTGGCAGTGCAGTGTTGATGAGATCCTGCTTGCCTAGTCCAATATCCATTTCCTGTCTCTTCCATGTTAACAGGGCTCCCCGCCTCCTCAGAGCAAAATTTTCCTTGGAATAAGCATATACTTCCATATTTCCCTCACACCTAGAGCTACATTCCAGCCTTGAGATATAAATGGAGCTCTCTGGATTTTTTTTTTTTTTTTTTTTTTTTTTTTTTTTGTGTGTGTGTGTGTGTGTGTAGTACCAGGGATTGCCCAGGGGCACTTAACTACTGAGCCCCATCACTAGCCCTTTTTATATTTTATTTTGAGACAGGGACTCGCTTGTTATTTGAAATAAGGGCCTTACTAAATTGCTGAGGCTGACTTTGAACTTGGGATTCTTCTGCCTCCGCCTCCTGAGTCCTGGTCTCTTTTAAGATTTCCAATCTTAAAAGACTGCTTGAACATGCCTTCACCTTTTATCCTTTTTTATTTTCCTGGTTTGAACTGGGTTCTGTGTGAAAGAGGATACTGGTGCCACAATTGGACTTGAGTCACCTGGGATCAACAAGATGGGAGAAACAAGAAGGACCGATCCTGGGTCCCCAATGACTGTGGGGCTGACATTGGAGCCTGGACTTCTTACCTGTGGATGTTGCTTAGATGGCAAATAACCTGTCATCTTTATGTCACTGTCATTTAGAGTGTTCTGTCACTTTGCAGCCCAAGTCCTAGGCCAAGAAAGGATATGTGTTCTTTTGTTTTCGTTTCGTTTTCACTTTCCACGGCTGCTGCCCTTAGGGGAGGGAAGCAGTTCATTCCAATGAACTCAAACTTCAGAGGAGGACAGAGCCCCTTCTGGAAGTCGTCATGTCAGGAACATCTGGAGAGAGGTAGCAGCCCTGGCCTCCCACACACTCCCACAATCTCAGTCCAGCCGGTTTCTTTGTTGTACCTTACTGATGTCACAAGGGCCACCTTACTTGCCTTTGAGAGAAATGTTAGGCAGGTGTACGTACCTTGAGAATTATGTTTTTTCCTCTTCTTCACTCACAATGTATCAAGCACCAACTATGCGCCCGGCACCGTGATAGACACGTCGAGAACAAGAAAAACCGCAGATCTGCTGCGTTCAGTGCACATCAGACCTCTGAGGAACAGCAGATTCCACCCAGGGGCAGAGGACCCCACTGGAAGTGGGATATTGACGAACCTGAGCCCACTCAGTGGGAATGGAGGATAAAAAATATCTTGCTCCCCTAATTCCACATTTCTAAAAACCTAAGGCATAAAGATACGCAGAATTCAGGTCATGGAAGATGTCCTACTTTGTGCTGATCAGAATCCTTTACCTCCTTATTCCAATAATTGACTCTCCTGCTTTTTAGAAGATCTGCTCCTCCCCATTCCTTGGGGTTGTGGTGGGGCTCTCCATTGCAACACTCTGACCTCCAGCCACAGGAACAGACACGTGACCTGAACCAAAGCAATCAAAGCCCTTCCCTAGGATTTTTGTCTTTTCCCCCTTGCACTGTGAGTTAAAGAATGTGTTTACAGACACGGGACTCACATCCCCAGCCATTTGGAACAACTTGAAATAATGGAACACACAAGCAAAGATGACCCAAGGGATGGAGAAAGAGTGCTTAGGTTCAGTCCACTGTAGGGAGAGCTCTATCCTCATTATATTCTGTGGCTGGCTTCTAGAAGGCAAAAATGTCCTTTTAATTTACCTGGTTTGAATTGGTTTTCTGACATTTGCAACAGTCATGAATAATGAAAGCCATGGCCCCGTATGTTAAATTCCACTTTGTGAAAAGAATATCAATCATCAGCATTGGTTCAAAAAGCCTAAACTGGACCCAAGTGTCAGGGCGGCAGACTTGGGCTCAGTATAAGCTCTTTCCAATGATTGGGGTGTTATTAATATAATCTAGGAATATAATGATTCCACTGATAGCTGGAAACCCACCAGGCTGGAACGGGTGACTGTGTTTCCTCTGCAGCTCAATGAATTTGCTATTCTAAAGAAAAAAAGACAGAAGAAGGAAGATGGCAGACCAGAGAGAGGAGCTTTCAGGAGTCAGTCACTAGGAGAGGCAGGAGAGGCGTGGTGGAGAGCTTGGCTGGGTTGCCAGCGGTGTTCCTGCAACTGCGGGGGAGCCGGGGCATTCGTGCTTCTCCGGAATAGAGCGAGCGGAAGTCCCCAGATCACTGACTTGCGGGGCCCTGCAGGAGATCAGGGGTAGGGCGGAATCCCTGGCAGCAGTGTCAGGTGGAGCGGCGCCGAAGGATAGGCAGAAAGTCAGACAGGGACAACTTTGCAGCCCAGACCACTTTCATGCAGATTGCCTGGCAGGGTTACACGCACAGGAAGACACTCAGGTCCTGGGAAGTGCCTTTAAGCCCAGGGAGAGCGATCCCGGCCACTTGTGAAGGCGGCTGCAGCGAGGACAGCGGATGGAGAAGGCAGGAGGAAGAAGGGAGGAGCACCTGCGCGGAAACCTGCAGGCATCTGAGGAATCCGCCAGTGCTCTGAGGACAGCGCACAGCTGGGTGGGCCTCGGTCAACCAGCGGAACTGTATCTGAGTCCAGCAAGAGGGAGAATATCATGCTAAGTGAAGTTAGCCAATCTCAAAAATCCAAATGCTGAATGTTTTCTCTGATATAAGTAGGCTGATTCACAGTGGGGTTGGGTCAGGGAACATAGAGGATTAGAAGAACACTAGAAAGGTCAATGGGGAGGGATGGGAAGGGAGGGAGCAAGGGGTATGAAGGAAAAAAAAGAAGTTGGTAGAAGGAAATAAATATCATTATCCTAAATGCATGATTGAAGACATGAATAGTATGAATATACTTTGTATACAAACAGTATTATGTAAAAAGGTACTCTATATGTATATTATGAATTGTAATGCATGCTACTGTTATATATACAACAACTTCAAATAAAAGAGAAAAAAAGGGGGGAAGACATTAACCTCACTTCCTATATTCTACTGAAGAAATTTATTTTGTCATTGGAGAAAATAGAAGAAAAAAAACTTACTTCAACTGGTCAAAGAAATAACTTGAAGTTCACTATTGCATTCATCCATCTATCTACCCATCCATCTCTCTATCCAACAATCCATCCATCCACTCACCCATCCATCCATCTATACACCCATTTATCTACCCACCCAACCTTCCATCTACCTACCTATCCATCCACCTATACGCCCATTCATCAATCCATCCAAGTACTCAACAACTGATTATGCGTTCAATAAACATTTACCATCTTTTACTCTATGCTAGAGTTGTGTTAAGCACTGTGTCTACAAACACAGAAAGACTTGGACCTAATTTTTAACTTCAAGGGATTCAGTGGTCTTCAAAAGGAGGCTCACAGACAAAACATTACCACAACAGGTCAGAGGTGCTGGAGAAAAAGTGTGACTCATACTTGAGAGGAATCAGACCATCATATGAGTCCAAACTATAAGATCAGTACAAGAGAGAAGGAAGAGGCAGGAAGTGAGTTCCACAAGCCATGGGTCAAACTAAGTCCAAGGCTCGGGTTCCCAGGTAGGAGAGAGAGGCAGTTAGCCAAGGTCCAACTAGGAACCACAAGACAGAGATCTGGGCTGTCAGGGTAGATGGTCTGAGAAGAATTTGGCAGCTTATAATGAAAAGCCCCCTCCACATCAGGTTTATTCATTCAACAAACATATACTGAGCTGGGCGTGGTGGCGCATGCCTGTAATCCCAGCACTTGGGAGGCTGAGGCAGGAGGATCATGAATTCAAAGCCAGCCTCAGCAATGGCGAGGCACTTAGCAACTCAGTGAGACCCTGTCTCTAATAAAAATACAAAAAGGGCTGGGGATGTGGCCCAGTGGTCAAGTGCCTCTGAGTTCAATCCCTAGTACCAAATATATATACGGAGTACCAATTACATTTGGGGCTCTAGGAATACAAAGTTGAATAAGTTCAGGAGTCAATGAGGAAAAGCACAAATTATATAATTCTATTATAACTCGACCAGAGGCACAACAGAGGGAAACATGGAGTATTCTTGGGGTGCACAGGACAGGCAGCTACTCCAGGCTGAGTTGTGTCAGAGGCACTTCCACGGGAAGTAATGACTGAGCGGAGTCCTAAAGGACCAATTGGACTCAGCCAGGTAAACCAGAAACACCTGGAAGTGTAGGCACGTGCCAGGCACCAGGAACAGCAAGAGCAACGCAGGGAAGTATGACGCAGGAAACAGAAGGCCCTGCGTTGTGTGCTTTAAGCCAGACACGCAGGCCGGGAAGGGCTGGCTGCAGGGGAGCCCCTGGTCCAGCCTAGGAAAACTAGCACTGCATCCTGACGGTCCTAGGGAGTCAGGGGAAGAACTCAGCAGAGGAGCCATAGGGCGGAATGTGCATTACTGAAATTCAAGGACTTGAATTTCATGGGACTTGGGCAGAGGAGGTGGTGGGTCAAGAAGACACAGGAGAACAAAGCAAATGAGAAGACCACAGCCTGGAGTCAGAGTGGGAAGGAAGTCAGAGGTGAGCAACACACCTCCTAGAAACTGAGGTTGAAGTATATAAATCTGCATTAATGATAGAAAAGGTGCCCACTAAATATTGTCAGCTGAAAATGTACTAAGAGGCAGTGTTTCCCACATGGCTTCATTTTAAAGCAGGCTGTGTGTAAGCATATGGGTGGACATACACACACCAGAGAGGTCTGCACAGATGAACAAAAATAGACTCAATGCAAATTTTCTCCCGGTATTTTCTTTTTAAACACTCCCCCACTTTTTTTTTTTTTTTTTTTTTTTTTTTTTTTTTTTTTAGTGCAAGGGATTGAATTCAGGGGTGCTCTACCACTGAGTGACATAGCAAGTTCAAGGCCAGCCTAAATAACTAAATGAGGCCCTAAGCAATTTTGCAAGACCCTGTCTCAAATTTTTTTAAAAAAGGTGGGGAGGGTGTTGGGGATGTGGCTCAGGGGTTGAGCACCCCTGGGTTCAACCCCTGGTATTGGAAAAAAAATAAATAATTACCTGGGCTGGGCACAGCGGTGCATGCCTGGAATCCCAGAGACTCAGGAGGCTGAGGCAGGAGGATCACAAGTTTTGAGGTCAGCCTCAGCAATTTTGGGACACACTCTCCCCCCACCCCCAAAAAAAAGGAAATTGTTGGGTATATAGCTCAGTGGTATAGTACCCCTGTGTTCAATCCCTAGTAATACACACGTTACCTGGGAAGCCTGTAAAATACAGATTCCCAGGCCCTGGTCACAGTTCAATTTTTTTTTTTTTTTTTTTTTGTACCAGGTGAAGGGCAAAAATCACACCAGAGACAACCATGCAGCCAAGAGATTTATTCACCAGCCTTTATGGCTGGTTGGAGGGAGAAGAAGTACAGGGAGAGAGGAGTTAGGGAGAGGGGAGTATGCGAGCTCTGGTGGGAGAGAGGAGTCAGGGAGAGGGGAGTGTGCAAGCTCTGAACGTAAGGTGGGTGCCTGGTCATTCCGGCTGTGGTCTCTGGAGCTGTTGGCTAAGGCAGCTGCTGTCGGGCTGGAGGATGGAGCTGTCAACTGGGGCAGCTGCTGTCAAGCTGGAGGCAGTGGGTCGTCTAAGGTTGGTGCAGCGGCTGCCTCCTCTCAGCAGGGACGAGCTGTTGTGTCTGAGCTCCGGGCAGGCAGGAGCTTAAGTAGGGACTTCTGGTGGGGGGGTGTGCCAGAGTAACCTTTAAAGCTATTGGCTCTTTCCCCAGGGAACAGAGTTACCTTTAAGCCCATTGGCTCCTGCCCAGGAAAATGAAACAAGTTTGCTTCTCAGGACACAGAAATATCCATCGACCCCTGCCCAGGAAACTTCCATCAGCCCAAGCCCATCACCAGGGATTGAATTTAGAGTGCTTAACCACTGAGTCACATCCCCAGCCCGATTTTGTATTTTATTCAGAGACAGGGTCTCACTGAGGGGCTTAGCGCCTTGCCATTGCTGAGACTGGCTTTGAACTTGTGATCCTCCTGCCTCAGCCTCCTGAGCCTCTGGGATTACAGGCATGTGTCACTGCACCTGGCTTGACAGTTCTGATTTTTTAGGTTCCCAAGAATCTGTATCTTAACCAGCATATCAGATGATTCTTACCTACTTTGAAATGTAGGAGTCTTCACCTTCCTTATCAAGTATTTACATTAATTGAGGGAAGTGTGCAGGTTGCTACCTACAACATTCTGCTTTTCCCAGTTATATTTCCTGATCCTACAAACCCAAATCCACCTCCCCAGTTCAGACTTCGCAGACATTCTGGGATACAGAGACGCTTTCCATGTAAAGTATGTACCATGGCTCAGAAACAGCTTCCCAAGCCTTCAGTGCACCTGACTCACAAGGACAATGACTTAGTCTCATTATATATCATAACAACAATTATCACCATCGTCATGTCCACAGTAACTGCCATTTACCAAGCCCCTACTTAGTGTCAAACACTGTGCAAAATATTTTACTAGCATTGTCTCTCTAAATGCTCCCGGCAGCTCCACCAGGCAGCTTCCATCATGATCCCCAATATCCCGGTGAGGAAACCTGAGGTTAGGGGAGGTTGTGCCAAGGTCATGAATTGGTAAGTGATGGAGCCGCTTGTAGCCAGACTGACCTAACCCACTAAGGCTCCTGATTTAGTCTCCTGCCAAAGATTTCCCATAGCAACATTAATAAGCACAATAATCACAGCATTGCATTCCTCTTTGCATCAAAATAAAGACTAAAAAGGTCAAAGATCTAAAATAAAGATGAAACCTGAAAAGTATTAGGACGTCTGGCACCAAACAAGAGAGAGAAGATCTACTAGCTGGGAGCAGTGGCGCACGCTTGTAATCCCAGCACTTGAGAAGATATACTACAACCTCCCACTCCCTAATCTCTAGTTATAACTAAAAGCTAAACAAAATATAAAAAGCAATTATCTGTAAAGTAAACAAAAGCAGGAAGATAGAGAATGGAAGTCAAATTTGGAGTAGCAGGCCATGCAAGGGTAACTTCCCCAGGTTTCCCTCCCTTTTCTCTTGTGCCCCAGTCATGGAATTGTGGGGGAGGCAATAAGGCAGTTAAAACTGTGTGTCTGGCCAGGGTAACTAGGGGGAAATGCCCCAGAGTGTGTGGGGGATCCTTGTTTTGTTTTGTTTTTTCTTTCTTTGCCCTGAAGGTGGGCCCCAGTCATGAAGCTGTTACAGCAGCAAGGTTACAACGGAGAAAACTAAATAAAATCCCATCTTTATTGCTAGAGCCTAGGAAAAGCATACTCTTGTGAGCTGGCTCATATGAGAAAGGAATTCCCAATTCAGTGTATGAATCTGCTCAACTCCCAGGCTTGATCCTCAGCTTTGCATGCACAGAAAAGGCCCAAAGCAACATTTAAAAAGGGAGGGGTGCTAAATCCTCTGGGCACAGTGGCTTGCACCTGTAATCTCAGCCACTAGGGAGGCTGAGGCAGGAGGATCACAAGCTCGAGAATAGCCTCAGCAACCTAGCAAGACCCTGTTTTGAAATAAAAAAGAGAAAGGGCTGGGGATGTAGCTCAGGTGAGGTCCCCTAGGTTCCATCCCCAGTACTGCAAAGAAAAAGAAGAAAAAAGTCTTTGAGGACAGAATTATGAATTAAACCACTACCCAAGTCTTAGATTAACCCCAGAGTAGCACAAACGGGAGACAAGCCTAGAACACCCAAGCAAAGGCTTGAAAACTAAACTTGCCTTGGAACATTAATCATGGCGGAAGGAGTGATACAGAACTTCAGTCTGAACCTAATAGGGCCTGCTGAAACATAAGAATCAAGATTTTCTGGAGATTTTTGTATTTTATTAAGAACCAGAGTCTCATGAAATAATATCTTAAATGTCCAGAATATAATCCAAAATTACTCCGTACATAAAGAAGAGAAACATGTAATTCTGTTTGAAAGATAGGACAAGCAAAAATTGGCAATCCTTCGATTATCTAGCAGTTGGAATTATCAAAGATTTTAAAGCAACTGCCATAAACATGGTCCAAGAGATAAAGGAGAACTCTTTTGAAATTAATGGTAAGATGAAAGTTTTCAGCAGAAAAATAGACCTACACAAAGAACCAAATGGAAAAATTGAACTTAAAAATTACAACATCTGAAATAAAAGATTCACCGGATGAATTCAAAAGCAGAATGAAGGTGACAAAGGTAAGAGTCAGGTAATGTTCAGACACATAAATTGATATCATCCAATCTGGATAAGAGAGGGAATAAAGGATGAAAATCAGTGAACAGAGCATAGAAGACTGTAAGATAAAATCAAAGAGTTGAACATTCATGTCACTGGGGGCCCAGAACAATAGAAGAGATCAGTACAGGAAAAAAAAAATGTAAAGAAATAATGGATTGGCACACACCTGTAATCCCGACTGCTATGGAGGCCAAGGTAGGAGGATCACAAGTTCAAGGCTGGCCTGGGCAACTTTCTCAAAAATAAAATTAAATAAAATTAAAAAGTGCTCAGTGGTAGAGCACTTGCCTACTAAAGCACAAGGCTCTGCATTCAATCCCTTGTACCACAAACGGAATAGAAAAAAAGAAATAATGGCTGAATTTCCCCAAAATTTGGTGGAAAAATCAATTTAAAGATTTAAGAAACTCAGTAAATTACAAACAAGATAAACTCAAACAAAACCATGCCAAGACATATTATAATTAAAACTGGTAAATATCAAAGAAAAAATACTGGAAAATCTTGAAAGAGTCTAGGGAAAAAAAAAAAACACAATTACTTCTAGGGGATCAATGAAGCAAATTGCTATTTAGATTTCTCATCATAAATCATGGCATTTGGATGAACAACATCTTTGAAGTGCTGAAAAGAAAAAGAAATTTGCACATTTTCCCTGAAGTAGTAATAAGTTAGTGCTAAGTAGACTATAAAAATTTAGGTGTATATGTTATATTTTTTAGCACAAAGACTAAAACATACATACATATATGTAAATATCACAAAGAAATATGGCCAAAGAGGAAACTGATTAAAATGGAATATATTTAAATAAACTGAAAGAAGACAAGAAAGGGGGGACAAATAATTGAAGGAGGAACAGAAAATGAATAATAAAATGGTGGACTTATATCCAAACATATTGATAATCACATTAAATATAAATGTCTCAAAATACAGAGGTTGTCATATTGAATTTATAAAAAAGACTCAAATATACTGTTTACAATAAATACACCTTAAATATATAGAAATAGGTTAAAAGTAAAAGAATGGGGAAAGATATGGCACAAAAACCCATACCAAAGAAAGTTACCATGGTGATGTTATCATAAAACCTATCATCATGACAAGGAATATTCATTACCAGGTATATAAAGGAATATTACATGACAATGAAAGGGACATTTGGCTACTTCACCAAGAAGACATCACAATCTGCGTTTAAAAAGATCTTCAAAATGCATGAAACAATAACTGAGTGCACAATCATAATTGGAGAGTTCAATATTTTTCTCAGTAATTGAAAGAACAAGTACACACAAAAATGGTAAAGATACAGTAAATTAGGGACTGAGGTTGTGGCTCAGTGGTAGAGCACTTGCCTAGCATGTGTGAGGCACTGGGTTTGATTCTTAGCACTGCATATACATAAATAAAATAAAGGTCCATTGACAACTAAAAAAATATATTTTTTAAAAAATACAGTAAATCAGAACCACACTCTCAAATTAATCTGACATTCATAGAGTACAATACCCAACAACAGCAGAATACACATTCCTTTTCCCTTCACATGAAACATGCACCAAGATAGCTGATATTCTGGGTCACAGACTAGATTCTAACAAATTTAAAAGAATTAAAATCAGCCAGGAGAGGTGGCACACACCTGTCACCCCAGCAGCTCGGGAGGATTACAGGAGGATCTTCAGTTCAAAGCCAGCTTCAGCAAAAGCAAGGTGCTAAGCAACTCAGTGAGACCCTGTCTCTAAATAAAACACAAAATAGGGCTGGGGATGTGGCTCAGTGGTTGAGTGCCCCCGAGTTCAATCCCCAGTACCAAAAAAAAAAAAAAAAAAAAGAATTAAAATCAAACAAATTATGAATGACATTTGACTATCTTGTGGCTATATTAGTATTTGTATGGAAAAGTCATGAAAGATTTTCTTAAGGCTTTCATGAGTGTGTGGGTTGGGGTGCTACAGGGGTTGTTCCCTATACACTTTTGCATTTTCATTTTTTGTAAGGTCTACTTTGTTATGAGAAAATAGTTCTGGAAATGTTCTGTTCTTGCTGTTTGACATGTATAGGCACGTTTTTCCTCAGCTTTCACCCAGAACTCTCAGGTTTCCCTTTACTGATATCTAATTCACTAGACGATTGGAACCCATCTGATTCCAGTTCCATTAACACCCACTGCTCTCTGCTCTCTCCCATCCCCCCACCTCCAGGGTCATGCCTCACTTTGGGCAGTAGATGGCCATTACCTTTTTTCCATATCAAGAACCAATAAGCCATGATTCCAGGGTTAGATCTTGTGTCTTTTCTCATTTCACTGACTTCTCCATTATGGTTTTTGTTGTTGTTGTTGTTGTTGTTGTTGTTGTTGCTGTTTTGCTTTACCTTTACTTTTTAAAATTTTATTTATTTAATTTATTTATTTATTGTGGTACCAGGGATTGAACTCAGGGGCACTCAACCACTGGGTCACATCCCCAGCCCTTTTTTGTATTTTATTAGAGACAGGGTCTCACTGAGTTGCCAAGTGCCTCGCCATTGCTGAGGCTGGCTTTGAACTCACGATCCTCCTGCCTCAGCCTCCCAAGTGCTGGGATTACAGGAGTGTGCCACAGCACCCTGCTTACCTTTATTTTATTTATTTATTTTTACATGGTGCTGAGAATTGAACCCTGGGACCGCACATGTGCTAGGCAATTGCTCTACCACTGAGCCACAACCCCAGCACTCTCCATTATTGTTTGCTGTTTGGAAAATCTTAGTTGTTTTTATTTTTTAATTTTCCTCTCATTTTAATTATATAGAAACCAGAAATTTATTCCACTTGTTAGTAGGATGACCACAGGGCTTCAGGTCAATGATCCAAATTCAAATCATGGCTCTGTCACTGTCTGCAGGACCCTGGGCAGCTTATTTTATTCTCTGAGACTCTATTTTTCACATTTGCACAATGGTTTGACAGGGATCCAGAAATATACTTGCAAGCAGTAATATTTCTTCACCTTCTCCATCCACTAAGGAAATTCCTTCTGTGTACTTGGGTTCTCCTTCTTCCCTCCTTATCACCCCATCCTAACATACCCAGTAGGCCAAGGATGGTTTTGTCTTTACTAGATTTTTTTGCTCCAGATCTGTTATGCATATCAAGTCATATTTCTATTTATATTGAAAATGAAAAGAAAAATAAATAGAAATATGATCTTAATACTGGATTGAGAAGAAGGAGAAGGAAGAGAAAGAGGGGGGAGACGAGGAAAAATAAACCTGAAATGAGGAGTGATGGAAAATGTTTATTTAAAAAAAAAAAAAAAAAAAAAAAAAGCTATACCAGCTCAATTTGAGAGCTCTGGGGTATGAGTTTGGACTTAGGGAAGAGAAGCTGGGTATAAGGCAGACGAGTGGAAGGATGGTGGATGATAGGCAGAGAGAACAAATGAGAAGGGCTGAAGAAGAGAGAAAAAAGAGAAGATGAAAAGAAGAGGAAGGGTTTCACTCTGTCGTGGTCATATTCTCTTTCAGTACATTTTTGAGAGACAAAAATAACAGTTCAAGGGCTGGGGTTGTGGCTCAGTGGTAGAGCGCTCGCCTAGCACATGCACGGCCCTGGGTTCAATCCTCAGCACCACGTAAAAATAAATAAATAAAACAAAGATATTGTGTCCAACTACAACTAAAAAAAAAAAAAAAGAAAAAGAAATAAAAGTTCAAGTTATTCTGTGGTGACAGATTGATGTTTTCCAGCATGTAATGGTGCCCAGAAGAGGCCACTGAGTAACCCTGGTTTTATACAGGCCACGCAGGGTTAAGCCTTCCAGCTCTCACAGAGGTGGAGAGGATCTGATCAGATCCTAGGTACAAAATTATAATTGGTAGGTTTTCTTTTTCCTGAGGTCCTGCTGCAGGCAGGGGAGGCAAGGCAAATGCTACATCTCCAACCTGCTCTTTTATTTTGAAACAGGGTCATGCTAAATTGCTCAGACTGACCTTGAACTTGAGATCCTCCTGCCTCAGCCTCCCAAGTATTTGGGATTACAGGTGTGAGCCACCACACCCAGTATAATAGTTTTATTATTGTCTCCTTCAGCTTTCCACTTGGATATTAATTAGTTCAGTTCAGTTCCCCAATGTTGTGAATATGCCAAATAGCTCGGGAGCAGGGCAAACTGTAGAATTGTACAGTGTTTACTTGGTTCTTCGAGAAAGATCCAGGTATTATAAGACATTAATAGATTCTCATTCATTCTCCACCCACCCCCACCCATAGCTTGAACGTATCTTCAACCCTGAGAAAAATGGAGAAGAGGTGAGTCTCTGATCTGACTAGAATTGACCAAGTTTCTGACCTCAGACAGAATGTGGGCCCAGGAGAGAATTCAACTGAAGTCATAGAAAAATAAAGCTACCCTTGTTTTACAGATCTAAATTTCAAGCCCCCAAGTTCATATCTACCGCAAAGTTCATTGCCTTAATGAATGAACTTCAGGGGAGGCCTTCTGCTGAGCAAGCTCTTGGTGGAGCAGTCTTGGCTACTCTCCAGGGAAGACAGTAATTACTAAAAAGAGCTTCTGCTTTCTAGTCCCTGCTTGGCCACTATTATTCGTGGTTCTCCAAGTAGGTTACAAGCCTCTTTGAGCCTCAGTTTTCTTATCTGTAAAATGGGGATAATGATACCTGCCCTGCCCTCCTTACAATGTTATCAGGAGGATTCAAGGAGATAACAAATGTGAAGTTACTTTTTGTGGGATTATAAGGGTGTGGGGATGGCCCTCATCTTGTATAATCTGTAAACTCAAGGATCAGAGTCCTAGATGCCTCTCTTCTCCACCAAACTGTTCTTCTTAGAAGCAGTGACTAATTGTCCCTGGAGCCGCATCGCGGGTAACTGGAGGTCTTCCAGGACTGTGTTCTCAATATCAGCAGCACTCGCTTCACCGGGAAGAAATTCTCAGGCCACAGGAAAAAAAAAAAAAAAAAAATCTGTTCATTGTGAAAGAGTCTGTCTGCTATGCGACAACACATTAAGCTCTGGGTGACTATTCCTGTAAAACACGTCCTGGGCTTACCACTGCTATTATGGGGTGGATAGACATGGTAAAGAATCAATTAAAACTCTGACACATTAAATGGGGCTCAAAGACCTGTTTCACAGGTTTCCCCAGAGGAAAATGCTCACGTTACATTAGACCTCGGGAGCCGACCGAGGCAAGATTTCTGAGACAAGTTCTAGGGTTTACAAGACAGACCTGGGCTTTTCCAAATCGTTTCTGAAGTGCCATTTAAAGGATTACAGCATTGGATTCGTCGTGCATCCGACAGCGTCATGGTGGAACTGGGATTGTTGTCACGCGGGCATCCTCTGGAAAACTGTAAGTCCCCTCAAAAGAGGCATTTAAGAATTGGTGAAAATATCGTAGCCTTTCTAGTGATGCCCACTTTGAAGCCAAAGCAAGTGTCAAGGAAGTAAAAATCAGAGGAATATTGAGACTGAAATTCCTTTTTATTTTTATAATTGGGGTGCACTACAAAAAGGTGCAGCCGTGGCCAAAGAACTCCCTTTTAAAAGAAGTTCTAAGATCCTAAGAAAAGACTCACACACACACACAAAAAAAAAAAAAAAAAAGTGAAGGAAGGGGTAAGAGAGGGTAGGGACCATCATATTGGTGGTTATCACTGCTTAAACTGCACTGCTGTGCCAGCAAGTGGGAAGGTTAACGATCCGAACATGGTTTCTTGACTAATGCAGACATCTGCGTGAGCCATCTTTCGATCTCATTGCCTGAAATAACTTCTCTCAACCTGAATAAATAGAAGAGAGTTTGAGGTTCAGGCAGGATATTTCCAGAAGTGTCGCCTACCAGCGAGTTTCCACAGAAATAAAGAAGTGAACAGGAACTAAAGACCAGGAGAAGTCAAGCATCAGCAGTGATCCTGGTTGAGGGAGGAGCAAAGCTTGCAGACACAATCAAGAGTGTCAGGAAATGGTCTGGAGGACCAACTGAGCCCAGATTTTGCAGACTAATTCAGAAACAAAGAACAAGAGGGGAAAAGCAACAAAAAGGTAGAGTGTAAATGTCATGCTTTCAAGAGATTTCACCAGAACAGAGAGAGAGAGAGAGAGACAACAGGAACCCTGATCGTAAGGACAAGACAAGGCCTGTTAACTCACATGTTCAGCCCCCATGCAGAGCAGGGCATTTTCAGAGGAAATGCGCTCACAGGGCAGGAATCTATCAGTTAGGAGAGTACAAATGTTTGGCAATTCTGATCCTGAAATCTGCCCACCATATCTTTTCACTTTAATAATATGAAGAAGGGAAGTGGGGGTTGGACACCCTCCTCTTAACCACGTATACTACTCACTATAATTTTTCAAAAAGACTTTTTGATTCTTAAGTTACTATCTGTTTATTTGATGGTACTAGAGATTGAACCTAGGGCCTTTGTGAATGCTAGGCAAACTCTCTACCACTGAGCTATCCCCAGCCCTTAGATTGTTATTTCAATCCTTAAGTTTTCTCTCAGCTGCTTTGGGTGGGGGGGGGGGAATGCTTTTTGTGGAATGGACTTGTGTCTGTAAATGCTGTCTTCATCTATATAGAAGGGGGCCTTTCAGAGCCACCGAGAGGGGTTCTGAATATCTGAGGGCCAGGTTAGGAATAGAGCACAGTGGTAGAACACTTGCCTAGCATGCGTGAGGCCCTGGGTTCAATCCCCAGCACCACCAAAAAAAAAAAAAAAGAAGGGAAGATGATGTGTGGGCCTTGAA
Organism: Tamias sibiricus; assembly: GCA_025594165.1. Classification (NCBI taxonomy): domain Eukaryota; kingdom Metazoa; phylum Chordata; class Mammalia; order Rodentia; family Sciuridae; genus Tamias; species Tamias sibiricus. The sequence continues at coordinate 196,868,500 of CM046657.1, read as the reverse complement.
GTATTGCCAAGGTCCTTGGAGTTAGAAAGGAGGGTGGTAGGCCACTTCTGTGCCCTGTCCTCCTTCCCAACTCTCTCCCCTTCATGCAAATATTACTAAAATATTCAACCATCTCATCTGACAAAAAGAATTTAACCTCCCAGAGAATTATAATGAGTTAGCCAAAGGCAGACCAACAATAAAAAACCAGGTATAAGGGCTGGGGATATAGCTTAGTTGGTAGAGTGCTTGCCTTGCATGCACAAGGTCCTGGGTTCAATCCCCAGCACCACCAAACAAAAAAAGCCAGGCGTGTGTGGATAACTAGTTCCACCACACTGGTCTTCCTCTCCCTTTGCTAAAAGGAGTTGGTCAGGACTTCTAGGCTTCATCCACTCCCTGTCCCTACTTAGGTCATATACACCACATCATCCCTAAGAATAAAACCACGTGTAAAACCCTCTTGAGTCAATCCAATCCCACAAGCATTTATTGAGCACCTTCCTTGTGCAGCCCTGTGCCAGGTACTAGAGATTCACATATGAATTTGAGTTGCAATCCCTGCCCTCAAAAATATGGACAACTTTTGAGTTCTTTGTACACCCTGGAAATTAACGCCCTATCTAGGTGTGGGTGGCAAAGATTATCTCCCATTTTGTAGGCTCTCTCTTCACCTTCTTCTTCTTTTTTTTTTTTTTTTTTTTTTTTTTTTTTTTGATACCAGGGATTGAACTCAGGGGCACTCGACCACTGGGCCACATCCCCAGCCCTTTTTTGTATTTTATTTAGAGACAGGGTCTCACTGAATTACTAAGTGCCTAGCCATTGCTGAGGCTGGCTTTGAACTCGTGATCCTCCTGCCTCAGCCTCCCAAGTGCTGGGATTACAGGTGTGCACCACCGCACCTGGCTCTCTTTACCTTCTTGATTGTTTCCTTTGCTGTGAAGAAGCTTTTTAGTTTGATACCATCCCATTTATTGATTTTTTAATTTTACTTCTTGCACTTTAGGAGTCTTGTTGAGGAATTCAGTTCCTAAGCCAACATGATGGAGTGTTGGGCCTGCATTTTCTTCAAGTAGGTGCAGGGTCTCTGGTCTAATGCCTAGGTCTTTGATCCATTCTGAGTTGAGTTTTGTGCAGGATGACAGATAGGGGTTAAATTTCATTCTACTACATATGGATTTCCAGTTTTCCCAGCATCATTTGTTGAAGAGGCTATCTTTTCTCCAATGCATGTTTTTGGCAACTTTGTCTAGTAAGAGATAACTATATTTATGTGGGTTTGTCTCTGTGTCTTCTAGTAGTCTATTCCATTGGTTTTCATGTCTGTTTTGATGCCAATGCCATGCTGTTTTTGTTACTATAGCTCTGTAGGATAATTTAAGGTCTGGTATTGTGATACCTTCTGCTTTGCTTTTCTTGCTAAGGATTGTTTAGCTATTCTAGGCCTCTTATTTTCCTAAATTAATTTCTAAAAATATTTATTTATTTGTTTTAGTTGCACCCAATGCCTTTTTATTTTTATGTGGTGCTGAGGATGGAACCGAGGCCGTGCACGTGCTAGCAAGCGTTCTACCACTGAGCCACAACCCCAGCCCTCTAAATGAATTTTATGACTGCTTTTTCTATTTCTATGAAGAATGTCATTGGAATCTAATAGGAATTGCATTAAATCTGTATAGTGCTTTTTTTTTTTTTTTTTTTTTTTTTTTTTTTGGTACCAGGGATTGAACTCAGGGACACTCGGCCACTAAGTCACATCCCCAGCCCTACTGTGTTTTTTGAGTTTTTTTTTTGTTGTTGTTTTGTTTTTTTTTATTTGGAGACAGGGTCTCACTGAGTTGCTTAGTGCCTCACTTTTGCTGAGGCTTTGAACTCATGATCCTCCTGCCGCAGCCTCCTGAGCCGTTGGGATTACAGGCATGCGCCACTGTGCCTGGCTGTATAGTGCTTTTGGTAGTATGGCCATTTTGACAATATTAATTCTGCCTATCCAAGAACATAGGAGATATTTCCATCTTCTAAGGTCTTCTTTAATTTCTTTCTTTAGTGTTCTGTAGTTTTCATTGTAGAGGTCTTTCACTGCCAGTAAATGGATGGATCGAGATTACCATGCTAAGTGAAATAAGCCAATCCCCAAAAACCAAAGGGCATTATGTTTTCTCTGATATGTGGAAGCTAACCCACAATGTGAGGAAGAGGGCAGAGAATAGAAGTTCAGAGCATTTGATAAAGGGGAATGAAGGGAAAGGAGGGGGGATAGGAATAGGAATGACAGTGGAAAGAATCTGACCTAACTTTTATATGTACATATATGAATACACCACAGTGAATCCCACCATCATGTATATCCACAGACTGGGGCCCTAATTAGGATAAGATGTATTCCATGCATGTATTGAAATGAACACTACTGTCATATATAACTAAGAAGAACCAATATTAAAAATATACAAAAAAAAGTATACAACTTGTTGTAATTAAAGGCATCTTATAATTGTACTATGATCAAAATTTTCTTGAATTACTAAATTACTGGACACAAAAAGGAATGGAGGAAAACCATTTGATGGTTCCTCAAAACACTGAACATAGAATTACCATATAAGCTCCCAAATCCTGGCATACATACACATTCTACCCAAAAGAATAGAAAATAGGTACTCAGACTAGTATGTGGATATGCATGCACAGTATTCACAATGACCAAAAGGTAGAAACAACCCAAATGTCCACCAATGGATGAATGATAAACAAATTGTGATATAGCCATACAGTGGAACAGTACTCAGTCATGAAAATGAATGAAATTTTGATACCACAGGCTACCTACCATATGGATGAACCTCAAAAACACTATACTAAGTCAAAGAAACCACACAAAAAATGTTACAAATTATATGATTCCATGTACAGGCAGTATCCAGAGAAGAAAAAATCCACAGAGACAGAATGCAGATTGGTGGCTGCCAGGGGCTGGGACAGGGAAAATGGAAAGTATCTGTTTCATGGAACAGGGTTTCCTTTTGAGATGATGAAAATATTCAGAAACTAGACAACAGCAAAACTTGTACATCATTGTAAATGTACAAAATGCTACTGAATTGTTCCATTTAAAATGGTTAATTTTAGCTGGGCGCGGTGGTGCACACCTGTAATCCTAGCACTTGGGAGGCTGAGGCAGGAGAATCATGAGTTCAAAGCCAGCCTCAGCAATGGCAAAGCACTTAGCAACTCAGTGAGACCCTGTCTCTAATAAAATACAAAAAAAAAAAAAAAAAAAAAAGACTGGGGATATGGCCCACTGGTCAAGTGCCCCTGATTTCAATCCCCAGTACCAAATATATATATATATATATATATATGTATATATGTGTGTGTGTGTGTATAAAATGGTTAATTTTATTTATGTGAGGTTCCTTGATTTTAAAAAGAGAGAGCCAGGCATGTCGGTGCACACCTGTTATCCAAGCAGCTTGGGAGGCTGAGGCAGGAGGATCACAAGTTTGAGGGCAGCCTTAGCAAATTAGCAAGACCTTACGCAACTGAGTGAGACCCTGACTCAAAATGAATAAAAAGGACTGGGGATGTGGCTCAGTGGGTAAGTGCTCCTGGGTTTAATCTCCAGTACCAAAATAAATAAATAAGAGGGGGGAGGGAGTGGAGATCTCTAAAGAGGTTGTGTAGAATCCAGAAAACTAGCTGGTGGGCTCAGCTGAGGATCAGCTCTTGCAAGCTTGGAATGTCTCTGGACTTTATTCTGGGAGATGTGGGTAGCCAATAAGGATCTTCAAACAGAAGGATGACTTGATCAGGTCTGTGTTGTAGACTGGGCATTTTGAGTGGAGGGCTGGCCACAGTAGGGAGGGTCTGGACTCACAGAAACATGTGGAAACTGCCGGCTCAGTGAGAGATCATAAAGAATGTACCAGATAAAGAAAACTTTTCAGTTAACTCATCAGAAATACCTTCTACTAAAGTCAAACTCAAATATTAACTGGGATGAAAAATAATAGATGCAACTCATTTGAAAATCAATCTTAAAACAGCATAAGTCCATCTTCTTGCACATCCTACCAGCTTTGGCATCTAACTGAATTTTTAAGGTAAAATTAACCTACTTCCTCTTCCTGTGAGGATTACTCATACAGACTTGTCCTTGAACAAATACTTCACCACGGAAGCAAACCCATTTTTGATGAGAGCAAATTGCAACCCAAAAATAGGTTTAGAAAAGGAGCTAGGATCCAAAGTTAATACATTATATTATCTCATTCTCGACTTTGGCCACATTAGCATGTCAAGAATATTTTACACTGTGACTTTGTTAAGGTACCCACATGCCTTATTTTATATAGAGAAAATTTGAATGAAACCGGAATGAAAATCTGATCTACTCCATATTTATTTAAGTACTAAATTCAATGTAACCTATCAGGATCATATAGAATCTGTCAAGCCAAACTTCAGAAGAATTCAAAAGACCTCTTTCATGTAGTGGGTCTGCCAATTAGCTTCACCTTGTTTTAGATTCCCCAGCCATTTTAAGGGGAATGCCAGGACTGAGGGGTCTCCTGGACTTTCAGTGCTAAAACCAAAAAGCATTTGGGTGGAAAGAAATACAGTCAGCTCTCCATATCCATAGAGCCCCTCATCTACCAGTTCCCTATACTCAGGTTCCTTGAATTCTGTTTCCATGGGTTGCACATCTGCAAATTCAACCAACTATAGTTAGAAAATATTTTTTAATTGTATCAGTATTGAACCAGATCTTAAACTATACTACAGAGCTATAGTAACAAAAATGGCATGGTATTGGCACCAAAATAGACTTGTAGACCAATGGTATAGAATAGAGAACATAGAGACAAACCCACATAAATACAGTTATGTCATACTAGACAAAGAGGCCAAAAACACTCACTGGAGAAAAGATAGCCCATTCAACAAATGGTGCTGGCAAAACTGGAAATCCATATGTAGCAAAATGAAAATAAACCCCTATCTCTCACCCTGCACAAAACTCAGCTCAAAGTGGATCAAAGACTTAGGCACTAGAACAGAGACCCTGTGCCTAATAGAAGAAAAAGTAGGCCCAAATCTTCACCACGTTGGCCTAGGATCTGACTTCCTTAACAAGACTCTTAAAGCACAAGAAGTAAAATCAAGAATCAATAAATGGGGTGGATTCAAATTTAAAAACTTATCAGCAAAGGAAACAATCTATAATGTGAGGAGAGAGCCTACAGATTGGGAGAAAATCTTTACCACATGCACCTCCTATAAAGCATTAATCTCTAGGATATATAAAGAACTCCGAAAACTTAACACCAAAAAAACAAATAACCCAATCAATAAATGGGCTAAGGAACTGAATAGACACTTTACAGAAGAAGAAATACAATCAATCAACAAATATATGAAAAAGTGTTCAACATCTCTAGCAATTAGAGAAATGCAAATATAAACTACACTAAGATTTCATCTTACTCCTGTCAGAATGGCAATCATCAAGAATACAGGCAACAATAAATGTTGGTGAGGGTGTTGGGGAAAAGTTACACTCATACATTGCTGGTAGGACTGCAAATTGGTGCAGCCAGTATGGAAAGCAGTATGGAGATCCCTCAGAAAACTTGGAATGGAACCACCATTTGATCCAGCTCCACTCTTCGGTTTATACCCAAAGGACTTAAAATCAGCATACTACAGTAATGCAACTATGTCAACGTTTATAGCAGCTCAATTCACAATAGCTAAACTATGGAACCAACTTATGTGTCCTTCAATAAATGACTGGATAAAGAAAATGTGGTATATATACTCAATGGAATATTACCCAGCTTTAAAGAAGAATGAAATTATGGCATTTGCCAGTAAATGGATGGAGTTAGAGAATATCATGCTAAGTGAAATAAGCCAATCCCACAAAACCAAAGGCCAAATGTTTTCTCCAATATGCAGACGCTAATTCACAATGAAGTCAGGGGCACTAGAGAAGAATAGCGTTACCTTAAATTAGGCAGAGGGAAGTGAAGGAAGAAGAGGCGAGGGGATGTGGGGATAGAAGGATAGTAGAATGAAACAGACATTATTACTTTATGTATATATGTGACTGCATAACCAATATGATTCTACAACATGTATACTCAGAAAAATGAGAAATTAGGGCTAGGGCTATAGCTCAGTGGTAGAGCGCTTGCGTCACACATGTGAGGCACTGGGTTCTATTCTCAGCACCACATATAAATAAATGAATAAAATAAAGGTCCATCAACAACTAAAATACATTTTTTAAAAATTGTATCTGTTTTGAACACATGCAGACCTTTTTGTCATTATTCCTTAAACAATAATAATTGATATTATTTAATATCAATAAATAATAATTGATTAGAGTATCAATATTTGTGTAGCATGTACATTGTATTAGGTATTTAAGTAATCTAGAGATGACTTAAAGTACTCAGGAGGACTGCAGAGGTTCTATGCATATTCTACACCATTTTACATGACAGAATAAAACATTCACAGATTGTGGTATTCATGCAGGGTCATGGAAATAAGCGATGAATACCGAGGGAGGATTCTACATTCAAAGAGCAAGAATTCATTTCAAATGAGTTCCAGAATATCAACTCCAAATATGCCATAACAGAATGTGGTTTTCAGGCAGACTGCAGGGGGATGTTTTTTTTTAAGTTTCAAATCATTCACTAAGCAAATGCCTTCTGAGGTCCTGCAGTGTGCCAGGCTCAGGATCAAGGGTTGGGATCCAGAAACGAAGGCATGCCAAGCTGACCTCAGGAGGTGCTCACGGGCTCCTGGCCAAGCAGAGATGTCCTGGGCGACAACCCAGGCTCACACAATGAAATTCTTAATTAGAGGTTCCAGCTTCTAAGAGCCAAGCATTTACATATATTACCTCTCACTCTCAAAACAAAACCTCAAGGTGGGTAGGTAGTATTATCCCCATTTTAAAGATAAGGAAAAAAAATCTGAAGCTTAAAGAGGTTACAGAATTTACTCATGGCCACCCAGCTAGTAGTGACAGGCAAAATCTAAACCAAGACTTTAAGCAAGGGCCACTTGATTCCAAAAGCTATGCCTGTTTTGCTATTCCCAGGTCCCATTCGGTATGATCAGGGTTAAGATCTCTTGTCATGCAGATTTCTGATCTTACTCCAGTTTGTCTTAGCCTTTCATCAGAGCAGCTCTATCTATCTTCCGAATTGATAGCAAAATTGCCAGGTTTTAAACATTCCTGGTAATGACAGCAGAGTGTGGGGGAGGGGAAAGGTTAGACATTTATGTCTAACTACTGGACAAATGAAAATTACTATTAGAAGTTAGATAGAGCTGGGCGTGGTGGCGCACACCTGTAATCTCAGCTTGGGAGGCTAAGGCAGGAGGATCGTGGGTTCAAAGCCAGCCTCAGCAATAGAGAGGTGCTAAGCAACTCAATGAGACCCTGCCTCTAAATATGCCTCTAAATAAAATACAAAATAGGGCTGGGGATGTAGCTCAGTGGTTGAGTGGCCCCAAGTTCAATCCCCAGTACCCAAAAGAAAAAGAAAGAAAGAAAGAAAGAAGTTAGATCAAGATGGCATACAGAAGCTGGGTACAGTGGCACATGCCTGTAATCCCAGCACTTGGGAGGCTGAGGCAGGTGGATCGCGAGTTCAAAGCCAGCCTCAGCAATGGCGAGGCACTTAGCAACTCAGTGAGACCCTGTCTTTAATAAAATACAAAAAAGGTCTGGGATGTGGCCCTGAGTTGAGTGCCCCTGAGTTCAATCCCTGATACCAAAAAAAAAATATAAAAAGATGGCATATAGAGAAGGAAGCATATCAGGAGAAGCTTCGTGACACTGGAGTTGGCAGTGGTTTCATAAGACACCAAAGGCAAAAGCAACCAAAGGGGGAAAAAAAGACTAGTTGGACTTCATCAAAACCAAAAAACTTTCACATAACTATCAAAGGATACTACAACAGAGTAAAGAGGGAACCCACAGAATGAAAGGAAATATTTGCAAATACATATCTAAGGCAATAATATCCAGAATATAGAGAGAATTCCTAAAACTCAGCAACAAAAAACAAATGACTGATTAAAAAATGAGCCAAGTGCTGGGTGTGGTGGTGCAAGCCTGTAATCCCTGTACTAGGGAGGCTGAGACAGGAGGATCGCGAGTTCAAAGCCAGCCTCAGCAATGGTGAGTCACTTAGCAACTCAGCGAGATCCTGTCTCTAAATAAAAATACAAAAAAGGGCTGGGGATATGGCCCCATGATCAAGTGCCCCTGAGTTCAATCCCTGGTACAAAAAAAAAAAAATAAGCCAAGTACTAAAATTGACATTTCTCCAAAGACGGTTACATGAATGGTCAATAAACACATAAAAACATGCACCACATCACTAATCCTTAGGGAAAAGCCAATCCAAACCACAAGGAGATGCCACTTCTTGCTTATCTAGCTGGCTGTCATTAAAAAAAAAAAAAAAAAAAAAGAAAATAACAACTGTGGGCGAGGATATGGAGAAATTGGCCACCTTGCACATTGCGGGTGGGAAGGTAAATTGGTGCCCCTGTAGGGAAACACATTTTCCCCAAACAAGTGAGAATGGAACCCGCATGCGAACCAGCAGTTACACTTCTGTCTACATACCCCAAAGAATCAAAACTGGGGACATGAAGACATGTGTGTATCCCCATGTTCGTAACAGCATAGCTTACCACAGCCCCAATGTGAAAGTAACCCCAGAATCTTCCAACGGATGAATGGATGAGCAAAACTATGCTGCATGTATACAAGTGGATAACATCCAGAATTTGAAAGGAAGAAAATTCTGACCCATGCCACAACATAGATGAACCTTGAAAGTATGCCCAAGTGAAATCAGCCAGACACAAAGGGGCAAATAGTGTATGGTTCCCTCACATGAGGAACTCAGAGTCACGAGACTCACAGGAACAGGAAGTAGAATGCTGCCTTCCAGGCGGCTGGGGTCAGGGATGGGGAGATGTTCAGTTGGGATGATGAGAACGTTCTGGAGATAGGTGGTGGTTGGTGGAGATGGTTCTACAACAAGGTGAACGTACTTAACGCTACGGCACTATAACCTACAAATGATTAAAAGGGTAAATTTTATGTTATTTGTGTTTTATCACAATAAAACAACAAAAGAGGACTGGGGATGTGTCTCAGTGGTGGAGTATTGGCCTGGCATGTGTGAGACCCTGGGTTCGATCCCCAGCACCCAGTAAACTTAAAATAAAAATAATAACAAAGTTGACATACAGAACACATGTATCTATGGACCTCAAATTCCCCCCAAACTCCACTAATGACCAAAAAGTATGCTCTTAAAAAATGCACTAAAGCCGGGCGCGGTGGCGCACGCCTGTAATCCCAGCACTTGGGAGGCTGAGGCAGGAGGATCGCGAGTTCAAAGCCAGCCTCAGCAAAGGCGAGGCACTTAGCAACTCAGTGAGACCCTGTCTCTAATAAAATACAAAAAAGGGGCTGGGGATGTGGCCCAGTGGTTGAGTGCCCCTGAGTTCAATCCCCAGTACCAAATAAATAAATAAACAAACAAAAAATGCACTAGATGGGAATTGTTTAGTGGGTGTAAATTTCAGTTTTGCAAAATGAAGAGTTCTGGAGATTGGTTGTATAACAATGTAAATGTACTTAACACCACTGACACGGACACTTAAAAATGGTTAAGATACCAGGGACTGGGGATGTGGCTCAGTGGTGGAGTGCTTGCCTAGCATGTGTAAGGCACTGGGTTCAGTTCTCAGCACCACATAAAAAAAATAAGTAAAGATGCTGTGTCCATTTACAATTAAAAAATTTTTTTTAAATGGTTAAGGGGTTGGGGTTGTAGCTCAGTGGTAGAGTGCTTACCTAGCATGTGTGAGGCACTGTGTTCAATTCTCAACACTGCATATAAATTAACAAAAATCTACTGACAACCAAAACTATTTTTTTTAAATGGTTAAGATAGCAAATTTTATGTTGCATATTTTACAATTAATTTTTTTCTAAAAAAAAAATGTATCCACTGAACACCAGAAAGCAAGAATGGGTGCTACCAACCCATCAGAAACTGCCAGGCAGTTCTGACACCAGACAGGATTGGACTGAAGGAGAAATGGGAATGAAGAAATCCCAGCTGGAAATACTCTCAGAGGCCCTATTGTGAAAAGCCATCAAGGAAGAGGAAGAGTAACTGTTGGGGGAAAATTAACTGGGGCACTCTATAGGAAATGGTGCTCTCTCTGGAAAAGGCTGTAGCAGTCGCACGCGGAGAGCTAGATAGAGCATATTGCTGGGCCGCTCCCAGAGCCTTTGATTCTGTTGATCTGGGTGGAGCCTGAGAATCTGCATTCCTAATAAACTCCCCAGTGCTGCTGGACCCTTCCCCGTCCTTTGCCTGTCATAAGAAAGCAGCCAGCAGCGTCTGTCTCAGGTAGCAGCACCAGCAACAGATACTGAGGCTCCAGGTTTCTAGAAAACTCAAGGAGTGGAGGATCAGGAATCTCTATACTGGAGGACAACTCCCAGCACACAGCCTGTCCTCCCCGACAGTGATGGGAGGGAGCTACTTGGACCAGATCCACAGTCATCACAAGCCCAACAGAGATTCCTAAAGTTAGAGGACAGTAGCAGCAAGGATTGCCAAGTATTTGAGGAAAGCCAACACCAGAGACAAGCATCAATGTCACGAAAGACTAAGTACACGAGGAAGTAGGATTAATCAAACAAAGGATGTTAAAACGGGTATAACACACACTCTCAGACAGACTCTAGAAAACACACACAGGAAGAACAAGGAGAAGGAGTAATAAGCAGGAGAAAGGAGGGAGAAGAGGAGGAGAAAAGGGAAGAGACTGTCATAAGCATAGACACACATCACATGTATAAAGTGCACCAGCGATGAGAGCACCGCTCAGTGAATGTCTGCATCCTACTTACCCTTAAAATCCCAGACCAAAATAACAAATGCATCCAGTGGGCACAGTGGCGCATGCCTGTAATCCCAGAGACTTGGGAAGCTGAGGCAGGAGGATTGCAAATTCAAGGCCAGCCACAGCAACTTAGAAAGACCCTAAGCAACTTATTAAGACCCTGTCTCAAAATGAAAAATAAAAGGGCTGGGGATGTGGCTTGGTGGTTAAGGACCCCTGGGTTCAATCCCTGATGCCAAAAAAAAGAAAAAGAGAAAAATATCCAGAGTCTCCTTTTCTAGTCAATAACGTTAAAGATAAATAAGAGCTATTCTGCCCTTCATCACCAGAGATCTATTTGCCTGGTTTTGAACCTCATCTAAATGGAATTGGAGATTATATGCTCTTCCGTGTCCAGCTTCTTTTGCTCAGCTCTGTGCAATTCACCCTCCTTACTGTGTATAAGCAGTAGTCTGTCCTTTCCCACTGACAGTATTCCATTGAGGAATGTCACAGGGTTTCATTTTGTTTTCATTTTCTCTCCTTCACTCACTACTAATGGACATTTGGGTTGGTTCCAGTTTGGTTCTTATAGATGGTGCTGTTAAGGATGCCCATATACATGTATTTTGATGAACATCAGGGCTCATTTGCTTTGGGTCTATACTGACTGGCATTGTTTGGACATAAGGTTAACTTTAGATTACCTTTAATAAATACTGTCAGTTTTTCAAAACAACTGAACCCATCATTAGTGTATGAGAATTCCAATCGTTCTATATCCTTGCCAACACTTAGTATCATAGTTTATACTTATAGCAAATGACAGAAGAAAGGTATTATGTGATTTTAATTTGCATTAGCCCAATTAATAATGATACTGAGTACTTTTCCATATTGTGGCTATTAGGATGTCTTCATTTGTGAAGTAATCTTTATAGTCTTTAGCCTATTTTTTTTTTTTTTATGGTACCAGGGATTGAACTCAGGGGCACTCGACCACTGGGCCACATCCCCAGCCCTTTTTAGTATTTTATTTAGAGACAGGGTCTCACTGAGTTGCTAAGTGCCTTGCCATTGCTGAGGCTGGCTTTGAACTTGCGATCCTCCTGCCTCAGCCTCCCAAGTGATGAGATTACAGGCATGCGCCACCGCGCCCAGCCTCTTTAGCCTTTTTTTTTTTTTTTTATCTTTGGGTTGGTCTTTTTCTTATTTATTTGTAAGAGTTCTTCAGACATAGTAGGTACAAGTCCTGTGTCAGAAATAAGTGTATTGTTAACATTCTCTATCGGTCTGTGGCTTGTCTTTCACTCTCAGGAGGATGCCTTTTGATAAATAGAAATTATTCATTTTGATGAATTCTGGTTTATCAAGCTTTTCTCTTAGCTTGTACTTTTCTGTATCCTATTTTTAAAGTTTTTTGCTCATCTGCTGTTTCCTTTTAGAATCTTTATTATAATCTTGTTTCACTTTTTTATCTATGATCCATCATGAACTTTTAAATATGATATGAAAGGTCTAGTTTCTTTTCTTTTTTTTATAGATATCCAATTGACCCAACACCTTTTACTGAAAAAAATTACTGATAAATTTCTCCACTGACTTGCTATAGAATATTTTCCAAAATCAAGTGTTCTTAGTTGGGACTATTTCTTGACCCTCTATTCTATTTCAGTGGTCTATCTGCCTTAACTACTGTGGCTTTCTAAGTTTATGTCTAGTAGTAGAAGCCCCTTAGCTCTCCTTCAAAATTGCCTTCACTATCTAGGTCTTTTGCTTTCATAAAAATTTTAGAATAAACTTGCCAATGTCCACTAAAAAAAATCTTGCTAAGATTTTTATTAAGTTTGCATGAAGTCCCTAGATCCACTTAAATGAATTAATATCTTATCAATATTGAGTCTTGATTTATTCCTTAGTTTACTTTATTCTTTCTTTCAGTGATGTTTTATGGTTGTCAATGTACTGATTTTTTTAAATTCTTCATTAGATTTATTCCTATATATCTTGTGGTTTTTGTTACTGCTGTAGATGGTATTTTCAGTTTTTTAGGTTTTAGTTGTTTGTTGCTAGTATGTAGAAGCACAAATGAATTTTGTACATTGACCTGAGATTCAGCTCCTTTGCTAAATTTACTTATTTAATTCTTTATACCAGGTTTTCTTGATGGAATATATATGTAAAGAAATATATATAGCTTGTGAATAATACTATTTTCTATCTTTTTTTACAATATTCATAGCTTTCCAAAAACTAGCTTCATGAAGTATAACTTGCTTATAACAAAATTCATCTGCTTTAAGTATAGTTTGATGAGTTCTGGCAAATGCATACAGTCATATAACCACCGCCACCATTAAGCCATAGAATGTTTCCATCTTCCAAAATTGCACTCAGTGCCCCTTTGCAAAAAAGGGTTGGGGAACAAGTCATACTGTAACCCCTCCCTGGACACAAAGAGAAGAGCTTAAGGTAATTATCATGGGGATGCAGAATAAGGTCAGCAGTTCTCCACTAGAAGAAGGAGTGTGAGAGGTAAAGCTTCCCGTGAGCTGATCCTCAGTCATAGTTGCACACTAAAATCAATGGAAGGACTCCCCTAAAATGCTACTGCTGGACCCAATCCCCAGAGATTCTGACTTACTTCAACCTTGATGGAGCTCAGGTACTAGGTGTCTTTTAAAAGTCCCTCAATGGGAGTCTCATCTGAAACCAAGGCTGAGAATTACTGGGATTAAAGGAAGTTATTGTTGCAGGTGAAGATTAGCTTTTTAAAATTGTAAAAATTATATACCTGCTGTCAATGAAGGAAGTTATTTCAAAGAAGAAAATACATAATTTCATCACTCCTGCACGGCGAATGTTCTCAAGGTTTTGCCCACATGCAGACATAATTTGGCACAAATACGCTCATTATCATGATGCAATCTTGCTTTTACTTTTTTAGCTACCACTTGTTATAAACGTCTTCCTCAGTTATAAACTGCGTCCTTACACAGGGAGGCAGTTTAAGGTTTGTGATTCCAAGTGTGGGCTTGGAGTTGGACAAACCTGAGTTAAAATCTCAGATTTTTCACAGAGGAGCAGAGGGTCTCGAGCAAACTACTTAATGCATCTGAACTTAAGGGGCTTTCGCTGTAAAACAGAACTAAAAGCACCTGTCTCAGAAATTCACTCTGAGGGGGCTGGGATTGTGGCTCAGTGGCAGAGCACTCGCCTTGCACGTGCGCGGCCCGGGTTCGATCCTCAGCACCACGTAAACATAAATGCATTGCATTGTGTACAACTAAAGTAAATAAATAAATATTTAAAAAAAAGAAGAAGAAATTCACTCTGAGGATGACAGTTGTAAAGCCACAGGAGGCAAACTCCTGGCATTCATCTGGCTTTCCGTTAATGGTAGCTGTTATTATCATTGGAACCAGTAGGGTTGTCCATTGAGAGGAGTGGCACGGTAGGGCAGGAACGCAGACAGAACAAGCGACTGGAGAGGAAGGAAGCGAGATCATTCATGCCCAGCATCAAGGGCTCAGGACGTCCTGAGGGAATGGCCGCAGATGGCTGCAGAAGGCAGCTGCACGTGTGTGCGTAAGCTCACGCATGCGCACTCGTATGTACACGAAAGCTCTTGAGAGTCCAGGACCTTGTGGAGTGGAGTTCCCACAGCTGAGTGTCCTTCCGGGGGAGGGTGAATTCAAGAGGGTCCCTGGATCACCTGTTTTAATGACACACAGTACCAACCACAAGAGCCACAAATAACGGATGGCACAGGCCAAGGAGCACATTTATTTGTTTTCTCTCCTTGAGTCTGGAAAATCAGGCTGACTCCAAGGAGGACTCGGGGAGGGTCTGGGATTAATCACAGGATCCCAGGTCCTGAGGCGGGAAGAAGGAAAGTGTTGTTGCAGCGGATGGATGGAAGGAGAGCATCTTGCAATTTAATTTGCATGTTCATAAATATGATGATACCACCTATAAAGAGACACCATTCCAGGCACTTCAATGAACTTAAGTCATTGAATCCTCCTAACAATCCTATGAAGTAGTAGGTATTGTTCTTATCCCCATTTTATAGATGAGGAAACTGAGGCACAGAGCAGTTGCAGCAACTTAACAAGGTCACACAATCAATAGTAGAGTCAGATCCAAACCCCAGAGACCATGTTCTTAACCAACCACTACTTGGACAGGTGAAGTGGTGTGTGTCGGGATTAATTTCAAACAGTCTTCATGAAGACTGTTTTAGTTACCTTTTTCACTGCTGTGACTCAAAGACTGGACAAGAACGATTTTAGAGGAGAAAAAAGTTATTTGTGGGCTCACGGTTTCAGAGGTCTCAGTCCGTATATAGCCAGTTCCATTCCTCTGGGCCTGAGTTGAGGCAGGATATCATGGCAGAAGAATGTGGAGGAGGGAAGCAGCTCACATGATGATCAGGAAGCCGAGAAAGTGGACTCAGCTCAACCAAAACAAAATATATACCCCAAAGGCATGCCCCCAGGGACCCGCCTCCTCCAGCCACTCCCTGTCCACCTCCAGTTACCACTCAGTTATTCTGTTATCAGGGGATTAATTCACTGATTGGCTTAAGGCTTTCATGACCTTATTCACCTCTAAACTCTCGTGCATTGTCTCACAAATGAGCTTTTGGGGGATACCTCACACCCAAACCATAACAATACCATTATCATAATTGACTCAACCATTCCCTCTAGTATTTTCCAATTTGAGCTGTAATAAACATCTTCATGCTCCTAACTTTTCACTTCTGCTGAATTATCTCTTTAGGATTATTTCCCATGAGTGGCCTAAATTGGTCCCAGGGGATGAACAACTTTCTAGTTGCTGCTACTTTTGCCAAACAGGTTACACCAGTTTACAAGGCCACTTGCAGGGCATGCATACACCCCTCTCACCACCACCTCCAGAGGTGATTTGAATTTATTTGTATAAATAAATATATATTTCTAAAAATAGATTTTTAATTTAATAGCTAAAAGTTTGGAAATTTGCAAGATCAGACTTGCTGGATGGCTAGGCTTCTGGAATTTTCCCTTTATTCAAGGCCCTTTCCTTCACCAAGTCAGCTCACCTGGAGTTGAGCCTCCACCCTCCATCAGGCCAGGCTCTGGACTTCTGAGCCATCTAGAACTGTAGAGGTGAGGGGCCCACACTGTGACCTTTCCTCTGTAGCGTGCCCTGCATGCTCCCAATATATTGGCTAGGTTTTCTTTTGTGATTCCATGAAATCGAAAGGACTTTCAAACCAATCTAGCTGTCCTCCTGGTCACCAAGACCAGTGCTTCTCAGTCTTTATGGTGTCTCCAAAACACCTGGAAATCTTGTTAAAATGAAGATTCTGATTCCACAGATCGAACAAGTCAAGAGCAGGGCCTGAGAATCTAACAAAGTCCTTGGTGCTTGCTGACGGTGTGGGTCTGCCGACCACACTTTGAATATCAAGAACCTACATACTACTATAAATAAAAATTAAAAAAAATAAAAATTAAATTAAAAAAAAAAAAAAAAGAAGAACCTAAGGCTCTTTTATTTCTTAGACAATTCAGCAAACAAAGCTCAGATGATCCCCCTCAGAACTCCCTCGTTCCGCCAGTCCCAGCAGCTCAGGAGGTGGAGGCAGGAGGATCTCAAGTTTTTGCAAAGCCAGCTTCAGCAACAGCGAGGCACTAAGCAACTCAGTGAGACCCTGTCTCTAAATAAAATACAAAATAGGGCTGGGGATGTGGCTCAGTGGTCTAGTGCCCTTGAGTTCAGTCCCTGGTACCCCCCCCAAAAAAAAACAAAAGAACTCCCTGGTCCCAACTCAGCCGTGAACAGGCTCCAGGACCTTGGTCTCAACAATCCCTTTCTGAGCCTCAGTTTCTCCATCTGTACAATGGAGGAATAAGATTAGACATTAAGTCCCTTCTATGGTTCTCTTTTCCATTTTGGATTTAGCCCATTCATATTATTTCCACATAATATTCATTCTGCAAATACTTTTTAAGCTCAAAGCACAGGCACAGGCTCCTATTGAAGCATAGGAACTATAAAGATCAATGAGCTAGACATAGTCCCTACTTGTGTGGAAACTCCGGTCTGGGGGGAAAGACAAGCAAATTAGAGCTGGAAAATAATAAAATAGTTTGATAAGTGTTTTGATGGGAAAACACTCAGGATGCCAGGGAAGCAAATAGAAAATGGATCTCCCCCAGACCAGGGGGAATCCCAGGAGATGTCTCATAGGTGTTTATGCCTAAACTGATACCTAAGGATGAGAGGTGTGACCCAGAGGAGCTGGGCAAGGGGTGTGGGACCACATTCCATGAGAGGAAAAGGTGGCACCAAAGGCCCTGATCAGGAGAGAGCATGAGGCTTACTAAAAACTGAAGGAGAAGCCGGGCGCAGTGGCACACGCCTGTAATCCCAGCACTTGGGAGGCTGAGGCAGGAGGATCGCGAGTTCAAAGCCAGCCTCAGCAATGGCAAGGCACTTAGCAACGCAGTGAGACCCTGTCTCTAATAAAATACAAAAAAAGGGCTGGGGTTGTGGCCCAGTGGTCGAGTGCCCCTGAGTTCAATCCCCGGTACCTAAGAAAAAGAACAAAAACTGAAGGAGGGGTGCTGGGGTTGTGGCTCGGCAGTGAAACGCTCGCCTAGCACATACACGGCCCTGGGTTCAATCCTCAGCACCACATAAAAATAAAGGTATTGTGTCCAACCAACTACAACTTAAAAAAAAAAAAGAAACTGAAGGAGGTTCCCGATCGTAGAACGTGGAAGTGAAGTGCTGATCGAGGAGCAGAGATGTCGAAGGGTTGGGAGGGTCGAGGGCCTCGAGTGCCACAGCTGTGGACATCTGTGACAACGAGCTCTTATGGAGTGTGAAGAAGGAGGGGAGCAGACTTGGATTTGGGGAAGCTCACTTTTGTCTTATTGAGGTGATTAGACTAGAGGGCACAAGATCAAATGTGAGGAAATTAGAAAAAAGATGCTCAGGAGTCCAAGCAAGAGATGAGAAACATCTGGACGAGGGCAGCAGCAGAGAATGAGAGAACAGGGTGAACTGAGACCGATACAGGAGGGAACATGACCAGGTCTCAGCGGGATGATGGGCGTGGAGTGGAAAATTACCTACGTCTTAGTGGCTTACAATAGCAAACATTTATTTCCTGTTCGTGGGTCCATGGGTCAGATGGGCTTAGCCTAGCTCAGCTGGACTTGGCTCCACATTATGGTCAAGTTCATGTCTGCCACATGTGTCTCCCATTTAGGCATCCAGGCTACAGGTACTTAACCACCTGCAGCATCCGCAGCAAGCTCTTCTCATGATAGATGGCAGGAGCACAGAGGGTGAGGAAGTGCAGATGCCCCCCAGCACAGGGCCACCAGAACCCCCAGTAGCAACTGCCACATGAGCATTCCTATGTTCAAAGCAAGACCTATAGACAAGCCCAGAGTCCATGAGGTGCAGAAATATATGCTGCTCCAAGACACAGTGGTAAGGGAAAGAGAGTATGTATGTGACAATAATAGAGGGAACTAAACCCAGCTCCCTGGGAAGTGGTGGGGCCGCTCACGGAAATAAAGAACACAAGACAAAGAAATTTCTGGGTGAGGGCAGGGAAAGTGAAAATCCATCCTGGAGCACTTTGAGTTGGAGTTGCCACTGAGATGTTCCAGTAGAGGCATCAAAGAGGTGCTGGATAATGGCCCACAGCATGCAGAGAAGCATGGTCTACATGTAGTTACTGTTGCATCATCAGCACGGGGTCAGTCAGGAGAGGGGATGAGATCATCCAGGGATCATCTGTTTTTAACAGGGCAGGCCCAGCCCAGAGGACTCAGGAATGATTCTTGGGAGAGACCTGCAAAAGAGATTTGAGAACACTGCCCCTAGAATGCACGGGATGGCAGTGTTTCATGAGAGTGATCAAGAGTTTCAAATATGGAAACAACATCCAGTAGGTCCGACCACAGGAGATCAGTTTTGTTAGTTTTGGGATGATCAAACCTGGACTTGGCTAGGCGTGGTGGTGCACGCCTTGTAATCCCAGCAACTCAGGAGGCTGAGGCAGAAGGATCGCTGGTTGCAGGCCAGCTTCAGCAACTTAGTGAAAGCCTGTCTCTAAATAAAATATAAAAAGGGCTGGGGATGTGGCTCAGTGGAATAGTGCCCCTGGGTTCAATTCTGGTACCAAAGGGCGGGGGGAGTGGATTCTCAGAAAATAAATAAAGAAAACTCTTCCAAAGAAATTCAACAACCTGCCTCTGCTCCTGGATCCTGAAATGAGTCTTAAGGATCTACCACCCCCTCAAACTCCATTCCAGTAAACATCTTATCCAAGTGTGACATACATAAAGCTGTATAAACCCTAATTGCACATGTGTGTGTGTGTGTGTGTGTGTGTGTGTGTGTGTGTCTCAATGCATTCCACATCCTGAGCAGAACCCTGAAGCCCTGCATTTTCCCCATTCCAGGTGCAGACCCCCTCTTTTGCCCCTGCTTTGAAAAGATTCCAGGACACTGTGAGATCAGCTGGGATCCTTGCTGAATTTGAAGTTCCCTAGTTCCAAACTCAGAACTTCCCCACTCACAGCCCCTCTTCACTCCCAACTCTTCTCCAGGTTACTTTTTAAAAAAATATTTATTTTCTCATTGTAGTTGGACACAGTACCTTTATTTTATGTATTTATTTTTTACGTGGTTCTAAGGATCAAACCCAGGGCTGCATGCGTGCTAGGCGAGTGCTCGAACGCTGAGCCACAACCCCAGCCTCTTCTCCAGGTTACTATGTCTTCATATGCTCCGTGTGTCATATGCTCTACCAGGGGGCAGGGAGAAAATTACAAAGGTGAGTAACACCAGCCCTCGTGCTTAAAAAGACAGGTGTATCAACAAGCAATTAGCATACAATGTGATAGCCATAATAACAGAGGTGGTGCCATGCGTGGGTGCAGAGGGTGTGCTCGCCTGTGCATTCGGGAACAACACTTAGGGAAATAATGGAAATTGTGTGGGTAGGATCCACAGGACTTCCAAGTCTTTGACGGGTTGGAACAGGACTGGCTTTTTCTTTGGACATGGTGTACATCTGCGGATGCGCTTGGTGCCTCAGGGCTCCCCTTACCTTTGCCTTCAACCTAACCGGACCACAAACAGTGCTGTGATCGAACGATAGAGGGCGCTAAAAGACTTGTGCTGGATACAAAATGTCCCAAAAGGAAACACTTTGAGGAAGATTATCTGAAAGCAAGATGAGGAAACGCAGAAAGCCTCGTGGGATAAGGAAGGTGCCCAGATCACACAGGTCCTCAGCAGCAAAGCAAGCCTGTTCCACCAGACCCATGCAATCTACTCAGTAAATGCCCTCAATTTTCCAAAACGTTCATATAATTTAGAATGCTTCTAGAAACATTATTCCTTTTCTTCTTTCTTTCCTTTTTCTTTATGGGGGTGGGGTGGGCATGGGAAAAGAAGATATGATGCAGAGACATTTTTCTATATAAAAGTCTTATACACATTTTGACATCGAGCTATCCCTAAGTCTGAAGTTGGTGTTGTTTTCCTCGGAGGAAGTGCAGGGGTTCAAAACAAGGGCTCTGGAATACATCTGGATTTGAATGTCAAGTTCTGCCTCTTCTTGGTGTGATCAGTTCTTCAAGTCTCTGGACCTCAATCTATAAGATGGGGTGGTGCGCGCTCATACCTCGCAAGACTTCCACAGGGCTAAGTGACTTGATGAAAATGTGCTCTGATTGGTTCGGGGGGAGCGGGGGAGCAATTGCTCTTGTTCTGAGTCTTCTGGCTGAACAGAATTGGTTAGCCAGCGCCCTGAGCTGTGCCCATGTACATGAGGAGCCCTGCCACGCTTTCTCCAGCCCTTGCAATCAGCAGGTGTGTTTCATTTCAGGTCCCAGTTCTGCCTTGTCATTTATGGATTGTGCAAGACATGACACAAGTCCCTTCTCTGCCCTGGGCCACAGTTTCCTCATTCCTCAAACAGGGGTGATAATATTACCATTATTCCTGCTACTTCTATTGCAGCAATGCTTCCTTTTAATTCTGTTCAAATTTTTTTTGCTCCCCTGCTATGCTAGGTCCTGGAGAGACACAAATGTCAGAGTCACAGAACTGAAAATCTAGTAGCCAGGTGGGCTACATAGACTGGGGACCATACAAATGACCAGAGGCTGTGATGAATCCAAGAGAAGTCTTGTATTCCAGGAAGGGGGTTCCAGGAAGTCTGGAGGAAGTAAAATATCAATGGTCTTTGAAGGGTGAATTTTGAAGGACTTCCTTTGAAGGAAGTGTTTGAGTCAGCTTTTTTGCTGCTGTGACTGAAAGACCCAACCAGAACAATTGTAGAGAGGAAGAGTTTATCTGGGGGCTCATGGTTTCAGAGGTCTCAGTACATAGACAGCCAGCTCCATTCTTCTGGGCTCAAAATGAGGCAGAACATCATTGCAGAGGACTGTGGCAGAGGGGAGCAGCTCACATGATGATCAGGAAGCAGAGAGAGACTCCACTCTCCGCATATGAAATATATACCCCAAAGGCAATATACCCTCCAATGACCTACCTCCTCCAGCCACATCCTACCACTCAGTTGATCCCATCAGTGAATTAATTCATCCATTGGGTTAAGGCTCTCATAACCCAATTATTTCTCCTCTAAACCTTCTTGCATTGTCTCACACATGAGCTTTTGGGGAACACCTCACATCCAGACCCTAACAAGTGTACAGGACTCATTTCCCTTTGAAGTCAGTGGAGGAGATACTTTACACAATCGGGAACTCCAAATGGAAGCTCTGTGGCTCTTGCCAGCCAGAGTTTTTCTGTCACCTTAACCTCAGGGCCCCCAGACCCATGATTCCAAGCCCTCCTCTTTTCTACCAGACACCCCTGCAGGGAGGCAGGGGAGCTTTGGTTGGGTGGTGAACTTAGGACTCCTTTAGAAGGAAAAAGCCCAAGTCGTGGCAATTGCAAAAGAGTATGAGGCACCCAGCCCGCTCAGATCACCTAAGAAGTGGGCCCTCTGACTATCATTTTCCCCTGGGGAGCATCCCATGGCCAAGACTTGGTGGCACCTCTGCCTCTGCTGTCCCCTTAGCTTCCAGTGCAGCCACACTGGGCACTGCCACTCATACCTTCATAAACCTATCTCTGCCTCAGTTGTTCTTTCTCTATCCTTTCTATGTCACCTTCTCTGTCGCCGGTGTGCCTGCCACCCTGGCAGAGTCAAGGCTACCCCTGAGCTGAGCATCCCCATCTTACTGCACTCAGCATCCAGCCTCCCAGGAAGCTGGGAAGTCCCTGCAGGTGGGGTCTGGGTCTAAGTTTTTTCTGTCCCCAGCTCTGGCACAGAGTCTGGTGGAGAGGACCTCGCTCAGTAAATGTTTGCTGAATTAAATCAAACTGAACCGCACCGAGCCCAGAATTATTGACCTCTCCAGTCAATGTTTTTGTTTTCCTATCCTGGCAGGAAGCAGAGGGCACACTCTAGAAAGCAACTGGGGAGTATGTGATGAAGGAATTATTTAGAGGCCCAAGCAGGGTTAAAGGAAATAAAGATAACGGAGTACTCAGAGACAATCAGCCGAAGGACGGCAGCCGTGGGATGCTAACGGGGCGAAGGAAGGGAGCTGGGGAAGAAGGGCTGCCACCAGGAGAGAGAGCCCACAGGAGTCCTGGATGCGTCACTGGCGGGGAGGGACCAGGGGAGTCCACGCCTACTCTGTGGTAAGGCAGAGAGGCCTAAGAAGGAACAGCCCACAGAAGGCAGCTTCCCTAGGCTCTGAGCAGAGTGAATGAAAGCAGAGGCACATCTGCCTGAGAGAATGAGGAATATCCAGTACAAGTAGTTTTTTCCCCAGATGTGGTCCCCATTGCATTGGCTACTTTTTTTTTTTTTTTTTTTTGTACCAGAGATTGAACCCAGGGGCACTTAACCACAGAGCTGAATTTTATTTTTTTATTTAAAGACAGGGTCTCACTAAGTTGCTTAGGCCTTGCTAAGTTGCTGAGGCTGGCTGCATTGGCTTTTGACACCTGTTCCCCACAGTGCAGAGACCAGGTCTATCCATGCAGCCTCCTAGCTCTCCCAGCCCTTCACTTTTTTTTTTTTTTTTTTTTTTTGGTACCAGGGATTGAACTCAGGGGCACTTGACCACTGGGCCACATCCCCAGCCCTTTTTTGTATTTCATTTAGAGACAGGGTCTCACTGAGTTGCTAAGTGCCTCGCCATTGCTGAGGCTGGCTTTGAACTCGCGATCCTCCTGCCTCAGCCTCCCAAGTGCTGGGATTACAGGTGTGCGCCACCGCGCCCGGCTTTTCACTTTTTTTTCCCATCATTATTTGTATTCTCTTTTTTCCCCCCATTTTTAAAAATTCTAATTTGTTGTATATGACAGCAGAATGCATTACAATTCATATTACACACATAGAGCACAATTTTTCATTACCCTAAATACACGTATGAAGACACGAATGGGGTAACTTTACTTTGTGTACAACCAGCCCTTCACTTTTCTAGTTTCCCACCAGTTTGTCAGTCCTTCTTCATTGTTCCCCTTTTATTACTGCAATGAAAAACAGCTTCCTTGTCTTCTCCTAGGCTATTATTGCTAGAGGGTTCCTTTAAATAGACAAAACTCAAACATGTCACTCCCCTGCTTGCAATCCATTGCTCCCCAGGGCCCTCAGGGCCCCAGACTTCTTGGAATGGCACACAAGTTTTCCCACTCGAGCCTCCTCCTTACTTCCCTGCACTTCTTGCTGCCCACCCCCCCCCCCCATACACACACACACTCTTATATCATGATCTTAAAGTCACATGCTCCTGCTCCTATACCTGGTCATCTCCTCCTGGCCTGTCACACCTATCACAAGCATCATCTGATCTGCGGAGTCCCTGGCTACCAGACTCAATTATTGTTCCCTCAGTTTCTTGCTCTGTCTTCTCTGATAGATTTTCTCTTGTCACCTTATGATAATCTATTTATCCCTTCCACTAGATCCTACAAGGACAGATCCATCATGTCTGATTTGCCTTTATATCCCAGTGACCAATAGAGTGACTTCCAGTCACCATGAGTGAGTGGGTGGGAAGGTGGACAGATAAACTCAAATCACAGTAATCTCCTACGTGAAACAGGTCCTCCAATGAGGGGACATGGGACAGGTTGCTTCTTTAGACTTGCTAATGTTGACAGAAGTTACATCTGATTTCACAGCTAGTGTACCAGACACTGTGCATCAGTATGGCAATTGAGAACAATCTCACCTCTCAGAGACACCTGACAGGTAGGGAGACATTGTCTTATTAGGCTCTTTCAGACTGCAGGGAAAGACATTCCTGTTTCTTATATGCTAATATAAAACGGCCAAGTTCAGATATTTCTTATCTGGAAGGATTTCTTGTATGGAAGCAAGAAGGGTAAGGACACCTCCTAGAAGCAGTCCAACCCATCTGGAAGAGTACCTCCAATGCAGGGATGTCATGTTGATCTCACAGAGGATGGAACTAAAGCCCCTTGTATCAGTCAGCTGTTACCCCCTCCATGCTGTATAACAAACCACCCCAAAAACTTAGTGTTGTAAATCAACTGCTCATTCTCAGCTCAGTGCTATTTCATGCTTTTCTTCTGGGGTCCGTGGTCTACAAAGGGCCAGTCTTTTTGTAGCAGAAGTGGATGCACCAAAGGAATGAGCTCAAGCACATAAGTGTATTCACGTTCCTAATTGTGTCACATCTGCTAACATCCCAAAGTAGGCCATACGGCCAAGTTCAAAGTCAAGCAGAGGGAAGTTCACCCACTTCTCATGGAAGAAACTGCAAAGTCACAGGGCAAAGGGCATGGATAAAAGGAGGGAAGAATTGGAGCCAACATAGACTGTACAATCTCCCATACTCCCCATCTCTCCATATAGAGCTCTGATTATCTTAAAAGTGGCTACCAATGACCCCAGTTTTCTTCTAGTCACATATAAACTCCATGAAATCAAGGTCATTGCTGTATTCTTGTGAAGCCAGAACAGTGCATGCCATATGGTTAGTACCAATCAATATGTGTTGAGTGAAGGCCTACCTGCTGCCTTTTCCTCATATTCTTACTTCCCGAAGATGGCATCTGATCAGGTCGGTCTCTTCCCATCAGATATGATACAGACTCAGGAGTCTGGGCTCCGTTCAGCATGGAGGCCACGGGAGGCACTGCACGTTTCAAACAGAGGCACAACTTGTCCAAACCTGTGCTTTAGCAACATTGACATGCTACCAGTATTTGGACAGAGAGAGGATGAGAGAGAGGAGAGACTGGCAGGACAACTGGGAGACTGTGTGCCAGAGGCCTGCTGAGGCACAAGGAGGTCCAGAAATAGAAAGTGGGGCTGAGGAAGGATGGGAGAAAGATTGTGTGCATCGAATGAAGAAAGCAGGCCATTTTCCTAGATGGCAAAAGAGAAAGAGATCCTCGAACGTGGGACTTGGAGTCCAGGCAGCTTGGACGTGGGACTTGGAGTGCAAACAACTGGGCAGATAAGTAATGGATTAGAAGCAGGTTTGTGGGATGGAGTTGCTTTGTCAGTTTGGGATTTGCTGAGTTTGAAGGGCTCACAGGACATCCACCTGGAGGGGTCTAGTGGGTACCAGAGCTGGCCCTCGGAAGAGATTTCTCACACTAATATCTTAATCTAGCCATGTACATTGAATATTAAAATTATGTATAATACCATATGTATAATACCGACTCTTCTAAACCTGCTGGATACCCCCACCAGCTAAAGATCCAGCGAGCAGCTTATGAATTGTTTGGTTTTCAAAAATCTTTGCAAGGAGGAGAGAAAGATAAAGGCCAAGAGCAGTAAACCGGAATCCGAGAGAAATACAAGACCACTTCCTGGTGTGAGTGTCCCCCTGTCTCCAGGTGTCCACCCCTGCCAGAGACAATCTGGTTGCCGTACGCTCCGTCGGCAAATGTGTATGAATCTCTTCTGTGGGCCAGGTACTGCGCTCAGGGCTACAGATGTGGGCGCAAATGTGGAAAAGTTCCTGCCTTCAAGGAGCTTAGACTCAGCGAGCAAAGGATGGAGACTGAAGCACTTAGGCTGGTGAAATGAAGGGCTGCAGGGCCGTGGATAATTGTCCAGTGGGAGCTGGAAACCGGGGCTGGTCAATTCCATGTGACCAGAGCGTGGGAGACAGTAGTAGACACCAAAGGTGGAGACAAGGCCCGGGTGAGTGGGGATGAACAAGAATTAACACTCCAGCTGGGTGTGGTGGTGCACAACTAAAATCCCAGCAACTCTGGAGGCCGAAGGAGGAGGATTGCAAGTTCTAGGACCATCTCAGCAACTTAATGAGACCCTGTCTCAAAATAAAAAATAAAAATAAAAAGGAGTGGGGTGTAGCTTAGTGGTAAATCATCAAGCCCCAGAACCATGACGGGGAGGTGACCTTTCCAGACATCGTGCCCAGTTTGAGCTAGGACCAGTGAAAGAGGTGAACTTGCATACCACATTAATTCTTTATAAGGACTGGCCCTTACAGGTAGGAGGAGGAGGAAGAAGAGAGGCCAGGAGAAGAGACTAGGGCGCAGGTGATGCAGGCTTTGATCAGCACAGGAATGAATCAGAGATGTGCACGTCCCGGGATTCCCCTCCCTAAATATTTCCTGTAGAGTTCTCAACGGCCTGGTTCTCCCTTCCTTAGGAGGAACCAGACACTTCATAATGAATCCTAATTAAGTTCCTAAAAATAAATCAACTATTTTAATCTCCTGCATGACATACTTATGATTAAAGGCCTAAGAATCCCATGCAATGTGCTTTCAGTTCCAAAGTACCGTCATCCACCTTACTCCCGTCAGCCCCCACAGCTTTGGGGAGGCAGGTGTTCCCAACATCTGTTTGGCAGATGAGGCATTGAGGCTTAGAAGGAATCCCTAACAAACACTTATCACGGTGAAAACCTTGTCTTCGAAACGCCTGAGAGATTAGTGTGCTAATGTTTAACTAAGCAGCTACGGGCTCTCCATCCTCAGAAGCAAGAACACTGTGTTGGCTGCCATGCAACTTCCAGAGACTTGCATTGGTTGGGCCAGTGGTTTCCAAATGCCTTCACTGGTGGGTGGCTGCACTGTGTTCACCCAGGAGCTTTTTTATAATATAAGCTGGAGTCTCCACCTCCAGGGACTTTCAGATTCAATAGGTCGGGGATGAGGATCAGGAACTAATATTGTTAAGAGGTTTTCCAGTTAATTCTGATGCACAGTCAGCTGGAAAATTGGTTAGCTGTGGTCCTTGGCCTCCTGTCTCAGCATCACTCAGATGGTTTAATGATGATGCAGTTTCCTGGGCCCACCTAGACCTACCAAATCTGAATCTCAAGAGGTAGGCCTCTATATTTTAAACAAACTCCCCAGATATGTTGGTTCTTTTATTTACAAAGATTTCTTTCTTTCTTTCTTTCTTTCTTTCTTTCTTTTTTTTTTTTTTTTTTTTTTTTTGGTACTGGAGATTGAACTCAGGGACACTTGATCACTGGGCCACATCCCCAGCCCCTTTTTTTGTATTTTATTAGAGACAGGGTCTCACTGAGTTGTAAGTGCCTTGCCATTGCTAAGGCTGGCTTTGAACTCACGATCCTCCTGCCTCAGCCTCTCAAGTGTTGGGATTACAGGCGTGTGCCACCACACCCGGCCTATTTACAAAGATTTCTTAAGGTCTATGTGATAGATGCCATCCCAGGCATGGGGGTGTATGGGTGAGCCAGACCAACAGCTTCCCTCCCCTGAAGACATTTGAAATTTGGTTCAGCACTCTGAATATAGGGATCTGAGAACTGGTGTAGGGGGTATTGTAAGACTATAGGGGGTAATATGGAAAATGGGAATCTCAAAGAATCCCAGAACAGATATTCAGCTGGGCTTATGTGAGCCAGGAATAAGTCAGTCTGCAAATAGGAGGATTCAAGGGATAGGCCCAGCAATAGGAGTCCCTCTTGTGACTGCCTTACTTATCTGTTGCAGGTAACAGCCACTCCTAAAATGTGGTGGCTGAAAATGACAATGATTTTTTTTTTTTTTTTTAATTTCTCATGATTCATTGTGTTGGCTGGGTAGCTCTACTAATCTTCTTTGGGTTCAGCTCAAACAAATCTCACATGGCTTGGCCCCTCTCCATGTAGCTGCTAATCCTGGGCTTTCTTGGGAGCCGGGATTGGACCTCACACATGCTCAGCATGTGCTCTACCACTGAGCTACACCCCAGCCCCATCCCAGCGTTCTTAATGGGATGGTGGTCTCAGCACCAGTGTGCAAATACCCACCTGTTTGTTCACTGATATTCCACTGGCAAAGCCAAGTCTCATGGCGGTGCTCAGCCTCCGCGTCGGAGGGAATTCACAGGGGTGTGGACTACAGAGGCTCACATTTTTGGAGGTCACTGCATTCCATCACAGTTACTCTGGCTCTCTCTTGATCTTGGGATCTTGTTATGTTTCTTCTCTCTCTTTTTTTTTTTTTTTTTTTGGTACCAGGGAATTGAACTCAGGGGCACTCGACCCCTGGGTCACATCCCCAGCCCCCCCTTTTTTTTTGTATTTTTTTTTTTATTTTAGAGACAGGGTCTCACTGAGTTGCTAAGTGCCTCGCCATTGCTGAGGCTGGCTTTGAACTCGCGATCCTCCTGCCTCAGCCTCCCAAAGTGCTGGGATTACAGGCGTGCGCCACCGCGCCCGGCTGTGTTTCTTCTCTTTTATCCTCTTCGTGATCCAGGTTAAATTTCTGCATGAAGGAATCCAGTTGCTCTTGCCAAGCACTTTCGCTGGCTTATGGGCATCCCTATTGTAAGACATTGGGAGAGGAGCTGGTGTACGGGACATGATGAGACACCAAGGACATCTCAGGCACTGTGGTTAACCTCTCATAGGAGAGTCATAAAATCCCAAAGGCCCGTGCTGCAGTCACCCTGAGACCAAGGTCTACTCCTATATATGTTATGTATCTGCTCCTGAGGTTTAGTGTTTGCTATGGATTACATAGATTTTTTTTAATGCATCTGACTTTTGAAGTGCTGAATGCATGTCCGAAAGTTTTGAAAAATACAAAATAAGCAATTAAAATCACTGGTTATATCATCAGCTAGAAATAACTGCTGTTGAGCAACTATTAGCATATTTTCTTTTAGACCTTTCAGTGTGCAGAAATGTGTTTTGTTCTTTACAAAACAAAGGTTACGCTGTGAGCTATATATGGTAGCACATGCCTGTAATCCCACAGACTCAGGAGGCCAAGGCAGAAGGCTCACGAGTTTGAAACCAGCCTGGGCCATTTAGTGAGACCCCGTCTCAAAATTAAAAATAAAAAGTGCTAGGCTGGGGTTGTGGCTTGGTGGTAGAGCGCTCGCCTAACATGGGTGAGGCACTGGGTTTGATCCTCAGCACCACATAAAAATAAGTAAATAAAAATAAAGGCATTGTGTCCACCTACAACTAAAAAAGTACTCTAAAAAATAAAAAATAAAAAGTACTTGGATGTAGCTCATGGTGGATGGCTTGTCTAGCATGTGCAAGGCCCTGGGTTTTATTCCCAGTACCAAAAAGCAAAGTCTGATTGTGGATACAGCTTTATGTCTCACAATCTTCATCTAAACTCTATCACTGGCATTTTTCCATGGCATTCCAACTGCTTTGTAAAATAATTCTGAGTTCCATCATAATCAATGAGAGGGTTGGGGGGTGTAACTCAGTAGAGGAGCGCTTGCCTGGCATATCTGAGGCCCTAGGTCCCACCCCCAACACTGCAAAAAATATAACCAATGTGACATTACTATTTTATATTCCCTCAGTCACTTGCTTCATATTTTTAGCTATTATCTATAGTGCTATAATGACTCATACCTGATCATAAGTTGGAATTGCATTGTTTGTTTTTTTTTTTTTTTTACTAGATTAGGTCCATAATATTTCCCCTTACATATGGGACTTCTTAAGATTGTTTCAGTGTTGCCTAATGAATAGCTACAAAGATATTTTCCCTCCTGGATGGAATCACTACTTTCCTCGGCTCCATGTGCCCAAGCTGGCTTTCCAGCCCTGGGCCCTGCAGAATGAGTCCATTTCCTCTTTGCACCATTTCCTCCTGTTGGACAGTCCTGATCTGTCCCCATTTCCGTGCGGGTACACAGGAGAGCCAGGCTAAGTTGGCTTTTCAGTGACTTTACCAGAACTAGAGAAAGAGTTGTACATGTTCCCACGGTCGCCTCTTTATCCAAACCATGGAAAACTGGCTTTTTATTTTTTCATAACTGGCACAGGCTATGTTTGGGTCAGGAACCCAACATTAACTACAAAGACTGACCTCAACCCAGGGAACTTGAGAAAAATCTAGATAACACTGTCGGGAAATTGTTCTCTCATATGAATTGGCATTTGAAATATGCGCTAGTATTATGTACATTTTTTATATCACTGAACTAAATGTAATGGAAAATACTACACTGGCTTTAGTAAGTCATGGGACTTGGTTGACTGGAGCACACCCGTAAAGGAATCCAGGGATGGCGGGTGGAGTTCAGTGGTAGAACATGTGCTTAGCATGCCCAAGGTCCTGAGTGTTCAATCCCCAACACCCAAAAAAACACAAATAAAAATAAATCAATCCTATTTCCATCAACTCACTTACTAATCACACTCTTAGTAAGTAACAGAATCTATCTGGGCTCCCAGCAGAAGAAGAAAGGATGTGAGAGTTCACAGTTGGGGTGACAGACTCGCTCAATTGTATATAATTTGTTAAAGTGTGAAGCTAGTGGAATCCAAATGCAGAAGGCTGGCCCCCTTCACCTGCCTGTGCAGAAGAAGCTGATTACTGCAGATTGTGCAAGGCAAGGTTGGGAGAGATATGAAGACAGTCCTCAATGCATTTACCCTAGAGTGTGAGGATAAAATACTGTCACAGCGACTGACAAAGTTGGGGCAGCTTCCCAAGAAGACTGTATATGATTCTAGATTGCAGTGAATTGAAACCATAAGACACTAAAAAGGTTTTGGCCTTTCTTTGTTCCCTGGTCATTTCTGTGAGGGATTTTACTCCCTCCATTATTCCCAATCTTTCTGCTTCAATATGGAGGTCATGAGTCCCAGAGCTGGCTTGGAATTAAGTCACTCAGCAATGCAGGTAGACAACAAAGAAGTGTGCACTTTACCTGTAGACCTTCCGACAGCACAACCAGGTGATGTTTGGGTGTGGTGAGGCGGAGAGGATGTCCTAACTCCTTTAATTAGTTCACACAGGCAAGAAATTTGAAGTGCATAGTGATAGCCAGTCACAGATTAAATATACCTTATTTGGGACACTGCCGGACACATTTCTATATCTACCTATACGTATACCTATCTATATCTCTTTCCTATCTATTTTATCAAGACAGCAAGCAAATTTCTGGAATAATTTTTGATAAAACGACATTTAAATACAACATAACTCTTCCTGTTCACTGTAGGAAGGCGAGTGATTTTTCAGAAGAGGCTCAGAGTCCTTTACGTACTTTGCTTATAAATCATAGTCACAGCTGGGCACGGTGGCGCACGCCTGTAATCTCAGCACTTTGGGAGGCTGAGGCAGGAGGATCGCGAGTTCAAAGCCAGCCTCAGCAATGGCAAGGCACTTAGCAACTCAGTGAGACCCTGTCTCTAATAAAAACACAAAAAAGGGCTGGGGATGTGGCCCAGTGGTCGAGTGCCCTTGAGTTCAATCCCCGGTACCAAAAAAAAAAAAAAAAAAAAAAAAAAAATCATAGTCACAGCCCCTGTGGCATAGTAAGGTCTTTCAGGGGATTTCCCAAGAGTTTTCCAAAAGGGACATGGTCATTAATAACTAAGTGCCAAAGTGATAAGGACAGGGATAGGAATAAGTTCAGTTGGTAGAGTGCTTGCCTCCTATGCACAAGGCCTCCCTGGGTTCAATCCCTAGCACCACACACACACAAAAATTTTTTTTTAAAAAATAAATAAAAACAAGTGATAAGGAGCATAGAAGAACGAATCAAACACCCTGCAGCACAGGGGTTGGAGAGCTCATAACCAGTTGAGAAAATCTAGGAAGTAAATTCTGAGATGGATCCAGAAGGATGTATGGGATTTCAGCAGCAGAAATGGTAGACTGAGCTATTTCTGGAGATACACATGGGTGGCCTTCATTCTTCAAGGGGAAACTAGAAAGAGGGTTGTGCCTATGCTCAGGCTACATGACCGAGACTTGACAAAGTGGTGGCATCAAGGACCAAATTGAGAGACGCCCAAGAGGATTGCTATGGTTTGAATATGGTTTTTCTTTTCTTTCTTTTTTTTCTTCTTCTTTCTTTTCTGGTACCAGGGATTGAACCCAGGGGTGCTTAACCACTGAGCCAAATCCCCATCCCCGTTTATTTATTTAGGCTAAGTTGCTGAGGCTGGCTTTGAACCTGCGATCCTCCTGCCTCAGCCTCCTGAGCCACTGGGATTACAGGTGTGTGCCACCATGCCCAGCATGAATATGGTTTATCCCCTCCAAAACCCATGTTGAAATTTGATTCCCCATAGTGTTGAGACATCGTGGGCCCTTCAAGGGGTGATTAGATGTTTAAGAGGTATTAGTGCCTTTCTCACAGGACTAGGTTAATGTTCACAGAACTAGATTAGTTATTTCAAAAGCAAATTTTTACATAGTGAGGCAGCCCCTTGTATTTGGTCTCTTCTGCACATGCTCACTTCCCTTTCCCACTTCTACACATCAAGAAGCAGCATGAAGCCTTTACCAGGTGAACAGATGTGACTGCCAGTCTTGAATTTCCCAGCCTCCAGAGCTGTGAGCCCAAGGGCCTCTTTTCTTTATAAATTACCCAGTCTTGGGTGTTGTGTTATAGCAATAGAAGCAAGACTAAGATAATGATGAAGAAGTGGGGAAAGAGTAATGTATTCTGAGGGGATGGCTGGAGAACTACATCCTGGGAGGGGAGGTTAGGGATGAAGAGCAGCCTCTATGTGGGCCTCGGTGACCTCTGCGTGGAATGCTGCTCAAGCATCTTGGCAGGAAACCCTGTGACCCTCATTAACCTGCACCCCTCTGTGAAGATGTTGTGCCTCCGGAACCGTGCTGTCCCTGGCTGAACACGGATCCCTTCAGCCTCACATGTGACTCATGTTTATAGAGACATCACTGTACGGTCTGTTTGGACTGTGACGCAATGACTGTGTGGACCACGGAAAAAATGAGAAAGACATCCTAACTGGACGCCAGGGCGCAGTTGAGGAAATCCTGTGATGTGTCACACGGGCAATGCTAGAAGGTCACCAGAGCACTGGGCAGGCCAGACAGCAGCCCTCGTTCTTGAAATGTCACCAGGAGTCGGGAGCACAGTTTTCTCCTGGGCCCAGATCAAGTTTATAACTCCTCAAGGATGAACCCTTGAGCCAAGCAAGAATGGGACCTCAGACGATGATCTTCCAGGGACGTGACTTCCCGTGGGGGCCCGGGGAGTCAGAGTTCCCCATCTGGCTTTGCAAGCCATTTTGGCATCAACGGTGTCAGGGAAGCATCATTCCTGATCTCAGGGTCACCAAAACCATTTTTCCTTTCCTTTCATCTTCATCCAAAAGCGCTCTCTCTCTCTCTCTCTCTCTCTCTCTCTTTTCTCTCTCTCTTTCTGTTCCAGCCCATAGTCATGTGAATTCCCAGTATGAGTAAGAATTCTTGAATTATGGCTTTTTCCTTTGAGCAAAGTGTACATTGCTGCGCCCGGGTCATAGTTAGACACTTCTCTCATCAAGTGACCTGGGCTTTATTTACACCTAGGCAGCAAGATTTAGAGGGAGCTGACGTGGGAAACAAAATAATTTTGGAAAAAAAAAATATATCATGTCTACCTCCATTATTTTTTTTTCAAGTGGGAGCTTCTGTATTTTTAAATAAGTTGCACATTACATGGTAGAAAATTTTAGCAGATTTGAAAACATTTAGGGCAAAAACTAGACTTTCATTCCTCCCCTCCCCACAGCACTCGTCCTGTTTCTCTTTGGGAGGTAATGACCTTGCCAGTTTCAGTTTTGTGTATATCCTACATAATTCCATGTGTTTATTTTAAGGTCCATTCCTCTTGCAAACATCCCCACCGTGACTACTACTGTCACTACAGCCTCCTGGCCTGTCATGTGATTAGCTTGCTCTTGGCCCCAGGAGGGCAAGATGGATGTTATCAGGCACACAAGGTCAAGGGCAGAAAGCCCGGCACCTGGGAGTTCCTATTTGCCTGCTGCCCTTTACCCCTTCATATGTTCACCTCCTTTAGGAGGTTGATGGGTTTTTTTTTTTTTTTAATATTTATTTATTTGCTTTAGTTGTACACAATGTGTTTATTTTTAGTGGTGCTGAGGATCGAACCCGAACCCGGGCTGCGCACGTGCTAGACAAGCGCTCTACCACTGAGCCACACCCCCAGCCCTGGTTCCATTATTTCAATCCGTGTTTACGGTCAAGTTGGCATCAAGTGACGATCTAAAAGGACCACATTTACCTTTTGATGGGTTGACAAGTGCATCTGACAACGAGCAAATGGGCTTGGCCTCCCGTCTACTTCAGACTGGAAGGCTGGAGAGAGGGCCCTCCGGTTCCCACCCTGATACCTCTCGAACTTTTCTCCTTGTCTTACCAGCCTTCTTCCTCCAGATCTGCTCCCTTAAAGGCTTCGGGACTGGCTGTTCCCTCCGCCTAGATTCTTCTCCCAAATATCTCTATTAATAACTCCCTGTTCTCCTTTAGGGCTTTGCTTAAGCAATTAGGTTTCTCAATCCTATGTAAAATGGACTCCTGTCTCCTTCACGCTCTCTACCATTCTTACCCTCTCTGCAGTCCATTTCTTTGTCATGTCTGTTGCTTATTGTTCCGTGTAGCTCCCTGCATTAGAATGTGTACCCCATGAGAGTGAGATCTTTGTTCTGTTCATAGATGTCTCCTAGGCACCCAGAGCAATGCTTGACACACTGTAGGTGCCTAAGAAACTCTTGATGAATGAATGAATTCTCTAATGCCTAATTACCAACAATCACCCCCTCGTGACTGCTCTTGTATTCAGTGCTAAATCTGTTAATTAGTTTTTTTTTTAATATTTGTTTATTTGCTTTAGTTGTACACAATGGGTTTATTTGTACGTGGTGCTGAGGATCGAACCTGGGCCGCACACGTGCTAGGCGAGCGCTCTACTGCTGAGCCACATGAGCCACAATCCCAGCCCAATTAGTTTTTTTTTTTTTTTTGTGGTACCAGGGATTGAACTCAGGGGCACTCGACCACTGGGCCACATCCCCAGCCCTTTTTTTTTGTATTTTATTAGAGACAGGGTCTCACTGAGTTGCTAAGTGCCTCACCACTGCTGAGGTTGGCTTTGAACTTGCGATCCTCCTGCCTCAGCCTCCCAAAGTGCTGGGATTACAGGCGTGCGCCACCGCGCCCGGCTCCAATTAGTTTTTATTAAAACAAAACTCCTCTTTTCGGTGATAATTTGCCATGAAAGACATTTTGCAAAGTTTAAACATGGGACTCGAATGTTTGCATTTTGGGGGTGGGTGGGGGAGTGTAGCTCAGTGATAGAGAGCTTGGCTAGCATGCAGGAGGCCCTGGTTAATCTCCACCATCACACAAATTAATAAAAATAAATGTTTGTGTTTCTCAAAAGTGGAGTCCAGGAGCATAGGCTGAATGGATGAGGGTCCTGGGTTTGACACTCTCTAGCATGTTCCTGACTGAGCACTGGCCATTTGTTCCTCTCTTTCACTCTAAAGCCAGGAAAAGGCATCCTGCCACCATGTGCCATTCCTGGTGACTCCTTGTTGGTAGACACACCCACTTCCCCCTCTAAGAAAAGAGCCCCTCACTTTTTTTTTTTTTTTGTACTGGGGGGTTGAACTCAGGGGCACTCGACCACGGAGCCACATCCCGAGCCCTATTTTGTATTTTATTTAGAGACAGGGTCTCACTGAGTTGCTTAGTGCCTCACTTTTGCTGAGGCTGGCTTTGAACTCTGCATCCTCCTGCCTCCACTTCCCAAGCTGCTGGAATTATAGGCATGTGCCACCACGCCCAGCTCTCACTTTCTTTGGATAATTCTGGAGTAACCATTTTCCCCCCTCTTGACCTCATTTCTTTCTGCTTGACAACTTTTAAATTCATTCCATTTTTCCTCATAATAAAAGAAACATGCTGGCCGGGAGCAGAGTGGTGCACACCTGCAATCCCAGCAGCTTGGGAGGCTGAGGCTAGCTTGTTTCTCTGCCTATAAATGTAATAGCCAGACACAGCCACCTTTAATATTTTGGTGTAGTTTTCATTTGTTTGGTTTTGCAGTGTCAAGGATCAAACCCAGTTACTCACGTATGATAGGCTAGCACTCTACCACTGAGCCACAACCCCAGATCCTTGGTGCGGTTCCTTCTCATCTTTTTCCTATGTGTACTATTGAGCTGAAATACAGAAAACTGCCCACATTCAACCATTTTTGACCCACACATTGGCAATTTTCTATGTTTCAACCCAATAATTCACACAGTCGAGTCCATACTGTGCATATAATTTTACACTGTGTTTTTTCATATCATTACAATAGCACCATTTGCCCAAGAATTTCCGGATTCTGGGCCCTTCCTGAACTTGCATTAGCTGCACAAATAATTCATGAACATTAGCATGTCAGCTGGAAGCCCCGCCCTGTCAATCACTGAAGCAGTTCAAGTGGAGCCCAGACTTGCTGAGTCTTCATATAAATGACAACCCTCACCAATTCTTCTAGGAAACACTTCCTATAAATTCCCCCAACCAATTGCTAGTGTACAGTGCCTGCCACCAAATCTTCTGTCCAAACGGCAGTTTCTGGGAATGTGACTAATGACTGTTTCCTTCCTCATCCCTCCTGTATGAATGTAGTCCATTACTAGTGACATATACTCAGCTTGTGGCTTATCTTCCTCCCCAGTGAAATGACCCTCTTTGATTTGTTGTTACTGTCTCATGGTTTCTGGATTTCTACCAGTATGATTAAAAGTGAGACCTAACTAGTGTTTTGGGGTTTAACAGCAGGAGCAGTGCTCCCCCTGGGACTCCTGACTTTGCCTCAGCTAATAGCATCAAGGCTGTCAGCTCTACATCTTATCAGCGAGTTCCTGAGAAGTTCATGGACCATGGTTCCATTGGGTTGTGACCCTGCCCCCAAAATTATTGCCCAAGAACAGTCATCTATGTGGGTTCTGTCTGAACCAGCCCGGTTACCTGGGAGTCTGTGTAGCTTTGTTCCCAACTGGGCCTAATTTCCTCTAGATATGGCTATGTTCAACCACGACTGTGGGTCCATCCAAAAACCCCATTTGAGGGGCTGGGGCTATGGCTCATCAGTAAAGTGCTTGTCTCACATGTGTGAGGCCCTGGGTTTGATCCTCAGCACCACATAAATAAAATAGAGGTGTTGTGTCCACCTACAACTAAAATAAATATATAAATAAATAAAAATAAAAGTAAACTTTGAATAAAGTTTGAGAACTTCTGATATAAGATCAACTATCTCTGCTGATAATAACATTATGTCTCTCCAGGTGCAACCGATTAAAAAGGATGGACTTTAACGTTTTGGCCCAAGAATAAAACAGTAACAGGAGACCAGAACATTTAAAGGTAATCTGTAATCTATGAACACATCAAAGAATAGACAAAATAAGGCAAAACAAAAACAAAATAAAATGCTATGTGGCTCCTCTTATCAAAACTCAGTAAGCTGCTATACATAGAGGCAGTGGGCCCCGAAACCTGATACCCTGGTTTTGAGATCAGACTAACTTGCATTCAAATCCTGACCCTGTCCCCAGTTATGAACAGGGCTGAGATTGCCCTTCAGTAAAACTGAGGTGAAAAACGCTCACTGTGAGGATGGGAAGACTTGAAGAGAGAATGTGTAGAAAATACTGGCCACAGCCGGGCGTGGTAGCGCACGCCTGTAATCCCAGCACTTTGGGAGGCTGAGTCAGGAGGATCAAGAGTTCAAAGCCAGCCTCAACAATGGCGAGGCACTTAGCAACTCAGTGAGACCCTGTCTCTAATAAAATACAAAAAAGGGCTGGGGATGTGGCCCAGTGGTCTAGTGCCGCTGAGTTCAATCCCTGGTACCAAAAAAAAAAAAAAAAAAAAAAAAAGAAAATACTGGCCACACTTGAACTTGATCAGAGTCATAGTTACTATTAGACTTAACGAAACAAAAAATTTTAATTTGGTCTTATAAATGTTTATTATTGCAAAAACAACATTTCAGCATGAATCAACTTTTTCTAACTAGGCTCTTTGCTTAAACTTGAAAAAAATAACCCTACTACAAAAAAAAAAAA
Organism: Tamias sibiricus; assembly: GCA_025594165.1. Classification (NCBI taxonomy): domain Eukaryota; kingdom Metazoa; phylum Chordata; class Mammalia; order Rodentia; family Sciuridae; genus Tamias; species Tamias sibiricus. Next base: position 196,830,161 of record CM046657.1, on the reverse strand, counting down.
AAAAAATCAGACTTGAAAACTTTTCTCTATTTCCTCCTAGACTTGGTGATGCATCTACCTCATCTTTACACACTTGCCTTTCAGCTTTTTCACTTATCACACTCCCAAAGTCTTCCTCGCACAGCATGTTCTAACTCACTGTAAAGGTTATTATTTCAACAAAATATACCCTAACCTGATAGTCCTGCCTGTATTGTTGAGCACTTAGTTTCCAATTTGGGAAATATCCTTTCATTTTGTTCCTGTTACGTGATTTGAAATGCATGATTAAAAAGAAAAATAGGTCTTTTCCTTTTGGTGTGTGCATATTTCTAGCTCGAATCTGAGAACATTGCTTATGGTAAGCAGTGTTGAAAGAACAAGAAAGATGCTTTCAGTCTAGTGGACTGAAAATTGGGACAACGCCAGGAACTCGCAGGTTCACCTCGGTTTTCTCATCTTGACAGCTGGCAAATGGGTCTGAGGATGAAGAATAACTGAGAAAGGGATCTGGGGAGCTGGGGACTGTAGCAAAGTTTAGAGCTGCATGCTAAGCATGTGCAAGGCCCTAGGTTCAATCCCCAGCACCAAAACAAAACAAAAATCTTTAAAGTGGACTAAACAAGTTCATGTTAATTCCATTCCTCACACGCCACCCAGATGAAAGCGTGGGTATCCGTATTACTTGAACAGAGAGGGAAAGGCGCTTGTCTCAGATCCCACAGCAGCTGGAGATGGAGAGAGTCCGCCGCCGTCTGCTAACTCGGAATTGTTTTCCCACAGCATTTTGGGGGGGGGGGGGGTGGACCTTCCCCAGCCGCTCCTGGGAGAGGGCGGAAGGGCGAGCCACCAGAGGCCAGGTGGAGCTCTGCGGGGCGTCGCCGGCCCTCCACAGGGCTCCTCCTTCCCGGAGCTCTGCCCCGCCCGGCTCCGAGCATGCCCAGTGCGCTCCCCGCCGGTCCCGAGCAGTGCTGGGCAGGCGCTGCGGCTCCAGGTTTTGCCGGCGACCCGGCCCGACCAGGGCGGGGCGCCCGCAGCGCTGCCCCAGGGACTCCCGCTCCGTCGGAATTCCCCCGACCCGACGCCCGGGCGGCGCCCACTGCAGTGGCACTACCAGGGGACGTGTGACACGGTGACAGGGACTAAAGTGAGGTATCCGGCACTACCGGGGTCTCCGCACGGCCCTGGGACAAACGTCTCCCTGGACCTCTGGCAGTCGGATCGGGACCGGAGGGTCCCAGGCATCTCGCCATCCCGTGGTTCATGCAGTCATTCAACACGTGTTCGTACCTGTGCCGAGCGCTGCTGCAGGGCCTGGGTCACTGCGGCAGGCAGGCAGAGCTACAGCCCCAGAACTGACGTTCCGGAGGGCGCCACACCTGAAGAAGTGAGCAAATGAGGAAAGGCCAAAGTTTGTTCTCTCGCTGTTCCTTAAGCAGCCTTGCGATGTAAGCTTTTTGCACTGGCTGGTTCCTCTCCCAGGAATGCTCTTCCCGTTTATCTGCGTGGCTGAAATGTCACCTCTCAGTGTCACCCGATCCGGTCACCCGATTAGACTACTCCATCAGCTCAAGGACCTGATCTGACCGCTTCACTGAAAATTGCACCACCTCCACCCGCAAGCCTTCTCACCTGGCTCTCTTCCCATTAAAGAACTTCTCACCTTTCATGTGCTACATCGTTTGCTAATTTGCTGTTTATCTGTTGTCGGGTCTCTCTTCCTGCAACCCCTAAACATGGGATAGGATCTTGTCCATTTGTTAACTGTGCGTGAAGAACGGGAGCAGGAACTCGGCGGTAGTGGTTGAATGGATAGTGACAAACGCTTGGAAGAAAATAAAGTAGTCGAGGGCCAATTTAGAAAGGTAGAGAAGGCCTCTCCAATGAGGGGATATCCGTACAAGGAGGAGGCGCCAAACACGTGAAAAACCGGGCAAAGGCGTCCTACAGGGGGACAGACAGGTGCAAATGTGCTGAGGCTGGTCAAGCCCTGAGTGTCTGATGAACAAAGGTGCTTCTGGAGCCGGAGGAAGGCAGGTGTGCGAGGAGGTTGAAGAGTCAAGTAGCAACCCGGATCAGGTAGGGGGCCCCACAAGCCATGGATGGAAAGGTCTCACCCGGGAAGCTTTCTACTGCAACTGGACTAGCAGGGGGCTGAGAGTCAGCGGGACCCCAGTTCAGTCACCGACCCACCGTGTAAGACTCCCCTCCCTCTCGTTTTAAAGAGTTCTTGGGCGCCAACTGTTTGCCATTTCTCGGCATGAAATCAATGAGGGCCCAGCACATAGTAGGTGTTCAATGAATGCGTAAGGAACGAACGCCTGCGTGCAGGAGCCAGGGAACCGGGCCGGCCTTAGCTCCGCTGTCTTGCCAGGTGGTCCTGGAAGACGCGCTAGAGCGCGCGGCCCGGGGCGGGGGCGGGAGCGCCCCACAGGCCGGCCCGGGCACCCGCCCCCCGCCCGGCGCGCGGGCCCGTCGCGGCCAGCCCGGCCGGCGGGAGCCGCCCGCGGGCGGCACTGGGCATGCTCAGACGGCGGCCAGGTCGCGCCGCGAGCGAGCTTCCGCGCCGCCCGCACGCGCGACCTACCTGGGCGCCCCGCGCCCCCGGATGCTGCAGGTACGGGCCGGCGCGACCCCAGCGGGCCGGGGACAGGGCGCGGACGGCCGGGGCAGGGGGCGCGCTCGGCGCCGCCCCGCCCCCACTGTCCCCGGGCGCGCGGCGGACGCGCGGGCGGGCTGGCGGCGCGGCGGCCGCGGGGTCCCGGTGCCACGTCGGGGCGGGGAGGGGGCGCCGCGCCGCGCTTACCTGGCGGGGCCGGGGCGGAGGGCGGGGGCCGGGGCGGGCGCGGCGGGGCCGGGGAGCGTCCGGGACGCCGGGCGCGGCGGGCGTGGGCGTGCGCTCCGGCCGAGCGGGGCGGGCGCAACCCGCCGAGCCCGGTGCCTGCGCGCTGAAGGGCCCCGCGCCGCAGCGACCCCGGCTCTGGGCGCCCAGGGGCGCACCGCGCGCGGGCAACGAGCCGGCGGGGGCCGCCAGAGCCCGGCCCCGGGGCGAAGCCGCCTCTAGGCTTTCAAAGATGGCATTTCCTGGGCCTGGCACGAACTCCAGCGCCAATAAATCCTCCCGTTCCGCGGGCGATATGGAATGATTTATCAGGTAACTGCGGTGAGACAGCTGCAGTGGGGGAGTGTATGTGAGAGCGCCCAGCTCCCCGGAAATTCCCTTGTTCTGCCACCTAAACTTACTGAGAAGTTGCGGTTGCCTTAAAAATTAATGGGAAGTTGAGACAACTTGACACCTGGGTTTCCCGAGGTGGTGGAAAGATCTTGTGGCTCGGAAACTGGAGACCTGTGTTCAGGTTGGGCTCCCCCTTGGGCAGCTGGTGTCCTTGGGCAAGTCGTGTAACCTCTCTGATCCACCATTTCCTCCTCTGCAAACAGCCGGTAATAATGCCCACCTCATGGGTTGTTGGTGGATTAAGTGGGATAAATTATGTGGAGGTGTTTGGCTCCTTGCCCGGCACAAAGCAAGCGAGCAGTTGGCGTGATGTGAATTTAATTCATTTAGAGACCCTCGTGGCTCCCATTTCACCAGGAAATTAGAATTAGCAAAGCATCTTCTGGGCCTGTCTGTGCCCAGGAGAACTTCTGCTGAACGCAGAGGCTTTGGAAAAACAATTTCCCGAAGTGTAATCAGAGAGCATCTTCTTTAAAAGCAGTTTTATGCATTCAGAAACTCCAGAAGTTGGCAGTTTGGCTTCACTTACAAAAGAGCTGTTTTGCAAGATGATCCATCTTGCAAATGTTTAAGCAGATGATTTGAGAAAGTAAAGGCTGGTTAGGAAGATTTTTGTTCTACAAAGCTCCCAGGCCCAACTTTAAGCGATTATTTGCATCAGGATTTCTCAACCTCACAAAAAATGGACATTTGGGGTTTGATAATTCCTTTTTGAGGGCACTGTCATATGCATTGTAGACGATTAGCAGCATCCCTGGTCTCTGCTCAGTATATTGCAGTAGCAATACCTCTCCCAGTTGTATCTCCAGACATTGTGAATTGTCTCTTGGGGGCAAACTGCCCCCCCCTTCTCCTTTGAAACTGCCAATTTAAGTAATCCCTGTTTTCTGACATTAGCCTGAGTTATTTGAGAATTTCATCTTGTGCATTTATGATAATAACCTTTGCATCACCTTCTAGAGCTGCACAGAGTCCCAGTATCATCTCATTTGAGTTTTATAACTACCCCACGAGGCTGGTGTTACTCCCATTTCACAGATGAGGAAACTGAGGCTCTGAGCAGCCACTTACATAGTATGTGGTACAACTGGGCTGTAACCCAAGTCTTCTGGGTCTGAGGGCAAGTCTTTTCGCTTGTGCATCCAACTGCCCTTTGTCACATGGAAGCCTTCACTTGGGTGACTTTCCTCATGATTGAATCAGGATGTGGAGTATATTGGAAGCTGGAAACCTTTCTGAGATTGACTAGTTGAAAATTAACAACAGTAGGCCATTATCTGGGAGAGAGTAGGCTGTTCTAGTTAAATATTCTAGTTTATAGCGAGCTCTCATAAATCCCACATACAGTTAATGGAATACCAATTTGCAGAGAATTAGAGTAGAATAAAACGTGTCTAATACTCAGTATTGATCCTGGTTGTCTCTGGTGATTTGCCTTCCCCTAAAAAGGACTCCTTTATGCAAATTAGACATTAGCTGGGGCTTGTAAAAGGTCAGGTTACTAAAGGCATTTCAGAATGGCTCCATTGATTGAGCTGCTTCTGTATGGCAGGTGCAGAGCTGGACCAGTCCCCAACCAATACAGGGTGCCTGGGTGAACTTCCCTGCAGACCCTTGGAATGCCCCTCTGGACAGCTTAGGGCAGGAGAAGGAGCCCCAGTTACCTTGGCAGCAAATTCAGGATCCCACACTTCTCCCTCCTCCTATCTCTGAGCATTCATTTGATCTGTTACACCAGAGGCATTTTGGTAGCTTTTAACCTTCTTCAAGTTTTAGGGATCTGGTCAGAGAGGCAAGGTTCATAGACAAATCTCATCTCAGAAAGAAGTTGGGGTTCCAAGATGGCAATTGGTCCCAGGCTTGAGACCAACAATGACCTGTCACTGTGAACTGGAAGGGCTGCTGCCCAGGTCTACTGACTTTCCCACCCCCGTTCCCTTGCAGGTGTGGAAACTGAGCTAGAAAAGATGGAGTGGGTAGCCGGGCGTGGTGGCGCACGCCTGTAATCCCAGCACTTGGGAGGCTGAGGCAGGAGGATCGCGAGTTCAAAGCCAGCCTCAGCAATGGCGAGGCACTTAGCAACTCAGTGAGACCCTGTCTCTAATAAAATACAAAAAAGGGCTGGGGATGTGGCCCAGTGGTCAAGTGCCCCTGAGTTCAATCCCCGGTACCACAAAAAAAAAAAAAAAAAGAAAAAAGAAAAGATGGAGTGGGACCAGGAGTGAGATGACTAATTGTCACCTTCTGCACGCAAGGGGTACTGTTTTATAGAATGGATATAACCTACCAGTGGGGACCAGAGTTGTGTATTAGAGGGAGCAAGGAAACATAGCACCTCCCTGCCAAATTCTCAGGGACTGGCGCAGATTGAGAGGGATCAGCAATTTGTGGTCCCTCCCTCCTGACCCCTGAGAACTCCTCTGGACCTAATCCTAGGGCTCACTATCCTGCCACCAGACAGTGAGTTCCTAGAAAGCAGGGTTGATCCTTCCACTCTTCCCAGGGTCTGTAGCAGGGACTGGAATGCCAGAGGCATGTGGCCATACCTTGGCTGGCAGGGGCAGGGCAGCTCCCCAGGTGACAGCTCTTCCTTCCAACTCTGATTCAGATGGGGCAGGACCAGGTCACTTGCATACTGCTCTTGTCTGAGCCCTGGCGACCTCATGACCTCAGCCTCCCATCATACAGGTATCTCCTTTCCGTGGGCTGCAAAGGAGACTAAGTGAAGCTCTTGGTAGGCCCCTGGCTGAAATCTGATCTGGCCATGGCTTCTGAGACCCGAGCTTCTGCTTGTACCTACCTGAAGATTCCAAATAGCTGGTCATTCTAAGACCAGCTGGGAGCACAGTCAACAATAAATTCAGATTTTTTTTTTAAAGTCTGTACTATTTGTCAGGCCGGAGGGCTGCAGAGATGAAAGTTGAACCTTGCCTTGGAGGGATTTGTGACACTTTGTACATGTGTCTTCACTCATCCGTCTATCTATCCATCCATCCATCCATCCATCCATCCATCTGATAACTGCTTTAAAGGGGGATTACACCAGATGCAAGGAACACATGGGGAGGTGGCCATTCATTTTGAGGGGCACCATAAAATACCACAGGGAGTTGTTGGCATTTGCATTAAGCCTTGAAAGTTATAAAAAAGATGGCATTCAGGGTGGACAGAATGGCAGGAACAGAGGTGCAGAGGCATGAAGAGACCTTGCATGTATTTAGTGTAGGGTGGAACTCAGGGCCTTGCACCGGCTAGACAAGTGCTCTTACCTCTGAACTCGGTCCCTAGCCCATGACACTTTCCATATTTTAGGCCTGCTGATTCTTCCAAAGCCCATCCTCTTTTTTTTTTTTTTTTTTTTTTTGGTACTGGGGATTGAACTCAGCGGCACTAGACCACTGGGCCACATCCCCAGCCCTTTTTTGTATTTTATTAGAGACAGGGTCTCACTGAGTTGCTAAGTGCCTCGCCATTGCTGAGGCTGGCTTTGAACTCGCGATCCTCCTGACTCAGCCTCCCAAAGTGCTGGGATTACAGGCGTGCGCCACCGCGCCCGGCCCATCCTCTTTTTGTTTTTGAGGCAGGGTCTTGCTATGTTGCCCAGGCTACGCTTGAATTTCTGGGCTCAAGCAGTCCTCCTGCCTCAGCCTCCTGAGTAGCTGGGTCTAGACATGTGTGCCAGTGTACTGGCGCAGGCCCAGCCTCTTGACTTGCACTGGTGTGAGTCCCCACTCTGTAGACGGGGTGCTGCCCCATCTCTGTGCAGAGCTGCACCTTGCCCAGCACAGGGGTTAGTGCCAGTTCTTTTTGCTCTTTTCATCCTGGGAATGACGCCTCTGATTGTGTTTGAAGCAGGATCAACTTCTGCCTGGGATGCTCTGGTTTTACCTATTTAACCCTAACATGGTGCTCCCAGGCTGCTGGCCACTGTTCCGAGTGCTTTCCAAGCGCTGACTTAGTCCTTCAGCCCTCACGGCAACCCTTTGGTCAGCCTGCCTCTCTGGCCCCGGCTGCTTGGTAGGTAGGTGGGGGCAGAGCTCACCTACCTACTGTGTGTTCCTATGCAAGTGATGTTCTGGTCCCTGCGGTTGCCTCTGGCTACAACTGACTTTGATGTGCCCGGAAACAGCCAAGTCTGAGAGCGTGAGGTGCTGCTGACGGCCACGGACTTTTCTCCCTGACCCTGTTTCCTTCAGGGGGCCAGCAGCGCTCTGCTGACTGCATTCTCTGAACCAAAGACTGGGATGGGTAGTCCAAAAAAGAATGTGCTGCTGCTTTGTACAAGAGAAGGCCTGGGAGGTGTTTGGAGACTGAGAGAGTGGAATTTTTGAGACATTTTGATGGTTTATGTGGAAAGTTAGGACAGAGGACTTGCAATTGGGATAGCGCTGGAAAATTCAGGTCTTATGATTTGTCAGGATACACAGCTTTTAGCAAATGTTTATGCAGTGTGTAGTTGGGAGTGAATTTTCTGCACTTACCCTCTGGTGCCGCAAAAGGGAACAAATGGTGCTTTCTAGCCTCCAAACCTTGCTCATTCCTACCAACCCCATTCGACAGATGGAGTAAGAAAACAGACTCTGAGGGGTATACATGGTGGCCTGGGAATCAGGACCCCCAAAGGAGCAGAGCAGCCTAGATTTGGACCCATGTCTGTCCCTACCCAGATCATTTATCTGTAAAGTGAGTATCATAATAGAACCTATTTTCCTTGAACTGGCTGGATTTCTTTTCTTTGCAGTGCTGGGACTCAAACTCAGGGCCTCACATATACGAAGCAAGTGCTCTACCACTGAGCTGCAACCCCAGCCCTAAACTGGCTGTTTTAAATGAGCTAGTAACCATGAAAATTTGACGAAAGATCCCAGACTAGTGCTTGGGTCTGGCTCAGTGTTGAGCATCGCTGCAGGGTCTGTGCACTCTGGCCTTTTTCTGGGGGTCCAAGAGGCAGGACCACAAAGGAATTCTGGCTGGCTGGGAGCTGTGTTGGTGAGAGGCACTTGACTAGGGAGTGGGGTGTGGAAACCTGTCTTCGGTACCCTGCCTCCCTTAGCCAGTCAGCCACGAGGACTGGCCCAGAGGCTCTGGGTGAGAGAGACAGGACCAGCTCCATCCTGCATCCCTGACCACTCACTGCTGATGACCTGGAGAGGGGAAGGGGCAGCCTGAGCCCACTGTCCCCCTCTGTGCTCCCCCAGCCCCTCCTCTGCTAGGTTGGCAAATGTGTAAGTGGTGGGCACAGAAAGCTGAAGTGTCAGGGAGCAGAAGAAACGTACGATGCTCCTGGAGGAAGCTGTCACCCTTGACTGCCGGGGTGGCCTGTGTGCCCTCTCCCCTTCCAGTCTGTTCTCTACTCTGCAGCCAGGGTCTCTCAGAACACTTCCTGTTGCTCTTAGAATAAAGACAGTGTGCATCTCCCTGGCGTCTCCCTCAGGCCGGTGGGTGCTCTGGCCCAGTCTTCCCAGCCCCTCCTGGCTGTGCTCCTGCCCAGGGGCTGTGAGAGCCGGGAAGCCACGTAGCTTACCCTCCTGCCCGTGACTGCGGATGCCTTCCCTCACCTTCCTGATGTGGGTTAAACTGTCTGCTATAAATGCCCATGCCACCCGAGCGCTCTCCTTGATAGCACTTTTCATAGTGGCAATTTTGCAGTTAATTAGTGTAATTATTTGTATTAGTACCTGTCTCCTCAGCTACACTGTGAGCGCTGAAAAGGCAGGATCTCTCTCTTTTTAAACTTTCTCTAAGCTGTGTTTTTTCCTTTTAGCTTTTTATTCTGACCTAATTCAGACTTACAGGAAAGTTACAAGAACAGAACAAAGAACTCCATGTCCTCTTCATCCAGACTCCCCCCATTACCATTTTATCCCATTTATTTTTTCCTTCTATGTAGATGTTTTTGTTCCAGCCATTGGAGGATCACCAATAGGCTCTTCCTTTCCCCCTTTCATCTAGTTCCTAAAAAGCAAGGGCACTCTCTTGCATAACTACAGTGTGCATTTTAGAATCACAGAGTTAACGTCATTACAGTAAATGCTGTGACCTAACCTATAGACAGACTGTCCTCAAGTTGTGCCTGTCATCTCACTAATGTCCTTTATGTAACAGACTCTCGTGTGCATTGCATACAGTTACTACGTCTCTTTGGTCTCCTTTAAACAGTTCTTCAACCTTGCTTCGTCCTTCATGACCTGGATGGTTTTGGAGAGCATAGGTCGGTTATTTGGTTACATGCCCCTCAATTTGGGCCTACCTGTTCTAACTCACCATTGTGTCCCCAGTGCCAAGCACAGTGCCTGGACCATCCAGTGCACTTGGGCGAGTAGTGTTGGATGCGGTGAAGGTGAGGTGGAAGGAGTGGCAGAAGAGGCAGCAGGTTTCTGGCCTCCCCCATCTCTGCCTCTTTCCTTGCTGAGGCATGTTGTTATTTGTTGCAGTCAAATGTAAATAGTTTATAACAAAGCCTTCCTCACAAAGAGTGGCTTCCTCAGGAGTTAGAGAGCCTGCTGTCCTTGCAGGTGTACAAGCAGATGCTGGAGGATGGTTTGGGGAGGGGGATTGAGAGAGAGAGACCAAGGGAACATTTGATGAGGTCCTGGACTCAGGCTGGAGTCCTCTGCCCGGCCCGAGCAGCCCTTTCTCACTGTACCTCTAACGTCAAAGGCTTAGCTGCCCAGGAATAAGGCATCTAGACTTTATCATCCAAACAGAACATTTTGAGAATGAAAGGAGGTGCTATTAATAATTGCACATGATGGACAGGCCTCAGCTAGGACTGCCCTAGTCAAATCAAGTGTGGCTTTGAGATTTAGGATCAGTGCTGAGGGACCAGATTGGAAAACCCTCCAGCACTAGGAATCCTCCACCTGGATAAAGACAAAAGTGATTGCTCTTCCTGTCTCCCTGACATTGCACGTGGGCCCAGTGTTTGTGGCTTTGGTCGCACACTTCTGTGGCACTTGCACCCTGGGTGTCCCCTCTCCAGCTTGCTCCTACTGTTCCAGCCTCTTTGCAGCCCTCCCCTCAGCGTGCTCCTTCCTGCCACCAGGTCAGGAGAGTCTGAAGCCTCACTGTGTGCAAGAGGATGGGTATTAGATAACTAGTAGGTGCAGACAGGGACTTGGATGTAGAGAAACCAGGCAGGAAACCAACCTTGAAAGATCCTGGTGACAAGGTCACTCTGGGGCCATTTATTGGGAAGTCTAGGGTTGTGCTATCAAGTGTGCAGACGCTGGTCAGGGCCAGGCTCCAGGATCCATGCAGTTTCTTTAATTCATTTTTGGCTTAGAATAAAATGCTCACCTTGACTTCCTGGGTTAAGAAGTATTGCAGGATGAAGATGTGACGATATGGAGCTGCTTTCTGGGAAGACTCCCAGTCATGTGGACCTCAAGGACATTGTCAGGGCAGTAGAGTGTTTTTATAACTCTAGGCCCCAGCGGCTTTGTTGGAGAAGCCAGTTAATGCAGAATGTTCAGTTCTTAGAGAGCAGTGCCTTGGAAACGGTGCAAAGGCTTTCTAGTTAATGTGCTGTTAGATTTTACTACTTAAAAATGTACTTGCCCTCCCAGGCACAGGTAAAAGCATTTAGTTTGGGATCATTTTTTGTAGGACACAGTGTCAGAACTGAAAGGGACCTTAGAAAAACCTTTTCTTCTTTTTATAGCTGGGGAAACTGAGGCCCTGAAAAGGATGTGGCATACCCAAGGATGGGCAGTTGGCCTGTGGCAGATCAGGGGTGGTGCCCACATCTTACAGTTTCCAGCCCCCCAGATCTTGGGTGTGTTTCTAGATCTCACCCAAGTGAGCAAGTGCATCAGACAGGATATACATTTTTCTCATTTTGTTCATACTCTTTGCCATTTCTCTTGCTATAAAAACACATTGTGTTGATATTAAAGCAGTTGTGTATTTCTTGTTTTATGTAGAAGTTCCTAGGCTTTTTTTTTTTAATATTAAAAAGATTAAATATACCTTCCATTGAAACTCTGTATTTTCTCAGAATGCTTCTCAAACTTGAGCTGTGGGAATCCTCTGGAGGACTTGTTAAGACCCAGGTGCTGGGCCCCTGTGTCCACTCCCAGATCTGCTGATTCTGTTGGTCTGAATCAGAACCTCAGGTGGGACTGGAAAATTTGCATTTCTGTCAGTGCTCAGGAAGTGGCTGGTGCAGGGACTGTCCTTTGAGGAACCCCCACTCCCCCCCAGTGCTGGTTGCAGATAATGTTGTCAGTGCCTGGTAGCCTCGGCCACCTGGGCCCTCCCTGCTGTCCATCCAGTCCTCCCTCCCGGCTCCCAGCTGGCTCTCACACCAGCTGACCCGACCTTCCTGCTCTCCCCAGGTCTCCTTGTCGTCCTCTCTCCAGGTGACCTCACCACCCCCACCAGTTGCCAGTGATGCTGGAGGCTTCTGACCCCCACCCGACTTGTTCCTTTTCATTTTCTGGCTCTTCTCCTCTCCTTCCTTCTAGTCTGAGAAAAATAAATGTCTCTGGCTCAAGCTTACTCTCCACTGACCTCCTGCCGCCTGGAGGGGAAAACCTTCCCTCCGGGGGCCAGCCTCACCCTCAGGTCACTCACTGCCTCACCTCCTGGAGGGACAGTCCACAGCAACTGTGAAAGACTCGCTCCTGCCATTCCATTCCATTCATCCTATAATGAAGGAAAGATGTAATTTTAAATTTTTGGTGAAATGCACATAGATTTATCACTTCACTGTGGTTAAGGGTACAGTTCAGTGGCATTAAGTGCAGTCACAGTGTTGCGTGATTGTCACCGTCGGTCCACAGAACTCCCTGTGTCTCCCAGAATGCAAACTATGCCCGTTAAATGGTCACATCCAATCCCTCCCTCCCCCAGCTCCCGGCGACCACCTTTCTACTTTCTGCTTTCTGCCTCCCATGAGTGCAGCGGTACCCTGTCCTTCCTTGTCTGGCTGATTTTTCACTCAGCATGTCTTAAAGGCTCATCCATGTTCCTTCCTTCTAAAGGCTGAATAATATTCCCTTTATGTATGTCGTAAGTTTTGTTGATCCATTTACCCATTGATGGACACTTGGGCTGCTTCTGCCTTTTGCCTTTGTGCATAAGGCTGCCACAAGCGTGGGTGTGCAGAAAGAGATCATTTTGATACACTTAAAACCTCAGGTGGAATGTTGAGGTATTTGTGTAGCAGCCTTAGCCTCCTCCGCAGCCCACAGGCACCAGATTTCCCCTTCCTGCCACTTGACTGACACTCCCTTTGCGGAGATGGCCAGGGACTGCTTACTTGTTAAGACCAGAGCCTAGTTCTCATGTGTCAGCCTATTTGGTCTCTTGGTGCCAGGGCTTCTATGATGCTGTTCTCCCTCCTACCCCTTGGCCTACTTTGGCTACTCCTGTGCTTTTATTCCCTCCGTCCTCTATTCTTACTGTCCTGCAGGCCATCCTGGGTCAATGTACCCTTTACTGTCGTCAGGGGCTCCCATGTCTATGCCTTCATCCTGGTCATCTCTAGGCATTGCTGGTTCTCTGGACATCACTTCTGAACATTTTTCCATGAGTGTTCCCAAGTCCCTCTGCGTTCCTACAACAGACTCATTGCCTTCTTTCTTAAAAGTGACCACTCCGCTGGGCATGGTGGCACATGCCTATAATCCCAGCGGTTTGGGAGGCTGAGACAGGAGAATCTTGAGTTCAAAGCCAGCCTCAGCAGCTTCGAGGCACTAAGCAACTCAGTGAGACCCTGTCTCTAAATAAAATGCAAAATAGGGCTGGGGATGTGGCTCAGTGGTTGAGTGCCCCTGAGTTCAATCCCCAGTACCAAAAAAAAAAAAAAAAAAAGTGGCCTCTCTGTTAGCAATGGTCTTCCAGCCTAGAAAGCCCAAGGTCAACCTTCTCTGGTCCCCCACACCTGCACTGGAAAGATCTTGCCAGTCAGCCTACGCCCTTTTTCCATCCCTCCCCAAACTGGCTTTTTTTCCACATGCTTCTCCTATTGCCCCTGCCTTTGCTTAGGGTCACCAATAGGCCTCTCATGCCCCTCGTTCACATTGTCACCAGAAAATGTTCCCCTGAGAGAGCACGCGGATCGCCGGATGCTCTGCAGGCTCTGTGCTGCCTCTCTGTCTGACCTCTCTTCCCCCATCTTTCCCCAGCTCTGCACACCATCCCCCTAAGCCAGGGCCTCCCCAGCTTGCCTGTTAAACTGCAGGTGCACGTTCAGCAGGGGAGGGGGGCCCGGTGCTCTGCGCTTCCAGCAGGTTCCCTGCTTGTGCCAAGAGGTGGCCCATAGACCACCGCAGGGGGAGCAGCAGGACTCCAGGATACATCCGCGTTTCACAGAGTGCTACAGACCTGTTTTCCGTCTGTTGATAGTATAAGAATTTTTAAGTTTTGTGTTCTAATTTTTTTTGGTTTCATATAAAGTTGATTTTAAATGTTTTCAACCATAAAGTCAGATTCCTCCTTGCATGATTATTTGCTTTTTTTTTTTTTAAAGAGTTGAAAGAATTTTCAAAGACTAAGAAATCCTTCCTGACTGTACTGGGTTTGGGAGGGTGGCCTGTGACATTGTTTTCCCTTGACAGGGGCTCTCTCTTGTGAGGGGCTTCAGGGCAGAGTGCTCTCATGTTTAGCCCTGCCCTGCAGGGCCCAGTGCGTCAGGGGACAGGGGCTTTTCAAGCTGTGGAGAAAGGAGCTGGAGGACCCAAGTTTGGAAATAGGATTTGAGGTGGGAAGACAGGGCTTGGCCGGTCCTTCTGGGGTCATGTTCAAGAGGGCGAGGATACCTGCCTCAGGGAGGGCACAGCAGGCCTGTCTGGGGACTCTTAATAAGGCTGTGCAGCTGAGGAGCCAGCCGAGGGGAAACCAGACATTCTGGAGGTTTCCCAGGAGGTGGGCTTTGTCCTGGTCTCTTGGAGGTTCAGACTGAGCAGGCAGCAGGTGGAGCCTTTGCACCCTGGAGCCTGATTGTGTTTGCAACATCTGGAGGGACAGGAGTAAGTGCCAAGTGGTGACGAATCAGGTCTGCAGGGTGAGGGAACGGAATGGACGTCAGAGAAAGAGATCGGCGATTTGGACCACTGTTCAAAGACTTCATTGCCTTCCTGACGCTCTCAGGTCCGCCCCTTCCTGCACGGCTTCCCCAGCTGGCCTCTCCCACTCGTGGTGCACACTCCCCCTCTCTCCAGGCACCGGCCAGTGGACTGTCCCCCACTTAAAGCATACATGCCCTGCCCCAGTGCACAACTCTGCTTTGCCCAGCAGAGTTGGCTCTGCCAGGTGTGGCGCTCAGTGTTACCTGTGCGCAGGTTGGAAGCCCGACCGTTGCCAGCCCCCACTGTCCAACTCGCTCAGTGGCCTGCGTTGAGCCCTGTGGGGTCTCAGTCTCCACATCCCACACAGGAACAGTCGTGGCACCTCCACCTCACCTGGTTGCACGAAGATTGCAGGATGACACAGTGGCGCGTGCTGATGACTCAGGCGGTGCTGGTTGCCTGCCATGTGACATCTGTCCCCCATTTGAGCCAGCGGTCTTGGGGATGGAGAGAGCTGTGGTTTGTGCACGCTGCCTGGGCAGGGCAGGGCAGGGCAGGGCTGTGGGTAGGCATGCTGGAGGTTGGCATTAGTCCCCGTGTGGGTGTTGAAGGCGCCAAAAGATGGCAACTGGTAACAGACTGAAGAGGAGGAAGCCAAAGACTGGGGAAGTTGGAACTGGGGACAGAGCCTCTCACCCCAGTGTGCATCCCAGATGTGTCTGTTCTGGAGGCCTGGAGCAGGACTGGTGGATCTACGTGTCAGACAAGCACTCAGTGCTGCTAGAGCTGCTGGTCTGGAGACCATCCTTTGACTGGATCATGATTTATGGTGGGGAGGCTAATGGAGAGAAGGTGGAATACAGACCCTGCGTAGACTGTCTTTTCCTGAACGTCCATAACTATGATCAAGTTTAATTTGTAAATCCTGAGTTCATTCAATCCCCAGAAACACACACACACACACCAAACTTTGAATTATTTCTGGAATTTTCCATGTAATATTTTCAGACCCAATTAACCACAGGTAACTGAAACTCTAGAAAGCCAGGAAGCTGGTATTGGGGAAAGGGGTGTTTATAGAATACCCAGTCTTCTGCTTGGCTCCTTGGAGAGAGCTTGGAGGCACAGGTGCACCCAGGTCTGGAGTCTGCAGGTGCAGTTGGAGTTAAATTGTGGATGACGCTGGACATTCCCAGGAGCTCTGGGTCCAGTATGGGGCCACCTGATTTTGTTAACTGGTACTCCACCCTTCTGGGTCAAGCTTCACAGCTAGAGTCTCCTTAGAAGGTGTTGCTTTCCACCGCAGGCTGAGCTGGGTTATACCCTGGACTACCATAGCCCAGCAGCCAGTGGCTCCTCTGACCTTGCAGCACTCCCCACACTGAACGGTGATTATTTCTGTCCCACTAGCCCTGGAGTTCCCAGAGTGCTGGGGCCTCAGCCAGCCTCTTACATACCTCCCTAGGAGCCTGCCTCAGAGCCTGGCCACAGTAGGGGCTCATAAATCCCTGAAGTGTCAGAGACAGGGACTAGAACAAGTGCAGAATTTTAAGAAGCAAGAACGTGCGCATGCTCTGACCAAGAGGGAGCAGGAGAGCCCAGCACTGAGCCAGGGGGACACTGGATCATAGCGCCAGTCGGGCCTCAGGTGGGAACATCAGGAATGTTCTAGGGGCTTCAGAGGGATTGGGGCCAGGGATGTGGAGCCAGAGTGGGGCTGTGTACCTCCAAAGGAGTGGAGGGTTCCGCCAGGGACAGGGGTGGGAGGCAGAATGGGGATTTCAACCAAAAGCCTGTAGGTTGATCTGAGAACCCAGGGCAAAGCTGCTTCTCTCCTGCTGTCTTGAGGAGAGGACAGTGCTCTGATGTAGGCCACTGAAGAACAAAAATTCTCTCCCTGTGCCTCAGTGCACCGCCATTAGCAGGGTCTAAGGGCGTGCTCACACACCTCAGTGCTCAGGGAGCAGGGGGCACATTCAGCCTCTCATCCCTGAGGAAGGCAGAGTGTCCGAGAGGCCCAGTCACTTGCCCACAGCTGCAGAGCGGGGGTGGGCAGGCAGTGGGGCCTTTCCTCTGCAGCCCAGGAGCTGGGTCTGGAGGCGCAGAGTCGGAAGGGCTGTGGGGCCAGGTGGTGGGGGCCCTCCCCAGGAGGAGGAAGCCCATCAGGTGCAGGCTGGATGCTGCCTGTGGTGTGCAGCGTGAAGTTGGGAAGGGAGCGTTAAGCCCTTGAATACCCTGTGCACCCATAAACGCATCTGGTGACCATTTTTTCTTTAAAGTTCTATCAGTTTGATTTTCTTTAAACTCATTTATTGCTCGTTGTAGAAATGTCACACCTCTTTTGTCATCTTTCATATTTCTTTGTTATATTAATTAGTTTTGGCCATTCTGTGGAGGTGACTTTATAACCAGCCTTTCTAATATTCTGGTCACTTTCCATATGATCTTGAAGTTGTCCTGTGGTTATTATATGGCCGTCTAAAGTTGGCAGTTAGCTTTTTTGTTTGTGATCTCCACGGTGATAAATGTAGCTGGGAAGCAGATCTTTGCAAGTAACACTTTTTTTTTTTTTTCCCGTGTCTGATATCCTGACAGTAGGTTCCTGGGAATGGAATTAGTCACATCACCTCCCGGCGCACTTGGGATGGAGTGAAGCGCTGACACAGTGAAGCGCTGACACAGACCTTCTCACAGTGCAGGTGTAAGCCCTGCACGCATTAGTTGGTCCTTCATTCGTGTGTGCATTTCACAAGCATTTATTAAGCACCTGTGGGTAGAGACGTCATTTTCTATGGCCAGGTCGACAGAGTGGCCTCTGCTTGCATCTTGGGCTTGACAGCTGTGTGTGGGAGTGTTTGACTACACATGATGTCCTGGCTCTCCCCGTCCTTGTCACAGCCCAGGAGTCCCACCAGCCTGTGGGTCCAGAGTGAACTTGGGTGCCTCTGTGCCGCAGGCCTGGCAGCACTCGCCTGTGCTGACGGAGCGGCCTGCCTTCCCTCTGACGCTCAGCATTAGGGTACCAACGGGCGTCTTACCCATCATCCCTGTGTCCCGCAGATACGAGCTAGGGACTGCTCTGGGTCTAGGGAGTCAGCAGGTCACTGATGAAGTCCAGCCTCTGCCGAGCTATGTTCTAGTGCAGGTGAGGGGGGGTAAGGTGTGGGAACCAGGAGGAGACGGGCAACAAAGAGTTAATAAAGTTGGTCAAGGAGGAGCGGGTGGAGGGAGGGAGTGTGCCCTGTGGCTTATCTATCAGTGCCTTACTGATCACCTGCTGGGTGTGCTGGGCAGGGGGTGGGGGCTAATCTTTTACAGGTGCAGACCAGCCTTCATTACTACATACAAAGATTAACTCAAAATGGATCAATGACCTAATACAAGTGCTAAAGCCATAAAACTCTTAGACAAAACAGAGGGGTCAATATAGCTTCATGACCTTGGATTCCAGCAGTGGATTCTTGGATATGACACCAAAAGCATAAGCAACAACAGCAAAAGTAGGTTAATTGGACTTCTTCGAAATTAAAACTCATTTGCATGAAAGGACATTATCAAGAAAGGGAAAGGACAGCCTGCAGAATAAAAGAAGATATTTTAAATTATAGGTCTGGTAACGGTTTGATATTCTGAATTTTAAAGACTTCCTAAATGCTTGATGAACCCAATTTTAAAATGGGCAGAGAACTTGAATAGACATTTCTCTAAAGATGTGCTGATGGCCACTGAGCCCATGTGAGGAGGCTCAGCATCCCTGGTTGTTACAGGAGTGCAAATCCAAGCCATGAAGAGACATCACTGCACACCTTCCATAAGCAAATAAAGGAAAATAGCAAGTCTTAGCAAGGATGTGGGGAGATAGGAGACCTCCTACATTGCTGCTGGAAACACCAAGTGGTGCGCCGCGTAGGAAAGTTAGGGTCCTTCAAAAGCTAAACAGAGAGCCCGGCATGGTGGCAAACACCTCTAATCCCTGCAACTCAGGAGGCTGAGGCAGGAGGACCGCAAGCTTGAGGCCAGCCTCAGCAACTTAGCGAGACCCTGTCTCAAAAAAAAAAAAAAAAAAGGGTTGAGGGTGTAGTTCAGTGTATAGTCCCCTGGGTTGCATCCCCAGTACCAAAAAAAAAAAAAAAAGAAAAAGAAAAAAAAAAAAGGCTGAACATAGAATTACCATATGGCCTAGCAGTTCCACCCCTAGGTATATACTCCACAGAATCGAGCATCGGGACTCAAATAGATTCTTGTATGCCTCTGTTCATTGCAGCTGTCACCACAACAGCCAAAAGATGAAAACAAATGTTTATTGACTGATGTATTGATTTTTTAAATTTTTTTTTTTTTAGTTGTTGATGGGCCCTTTATTTCTTTGTATGCGGTGCTGAGATTCGAACCCAGTGCCTCACTCATGCTAGGGAAGCGCTCTACCACTGAGCCCCAACCCCAGCTCCAGATGTTACTGATTTTTAAAAAACAATGTTGTGTAGTCATGAAAAGGGAGGAATCCTTGATATGTGCTAAAACAGGGAAGAACCTCAAACACAACATGCTGAGTAAAATTAAAACACAAAGGACAGATATTCTGTGATTGCACTTCTGTGGGAAATCTGAAAGGTAAATCCATAGAGAAGAAGGTGGAGGCTCCTGGGAGGCAGGATCGGGGACTTATTGCTTAATGGGTGCAGAGTTTCTGTTTGGAGTAATGAAAAACTTCTGGAAATAGTGGTGACAGTTGCATAATATGGTGTGTGAAGGTAATTAATGCCGCTGAATCGTTCTCTTAAAAAGGGTTAAGACGGCCAACTTTAAGTCCTGGGTATTTTCAAATACCACTGTTTTCTTAAAGATCCCAGTGAGTGTGTCTGGGAGGAGCACCCCTGGTCAGGAGCCCCTCGGTTTAGACTCCACTTGGCCAAGCCTGGGGGTTCCTTCTGATGTGAGACTCAAGTAGGGTGGCAGGTGTGGAGAGCCTGCAGTGGGTCCTGGGAGGTGCTCAGAGGGGGTCCTCCTGGTCCCCTAAGTCCATCCTTCCCAGTGTAAAAGACTGCTCTGTCTGGTAGAGAGAAAACGCTAACTATGCTGATTTTGCCCGAATCATCCTCAGTTTCCTGTTCATGCCATTTTTGTCTGGGTGTTGGTCTAGCCCCTTCCTGTGGGCGCCTGCCCACTCATCTTTGGTGTTTTTGCTCTAAAGCAGGCCTCCTCTGGGCCCCACAGCCCTGTTTGTGCCTGTCCTTGGTCACATGCTACCTCTTCCTCTTCTGGGTTCACTGTGGATTCTTTTGAAATCTGAGCTCTGATGATTAGGAGTCGTCTGAACACCCAGCCATGGTGAAGTACACCCCACTTGGTGGAGTATTGTAAAACCATAACAGAGAAGGTCAGTGATGTGTTTGAAAAACCTGGACAAATAAATGTTAGATCGTGATAATGTGAAAGAGGAGAATATACAACTGTGCAGACATTACAACTTTCTAAAAAAAAAAAAAAAAAAATATATATATATATATATATATATATATATACCCCAGCGAACAAGATAGTGGTCTTGGTTGGCTTGTGTTGTTGGAGGCTTGGATTGTTCAGGTGCTCGGAGCCACCTTGAGTTTGCACAGCGTCAAGGTCGACCTCCCTCTGCCTGAGCATCTCCCATGGCTGGTTTAGGCGCTGTGAGGCGGTCTTGGGTCCTGCTGTCACACCCAGGGTGAACCTTCTAGTTTATTGCCCTTGCTCCAGGACTACCTTTACTAGATCCTTGACTTAGAGCCTGCAGGTGTGCCCCTGAAGGTGAGCAAGCAGGGTGTGATGGAGCTCAAGTTCAGAGGGTGGGGGTGGGAAGGGACCTGGCAGTTCTGAGATCCCTGCCAGCAGGTGCCTGCAGAGCTGGGACTGGCTGGGCTGGCCGGCCTGTGCCTGGCCTGCACTCAGGACCTCCTAGAAGACAGCCACTGGTCACAGGGGAGGAGGGGGCCCAAGGTCAAACCTGGGCCCCGCCTCAGGAAATGGGATGGCCCACTCAGCTCTGGCTGCTAATAATTAACCCAGGGATGGCTGCCTGTCAGGCCTGAGGCCTTTAGATGTCACATGATGTGCTCCAGCCACCACGCCTTTCCAAAAGCGAGAGGAAGTCATTTGCTACATTTTCTCCATTCCCTAAAGCCCTTGCCCGCATTTTAACATTTCTGAAATCGCTGTGACCTTCGCAATCAAAGGGAACTTCGGATGTCCTGTTTCTTTAAAGTACTTTTTCTGAAACACCTGTTAAATCAACTGTGCCGTCTTGCAGAGGAGGGAATATGGTAATAAACACCCAAATAATTACTCAAGTTTCTAATGTTGCAGAATTAATTAGGGGGAAACAAGGTTTTCTGGACCATTTCCTTCATAAGAGGAAATTTACCTACATATGAGCCTCGGGGAGTGTTTGTAAAGATTATCTCAAAAGGGTAAGAATCTACCTGTAGTCAGTGAATTACAGAGACGGTAGTGATTAAGCATGGGGCCTGTTTTACCCCCAGTGAATCACCTGTAATTCACCTTCTTCCTGGTTGGGTAGGGCAGTAAACTCGTTTGGGAGGTGTGTAATGCCTGGGACCAGGCTGGGGCTTTTGACCTGTATTTGGAATCTGTGAAATGGGAACAGCAGTTGGCCCCCAGGCCCAGTCAAAATCGGTGGTGTCAGGGGTGACGGGCGTGAAAACCTTTGGAAAACTGAAGTTCTGGAGGACCAGGACCAGCCTGGCCTGCTGAGAACCCTGGCCAGCCAGAGCCCCTGGGCAAAGATGCTCTTGATCCAAGTTGCCCAGTGCTCTTTGAAACCAAGGATGGGGTTTGTGGTCTCCAAGGTCTCAGTCCAAATAGATGTAACCACCAAAACAACTTATCTTTTTTAGTTTTTAAAAATAATTTTGTTGTTGTTTTTATTTATTTTTGGTACCAGGGATTGAACTCAGGGGCACTCAACCACTGAGCCACATCCCCAACCCTATTTTGTATTTTATTTAGAAAAAGGGTCTCACTGAGTTGTTAGCGCCTTGCTTTTGCTGGGGCTGGCTTTGAACACGATCCTCCTACCTCAGCCTCCCAAGCCTCTGGGATTACAGGCGTGCACCATCATGACTGGCTATTTTATTTTTTAATGTGGTGGTGGGGATTGAACTCAGGGCCTCATGCATGCTAGGTAAGTGCTTTACCACTGAGCTATCTCCCCAGCTCCTCTTTTTATTTTTTAAGTGACATTTATACATTTCTGTATTTTGTATTATATGTTCTAAGATATTCAAAATGATGTTTTGATAACACATTTGTTTCATTCAATTATTTCTAAATATTGTTGTCCTGATTCGCACCATGGTATGATTTTATGTCTTCCATAGAGTTGCTTTTCTGAAATCATTTTTTAAAAATATTTATTTATTTGTTTTAGTTGTACACAATGCGTTTATTCCTACGTGGTGCTGAGAATTGAACCCAGGCTGCGCACGCGCCAGGCGAGCGCTCTACCACTGAGCCACAACCCCAGCCCCCTGAAATCATTTTATCTGAATGATTTGGAAATCTGAAAAGGCTGCATAAAAATACATTTTATCTTGGTTTCTAGAGGCGTTGGCAGTCAGCAGGGTTAGTGTGCCCAGTATAACCTGCAATGGCCTTGGGATTGAGCCTTCCAGGCAGAAGACTCTTGCTGGAAGGAGCCTTGGAGGGCTTCAGCTGGGAAGCCCAGCCCAGGAAAAGGAGAGCAGTGCCTTCCCAGGCTGATTAGTGACAAACAGGAGGATGCTTTGGGGGGCCAGGGGAGCAGTGAAGGCAGAAGTATTTTTCTATTTTTTCCTTGAGATAAAATCATGGCAAGGCTACTGGTAGTGAGGATTGGGTTTCTCTGGCCAGGCTGCCACTGGCTTTGGATTCCTTGGCAGGAACAGGCGGGCGGGATGGTCCCGTTGTAGGATTCCAGCCTCTTGGCTGGGATGCGCTGCGATTAGCACATCTCAAACATTTCAAAGTGATTTTAGCTGTTTTCTGAAGACTTCTGCTGCTTTTGGCTGTTAAGGGGTGGGGGCTGGAGCCTAAGATAGAAATATCATAGACTGACACCCAGTTGGGTGTGTCTGTGCCTGAGGGCAAATATTAGCACAGTATTTTTGTAAAGTTTATGCAACTTGATTCATGTCCCTGTAGAGTAAATTTATTCCATCCTGTTTTCCAGTCTGTTCGGAGCCTGGTGGAACTATTCAGAGGGAAGATGAAGAGAGGTTGGTAGCTTAATTTTAGGTAGAAACTGCTAAATATTGAACATATTCCATTGTCAATTTTTGAGCATTACAGATGACTTTATGTATCTTCCCATTCTTTTATCCCCCCTGTTTCATGGTTTGATAAACCATTTTAGTTTTTTCTAAGAACAAGGTATTCATTTAGAGTAATTTCCCCTGAGAAGTCCGTGTAAGGAAATCTGAGTTTGAACAGTGGTGTGGTTGAATGTGGCTTACATGTACAGAAATAGCCCCTTGGCACTTTGGAAACAGAAGTCGCTGTGGAATCCCAGACCTGGAAGCCTGAAGTTCATCAGTTTCACCCTCTCCTGTGTCAGTCATCCCTCCATAGCCTTCTCAATGCAGGTCTCTTCCAGTTCCTCTGCTTGATTGCAGCTAGGGACCAAGAGCTCCCTGCCTTTCATATTTGTGCCTTGTTCAAAAGCGTTCTTCTGTTGAGAAATCCTTGAGGCTTAAAAAAAAAAAAAAAAAAAAAAAAAAAAAAAGTCTTATGATAGTAGCTAGTTTGCATGTATTTTCCCTCCAGTGCTTAAAGCAACCTTGGAAAGCTGGGAAACCTCCCTTCTTTTCGTAGAGAAGGAAACTGAGTTTCAGAGAGGGGAAGTAATCTCTCAGGTTCTTCTTTCAAGCTAATAAGTAGTCAAGCTGGGGTTCCAACCAGACCCACAACTTGTGATTGTGAATCTAGTAGCCTTCCAGAGCCTACCCTGTACCCTGATCCCTCCCTTGGGTTTCTGAAGAAATTAATCTTATCCTCCCTGAGATTTTGCTGGGATTTCAGTTACTTCTGACACTTGTGCTGAGTCCCTTTCCATGGAGTTCCTAAAACGTGCCTGTTTTCCCTCTAGCCTTTGCAGATGCAGTTTGCAGTACCTGGAGTCTTCCCGGCTAGTGTCCTTTAATCTGACAAGATTCCAGTGAACCTGAGTGAATGGTCCTGACTGCTCCCCCACCCTGCCCCCAGCAAGGTCAGAGCTCTGGGTGTTCCCAGTCCCCTGGGCCTTCTTCTTCCCCCAACTTGACACTTGGGCACCTCGGCCTTCCCCTACCCCCACCTCACTTCCTGGCCTGGCCAGGAGCCAGGAGTGAATTGAGTGAGTAAATGGCCCGGAACTCCTTTGCCAAAGTAATAACAAAGGAGGCTAAAAGTAATTATAAACAAGATCTGCTGGTCTGTGAGATTGCATCTGAGCCCCAGAGTTTGGCTGGTTGCTGGGAGGCTGTCCCGGGGGCTGTTGTGCAATGGTAAAGTCCTGGAAGTCATTCTCTGCAGCCCGGCACCATTGACACCCTCTGCCGTTTCCCCAGGAGGCAGGTTTGCTGGCCCCCAGGCTTCTGGGTTCGAGGAGGGGCGCTGGTGGGGAAAGTTTGCGGTCCCCATTCACTGACTGCCTGGACAAGACCCCACCCTGCCCTTCTCCTTTCTGCACATCCACACCACACAGGCCACCAAAGCACCCCGTGTGTTCCCAGAAGCGACCTTGGGAGAGTTGAGTCCTGTGGGGTGGAGGGTGTGCACCTCAGCCGCACCCTGACACTTCCACGAACACTGAAACAGTAACTTCTGAAACTCTCGCTTAAAGACACCTCATGAAACTGCTGTCCACGTCAGGAGGGGTCACCTCTGGAGGGAAGACCTGGAATGGGACGCGAGGGGGCTTCTGCCAGGTGTCCCGAGAGCAGGGCACTGAGGATTTGTGCTTTTTCTCCATGGGATACTTTAAGGGAAAAAATATTTTAAAAAAGAATCCAGCCGGGCGTGGTGGCGCACACCTGTAATCCCAGCACTTTGGGAGGCTGAGGCAGGAGGATCGCGAGTTCAAAGCTAGCCTCAGCAATGGTGAGGCACTTAGCAACTCAGTGAGACCCTGTCTCTAAATAAAATACAAAAAAGGGCTGGGGATGTGACCCAGTGGTCGAGTGCCCCTGAGTTCAATCCCCGGTAACCACAAAAAAAAAAAAAAAAAAAAAAAAAAAAAAAACAGTGTGGGGCTGGGGCTGGGGTTGTGACTCAGTGGAAGAGCGCTCGCCTAGCAAGCGCACGGCCCGGGTTCGAACCTCAAACGTAAAAATTTAAAAAGAAAAGGCATTCTGTACAACTAAAATAAATAAATACTTTTAAAAAATTAAAAAAAAAAAAACAATCTAGTGACTGCATGTAGTGTTCTCAGCATGTGCTCCTGGCCCGCGAGCAGACCTCGCCAAGGTGGTGCCCATCCCAGGCTGAGCCCAGGGCTCCAGGCGGCAAGGAGCTCCAGGTCTCTTTATAGCCACATGGCCTCTTCCCGACACTGCCCGCAGCTCCCACTGCATTCTTTCTCTTGCCCTTCAGAGAGCTTAAAGCTACTTCTCGTTATCCTCCCAGTATCAGGTATGACTTTTTATTTTGTTAGTTTTGCAAGTGTCAGTGGTGTCCAACCTATAAATAAAGCCTATAAATAAATCTGGACTCCATAATAAGAAAACTATTTGACATTTTGAAGTTGTATGAGAACAAGGGTGCTAATTATGGGTCTCGGTTAGTATACAACTGATCCTACAAATTACTCCACTGCTGCTTCCCAGGGGCTTCCCTGGGAGGTCCACTCCCTGAACAAAGCATAGGACCTAGGGAACAGGTGATGCACTCCCAGGATGGTGCTTTTGGAGGGCGAGGATTGATCACCGCAGGATAGTTGGAGTATTGACCTGTGTTGTTAAAGTGACTTGTGTTTTATACCATTGTGGTGGAGAATTATGTGAAGTCTGAATGTTAAGTTCATAAATGCACTTTTAGTTAACGTGATTTTAAGTACTTTTACAAATGCACACCCAAATCTTTAAGAAGTTTTGTATACCAGTAGTTGCATTGTCAGCAGTGATTATCGTATTCATCAGCAGGTTTTAAATTTTAAAAATATTTTTTTATTTTACTTAATTTTATTTTACTTTTAGCAGTACTGGCAATTGAACTCAGGACCTTGCACATGCTAGGCAAGTGCTCTTCCAATGAGTTGCAGACCCAGCCCTTAAAAATATCATTTTAATATAAATGTTTGGGCTTGTAGGCTCATGATAAATTAGTATATTGGCTTTAACATTAAATTAGCAATATGAATTGGATGCAGTGGTGTACACCTGTAATCCTCAGCAACTTGGGATGCTATGGCAGGAGGACCACAAGTTCAAGTCTAGCCTGGGTAACTTAGCATTATCCTGTGCCTAAATAAATAAATGGACTGGAGATGTAGCCCAGTGGTTCAGTGCCCTGGGTTCAATTTCCAGTACTGTAAAAATAAGTAAAAAATAAAAATATGAAAATGTCTTGCTTAATGAAAAGATTTTCTGATTTAGTATGTATTTAGTAGTGATTGTTTACATTAAAAGCTAATTTTTAAAATACATATATGTATGGTTATACAGTGTTGTACTAAGGAAATTTTAAAAGCCAAGAAAATGGAAGAAAGAAACAGAAGGTAGTGTTATCAATTTAGAAAATTTGAGTCCCAAGGAAAGATATTAAATGCCATGTACCAGTTGTAGGGTGATTTTGTTATCAGCTTCACATAATTTAAAATTAGTAAAGTGAATGTATGTGGAAGTATTTTCTAAGATGTCCGGACATTTCACAAATGCAAACTAAAATCACTTTTTAATTAGTTGGGCTGAATTTTATTAAGAACATTGGCAAAGCCTAATTAATCACCAAATACATTTGTCACTTTCTTTCTTGGCTACTTTTTAAGACAGTGCTAGTTGGGTCTTCCACCTGTATCTGAGAAAGGATGTACTTTGTGCAGTGCTGTGGTCATTTTGACATGCTGGGTATGATGAAATGTCCAGAATTGGTGTCTGTGAGTAATGCCAGCTACTCTTGAGTGAACAAGCCGAGACGTCTGGTTACATAAGAGCAAGTGACAGAGCCCTTGTTGAACTAGCTTTCTTCTTCTCTGTTTTGACAGCAGTGCTAATCCTAGCACTGACATATAGACTGGAAAATCTGTTACTTCATCAATAACGATTTAGGGAGCACTTCTCCCATACTGAGTGGTGGACAGCTGCTAAGCTATGGAAACTTTGTAGTGTTCTGGGAAGCAACTAAAATATAAACAGGAAAACTGACATTAGGGCACCAACCCATCCACAACCCTAGCTATATGCACAGATGATCAAAACCAAAGGAAGCCTGGAGATGGTCTGGCTGAGGGTTTTCCAGCCTGTGGCGCTCACACAGCCTGCATGGTTGTCTTGCGGTGAGGGGTGAGAGGGGCTCTTGCTTATTAAAAATGCATCTTCCATATGACAGGTAAAATAAAGCATGATTCTGGTTTGCATCCTGGATCAGGAGAAAAGAATAAAAGGGCATCACCCAGACAATTTGCAGAATTTTAATGTAGACTTCATATTAAAGTATTGAATCAATATTTTATTTCTTCAGTGTGATAGTTGTACCATGGTGATGAAATGTCTTTGTTCTTGGGAGATACATGCTAAAATATTTAGAGGTAAAGGGTTATTCCGTCCATAGCAAGTGGTTCTGAGAAAAGTGTGGGCCATGTGAGTGCATACCGTAGGGCAAAGCAGAGAGCTTGTGTGGCAAAACGTTAACAGTTGGATTCAGGTTGAGAGGCATATGGGGTGTTTTTCTTGCAATTTTTCTGTAAGTTCAAAAGCTTCTCTTCTGAAAGTGCAGTTTCCTGGGCTCTTACTGAACCAAAATCCCTGTGAGCTGTGCCCAAGAATCTACATTTTAACCAGCTCCCCAGATGATTGTCATCCAAATAAATTTTATTCAAGACACTATTTGAAAGTCACTTTAATCACTTTTTTTAAAAAAGCAACTTAATAAGTATATATTTTTACAGTTTTTTTTTTTTTTTTTTTTTTTTTTTTTTTTTGTACCAGGGATTGAACTCAGGGGCACTCGACCACTGAGCCACATCTCCAGCCCTATTTTGTATACCCCCCCCCCCCCCCCCCCACCCCCTTTTATTTAGAGACAGGGTCTCACTGAGTTGCTGAGCATCTGGCTTTTGCTGAGGCTGGCTTTGAACTCAAGATCCTCCTGTCTCAGCCTCCCGAGCCTCTGGGATTACAGGCGTGTGCCACCACACCTGGCTTGATGTCTTCTTAATTGATGCCAATAAATGATATATCTCTACACAAAAGTTTTATCCTACAAGGGAATACCCACTTCTTTCAGAGGTGCTTAAGGGATACTGAGGCCTGGCCTCGGACTGGACCTTGAAAGTGTCCTGCAGCAGGTGCAGACTGATTGGAGAGTGTGCTTTATGTTTTCCTGTTAAAGCACCAGAAAGTCGTGAATGTGAAGAGTGATGGTTAGGGCCCTGATTGGCCCCTGAAGACTTGGATAAAGCAAAATGCAGCCCAGCCTCTGTGTTTACAGTGAAAAGGGAGAGAAAGCAGTCATAGCACTATCTTTCTTTTTTTTTTTTTAATATTTATTTATTTGCTTTAGTTGTATACAATGCATGTATTTTTATGTGGTGCTGAGGATTGAACCCGGGTCGTGCACGTGCTAGGCGAGCGCCGTACCGCTGAGCCACATCCCAGCCCCCATAGCACTATCTTAGCATTCAATAAAACACTTATCTACAGTCCATTAAATGCTGTATTTGGTGAGAATTTCACTTGATTTGATGAGTCATTGTCTCACATGGCTGATGGCACATGTTCTTTTCCATGCTAGAAATGTCCCTCTCCAGCAGATCAGTCATCTGTTGAGGTTCATAAATAGCAAAAAATAAAATAAACGAAGAAGTAAGAGCTTTCCTGAGTTCACTAGGGAGGTTGAGTTAGAAAGCAAACGGGGCTACAGAGAAGGCCTTAGATACTGGGAGAGGACTCCTGAAATAAGTTGAAATGCCAGGGATGAAAGAGCAGAGCTGTTAGCTTAAAGGAGTCCTGGGCTGGAGGTGAAGTGTCTTCCTCTGGTGGCCACTAGGTGGTAGCATTGGCCTAGGTCAGCTTGAAGACTGCTACTCAGGTTGGTTCCTGCAGCAAGCCACTCGGAGTCTCACAAATTAGGTGTTTATAAGTCAAGACTACTTTCTTCTTATTCTTCTTTATTTTTCAAACCAAAACTTGCATTCTTGAGTTAGAGATCTAAGCATATATTTTAAAAACAAGGGTAGGGAATAATTTGCACTTCCTTTAAAAATGATTCAAATGGAGTCGAATTGGCTTTCTCACTGGTGTGAGCTGCTCTTCCTTTCTTCGGTCTGTGGTTCATTGACTTTTAAAACAACGAAGTTCTGCAGATCAGCATGGAGACAAGACCCTAAGAAACAAACCTCTCCTCTATTTCAGGCTTGGGGTAGCCAGAGAGGGACTGTAGTGGAAGCCATGTTACCCTGCCCTCCCACCAGGCCCTGGTGTCCCTCATGCCCGGGGTGTGGCGATTTGTGTCAAGATGCCCTTGCGTCTGGGTCCTTCGAGTTTGTAGAGCAGCTCGAGGGTGTATCACATGTCTATAACAACTGCGTTTGCTCTAGCAGGCTCGCTATTTAAAGGAATAAGATTTTAAGGAATAAAGCATTTATACTTCTATAAGCTATCAAGATAGCCCTACAAAATCTGGGATCGGTAGTCAGCACCTGGTAGCATCAGAAGCTTAATATAAACAAAATGTCTTTTATTGAGTACCTAGTATGTGTTCCACATTGTGCAGGTGTTTTACATAAGCTACTTCTGGTATTTAGTGAGCCCCTGCTGTGGGCACAGTGAGATATTGCCTCTTCCTATTGTGTTTTCCAGGTATAATTTTGTTTTTGATTGAAAACTGTGTTCACAGAAGAACCTTTACTGCTAGTGTGTAAAGCATTCTAAAACTATAACTTTGATTTTTTTATTATTATTATGCAAAGAATAGGCTGGCGTCCATGTTGTAAGTGGCTTCAGCTGTGGCTGTGATCATTTGTGGTTACAGAGGCCAGTGTGTTCCTGTTTGGGTTGTGGCTTTGTGGAGAATTAAGAGGCTTATAAAGGAAGCCATAGAAACCCTGAGTTCCCCAATTGCCGTGGTACAGGAAACAGGACAATTAGTCAGCATCCATTGTCCCCATTAGCGTGTTTAAGATACAATTTCAAGACAATCTGAAAACATCACGTGGCTCGATTATGTGGTCGTTCAACATCGGGCATACTCTTGTCAAGGTTCACTTTAGGAACAATTGTAGGAAGAACATTTTTGCAACTTTCATAAAATACCTTTCTATGACATGGTCCTTGGGTTCCAAGCCCTTTGTGTGACAGTCAGAGGTGGATACAGGGAGGGAAAACCCTGTCTCCTCTGGTTACTGGTCTACTGTATTTGGTCCACTGGCTGAGTGGCCATGCTGGAAGCCATCCTTAGCCATGGTTGAATTCACAGGTGCCATGGGGTTGGGACCCCACACTGGTGTCACTGTGAGGAGCAGTTTGCAAGTCCATGCCTGCATTTAGCACGTGAGCCCAGGTGACTTTCATTGCAAGCTTCTGTTTGAAGTCACTGTAGGCTTCTTGTCCAGGTCACTGTGTGACCAGCTTTGCAGAACTGCCCCCCAGCTCCTTCACGCTCCCCGCGGTGAGCGGCCTCGATTCCTCCCAGCTTCTGTTCCCGCTTTCCCGCCGCAGCCGACCAGACGCTGTCCCATGTTCCCTGAAAACCACTCCTCCAGCCCTCCACTGCCTGGCCCTTCCTTGGAGGGCCTCCCAAAGGGAATGTCATCATGTGCCACACCCCAGGGTGCTGAATCACCCTGGGGTGGGGCCAGGACCGGAGTCATTTTTGAAAGCTCCCCAGGTGATTCTGATGTGCGCCTCCCACCAAAACCACACTTGGAATGATTCTGTTGCACCTTCTATGTTTTTTATTATCCTAACCCACCTGAGATTCTTAGACAAGAACCAAGCAACAAAATTGACATTTTAAATTCAATGTGGGTTAAAGCATTAGGGAACACATTTGTTGTCTTGTGGTAACTTTTTGTATTACTCAGAACATGCACCCCTGCTTCTGATGACATTTTCAATGAAAAGGGCAGGGTGGAGGTGGTGGGGTGGGTGGAATTTTATAAGTGATTGAATATGTTTCTCTGCACTGCCGGTCCCAGGAATTATTATTTTTTTATTAATATTTGCGATTTCCTGTCCCTGTCTACAGAAGGATGGAGGTTTACCTGGAGCTCCTCGAGTATGTTAAGAGACCCTGTCTTCCTGGATGTACCTTCTACACAGTTGTCACGTTCTTTGGATTTTCTCTTTCTGCACCAGGCTGTATCTGGAGGTCTCTGAGGCCTCATTCTCAGGCCTCCACTCTGCTTTGTCCTCGTCCTTTCTAGAGCCTTTCAAGTCACCCACCCTTGCTAGTTTCCCAGATCTCAGTCTCTGCCCTGACATCTAGTGCTGATTTTTCCAGTTATCTTGGACTTGTTCCTTTTAGTGCAAACCCTGGATGAATATCTTGGGCGTCACCTGGGAGACTGAGGGACACTGGTGCTTGGGCCCCACCCAGACCTACTGGCACGAGAATCTGCATTTTCCTCACTTCCCCAAGACCTCTGTGTGCGCGTTGCACCAAGACGCTCAGGTCCATGAGGCGTCTCCCTCTCCCCTCCCTCTCATCCCATCCTGACTCCAGCTCCCACCCATCCAAGTTTGTCTCTCAGGTTGTACTGCTCTTGTTTCAGGCCGTAAATCATGGCTTTGCTTTCTGTTTGATTCTTCATTTCATTTTCTATCCGTTCAGATACTTACTGACTGCCTCCCAGAGCTAGGTGTTAAAGGTACAGTCAGCAAAACCAGACCTGATTCCTGCCTTTGTGGAGCTCAGTGTCTAATGGGAGAAGCAACTGCTATATACCCACTGAGTTATACACGGGGAATTAGGATGAGTACTGAAGAGAAAGCAAGTCATGCCGATAGGACTTGCGGCTCAACCAGAAGGAGCAGCACGTGCAAAGGCCGGCTCAGCAGAGAAGGCTTATAGGGAATTAAGAAAGGATTTACTTGCCCTCAAGACCCCCACCTGTATTTGCTCTCCCGCCTAACCCTGTCACATTTACATCTTCTCCGTTCCTGCTTGGGGGCATATACCTCTGCACTTGGCTGTTGTTTCTTTTAAAAATTTATTATTAAATATGATGTCGTATTAGTTTTTCCAGACTATATTAAAGTACCCAACACAGGCTACAAATGAAAAGAAAAGGTTTATTTAACTCAGTTTGGAAGGCTCAAGGGCGGCAGTGGCACTGACTCAGTTCTTCCCTGCGTCACAGCCTGGGGGATGGCAGTAGCCGGAGCATGTGGGAGAGCCAGGGTTGCGTGTCAAACCGGAAGCAGAGGGAGGGGACGGACAGGGTCAGGCCTTGTTCCTTTTCCTCTTGAGGAAACTACCAAAGGGGTCTCATAAGACAGACCTTACACTTGGAGTGACCTAGGGACCTCCTGCCAGACCCACCTTCCAAGGTTCCACCACCTCCCAGCAGCGCCACCTGGGTGCCAAGCCCTCAATCACAGTGGAGCCCTGGGGGGCATGCACTATATTCAGACATAGCAAACTCACTTGCAGAAAAACGGAGGAATCGTGAATGTGGCGCCTGGTGGATTTCCACAGAGTGCGTACACAAGCATGTTGGCACGCACACCCAGACAGGCTGCGGAAAGCACCAGAAGGCTCCTTGGGCCCACTCCAGCACTCTGCACAGAGGGTCCGCCACCCTGCCTTGGGTCACCCTGAGTTAGTTTTGCCTGTTTAACTTTATGTGAGTCTAGTGACACCCTGACCTGTTGCAGCCAGCTTGTGTCATCCAAGGTAACATTAGAGAAATTCTTTCTCGCCGTCGTCGATGGCAGTGGTAGTTCCTGTCTCTCCTTTGCCGTGTGGTAGTGCCTGGTATGCCCAGTTGGTCCATTCTATGCTGCATGGCCGTTTAGGTGTTTTTCAGGGTGGGACTGCTATCAAGAGTCTCGTATGTATCTTTTCGTTTCGTGAGTAAATGTACATTTTTTCTGTTGGGAATGGACCCAGGGATGGGATTGTTCTGTCACAGAATGTGCACGTGTTGGGCTTGGTAGATAGGGCCAGCGGTTTCTGGAAGCAGACACTCTGGTTTACGGTCTGGTCAGCAGTGCGTGACCATCTGTCCCCCTGCTCCACAGCCTCTGTGGAGGTCAGTCTGAACTGTGGGCCTCCGGGCAGGTGTGCGGAACTGTCGCTTTATGGCTTTACTTTGCATTTCTTTCACAAATCATGTGGTTGAGATCCTGTTTGTTTTCTTCCCATTTTCTAGTGTTTTTTTTTTTTTTTTTTCCCTTGTTGAGTTGTAGGAACAGTTCGTTCAGTCTTTATAAATCTGTTGCAGTTATCCTCTCCTCTGTGTTGTCTTTTTGCTCTTCAAAATGTTGCCCTTTAATAAGCAGAAGTCCTCAATTTTAATAGAATCCAATTTATCAGTAAATCTGTCCATGTTTTAAATCGTATTTAGGCTGCGCTTAGTTCTGTAAAACCTGAGAGGTTGAATACACAAATACTCAAGATAACAAAACATAAATAAGAAATCTAAAACCTGGGAAGTTAGAAGAAATTAGAAGAAGAAACAGACCTGTGAGATAATAAGACAGACAGATAAGCCACGTAAATCTACAAACATGTCATAATTGAGCAGCACATTTTGCTTAGACTTTTGAAGTGAAAATGCAAATGGAAACCTGGTTTGTATACACTTTTCTTTACCTGTGAGTTTCTCAGACAATATTGTATCAAAAAAAATTTTTTTTTAAACCACTGAAGAGAATAGAAAGATTACCTGTGAAATGAAATGATACCTCACCCACATGCACGGTAAGAGAGTAACCTATGTCAGTGTAGACCAAAGCGTCCTCTTCTGTGGTGAGCTTCAGAAAATCACGTTTGTCTTCCTTCCAGAAAGATTCTTGAGAGATGAACAAAAAAATTCTCCAAGTTGGCATAAAGAAACAGAAGGAAAAAAATAAGGCAACAGTTGTGAAGAGCCTAGGTAGGCTAAGGTGTTCACAGGTAGCTGGTAATTTGCACGTGAAATCACTGACAGGTGTGTTTACCTTACAGGTTACTCAACGATAGTTATGACCTCCCGGTTACGCGCGTTGGGTGGAAGAATTAATAACATACGCACCTCCGAGTTGCCCAAAGAGAAAGCTCGATCGGAAGTCGTCTGCAGCATTCGCTTTTTAGATGGCTTGGTCCAGACCTTTAAGGTTAACGTAAGTTCTCCACGTTTGTTTTCTGTGTTAGCGCTCCGAAGAAATGGTTCTCATCTCTCACTTTACAAAATGAAGAAAAAAAATGATTTTACGATGGAAGTTGAGATGTCAGGTCTCGTCCTCTGAGACTGGACTGGACACACTCCTGAGCCTCAGCCCGTGTCTCGCTGTTCTTCTCTCCTTTGTGACGTGAACCGCAGGGTTCTTGGCTACTGCTGCTCCTGTGAAGTCCCCCTGCCTCCTGAAGCAGAGCTGGTTCTGAAGACGGTACCTTGCATGTGCCTCGTTAGATCCCATGTCAAGCTGCAGCTTTAAAACATGGTTACAATTATTAGGTTATGTGTCACCCATTAAACTGCGGGCTCCTTGAGGACAGGAGGGGTGTCCTGGCTGGTACAGGGCTGGGTACACAGCAGGTGCTCATTAACTGTGTGAGTGGGTGGGTCCTGAGATGGGCAAGCCTCAGTGGCAGGACTCATGGAGACCCTGGCTTTTCCCACTGAGCCTTTGGCAGGGCCAGGGCTGGGAACAGGGCCTCCGGGCCAGTGGCTGTCTAATGTGGGGACAGTAGCGGCTCCTGCGTGCCATCCACTCTGGTCACTACCAGCGGTGACCTTTGCCTCTCTCCCATCCTCTGGCCAGTCCTGAAGGGGTCAACCCCAACCTTGAACCTACTGGAAAGCCTAGTATGTGAGGAGAGGTGTCAGAACAGAGCCGGACTAGAGAGCAGTCTGGGAAGCCAGAACCTGCAGCTCCCACCTCACCCCCAGGCCTGCCTCCTGTTGGCCCCGGAGCCGGGACCTTGGTGCAGGCAGGAGGAGCAGGTAGTTCCCATGAAGCCTGAAAGCATGATGGGTGCTCTCTCTCCTCCCAGACTGGGAAAGGACCACCACCAGGAGCTGTGGCCCCGGGCATCTCCCCGGGAGAGGACGTTTGGTCCCTCGCCTGGCGAAGAGAGGAGGTGGTCAGGGGAGCCTGAGGTTCTCCAGGCTTCCGGCTACTCCCTCAGCTCCCAGGCCTCCAGCCCCTCCCCAGGGTCCAGGAATCCTCCTTTTGAGGGTGGGGAACATTTTTGTAGTTAGAAGGGGAAAATCCAGCAAGGGGCTTCAGTTGTCTAGTTAGTTGTCTCCAAAGTCTGATTAGGGGGTTCACGTAAACACCCGTGGCCTGGTTTTTGTGGTGTTGTTTTGATGCTAGGGATCCAACCCAGGGCCTCGCGCGTGCCAGGCAAGCCTCTGCAGCCCCCTGGGGAAGGGTTTGTGACGCTCCTCACGCGGCCTCTCATGCTGACTGCTTTCAGGCACTTTTGGTGGGGTCTTGCATGTTTCCTCCAAAAGCAACTACTTTGGTTCTTACATATAGTTTCCTAGTTGATAATATGAAGCCCTGAGAAGGACACAGGTGTTGTGTCCCCATGCTGTAAGGTGTCAGTGTGATCTGTGTGTGGCTTCTTTGTTCAAATCTGTGTTGGGGGTATTCCTCTACCACATGCCTTCTTCCTGATGAGACATGAATGTTCGCTGGTATGTAACTCGTTTATCTATTCAGCAAGTGTTCACTGAGCACTTACTATGGGCCAGGCTTTGTTCTGGTTACTGAGAAAACCAGAGTGAGCAAAACAAGAGCACAGTCGCTGCCCTTTTAAAGTTTACAACCCATTGGGAGGAGGTGGGTGGGACTGTCAGTTTCTAGACATGATTGGGAAGCTGGTAAGATGAATGTGATCGTCTGGAGAAAGCACATTCCAGGAAGAAGGAACAGCAGTGCAAAGGCCCTGAGGCAGGAGCCCATGTAGTGAGATTGTGGAATAGTACAGGCTCCAGTGTGTCTGGAGTGGCATAAGCAAGAGAGAGTAGCAGGAGATAAGGTCAGAGAGAGAACAGGGGTGAGAATGGGGTGGGGGATCATGGAGAGCCTCTCGATCATTCTGGGAGCACCAGCTTTCGCCATGTAGCTTTGGACAGAGACTTGACGTGATCTGACTCAGGTGTCCCTTGTGAGGCCGTGTGGGCAGTGGCCAGAGAAGGAAGGGGCTGAGAGACTGTGGAGCCATCTAGGGAGAGGTGCCAGTGATGGGGCAGAGCGAGCTTGTGGCGGTGGCCGAGCGGAAACCACGTCTGGAAACACTTTGAAGATGGAGCCAATAGGATTTGCCGATCGCTGGGATCTGGGGTGTGAAAGACTGAGAGGCCTCGAGGTGACGCCAAGGGTTTTGGCCTGAACAACCTGGCAACACAGAGTTGTAGATTACAGAGATGGGAAGGTTGTGGGAAGGGCAGGTTTGGGGATGGAGATGACCAGTTCTGTTGTGGACCTGTGAAGTTCGAGGGGCCGATTATTCATCTCCGTAGAAACGGAGAGATGGAGATGGACACTCACGTCAGGCCCAGTTATAAAGGCGGATTTCACCAAGGTGGAGACAGTGTTTCAGGCTACGAACTGGGTGAGACCCCCTGAGCAGTGAGTGGTCAGAAGCCAGGGATGAGGCCTGATGTGTAGAGGGAGTAGAGGTGGCCGTGCTCGGGAGGCTGAGGGGACAGCTGGGTAGGCAGGAGAGACCCCTCGTGGATGTCTGAGAAACACGGGTTCAGATGCATCGTCGGGAGGAGCCACCAGCCCTGGGACGGCAGGTAAGGCCAGGGCCTGCCCCGAGTGCTGGCCACGGGTCTCAGGAGAGGGCCCGGAAGCTCGCGGTTCTGCATATCATTGTCTTGTGGCGCTGCTGCCACCTGAAGCGTGCAGTGGCCGGGTCCAGAGCTGATGTGGTGGCCCTCGGGGGCCTGGCTGCAGCTCGGAATGTCCCTCGCTGTGTGCTTTCCTGCCTGTGGGGACCGTTGGCTCAGTCTCACCCCACTCAGCCTGGACCGGCTGTGCCAGGAGCATCCTCGGGGACGCTGGCTGGACGTGAGTCATTCCTGCCCCAGCCAGAAGCCCGTGGTGCACTGGCAGTGAGCCGGGGCAGGAGGGCTGACCTCTTGTGCGGTGGGGACAGGCCTGTCCTGATTAGAAATGTGCCTTTAATTCTATTTCAGTTTCTTTCGAGAGCTGGGTGAATCATACGTAATTGAACCCGCATGCGGGAATCATGCACTGAGATGTGGTACGGGGAGCGCCTGAGCCCGTGTCAGCGAGACCCGAGTCGGGGGTGATGGTGCAGGGCACGGAGCCTCTCAGTGCCTCTGTGGCTCCCTGGTGAGGGAATGGGGGTGGCTGTTTTGCAAAATTGCCACAAATATCGGAGGTCAGATGTGAAAAGTGCACGTGGTATTACATCTGGCTGCTTGTAGACTTCCAATAAATTACAGCTGTTGGTAATATGCAATAAATGTAATATAAAGTCATACTTAAATAATGAGTCTAGCAAGGGGAGCAGATAGCTCTTTGACAGATTGACCTTTTGAAGTCTCATTGTCCCAAATGTGAGACAGCTATTAAAACTCGAGCTGAATAACAAGTATACCATGTAGTATTTATTTCAAAAGTTACCCTATGTTTTAATTTATTTATTCAATTTTTTTCTTTTCTACTAGGCATAAAACCCAGGGCTTTATATGTGCTAGGCAAGAGACTGCCACTGGGCTGCATACCTAGCATTGTTTTCTATTTTATTTTGCAGCAGGGTCTCGCTAAGTTGCCCAGGCTGACCTTGAACTTGTGATCCCCCCTGCCTCAGCCTCCCAGGTAACTGGGATTACAGGTGTGTGCCATTGTGCCCAGCTGATACTGCTTTTAGATTTCTTTTTTTTTTTTTTTTTTTTTTTTTTTTTTGTGGTATCGGGGATTGAACTCAGGGGCACTCGACCACTGGGCAACATCCCCAGCCCTTTTTTGTATTTTTATTAGAGACAGGGTCTCCCTGAGTTGCTAAGTGCCTCGCCATTGCTGAGGCTGGCTTTGAACTCGCGATCCTCCTGCCTCAGCCTCCCAAAGTGCTGGGATTACAGGCGTGCGCCACCGCGCCCGGCTTTTAGATTTCTATTCCTCTGAGAAAATAGGTGAATGTGACAGTGTTTGAAAAAATCTCTCTACCTATATAATCTGTGTGTATATTTCATGCATGTATGTAAACATGTAAAAGGGACAGAGGCCCTAGGTAATGATTTTCTTAGTGCTTTTTTTCTAATCTTTTTTTTTTAATTTTTGTTTTTTTTTTAGTTGTAGGTGGACACAACACCTTTATTTTATTTATGTGGTGCTGAAATAGAACCCAGGGCCTCACACATGCTAGACGAGCGCTCAACCACTGAGCCATAGCCCCCGCCCTAGATAATGATTTTCAACAACCTACTTTAATGCACCTATGTCAGTTTTGCTGAAATATCCTCACAGTTGTAAACTTGGGAGTGGATGGGTTAGGAGAGCCCCTCACAGCTTGGCGGGTGAGTGCCTCAGGACTTGGGACGTGGGGCCTGATCCTCCTTCCCGCACCCTCCGAGATTCTCTTGTGATGGGTGGTGCCCTGGGTGGACGAGGTGGCAGGACTGGCGAGGGGCGTGTTGGGAGAT
This sequence comes from Tamias sibiricus, assembly GCA_025594165.1. Classification (NCBI taxonomy): domain Eukaryota; kingdom Metazoa; phylum Chordata; class Mammalia; order Rodentia; family Sciuridae; genus Tamias; species Tamias sibiricus. The sequence goes on along the minus strand of CM046657.1, from coordinate 196,791,934 downwards.
GTCATATCTCGAGTTCCCCTGGCAGACCAGATCCTGTGAGGCTGCGGGAGGGGCCTGACTGTCATGGAATTCTCCTGGTCCTGGCCACCGCGACCTGTTTCCGAGTCCATTATCTGTCGTCAGGCGCTCAAAAGAAGAGCTGCCTTTGCCTCTTCTGTGCCCTGGCCATTTCTGACTCACGTTGTCCTCATGTTAAATGTCTTGGTTCAAAGGATTCCTGAGAAAGCTACCTGTAATAGAATTCGCCTAAAATAGAGTTTGCGATTTCCTGGACGTGCCCTGCTGTTTTAGTAGGCCGCCGCCCCCCCCCCCCCACCTTTCTGCCGTGCCTTTGCTGTGCCTGGCCACCAGGCCATCGGCCTCAAATGCCCGCACACCTAGAAGTGAGTGTTGTCATCTGTCATCCTTGCAAACCCAGACATTGTGTTGCTTCTGCTTGTCCCCAGGTGGAGCTGACCGTTTGTATGGACTCCTTGGTGTCCATTGTGCCCCATGGGTTCCATGTCCTCGGCAGTACTTGACAATCCATGTAACAGCCGCTGGTTCCACGGCCAGCAGGAAAGGCACACTGAGCCTGGCTCTGTCCCGTGCTCACACCAGGCCTTTCTGTACACACTGCGCCGTGAAGCGGTGGCGTCCCGCTCTGGAGTGACGTGTGGCCAGACGTCCCACTGCCATCTCCTCGCTCAGATGCCGGGAAGCAGCGAGGCAGATAATCCCCCAGGGTGACGCAGGCCAGCTCACTCTGAGGGTATTTCCAGTGGTATTCGAGTATTTTTAGCAGCTAGTCAAGAGTTTTCCTCCCTGGGGCACACTCCCGGGTTCCTGCAGGGGCAGGAGCCACGGGCGCGTCCTGCGGAGCCAGCAGAAGCTGACCCTGGATCAGCGTTCGCAGTGGGTGATCCTCGGGCAGGTCACGGTGAGGTTGCTGTGGTCACAGTGTGTGCGTTTTCTGGTTCAGAAACCACTGGAAGCCCCAGCTGAGGGGAAGGAAGAGCTCAGAGAGTCAGCTTATACCGTCTCGCGTGGTATTTACTTCTTGAATGGGTTCTTTTTTTTTTTTTTTTTTTTTTTTTGTGGTACTGGGGATTGAACTCAGGGGCACTCGACCACTGGGCCACATCCCCAGCCCTTTTTTGTATTTTATTTAGAGACAGGGTCTCACCGAGTTGCTAAGTGCCTCGCCGTTGCTGAGGCTGGCTTTGAACTCGCAATCCTCCTGCCTCAGCCTCCCAGAGTGCTGGGATTACAGGCGTGTGCCACCGCGCCCGGTTCGTGTGGTATTTACTTAGTCTTGTCTTAGCCCTCCTCCCCAAGTGCATTGAGCAGCCCTGCAACTTGGAATCTGAGAACGCTTGTGTTACTCTGGGAAACGCGTGTGTGTATAACATCTCTGGATACATTACCTCCCTTTGGCGGGCAGTAAAGATGTTGTCACCACCAGTTCTTAACTTGCTTTAAGATTCTTCCCATCCTATTTTTTTTGCCCCCTAGAAACAAGACACTGGCCAGTCGCTGCTGGACATGGCATATACCCACCTGGGCGTGACCGAAAAGGAGTATTTTGGTTTGCAGCATGGCTACGACTCGGTGGACTCTCCCGTAAGTGCCAGCCTGTACCATGTGCTGAACTCCTGCCCAGGTTGGTTTTATAGCTTATGTTTTCTTACCAACAGAGATGGCTTGAGTCAAGCAAACCCATCAGGAAGCAGTTAAAAGGTTGGTGTGATCTTTTCATTTCAGCCAAACATTTGGTGTGTGGGGACTAGTTTCTTGCAGTCAGCAGGGTGCCTGTCACATCTGCTACCCAGATTCCAGCAGGCTCAGGAGACGGGGTGAGCTGCCTGCTCCCTGTGCGACCTCCAAGTTAGGAGACATGCTGGTGGCTCAGCCCTCGGGATGCTGAACCAGCTGTGTGCGAGGAGGGGAAAGACTAGAGGAGGCACCAGGAAGGAAGGAAGGGAGGGAGGGAAGGAAGGAAGGAAGGTCTTTTTCAGCCCAGGGTGAGAGCCGGGGTGGGAAAGACAAGACAGATACAAACCAACCCTTTTACGTTCCAGCAGCACGGTTACAATCCCTGGAAACCGAGCCGTAGCTAGATAATGTCTCAGAGGTGAGAGATGAATCCTTTCAAAATATGGTGTCTCCACCATGAACTGGTCCCATGCTGTAGGTCAGCTCCCGGTTAGGCGGCCATTCCGGCCATGCCTCACCCAACACTCTGCCCTGATCTGTTCTTAGCCTGGTTTTCTACCGTACTGTCATCGTCCCCATCAGGGCCCCTCAGACCCCAGACACACCTGGCCCGTCTGCAGTGCCTTCCCTCAATCTGCTCCCTCCACCGGGAATGAGTGCCTTCCTCCCGTGTCCAACTCCTGCTGTTTTCAAGGCTTCCAGACCCCCTCTCCTCCTGCCAGAAGCCACGACCCCTCTGTCTTCCCTCCACGTTTCACTGCCTGCTTCGTGGCTGCACACTCTCGCCCTCATCTCATGGTCTTGTGCCCTTGGCTTCCTCTCAGAGCCACAGTTCCTCAAGGGTCGGACCCTCGTTGCATTCCTTCCCACAGTGCTCCTGGTACCTGACATACAGGAGGTGGGCCGTGAGTGGCTGTGGGGTGTTGGGCAGGTTAACTTGTGCACACAGTTTACATGCACACAATGCCCTCTCCACCTGCCCCAGACACCAGGTGGGATGAGCAGACAGAAGTAGTCTCGGCTCTGACCCTACTGCTGCCCTGTGCTGGAGCCACCTCAGGGTTCTTCCCTCCTGTGATCATGACCTTAGTGTCTAGGAGCACCCAAGGGAGCCAGAGCACTGTCTGAATTCAGGGGAGTGAGCACACACGAGGCAGGACACAGGCTGTCCTTGGTTTTCTCACTAACTCCTTCTTTTGGCAAGCATGGCAAGGCACTGGGCTAAGTGCTGGAAATCCAGCCCCAATCAGATTTGGACCCCACCCCCAAGTGTCTCACAGCCAAGTGTGGAGAGAGACGAGAGGAGAAAGAGTTCTGTGATGTGCTAGATAAGAGGCCTTGGGTGTGCAGAAGAGGACAAGGAAGTCAAAGCCACCAGGCCCAAGACAACAAAAGTGCCCAGCTGCAGAATGGGGATCAGGAGGAGTGGAAGAGCATCCCAGGGAAGGGGGGGACTTTGCTGTCCCCTGACTGCTTGTGGTCAGCCTGCGTATAGCTACAGCACCACCCACTGCCAGGCACACCTGTAGAGGTGTACTCAGGGGTACACGCACCATCTGAGATTGAACACCAGCAAAAAGTGAAGATACTGGGTCCTAAAGAGAGGGGAGGGTGGAGCCTAGGATGAACCAAGGTAGAAGAGGAGTCAAGCCACCAGGCCAGCGAGGGGCGCAGGCAGGGGAAGACTTGACTTCAGAGCATAGAAGTGCTAAGCACAGACAGGACCCGAGCACATTCACCAAGTGCTAGGGGCGGGGTGAAGTTGACAAGAAGATGTTGGGATCTTAGCAACACCGTCTTATCTTCTGTTGCCATGTCGATCAGAAGCAATGGACTAATTTTATCCACACAAGTGAACTAGTGTTGATGCACAAAGTCGTATTTGAGTACGTTCTTTGTGTTATACTCACTACATATTAATCATTTTAATACACGTTGCCTTGAAAGCATGAAATGTTTTCCAGTATAAAAATGACTTTGAAATGTGGAATAGCAGCCAGAAACTCAGTGCTACAATTCTGGGTTTCTCACTAGCTGTGTGACCTAAGGCGAGTCACATCTCTAAGCCCGTGGGCGTAAAATGGGGTTATCAGGAGCAGCTTAGCCTGCTCACAGTCAACGGTGTTTACATTCTGGAACTTACATGAAAATGTTTGAAAGTATTAATCGCTGTATTAATGTAAGCTAGTACATCTTTGTGAATTGATTTAAAGATCTTAAGAATTCCTGATAAAGATAACAAAGTGCATTGTGTGAACACAGCCTATGTTAAACGGGATCAGCAGTAGACACTGCCACAGCCTCTGCTGTGTAAATGTTCAGCCTCTGTGTTGCATAAATGCTTCATATTTTGTAGACTTGGAGATTTTCTGAAACAGTTAATTTATGCACTCCTTGTTGGAAATTAGTCTTTTTATAACGGAAAAACTATGGTTGAGTGAAAAGTACATCACTTTTGGGAGGAGTAGCGACTTGTATACATTGACTTTTTTAAAGAGAAAATTTAATGTGTTTTTGAAAAATGTTGTAGGAGGTTTCCCCTGTACCCTGCATTTTCGAGTAAGATTTTTTATACCTGATCCCAACACACTGCAGCAAGAACAAACCAGGTAATAACCTTTTCTTAAAGTTTTCTTTAAGATATAAATGTATAAAATGTACTCTTCATTCCATGATAATGGCCAGATGACTTCATTTGGCTATAACTGCACCGACAATTATGATTGCACTAAGAGTTTGGGGTACATATGTTGAAATTTTGATTGGTGAATTAGTTTTCCACCGTGGGCCTCTTCCTCTCCCCTGATTTGGTGCGTCTCCCTCCCCCTCCCTGGCCTCTCATCAGTGGACAGTGGCCTTCCATTGTCCACTGGCTCACACTGGGTTTTGGAGACAAACGTGTAGAACAGTTGTCCGCGGGTCACCTAGCACAGTGGCTCTGAAGAGCAGGGATCCAGGCCCTTGAGGATGACAGGACACTGCTGTAATCAGATGTTTTGATCAGGTCCCAGTGTGCAGGGGCTGGGAGCGAGAACTGGCTGGATTCAGCCTGTCACTGAACCAGCAGGTGCAGGAAGCTTGGGAACCAGATAAGGAAGGAGGCGGTGATGCAAGCCGCTTACCCCTCAGGGCTCGGAGTCTGTGCTGGCTCTGGAGGTCCTGGCAGGTGCGTCTTCTGGGTGGGGAACAGGGCATTTAGAATGGGGGGTGCAGCACAGGAAAGCTGCTGCCACCGTCAGAGCGTGGGCGGTGCCAACAGTCCACCCCACCCAGCTCCACGGCAGCACCAGCCCCTTTATTACCCATCCATGTATTGTTCTTAGGGAGAAAAACTGCTTCACCAGGAAAAGGCAGTGGATGTTTAAGGTTCATGGTGGCCGTGAGACTGTCACCACCAAGGCGGCACTGGCTGAGGGCTGTCTCATTTTTCCTTTCTTCATTTTCTTTTAATATTTTATTTTTTAGATGTAGATGGACACGATACGTTTATTTTATTTATATATATATATGTATATATATATATATATATATATATATATTTTTTTTTTTTTTTTTTTTTTTTTTTTTTGGTGCCAGGGATTGAACTCAGGGGCACTTGACCACTGGGCCACATCCCCAGCCCTTTTTTGTATTTTATTAGAGACAGGGTCTCACTGAGTTGCTAAGTGCCTCGCCATTGCTGAGGCTGGCTTTGAACTTGCGATCCTCCTGCCTCAGCCTCCTAAGTGCTGGGATTACAGGCATGCGCCATCACGCCTGGCCTATTTATAATTTTTTATGTGGTGCTGAGGATTGAACCCAGTGCCTCATATATGCTAGGCGAGCGCTCTACCACTGAGCCACAACCCCAGTCCCTTCATTTTCTTTTTAATGGCGATCACACAATCCCATTTTAACTTGTTTACTAGACAAGTGTCAGTCTAGTACTCTCTTGCCTCTTTGTGTACCCCTTCCCTCCACAATAGCTGACACTGGGAACTGGGCTCTTTGCTGTTCTGTTTAATTTTAAGCCTGTGTACGTGGCAGAAGGGGCCCGGGGCGTTCAGCATGACTGGGTAACCGCGAAGAAGTGCACCCTGCTTAGAGCTCTCCCCCCCCACAGCTCTCACCCTGGCCAACCTGCTGAGGACAGAGCCACTCAGTTCATAAGCTGATGAACACAACTGGTGACACTGTCTATGAGAAGTGTTCTACATGACCCTACCAAGGTCTCCCGAGACCAGTGCTAAACAACAAATTTTGTTTGAGGGACACTTTACAATGAGATGAAGAGCTGGGCCTAAGGGCATGTGCCTATAGTTCCAGCTAATGGGAGGCTGAAGCAGGAGGATCACTTGGGTTTAGGAGTTATAGGCCAGCCCGGGCAATTTAGTGAGGCCCCAGCTCAAAAAAAAAAAAAAAAAAGGGACATGAATAATTATGTGTGTGCATGTACATACGTGTGTGGGGGCTGTATGTTATATACACTGTGCGTAATATGTGTGTGATGGTATGTGTTTATATACACATGTAGGTATACATACGTCTGTGGGAATCTAACCATCAGATCTTGTTTAAATCCCATTAGATACATTTCACCCGTTGAGTGTCGTGATGCAGTACACACACATACAAATTACTGAAGTAAAAGTTCTATAAAACTAATTCAAAACACTCTGCAGTTTTCTGTTCCATTTCCTTTTTCAAAAAATGCCAGTCATGACCCACTAAATTGGCTTTACCTTGAGCTGATGGGCTCAGGTTTCAGGTGTGGGACAGCTCTACCCAACCTGGTGACTCTGACCATCTCCTTGTCTCCTCCCCGTGGCACTTGAGCCCCAGATTCGTGGTACCTGCTGGCATGGTAGAGCTCTTCAGTGACAAAAGCCGAGGTCAGGGATCTCCCCAGGGCTGGCTGACCCAGGAGTCCCTCTCCAGGACCCTCATGGTCATTGGCCTTTCCCTGTGTCCCTGTGGGAAAGAAGCCTGCTGCTCTCCTGGCTCAGAGAGGCTACCTGCTGAGCATTCCTGTTGGAGGGGCAGCTGAGGAAATGTAGGGTATCTGGGTGGAGAGAAGGCTCAGGGAGGAGTGAAGGTGCCCTCAGTTCCCCATGGAGGAGTTATAGGGAGAGGGGAGTTAGATGTTATGGCTGGGTAGGGGTGGGGCTCCAGAGAGGCAGACTTTAGCTCAAGATGTGCAGTAGACTAGTACTTGTCCTTCTCCATGACCGAGGTAAAAATTGGTTTGTCCTTGTCTCTTTAAAATTCACCAGTTCAGGTCTGACAGCCCACTCCCCCTGCCCACCCCTCATCCGAGAGGTGTTCTCTGCTGTGTGCAGCAGAGCAGCAGGGAATAGCTACAACTTCCTGGGGCACAGGTACCAGGTTTCTCATTGCAACAGAAGCCCTGGCAGCCACAGCCCCCATGGCTCCTACAGTGCTGGGGGGCAGCCGGGACTGAAGAGTTTTCTTATGGTGGGTCAGGATTCCACCATTAATTCATATGCTTTTTTAAAAAGTGATGTGAAAGGCTTGACCTGTATTCCTGGCACATAGTATCTTATTGGGCTCCAGCTTTGAAGCCTATTCAAAATTGAGGGCTCTTTTAAGAAAATTTGGTTCCCAAGAGCCAGAGGAGTATAGAGATAGTATTTGTTGGTTTTGTTTCTTTTTAAGGAGAAATTCAGTGCTGTTTTTTTTTTTTTTTTTTTTTTTCAGAAGTTGAGGTCATGGATGGGGTTTGCTTTAATAGGGGTCATTACATTTCTGGATTTAGGCATGCTGAGTTTATCTTGTAAATAACTTTCCCTTATTCTTATTGCTCAACAAATGTCTTTTTAATTATGAGCCTCCACAACTGCTGTTTCTGATAAATTTAGATCATTCTAAACAACTTCATTTACTGTCAATCTCTAAAATTCAAGCTCCTTTTCAAGATCCCTACGTAGTCTCCTAAGTTTGGGTTGCGGCCCACGATTCTAGTTTCTTTGCACGTGATGTTGTGGGGTTGACTCAGAAACTTCACTCAGGAAGTGCCCAGGATAAGGTGGCATCTGGAGAATGGCGATCTCGGGGTCGTGTTCTCATTTATATCCCTGGGAAAGCATACTGACCCGCTGGGCTCTTCGGCACAAGCCTCGCTTGACTAGTGGACTGTCTATAACTCTCTCCCCTCCCTTATTTCTCTCAGGGGCCCTGTAGGAGGAGAGAAACACTTAATTCTGGTTGAACGTCAGCTTGGATAAACATAGAAACAGACTAGAAAGGACTGATCCTGTTCTCCTAGGTGGGAAAGATAGGGAGTCCGGTAATGCAGAGGCAGGATCGGCATGTACGCAGTACCGTCTCTGGACACCAGGTGCCCCGCCCATTCTAGCTAGTGATGATAATCATAATCAAAGTAGTAACATCAGTTATGACACGGACCCTAGGCCTTTCTGCCGTTAAACACACAACACATTTGTTGCATACCAAGATTTTTCTCATGAGTTTCTGGGTTAAAATGAGTCACAGCTGACCTGACGTATCCTAACTGAGCTTCAGTTTCCTTATCTGTAAAAATGGTAGAGGTGATGGTACCTACGCCACGGCGTCATGAAGAGACTGAAATGAGGGGAAAGGTTAGAGTCCCAGGCACACAGCCCAGAACTGTGCGGCTATGATACTGTTTGAAGCATTCACATCTCAAAAAGCCAGCCCCTTGACCTTTATCAATCCCAAGGAATATGAGAGTGAGTCGTTAACTTTGCCAGAATGATCTTTCTCCTGCCCCTGAGCACTTCTGCCCTGTCTATATTAGATTTCAAGGTTTCCCTTTTGTCATCTTGGCCAGACCCTGGAATGTCTATCCCGTTTGAATCTGGGTTTTAAAAAAAGAGTGGGAGCTGGCAGCCAAGAGTCACATGTGTGGCGCATCCCTAAATATAAGTGTCTCCAGGGTGCCGCCTGGCCTGCCCGGCGCTGCTCTGGACCTCCCTGCTTCCATCTGTGACAGTGGCACAGACGCACAGGCTGAGGGGCTTGTGACAGCTTGTCAGCAAAACAGGTCCAAGCTTTTGAAGTTGAGTCTGCTGGTTGCTCACAGACGAGTGCAGGATGCAGCTTGGAGGTGCTGGCACCTTCTCCTTTACCGATGTTTATGCTTTTGCTCCAGCACCCACAGTTCCCGGACACAGGAAAAGGCCCAGCTGGGTATTTGCACCCGAGCCAAGGTGGTGTCTTCACAGACCCTCCTCCTCTTAGCAGCTTCATGCAGAGGGAACGTGGGTGTGCGAATGTTGGCACGGTGTTGGGAACAGTGGCCCCGTCAGTGTGCGGGGGGCTGATTGTGCAGAATGCTGTGGGTCCCAGTGCCTGGTGAGGAAGGCCCAGGCTGAGGGAGGGGGCACCTCCTGCAGCAGCACCAGTGGTAACAGCCAGTCATTGGTGGGTTGCTTCCACTCTCCCTGGGATGGCCTGCACCGACTGGAAGTGGCCCCCGCTCATCAATCTTTAGGCACCAAGAGCAGTCATTACCAGTGGGGCAGCTCTGCGATATGCAAAGTAGCACCTGGTGTCCTATACCTGATACCAGTTAAAATACGTCAAAATGTATTTTTATGTGTTTTTGTTTTTCAAATGTACAGGTCTTGTTCTTGATGCATCAAAAGAATAATTTTTTTTTTTTTTTGCTCATTTTAGTTTGAGTATGAACTAATGAAAATTATTATTTTGTAGGCATTTGTATTTCTTACAACTGAAGATGGACATTTGTGAAGGAAGGTAATGAGCATTTTGCACTTGTCTTTTCCTGTCAGACTAGCCAGATTCCTGGTTTTAATCTAATGAGTGTATATTTCTGACAACAATATTAAATCTCTCCAATGACTGGATGTCGAGCACAGCATCCTGTGTGACATCAGGCTCTGGACATCTGTTTTCAACCCAGTCTTGGCTTTGAGAGGCTAAGGACTGATAAACCTCATTTTGTGCCATTTCCACTTTATTTCAAAGGTACAGTTATCTTTCTGGTAAAGACCTGAGAAATCTTAAGGGGAGGGAGAGACCTGGAATATAAAAATGGGCTTCATTCAGCAAGGCAGAGCATGCCTAATTTAGGTCCTCTTCCAACCCCTGGTACCTTGGATGATTCATTTTCTCACTGGCTTTTGCTTAAAGACATGAGCATCTGCCTGTGATTCAGCACTTCTTGTATATCCAGACCATCTAAATGATTGGAAGCTGTCCGAGAATAGCCCAGAAAGGGGGATGAAATTCCAAGCCAGTGGTCCAGAGCTGTTGCTTTCAAATCCTTAGTGTTTTCTTGACTTCTAAAAAATAAAAAATAAAATAATTAAAAAAAAAAAAAAAAACAGAAAGAAAAAGAAAAAAACCTGCAGCAGGCAACTGGTAGAAACAGCCGCATCTTGCTCCCGTTCTCCTCACCCCCTCTCTCCACCTGTTAGCTTAGTTCCTGCAGAGAAGGGTCATCAGAGGCCACCAGCATGCTGTACCACAAGGGAGCTTGCAGTCTGGTTGGGGAAACAAGACAGGAGCCTATGAAGCAGTTAGGACCAGCGTTGGCGGTGGAGACCACAGTTGTCATAGGCGTTGAGGAGGTCCTTCTGCTGGTGTGGGCTGGAAAAGTCTTTGTGGATTGCTGGGGTGAACCAGAGTTGGGAGGGTAGAGAAGTGAGGAGTTGGATTTCCCTGGGCAGCAAGAAGCCATCACCCCCTCACCTCTACCTGCCCCCCCCCCAGTCTCAGCTAGAAACCACCCATCAGCAGCATGCAGGAGAACAGAGGGGACTCTGTGTGTCAAACATGGGCATGCATCTTGCCTCCACCGGGCCAAAGGGAGCAGTTGAAGGTTTTTTTTTTTTTTTTAATATTTATTTATTTACTTTAGTTGCACACAATGCAATGCATTTATGTTTACGTGGTGCTGAGGATCAAACCTGGGCCGCACAAGTGCGAGGCGAGCGCTCTGCCACTGAGCCACAACCCCAGCCCCAGTTGAAGGTTTTTAAAAGCAGGAGGGATGTGACAGGAACCACACCTACAACAGTCATGTCAGTGCACACAAGAGAAGGCTGGAGGAAGCCAGGGTTCAGTCTATACGGATGGACGAGAGTGGACAGCCCTGGGGAAGCATGAGAGGCCTGCCAGCCAGAGGTCTGGGGTGTGGCGGGGAGATGGGAGGGCAGGGAGGACAGGTAGGAACAAGAGCCTTCTTGAGGAGAGGACCACCAGACCTGTGGACTGTATCCGTCACAGGATGCAGAACCCGGGTGACTTGGCCGGTCCTTCCCTCGAGGTAGGAGCGCATCCCCTTGCCAGCACAACCTGTGGCCTTGGGGCGCCTGCTTGGGCACTCCAGTGGTGGGGAGCTCACCCTTCTGAGAGGCAGAACATTTTAAGGTAACTCCAGGTTGAAATCACCTGCCCCTCTCCTGGGGCGCAGGCTTCCTCTGCAGCCACAGAGACCTGTTCTGCCCTCTCTTCTGCACATCTTGTTTTCCCACAGATATTTTGCTGGTACCTGTCAGGAGACAGGTCCTGAACCGCGCAGTCAGATGAGGCCAGGGCTGCCTCCTCAGCGGCGCTCAGCCCACACACAGGTGCGGGGCAGTGCCTGTCCTTCTGTTTCCTTCTCCAAGCAAAACACCCCTTGGTATTCCTGTGCGAGTCAGTGGGCGTCAGCAGGCATCTGTTGAAGAGCACATCTGGCTTAGATCCCTGGCTTCCCTCCTCAGGAGGCCCTCACCCCTGTCCAAGGAGAGGGTCCACTGCTGTCTCACTTCTCAGGTGTGAATCAGGCTGTTTGGCCAGGATGTGTGATAGGCTTGGAGGAGCCGTTGGCATTTCTTGGGACATCAGACCCTCTGATGTGTCTGAACTGTGAGCTGGGGGTACTGCAGGCTTCAGCTCCTTCCTGCCAAGGAGGGTGATCGATCCAAGCTCTTCACTCAGCAGATGGAGACGCCCCACCCCCTCCCAGACCTGACAGAAAGAAATCTCTCTAGGAACAAGCAGAAGGCTGAGAGTAGTGCTCTTGGTGTTCTCAGTGTATGTTTTGAACACCATTTTTTGGAAACGTTTTTCCTTCTGATTTTATAGAATCATTGCTTCCACATAGACTGAATCTCCTTAGCTTCCTCCTCAGGTGTCCCTCAAGTCCCATTCACCTGCTCTTCCTCTAGCAAGGACAGGGGCTGGATGGCAGCAGGGCCCTTCTTGGTAGGAGAGTGAAGGGCTGATGCTCGTCACATCTGCCTGCTCTCCCTCCGCCTTCTGCATCTCCAGGTGAATGACCGGACGATGAGCTTCCCTGGGACATGACCTTGGGAGTTGGAGAGACATTCACAAGTGCCAGCAGGAGGCCAGAGTTACTTGAAGGAAGATGGGGGCCTCTTGCTAGGGAATACTGCTTTGTATGCACCTTGGGATCAGCACACAGTGCAGTGGATGCAAGGGGGACCCCTGGAGGGCCCAGCAGATCAGTCAGAGGGTGGGATGTTTCACGCCTTGGGATCTTCCTAAGCTGCCATGGAAACTGCATGCTTTCTCCGCTTCCCACTGCGTTGCTGGGAAAGTGCTTTTGAAATCTCAGCATGCTGTTGAGGATGCCTGCCTTTATCAGCCCCCTTCCACCTCGCCCTTTCCCAGCCCAGGCTCCCACCCAGCTCGGCCCCAGCTCTGCTGGCAGAGCTCCCAGGGAGACAGATCATGGAGTCAAAGGTGGATGGAGGAAAGGAGCAGACAGGATTCCAAGTACAACTGACTCTAGCAAAAACTGGAGAGAACTTTTGGAAGGACAGTGAGTTCAGAAGAAAATGAGAACAAGTCCTCCCCAAGTCTGGATTCCTAGTGAATGGTAAAAGACAGAAGGCGAACAGACTATCAAACCTTATAGATCTTCAGGACGGTAAATAGATATAGGAAACTTAAGTAATTATAGTCAATTAATTAGTTAAGGAATTGCAAGTGTCAAAATTCAAATGCTTTTTCACTTTTCCCTTCTAAGAGGATGTTACAATTCCAGAAAGAGGATAGTCCCTAGAACCCAGGAATTTAGTCAGAGAGCCCTACAGACACTCACGTCTTTACTAGAAAGATTTGAAAGCTGCCCACTGATGTAAGAGTTTACGTTCCTCTCAGACATGAATCTGAGCAGCCAACATGTTGGCCAGTGTCAGACCTCTAGCTTCCTGGTATCTGTGGTGTATGTTATTTTAAACACAAGAAGGTTTTTTATTTTAAAAAATCCTTAGTGTGTTGCAATTAATCTCAATAAGTAAATGTATCGTAAAGTTGTCTCTGTTATGAATCATGCTGTCTTCTGTGGTTAATACAAGAAAAGAAAGACCTATGAGCGTTTCAGGGCCCACTGGACCTTGTGACTTTCCTAAGATGTTTTTTCTTCTGACAGGTTGACCTGCCCTCTGAACTCTGCAGTGGTTCTTGCATCCTATGCAGTACAATGTAAGTCACCAAGGGGGTGTGCATGGAGGGACAGGTTGCTCTGAGCAGTATGTGGAGAAAGCCACCAGCTCCTCCTCTGTGACCAAGTCCCTCTTCCCCAGGGACAGCGTATCTTTGGCTGGCTGTCCTAATACTCCCCCGCTCGTACCCTGACTTTCATGCTCCTTCAGCTGGGGATGTTGGATGAGGCACAGTGTGCCAGGGGAAGGAGAAGATGAGCTCTGGCATGGTGTTTTCTCCAAAGGGAGCCATAAAGCAGCAGACAGCTACCACACGTGGCATTTTCCAGAGCCTTTGCCCAGGTATTTGGATTTGATATCCATACAAACCCCGGTGGAGCAATATTTATAAGTCATCTCTTATAAACATGGAAACCGAGACCCAGCTAGGTTAAGGAATTTGCTGGAAGTCACTCCTGCAGCATGCTTGGTGCCTGTCTGAAACACTGTTGAGAGCTGATATGAATTTATTTTTAGAGTTTCATTGTAACTAATAGGTTATGAACTGGTCTATAGAAGTGCTATCCATTGGAAGTACACTGTAAAAGCCGTACATGTAGTTCTAAGTTTTCTAGTAAAATGAAACAGGAGAGATTACTTTTTAATGTTTTATTTAACCCAACATATTCAAGGTATTGTTATTTTAATAAGTAATCAATATAATATGAATACAATATTTTACTTTGTGTGTGTGTGTGAGATACTGTCTTTGAAAACCAGTCTGGAATTTACACTTATATCTCCATTTGGACTAACCACACGTGGCTAGTGGCTGCCATATTGGATAGAAAGTCCAAATGGAATTTTCCATCAGGCCTGGTTTAAGCTGGAGTAGAAATCCACTTGTTCAATTAGCATGACTTTATTGAGCATGTGTTCTGTGTCAGGTCCTGTGGTAGAGGCTGAGTTTGCACAGTGAAAAGAGTGCATAGTCAGATGGATGACAAAATATCACTTTATAGTTAGCTGTGTGGTTCCAGTACAGTACACAGGCATATTACTGTGTAGAGTTATGTGATAGGAAGCTCAAGACTTAAGAAATCTCCTCTACCTTTGTCATAAGCCCCAAACCATCTTGGCCTCTTACCCCTCAATTGACTGCATGTTAGGCAGTTAAGGGAGCATGATGGTCAGGTCTCAGAGTAAGCAATGGCCAAATTATTCACTCTATAGACTTAGAAGAAGCAAAAATAGCAAAAGAAGGTTGTCAGGGGCTGCTGAGGTAGCCCCGATTCTGCCTACTTCCCTAGCAGCAAAGTACTGAAATAAGAGAGGTGAAGAGCAAGGTAGCTGGGCATGCCACTCACCTGCCCACCTACATGGAACCAGGAAGTGGGAGAGGAGGACATCAGGGGCAACTTCATGCCTTTAAGCAAACAGCAAGCCTACTTGCTAGTAAGACAAGACCCAGCATTGGTCTCCATCTCCCCACATCTCCTCCTGCCTGAGTGGGACACTCAGAGCTTGCCCAGGAGGTCCTGGGTGGATTTGAAAGTTCCCCTCTCCCTGCAGACGACTGGAACAGACCTGGCATGTTGTATCCATAGAGCAAGTGGCGCAGCCATCAGTCAGCGTGCACGCCTGTGGGTCTCTAGGTTTTGCAGACCCACCTCTGCTGGGTGGATCAGCTGAGGAAACCAACCTCTTCCACATCACAGAGCGAGTTGGGCATTCACAGCTGGAGCTCCAGGCTTGAGAGGCGGGGAGATTAGAAAGGAGACAGTCACCCCACTTAAATCCTGCATGCTCCATCTGCTGCTTACATGGTATTACCTCTCTGAACCTTGGGTCTCTCACCCATCAGATGGCAGTGGCAGTGATTGCCATGTGGCTGCTCAGTACAAATTAAGCGACTCATGCAAAGGTGGTTTAGCTAAACGTCCTTTATGGTTTGACCATCACTGACTGAGTCAGAACATGGACTGGAGCCAGATTACCTACATCTTGGCTCTTCCACTTGCCCTGTGTGGCCTTGAGCCCACCAGGCCTCAGCTTCTTCATCTATCAAATGGGGACATGGGAACATCTACTTCACAGGGCGTGAAGATAAAACGAATGACCGTGTATGTACGTAAAGCTCTTAGATCAGTGTCCCACACCTGGCCAAGTGTCAACTCTTTTTCTGTATTTTCATGTCTTCCCAGAAGAAAGCGATCTAAAACATTGCCTATTTTAAGCATTAAATGTAGAGTAAAATTTGAGAACTATATTTAAAGCATCCTGTTCCAACCTTCCATCGTCAGCCTCCCCACCCCCCTCCCCACAAAAGATTGATAAAATGAGGGCTAAAGAAAGTTATTAGACCTAAAAAAAAAAAAAGTGGAAATGTTAATACTGCCATGCTAATAAAATCATGGGCTGTCAGGCAAACAGTTTTAAATATAAGCTCTTTATATTCCTCTACCTTCAGTATAAATACATATATTTGCATACTTCTATGCATACCTTTCTAGAAGATTAATTCTTAGACATAAACAAAAAGTTATGCCTACGTTTTATCTGGTAGGTTTTGCTGACTTGTCCCAAGATGGGTAATATATTTAAGTACCAGTTTTAGCTAACCAAAAGCACTTTTTTTTTTTTTTTAAAGTAAAAAGATCTGTAGGTTTAGTAGCCTGTCAAGGGTTTATGAGGAACAAAGAATGAAGTTTTTAAAAAAATATTTATTTATTCCATAATGTTCTCAGAGGCCCTGCCACGTGCAGACTCTGTGCCAACCTCAGGAAGCAGAAAGCTCGCTGATTTCCCCAGGGGCTTTCTACCCTGTTAGAGGCAGGCAAGGACCTGGTGATGTTTGCTCTAGGATGAGCTCAGATGATGCTCCCCATCCAGCTTGGGGGAGAGGGAGGGAGTCTAGAAAGCATCCCAGGAATGAGCCCATAAAGAGCCTCTGGGAGCAAATGGGAATTGAAAGAATAGCAGGTAGAGGACTTCCCCAGCAGAACGCCTCGATAGCTCGAAACACGGCACCTGAGGAACCTGGGCTAGACCCTGTGTTTGCCGCATAAAGTGAAGTATGCCTGCATATTTTTGGTCAGCCAAAATATTGAAACATGAAAGTCAAGGTGTTTTTCACAGAAGCATTTATTTCCTTTTTTTTTTTTTTTTTCCTCCTATAATTAACTTTTGCACGTATTGCTTTCCTACAAAGGAAAACTTCACTCTGGAGTTTGGGGCAAGTAGTGTAAGTAGGCAGATAAGAGGAGGAACTCTGGTCAGGTCTAGGCTCCCAATTAGTGGCCAAGCACAGTAGTGGCAGTGTCAGGTGCCTACTGTCAGTCTCAGTTTTTTTTTTTTTTTTTTTTTTTAACCTGTTTAATGGGGATAAAAGCATTGCCCAGTTCGGGGTTCTCAGGAATCAAGTGGGATGATGTCATTGAAGTTAGGTGGAAACCACCCAGCGCTCTCAAATGTTTTAAGTGGCTGTTTAACGTTGTCTCCCCCTAGTGGCTAACACAAAGCTTTGTGCAGAGTAGCTGTTTAAGAGTTCGAGGAAAAACAGGGAGGTTCATTGGTCATGTTTAAGTTCAGAAGGTTTTTCAGTGACTTGACTAAGGAGAGAACCTTGCAGTTCATGTTTGCACAGTGACACTGGGGTCGGGACTGTTAGCTAATGTGATGGGTGGCCAAGTCATTCAGGAGGATCTCCATGAACTCATGAAACCAACAGAGGAAAATTAAGCAGGATTCTGCTTTCAGGCTCAGGAAAGTCATTTGCAGCATTTGGTTGCCTTTGGGGTTATCAGCAAATGGCCAGCAGCAGCTTGCTGCCCTGACAGGAAGGCAGGTGGAATGTTAGGGCACAAACAGAGGGCATCCAGTCCCAGGTTCTGGTCTTGACCCTGCAGACAAGTGGCCCTCTGATAGTAGATCCGTTCTCCTCTCATTTTTTCCCCCTTAACATGAAGGGTTTGGAGGAGGAGATGCTAATGCTTTTCTCCCTGGGTCCCCTGGGTCCAGGCATCTCAGTGCTTCCTGTAAACATACCAGTCACACTCAAGAAAATAAAGCATGAGGTCAGTCATTCTTAAGAGCTCAAGATTGGCTTCTCCTGTTTTTGTTTTGTTCTTGGGGTGCTGGGCCTCCCCATATGCTAGGCAAGGGCCCTACCATTCTCCTGCTTTTATGGAAATAGAAAACTATTTGGAGAAGGGAACTGGATGTCCTCAGGTCCTGCCCCTGGTCCTTTGCCCTGGTTTCTTCGGCAGGAGTCCACGTGGCCATGTGGTTTGAGTCCTTGAGGTAGTCATGTGTACTTGTACCAGTTGGGCCCGGAGCAACCAGAACGAGGTACTCTTGAGAGTACCTTGTGCCATAGACGGCACTTCACGTCTGCAGACGGTAGTACAGGGCTTCAGGGGGAAGTGTGCTCGTGGACAGGGGTTAGTCTGGAAATCCTCCCATAAAGCCCCTCTTCTTCTTCTTCCCTGAGTAACTCCCCAGCCCCACCTTTAGAATGTGTCCTCCTCCCTTGGAATCCTGCCACCAGCCTGACTTTTAGCCCCACCTGTACCCACCCCTCATCCCCATGGCCTCTGAGCATATCCTGGGGGTGTGCACAGGTCACAGGGGGTAAGTCAGGTCAGCATGACCTCTTTTCTGCCCAAACCCATTTCTTAGAGCCAGTTGATCCAGTGTCGCCGTAACCTTGGGTGCGACAGAGCACAGAGGCTGACGTGAGGACGGCATCTTCCCTGGTGGCGTCTCTTCTCTTTCCTTGCCCAGGGCTGTGAAGTGCAGCCTCAGTGCTGACGACAGGGTGGAGGAGGTGTGGGGTCAGGATAGGATCTGGATTCCAGCACCATCTCCCGGCACCCTCTGTGTGTCCTCAGGGAGCGTAAGAACCAGGTCGGTCATGTGTGACGGCGTGTGTGAGCAGCGTGGAGTTGGTGAGGTGGCGGAACTCATCAGAAGATGTTTCCAATTAATGTTTTCTCGCGACACTGTAGATGCTTGTAAATGCAGACCGTATGGAAAAGGCAAAACTAATTCCAGTTTCCCCCTCATTCTGTCTTTTAATAGCTCATTTTGGAGACTTTAATTCTTCTGCACATCATCCAGGTTACCTTGCTGACAGCCAGTTTATACCAGATCAAAACGATGACTTTTTACTACCAAGGTGGAGTCTCTGCATGAGCAGCACAGGTGAGGGGCTCGGTGGCCTACTTTGGGAGCTCGGGTCAGCTATTTTCAGATATTGCATCCCCTTCTGTTTAACGCAGACTCTCCTTCCTTTTGCTCATGCTTCTCTTTGAAGATGTCAGGGGTTTTTGAACCTCTGTGCTGTGATGGTAGCAGACCCCTTGAGCATGCCCAGCATTTCTTTGCAGTATAAAATCCACCTGGTGGAGCAGGACACGGCTGCTGTGTTCCTTTACAGGATGTCGTTGAAATCGACTAATTCCTAAAGGAAACGTGCTTTGAAATCTGATGGCCACATAGATTGACCTTACCAGGCGATCCTAGACCACACTGAGTGGGTCAGGTCATTCCTTCAGGGGTTGTTGAGTAGACAGACAGGTGACCAGAAGGTGCTGATGGGCTGGACGTTCGTGGGTTCAGCTCGTGAAAACCGCTCCCAGTCTCCTGTGGCTGCCTGGGGGCCAGCCTCCCCCCAGCAGATACGCCCAGCTCCAGCCTCCTCCTCCCTTTCCTCACTGGGCTCAAAGCTACGTGGCAGCAGTACAGTTCCCGTCAGGCAAGGGCCATGCTGGCCCAGGAGGCTAGCTCTCAGGGGACCGGCCACTTCTTGGGAAGGCCATAAAAACAAAGGGCAAGCAACCAGTGTCCCTTCTAAGAAGACGCTGCCAGTCGCGCTCCCAAAATTGCTCCCCTGGCAGAAGTCAGCCTCCAAAAATAGCACAGGGCCCGTGGCATTTGGAGTTTGAGGCCACTGCTGAAAGAATAGACAAAGGCAGAAAGATGTCGAGATCACCTGGGAGTTGAGCAACCTGGGGAGATCAGGGCTCGAACCCCGAAAGGTGATGGGCCCCTGCAGCTGAAGACCCGGAGCCCCCACGGGGGGAGCGGCACGCGGTAAACAACGTCTAGATGAGGTCAGATTCAACCGGCAGGAGGAAACCTGGTTACTCAGAATTTAGGGCTAGGTTGTCTGCGAGTGGCCAGGTAAGGCATTTCTTAACTGTAGAGGAATGTTGCCGAGTCCTCTAGAGGTATTTAACTTTAAAAGTTGGAGTCCACGTTCCCTTTTTGTCCGGTGAACTTGCATCCTCTCTCCTGTAGTGGGCTGAAGCAGTCGGAAGCCGAGTCCTGCTACATCAACATAGCCCGGACCCTCGACTTCTACGGAGTGGAGCTGCACGGCGGCAGGGTACGTACCCTCAGCGTGTTTCAGTTCGGAATTTTTTTTTTTTTTTTAATTGTAGATGTTTGGAAAATTCTCTGATGAAACTGTTCCGTTCCCATTATAACAGAAGTCCTTTCTAAAGATACTCAGAGGCTTATTAAGTCGTGCTGAGTTTTGCCGGTCACTCATCTTGCTTGGTTCATGGTTGCCATTATACTTGAAGACTTTTAATGAGTCAAGGTTTGTGCCACACTCAGCCACTGCTCAAATTAGAGCTAGTTACTCAAACAGTTTTTTAAAAAATTTTTGGTGGAGCCAGGCATGGTGGCGCACACCTGTAATCCCAGCCACTCGGGAGGCTGAGACAGGGGGATCTCAATTTCAAAGCCAGCCTCAGAAACTTGGCATGACCTTGTCTCAAAATTAAAAGGGTTGGGGATGTAGCATGAGACCATGGGTTTGATCAGAAACCTCCCTCCCCCCCAAAAAAATTATGGTGGTATGATTGTGAAAAATCAGTATATTTAAGATTGTTGTGATTAGTGGAGTGGAATTGATTAATATCTGTCATCTACTGATACAACGTCCATGTGCCAGTGGACTATTTAATTTTTTCTCCCAGTAATGCCACAAGATAGGTATTATTGTCCCCGTTTTACAGATGGAGAAACTGATACTTGGGGACTACACAGAGGACACATAGCGTATGAAAAGTAGCTTCAGTACATGGTCCCAGCACGGTCTAATCATGTCCCACCTTCACGGTGACATACTAGTGTTTTCTACCTGTCATCAGCTCACATCACACCCCCAAAGAGTAAATGTTAGTTAAACACTAACTACATGCCAGTCTTTGTTCCACAGACATTTCCGTGAGACCTTCGGTCTCATTTTAAGAATTATAGTAACCTTGTCAAATTGGTATTCTAATCATCCCCATTTTACAGATGGGGAAACAGGTTCATGGATGTTGAGCGACTGTGTCATACCTCTGCAGTTCATAGAAACACTTCCGTTTCTGTGTTTCCCTCGGGTCCTGTAGAAGCCTGTGAGGTAGGGAAGGTATAACTCTGCCAACAAAGCAGGAAAAAGATATCAGATCTTAAGAAATAGCAACTCTGGGATTTAACCCTTAATGATTACTCTTATTTGCAGATGGTGCATCCTTGATAGAACGTTTTGGAGACATTTATTTGGTAGCAAAATGGGGTTTTATATCTGCCTGAGTTGATCTATGCCTTCCCCACCCCCAAGCTGTCAGTGCAGTGACCCTCAAGGTTTCGAGGCTTAGCTGCCCAGCCGAGGCCCACAAGGTAGTATAGGGGGTTGTGTCATACCAGGCCGTTCTGGGTGAACTAAACCCCATCCCCCAGATCTCAGTAGCTTGAGACCACAGAATTGGCTTTTCAGGAGGTCACCGCTGCATGGGGCCCAGGCGTCTCTCCAGGGCAGTCTAGGCTGCTCGAGGCTCCAGCCTTCCTCCCATGTGGCTTCCTTGTTGTCAGGAGCCTGAGGGTCGCAAGGCAGCTCTTCAGGGCTGCAGCAGAGGCACAGGGCACCTCTGCTCAGAGAGCATTGCCAGCACAGGTCCCGTGGCCCTGCTTCTGCCAGGGGAGCTGGGGAGTGTGGTGTTGGCCACAGGACCTAGTGGACAGTAGCCATGCATGATGCGTGGGTGAGGGACACACCAAGAGACTGTTGAACTAACTGGGAGATTTGAGACCAGCCCTTGGCCTACTCAAACCTTTCACCTCCTTATTCACTCCATTTTTATTTCATTTGCTAATTTGTTGTTTTCTCCAAATGGTGATCGCAGGTGTCATGTTTAAATGCGACCCTGTTCTTCATCAGGCAGAGCTGGCTTGCTCTAAGCACACGAGTTTAGTCGGGCTGCTCTCAGGAGGAGTACTCTCTGGCCTTTCTGCCACATCCGAACCGTTCTCCCTGTCCAGTTTCTCTAACTTCCTTTGTTCGTATTGCTGCTCATAGATGATTTGTCCCACAGCCAAAGGGGATGAGCATTTATCCTGCCTACCACATGCCAGACCCCATTCTAGATGCCACACACTGAGCCCTGTTCTATATTCCTTCTTATATTCTCTGATTTTAGCCTATCAAATCCCTTTGGGTAGGTTCTGTAATATTTACTGTTCAAAAAGGAAAAAAAAAAAAATCAAAGCTCTTCTGAGTCCCAAACAACACGTCTGGCAAGTGGCAGACCCAAGGTGCATGCCCCACTGTGACCGACTCAAACCCTTCTTTTATGGTCTTAGGTATCTGATGGGGAACAGGAAGTACATGACTCAAGGGAAGGGGCCATCTGTATTTTTTTGGTTTTATTTGCTTATATTCAGATGGATTTAAAACAGCTTGTAGTGTTTGTGCTTCCCTTCTCCAGGGTCTCCCAGGACTACAGCATGACTGGCACTCTGCAAATGTTCTTAGTAAATGTCAGTTGTATTGGACTTATAAGCAACAGTTATTTCTTAATTGGATTTAGAGTCAGTTCTACACATGTAATTTTTCCTCATCAGATCATAAAAGCAAAAGTCTTTATTAACAGGAGCTGAGATTGTACAAACCATGTTTGCAGAGAGAAAGGCCTCTCAGATTTTAATGTGGCTGTCAAATGCTGATTTGAAAATTTAGAACTGAATGTCTATTTAAGTGATTCTGGTGACTTTTTAAACTAGGTGATCAAGGGGCTGGGGTTGTGGCTCAGCGGTGGAGCGCTCGCCTAGCACGTGCGCGGCCTGGGTTCGATCCTCAGCACCATGTAAAAATAAACACATTGTGTACAACTAAAGCAAATAAATAAATATTTTTTTAAAAACTAGGTGATCAAGAGCTCTGTGTGTGTGTGTTCACTTTGGAAGAATTTGGTGCTAAATACTTGGACCTCAAGTAGCTGTTAAGTGGGCATTTTTGCCTGTTTTCAGTAATATTTTCCCCTTTGGAACTTAAACATATTGCTATTTATAAAAGCATGGGTGCTTTCAAGTTACTGGTGGGCATTAAGCAAGACTGTAACATTGCAAATCTGAGATCTTCCTTTTTACAGGATCTGCATAATTTAGATCTAATGATTGGAATTGCTTCAGCGGGCATTGCTGTGTACCGAAAATATATTTGCACAAGTTTCTATCCTTGGTAAGTGAAAACAGTTCTAATTATTGTCTGAATCATGCTTTAAAAATATGCTGAACAAAAGTAATTTTACACTTTTATTTCTAAAGGAGAAGTAGAGATTTCCCCCCCAAATTTTAACCTCGGACCTCCAAATTTGATCCAGATTTAGTAAACCTGGGAAACATAGAGTTTGGTTTTCATTAGCATCCTCTCCCCGAGTCATTCTGTGGTTTGGGGTATTCCGCAGAAACATGGTGGTTAAATGGCATGAGGTGGGTCTGAGTTAAGAAAGCCTTCCCATCCCTCTACATCTGCGGTACTCTCCAAGACTCCCCAGGGTGCCTGAAACTGCAGATAGTGCCGAACCCTGTGTACACTGTGGGTTTTTCCTTGTACATACATACCTGTGATAAAGTTTAATTTATAAATCAGGTACAGTAAGAGATTAGCAACAATTAATAATAACAGAGCAGTTACATTGAGACTCTGTAGAAGCCAGGTGTGGTGGTGCACTCCTGTAATCCCAGCTATTCAGGAGGTTGAGGTTGGAGGATCAAAGCTTCAAGGACAGCCTGGGCAACTTAGTAAGATCCTGTTTCAAAAATAACAAGGGCTAGAGATACAGATCAGGGGTTCAGTCCCTAGTGCCATAAAACAAACAAAAATCCAAAATACTGTAATAAAACTTGTGCGAAACGTGGTCTTTTTCTTTAAAGAGTCAACACAAACATTGGCTTCAGACCGCAGTTGTTCACGGGTCACTGAAATCACGGGAAGCAACAGCACAGAGTGGAGGGGCTGCACCGGGGTGTTGAACTGAGTTTTGGAGAGAAGCTAGAGCCTGAGGTACCAGGTGACAGGAAGCTTTCTAGGGAAGCACCACCAAAATAATATCATCTTTGTAGATGACAGTGTGGTGGTGTGCAGCGAGGCAGGCAGATTTGCAGGTGGGTTGAGGGAGTGAGGTCTGCAGGCCACAGAAGGTGCAGAAGCAGGTAAAGAAGAGGGGCTCCAAGGAAGGAAATCGGGGACAAGATTTGGTGCCAGGTCGGTACCACGCCTAACTTGACCCTGGGGTCTAAATCCACCTCTCATCCTGGCAGCAGAGCCTCACTAATTGGGACCTAAAGATGTTCATCAAAGCATTATCTACAATAGGGAAAAAAAAAAAAAAAAAAAACACCCACCCTATAAATTTGTATAATTAGAGAGGTGATAATAATGATAGTCATCATTATTGGTGCCTACTGTGTTCAAGTTGTGTTGCTGTGTACTTTATTTATTTATCTCTTTTAAACCTGGAGTAAGCACTGTTGTTATCCCCAGTTTCACAGAAGAGGAAACTGGGGCACAAAGGAGTGAGAACTTGTGTGGCATCAACTGCTGATTCCTGGTACAATGGAAATTTACATCCAGAACCACACTCCACGCCTGTGTGCTTATAGGATATGTACTCAGAGACACCAGCTTCCAGTGATGCAGGGTGTCTGTTTTTCAAAAGGAAAACATGTCAGCCCTATCCAATTTCACAACAAAATCAGTGTAACAGATAACAGGATCTTCTCCTGGTCTTCCTTTCCTCATGTCTTGTTACAGCCGCCCCCCCCCCCCTAAAGGAAGCAGGGGACCTAGTCTGGGCTTCCTAGCTGGGATGTGGCCTGGGCAGCTCTCCAGCCTGCTCAGGACCAGGACTGTGTGTGGTAGGTACAGGGCTCACGCTCCCTCCAGATGCTGGAGGCTTCCCCAGAAGCCACTGGGTCCAGCTCTGTCTGCAGCTGAACCTCTTAAAGCCCTACAGGCAGGGGTTTCGTGGGACATAAGACTCTGACACCCCGCCAACTCCTAGGCTCACCTGCAGACCTGCCTGTAAGTGCCTCCAGCCAGGTCATGTTGAGGTCTGTCCCTGCCCGTGATGCAAACCTCAAAGACAGGAGGCTGGCCCCAGATGGTGGCCCCAGGGCAGTAAGTAGGTACTCAGGTGGACTGCCGGAAGTGCCCTGAGCCCACACAGGTGAACACTAAACCGAATGGGCTTTGGCCTCATGAATAAATTCTTGAGGGAAGGTGTAGTATGCATTTGGGTCCAGAAACGTGAGAATATGCAAAAAGTCAAGGGGAAGTGGGTGGTCCAATCTGGAGCACAGTGTGGATGTGGGGAGTGGTGGGAGAGAGGCCTGGCTGGGGAGGGCCTCTGGGCCACAGGAGTGTGTACTCCATTCTTGGTGATGAGGTGCGGGACTTTCACTCGTAGTGTTACACTGACCATGACTGATAGTACACATTGGCAGTTCACTTAGAGTGCACATATAGTTATCTGCATCAGTGTTTATTTGGTACTGGTCTCCTTCAGAAGACTCTGAGTCTCCAGGTGATGCTGCCTAAAGTCATGTTCCCTCTGTGCCCAGGGCTTGGCACGGGACTTTGTACATCTAGACCCTTTGTACATTTTTTTTTTCCTTCCCTTAATGAATGAAGGACAGTAGGAAACCACTGTAGGGACTTGATCCTGGAAATGACATAGATTGTGTCTGCACTTCATCAGATTTGCTGTCAGTCAAGTACAGAAATTGGGGTCAGCAGGGGCCCCTGTTTGGGAAGCCAGTCGGGGAGCTAGAAGTCCACAGATTCCCATGGGCTGAGCAAGGCAAGGTAAGAACTCAGAAGCCCACGAGTTGGGTATCCTGACTCCTGCAAAACCGGAGTGCCTGCGTCTGCCCTTTAGCATAGGAGAGCACCAAGGAGACCAGGAGAGATGGCAGGCAGTGTGTTATCATGCTAAGACGAGTGCCTCAAAAGTGTTGAACCTAATGCCTCTGGTCCTTTTTTTTTTTTCCCCAATATTTATTTATTTAATATTTATTTGCTTTAGTTGTACACAATGCGTTTATTCTTACATGGTGCTGAGGATCAAACCAGGGCCGTGCACGTGCTAGGCGAGCGCTCTGCCGCTGAGCCACAACCCCAGCCCTCACCTCTGGTCCTTGATGGTTAGCCTGCAGGCACCCCAGAAATTCACTTGTCAAACAAGTACATCTGCACCACAGATTGTGCATTATTTAATACTTAATATGTAATGTCGGCAGATGGCATATTGCTGATCCAACTGGATAAATGTCACATGTATGAACTTCCACTTTACCCACCCAGTCTCTCTGTTCTAGAATGCTCTATCTGGGTCTTCATATGATCCTAGAGATTTATAGTATCTTTATTCCCTGAAGTATTACTTAAGTAGTCTCTAGTGAGGGAATGGGCATTCCTTGTGTGTGTAGTAGTGTGATATGAGCGAATGAAATTGATTTAAAAAATGAATTCTTAGCCGGGCGCGGTGGCACATGCCTGTAATCCCAGCACTTTGGGAGGCTGAGGCAGGAGGATCGCGAGTTCAAAGCCAGCCTCAGCAATGGGGAGGCACTTAGCAACTCAATGAGACCCTGTCTCTAAATAAAATACAAAAAAGGGCTGGGGATGTGGCCCAGTGGTCGAGTGCCCCTGAGTTCAATCCCTGGCACCCAAAAAAAAAAAAGAATTCTTTAACCAGTTTTAATTAAAGAAACAAGCATTGAAGGCCTACTATGTGTCAAGCATCATACTCAGGACTTGACATGCCTAATCCACTTGAACCCCCACAAGACCACTTTGTGAGATAGCATTACTGCCACCGTTACTGCAGGAGGCTTCACATTGTAGGGCCCAAGAGCACGGGCTTTGGACTCAGGTAGGTGCTGGGTGCAGATCCTGGCTCCCAGCATTCCTGATCAAATGATCTTGAGCACCTCTGCAATGTCTCTGAGCCTCAGTTTCCTCATCTGCAAACTGGGTACAGGGTAACCGTATGTACTTTTCAGGGTTTGTTGCGAGACTAAATGGAGGGGATGTTTGTAAAGTTCTTCACACTGGCCTGGCATATAGAAATATATTCTGTTACTGATGTCTTTCGTTCTGTATGTGCCTGTGATAGAGAGGCTGCTTGACACGTGGCTGTTAAGTAATGGAGCTGGGACGCTGACCCAGGCCTGTCTGCTGCTGCTCCGCACTGCCCTCAGCTGTCTTCCCCACGTGTCCACTAGCTCTGCAGGGCTGTGGTGTCACAAAAGAAGCTCACGGCAATGAGAGCGCATGGCTTGTCATTTGAAAGCTCCATCACAAGTCGGTGGCTCTGTGCGAGACCCAGCTCAGCCAGCTCCTTGGTGTCTGGCGGAGGTGACATGACGGGCAGCCGCTCGTGGTAAAGTGCGCTCCAGGAGGCCAGGAGCCCCCACATCAGGATCGTGGACTAGAGGACCCCGGTGTGTGTGTCATTTTGCATTTTGTTTGATTTTTTTTTGTGTGTGTGTGTGTTCTGTTTGACTTTCTGCAGGGTGAACATCCTCAAAATTTCTTTCAAAAGGAAAAAGTTCTTTATACATCAGCGACAAAAACAGGTGAGTTGTGTCTGCACTGCTTTGTTTTCCTGTGTTTTGAAGTTACTTCAGCCCGTGGTTCTTCGGGGGTTGGAGGCAGATGGCCATCTGTGTAACAGGGACAGAAGAGCACGGTGGCACTGGGTCTGGAGGGTCCAGCAGTGCTCTCCATAGCATCTGCTTCTCCAGTTGGAGAATAAATGTGCTCTGAAGTCAGAGGTGGTGGGTTCAGATTACACCTCTTTCCCTCACCAGCTGGGCAGGCCTGTAACTTCCCCAGCCTGAAATTCAATAAAGCCCTCTTCTCGGGGACGGTGAGGATGAAATGAAAGAGGGCGTGCCAGAGCCCACACAGAGTAGCAGGAAACGTCCACAAGGCCAGCTCCTTCTCCTGATGTGTTTAGACCTTGGTGGCTTGTGTCCATGTCTTCTGGGAGGAGGCTGATAGCACCCTAGATAAGGGTTAGCTTTGCCACAGGGAGAGGTGGGTGTGGAGGTGAGGAAGCTGAAGCTCCCACTGCCGGGCTGGGAGTGGGGGTGCTGGAATTGGACCGGATCGTTAGGAGCCTGGCATGCCTGCGCTTCCCACCCCACACTCTGTCTCGTTATGATTCATATATGCCACCTGCTGTCATTATGTCCATTTCCCACTTTTTCAAAGATAATATATCCTTAAAACGGCTCCACATAGCAACGAACCCTTTGAAAGAGGTTTCAGGCTCAGATCAAACGGGGACTAGAATCTGGGCCACCTGACCTCCCCCCCCCCCCCCCCCCAGCGCAAGACTCAGAGTCGCACCAAACTGCACAAGAAACCAGAAGGCCTAAACTCACGCAAAGTGAAGGCAGAGCCAGGGATTAAAATGCTTAGCATGTCGCCACACTGGGCTTCTCTGTGTTCTGTGGGAAGCAGGCGGAGAGACCCCCAGGGCTATGAAGTGGCTGTTGTCTAGTAAGGGAAAGAGTATTTCTTCAGGACAGAGATGTTCCCAGAGCGACATTTTAAAAGGGGCATGTTGGACAGTGGCCCCAAATAGATCCAACCTCGAAACGTAAGCAGACTTGAAGCAAGCGTTGCTGAAGGCCTGCAGATGAGGGGTGGGCTCGAGCCTTCCTCACCACTGCAGTCACAGTGAGGGCGAACAGCCCCCTCTGGAGCGTTCCGGGACACTGTCTCTTGCCTGCATCTTCCCTGGTTGCCCCCAGAGTGGCTAAAGCACCCCCAAGGCCTTCATCTATGCTGATGCAATCTCTACTGTTTTTCCTCCCAGCCTGAATCCAGGGAACATATCGTGGCCTTCAACATGCTAAATTACCGTTCTTGCAAGAACTTGTGGAAATCCTGTGTCGAGCACCATACGTTCTTTCAGGCAAAGAAGTTACTACCTCAGGAAAAGAATGTTCTGCCTCAGTACTGGACTCTGGGCTCCAGGAACCCCAAAAAGTGAGTATGTTTTAGGGGCAGCGTCCACACTAGACGGGAACATCAATATGTCTAGTCACCACTGGGTAGTAGATGTCCTTGGGCAGAGGAGGGCACACTGTGACCTGGAGCCCAGGCACTGGTCCTGAACGCTGGCTGGGTGTGTCTCATATTCCCAGTGTTTGTTTCTGGCCCCTCAGCTCTGCTGTCCCCAGAGCTCCCAAGCAACTAGAAGTGCAGCTGCCCCTGCACCCTGTGTAGTAAAAGGCTCTGAGTGTCATCCTGGTGCCGCGTGTTGGACATTCCTGCCGAGGCCACTAAGCCAGCCTCTCCCACAGAATGTTAATCCCTTTAGGTGCTTCATGAAAACGAATGAACAAACAGATGTAAAGGTTTCCAGAGTCAGATGACCTTGGAGTATATTTCTCATAATAATTACAAAATATTAGTAATTATGGTTGACAGTTATGTAGCATTTACTTTGTGCCAAGCACATATTTAATTATATTTTATCTTGACAGCTGTCCTATGAGATAGGTATTATTATCCACAGGAATCGTATCCAGAATATTTAATGACTAGTAAGGTAAGGGAGATTTATGTATGATTCATATTGAAAGTGTTTAAATTTAGATTAAAACGTATTTAGTCTCTACAAATAACCGCGCAGTTTATTTTGTTTTATTTCTTTGTTCTAAGTATAAGAGGCAGCAGAAATTGTTTACCAAGTTATTCTTAGAATTTCTAAATCATTTGTTGGCTCTTGGGAGTTTCTGTGATTTATTATGCGGCTGTTCCTAAATGAGGCTTACGTCTGAGGTCTGAGCTGTTACCTGGCGTGGAACTGCATCAGGTGTTTTAGGACTTTCTTGTTACCCGATAGTCATTGGGAACAGATTCAGTAAGTGGCAGATTTCTTTTAGTATCAGGGATACCACTCACAGTACTAAGCTCTCTCTTCCCATGATCCAAGAGCACGTGCATTTTAAAAGTTTTTAGCTCCTATGGTCCTGTCTAGTATTTCACTCACTCAGTAGCTATCCCTGAATAAGTCTTGAGAATAATTTATCGGTGGTGCTTCTAGGTGTCGAGACAGTGCACACTTAGGATGCCACATGGAAGCCCAGGCCTGACTTCCTGCATGGCCCCTCTGCCCAGCGGGGCCCCTCGGGTGAGAACTTACCCAGGCCAGCACAGAAGCTGGGCACCAGAGGCAGCCCCACTGTCCGCAGGGTACTCACCTGCTGCAGCCAGGTCTGGCCACCCCTGCAGCTGCATGACCGTGGGCTCCGCACCAGGCACCCACTGGGTCCTGGCATCATCGCTGGGGCTTCCACAGAGGAAGTAACTCTGAGCCCCAGGGCCCAGTATCCCTTAGGAGTAGCTCCCGGGAACCCAGCAGGCACAGCAGCAGCACTTGGTGGCCCTTGATTTTGTAAGATAAAACAGTTTCTTGAGTGTGCCCAGAAGCAGGGTGACATTAAGCTCTGAGAGGGTTTCAGTGAGGTGCTGCGACAGTGCAGCTCTGCAAATGAAGGCGTCTGGCCGGGAAGTGGAAAATCAGCTCTCGTGACCAAGTTACTTAGTATAAGATACTGAAGAGTGAAAGCATGCACCGTGACCACAGGTGACCCTGCTTTAGAATAGCAGCCGAGCAGGTGATCTTGCTCTGTAGGGAGGTCACTGAGATGGCATAGTAAGTTTGGGACTGGTGAATGTGTGGCCTCTGAAGACTGTTGTGACATTATTTGTGAGTTAATTAGAATAAAGCAATTTTCTTCTAGATCAGAATGTACTGGAACATAGTCTTGACTTAGGTGGGACCTGACCGTCCAGGCCAGGTTCAAGGTGTCGTGAGGGCCTAGACAGCGTGTGTTCCAGGGCTGAACAGCCAGGTTTAAATCCTCCCTGTGCCACTTGGGTTTTAGTTTGGTGCTTCAGTTTCTTCCTCTGCACAATTTACTCCTCATTAGGGGACTGGGTTCTGGTGATCTACTGTTATATAATAAACTGCCTCTATTTTGGTGGCTTAAAGCAACACCATTCTATTGTATTTTAAGATGTTGTGGGACAGGAATTCAAGAAGCTTGGACAGAGGACTCTTCCGCTCCACATGGTATAGACAGGAATGTCATAGCTGGTGTCTGGACTGGTCTGGAGGGTCCCAGACAGTTTCTCTCCAAGGCCTGGTGTCTATTGAGCTACTTGCTCAACCCATGCCTGGTGTTCTGGTGGAATGATTGACGGGCTGGACTCACCCAGTCTCCTTGGCCTCTCCAGGTAGAACGTACAGCTGGGCAGTTGAATTTCTTCTTTGGAGGTTCAAAGAGCCAAAGGCAGAACCAGCCAGTCTTCCCAAGACTGAGGCCTGGAACCGGCAAGTGCCTTTGTGGATTAAAGCAGTCCCAGACAGCACAGGGCAAAGAACTAGCAGCCATCTTTTAATTACCCAGGGGTCCCTTGGGGCCTGGGGGTTGGTGGGCTGGGGCACAAGTCAGCAGTCCTTCGCCCCAGGACCGGCTTCAGCATGCTGTGCCTTTAGCTCTCGTCACCTCCATCTACCTCATAGATGAAGAAACCGAGGCTTAGAGAGGTGATATGGTTTACCCACGCCTGGAGATAAATCTGCACATTTGCATCCTGGGTCCTCTGAAAGTTTCACACAAAAGAAACTTATTTGGCACTTTTCCAAGCTTATGGGACAATAGAACACTCGTTGACCTGTTAACCTGTGACACATGCTTTGGGGGGTTCTGAGATGTTAATCCTGGGACTTGTGCAGCTTGCTCCCTTTGTTTTGATGGTCACGTGGTTTCTGATGTAGACCAACCTCGGAGGAAAGGTTCTCCTTGGGATGCTGCTGTGAGCGTTTCCATCAGGGCAACCAACGGTGGCCTTTATTCTTGTAAATTAGTATGTGACATTCTAGGGGGAGTTTGGTTTTGTCTGTCTGTGTTTTTATTGGATTGGTTTTAGGCCACAAGGAAATCTGTAGAATGTTTTCCTAAGACATTAGAATGTAGTTTAATGTTTACAATACCAGCACTGAAAGTGTGAGCCCTAAATGAGCTTCAAGCTATTCTCTCAAATAATCCATTCTCCAAGATTTAAATTCTCTCGGTGTAAATAAAATTCAGAGGCAACCTTCAAAGAACACGGGTGAAATTGTACTTTCTAAGTATATCCTTAGGTTCTCTGTCAGTTACCAGTGATTTACAGGCCCTACTTCTGCCAGCCAGGGTGACAAAGAGCATCCGGAGGGATGGTTAATATTTTCACTCCTGCCAATGTGAGTAAAGTGAGAATCCCTCGAAGTTACTTGAACTGTGCTTCTGCGCTATCCTGACATTCCTTCTAATCTGGTAAGGTTTGGTTATCTTCTGGAAGCAACCAGGTAGCTTACAATAGTAGAAACACAAACACATTTTCACCAAAAGAAATACCATAAGGAAAAGCCAGGGTGGAAAGGACCCTCCTAAGGACGTTTCTCCAGCTCCGCTCCTGAGAACCTGGGGGGTGTCACCAGGTGTTGAGCAGCTGTCCGTTGGGGCAGGAGCATGGGGAGACCTGATTTGCGTGTGCCGTGCTTTCTTTCTTGCTGGCTGTGTCAGTGTGGAAAGTGAACCTGTGTCTGATTTTTCAGGTCTGTAAATAACCAATATTGCAAAAAGGTGATTGGAGGAATGGTGTGGAACCCGGCCATGCGGAGGTCCTTATCAGTGGAGCATCTAGAAACCAAGAGCCTGCCTTCCCGGTCCCCTCCTATCACCCCCAACTGGTATGTCCTCCTTTGTGCCACCCACCAACAGACACGCTCTCTCTCTTGGCCTATAAATTCCTAAACACAGATGGCCTGCAGTCAGAGTCTCTGTGTGCGTTTTGGGCTATTATAGAAATAACTGTTTTCCTGAAGTCTACAAGTCTAAACATTTTCCATAGCATGTAATGTTGAAATGTTCTCTAAAATTTTTTAAAATGTTCAAACTAACATTAATTGCCCATCTCCTGGGGTATAGTGTGATGTTCTGGCCCAAGTGTACGATGTGTAATGACCAGATCAGGGTAATTGATAAATCTGTCACCTCAAATATTTATCATTTCTTTGTGTTGGGAACATTCAAAATCCTCTCTTCTACCTGTCTTGAAATAGACAATTGTTGTCAACCATAGTTGCCATACTATACTAGAACATTAGATGTTATTCCTCCTATTCAACTGTGTGTTTTTTTTTTTTTTTTTTTTTTTGAAACAAATTCAGTTTTAATAAATTTGGAAGCTGTCACCTGCTGAAACGCCTTCTTAAAGTCATAGTGTGCATTACATATTAAACGCTCTGAGAAGTCCTGTGGGGAAGAAGCACAAGTAACTTTTTAATCTCACACTTCCTGTGACTATCACACAAAATAAACTTTGGGAAAAGCCAACTAAAGTACATGATATAAATGAAGTGAGGCTGTGTGACCCTCAGCAACAGCAGCAAACACTCCTGGGGGGGGGGGGGGGGCTACTAACTTTTAAAGGTGCAGCAGCTTAAAAGGAGGGTGATGGGGCTGGGATTGTGGCTCAGCGGTACAGCGCTCGCCTCGCACGTGCGCGGCCCGGGTTCGATCCTCAGCACCACGTAAACATAAATGGATTGCATTGTGTACAACTAAAGCAAATAAATAAATATTAAAAAAAAAAAAAAAAAAAAGGAGGGTGATGCATGTGGTGGGCATGTGGCTGGTGGTAGAGCCCTTGCCGGCATGCACAGGGCTCTGGGTTCCACCCCTAGCTCTGGAGGGAAGGGGAAAAGAAGGAAGAATGTGGCCATTTGGGTTTGTAGCCGAAAGACCCAAATGCAGGTTTTAGCTCTTCCGTTAATTAAGTTCATTGTTTTAACCTTTCTGATCTCTGTTTCCCATCTATACAAGGGTTATAAAAATTACCACAAATAGTAATTTTATATTCACATAAGCAGTTTTTTTTAAGTTCGCTTTATAAGATTTTATTTAAAAAGAGCCAGGTAGAATTTTTCTGTTACTGTTATTTTATTATAATGGCCCCCAAAGATATCAGCCCATTTTTTTAAAAATATTTATTTATTTGCTTTAGTTGTACACAATGTGTTTATTTTTACATGGTGCTGAGGATTGAACCTGGGTCGCGCACGTGCTAGGCGAGCGCTCTACCGCTGAGCCACATCCCCAGCCCTCAGCCCATTTTTATGCATGTCTCCAGAAAGGCCAGGCATCAACAAAAGGAGAAGCAAGCAGGGAAGTCTTGCCCCCAGCTCCGCAGGGAATTAACAGTGTGGCTTTAAAGACAGGAGGGCCTGCAAGTCCCTGAGTCAGGATCTCCTAGGACAAAGGGAAACTGGGACAGAGCCAGGGAGAGAGGCTGCTGTGCAGGGCCTGCTGGGTGAGGAGCCTCTGTGGGGGGCCAGAATCCCTGAGCAGGGATGAAGATGGTTTTCAGTATCAGAAATCATGAGTTGATGAATAGATTTGTTTCTTGGTCTCCAAGATTTAAAGTTTTTTAATCTTCCAGGATCCCAAAGAGATAAATTTATGCTGTGAAGTAGCAGCTTCCTGTATCTGGAGCTCTCTTTGGCATCAGCGCCAGGAACCAGAGAGCCCTGGTTGGGATCCAGAACGGCAGGGCTGGACGTTGCCACACTCGTGGCCTGGAGCTCCTGCTGCTATTTATAGGCCCTCTCCTAAGAGAGTCACAGGAGACTTTTTTCTTCTGCACTGGACACAGCACTATTGATTATCTGGACTTGGGGAGATTGCAAGTCATGGAGGTCCAGACAGTCCTAAGGAGAAATAGCTAACAAAGAAAGGAAAGATGGAAACACTGTGAGGGAAGAGAGCGTGTCCAGGATTCCCTGCTGCAGGTGCCCAGGTGCTGACCCAGCATTCTGAGAAAGGTGCTTCATTTGGCTCATTCTTAAGAGCCATAAGTGCAGCTGAGGTCCGGAGGGGCGAGGGGATTTGCCTAAGGCCACCTGGTTACTGCTGCTGTTGGAGAGCAGGGCAGCATGGACGTCTATCTCCTGATACGTGTCTAATAAGGGATGAAGTTTAAAAAGCAAACATTCCCTTCTGGGATCAAGTGAAATTCTCACAAGAAGATGTAAGTGAAATAAGGTTTCAGTTCAGCCAAGAAATATACTTTGGCGTCTAAACTTTTTATTTACACTGTTCAAGTTGGTGAGAAAAATTTTGATTGGCACTTAGTATGATGTCTTGACCCTAGGTCAACAGTAAGAAGCTAACTAGCTCTGACTTTGTAGCAACATCAGCCAAGGCCTCCTTAGCAAGGCCAGCACACAATGCCCCATCGTTATGTCTGGTCAAACCTCTACCTCGAATTTGTTTTCAGCGCTTTGAACTTAACCTCTCCCCATCCAGGCGAAGTCCTCGGCTCCGGCACGAAATCAGAAAGCCCCGCCACTCCTCTGCAGACAACTTGGCGAATGAGATGACGTACATTACGGAAACTGAAGACGTGTTTTACACCTACAAGGGCTCCCTGTCCCCCAAGGACAGCGATTCCGAAGTTTCTCAGAACCGCAGCCCACACCGAGAGTAAGAGTCCCGCGGCCTTTCCTTTCTCCGTAGCTGCTGCTTGGCTGTCTTTCTGGGCTGTTGAGGAATCTGCTCAGGTCCAGGTTGCCTTTTGAGCTGGTGCCCACAGCCAGCTCCCGAGGCTACTCTCTGCCAGGATGAGAACGCCAGTCAGACCGCCCCGTCTGCTCAGGGAGGCAACCTCTGTGCCCGGGTGTGGTGCTCACACTGCTTTTCATGTGTGAGTGAGACCCACTCTCCAGGTACCTGTCAGTCTCTCGCAGTCCCCTCTAGTTCATGAGCAAAGCTCAGTTTAAATCGTTCCGTGTTGCAGGGGAAGACGGCAGGGCTGTATGAACCACAGCTTCTTTAGACTAGTTGAGCTCCGCTGTGATGGAGAATCACTGGGGAAAGCCTTCTTAGAACAAGAGTACACCCTGAGGGATTCTGTTTTCTTTTTGTGTGTAAGTAATAGAAAGAAGGAAAAAAAGCACGCTAGAACATCCCTGATTGTCAAATTTTGTCAAGGACAGTTTGCTCTAAATTCCTCTTGTTTCCCACTCTTTTTTTTAATGTGACAGATTCTCTTCATTGAAAAGGCCAGGAAAAGTTATATCTCTTCTAAAAGACTGGCTTGAGTTCTTTGTTATTCAATAACATATGGCTAGCCTTTAGTTCCGTTTTGCCTTGCTTACCAGGAAGCTCAGTGCTACATGTTTTGCTCACTTGCATACACTTTCCTCAGCCCAGGTTTCTGATAGAGCCCCTTCTCTTCCTTTCTTACCTGTCTTATACAATTCTGCCTATCTGTACATTTTAGGGTGAGCTCTCAAGTCATTTTCAAAGTAGACAAAGGTCATAAATTAAATGACTTTTTAGGTTAAAGTATGATAGGAAAGAATACACTGGTAGGAAATGAACTTTAGTCTTTAGGTATCCATTCTGTTAAGCCCTAGCCTATGGCCAGAATATAGAAAGGTAACACCTCTCCTCACAGCAAAGGGTTAGCGAGCGGGCTCCTTGTTAATCTGCGTGTGCTTATCGCTGAAGCTGGAGGCTTAGGGCACCTGGCACATCCTGATGGTGCTTGCTCTCCACCCGTAGGTGAACCACAGATCTCCTTCCCACTCCTGTGTGGGGTTGCTGCCTCTCCTCTGCCCCGCCCACAGCCAACATGGTCTTCCGCTTATCTCTGTTCTTAACGCCTCTGGTTAAATAATCCCTATGGTCGATGTTTCCTTGTGACCTGAGCTTGGTGATGCTTTTGTTGAAATGATCTCTATCTCACTCCAGCTTGCAGCCTGCTGCCCCATTGTGGAAGCCACAGGGGATGGTGCGAGTTCCTTCGGTGACCCTTGTGGCTTTGCAAACCACAAGCAAACCTAGAAGTACAGGCAGGAGGACAGGTGTGCATGACCAGAGCCAGTCTGACTCCTCCATGGGCTCTGGGCTCTGCTGCTTTGGCAAAAGGAGAAGAGGGTGTAGGGACCTGCCCGAGGGCTCACGGGAACCCATGTGCATAGAGCACCTGACCTTCACTGCCCACTAGGGTGGCCACCAGCTATGAACATTCAGGTTTAAACTAATCAAGATAAAAAATTCGGCATTTAGTGCCTCTGTCACACAGGCCACATTTTAAATGCTCTGTTGAGCTGCATGTGGGTAGTGGCTCTCACATGGGACAGCAAACATGTAGCCCACACCAATTGTCACAGAAAGTGCCATTGACCATACGTACTCTAGACTGAAACTTTTTTCCTATTATTCATTTAAAGTGGCGTGAACTCCCAGAATGCCTACAAGTGAAAAAAGGCATTTCTCAAACAGAAGCGACCTGTAAGTTGGGGACCGCCTCTGGCTTGCAGTTGGAACTCTTCCCGCCTCTCACTGGCTGCTTGGCTATGGAACCAGAGTGGCCTCTGGGGGCCTTGTGGCCCAGCTCCTCTGTCACCTCACTGTGTGGACGGGGCCCCGTGCAGGAGAGATGGCTTCTCCAGCAGCCTGTGGATGCTGCAAGGTCCTGGGTCCCGCAGCACACTCTACATCCTCTGCTGACCGTGGAGGGGGACTATGGAATCAAATTAGATGAGACTTGGCCTTCAGGCGCTGGCTGGGCCAAGGGCACCTTATTGGCCTTCATTGTCACACTATGGAGTTCTGTGGCTTTGGAGAACAGTCCCAGGGTTCAGGGAAGCCCAGACAGCTGCATGTCCTACATCAGAAACCGCTGGTCTGTGTTCCGTGGAATTGTACTACTCCTGGGCCTTCACAGTCCAGTATGGGAGCTACCAACCACAAAGGGCTGTTGACATTTAGGTTTGTAACTCACATCCTCAGGCCTGTTGATGTCAGTGAGTTCTGGCCCCGCTTACCCCTGCACAGTGCACCCTGACTCTCTTTGAAACTCCTCTCTGAGACCCTGTAAGAGGTCTCTTCCATCAGCACTTTCTATGTTGCAGCTAAATGTTAGAAGTAGTAAGTAATGGCGATCTAAAGGCAGCCTTCCTGCTGAGGTTTTGCCAGGCGCGAGGACCCGGGGTGTAAGAAGTCGCGATGCAGGTGGCCCGGAAAGTGGGGAAACCAGCACCCCCTCACCTCAGTTAGGCAGGGGACCTCTTCCTGCCGTGGGAAGCCTCTCTGCTGGGGGCCGCTGGCTTTCCTGATGAGCCTGGGGACCCTCCGTTGCCCCAGGCAAGAAGGGCAGGCTGGTCTGTGCTTGGTGAGAAGAGCTGTGTTGGTTACTTCACTGAGTATTTGCAAAATGTTTAAGAAAAGTTTGACATGTTTTCTACAGCACATTTGTGTTAAGAGGCAAAAAGAAGCATTCTGTCAGAGAAATCAGATGAATAATACCACAGGCGGCGAGGAGGGTTTCTTTGAAGAGGAAGAATTAAGTGTAATGTTCTGTACTTGCTTAAAGACAAAGAAGAAAGAGAAAGAGTGGTTAGGCTCTGGCTCTCCACCCGGAGCGGCACAGCCCGGGCTGAGCTGATGCTCGCACGTGGCTCCTCCACTGGTCCCGCTATCTCTAGCAGCACCACAGAGTTTATGGTCGGGGCTCCGAGGCCTTGGCAGTTTGCTTTGTGCCCAAGCAGGCCGTCGGTGGCTGCTGTCCCCACCGCTCCGTCAGCCATTCTCGATCCTTTCCTTGCTTCCATGGGGAGAACAGTCAGTTTTCCTCCTGGCAATAACAACAAAGGCCCCCACCTCCCATCCCCTGACTCCTCCAGACCCAGGGAGGACACCTGCGGGCGACGCGGCCCGGGGCAGGTTGGGGCTGTGTTCGGAAGACCTCCTGCTCTTACTTCATCAGGTCCCCAGCACGGGGCACCCCTCCCAGGGAGCACTGCTGCGCGTGGCTGCAGCGTCTTTGCTTGTTCCTTCGAGCCTGCCTTCTTCCCCGGGATCCAGGGCAGGTGTCACTTTTTATTTCAGAACCTTCCTGCCTTGGGAGGGACCTTCTTCAGTGGCACTGGCAGTGGAGAGACTCTCTTGGCCTTGTCATCCAGGCCCCCAGGGCCTGAGGACCCCAACATTGTTGGGGAGCTCCCCTGCAGCATGGCCACACCCTATGTTCTGGACCCCCTGTTGTCAGGGCAGCCTGGGCAGCGGGCCCGCTCTGCCCACAGGTTCTGCCTGCACGGACCCGGCCGACCACCTGCACGTGCAGAGTGTAGTTAGGCCTGTGAGGGTTGCTGCATCTGTACCCAAACCCATCCCGACTCTTTCTTCTTGTTATTCCATCAACAGTACGGTGTAACAGCAGCTGTTTACGTGACATTTGCGTCATATTTGGTGTTGCAAGTTAACCAGAGAGGATTTAAGGTCTATGAGAAGATGTGCATAGGTCACATGCAGATACTGTGCCATTGGACATGAGGGACGAGAGCGCCTGTAGACTTGGTGTCTGCAGTGGTGGGTGCTACAGCCCATCCCCCATGGACACCCAGGGCAACTGTTCTTCAAGACTCCCGGACGTTGCCTTGATGCTGAGCTGGTGTACAGGTTCCTGGAACCACAGGTGTGGCATCTTTCCAGATCCCCCTGACGGTTCTGGCTCCTGTTCTCCAGGTTAAACAATCCCAATTCCTGTGGCCCCTGCCCTCTCCGAGTGCACCTCAGCCCCTGAGATCCAGGAGCACGAGAGGATCTGAGTCCATCTGAGTGTCTTCTTGGGGCACCAGCCAGGGAAGTGCGTTCGTTTTCCCTGAACCTTGCCTGTCCTTCACTTGGTTTTGCCTGCTTACCTGTG
This sequence comes from Tamias sibiricus, assembly GCA_025594165.1. Lineage (NCBI taxonomy): Eukaryota > Metazoa > Chordata > Mammalia > Rodentia > Sciuridae > Tamias > Tamias sibiricus. The sequence goes on along the minus strand of CM046657.1, from coordinate 196,752,733 downwards.
AACTGGGCCTGCCGGACCTGGGCTGTCCGTCTCCCCACCTCCCCCTGCGCCTGGGTGAGGGAGGCACTGTCTCAGCAAGCCCCGTGTCCACCTACTGAGCACGTCGGTCTCCCTCTGCTCCTCGCTTCCTCTCACCATCCTCCTCCAGTCTCTCATCTTGTTTCTTCCACCTCCCAAGCAGATCTCAAATCGGGTGCAGAGAGGGCATCGTGCCCCGGTCTTCCTTTCGTGGGAAACCCTGCCATTTCTCCTGTCTTTAACGTTGCTGGTCTGCAGAGAAATGACCTCTCCCGAGGCTCTTGTTTGTGATGCCCATCGCATTTACCGTTCTCAGGCATCTGGCAATCCGGCGCTGCCCCTTCCTCCCCAAGGTCACGGGCATGGTCCAGCCCATACTGGCCACTGTGGTTCCCGGAGGAGAGGGACGATTCTCCTCCGTGTCCCCCCCACCTCCTCCTGCCTCAGGACTTTTGCTTCTGCTCTTCCTCCCCCAGTAACGAGCTTCATCCCACCCATAGTCGTCTTGCCTCCTGCATCCCACCCCTTCTCTGCTCCTGTCACAACAACTTCCTTGGACCCCAACTTCACAGGGCATCTCCCCACCTCCCCATGGGTGGCACCCAAGTCCTGCCCAGTGAGGGAGGAAGCATCTTTGCCCCAGGCACTCTGTCCAGCTGCCACTGTCTGATTGCTTCCTGTCTGTCCATCCATCCTGCATACCAAGCAGCATGTCACAGGACCCTGCAGGGAACCTCTGTATACAGCTGGTCAAGCCAAAAATTAGCCATTTGTTTACATAAGTCACCATCTAAAGTAACCTCTCTAACCCTACTTGGAAAATGCACTGGGGCACAGGATGGATTTGAAAATGTCCCTAGTACTAGTAGTAGTGGTGGCACTTGTGTTATTTAGCACCATGAGCTGTTTTAGACCACTGAGTTTTATATTGGAAAGAGAAAAACATTTTGAAATCTCATATAATGAAACCCACAAATTTATTTAAAAAAAAAAAGGCTTCAATTAACCATAGTATTCACTAATACCACTTAATTGTAATTAGTCTGTTTGCTTGCTCATGAGCCATCACCTTTCCTGTGGCTCACCCACCCTCTAGACTCTTGCAGACATTTGAAGTATGTACATGCTATTAGCAGCTTCTTCCCATTAAAGGTTCAAGTCCATTGCTAGAACTAGCATCTCCTAAACCCTTTGGCTTCCACAGTTGCCCTTTCTGCCATTGGGTGGTGCTCTTGTAAGCAATAAAACAGGCTGGGGGTGTGGCTCCGGGGTAGAGCCTTGCCCAGCTGCATGATACCCTGGGCTCAGCCCCTAGCACTGCAAAAACATAAATTAACAAGAAGACCAGTAAAACAGCCATGGGCTGGGGTTGTGGCTCAGCGGTAGAGCGCTCGCCTAGCACGTGCGCGGCCCGGGTTCAATCCTCAGCACCACGTAAAAACAAAGGCATTGTGTACAACTAACGCAAATAAATAAATATTAAAAAAAAAAAAAAAAACAGCCATGTTGCCCTAGTTGGGGGCAATTTTTGAAATCTTTTCCTTTAAGTAAATCAGAGTCTCACTGTCAGTGTGAAAACATACCCAGCATACAACTTCAGCTCCCAACACCCTCTCCCTGGAATGCCTTCCGCCCCAACACGCTTCCCTCAGCCAGCAGCAGGAAAACCACAAGCCAGCTCTTCCCCTCCATATAGCTGTTTCTGCATTGGTCTGTCGCTGAATATTTTGTTCAAATAAATTGAGATTGTGAATTATTCTGTGTGACTAGGTACAGATTTTCTATTTAATGTAAGCTAATTTGGGCTGGGGTATAGCTCAGTGCTAGAGCAAGCAGGCACTTGCCTGGCAGGCCTGAGGCGCTGGGTTTCATCTCCAGCACTGCAAACAAACAAGAAAATGCTCATCAGAACTTTCCAGGAAAGAGAGCAGCACCATATTAATGGGAAGCCCATGGATAAGGCCTTGAAGTAAAGGGTTGGTAAAGGTGGGGCAGCTGTCTTGGCTGTTGGTGTTTCAGCCTTGTCCATCCATTCACTTCTCCGCGGGTGAGATTGGGGTGCGGCAGAGTCTGTCGAGTGTGGGGAGGAGCCGTACTCCTGCGCTTTGTGAGACACCTGGGTGAGGTCCAAGACTGGTATGGGCGATCCTGTGAGCATCCTGTCCTATACATTGATGGCAGGGGTGGTTGATCCTGTGTCCCTGTGAGGTTAGAAACAGGCGTCTTAAGAGCAGACTTGGCATTGCCTAACAGGAAGGGAACACTCAGGACCATCAGACTTCTGTCACCTAGGTGAGGGGAAAGCTGTGCGACCCTAAGCAAGTGACTCAGCCTCTCTGGACCTTGGCGTCTTCATCTGTGAGATGGAGTTGGAGCAGATGACCACAGAGGCCCGTCCAGTTCTAACCGTCTGTAATTGTCCAAGACTGCACTGTCCAACAGAACTTGTGTGATGCTAGAAAAGTTCTGTGACTGCTCTCCAGCATGGTAGAGGCCACCTACCATGTGTAGCCACTGAGCATTTGAAACGTAGCCAGCACAACTGAGGAACCGACTTTCTCGTCTTAAATTATTTAAATATAAGTACCACCGTGTGTGACAAGCGGTGGCCACATTGGACAGTGCAGCTCTAGATACAGCTCTAGATACCCACGTTAAAAAGGGAAAAATAAAAGAGGAGCTCAGTGAGGGCAGCTCATGGACGTTGGGCCAATGAGGCAAACTAGGAATGCTAGTTGTCCTGAACATGGAGCTGTGGTCTCGCTTCCTTTGAGTGGCCACAGATCGCATGGAGCAGAGCTGTCAACAGGAATGAGATGGAAGGAGAATGGCTTTCGGAGGGTACGGGAACATGTGCATTCGTGTGGCCTTGCCTGGCAGAGTCTGGGTCAATACTTAAACCCTAGAGCCACGCACGGTGCTGCACACCTCTAAGCCCAGCACCTGGAAGGCTGAGGCAGGAGGATTGCTGAGTCCAGGAGTTCAAGGCCAGCCTGGATGCTACAGCAAGACCCCATCTCAAAAAAAAAAAAAAAAGTTAAATCACCTGAATAGCTGGACACATTTTGCCCACCAGCCTTCTAAATGGGAGGGAAACAAAGTCTTTAGCAGCTCATGCATCCAACCTGCCCACCTGTCCCTTTGCCCCCAAATTACATATGCTATATTTAGGCCACAGCAGGGCAGGCATGGCCAGAGGACTCCTGCATGGGCCAGAGTCCTACAGAGGACCTTTGCCGCTCACAGGTTCCAGAGACCCATGACAACAGGCCCCAAACAAGTTGGTGATGTTTGCATTAATAACTTATTAATCCAGTTATTAAAATATCTCCTCCTTCCCCACGATGAAGGAGTTTGTCCGAGAACAACCCAGCCCAAAGCTGTCTGACCCAGAAGTCATCCAGTTCTGTGTCTCCATCTTCAAACGCTCCAGGCTCCTGCTCACCTGATGGGGTTGACCAGCAGTTTTTAGAGGACTACAACAGGGTGACCAAGGGGGGCTCCACCGAGGATGCCGGCCAGTACTACTGTGACAAGGTGAGCCAGCCCAGGTCCCGCCACACCTAAGTGACCCACCCTTGGGAACAAGCAGCAGAGCAGTTATGACTTATCCCGACCCCTGGAGAGGGCAGTAACGTAAATGACCACTTTCCAATGTTTTCTAGAACGATAATGGTGACAGCTACTTAGTCTTGATCCGTATCACACCAGATGAAGATGGAAAATTTGGATTTAATCTTAAGGTATGTCATGTGTATTTATTACTCGGTAGGTTTAGGCTAGGAAGCCACTTGAGGTGAATTTTAATTTCCACTAGAAATGTGCTGCATAGCTAAGCTGCATAAGGAAACTGGCTCAGCCCTCCAGATGGGGAGTTTTTAATGTGACCGAGGCTGCTGCTACCTCCTCTGTGCCCGACATTTGCTGCACACTAGATTTATATCACCTTATTGAGCTCTTAAAATAAGCGGTGAAGACAGTATTTTTAAACCTATCTCACAGATGGGTACCAAGGCTCAGAGAGATGAAGGCACTCGGTTGGCAAGCAGCTGACCCCCTCAGAGGGGTTATTAAGAGAATCCTGCAGCCTTGCTAAAGCTGATAAGAGAAAACAGCTCTCCGAGGTGCAGGGCCTGTCCCGTCCTCTGGGCGCCTCGGAGCGGTCTGCACATGGCGGCCCGTAGGCTGGATCCCATCTGTTCTTGCCGTGTTGTGGGAACAGCCCGACCCGTTCGTTTGCAGCTTGGGGATGTGGCCCAGAGTTCCGCAGTTGCTCCAGAGCCTCTTTCCCATGAAGTCTGGAATGTTCCCTGGCAGGCCCTTTAACTACCAACCTGCCAGCCACCACCCCTTGCTCTGGAGCTGGTGAGAGCAGCTGGTCTCCCGCAGATGTCCCCAGCTGCCCCCGTGCCCATCTTTCTTAGCGCCCAGGAGCCCTGCTCATGCGTCGTAGCACTCAGCGTGGTCCTTCCTGAGGCCTTGCCTGCCCGCCCTGAGACCTCCCGTTTCTGGCCACTCGTGAGGCCCTCCTAGGGTGCCAGCACTGCTCATATGGAGCCCGGACCCTCTTCAGTTCATCACCAGTGGGGGTGTCGGGAATCTCATGAACAGTCCTGATGAACCCTCCGCAGAGAAGCCAGTAGTGTGTCCCCTAGTTCTGAGAGGGGTGCTAAGGCCTGCGAGCAGCGCAGGTCCCAGTCGGAGGTCTGCCCTGGGTCAGAAGACTCATGTCTACCTGAGTTTGTTGCTGAGAACTACTCACATGTCGCCTCCTGTTAACACCCTGACAGGGAGGAGTGGATCAGAAGATGCCTCTTGTGGTCTCGAGGATAAACCCCGAGTCACCTGTAAGTAGACGTGCCCCGTGGTGCCTCCGCATTTGCTTCCCTAACACCTGTCGGGTCTCTGCCTGTCCCGTTTCTTTCCTCTTTTTCTTTTTGCCGGCAGCAGAGTGTAGGTCCACGCAGGTAGATGGAGGGAGCAGGACTCAGGTTTGCTAAAACCTTGCTGCTCTGTGGGCCCTGGAGGCTCAGCACCGGTATCAGCTGGGACCTCGTTAGACAGCAGAACCTTTGGCCCCAGCCCAGGCCTGAAGAACCAGAGTCCGTGTTTGGGTGATCTGTGTGCATAATAAATTTTGAGAAGTACTGTGGAGGAGGGGGACACTGAGGCACAAGTTTGCCGTTGTGCTTGCTTTCAGCAGGATTGTGGGCCTTGTGCCCCTCCCACCATCCCACCATCCGCACCTCCCCAGCCCTCCACACCACTGGCATGCCTTCTTCCTAGTTACTGCGATTGTGCATGTGGCAGGCACAGACACAGCACGATGCTTAGACACAGACAGTGGCGGGATGCCCACACGTAGACCAAGGTGTCCATCACGCTCTGGAGCGGCCTGGTGATCATTTGCTTTTTTAAAGCAGTAGCGCATCGGAGTCTCTTCTAAGAAGGGGGGGTTAACTCTTGAGCAGTCTGTCCCCAAGCCTGTCGTTGTCCCTGTGTTGCTCTCTGTGGTTTCTGGGGGTTCCTGTGCTCTTGCTCTCATCACACCACCCCACAGCGGCTCCTGCCTCTGGCGTGGTGCTGACAAGGCCTTCCCTGGGCCAGCCACAGCGGCATCCTCACTCCAGCTGCTGGCTCCCTTTTCTAATAGCACGTCCAGAGTGAGGCAGTCTCCGGGCCTTACCCTGAGCTGCTTCCTAGCTCACGCTCTGAGCGGCACTTCTTTAAAATCCCACAGCCACCTTCCCCGTGCCCGTACCAGTGGGTATAAAACGGGACGGTGACGCGGTGGCAGTCTCAGGTGTCCAGGACCAGGGAGCTTCCTGCCCCTGGAGGGGGGTGTCATGGTAACGGACGCTTGCTTTCCTCCACGCAGGCGGACACCTGCATTCCGAAGCTGAACGAAGGGGATCAGATCGTGTTGATCAATGGCCGGGACATCTCCGAGCACACCCACGACCAGGTGGTGATGTTCATCAAAGCCAGCCGGGAGTCCCACTCGAGGGAGCTGGCCCTGGTGATCAGGAGGAAAGGTAACAGTGCCTGCAGGGGAGGAGCCGCGGGGACACTGCCTCAGCAACGCGGGACCTCGTCCAGCCATTCCGTGGTTTGAAAACATGGAGTCTGTAGCCAGCTTCTGAAAATTGAGAGTCTTCCCATAGCAACGAGAGTGTCTGGTTTCTCACTGGGAAAAGGTGGAGATCTGCCTCCCAGGAGCCTGGCCCTCCAGGCCGGTGCTCTGCAGAGAGGCAGCCCCAACATGCACTTTACTCCAGGCTGGAGCCTCCGACTCCTCCAGCTCAGGCACAGCGTGGCCGTGCTGGGCTCTCGCTGCCTGGTCCTGCAGATGGCCACGTGGTCAGCCCCTTCTCCAAGGGTCCGGCTAGATGTCACTGGTGTGTGCTCAGTTCTGTTGGGCAGGCCCTGAGGATGGAGGGGCGGAGCGTGAATGTCCCAGGAGACTCCTGACTCCACCTCCTGGTTGAGGTTGGGACCTTGAGCAAGTTACAGGCCCAGGCTGCACCTGTTCCCTTTAGTGTGACTTGAGGAGCGCCCAGTGCCCTCCTCACAGGGTTCTTGTGAAGATGAAGTGACACTTACTCTGGGGTGCTGTCTGGGCCGTGGAAGGTGTTTGAAGGAAGGCCTCTCTTAAGCATCATCTCTTTTTTGGGGTGGCACCAGGGATTGAACTCGGGGGCACTCGACCACTGAGCCACACCCCAGCCCTATTTTTTTTTTTAATATTTATTTATTTGCTTTAGTTGTACACATGCGTTTATTTGTATGTGGTGCTGAGGATTGAACCCGGGCCGCGCACATGCTAGGCAAGCGCTCTACCACTGAGCCACAACCCCAGCCCCCCCCAGCCCTATTTTGCATTTTACTTAGAGACAGGGTGTCACTGAGTTGCTAAGTGCCTCGCTTTTGCTGAGGCTGGCTTTGAACTCACGATTCTCCTGCCTCAACCTCATGAGCCGCTGAGATGACAGGCGTGTGCCACCGCCTGGCAAGTGTCATCTCTTGAGGGCCTCTATTGAGTTACCATTGATGTTCTAAAATAACAAGCCAAGACCCGTGTGTCCCCCCACAGTCTTAAGTACTGGTGGTGATGAAGGTGTGGCTGCAAAGCCCCAGCCACACGTCTCTGCCCCGGCTCACGCCTCCAGTCCCCCACTCTCTGCTCCCATGAGAACTCCCAGGCCAAAGCTGCCCGGGGCCAGCGTGAGCCCCACCTCCCTGGGAGGCCTTAGGGGACCTCTCGGATTCCTCCCATGCCCCTGCAGCCTGCCGGGTGCACAGTGGGTGTCCACAGGACAGTAGCTGGTGTCTGGACCGTGCCAGGCAAGGCCCTCACCCTAGGTCCATGGCTTCACATCCTCCGCCACTCGCACACCTCCCCTGTGAGGTGGGTGTTTCTCACCCCAAGTAGAGATTGGAAAAACCACGTCACGGGTGAAGAAGTTTCCCTGCTGCCTCATGACTGGTAAGGTCCACAGGATGGCAGAGTCTGAGGAATCCGGGAGGGGAGTCTCCATCACACAGACCTGGGTGTCCCAAGTGGGCACAGGAGGCCTCCTCCACTGGCCCCCGGCAGTGGGCTGGTGGTGCCTCTTGGACATGAGGAAAACCAGTGAATATAGACTGTCAGAGCTAAAGAGCAAGGGCTGTGGCTTTCTAGCAATTGTAATGTTAAGTTTATTTTTAACATAAGCATTTAGGTAAAAAATATGAACTGAGCCAAGCACATAGGTGCACACCTAGAATCTCAGCTCCTCAGGAGGCTGAGGCCAGAGGATCACAAGTTCCAGGCTAGCCTGGGCAATGCAGCAAGATCCTGACTCAAAAATAAGTAAAGGGGGAAGCCGGGCGCGGTGGCGCACGCCTGTAATCCCAGCACTTTGGGAGGCTGAGGAAGGAGAATCGAGAGTTCAAAGCCAGCTTCAGCAATGGTGAGGCACTTAGCAACTCAGTGAGACCCTGTCTCTAAATAAAATACAAAAAAGGGCTGGGGATGTGACCCAGTGGTCGAGTGCCCCTGAGTTCAATCCCCGGTACCACACAAAAAAAAAAAAAAAAAAAAAAGTAAAGGGGGCTAGGGATATAGCACAGTGGTAAAGTGCCCCTGGGTTCAATCCCCAGTATTTATTTATATTAAAGAAAAAAAAAATGAGAAGTCAACATTGCCCCAGGAAGCTATAAATAGTATTAAAATCAAATCATGTAGTACAGGGGCTGGAGTTGTGGCTCAGTGGCAGAGCGCTTGCCTCTCACGTGCGCGGCCCAGGTTCGATCCTCAGCACCACGTAAACATAAATGCATTGCATTGTGTACAACTAAAGTAAATAAATAAATATTTTTTTTTTTAAAAATTATGTAATACAAGAAGAGTCCAGCTGTGGTCAGACAGACACAGACCCATTTCCCATGCCCTACCCTCACAGGCTGGGTCGTTTTAGTCTAATGATTTGCCCTGTCCCAGGAGTCCGGTTTCCTTGTCTGTGAAATGGGACAAACAACAGCATATTCAGAATTGTAAGAATTCAGTTCCACTTTGTGGGGAAACTCAAGTGTTTGGTTTTCTTTCCCTTTCCTGTCATCTTGAAGGCAGTAGGGAGCCATTGAAGGTTTTTGAGGAAGTCACTTACCTTTCTGAATGAAAAGGGCAAACTCAGAAATGATCCCAAAGTCTCCAACTAGGGAGAAGGAGAGAAGGTAGATGCAGGCAGATAAGGTTGAAGTATTTTCTCCCCTGCTGAATTTGACAGGAAAGGAGAATGTGGACCTAAAGAAGTCGGACTGAAGCACAGAGCATGTTCCTCGGGGGCTTCCCACAGAGACTGGGCTGTTGAGCACCAACCCCAGTGCCTGGGAAAATAGCATTTTAGGGAGGCCAATGTAAAAGGACCCATGAAGGGAGAGGTGCTGGGATGGTGGGAAATAACAAGGTCAGAGAACAAGTGAGAAAGTTTGCTCTAAGAACATTCTTTCTCCTTTCCTTACCTTTGGCAAAAAGCCCGTGAGTACTAGACGCCGTCATTTGAGACTAACCAGAGATCAGTATGCCGTCTGGGTGATTGACACACACTGGGTCGTTCACCTGGAAGCGGCGTCTCGGTGGAGTAGTCACCATGTGCCGATCCACTTAGCAAGACATTTGGACCCCCATGCCCAGGGGCCGCAGGGCCATCCGTTGAGGGAAAGCAATGGCAGAGCCCAGTGCCAGGCGCCCTCTGTCTCCTTCTTGCAGCTGTCCATTCGTTTGCCGAGATCAAGTCTGAAGATGAACTGAACCAGCTTTTCCCAGAGGCCATTTTCCCCGTGTGTCCAGAGGGTGGGGACACTTTGGAGGGATCCATGGAACTGCTGAAGAAAGGCCTTGAGAGCGGGACAGTGCTGATCCAGTTTGAGGTAAGAGACGCCAGGGCTGACCCTCGCTGCCCAGGCCCTCTATCTCAGAACCACAGAAACCAAAGCCAGACCCCATCTTCCCCCAGGAGGTGCATTCTGTGACATGCAGGAGTGAGGCTGCCCACATAAGGCACCCAGGGAGGCCTTTTACAAAACCAAAGGTGTCGATTGCTTAACGGATCAAAAGTAGAGTGTGTCCATCTTCCAAATTTATCTGAAGGTAGAAGAAAGCAGATTAGTTCAAGCACTGAAAGAGTAGAAGAAGGAACACAAAGGAAAGTAAAATAGGCCAGTAAGAGAAACTAGAACCCTCTCAACAGCACGCACAGTCTGGGTTCATAAATTAAAGACGAGCATCTCAGGTGGATTCAGACACAAAGATGATGTTTATTAGAAACCCATTTAAAGGAAAAAGGCACAGAAGCAAAAAGTAGGAAGTTTGGCCAACGCATGTGACTGCAGAGTAGTTCAAGAAAGCAGGAGGAACATGAATATCCATCCAACAAAGACTCACAGCAAAAGCTCTGAGAGGAAGGTTTGTCTCACGGTGGTGCAGGGCATGGAGTGTAAAAATACCCCACAGCAAAACGGGTTGAGCAGCAGCAGAGAGCAAAACCCTCAGCCCAGAAGGCAAAGGTAACTGATGCCCAAAAACTCAATAGGGAAGTTTAAACTTTTAATTAACTACCTTGACAGGTAACATAAAACAAAAAAATAAGTGCCTATCTCGTGGAAATGAAATTTGGATAAGAGAATAGTAACGTAAACACTGTCCAAGGTAGTTTAAAAAAAGCAAGAACTCACAATCCAGTTGCAGGTGATGTCAGTTTTTATCCTTTTCTTTTTTTTTTTTTAATATTTATTTTTTTAGTTGTAGTTGGACTCAATACCTTTATTTTATTTATTTATTTTTGTGTGGTGCTGAGGATTGAACCCAGAGCCTCGCATGTACTAGGCAAGCACTCTACTGCTGAGCCACAACCCCAGCCCAGTTTTATCCTTTTTGTTTTAAGATTGGGGAAGGAAGGGAGGGAAGAGGCACCCATCCCACCAGCGTCAGGTACTTCCCATGGGCCAAACACTAGATCTGGATCGTAACAAAGGATGAAGGGGGTTTCTGGCTGCAGCGGGCTCACCGTCTAACTTTGGTGTGTGTGGGGGTCGATATGTATCATGAGTCTCAGAAACAGCTGAAGACCAAGATAGGGTAAGATTTTATTATACGGGTGATGGTGCGTACCACAGCAGCTGGAAATGAGAAGGTTCCAGGAGGTCCTGTGGGGTGAGGTGTGGGGTTAATAAGGGATGGGTGTGACTAAGTGAGGAAGGGAGGGTATCTAGGAGGTCCTGCTCGCCTGAAGGCCACAGAGCGCCAGGTGGCATAAGGAAGTAGCCAGGAATCTTGGCTGGCCCCGGGCGAGGGGAGAGCCCTGCACCCAGGGAGAACTGTTCCAGCTGAGGAGGTGCCGCGGCTGTGCTTGGGGAGAGCTCCGAGGCTGGCTTTGCACCTGCCCAGCCTCGGCTTTGGTGGTTCCCCATACAGGAGTCTCCATTTGATGGACCTTGAAAAGTGTTCGTCACCTTTATAAAGAAGTTTTGAAAGGCCTGGCCACCCCCTATCTGTTTGTAAAAGTGTTTTTCAAAGGGTGACCTCTGACCACTTGCATGGGAGCCACCTGGCGAGCTTGTTAAACTAGGGCACTGTCCACAGCTACCAGATACTGGTGCTTTAACAAGTTCACCTGAGGTTCTGATGCTCAAGCTTATGGGGAGAATGAGAGGGTGGAAATGGTACCAAGACCTTGTCCCCCGCCGCCCATCCATAGTCTACTCATGGAGGGTGTGGGACGATAGCATAAGAAAGAAGCAGAAAACGTCTACATCCGTAAAAGGGCTGAGTTTTAGTGTGGACATGCGTTTTTTTTTTTCATTTAGTCTGTAAATTTTCTAGAAATTAAGTAGGAAATCCCTCTTTTTATATAATGTCTTTTGCAGAATTCCAAAATACCGAGCAGATAAAAGCAGATCTGCTCTGTGGTGGGAACCCTGCCTCTGCCCTCGGCCCTCCTGGCCTCCCAAGGAGCCCTAGGCCCACTGGAGCATCACATGCAGGTGTCCTCCGCAGCTGCTAGAGCAGAGGAGTACCAGGGGACACCAGACCAAACAGGAAACTAATACGAAAGGAAGCATTTAGTGGGCACTTACCCGGTGCCACGGGCTGCGAAGGTGTCAGCTTATGTAGTTCTCAGAACAGCTCTGTGTGGATCCAGTCATTATCCCCATCGTGGAGGGAGAGGCAGAGTCTCAGATAAAGGACGTGACCTCCCCAAGGGCCCACTGTAAGAGGCAGAGCCCAACTTAACCCAGGCAGCCAACCCGAGCTTATCCTATACAGCCGTTGGAAACTACGAGATGCTTTGGCCCGTTGAGGGCTGTTACTAGAGTAACATCAGAGCTCGCAAAGGTCACCTGGGGCCAGACTCACTTTAAGTCCCGGCTCCACCCCTCGCTCCCATCCCTTGACCTCTGAGGCCCCTGTCTCCTCATCTATAGGTAGGTTGTCTCTCAAGTGGAGTTGTAAGGAGTAGATGAGATAGATACCTAATTCATTGCTTGGTGCATGATCAGAACACGATAAAAAGTAACAGCAGGGGCCGGGGTTGTGGCTCAGTGGTAGAGCGCTCATCTAGCACCTGCGAGGCGCTGGGTTCGATCCTCAGCACCACATAAAAATAAATAAAAGTATTGTGTCCATCTACAACTAAAAAAATAGTTTTAATTTTAAAAAGGTAACAGCAGCTATTATTATTTGTAAACAAAGAGAGGCTCCAAGAACATGCCTAGTCCGCATAAGAAGTGGGCGTAGGGCTCTGAGTGGGACCCTGCAAATCCAGCCTGTTGTGCCCAGACAACATGGCCACGTCCCCATTACCCTTCCTCCAGTGCCAAGGATGGACAGGCAGCTTGGCCGAGGGGGGCATGTGCTCTGTGCCAGAAGCAGGAAGGGGGCTGATCACTGGCAGGGTCCATGGGCAGGTGTCCTCCCTACCCACTCCATGACACAAAGCACCCGCCCTGGGGCAGCAGAGTCCCTCCTGTAGTGCAGTGCTGGCTTCCTGGAAGCTTGCACTGAAACTTTTCTTTTTTTTTAATTGAGGGAATTCCCTCATCCCTCCCGTGGCTTTCAGTAAACAATTACATATGTGTTCCAGAAAGCATTTGGTCCCAGCTGTAACGAAATCACACTTAATAATAATTAACATTTCTGGAGTACTCTGGAATCTACCAAGTGTATTTCACATATGTTGTTTCAGTTCTCACAGCAGTGCTGTGAGACAGACGACGGCCAGAGTTGTTAGGATTTTTTATTTCACTTTATTTTTTGGTGCTAGAGCTTGTACATACTCCACCACTTAGCCACAAGCCCAGGATCAGGATCACTCTTTTAATGATGGAGAGAGAGGCGAACAGGTCGTCCAGTGTCACATACCTAGTCAGAGATAGAGCTAGAATTATAATTTATGTTTAAAAAAAAAAAAATCTACCTGGGTATGGTGGTGCACACCTGTTGTCCCAGCCACTCAAGAGGCCGTGCAGGAGCATCCCAGGAGTTTGAGACCAGCCTGGGCCGTGTAGCAAGGCGCTGGCTCAAACACGTACCTACATACAAACAAACAACTCCAGTCTCTTGGTGGCAGCAGTTCACCACTGACAGGTGCGTCCCAGTTCCACCCAACCTCCAGTGCAGTCCGTCCCACATCATGACACTGGGCAGTTGGACAGCATTTGTGATTGGCCTCCAGTGCTGTAGTTTGTTCAGCCAAGATTGGGTCTTCTTTCTCGTATGGTGGAACAGATTTGGTTGGTGCCGGGCCCTCGTCTGGTGCCACCTCCAGGGTGCTGTCCTCCTTGAGGACTGCACCCGTTCACCACAGCTTCCTTCCTTCCTCAGGGTAGCTTGTGGCTTCACCCACACTTACCTGAGCCGATGCTCTGTTGAAGCCAGGGGAAGGCTATGCCTTTGGTTTATGGTTTGATGGATTAAAAACTCCATGGTAATGCTCAGCTGTGCATTGTTTGAGAACCAGCTTTCCAGCAAACAGAGGAGCCCTGTGTCTGTGCCATCCAGGGACCACGTGACAGGCAACTGCCTTCTTGCCTATTCTTAGTTAAGACCTCTTTGAAGACTCAACACCTGATAGAAAATGAAGAATACTGCAAGGGAATTCCCCCCTCCCTCGATTGATGGATTAGAGCAGTGGCCACAAGACGCTCAATGTCCTGTCCACTCATGTACCCTCACCCGCCACTTCAGCATCGTCCATCCTTACCAAAACCCATTCTTCTCTTTTCTGACCCGTTCTTCCTTAATTGACACCTACCTTGCCATTGTTGGAACTACCCATTAGTGTCAAAACAAGTGACTTGCAAGCAAAGGTAGCTGAAAACTATGAGAGGTTTAAATCAACACATGTCAAAATTAATGAGGGCAATGGTACCTTCAAGAATAGAACCCACCCATAAGAAGAGTGCATTTAAAGCCAGGTGCAGTGGTGTGTACACACCTGTAATTGCAGCTACCCAGGAGGCTAAGGCAGGAAGATGGCAAATTTCAGGCCTGCCTCAGCAACTTAGTGAGACCCTCTATCAAAATTAAAAGGGCTGGGGAAGTGGTAGAGCACCCTAGGTCCAATTTCTAGTATACCCCGCCACACACAAATATATTTAAAAAGTGGTTTTCCTGGGCTGGGGACATAGCTCAGTTGGTAGAGTGCTTTCCTCGCATGCACAAGGACGGCCTGGGTTCAATCCCTAGCATCACAAAAAAAAAAAAAAAAAAAAAAAAAAAAAGTTTTTCATTTTCTCTTCATTTAAAAAAAAAGTATCAATATAATCTGTTTGGAGTAGATGAACACAAAGGGACCCTTGAATGACCCTGTGTGTGTCCTGTGCATGTCACGTGCCAGGTCTTGCCCCAGTTTGTGTATATGTCTGTGAAGGAGATGACACCAGTGTACTCGGTTAGTATGCCAGCAGTAGAACATACATCTGGGACTGTGTGTTTGAAGACCACTGTCAAAGGTCTGTGCTGGGTATCCATTGCTCTGACAAAATCAGTCTGAAAGGAGGAAAGGTTTATAGTTTATTTTTACTCGTGGTTTCAGCACTAGAAGATAAACTGAGTTTTTAGCATAGGAGCCTTCAGGGGACATTTAATAACCAAATCGTAATGAGGTCCCCAAATTACTAGCAACCATTTCAGTGCAGCATACCTTGACGGTAGGTAGAGGCTTCCGGTGTCCTCGAGACGGTGTCCTCGGTCCCCTGGCTGGGTCCATATGAAGAAAAGGGGACGTCCCCAGTGTGGACAGGCTCCCTGTGAGTAGTGAATCGTTAGCTTGTCCACAGAGTGGCACCAGGAAAGCACCTCTTGGGCCCTTTGTGAAAGGTGAGTGCCCCTGAGCTCTGTCCCACAGCACCACGTTGAAGAAAGCCATAGCTGCCATCTCTCATCCACTTTGTTCACCTGGTTTGCACCCCTTTTAAAGCCACCGATCCCATGCTCCCCACCTCTGCCCAGCACCTGCTGTGTGCCAGGCACAGTGCTGGCCTTGGGGTTCATGGCGGTGAACAAAACAAGCAGGCTTCCCGCAAAGGTAACAGCGTGGTTGATTCAGGGGCAGTCACTGGGATTCCCAGTTGTGGCTGAAGCTGGCTCTGGCTCTTGTGGGGCATGGAAGGGACTGTCCTTGCTGCTTGCTCTCTCCTTGCCTGGGATCCCCTCAGCCTCCTCCCTTTATTTTCCTGCCTCCCCCTTCTTGGGTTCTCAGCCTTCCAGAATCCAGCAAGAACCCCACTCTCGCCGGGCGCGATGGCACACGCCTGTAATCCCAGCACTTTGGGAGGCTGAGGCAGGAGGATCGCGAGTTCAAAGCCAGCCTCAGCAATGGCGAGGTACTTAGCAACTCAATGAGACCCTGTCTCTAATAAAATACAAAAAAAGGGCTGGGGATGTGACCCAGTGGTCAAGTGCCCCTGAGTTCAATCCCTGGTACCACAAAAAAAAAAAAGAACCCCACTCTCTTCTGGTGTTGGTGGAGGTGTCCCTTGCTGTGCCGGGTCTTGCCGCAGCCCCTGGTTGAGCCGGTTGTATCTGCGGCCCTTGTCCAGGGTGGGACTAGATTTCATGGTTTTAGCTGAGTGAGAGGAGCGGAGTGATGGGAGCCCCGGAGGCCTCTCTCTGATGTTAGAAAACGTGTGCAAAGAAGAGATGTTTAAACTCCAAAGCAGCCTTCCAATCCACCCCGCCAGTGCCGCGCTCTCTGATGTTAGAAAACGTGTGCAAAGAAGAGATGTTTAAACTCCAAAGCAGCCTTCCAATCCACCCCGCCAGTGCCGCGCCAGACAGCACCAGCTCCTCTGCTCAGCCTTTTGTCTTCAGAGGCCAGAGCCGGAGATATTGATATCACCGTTTAAATATTGCTGTTCCTTAGCAACCCCTCTCGGCCCTAGATTTTCATAATTTACCCTTAGTTTCAGACCTTCTCTGATAGGATGAGAACAGTGCATTTTAGGACATGAAAATTCATATTTTCAGCAAGGCATGTTGGTACACACCTGTAATCCCAGCAACTTAGGAGTCTGAGGCAAGAGGATTGCTAGTTTGAGGCCAGCCTCAGCAGTTTAGCAAGGCCCTGAGCAATAGTGAGACCCTGTCTCAAAAATAAAAAAAAAAAAAAGGCTGGTGATGTGAGTTAGTGTGTAAAGCACCCCAGGGTTCAATCCCTGGTACAAAAAAAAAAATTTTCATATTTCATAAAACCAAGTGGTTTCATAAGTGCTTGTCCCCATGACCCTGCCTTCTAACCCCCTGGTTGGTCCCATTTTCATAGGACAGAATTTAGAGGATCTACATCTGGGAGACCTTGTCTTCCTTACACACCTGCAGCCTGGCAGTGATGGAAACAAATGGTGCTTTTCCAGTGCATAGTTACTTTATGGGTCTTGTCTCAAATTCTGGCCAGTGTCCTACAGCCTTAATCACTGTGCTTCGTCCCTGACGTAACTGTTCCCAGCACATCCCACTCCACTCCTGTCACTCCCTCCTCAGAGCAGGTTCTCACACCCAGCTGACCCAGCAGCCCACAGGGTCACAGAAGAGTCAGTGCATTAGAGGACCTTGAAAGCCACCTCTTCACACTCCAGAAACTACGCGCTTGAATCCCGTTCCCCTGAACGGCTTCCGTCCTGTTCAGCGCCAGCCTTTGCAGAGCAGATGTAAACATGAGAGGGGTTTTTCTTGGACTTCCTAAATCCAAAGAAGTCTTGACTTTGATTTACTCACCCAGCTTTTTGTATTTTATATTTTGTATTTTATAACTTTATAAATAGACTTGTTCTCTTTTTTTTCTCACTCCAGTCATGGATTTAAAAAAATAATAATCATTCTCATAACTCGGAAATAGCCCGAGTAAAAAAGTCTCCCAACCTCCATCCCATTCAGTTTCTTCTTTGTTATAAGTTACAGATAACAATTTGGTGTGTATCCATCCATATCTGTTCCTGTGCTCATGAACATATATGGTACACACACACACACACACAAGTGCACACACAGGATTGTGTGTTATGCACCCCATATACACTCTGTATGTGCTGCTATTTAGGATTACCATCATGTATGGTTTTTTGATAATGTGCAATTTTCATTTAAAAGTAGATGAAGGGGTGTTCTTCCAAATGTGTACTTTTAGGTTTTTTATTATTTGTACAGAATTTTATGGTCTGGCTGTTCTGTAATTTAAGTCTGAACTTCCTCTTCTTGGGGAATAATCAGGTTGTTACCGTTTTCTGGTGTTCCATGAATAAATATTCTGCTGCAGGTAAACTTCTCTGACATGAATCTTTATGTATTTTTGTTGGATAAAGCCCAGAGCATACACATTTTAAAATGTTTAAACTCTGCCATAGTACATCTTAAAAATTTTTAATGTTCTATAGTCCTACTACTGAGATACGTTTAAATCATATAATTAAAGCATTTTACTAGATGTGTTTGTCTACCAGACCTTCTCAAGGTGAATGCATGTACATTTTTGTCACGTAGAAGGTATATATCTTTTTACCTCCAGGTTAGATTTACTGGTTGCATTCACATAATTGGATTTCCCTTCATACATGTAATCAGTTAGAACCAAAATGCCACTTAGATAAATTTGACCCACTCAGATGCCCTCCTTCTGCCATAGTCAAACTAAAACCTCCAATAAATCATGAATTTATTTCTAGAATGAACTCACAGAGTCCTTTAAAGCCTGCAGATGTTTAAGAAGTAGTTCAGCAGCTACTTCATTGTTACGAACTGAAACCATACAGGTAGGTGATCAAATCGGTAGCCGAGCTCTTGTAGAATTCAGAAATTCAAAACAGTCAATAAATATATAAAATATAGCACTATTATCATGACCCCAGATCTCCATTTACTTCTCTTCTAATAAATTCTGTGTAGTTTAGTAAGAGAAAAGCAGACTAAGAGTAGCCAATTTGCTAAACAATACAGTTTGCAAAAAATAAACATAGTAAACTAGATTATTGAGCCATTAAAAATCACCTTTATAGAGAATATCTAATGACATGGAGAAATGGATACTACCTAGTAAGTAGGGGGACAGCCTTTAAAATTAGGGCAGCGTTTCCCAGAACGCCCCATCCCCGCCCCAGTGGGATGCTGAGTCCTTCATGTCTAAATTAGCCTGAGAAACACTTCGCTGATCAAAATTAAACTCGTGTGGGAAGACCTGTCTTATTGGCGATTCATAGAACATTAGGTAAATCTTCAACTTTGCAACTTTTTTGAGAAATTCCTACTGTCCTCCTTTAAGACCCTTGGTTTCCATTGAATATAGTATGAAAAATGTCAAAATTTTTTATCTTTAAAAATGTAGTGTATAGGGCTGGGGTTGTGGCTCAGCGGTAGAGCGCTCGCCTAGCACGTGCATGGCCCGGGTTCAATTCTCACCACCACGTAAAAATGCATTGTGTTCAACTAAAAGCAAATAAATAATTTTTTTTAAAAAAATGTAGTGTATATATGTATTATATGTGTTTACATGCATACTTAGGTACATTCATGTACACGTATGAACAGAAAACAATAACCTGGAGAAGATAAATGAAAAGGTCATCTCAGAGTTGTGAAATTACTGATAAGATTTTTTTTCTTTAGACCAGCCTGAATATCCCAAATTTGATACCAAAAAAAAAAAAAAAAAAGCAAACAACAAAATAACACTTCCAACATTGAAAAAGTTGTTTTCCCAGGGAGCTGATAAGAACCAGTAGTACAAAGGGCTTAACTTTAGTTGTTCAAGTGGGGGAAACTGCTATATAGAAAAGAAAACATAAGCATTGGCAACAGATGATTTCAGCCTCTTACTTGTTATCTTGGGCAAAGCATCTATCCTCTGACTGTCACTTGCAAAATAAGAATAATTGTAGTAACTCCCATAGGACTGTGGGGAAAGGATGTCATGCACTGTATCAACCTAGCTAACGTGCTTGTAGGTACACAAAGGTTGTTTTATTTAAATTTTTGGTAGTGATTGCATGTATAAGGAATTACCTCTTTAAACAAAATTACTGTATATCAGACAAATGTTTTTTACTATGGAAATAAACTTCTAAAATGATGAATGACATGCTCTGGCTCTTAAGCAAAAAAAACATGTGGTTCATGCCATTGAGTTAGAGGGAAATGAGGCTTAAAACTAATTCAGATTTCCATTTAATTTTGAGTCAGAATTCCCCCCCACCCTGCCCACCACCACCACTTGCTTTTAGCATGTGTCAGATTGCCAAAAATAAATAAATAAATAAGGTTTTACTTACCAGGATCTGTGACTCAGATCCCCACCTATGACTTTTTCCCCCCAAAAAAATCCCCAAATTTAAAACATTATTAAAGGATTTAGTTTCTCCTAGAACTGTAGAATTTCTTCCTGGGAAGATTTTTCCCTTGACATGTTAACAACATATAATCACTTTAAAATGTTAAGGTTTTGGAGCCATGTATGGTTAAAGTATATTTTCACATCCTTCTTTCCTTAGCTGTTTCATCTCAATGATATTTTCCCCCTCTCTTTGTCATTTAGCAACTCTACCGAAAGAAGCCAGGTTTGGCCATCACATTTGCAAAGCTCAAAATTTGCCTCAAAAATTTGCCTCAAAATTTGGACAAAAACCGATATAAAGATGTGCTGCCTTGTGAGCTATCCGGCATGAATGCCTCCTTCCCCCCACAGATACACTATTATTGAGATAATGTTTCCCTTTTTAAAACAGATTGTCTGGTCATAACAAGGAGGGGGGTGGCTGGAACGATTTTCAGTGTGTCTGTAAACACCACCGTCTTTATTGCAGCCATTTCAGACTCTGAACAGTTGGGGAATAGTGTTTATGCTAATGAGGCAAGAGCTGCAGATGGGGCTGGGAACTGAACTCTTGTTTACTTGGGATGATAAAAATAATACTCAGAATAATCGGTAAATTTTCCTCTCTCCCACAGATGACACCACCCGGGTATTATTGCAGGGAAATGAAGATTATATTAATGCAAGTTATGTGAATGTAAGTTAGGAAGCTGGGGGATAAGATACAGCGCGTTCATCATCGTAACAAGGAGGGGGGTGGCCTGTGGGGTGCCTGGCGGTTGACAGTGCTCTCCTATTCACAGCCTCATTTCAGCTCAACAGCCATGTGAGGGAAAGCAGAGGAGTCTTGCTTTTACAGAGGAGAAAACTAAGGTTTAGAGAGACTAAATAATTTGAAAAGCTGCAAAGCTGAGACAGGGACAAGAGACACTGTGTTTCTAATTCCATTGTCCACATACCTCTGTATTTGCTGCTACTGAGGTATTTGGTTTTGCTGGTGGTATGTGTGTAACTTTATGTGGTTTTCCCCACATTATTAGTGTCATCCAGCCTAAATATGAGAAAAATAATGCCTCTTCTGTACATAAGACCCAAAAGAGGAAAAGGAAAAAGTACA
This sequence comes from Tamias sibiricus, assembly GCA_025594165.1. Taxonomy (NCBI): domain Eukaryota; kingdom Metazoa; phylum Chordata; class Mammalia; order Rodentia; family Sciuridae; genus Tamias; species Tamias sibiricus. The sequence continues at coordinate 196,732,258 of CM046657.1, read as the reverse complement.
TGTGTTTTGGGGGAAAGCATTCATTTTCACTCTGCATGTGCATTGTGGGCAACTTACTTGGCCTCTCTGAACTTCCGTTTCTTCATCTAAATCCATTGTCAGCACACTTTTTCCATACAGAGTCAGAATTTGGTCTTTGCATTTAAGATGTTAGCATTAAAAATGTTGAAAACTACTCTTAGCTTGTGGCCAGCAGATTTGACCCTCAAGCCATCATCTGCCAAACCCTGACCTAAGTAAACATGACTTTTCAGACTAAGTCTCGGGTTAGAGAAATGATCAAGAACTGTCCTAATGCCGGGCGCAGTGGCGCACGCCTGTAATCCCAGCACTTTGGGAGGCTGAGGCAGGAGGATCGCGAGTTCAAAGCCAGCCTCAGCAATGGCGAGGCACTTAGCAACTCAGGGAGACCCTGTCTCTAATAAAAACACAAAAAAAGGGCTGGGGATGTTGCCCAGTGGTCGAGTGCCCCTGAGTTCAATCCCCGATACCACAAAAAAAAAAAAAAAAAAAGAACTGTCCTAATAAAATTTGGTCTGATCGTTGATTCTATTTATTCCAAAATATCTATGGGATTCACAAACCCTCACTTGTGCATTCCTGATGTCTTAAAAGCAGAGCATCAGAAGTGGGTGGCAACCCCACAGAGTCCAGTCTCTTTTCATTATCAAGGGTCAGGGAAGCCGTGAGCCCAAGCACTAACCAAATCATGAATTGGGATCCTTCATTTACCTTCCCAACCTAAGAATGAATGAATGACATTGCCAGTCCAAAGCTCAGGGGGCGCTGAGCGTTATCGCATAGAAAAGACTCAGTACAGAGGGGACAAAATGAAAGTAGAGCAGCATGGGAAAATGTTGGTCAAGATTGACCCACTTAATGATATAATCATTGGAAGTCATGCAGAAAGCAAAGTGTGACAAGAGTTGGTGGTATAAACCTGTATTACTGATGCCAGCTCTTGTTTGCTTCAAATAAATATAAATATTCCTACTCTTAATTTCATGGCACATAAAGTAACAGCTTAATAAAGCTATTTGAAAAACAATTAAATAATTTTGATAGAAATTCCTTCATGGGAAAACTTGGGGTGGGGATTGATGTGTCCTGCTGAAAAAGAAGATAATGGATGTTAGTTATATTTAGTAGAGAGCAATGAAAGTCACTTAAACTCCATCTCAAAGGGACATTTCTGGGTTTTTCCAACAGAGTGTCATCCAGTTTAATCTTAAAGATACTAATGGTGGCATTATCATCAAATCTTTTTCAAGGATTTTTAGTAAAAACTTCCTTTGATTTTTCTTAGTCACTGGGGATTGATATAATTGTTTGATGTGATATCAGCAAGCAGAACCCTGTCCACCTTGTGGCAGTAACAGATTATGATCCCTTGCCAATCTCTTGGTAGATGGAAATTCCTGCTGCTAACCTTGTGAACAAGTACATTGCCACTCAGGGACCCCTGCCACATACCTGTGCACAATTCTGGCAAGTCGTCTGGGATCAGAAGTTGTCTCTAATTGTCATGTTGACAACTCTCACAGAGCGAGGGCGGGTAAGTAGATCAGTTTCCAATTCCAACGTATGCAGCGTCGTCACGTCATGTTGTATGGAGCATAAATCTCGGGCTGGAAACGGCCTCCTGGTCTAGCCCCTTCATGCCCCATAAATCTCTTTGGTTCCACCAAATGGACACCTCCAAGGACGGGAAGCTCAGCCCCACTCCTGCCCACTCCCAGCATGGATCCAGTATATCAAGCCAGAACACAGTTCCTCTTGCCTCACCCCACCTTCTCAGAACCCCTGTGTTGGCTGTGGCCTCATCCCCCTGGGACAAGTGCTGGTTCTGGAAGAGCAATGCATACAGTGGCTGTAAATAGTAAGAGAAAATATATTGTTGTACCATTTTCCGTAGAAACAGGTCAGTGATCCTATAGCAGAAGTCAGTATATGAGGGATACTTCTATCATTGCTTTCTTGACTTCTAGATACATCTGGATATCTTCTTTTCTTTAAATATTTATTTATTTGCTTTAGTTGTACATAATGCGTTTATGTTTACATGGTGCTGAGGATTGAACCCGGGTCGTGCACGTGCTAGGCGAGCACTCTACCGCTGAGCTACAGCCTCAGCCCCTGGATATCTTTATGAAATATTTGTAAATATTTTTTGTGGCTTTTCAAATTATTCAGCCTCTCTGAACCTTAGTTTTCTCCTCTGTAAAAATGAGACTACTCTGCCTTCCTTCACATGGCTGTTGAGCTGAAATGAGGCCATGAACAAGAGAGCACTGTCAACCACCAAGCACATTCCAAAATCACATAGGGTTTTTTTTTTTTTTTTTTTTTTTTTTTTTTTTGGTTTTTGTTTGTTTGGTTTTTTTGTTTTTTTTTTTTTTGGAGGGGGGATAGCGGGAATTGAACTCAGAGGCACTTGACCACTGGGCCACATCCCCAGCCCTGTTTTGTATGTTATTAGAGACAGGGTCTCACTGAGTTGCTAAGTGCCTCGCCATTGCTGAGGCTGGCTTTTGAACTTGCGATCCTCCTGCCTCAGCCTCCCAAGTGCTGGGATTACAGGCGTGCGCCACCGTGCCCAACTCAGATAAGGGTAATATTTTTGAGGAGATAAGTCTACTTTCTCACCTTAAACAAAAATATGAATTTCTACTAATTCCACAGAGCCCCCTGGATTGCAGAGGGCTTTTACATATGTGGTCCTAGATAATCAGCTCCCTACCTCGTCTAGCATACTTCCAGAACCCATCCTGTTGATGTTCAGCTCTGTTCTTTTAAAAAATTCCTCCTCACTTTTAAACTTTACCCCATTTGGTTCTGCTACATGGAAGACACAAAATAAGTTCCCCTTCTTTTCTGTATCAACCTTTTCAATATCTGAAAATAACCTTGGGCTTCCATTAAGCCACAGTCAGCAGAGATTATGTGGACTTTATCTTGTTATTGCCATTGAGCCTCTTTCTCCCCTTTTGCGCTTATGCCCTCAACTCTTGGAACTTTCATCCAGTACACTGGAGCCAGACTGGGTTAAAAACATGGTTCCTTTTGAGCAAGTTTCTTAACCTCTCAGACCTCCAGCTTCTCCTAAATGTACAATGGAGATAGTAATAGTGCCCACCTTGGAGGGTTAATGAAAACTAAGGCAATGCAATACAAAGAGCTTAGAGAACTGTGTGTTTCAAGTGTCCAGCAAATGTTGCTGTAGTTCCATGTCACCATCATCATCCTTCTCATTTGGGTATTTAGCCCTCAGGTATGGTTTTTTGGGGCATCCTTATTTCTTTGCATTAGTTATTATTATTAGATCTTGTTGATCCCAGATTTAGTAAGAATCTCTCATCCCTAACTCAATGATGAAAAATTGTTACAGTCAAGAAACAGTAAAAACTTCCTCTAGAACACGGTTCTTCAGAGGTATTGAGGACATGCTTCGGGGAGCAGTTGTTAATCCTTGCAGCCCTGCTCTTGTCTCCATCCATTTTTGCGTCTCCTCTACCCAGTTACCGCGAGAGACTGTCTGAGGCTTGACTCATTTATGTACCAGCTCTGTGGCATCACCTGGTCTTTTTGTCTGGAAGTCTTATTTTTGTTTCAGTTGCAATTTTTAAAAATGTGTTCTAATTAGTTACACATGACAGTAGAATGCACTTTGACACATCATACATAAATGGAGTGTGACTTCTCCTTCTTCTGGTTGTACATGATGTGGAATCACATTGGTCTTGTTTTTGTTCTTAATAAGAAATGAAATTACCTGGACCCTTTTTGAATATAGGTAACTCCAGCCAGCTCACAGTACCGTCCCCTCTGTTTTTCTAAAGTGCCTACAGCTTGCTGGTTCTGTGGTAGTGGGTAAGGAAGCCCTAAAACCATAGTTTTTGAGTTTAAATCCTGGCTCTGCACTTCCTGTGTGGCTTATAACTGTGTAAAATGGGAGTAACCATAGCACCCGTCTTGTAGGATTGTGGAGGAACTGAAAGCTAATATGAGTAGCCTCTTGTAAGAGTGCTTGGCACACAGAAAATATTATACAAATGTTAGCTGGCAACAGTAGTAATTTGGGTGCCACATTAATGACTATTATGAAGACCATGCTGTGTTTGTTTTGTGGTATTATTTATTGTTTTCTTCGAATTGACTTTCCTCTGCTCTAATAAATTTACTTTGAAAGATATTTCTTAAAGGGAAGTCTGCCGGTCCATATCACTTGCCGTAAATAAAAGGTACGCGTAAAAATATGAAGACCACAAATTCTAAATACTCTTGCCTTCTGTGCTCGGAACCTGAGGCGTGCTCTCAGTTATTATAAAAATAAAATTAAGGCATTAGGTAAAGTTAAAGCAGTTTCCAGCGTGGATCGAGTCTCTCTCCCTGGCACAATCGGAAATACCGTGTGAGAAAGCACATTCCCACAGGTAGCGGTGTGTGACTGGACGCAGGCCCAGTCTTCTAAGGTAGGAGGTGTCCTGCACTTGGCAGGCTCTAATCTGGGCCATTCTGATATTTTACAGCTAGTGGACATCAAGTCTCTCTCCTTGTCGTTTTGTGTTTTATCTGCCTGCCTTTGGTCCCTTGTCCTCTCAGCTGGGTGCCCGCTGCTCCGGATGGTCTCAGAAACAGCGCGTGGGAGGTCTTAGTCATAGTGCAGCTCCGCAGAGCCTGCGTCTGAATCCGCGTGGGCCGCTTGGTGCTGTCCCCGGCCGCTTGTCTGTCAGGCTCCTCTTTCCCCCGGACAGTCCACCCTGCCCTTTCCAGCTGGACAGCCATCCTCCTCCTTGGAGAAAAGGCAGCCGCCACAGGCGTGGGCAGCGACAGAGGACCTGCCCTGGATGGCAGCCCCTCTTCTCTGCTTGTCCCTTTCTTGCCATCCGAGAAGCCTTGCCCTCCTCCGCGCCTCCCGCTCCTTGTTCCTGCCCTCCTCTCCTCTCTCGTGGGTGGCCACTCTGAACCTGAGCTCATTGGAGCCCCCGCGGGACCCTGCGCGTCTCTTTGCTCCTGAGCCCTTCCTTCCTGCCTGGACCCACGCTTCCTCCCCGTGAGGCCCAGCGTGCCCTTCAGCACCTCTGGCCCTGGGAACTCACTCTCTTGCTTATCAGTTGTGAGAAACCTGTTCTTCCAAACGCCAGGCTGTGTGTTTCCCTCTCCTGTCACAAACCCCTGGGTGGCCCGAGCCCTTTGTCCTACTGTCCCTGACTCCTCGGCACACCCCCCCCCAGTTCTTCTGGACCCAGAGTTGGCCCTTCCAGGTGAGCGGCTGTGCCCCTCTTTTTCCAGAAGGTGAAATCTCCATCGAATCCTACCTATTTTCTCCCCTGCGGTGCATTCGGTAGAGGAGGGCTCCCGGCAGGTGTGCGCTGGCTGGGGGCCCCACACCCGTCCTTGCTGCCTCTGCCTCTGCCGGTGCAGAGCCACAGCCTCCCGTCTCCTGGGGTCAGGCAGACTCTCGCCTGTGGCTCGCTTTCAGTTCTCCCTTTTCCCTTCCCTGCAGAGTGGTTTTCATCGTGCTCTCCCTTGAGGCTCGGGTTTCCTCCTAGAGGTACTACTTTTCATCTGGAAGTCACTTTCCCTCACCTTCCAAAAGACATTTCTTGGGGGGAGAAAGATCCTTTTCCATCGACGTGTGAATGCTATGGATCAGTTTCCTTCCCCCCGTCTGCCAGTCACTTAAGGCACAGGCTTGGGGGTCACTGGAGGCATTGGCTTCTGGAACCATCATTTAATTGGGTACACTTGGACAGGACCCTAAGCCTTGGTTTCCTTGTCACTAGAAAGGAGTGGCAACGCCTGTCTCTTGGGTTGCTTGGAGGGTTCAGAATGACCTGCGCTGGGCCTGTCGTGGGTGTCCTGGGTGGCTGGTGACCCTGGATCCCGTTGCCCTCATCTCCCTGCACCAGAGGCAAGTTGTTCCGCAGCTCCGAGTAACAGTAGAGACTGGGATTGTCGTGAGGACGCTGTGACGCGTAGGGAAGAGGTTTGGAGCAGCACAGAGCTCTGTCGGCTCCCACACGCTCGTTACCTGTTGTTACCTGTTAACACACTGTGCCTGGTAACGTGCACGCGCGGGGGCGGGAGGATTCTGCCTGGGAGCTTCTGAGTCAGGTTTTGTCCTGCCCTCTGGGTGGTCCAGCAAATGGAGCTGGGCACTGACTCCTTCCACCCGCTGCGCCCCAAGCCTCTCTGTTCACCAATAAGACACGCCTACCGAGTGTCCTCACAGATGGTGCCAGAGTCGCCACCCCACGTGTGCACACACGCAGGCACCTGCGTGGCCCGTCCTCCCGGTCTCCATCCCAGGCACTTGGCACTGGGTCACCCAAGCAGGAGTCTGGTGTGTCCCTTCCCACAGCTACTCACCATGGGCCGCCACCACTGACCACCTTTATGACCCCCAATCTATCTGTCCTCTGTCCCCAGGGCTCCTGCCAACTGTCAGAGCCTTTGCATCCCCCTCCCAGGAATAGCAGGGACTTCCTGCTGGCCCCCAGTCTTCCCCGTCTAGCTCAGGCACGGACACAGCTTTCAGCCTGACCTTGCCAGTGGGTCAGCCTCGTCCTATGTTTTCCTGTGGCGCCCCTCAGATGCTCAGAGCACCGCCTCCCGAGGCCCACCCCAGACCAGCTTGTCCCCCCGAGTGGCCGTATCCAGCTGTCTTCTGCTCCCACCTTGCAACACCAGGGGCCTCTTTTGCCTTGTGCAGCCCACGCCCTCTGCCCTGATGGTCCCTCCCTGCCCCACCCAGCTGGGGGACACCCTTGGCCTTCAGCACTGAGCTCCTGCCCCCTGTCCAGGACGTCCACATCACCTCCCACATGACCCAGCTCTGTCTCTGCCTTTTCTCCTTCACACATCCTGATGGCCAGATCTGAGAGCACCTGGAGGATGATGCCAGCTGCAGCCAACTCATCCTGGCGTCTGCAGGGATGTGTGTTGACTGACTAAGCAAGAAAGCAAACTGCATCATAAAAGTTGGGCCCATGCCTCTCCCCGCAAACCCACATCCATCTTCCTAAGATAACGCTCCGCCCCCTCCCGGGGACGCAGTCTTCAGCACGGTCCCTCTGGTCCGGGCAGGCCCTTCTTTTCCAAAACCATTTCAGTGGTCAGTTCCCCTTCCTGAGCCCTCTCCTCAGAGCCACGCTCGGAGCTGGAAGAGAGACGCGATCCTGCTCAGCCTGTGGACCCAAGGAAAGAGCCTCTGAGTCCTGGCAGCACCCGCCTGGGGCTTCGTCCCCAGCAGCCCCGTCGCCTGCCGACCAGCTGCGCTGACCGTTGTCCCTCCCCAACGTGCCAGGCCCCTTGTGCGGGCTACCTGTCTAATCCCACAGCTCCGCAGAGCTGTGTTTCCTTGTCATTTCACGGGGTGTCCACCCAGCAACGGGTTCATAGCCCTGGAGAGAAACTCCCAGGCCCCGTGCCTGTGCGGATCGTCTCTCTGAGCCTCGGTTCACTCAGGCAAAACAGAGGCCTCCCTAGTACCTTCCCCAGCTGTCACCAGGCCAAGATAAAATAACGTCCATGCAAAGCACCCTCCCATACTGTTCAAACAGTAGTATTGATCATTGATGTTATCAACAGTATTGTTTTATCTTGGCCTCAGAACAGCCCCAGAGTAAGAACTGTGAATGCCTCTGTTTTGCATCTGAGTAAACTGAGGCTCAGCGAATGGATTAGCTTGTGTCAGATCATCCTCCCTAGGAACTGGGGCGTCCTTGTCCCCTGTGTCCCCACCAGCAACAGTCATGTAGAAACTGAGGCTCAAAGAAGTTAAGTAACTGGCTCAGGACAACACAGTCGGTTAGTATGGCATTATTTTTTTTTTCAGGTTCTTACATGTTTTATTTTATTTTTTTCTTTTTCTTTTTTTATTTATAATAGTATGTATTACAATTCATAATGCACATATATAGCATCTTTTTACATACAACTGTTTGTATACAAAGTATATAAGTACCATTCAGATCTTCAATCATGCATTTAGGATAATGATATCCATCTCATTCAACCACCAATTTTTTTTTTCTTTTGCCCCCCTCACCTCCCTTGCTCCCTCCCTTCCCCTTCCTTCCCTTTGACCATTCTAGTGTTCCTCTAATCCTCCTATGTACCCCCGTCCAACAACACTGTGAACTAGCCTTCTTATATCAGAGAAAACATTCGTATTTGGATTTTTGAGATTGACTAATTTCACTTAGCATTATATTCTCCAACTTCATCCATTTACCTGCAAATGCCATTATTTTGTTCTCTTTTATTGCTGAGTAAAATTCCATTTTGTATGTATACCACATTTTCTTTATCCACTCATCTACTGAGGGACATCTAGGTTGGTTCCACAACCTACCTATTGTGAATTGTGCTGCTATAAACATTGAAGTGGCTGTGTCACTGTAATATGCTGTTTTTAAGTCCTTTGGGAATAGACCAAGGAATGGGATAGCTGGGTCATAGGGTGGTTCCATTCCCAGTTTTCCAAGAAATCTCCATACTGCTTTCCATAGCGGTTGCACCATTTTGCAGTCCCACCAGCAGTGTATGAGTGTGCCTTTTTCCCCACATCCTCTCCAACATTTATTGTTGTTTGTGTTCTTGATAGCTGCCATTCTGACTGGAGTGAAATGAAATCTTAGAGTAGTTTTGATTTGCATGTCTCTAATTGCCAGTGATGTTGAGCACTTTTTCATGTATTTGTTGATTAATTGTGTATCTTCTTCTGAGAAGTGTCTTTTCAATTCCTTAGCCCATTTATTGATTGGGTTATTTGTTTTTTTGGTGTTAAGTTTTTTGAGTTCTTTATATATTCTAGAAATTAGTGCTCTATCTGATGTGCACATATTAAATATTTGTTCCCAATTAGTTGGCTCTCTATTCACCTCACTGATTGTTTCTTTTGCTGAGAAGAAGCTTTTTAGTTTAAATCTGTCCCATTCATTAATTCTTGGTAATAATTCTTGCGCTACAGGATTCTTATTAAGGAACTTGGGGCCTAATCCGACATGTTGGAAATTGGAGCTTACTTTTTCTTCTATTAGGCGTATTGTCTCTGGTCTAATTCCTAGGTCCTTGATCCACTTTGAATTGAGTTTTGTGCATGGTGAGAGATAAGGGTTTAATTTCATTTTGTTGCATATGGATTTCCAGTTTTCCCAGCACCATTTGTTGAAGAGGCTATCCTTTTTCCACTGTACATTTTTGGCGCCTTTGTCTAATATAAGATAGCTGAAATTATATGTATTAGTCTCTGTGTCCTCAATTCTGTACCATTGGTCCACCAGTCTGTTTTGGTGCCAATACCATGCTGTTTTTGTTACGATTGCTCTATAGTATAATTTAAAGTCTGGTATGGTGATTAACCAGGACTGAAACCCAGAACCTCCACACACTTCTTCATCTCCCACTACACCCCACTGCTTATACATCCAAATGGACCTAAAATCTATATTTGATCAGAGGTAAAGAGATCCAGTTCTGGCCAGGTGCACTGTAAAGACCCTCTGGGACTACAGGTGTTTGCAGCTCTTCCTTGAACAGGTTGCTTATTTCAAAGAGCACCTGCCCCCAGTTTTCCTGCAGGCAGGACCCTTGGGAACTACAACGCAGGCTCTCACCTCCATGCAGGTGAGGACACAGGCAAATGCAGAGCCCTTGGGGGCAACTTGGCTTCCTTCTTCACAGACAAGCAGCCCTTCGTGTCTTAGGAAAGTTGGAAGGCAGTTTCTAACCAAGACACCCACATGTACTGTTTCCAAGTAAATTCTCAACTCCAACTTCACAGCAGCATATTTTAATTTCAGATATTCACTGTGATATTTGAAAGTAAGGCTAGGAAAGCTGTTTTCTGAAAAATTGCTTGTGTCTGTTGGTTATACCACCTTTCTGCTCTAAACAAATGTAGTTTTTACTTAAGTTGGTGCAACTCTAGGCTTGGAGGAAAATATTTTTTTAATGAGTGAGAATTTGACTGACAGGAACCAGGATGGGGTGGGCAGCTTAGCCCAGCACCTGACTTAGAAGCCAGAGGCGGCAGCAGCAATGGCTTATGGAAGACACTGCAGGGTTTGTGGCAGGGAGTAGACCACAGTGAGGGTGATGGCACTGGTCAGTCTGTGGGGAAGCTACAGGTGTATTGAAAGACACTGTGGTGTGCTGTGGGATGCGTGCTGAACAGTGTCACAGCAGTCTGTGGCCTTGGCAAGTCACTGCCCTGAGTCAGGATTCTGGTCTGCTCTGGAGTCTCAACTCCATAGAGAATCAACTATGAAAGCATTTGAGGACCAGGAGATGCCCCTCGCGTGAAAAGGGGTGTTCTTCTCAGCTTGGAGATTTCCTTAATCTGGATTTCTGTGGAGTCTCTGAGCCCCCTTACTCAGTGGTTGCAGAGCCCATAGCAGCAGTAACAGTGGCTGCCGTGGGATGACCCCCCCCCCCCCCCCATGAGCTCACTGCATACCCTCTCCAGCCTGTCACCGTCCTCGGGAGCCTCGGGGCTGAGGGGCTGAGGCTGTCTCCAGCTCTCAAGTGGAAAATGTGAAAATGAGAGGGGGTTTTTTAAATCATGGGAGCTCTATCTGTGCCCTTGACCACTATGACCGAGGCTCCTCTCCAAAAGGCAAGGTAGAGGGTGGAGGGCTGAGGTCAGAGGGGCTGTTGGAGCTGGGAAGGCGCCTGCGGGACCTGGTGGGCCTGAGTGGGGTGGGCAGTTGGTTGCTCATAAGCCCAGGCCTGTGTCTGAGCCTCTGCTCTTCTTCCAGCAAATGGACCTTGGAGAGGAGAAGTCTCTGCCCTCTTCCTATAGGTTCTGTCCCAGGGCTGATTGGCCTCTGGCCAGCTGACCCCCATCCACTTGCTAAAGGAGGAGGAGCTTCCTCTGTCCCCATCCGAGAGCACACACGGCAGACGGCCCCGCCTACGTCCTCTTCTCCCATCGGCTCTCACTGGGATGCCTGACCAGCCGCCTGTCTGCTGTTAGCTGCGCCCTGCACACCCACCCCACAGAGGACGCTAACCTGCATTCGGTTTCTTACAGACCAAATGTCACCAGTACTGGCCCGATCCCCCCGACGTCATGGACCACGGCATCTTTCATATCCAGTGTCAGTCAGAGGACTGCACCATCGCCTACGTGTCCCGAGAAATGCTGGTCACAAACACAGAGGTAAGCAGCAGAGCCGTGCAGGCAGGCAGAGGGGCAGGTGGCAAACCAGCAGCCACTGTGGTCCCCGCTGGGGCCACACCTTCAGGTCTGCTCTGTTTTCACCTGATGGAGCTGTCAATCAGGGCAAGACTCCCAGTCAGAGAGCTGGTCCCAGGGTGCACAGTGGCACCATTCACAGCAGCTGAGCAGGGATGAATGAGTAAACACAGTGGGTATATCTACACAGTGGAGTAGTACTCAGCCTTTAAGAGGAGGAGGATTTCAACACATGCTACAACTCAGATGAACCTTGAGGATGTTATGCTAAGTGAAATAAGCCAGTCACAGGAGGGCAGAAACTGAGGATTCCAGTTGTATAAAGTTCCTAAAACAGTCAAGATTTCTAGGTACTGAAATCTGTACCTATTTTTGCCAGGAGTTTGAGGAAGGGGGACAATCGGGAGTCATAGTGTAATGGGTATACAGTTTATGTTTGAGTGATAAAGAAAGTTCTGGAAATAGGGCTGGGGTTGTGGCTCAATGGTAGAGCGCTCGCCTGGCATGTGCGCAGCCCGGGTTAGATCCTCAGCACCACGTAAACATATATGCATTGCATTGTGTACAACTAAAGCAAATTAATATTTTTTAAAAAAGAAAGAAAAGAAAAGTAAGTTCTGGAAATAGTGGTGAGGGTAGCACAACATTGTGAATAAGTATACTTCTTGCCACTGGACCTTACATTCATTTAAAAATGATAAAAATGGTAAACTTCATATGCATCATGCCACAGTAAAAGAAATATATATATATATAAAGGGGCTGAGGGTGTAATTCAGTGGTAGAGTGGTGGGTTTAGCATGCTCAAGGCCCTGGGTTTGATCCCCAGCACCATAAGTGTGTGCGTGTCCAGCTGTGGGGGCCTGTTGCAAGCGCAGCTGGAGCTAATGGAAGAAATCACTGTAGGTGAAAGAGTCGGAGGGCCACCCTCCAGGAGGGCGCTGAGCTGAGCAGAGGATGGGTGTCTTGGGAGAGTGGGTGGATGGGGGAGTTGGCAGGGGCCGCAGCAGAGCTGTGCATGGTAGGAGTAGGAACACTGGGCACAGGGCCCCCTGGACGGTGTCGGGGACAGGGCCCACCACCAGGACTGATTGACCATGGCCGCCACATGTCCCACAGACTGGGGAAGAGCACACCGTGACACATCTCCAGTACGTCGCGTGGCCCGACCACGGTGTACCCGATGACTCCTCGGACTTTCTGGAGTTTGTGACCTACGTGAGGTCCCTGCGAGTGGACGGGGAGCCCATCTTAGTTCACTGCAGGTACTGCCCCTTGTTTTGCCTCATTCTGCCCCTGGGAAAGGGCCTGGAGAAGGTTGGTGGACACCAGATGTTCCTAAGCCCCACCAAGTGTGTGTTCCCACCACGTTCTCTTCACCATTTCAAAGGATCTGGAATTTCCTGGAAAAAAAATCATAACCATGTGAGTGTAGCCCAGAGCCCAAGAGGAAAGTCCCACCTGCATCTCTGTCCTGAGTCTGTCGCCCACCCACCCGTCATAGCAGCTGTAAATAGCAGAGGGATTGGACTTTGCACTCAGCTGTGGGTTCTCCCCAGTGGCTAAGCCCACAGCCTCAGGATGGGCTTTTCCCCCAGCATGAAGCACGCCTGAGTGTGTGCTTGTGTTCCTGTTGCCCGAGAGAAACAGGCTCCTTCCGAGTCAACGCAGGCCCTGGACCAGGGTTCAGCTGGGCTATGCAGAAATGCTCCTCGGGCAAATCGTGAGTCTCCGCTCCTCTCCCTTCCCAGTGCTGGAATAGGTCGAACTGGCGTGTTGGTCACTATGGAAACAGCCATGTGCCTCATTGAGAGAAACCTGCCGGTTTACCCACTGGATATTGTCCGGAAGATGCGAGACCAGCGCGCCATGATGGTGCAGACTTCCGTGAGTACAGACCCAGCAATAAAAGTCCTGATGGTGGCTGTCACTGCCTGGGCAGCTGCACTGGTCCGGGCCTGGGTGAAGGGCTTTATGGGTCACGAGATGGGAGGGTCAAGGGGACAGAGTCCTTACCCAAAGTCACAGCTTGTCATGGGGTGGCGCTCACAGTCCCAAAGCCCACACCCATCTGTCCTCCCACCCTCCATACCCACAGCCTCTGGCTGGTTTCTGCCCGTGTTCTGCCATCAACAGAGTGTCTGAAGCAGACTTTGGAAGGTCCTAAGGGAGGACCTCTTGGGCACAAGCCCCAGGCGGTGAGAAGCAAGGAGTTAGCAAAGACGGAAGCAGGAACTCCCTGGTTCCTCTTGGGCTCTGGGACAGTTATGGGAGTTCCCTCACAGATTGTGAGCCATTGTGGTTTATTAGTTTGTACCCAGGAAGTGTGGCTCAGAGAAAAGAAAGGGACATATATTTAAGGCCATTCTCTGTCCTGATTGGTGATGCAGAAGACCTCATTGCCTGTTGAGAAGAAAGAGTTCTTCCTCTTGGGATTTTCCTACTTGGAGATGCTCCATCTCAGTGCTTTGGGGGTTTTTTGTTTGTTTTTCTTCCTTCTATGCTTCTTTAAAATGCATCCGAGGTGTTTGCTGGTGCAGTCAGGCCTTTGTTTCTATGGGCCCTGCCTCCAAGGATTCAGCTGATTACAGATCAGAAATGTTGGGGAAAAGTTGCTCCTGCAGCCAAACATGCAGACTTTCTTCCTTGTTATTATCTCCTCGACAATCCAGTGTAGCAGATATTTGCGTAGCATTTACATTAAGCACTATAAGAATCTAGAGATGATTCAGAGTATATGGGAAGATGTGTGCAGATTACGTGCAAATACTGCAGGGGCTCCTGGAGCCCATCTCCCATGAACACTGAGGGGCAACTGTGTAATAATCATATCCTGCAGAACATCTCAGTAGCTTTCCTTCCCAAGACAAAATCCAGACTCCTCACCCTTGCACAGGGAGCCCCAGAACCAGATCCTGGCTCACCTGAGCACCTCCCTTCTCCACACACCCAGGGGTTCCAGGACCGGACCCTGGGACCCCGACTACACTTCTCAGAATGGCCCTGCTCATTTAGGGTTTGTGCTTCTGCAGAGGCCACCCCGCAGGGGCCTCTGCTCTTTCCCAGACCACCACTGCCTCTCTCATGCTTCTGGGACCCTCTGCCCCTCCCCCTCTGGGGCAGCCCGTCCTCAGGTTGATGTCACAGTGTGTCTCTTCCAGTGAGATGAGGCCAAGGGAGCCTGAAGAGCGGTGCGGAGACTCAGCCGGCGCAGGGTTCCCGGTGCTCCTGACCTGACGGCTTCTCTCCTCTCCTTTTCCAGAGCCAGTACAAGTTCGTGTGTGAAGCAATTCTTCGCGTGTATGAAGAAGGCTTGGTCCAGATGCTGGATCCCAGTTAGGACTACTGTGAAGCGTTCATTCCTCGTTCCCAGGGGCGTCTTCCCTAGGAGAGGAGGACACCTTCCTCCAGAGGCGGGAGCGGGACCGCCAGCTGTGGGAAAGGAATGAGCACGTTTGAACCCAGGCACTTTAAATTTTGTAGGAAAGGCATCCCGTGCACAGGAACTTATGCAACTGTGGCTTCCTTTAGGCCCAGAGAGAAATAAAAAGGGATCCCAGTTTGGGCCTTCCTCCCCAGACACCACCACCTGCTGTCAGCCACCACCACCTGCTGTCAGCCACCCTTGTGCAGACAAGAGGGGCTGCCCGCGGTGCTCCTGACCTCCCTAGAAGCCGGACAGCTGGTTCTTCGGGGCTGCGTGGTGTTTGTGTGTTGATCTGGGTAGGACTCCGAGGGCTGAACTTCCAGGGCTTCCAGGCAGGGCTGGAGCAATGCACAGTCCCACCCCGATGCCAAGGAAGCCCTGGTGGACATCCCACACACAAGGTGGTGGCCATTCAGGCTGAAGGACAAGCAGCACCCTTCCTTTGTCCCAGCTCCGTGCCCCTTTCAATCTTTGCAATCTGCAAAGCACCCCTGCCCTTCCCCTCCAGCATCCCCATCAGGTTCATATCCAGTGCCTGAACCAGATCAGTAATGTACGTGCAGGCGGATCGTCAACCCAGACTTGAGAACTCCACGCTCAGCGTGATCCCGCGTCTTAGGGTTAGAAGCAGGTGTGTCGCCTCCGCCTGCCTCTTCCTGAATTCACAGACGCCAGGACTGGGACCCCTGACTACTGAATCTTGTACATGGACTGCTGCTACTCCAAGCTCTTACACTTGGAGACATTTTTCCCCCGAGGGGGACAAGATCATAGCATCTAAATATTCTTTGGCCCTTCTAAGAAAAGACCTGCTAGTAAGTGGCCATGGGAAACCTGCTTGCCGGGAATCCCTGTTGGCGCGTGTGCCTGCCCGCGCCCCCACGGGGGGTTTCTCAGGATTCCTAACTCGATTCAAATTACCGTTGAGTTTATATAAAGAATGAGTCTCTGTATAGAAGAACAAACGTGTGCATTCACCCTCAGTTACAGCAGTCTCCATTTCATTTCAGAGGAGAGGATCAGACTATCTGAATATAAACACAATTTGATGTTAATTTATTCTAAGTACCCCATGATTTTGATTGTCCTAAAGAATCCTGCCTTTGTGAATACTGTGTTAAATTTTTTTTTTTTTTTTAATTTGTGACAGGACTGTAGCAAATTACTATTTAAGGAAAATAAATTACATAAACATTTTAATGTGGTATTTTTAAATAGCAGTTTTTGTGTATCCAAAAGAGGAAGCTAAGCCAGTTTCTTAATGGTGTCTGTAGAAAAAAGGATGCTTTCATATTGTAGCCCACAGAGATGAAGCCGTTTTGATATCAGGAAACCCTGGGCCAATGGAATTGTTCACCTGGTTGCATGATGGATAGGGACCTATCCAGAGGGGACCAGGATGCTAAAGGTTCTTTCATCTTCCCTCACATCCTTCCTGTCTTTTCCCCATGCATATTTTACTGCTATCTGGCATGGGTGGGAAGGACGCGATGCCAGCACCGTGACCCTGTGCTGTGTAATAAGAAGCTCCCGGGAAGTGGAGCTGAGGGCAGGAGCCTGGCTCCGGCTGCCACTCAGCCCTCCCTTACCAGCTCTCAACCTAGGCACTCAGGAGCTGTACTTCTAGCTCCTCTGTTGTTCTCATCTGTAAAATGAGAGAGACAGCGCCCAGGACCCCAGGTTGAACATGAGCATTTGGACAAGCTCATGCAATCAGCGTGCATTTTCATTGCTTGGAATACGGACACCACGATGGAAGAATTACTTGGAAAAGTTACCTTCTCCCTGACGAACCCCAAACACACCAGGCAAGTGGAACCCAGTGGCTTTCTATAAGGAAAAAAAACTTCTTCCAGAAGGACAAAGCAAGATTACAAAGGAATATCCTACCGGCACCTTTATTCAATCTGGACCCTGAAAAATTCTCACCAAAAAAGAGAAGGAGGGGATGCTGACATGCATTTAAATGCCATCAGGATATTTAGCACGCTATCACCATGGGATAAAACGTAATGTCGCCCTGTACATGAAAACCTGGAGAAGCCTAAACACCTTCCGAGATTTGTGTTCCATTGCTTTTTTAAGCCAGGCATTTAATATGAATGCAGAAATGTTGCCACTGTGGGTCCCTACATTTCTAGAAATCTAGCCCGAGGTGGCAGCCAGCCTTTCTCTACTGTTGTGTATTCGTGCAGTTCAGACCCAGCACATTGCCAGGAACAAAATCCATGAAATACTTTGAAGAACATGATCTAAAGACAAGGAAATTATCTAAGGAAGCAGAATATGCAAGTGAAGCCTGCAGAGACTGCTAAGTAAACTCCGCAGTTCGAGATCCCAGCCTCGCCACCTTCTCCCTGTCAGCAGTTATTCTTAAGAAGCCTTATTTTCGTCCTAAGAGCTGCACTGGAATCAGGATAAATATTTGGCCTGGGAAATTTGGCTGGATGGGAGTGGAGAAGACATTTACTTCCTATGTTCTGGAACTTTCCGGAAGGTCTAATTGGACACACTGATGTGCCAACTTACTGACGTAATCGGCGTCGCTCTCTGGAACCTGCACTTGGTGGTCTGACTTTCCAGAGGAAAAGACCACATCACTTTGGTTGCAGGTGGGACGTCAGGATGGTTCCATCACCAACCTGCGCCAGCCCCTAGCTTCCTGCCGTGGTAATTCTTACTGAAATGCACTTCTACGTCGGCGTAGATGCTACTGCTCCTGTGTTGCTGGTTGGGCTTTTTTTATTTTATTTTTTTGGTCTTCCTCAGAAATCATCATCTGGGGAAAGCAGCAGGTCTCTTCATCGTGAAGAGGCAGCAGCCCTGGGGGAGGATTGGGAGATGCAGGCTCCGCCCAGAGCTGGACAGGGAGGGCACAGTGGCCCTCCATTTCCTTTGAGTTAGGAGGGGACAGTCGGGCTGGACCAGGTGGGCTCAAGATTTGCCATCCTGAGAGTCTCATATTCCAGAGAAATGAACTGTTCTTTAACCAAGTCTGTCCAGTTACCAGAGACACGTGTATCCCTCTTCTGTGACTTGTCCCCACGAGGTGGTCCCTCAGACCCCAGCACTGCCGGATGTGAAGATGGGGGTCTGCCCTCTGGTTCTTGCCTGTCGTTCTCGGCCGAGAGCAGCCTCAGCTTATCTAGCAAAGCATCTGAGCCTCGGCCCGGGGAACCCAACCAGTGGGGCCAGATGCTCGGCAGTCCTGCCGCCTCGGCGGCTCACGTTCTGTTCAGAGCAACCAAAGGATCATGTTAAGCCATGTCGTTTTGAAAAGCATCCTAATTGATCAGCAATATTTTTTTTTCTGTAAGTTTGGAATGTTTTTTCATACTGACCTGTACTGTCAGCAACTACTCTACTGAAAAGCTGTTTGATCAATATAAAAGCGTTCGAGCTATGCAGACTGCTACTGTTGTTGACATTTTTATTCTTTGTCTGATTCTGCAGATGCTTCCCTGTTTGTTTCCCCCTATGGTCACTCTTTGGACAGAGAGTGCTCTCTGTCCGCCCTGGTTAGGAGAATGACCTCCCACACACACTGCCTGTCTCGGCCTTCACCTTGGGTGGCAAATTCTAGATCAGGATTGGGTTCCTCTGTGGTGACAACAGGAGCTTACACCAAGTCCAAGTGTACCCTACATGGCACAGGCTGGCAGGGGGACTCCATGATCAGCAGGGTCCCAGGTTCCTTCCAGAGTGCTGCTCTGCTATTGTCAAGGTCCAGTGGCCACCATCACCCAGCCAGCAGGGTACAGGAAAGGGGAGGAGAAAGGCAAGACCCCTGCCCTAGGGGACGTCACCCTGCTGTATGATCCCATTGATCAGAACTTAATCACCGGGCCACACCTCCTGGGAGGGAATGGTCTTCGCTCCAAGAAGCCATGTGCCTAACTAAAATTCAAGGTTGAGTTTCTGAGAAACAGGGAAGGAGTGAGTTTGAGGGATGGTGAGTGGACAGTGAGTGGACGGCTGGTCTCGGTCCTGTGTCTGTCCTCCTGCCCGCGTAGAGCTGATTCCTCTTCTGCCCCAGGGAACAGGCCTCATTCAGTTACGGCTCAGGCTAAAGCTTTGGGGTGATTTGGTCTTCCCTGTCGGCTGAGGGTGGCTTTTGTGGTCTAATGACTTAAAGCTGAAAGACAAGTCATCTTCTCCCCACGCAGCCCGTCCACCCGGAGAACACGGTCCTGAGAGGGGAGGACGGAGGTGTGGTTAGCAGACCCCACCGCAAGTACTGCCAGATCAGGAGGGTGGGCGGCACCCGCCATCTGACCACTGCAGCTGCCTGCTTCACACATCCTGGCCGAGAAGTCTGGCCTGCTGCCTGGCCTTGCCCTTTCCCAAGTCAAGGCCACCGTTCCTTCCCCACCCTGCCACCACCCCCATGACCCCCCCCCAATACTGGGCGTCAAACCCAGGGCCTCCCGCAGTCTAGACAAGTGCTCTACCATTGAGCTACATCCCCAGCCCTTTTTTTTTTTTTTTTTTTTTTTTTTTTTTTTTTTTTTTTTGTGGTACTGGGGATTGAACTCAGGGACACTCGACCACTGGGTCACATCCCCAGCCCTTTTTTGTATTTTATTTAGAGACAGGGTCTCACTGAGTTGCTAAGTGCCTCGCCATTGCTGAGGCTGGCTTTGAACTCGCAATCCTCCTGCCTCAGCCTCCCAAAGTGCTGGGATTACAGGCGTGCGCCACCGCGCCCGGCCCCCAGCCCTTTTTATCTGAAACAGAGTCTCTCTTAGTTGCTGAGGCTGGCCTTGAACTTGTGATCCTCCTGCCTCAACCTCCAAGTCACTGGGATTACAGACCCATGCCATCAAGCCTGGCTAAGGGCACTGTTCCTAATAACTGCAGTTTGGAGGACAAAATCAGTTGGCATTTTCAACACTTGAAGACTTCAATCAACTTTTGGGTGCTGGCTACAAACTTCAGCCTCCAGGGCAAATCAGGATTCCCTCCATCTCTGCTTGTAATCTGGTTGGCTCTTAGCCCCCCAACTCACCAAGGGGACTTTACCATCGAGCTGCATCCCCAGTCCTTTTTGTTTTTATTTTATTTTGAGACAGGGTCTCTTTTTTTAAGGGTCTTGTCAAGTTGCAGAGGCTGGCCTCAAATTTGTGATCCTCTTGCCTCAGCCTCCCAAGTTGCTGGGGATTACAGGTGTGCACCACTGCACCCAGCTTCTAACTCACTTTTATAGGGCCTTATGAAAACAAAGCAACAGTCACACTTTAAAAATATTTATTTTTAGTTTTAGGTGGACACAGTATTTTTATGTGGTGCTGAGGATCAAACTCAGTGCCTCGTGCATGCTAGGCAAGCACTCTACTGCTTGAGCCACAATAACAGCCCAGCAGTCCCACTTTTGAACCTTCCCCTTAGTTTTTCTATCGCTGTGGCGTCAGCACGTGATCTATCATCTAAGATAACGCATGTGACAATTTCATCTAATCTGTAGCCATTATGTGGAAAAGGTGGCCTTCCAATTCCACTAAGCCATTGCCACATTTTAGATGTTATTTACAGTATCCTGTTTTCAAGTTATCAAATTCTGAATCCAAAAATCAAAGGTGGTTAGAACAAAGTAGTTGATCTACCTGCCTGTGAACACAGCAGTCCAGACGTAGTACAGTGGCTCACAATTGCTGGGCACCCAAGCACCAATTGGGCTGGTGCACCGGCCTCAATATATAACATCCACCTCATGGTCCAAAGTGGCTGCTTTGGCTCTAGTCAACGCATCCACATTCTGGCCAGGGAAGAGAAAAGGAAAAGAGAAAAAAAAAATACTCCTTCCTTTCCCTTTAAGGATATTTCCTCAAGGTTTCATATACTACCATGGTTTGCATGCAGTTATCCAGAACTTCTGTGAGCCCAGCTAACTGTAAGAGAGGTTAAGAAATGTAGGCTTTATTCTGGATGACACTCTAGACAGCCACAGTCAGGAGCTGTATTGAAGTAGGGGAAGTTATTAAGGTGCAATTAGCACCCCGCCCTGGGTGTCCCCTGACTCCGACGTCCTGAGGGCTGGCGTGAAGAGTGGCCATGCCCAAGACCTCAGCACTCAGAAACCTTCAGTTCTGTCACTGGGGCAAGAATGCTTCAGGTCTGCGTTGAGGAACGTGGCACTGACCGCGCCCACGCGTGAGTGCGTGGGTCATTTAGACAGAGATGGAATGAGGGCAGCTGGGCACAGCTGGCACACACCTGTAATACCAGGGGCGGGAGCTGAGGCGGGAGGATCTCAAGTCTGCCGCTTAGCAAGGCCCCGAGCAACTTGGCGAGCAACACAAATGTCTAAAAAAGGACTGGGGATGTGGCTCAGTAGTAGTTCAGCACCTCTGGGTTCAATCCCTGGTTTAAAAATAAAAAGGAAGGCTGACACACATTTAACCTCTTTTCTGGAAGCCCCAGAGGCCAGCTCGCTCCTGCCCCAATCTTACATAGGTCTGCCTTCATCCACGCGTGTTCTTACCTCCCGGCCTGCTTGGATCCGGAGCCACCAGATTCCTCTGGAGGTCAGGAAGGCTCCAGGGTCCCCGCGAGGCTGCCCAAAGGCCTCCAACAGGATTGTTCAGTGCAGAGGCTGAGCCAGGCAGACCTGTCAGGAGGGGTGTGGAAGCCGCAGGGAGAGAGGGCCGGTCAGTGGGCGTGGCCAGGCGCTCCCAACGATGAAGATGTAGGTGCCGGGTGCGCCCCGGGAGAAGTGAGGCAGGGGGCAATTTCTAGGTTGGGCATCCAGGTGGATGTGGGTGCCGTAAACAAGAAGAACCGGGTGTGGGGACGACGGTGAGATTGTTCTTGGGGCCTGAAGTCTCATGTCGGAACGGGTAACCCGTCGCAGGAGGCTGGGGCAGCTCTGCCTGGACGTGGAACTGTTGGTGCAGACGCGTCTGGGCTGTGAACACCCCAGTCAGCCCCGTGAGCAAGGCCAATGCAGTGTGAGCAGCGACACCACCAGGGCCCCCTGCCAGGGACACGCTGGAGCTGGCCCTGCCGCTGCCACTCCACTAAAATGAACTGACCCCGCCCTTGCGTCCTGGCATCTCTGAGTTCTGGTCAGAGCCAGAGGAGGGGGGGGCGAGGCAGACGCTTGCCATTGGCCGTGCCTAACCACGTGCACAGGCCTAGCTGCAAGGGACCCCGAAGCCTGGCACGTGGCATTTCAGCACCGGTGGGGTGAGATGCAGGAAGGAGGCCTTGTCTGCCTCCTGTGGCAGAGGCATCTCCAAATGGAGAAGCTGGGTGACCAAAACCAAGTCCCCTAGAGCCCACACCTTTCGCTAATATCCTCTTGCTTCTGATACCTAAGGGTGCTCCTGCCTGGCGGGACAGCTTTTTTTTTTTTTTTTTTTGGTACTGAGGATTGGGCGCTCGACCACTGGGCCACATCCCCAGCCCTTTTTTTTTGTATTTTATTTAGAGACAGGGTCTCACTGAGTTGCTAAGTGCCTCGCCCTTGCTGAGGCTGGCTTTGAACTCATGATCCTCCTGCCTCAGCCTCCCAAGTGCTGGGATTACAGACGTGCGCCACCTGCACACTCTCTCTCTCTCTCTCTCTCTCTCTCTCACACACACACACACACATACACACATACACACACACACACACATACACACACACTATTGGTCAGCACTCTCTCTCCCTTACACAGAAGATCTTCCTTTTTGAAATTTTTTTTTAACATTCCTATCTCCAGGGCAGCCACTGATGCCTAAACCTGATCACATAAGAACTCAGAACACCATGAACACAATGAGAAAGGTTTTTGGAGCCCTAATAAAGGAGATAGCTAAGATTGCGGTTAGCTGTGAAAAATAAGCATTACCACCTTCCATGGTCTCATGATACTTGGCCCGGGACATTGTGGATCGGGTCGGTGCCATTTTTGTGGTGTGGTGGTGGTTGTAGGAGTGTGTATGGCGTTGGAGTTGTTGTTGGAGCCGGAGAGAGAAGCTAGCAGAATAAAGAGACTGTTTGTTTCCAGTCTGCCTCTGAACTTATTCCCGTGGCGTTGTTGCTCCAAGCGGCCATCACTTCAGGCAGCAACAGGTCATCAAGAAACTGAGAAGGGCTGGGGTTGTGGCTCAGCGATAGAGTGCTCGCCTAGCACGTGCGCAGCCCGGGTTCGATCCCAGCACCACATAAACATAAATGCATTGCATTGTGTACAACTAAAGCAAATAAATAAATACTTAAAAAAATAAAAAAAAAGAAACTGAGAAAAATATTTGTAACCAACATGACAAATTGAGATGCCATTTTTAGCTTAAACTTGGCAAAAGCTTAAAGTCATGTTTTTGAAGCACGTTTAATGGCAATGTTATGGAAAACATTTGAGTGGGGAAAAAGCTTCAGATGAAAGTCAACATTAGACCACGATTGTGTGATTATGGGTGAGGTTTTTCTAAAAATGTTGCTGTTTTCCATTTTCTTGTAATAAACGTGTTATACATGTGATCAGAGGGGGAGAACAGTAGAGCTGCAATGGCAGGTCCCACTTGTGACCCCCGGTGCTCAGGAGGCTCAGGCAGGAGGAATGCTTGAGCCAGAGTTTGAGGCCAGCCTGGGCAACATAACAAGTCCCCTCTCAAAAAAAAAAAAAAAAAAAAAGAAAGAAAGAAAAGAACACAGTAGACATCACCTTTTGCTGAATTTCCTATAAAACTTAGTGTTGATAAAGGAGTGACAGAACAGGGCAAAAGAATGTGGGAAACTTTTACTATTATTATTATTATGTACTAATTTATTAGTAATGGTAAATAGCCCATATTATTGTTGTTGTTGTAATTTATTAACCATAGAATGCTATCCAAGACAAGAGTGTTAATGAAAACAGCCAGGCAGGGCACCCTGGCACATGCCTGTAATCCCAGCGGCTTGGGAGGCTGAGACAGGAGGATCATGAGTTCAAAGCCAGCCTCAGCAAAAGCGAGACACTCAGAACTCAGTGAGACCCTGTCTCTAATAAAGTACAAAAAAAAAAAAGGGCTGGGGATGTGGCTCAGTGGACGAGTGCCCCTGAGTTCAGTCCCCAGTACAAAAAGAAAACAGTCAGATACAGAACAAAGTGTAGAGAAAGCTTCCAAGTGTGTAAAAAGGGATAAAACGAGACCATCTGTGTGGGCAGATGCCTATGACTACACCTGTGCGTGCTGCTTCTGTAGGCACACGTGACTCTGCAAGATTCCATGTGACCCTGGGAACGCTGGTTGCCTTGGGGAGGCGGAGCTGGGAGTACCTTCGACTCAGTAGCTGAATTACCTACTCAGCACACATAATGCCTGAAAGTAAAACCTCAATGAACGGCCGCTGCTTCTTAGCATCACTGTTAAGAGCCTGAAGTGTGAATTCACTTTCTTGATTTAAACCCGACCGAACTGCTTGGTGACCGTGTAAACCCTGGGGAAGTAAGGGGTGAAGTCTGGTCTTCTCCTCTGCCAACTGGAGACCATAACACCTGCCATGGAGGGGGGTGTCAGGAGCTCAGGCCATGACCTATCCTGAGGACGGCCACTCCCCGGGGCCATCAGCACGTTCCTCAACATGGAATGGGATCCCTCACTTCAGAGAATTGCTGAGATCCAATGAGTTAATATGGTTGAAATGCCTGAGATAGTGCCTGCTTCTCAGAACAAGCTGGCGATTGTTGATCATTAACGTGGCCTTTAAAGGCCATGCCCAGCTTCTCCTCCCATTTCTGATTCAAGGACTCCCTTTATTTCCATGACTGTAAGATGCCTTTCCTATAATTTCCATTTAGATGTTTTTCATGCTTGCCTATTCTTTTTTTTTTTTAATATTTATTTGCTTTTAGTTGTACACAATGCGTTTATTTTTACGTGGTGCTGAGGATCGAACCCAGGCCGCGCACGTGCTAGGTGAGCGCTCTACCGCTGAGCCACATCCCCAGCCCATTGCCTATTCTTTTCTCATATTGTTCTGCTCTTAGAGACTGAAAGCTTGAAGTGTCTGTGCCTTCCTTTATCTCTTCAAAAACATTAAGCCTGCTTATTTGAAACTTTCAAATTTCTTTCTTTCTTTTTTTTTTTTTTTTTTTTTTTTTTTTTTTTTGGTACCAGAGATTGAACTCAGGGGCACTCGACCACTGGGCCCTCAGGGGCACTCAACCACTGGGCCACATCCCCAGCCCTTTTTTCTATTTTATTAGAGACAGGGTCTCACTGAGTTGCTAAGTGCCTTGCCATTGCTGAGGCTGGCTTTGAACTTGTGAACCTCCTGCCTCGGCCTCCCAAGTGCTGGGATTACAGGCGTGTGCCACCGCACCCAGCTCAAATTGCTTTCTTATACTTAGTTCTTGGGATGTAAAAATCTATTCGTTGCCCCTGCTGACTGTGTGTGGCTTATTTCCTCATGGGGGTTTGTAAATTTATTGCAAAAGAATCTGCACAGGATTTTTATAAGCAAGTGTCCTCACCTTGTGGTTTGATGGATTCTCAGGTCCCCTAAGTTTTTACTTCTGTTTCTCCCCATACCACACAGGTTTTATGAACTCGGACCCCACATCTGAACGTGGCCTAGAGTAAGGACGTAAATTTTTCTGATCCAATTATTTTTTTAAAGGTAAACAACTATTTTCATCTCCCTGCAAACCTGGGGTAAGAAATCCACAGCCCCAACCAGCTTTGATCGTCCCCACCTATCTTATTTCATGTGGGCTGCTATAACAAGATACCATGAACCAGGTGGCATATAAACTACAGAAGTTATTCCTCAGCGTTCTGAGGCTGGGAAATCCAAGGTCCAGGTGCCAGCAGACGCGGTGTCTGGCGAGAGCCTGCTTCCTGGTTCAGCAGTGGAGTCTTTGCCTGATGGAAGGGAAGAACTCTGGTGTCCTCAGTCCTTACCAGAGCAGTAACCCTATTCTTGAGGCTCCGCCCCCATGACGTAAGCACCTTCCAAGGCCCCACCTCCTAATGCCATCACACCGGGGCTTAGGTTTCAACATGAATTTGGAGAAAACACAGCCTTCAGACCACAGTGCTGTCTTTAGCTCTTCCACCCCACGCTGTGGATGAGGGAGATGCCCATCAATTGAGGGCTCTTCTGCTCTCTAAGGAGAGGAAAGGGCCCAGAGCATCTGGGTGAGACTGTGGACAAAAGCAGAGAGCTTCTAGCCTAGGTAGCTTCTTTCTGTCAATTTCCAAAAGCAAATGACACAATCCTGTAGAAAAAGAAAAACAAGCTGCATGGAACAGAGATCGAAGGAAAACACGAGAATGCTGCAGCTACGTCAGGCGTTGAGGAATTGGTGACTTTTTCTTTTCCGTCTACTTTTCTATATTTTCTATACTTTCTACTCTTTTTGCCTTGGGGGAGGAAATCATAAGCCATTTTTTGAAGTGGTTTTCCAGTCGGCTTGCAGGAGGCTGCTGTCAGAGGTTGGTGGTATATAAAGGCAGCTGCAGGGCGGGGCCAAACAGGGCTGTGCTTGGAGTTGGAAGAGCTGGGTTGGAGACCTAGTTGTGTCAGGTATTTGTTGGATCACCCACAGAAGTGACTCACCTCTCAGAATCACCTTTTCTTCCTCAGTAAATGGAAATTTGTTCATCGATTCATTTGTTCCATAACTGTTTATTGAGCACATATTACATCATCAGCACCGTGGCCGGGGCTGGGGCTGCCCACGAGCGAGACAGACCCTCCCTTGAAGTTCAAGCTCTGAGACGGTGCTGTTCAACAGGACTTCCTACGATGCTGGAAACGTCCTACATCTTCACTACCCAAGGGGGAAACTACTAGCCACCTGTGGCCACTGAGCACCTGAAATGTGGCATGACTGAGAGACAGGATGTCTCATTTGTCACAAAATTTAAAGAGCTGCAGTGACAAAGTCCCGGCTGGTGGTCTGGGAGGACCCACCCCACCACCGCAGGCTGAGGGCACTTACCTGTTATTCCTTCCAGAGGGCACCTGGCTGCAGGTGGCTCCTCCTCTCCTGCAGTCTGCCACATCCTCTGCTCTCCCTTCCCCTGGTTCTCCTCTGATATCTAGAGTTCCAGTCCCCTGGAAACCAGGCAGGGTCACCCCACGTGCCCTCACTCCACACATACCCACTGGTCCCTCGGCCTCCTTGAGCCCTTCATTCCAACTCAAGCTGGTTTTCTCCTTAACTAAGAACACAGGGGCAGCCGCCCACCCTGTGGTTGGCTTGACCGGGTCTGGGGTCTGCGACTCTCCCTTTCCTCTCACCTACCTGGCTTTCAGGAGCTTCATCCACCCTGAGGCTGTCCTTTAACACATGCTGGACTCCTCACAACACCTCCGCCCCACTGCCCTCCCAGCTGCCGGAGGAGCCCTTGGGCCTTGAACCTCTTCCCCACCCCCTACTCCTGACCCAAAGGAAGACAGCCTGAAGATTGCTGGCCACCTCGGAGGTGGCTTGACTTCCTGAGCCTATCAGATGCTCTCTTGCAGGACTTATGCAAAAATACCCAGAGAGCGAGGGAGTTAGAGTTAAAAAGAAGTTTTGAAGATGGTATCAGGGTGACCAGAGGTCATGAAAGCTGGGCTCATCAGGGCTGGGGGTGTAGCTCAGTGATAAAGCACCTGCCCAGCATGCAGGAAGCCCTGGGTTTGGTCCCTAGAAAGGTGAGGGAGGGAAGGAAGGAAGGAAGGAAGGAAGGAAGGAAGGAAGGAAGGAAGGAAGAAAGAAAGAAAGAAAGAAAGAAAGAAAGAAAGAAAGAAAAGCTGGCTGAAGAAGAGAGAAAAGTTTAAAAAAAAAAAAACAGAAACCAAAGAACCTGTTAGATATCAACAAAGGATGTCTATATGTATATGTGATTATAATATCAACACATTTTAATACAAATTTGAAATCAGATTCCCAGAAGAGGAGGGAAAGAAAATGGAGCCAAAAAAAGAAATTTAAATAAACAGTGACTGAAATTTTGCTAAATTTTGTTTAAAATGTGGCTCAGAGGTGAGAAGCCCTGGGTTCAGCTTCATGAAAAAAAAGAAAGAAAAACAAAAAACCTGAAAGCTTACAAATTCAAGATCCTCAACAAAAATTAAACAGAATAAGTACGAAGAAGGAGGTTATGCTGGAACACATTATAAAGTCCAAAAGTTTAAGGTAAAGGAGTACATTTTTTTTTTTTTCTTTCTTTTTTTTTTTTTTTTTTTTTTTTTTGATACCAGGGATCGAACTCTGGGTTGATTAACCACTGAGCCACATCCCCAGCCCCTTTTTATATTTTATTTTGAGACAGGGTCTCACTAAGTTGTTTAGGCCCTCACTAAGTTGCTGAGGCTGGCTTTGAACTCACGATCCTCCTGCCTCAGCCTCCTGAGCTGCTGGGATTAGAAGCATGCGCCACTGAGCCTGGCTTAAAGGGTGCATCTCAGCACAAGTAGAAGGATCAGCACAGGTGGCACAGGGGCATTACCATTGACGAACAGCAGACTTCTCACCAGAAACTATGGAGGCCAGATGAAGTGGAATGGCATTTATGAAGTGCTAAAGGAAAAACAAAACCCAAAACCATCAACCCAGAATTCTAGAGTCAGCAAAAACCAGTCACAAAGAAGGATGAAATAAGATTTTTTTACATTTTAAAAGACAACTGGAGCTGGGGCTGTAGCTTAGTGGCACAGTACTTGCCTAGCATGTGTGAGGCACTGGGTTCGATCCTTAGCACCACATAAAAGTTAACAAATAAAATAAAAGACAACTAACAGACATCATTCCCGGCAGATCTGCATCACAGGAAAGGCTAAGAGAAGTTCAGACTGAAATGAAGGATAAAAATTCAAATCCCCAGGAAGAATGAAGAACACAGGAAATGATAAATATCTGGGAAAATATGAGAGATTTTTCATCTTGTTCTCTTAATTTCTTAAAAATATTATGATAATTCAAATTAAAATTATAACATTATTTGGGGATTTATAGCACATATATCTATGTGTTATCTATATAACACACATACATATGACACATGTAATGTTGACATAATACATATAATGACAACATAAAGGATATGGGTCTTCTATCTTTACAGTAACTCATTAACTATAAGTGAAGTGAACAGTCAAAAATCAAAGATGTATATTTTTCTCTCTAGAGCAACCATCAAAAAAATAAGGCAAGCCGGGTGTGGTGGCGCATACCTGTAATCCCAGCACTTTGGCAGGCTGAGGCAGGAGGATTCAGAGTTCAAAGCCAGCCTCAGCAATGGTGAGGCACTTAGCAACTCAGTGAGACCCTGTCTCCAAATAAAAAATACAAAAAAAAAGGGCTGGGGATATATCCCAGTGGGTGAGTGCCCCTGAGTTCAATCCCTGGTACCACAAAAAAAAAATAAATAAATAAATAAATAAGGCAAGCCTGGGGTTGTAGTTCAGTGGCTTAGCGCTAGCCTAGCACATGTGTGGCACTGGGTTCAATCCTCAGCACCACAAATAAATAAACAGATAAAATAAAGATATTGTGCCCATCTGTAACTAAAAATATTTTTTTAAAAAAAAATAAGACAGAGAGGGGCTGGAGTTGTAGCTCAGTGGTAGAGCACTTGCCTAGCATGTGTGAGGCACTAGTTTTAATCCTCAGCACCACATAAAATTAAATAAATAAAGGTATTGTGTCTATTTTTCTAACTAAAATTTTTTTTTAAGCTCTATCTTTCTTTAAAAATAAGGCAAATAAAAATGGCCACAAAATTAATAAGAAAAAAATCTAAAGTATAATTATAAAGATATTCAAATGATGTTTAAAAAAAAAAAGAGTAGAAACAGGAAGGGGGAACACAAAACACAGAGAACACAACTTAAAAAAAAAAATAATTAATTGGTAGTCTGAAACCCAATTTAGTAAAAAGATATGGGTAATTATATTAAAGAATAATGAACTGAACACCCCAACTTAAAACTGGTGTTGTCATAAAAGCTGATTAAAACAACACAAGACCTGAGTGTGCTGTCTAAATGTAAGATGCTAAGATACATACAGGTAAACACAAAGTAAAAAGCCAATTGTGGTGACACACACCCATAGTCACAGTTACTCAAGAGGCTGAGGCAGGAGGGTCATTGGAGCCCAGGAGTTCAGGTCCAGCCTGGGCAACCTAGTGAGATCCAAGAAAAAGAAAGAGAGACAGAGAGAGAGGAAGGAAGTAGAGGAAAATAGATATACTACACAACTGTAAGCATTGAAGCCCTGCAACCACGATATTAATAACATACAAAATAAATCTCAAGACTAAAAGCATTACCAGTGGTAGGAATGCTGTACAACGAAGCTGGGCACAGGGGCACATGCCTGTAATCCCAGCAACCTGGAAAGCTGATGCAGGAGGACTGCAAGTTCAAGGCCAGCCAGGCAACTTACTGAGACCCTGTCTCAAAATAAATAAATAAACAGGCCTGAGGATGTAGCTCAGTAGTAGAGTGTCCCTGAGTTGAATTCCTAGTTCTGGGGAAGGGGGGGAAAGGAAAGTAATATTTCATAATGGTAAAAAAAATTGATTCATGAGGAAGATACAATAAATATGTATATGCTTTTCTAAGCCATTGATATAACCACAGAACAAATAATCGGCATAGACAGATCTGAACACTATCAACTACCTTGACCTAAATGAATATTGATGTTTATAGAACTTCACACTCAACAACAGGAAACCCATTCTCTTCAAGTGCAAATGGGATGTTCATCAAGACAGGCCACGTCGCAGTGGCGCACGCCTGTAATCCCAGCACTTGGGAGGCTGAGGCAGGAGGATCAATCAAGAGTTCAAAGCTAGCCTCAGCAATGGTGAGGCACTTAGCAACTCAGTGAGACTCTGTCTCTAATAAAATACAAAAAAGGGCTGGGGATGTGGCCCGGTGGTCAAGTGCCCCCAGTTCAATCCCCAGTACCAAAAAAAAAAAAAAAAAAAAAAAAAAAGGCCACATGCCTCAATAAACATCAAATGATTGACCTCATGCACATATGTTCTCTAACTACTGTGGAATTCAATGAGAAATTCATAACAGTAGCAGGGGAACCTACATGTACTTGGAAATTAAACAGCACTCTTCTCAATACTCATAGGTCCATGAAGAAGTCACAGCGAAGTCAGAAAATATTTTGAGCAGAGTGATAATGAAAATGCCACCCTTAGCCGGGCGCGGTGGCGCACGCCTGTAATCCCAGCACTTTGGGAGGCTGAGGCAGGAGGATCGCGAGTTCAAAGCCAGCCTCAGCAATGGTGAGGCACTTAGCAACTCAGTGAGACCCTGTCTCTAAATAAAATACAAAAAAGGGCTGGGGATGTGACCCAGTGGTCGAGTGCCCCTGAGTTCAATCCCTGGTACCACAAAAAAAAAAAAAAAGAAAAAATGCCACCCTTGTAGGAGAGAAGTAAAGCAGTATTTAGAAGAAAAATGGTAGGTCTTCAATACCTGGATTATGTTTTAAAATCTATAATCAGTGACCCAAGTTTCCAACTTTAACCCTAGAAAAAGAACAAATAAAACCCAGAATAAGTAGAAAGAAGAAATAAATTGAAGAGCAGGAATCAGTGAAATAGAAACAGAAAGACATCAGTGACCCCACCCCACCTGGCTTCCACTCATAATTTGAAAAAATACAACTGCAGTGACCATTGTCCTCAAAGGGAGGAGGCTCATGCTCCCCCTGTGATTAAGAAGACAACACATTGTTCCTCTACCTTCGCATCTACCTCAGCATTGTACTAGAGGTTGCGGCCAATGCAAGAAGACAAGAAACAGCAACAACAAAAAAAAAAAAAACAGTCAGAATGCAAGGAAGAAGTAAAATGGGCTCTATTTGAACACATCTAATGATAGACATCAGGACAGCGTACACAGAAAGTCCCAAGGAATAGATATTTTTGAATCTATAAGTAAATGAATCCAGCAAAATTAAGGTAATTAATGTTAATGTACAAAAATCAATTGCATGTCAACATGCTGATATGAACAATTAGAAAATGAAATTTAAGAATCAATTCCGTGGATAATACACTCTAATGCTACTATCATTGAATCATGAGGGATTGGCATGAAGGTAAACTCAAAAATTAACAGAAGAAAACAAAATCAAAACAACAAAGGACAGATTTCATGAGTGACCCATTCTTATATGGTCAGTTGATTTTGACCACAATACCCAGATAATTCAAGTGGGAAAGTGCTAGGGGCTGAGTCTAGGATATCTCCCAAGGCAGTTGTGATACAGGCTTGACCCCAGCTTGGTGCCATTAGGAGAAGGGGAAACGTTCAAGAGGTGGAGGCTAGTGGGCGGTTGTAGGTCATTGTGCGCATCCCCTCAAAGGGGATGGTAGGACCCCAGTCCGTTCCCCTCCCTCTCTGCCTCCTGTCTGTCCTGAGGTGTTGGCTTCCTCCACCACAGGCTCCTACCATAAGACTCATGTGATGGAGTCATCCAACTGTGGGCTGAAACCACCAAAACCATGAGCCAAAATTAACCTTTCTCCCCACTTTTATTTTATTTTATTTATTTATTTATTTTGTACCAGGGATTGAACTCAGGGGCACTCCACCACTGGGCCACATCCCCAGCCCTTTTTTGTGTTTTATTAGAGACAGGGTCTCACTGAGTTGCTAAGTGCCTCACCATTGCTGAGGGTGGCTTTGAACTTGTGATCCTCCTGCTTCAGCCTCCTAAATGCTGGGATTACATGTCTCCTTTTTTAAAAGCATGTTTTCCACTTTATTTTTTTTCCAGAGGATAGCTTTTCTTCAGTCCTTACAGACTCAGTCCTTAAAGTCCTTTGATAGGAGCCATAGGGTCAGACCAGCAGGTCTAAATTGGGATGGGTTTCATCCTTCTGGGGTTCAGGTAATGGATTTCTGAACACTTTGCTGTGAATAAAGCAACTCACGCAGTAATGTAGCTTCACGTGCAGCTCAGGAAGCACAGAGGCATGGAAGACACTCCCTTAGGAAATGTCCCTGATGGCCACAGACTCATTAACATGTTTCCAAGGTCTAACTTCTAATGGGCCTTGTCCTTGGGCATATTTTGGGTGCAGTTCATGCAGCAAGTAGGCTGTCGCTCCTTTTCGTTTGTGTCATTGTGGAAGCAAGGACCCCCAGCCATCTCTTCCTTTTTATCAGGACAGCAAAAGATTTCCCAGAAGCACCCCCCAGCGGCTTTCTGTTTTAGTTTTCATTGGCCAGAAAAAGTCACAGGACCATCATTAGCTTCAAGAAAGCCTAAGAAAATGAGGAACAGGATGGTCATAATTATCCTAGATCACCTTGTGATGATCACCTTAAAAATGGTGCCAGGGAGGCCTCAAAGAAAGTCAGGGATCTGTTAGCAAAGAACAGGGAAACTGTTAGGTAGTTGACTACTGGTTCCGGTTCCTGCCACATCACCATAACCTCTAGCCAGAAAGAACACTTCTTTTTTTCCAGTGCTGGTGATGGAACCCAGGACCTCATGCATGCTAGGCAAATGCTCCATCACTGAGCTACACTGCAGCTCGAAAGACCCCAAAACCTTTAACCTCTTTATAATAAATTCCTGTTTTGTTTATGCTAACTCAAGCTGGCTTATGTTGCTTCAATCAAGAGTCATAATTAGGAGAAGATGTGGGGGAAAAGGCACACTCCTACACTGCTGGTGGGACTGCAAAATGGTGCAGCTAATCTGGAAAGCAGTATGGAGATTCCTTGGAAAACTGGGAATGGAACTACCTTATGACCCAGCTATCCCACTCCTTGGTCTATACCCAAAAGACTTAAAAACAGCATACTACGGGGACACAGCCACATCAATGTTTATAGCAGCACAATTCACAATAGCTAAACTATGGAACCAACCTAGATGCCCTTCAGTAGATGAATGGATAAAGAAAATGTGGTATATATCCACAATGGAATATTACTCAGCAATAAAAGAGAATAAAGCAATGGCATTTGCAGGCAAATGGATGAAGTTGGAGAATATAATGCTAAGTGAAGTTAGCCAATCCCCAAAATCCAAATGCCAAATGTTTTCTCTAATATAATTAGGCTGATTCACAGTGGGGTTGGGACGGGGAGCATAGGAGGATTAGAGGAACACTAGAATGGCCAATGGAGAGGGAAGAGTAGGGAGGGGGCAAAAGGGTAAAAAAAAATTTTAAAAGATGGTAGAATGAGATGGATATCATTACCCTAAGTGCATGTATGAAGACATGAATGGTGTGAATATGGGAAAGTGGGCTCTATAAGTGACATATGAATTGTAATGCATTCTGCTGTCATATATAACAATTTAGAATAAAAGAAAAGGAAAAAAAGATTCATAATTAATACACTCTCTTGGCTCCCTGGTGTCAGAGCTTCTCCCACAGAGGCAGAGACGATGCTTACCAAGTACCCATGAGCTTCCCTCTGCTTCCCAGTCTCTGCCAGTTAACTTGCAGCCAACTGTGTGATCAGGTTCTAGGCAAAGGGCTATGATCGTAAGTGATGGGTGCTACTCTGGGCCAAGGCAGTTAAGAGCCACTGTATCTCCTTCAACTCTCTACCTGAGAAAACAGTGGGTTCTATGCCATGTGGCTATAAGAAGGAAGAGGGCTTCCTAACTTAAATTGGATTTTGCATGAGAAAAATAAATAAGCCTTTCTTATAAGAAGCTGCTGAGACTTGGGGGGGAGGGGTTGCTTGTTGCAGCATCCACCCTTAATTACACTAACTATTACACCCATTAAATTACAGGTACGTTACTTTTTCTCTCATTAGGTTCTGATGTGTTTGAGGTTAGGAGCAGGTATTCATCTTGTAATTCCAGCCCCACCCCCTACAGGGCCTGGAACATGAAGTGTGCTCATTAAATGTGTGTTGAATGAATTACAAGACAATGAATCACTTTGCCCGATATTTCAACACCTCCTATAAATACTTGCTAGAAATCCAAGGAGTATAGACATTTCTAGAACTGGGACTTGAATCCAGAATCTTCTAAGTCCAAACAGAGGGAGTTTTGCACATCACCATTGTGAGTAATTGATAGGAACTGTGAATTAACCCCTATGTGTGGCAGACAGGCAGTCTGTGTGTAGCTTTCTAGGACAATTATTCTGGAAAGTCATTTCTGGGAAAGGGCCAAAGAATTCACACACAGCGGAGGAGAAAGACTTCTTTAAATGTCGACTGCTGCCGTTGCTGTGGTCATGAAACTCTGGAGACACCACAATCAGAAGCCTCCCTGGGGACAGAAGAACATCTGTCTTTTCAAAAAAATCTCAACATTCTTATTAAACAATTTCTCAGGAATTAACAAAGGGGAAATTGAGCAGGGGAATTCTTAAAATCCCACAATGAGGCTTGAAAAGTCAGAGCCAGTTCAGGTGGGGAAATGGAATTCTGTGACAACTGAGTGAATGTCTGAATGGAAACAGCAAAGTTAGGAGCAATTGATATAAATTGTGCTTTGCTGTCATCGATGGGACAAACCTGAGGTGTGCCAGATACAGAACTGAATTTTGTACGCTGTGGCCTTTCTTACTCCTGATAAAGAAGTGGCAAGGTATTGGGTGCGGTTTCCATTTCACAGATAAAAGAAAACGGGCTCAGAAGAGTTAGGAATTTGCAAAAGGTCACACATCACATGGTAACTGTTGACTCAGGATTCGAACCCAGGTGCTTTGGAGTCTAAAACCCATGCTCTGTGCTTTCAAACGTGGCCAGTGTGACTACTTTATCTGAGATTCCCAGACTCCCACTGTGGTCTGGTTTAGACAAGGGGACTTGATTGGCTCACAGAATCCAAGGAGGGTTGAGTGACAATCCCTGGAAGGGCAGAGAGGACACTGGGCTTCCGTGGCAATGGCTTCCTGATACTCGAATGCTCTTCTCGGGGTCACCTTCATTCTCTCTCCTGCACAGCATCTTTCTACCACACAGAGATGCTGGCTGCCAAGACCTCCCTCTCCCTCACACAGGAGCCGAAGATGTCACTCGTTTCAGTTCCAGTTTGCAGACTCCCAGGGCAGGGAGCCAGATGGCCAACTTTGATCCATACTTCTCCCGTGGCAATCCACTCTGGCCCGGGATGGGGGTCATCTTGCAACAAGGCAGACTCTTGTTTGAAGGAGGCTAACGTGTCTGAAAAACATCACCAAAGGAAACATAAATGCTTGGTTTGAAGCACAGATCCCTCGGGGGAGTAGCTCTGTTACCTTCCAACCGACGAAGGACCATCCTGAGGAGGAGGGAGGATGTGTTCTGGGTCCCCTAGGACCAGCAGATGGAAGTTCCCAAGAGCCAGAGTTCAGCAGCCACCTCCAGAGTGCTTCCCGGGAGCCAATGACGTGCCAAGTCTCTTCCCATACAACACGTCTTCTAATTGTCGCAACAAATCTGTCAGATGAATTTCATGACTCTCATTTCACACATGAGAAATAGACCCACATAAATAAATCGTCCACGTGGCAGAGAGAGGGAACCCAGGGGTTCTGTCTCTGCTTGTCCCATTACACCACTGTGCACCTTTATACACAACTCCCCAGTAATCATGTCTGTTCAAAGAGCGGGGGTTTTCCAGAAGCAGGAGGCTCCCCTCGCCTAAAGGTACCCCTGCAGAACTCAAACAGCTGCCTTCCAGGGCTTGATAAAGATGTATTTCAAAAGGAGATACAGTTGGACTAGAAATTCCCTAAGACCCATGCCAACTTTGACTCAATGAATTCTGAATAAATTCTTTAGAAACGCCACTCTGATGTTCTCCATATACCACCCCCCTCCCCCAGCTGTCTATCTGTCCCTTGGCACCCAGCTCTGAGCCTTTAGAGACCTGTGCACAAGGCATCGCGGTATCCCTGCCCCTGGCTCCGCCCAGGTGGGAACCCCCAGCAGATCAGAGGAGAGAGGTCAGGAATTCTGCCAGCTTGCCTTTGGTTGGCTCTTCCCCCAACCGAAGGTCACCGCTCCTCTCAATGTGGCCCCTTCAGCACAACTTGTGCTCCTTCTAGGTTCACTCAACTCCTTCCTGGCCTCTTCTCTTGAATCTCAGTGTGGTGACAGCTCTGTTGCTGCCAAACCAAAGGTTCTAGAGCAACCCGGGGTTCTCCCGACACCCACACTTTATAATCAGTCTGCCCACGAGCCTTCCAGGAATGGAGTGTGGCACTTGTTTCCTGTCGAGGACTTGACTAATATAACAACTTCTTCCAGATTATAAAGTCTATATCTTAGTTACATTTTTCTACATGCTCGGTGTGGGTCTTTCAGATACAGACTAAAGAAGACAATTAAAATCACCTCTACCTGGACTGACAGAGCACTAACATCTGGGAGCATTCCCTTCTAACAAGTTTTGTTTCTTCTGCACAGCCGATACACATTGTTCATACCATTCGCATCTCCGTGCACGCACAATTTTATTAACACAATTGTACCATGAACAATTCCTCATGCCATTAAAAAGTCTTAAACATTGCGATTCAAAGTTGTATACCATCATATACATGATTATCTTTCCACTCCTCTACTTAGGTAACTTTTTTTGCTGTCATAAATATTGCTGAGGGCTGGGGTTGTAGCTCAGTGGTAAAGCGCTTGCCTAGCATGGGTGAGGCACTGGGTTTGAGCCTCGGCATTGCATATAAGTAAATAAATAAAATACAGGGCCATCAACAACTAACAAAAATATTAAAAATAAATAAATAAATAAATAAATAAATATCGCTGCTACCATGATCATAATTCCTAAGTCTTAGTCCAGATCTTTGATTATTTCCAGAGGTCCTTCAGAGTTTACAACGCTCCAACCCTGCCCAGCATACTGCACACACTAGAGGGAGCTGGAGAGTTCTCGGAAACAATAGTTTTCTGTGCCCTGGTGAAGAATGAGAAGAACCTGCCAGGACCAGCAGAAATATTAAAGGCATTTGAGGGTTTCCCTTTTGCCACTGGGAAAGCTCTGACTGAGCTCATACTAATACAATGTGGGCATTCTCTTCCCAGGCCTGGGTCCATGTTGGGTCAGGAGCAGAGCTCGGTTTGTTATTTTGGCTGATGACAAGTGTGGTCATGAATCTTTAGATCTGTGGACGACCAATGGGGTGACCGCCAAGGCCGTGTTCAGCTGATGAAGAAAGTCCGCGTGAGAAGACACTGAGAGAAGGCCCCACCCCAGCCCCAGGGAGCCACCGTCCCCAGTGCAGTGTGTTCCCAGAGCCGCAGGCCAGACCTCACGGAACTTGTCGTGCAAGTTCTCTGTAGCTGCTTGAGAGACTGTAGTGGGGAATTGTCCTCAACCGAGGCCCAGGGTCACCAGCAAAGGAGTGGGTGGCAAGCACATGACCAGCACAGTACTGAGGAGCAGGGCTGGGGCAGGGCCTGAGCGCCTGAGCCTGGAGCCCTCCTCTGAGGCCCCCTCCCGCTTGTTTTGAGACGGTTCCTACAGAGGATTCTGACACAGGGAGAGCCTCCCAGAGCCTGTGTCCACATGCAGCCAGAGTGCTGGCTAAGGGAAGCTGAGAAGAGGGGGAGCCCTCAGAAAGTGACTTGGAACATGGGGCACAGCGTGTCCGTCCCACAGCCCGAGGATGAAGATGGCGCCCTCCGTTCCCTTTGCACCAAGGGATCCATCTTCCCAGGGACGGACCCTTCTGGTCCTGGAAACCAGGATCGCAGGAAGAGGTTCGACTGACTGCATGCGGACGTATTCACGTGACCTAGGAAGGCAGTGGGTTTTCATGGTTTGCAAAAATGATAAGCTCTGGGAAAGCTGGGTCTCCACAGGCCCAAGGACCCTGTGTTAGTCCGTTTTTCCATCAGGGTAACCAATACCTGAGGTAGCCCACTTATGAAGAGAAAAGGCTTATTTTGGCTAATGGTTTTAGACTAGGATTGCTTGGCCCCATGGCTTTGGGCTTGTGGTGGCATACGGTGGCCAGAGCACGTGGCAGAGCCACGCTGCTCACCTCATGACTGGGACGTGAAAGAGAGCAGGACAAGGAGCTGGGGTCTCACCATCCCCTTCAAGGTCATTCCCCAGTGACCAGAAGGTCTCCCACCTGTCCCCCGTTCCCAATAGTGCCACACTGGGGACTAAGCCTTTAACACCCGGACCTTTGGGGGCCATTTATGATCCAAACTACAGAGCTGGGCACAGTGGCACAGGCCTATCATCCCAGCTACCCTGGGGGCTGAGGCAGGAGGACCGCTTGTGTGCAGGGGTTTGAGATTAGCCTGGCAATCTCAAAAATACATAAATAAATAATGATCCAGACTACAGCAGACCTGTGCATTCAAATACTTTTAAAAAATCCCAGGTAGGGTTAAGGTAGGACTTTTCCTTAAAAACCATGTTTTTTGCAGTTTTATTTTTTTCTGGTACTGGGGAATGAACCCAGGGGCCTTTTACCGCTGAGCTACATCTCCAGCCCTTTAATTTTTTTTTTTTTTTTTTTTTTTTTTTTTTTTTGGAGGCAGGGTCTTGCTAAATTGCCAAGGCTGTTCTCAAATTTGCCATCTTCCTGCCTCAGTCTCCTAGGTTGCTGGAATTGCAGGCATGCGCCCCCATGTCCAACTGGGTCTCATTCTTAATTGTGCATAAAATCACTTGGGGAGTTTAGAAAACAAAAACAAAAACAAAAAAACATGCCCAAAGCAATCACTTCAAAATCTCTGGGGATGGGGCTTTAAAAGCCTCCAGGGCTCCACCATGTAGCCAAGGTTGAGAAGCACTAGCCTTTAAAGGATAAGGAAAGGTGGCCAGGGTTTCATGCATTGATAGCCATATAAATTTAATGGCCATATTTCCAGTCTGTACTTTGGTGTTTTATTTCCTCAAATCTTGCATATATAAAGCATTCTGACCCCCATTTGCAAAACCAATTAGAGAGCTATAAATAAGTTATGATTTCAGTACTTAAATTTAATGGGAAATTTTTTTTCCTTGTGCCACTTTGCTCTGTGAGTTATCCTGGCCCAAGAAAAGCTTCATTGACTGGCAAACTTAAGGGCACTTTTTCTCTGATTGGGTAGAATGTCCTGGAAGAA
Organism: Tamias sibiricus; assembly: GCA_025594165.1. Taxonomy (NCBI): domain Eukaryota; kingdom Metazoa; phylum Chordata; class Mammalia; order Rodentia; family Sciuridae; genus Tamias; species Tamias sibiricus. The sequence goes on along the minus strand of CM046657.1, from coordinate 196,692,628 downwards.
TGAGAGGAAAGGTCAAAGCAAAAACTTAAAGATAGGAAAAAAATAATAATAAAGATAGGGGAAAAGGCTGGGGGGCTGGTCAGTTATGCACACAAGTAGAGAATTCTGCATTTTAAGAGCAGGAGCACAGCCTACAGGGGCCAGAGGGTAGCAGAGGCTCAGGGGCTTACCTGGGTGGCATGCTAACATTTAGGAGCCCCTTGGACTGGGCTTTGGTTTGCATTGCAGGCAGGAAAGCTAAGACTCATCAAATCTCAGAATTTCAACTATTGGCCCTCTATTTTCTGCATCCTCTTTTCTTTTCTTTTTTTTTTTTTTTTTTTTTTTTTTTTTTTTTTTTTTTAGGGAGTCATGCAGGCTACAGAAAAAGCAGGGTTCTTGGGTGGGATAGCTGTGACTTCACAGCCCAGCTCTGTCACTTTCTGGCTATGCCACGGTCACCACACTTTTGACCTCTCAGCTTTTCATTTTCATCTATGAACTCAGCGAGTGATCCGAGGCCCTGGAGCGCTGCTGTGTCTGCTGGGCATTGCCCATGGATTAAGATGGCACCAGCTGTTCCCCGCAGACTAAGGACTTTGCCTTCTCCACCTGGGTTCATCTTCCCAGGAGATCGGCCTCTCCTGGCAACCGTATTTGAACAGCTCATTTGTGTAGGAGATAAAATCAGAGAAGCATTTTTCTGAGACAAGAGGGGGGCCCTGCTTTGGTGGCCCCCTGTGATGCTCTTCTTCTGCCTATACTCATCCCTCCTGGGTACGGGGCCTGTGGTCAAAGAGATCTGCCTCTTAGAACCAGCGCTTCCCTTTCTAGACCACATTCAATGACCAAGACCCTGAAAGCTCCCAGTTGGGCTTGAGCCCATTTCTTGGGTCTGCAAGGGCTGGTCTCCAGCTCTCTCCTCTTGAAGGTGGACTCCACTGCCCATCCCAGGCCCTAAAGGAGGTCAGGAGAGGCTGCTGGGGAGGGGACGATGGGGACGGAGGTGGACAGAGCAAGGACATCCTGCTTACACACAGGCACGTCCTTGTGTTGGTTCAAGACAGACTCAGGACTGAGAAGCGAGGGCAAAGCTCTCCCTGCCTTGCTCCATTTAGCATGGCATACAGGTGAGCCCTAGAATGCTACAAATTCAAACTTGGCCTCCAGGTCATTATGAAGATATTTGTTAAGTTAGGAGGCTAGCACATAGTTTATTTAACAGCTTGTTAGCTTGCTTTTTACCTTTAAAAAATTGGGGTATATGTATGTGAACCTCACCTTGACCCTGCAGATGTAACGGCAGGCCTGGAGGAAAGAGTAAGATGCTTTAGGTTCTTGTGGGGATTAAATGCACAAAAAATTACAGATGCCCATGGAGTAGGTGGATTCTTCTCTCCTTTGGGCTAATCAATGTCTCTCCTTTAAAAATGCAGCTACAGAATAGATTGCTTCTCTGAGCAGGGCCACCACCTTCCTCTTTTCCTTCTAAGGGGCAGCATCAATGCTGTACAGACTCACTGGGCTGGGCCAACGTGGCCACAGGCCTTCACACAGTTAACTGCCACTGAAGAAATGGCTCTTATGCCAACCAGGAAGGCCCACGCCCCTTCTGAAGTGCCTCTCCCCAGTGGGAGGCAGCCTTAGGGTGAGCAGGGCTGCAGGAACCCAGACCTTCTTTCTCTCAAGGCCTGGGGAAAGAGAATTCTAGATGTGGAAAACAGCGTGGGCACAGCAGCCGCTGTGGGGACCCTGAGAGCTGTCTGCAGAGGTCCACGGCCTGAGCTCAGGAATCCTACCTGGAAAACCAGTTATGGTCTTTTAAGAATCAGGGAAGGGGAGGGGGGAGCTCGTGGATCCCGGCTCAGCAGTCTGGTGCTCAGAGAAGCCAGACTTTTCTGATAAGTTGGAACCAGCAGAACGGGTTCACTCTGCTGAGCAATATCTCAAATTTGCTGCCACGTATCAACTTTGTGCTTTTAATTTAAAATCTGCATTTTTAAACCGTAAGTAGGAGTAGGCGTACATTAGAAAATGGAGCTGGGTAAAGGACAAGTAGAGCAGGTAGAGGGAACAGAATCCACACATTCACAGGCATGGAAGACATAGCATAGTAAAGGACAGTGAGGATGAGCCCCAAGGTGCGTGAAGGGGACCGGAAGGAAAGGAGGCTGGAGAGGGAATTGGGCCATATGGAAACGGGCTTCAGGCAGTCTCACGTTGCTTCAGGGTCAGAGAGAAAAACGGTCTTTGGACTCTATGCCCTCCTCCACTTTAGAGAAGCCTTTTAAATATCTGGGAAATTTTAAAATTGGGAACCACTTAGTAACCCCTGAGAGTCAAGGAATATTTTAACTCATATGTATGTTGGAACTGTTTAAACTGCTGATAAAAATTTCTTTATCTATCTGATCTATACTTTTAAAACCACCAGAAAAAGAAATTTATTTCAAAACAAAGAAAGCATATTTTCAAATCACAGGGTTCTTGTGGTAGTTTGATGTCCTATTTTGTCCGAAGACACAGATCCTTGAGAAAATTACTATTAAATAAAATATTCTAGAAACCTCAAGATCTCAAAACCAAATATCACAAAAACTCTCAACTTATTCAAATTCTAATGAGGTCTGTGACTCTCAGAAATAAGATCCACTTGGTTCTGAATCTCATCCTGGAGGGTAGCATTCTCCCAAAAAGATCAGGAGCTGATCCCATTGAGACAAAGTATAAACATGTTTCAATTTGTTCTCTGCCAAATTTTATCCAAAGGGCCTGGGGATTAGCCATGCCCTAAATTCACCTCCACACCCATCCTCACCTCCACCACACACACACACACACACACACAAAACACACGACTTTATTTTACTTCCACCATGTCCCTTATGTTAAACCCAGGGCGGATCATTTTGATGGTGAAACACTGGTCCTTTATATAGAAGGTGACTATAAATGCAACATTGTTTATTTGCCAAATCCCCAAGAGGCAAAGATCTAATTAATCTATTAAGGCTTCTCTTGGAAAAAAATCAAACCTTTCAAAAGATGGGAAACCTGGGTGGATATCATCAGGGTGTTTTGCAATGGGACTGGCCAGATGGCTCCAGACGATTCCTAGGGCCACTGCTTAGCACATGCTGAGGTTCACGCAAGCTGCGGGAGGCAGGCTGGGCATGCAGAAGGGAGGGCGGCTCTGTTTGGAGATGTTATGCTGGAGGGGGCCTCCGGCATCCACCAGGCCAGTGCCCATCGTCCTCTGCAGGGGAACAGCTGTGCCTGCTGAACTGAAGAGAGAATAAAGAGAACACAGCTGAAAGTGGGACCTCAGGACCCCATGGCATGTCCCTGTCATCTTCTGCACAACAGAATCATGGTTGAAGGCTCAGCTCTGCTGGGTGGAGCCCTACTCCTGAAGCTTTTGCTGATGGCCATAGTTAATACGATCCTTCCTGAAAGTCTCCCAGGGAGTCACCCCACTCCTGGTACTGCCAGTTGGCCTGGTGGAGTGGGCGGGGGCAGGCTTGGTTTGGTTTATTTTTAAGCTCCAGCCTTTTATGTTTTCCCAGAACCTTAAGGGCATATGAATCCTGAAATTATTTCCCCTTCCAAAGCTTCTCTCCCGCACAGGGGCACAGACACGGACAGCCACCTCGTCCAAATAAACACGACTGGCTGTACTGCTAGAAGACAGGGGACCGACAAAGTCCCTCTCTGCAGAGTGAGAGTTCTCTCTCTGAGAAACCTCCGAGTGGGGCCTTTAGAGGTCCTCAGAGGACCTTCGTTACACAGTTTGGGTATCTTTAGATCTCCAAGCACAGATGCTAAACTATCCAGAGACTTCCAAACTGGCTTCATGACATCTGTGCCTACAGGGGGCACAGTGTGTCACATTTGGCAAGGGTGGGGGTGTTGCCGCTCATAGCCATCTCCCCAAACAGGGCTCCTACATGGGGGCAGCAGGAAGAGAACACAGCTTACTGAAGAGCTCTGGCTAGTGAAACTGTCTGCAGTGATGGAACTGGTCTATACCTGCACTGTCTCATACCATAGCACCAGACAGATGCATGTGGCTTTTTCTTTTTTTGTTTTTGTTTTTGTTTTGTTTAAAGTACTGGGGATGGAACCCAGCCTATCACTGAGCTACATCCCAGTCTTATTTTATTTTATTTTGAGACAGGGTCTCACTAAGTTGCCCAGGCTGGCCTTGAACTTGTGACCCTCCCGCCTCTGCCCCCCCCCCACCTCCAAGTCATTGGGATTATAGGTGTGTGCCACCATGCTCACCACCTGTGGCTACAGGCCACTTGAATGCTGCTAGTGGAACCCAGGAACTGAATTTTAAACTTTTGTTTGATTTAAATTAAACAATAGCCACAGGTGGCTAGCGACTGTCATATTAGTGCAGCAAGAAGTCTGCTGGGTTTGGGAAGGGGAGACACCCTCACCTGTTGCTGGTTTCACCTTTTTCTTGCATCCCTGGTCATTCTGGCTTTTCCTTCTGCCTGGCAGCTCCGTTGCCGGGGCCTCTCCCCAGTTAGCCCCACTGCACTGGCCAACGTCATCGAGGAGAAACATCACACTCTGCTTTGGAAAGACTACACATGACTTTCTCTGAGCAGGATGAGGTTGGCAAGGATAGCCGCAAGCTGAGTGTGATATTCCAGACTGCTAATTTGCTAAAATAATTTGGGAAAGTGCTACTTAAAACCCTGACAGGGGCAAAGGCAATGTTCTGAAGATTGTGGAGGCCAAAGTCCAGGCCACTGGAGGTTATGTTTGCTGATTGTCTCAGTGGTTGTTTATTAAATGGCCATGGGATATTTATTTCTGTCTGTCAGAATACTTGGCTCAGTAAGGCAACTGTGTTCACTGAGATTTGCTATTATAACTCAAGCCAAAGATTCAGCCTGATTTCTTATCAACTGGAAATATGGAATCACGTAATCTGCTTTTCCCCCAAAGAGAACTACAGGATGTTTTCGTAGTTGCCTTTGCAACTGAGCAAACTGTCCCGTGCATAGGACCCTCTGAATTTGAGAGACGAGAAGGCATAGGGGGACTGCTTCTATACTGCTTTGCTCAGCCACCTGGAGTTGGTTGGACCAGAGTGGCCAATTTCATGGGATGGACAGTGACCTATGACCTGACACAAAAGAATATTGCCCAACTGTATTCCTCTCCTCTGGATTCTAAACTGGAAGCAGAGAGAATCTGACATTGGAAATAGTAGGTGAGAGATAAAGAGGGAAAAATCAAGGATAACACTTTACAGCCAGGTGCAATGGTACACATCTATAATTCCAGCAACTTGGGAGACTGAGGCAGGAACATTTAAGTTCAAGACAAGCCTCAGCAACTTAGACCTGTCTCAAAATTAAAATAAATAAATTAATTAATTAAAAGGCCTGGGGATGTAGCTCAGTGGTAGAGCATTCCTGGGTTCAATTCCCAGTACAGAAAAAAAGAAAATACTTAGATGGGAGCTGTGAGCAAGATACTGGTTTTGCACAAATGTGATAAAGCCAAGCACCCTGATACTTAACCTTGTTTTAACTCCACATGCACTTAGTCACCTCCAACAGGACATTCTCCCTCACTTCACACCTCTCATGTGCTGCTCTAGCACAGAATACAGCCAGCATTTTGCTCTTTTGGGTGGTACTTCAGTGTAAAATTTCTACATTATATTTCCTTAGGATAGATTGCTAGTAATGGGGTTCCTAGGTCAAGGAGAGAATAATCTTTGTGCTTCTTGCTATATATTACCTCCCTATAGGTTTTGTAAACTTAGTGTAATTGACAAATTGAAAATGTCAGCTTCCCCATAATGGTATTCCCAGCCTTGGGAATACCATTTGGGACAGGGATGTGGCTCAGTGGTAAAGCACTTGTCTAGCATGCATGAGGCCCTGGGGTCCATCTCCTGGACTACTACAAACTTTTTTTTTTTTTTTTTTAGGGAATACCATCCCATCTCTCTATATGTGTATTTTTCTTTTTTCTTTTTCCTTTTAAGTAAATGTCAGCAGCTCAAGTCTGCTTTAATTTGCATTCACTTTGCTTATTAGTTAAGATTATTAGTGAACTATTTCCCATTGGTGTGTTTACTCTGTGTGTCTTCCTCACGAATTTCCCAGAAGTGACACCTTCCAGACACCCCTTTCTGCTACTATTAAATCTATTATTCCCAGCCGGGCGCGGTGGCTCACGCCTGTAATCCCAGCACTTTGGGAGGCTGAGGCAGGAGGATCGCGAGTTCAAAGCCAGCCTCAGCAATGGCGAGGCACTTAGCAACTCAGTGAAACCCTGTCTCTAAATAAAATACAAAAAAGGGCTGGGGATGTGGCCCAGTGGTTGAGTGCCCCTGAGTTCAATCCCCAGTACAAAAAAAAAAAAAAAAAAAAAATCTATTATTCCCCTTATTTTCAAAACCACAGCAGAAATTTTAACACCTCTAGGGGCAACATCCTAAAACCCAGCCAGTCAGAAAAGCAACCCTTTTCCATTTAGTTAAACCTCTGGGGTACTGTTTGCTGGGGGTGTTTTGCTCACAATAATTACTGTCAATTAACCATGACACTTCAGTTACATGGCCAAAGTGTTCAGTGGTCATATAAAGACGAGGCAAGAGGATTAAACAAAATTAGAATTCTTTTTTTTTTAAATTTTCCTTTCTGTTTTTGCACAAGGAATTTTTTAAATGTTTAATTTATAATAGTAGTATGTATTACAATTCATAATGCACATATAGAACATCTTTTTACATACAACTGTTTGTATACAAAGTATATTCGTACCATTCATGTCTTCAATCATGCATTTAGGATAATGATATCCATCTTATTCATTCACCTTTTCTTTTTTTTTTTTCCCTCCATCTCCCCTTGCTCCCTCCCATCACCTCTCTCCCCTTTGACCATTCTAGTGTTCCTCTAATCCTCCTATGTACCCCGATCAAACAACACTGTGAACCAGCCTCTTTATATCAGAGAAAACATTCGGTATTTGGATTTTTGAGATTGACTAACTTCAGTTAGCATTATATTCTCCAACTTCATCCATTTACCTGCGAATGCCATTATTTTATTTTCTTTTATTACTGAGTAAAATTCCATTGTGTATATGTACCACATTTTCTTTGTCCACTCATCTACTGAGGGGCATCTAGGTTGGTTCCACAACTAGCTATTGTGAATTGTGCTGCTATAAACATTGAAGTGGCTGTGTCACTGTAATATGCTGTTTTTAAGTCCTTTGGGAATAGACCCATTGCACAAGGAATTGAACCCAGTGGCACTCTGTCACTGAGCTAAATCGCCAGCCCTTTTTATTTCTTTTTTTTTTTTTTTTTTTTTTGTACCACCAGGGATTGAACTCAGGGGCACTCGACCACTGGGTCACATCCCCAGCCCTTTTTTGTATTTTATTTAGAGACAGGGTCTCACTGAGTTGCTAAGTGCCTCGCCATTGCTGAGGCTGGCTTTGAACTCGCGATCCTCCTGCATCAGCCTCCCAAAGTGCTGGGATTACAGGCGGCTCCTTTTTATTTCTTGAGACAGGCTCTCACTCAATTGTGTTGCCCAGTCTGACCTCCAACTCACTATCCTGCCTCAGCCTCCTGAGTCGCTGGGATTATAGGCATGCCCCACCCCGCATTGCCCAGCTCCTATTGAATTTACTTTTTGGATATGGTTTGAGGTAAGGGTTCATCTTCATTCTTTTGTACATGGACATTCAGTTTTCCCTGTACCATTTATTGCAAAAACTGTCTTGAGTGAAATTGACCAAATTATGCTATGTGCAAGTACCAATATGTCACAATGAATCTATCTCACTACTATGTATTAATTATAATCCACCAATAAAAATTTAAAAATAGCAGTAGTATTTAAAAAAAAAGGTGAGAGGAAATCACAAGGGGTGGGGGGAGGAAAGACAAGACTGTCCTTTATACATTGGATGATCTTGGCGCTCTTGTTGGGACAGGGTACCCAATGGCTCTGTTGGACTCAAAGTGGCAGGGCATTTTTGTGGTAAAGTGTGTGCCCCAGTTTTCCTTAAAGCAGTCTTTCTCTTTCTCCCAGACTCAGAGGGGCTGCCACAGGACAGGCCCAAGGAGACCCTGACAGCACCTCCCAGGTAGGGAGAGGCCCCGGGCAGCACCCAGGGGCGGCATTCAGAGGCAGCCACTCAAAGCCAGGCTGCTCTGTCTGGACGCTGGCCCAAACCAGCCTGCACAGCCTGGCTCAAGGACTGCCCAGACCGGTTTGTAGGCTTTCTGTTCCCTGGGAGCTGGCTCCCTGGCCACAGCTTCTGCTTGTGCTAGCGCCCTGCACCCCGCCCCCAGCTGTATTTCTTCTCCAATCCCCCCACCCCACCTCCTCTTCCCTCTCCCAGTCCCTGCAAGGTCCTTGCCAATCGCCAGACACAAGGCTCTGAGCTGCTGACCTCACTTGTCCTGCCTCAGCAGGGGCCCCAGTCCTCCCCTAGGCCCTCTGCCAGGTCAGGCAGGCTCTGACCCAGAAGGTTTCTATTTTTTTAAATGGATATAAAATTATCAATAATAACCTGACCAGTAATGCTAACAATAACAATTCACATTTATTGGAAGTTAAATAGACATAGCTGACATGCTTCACGTGTTTCCTCCCTACATCAGACCTGTGAGGTCAATACTGTGATTATGCCCCGGGTAACACATGAGAAACTAAAGCGAGAGGGCTCAAATTCTGTGCCCAAGGTCACGCAGCCGGTGAGTGGCATTGTCAGGATTCAAACACCACCTCCTAATGATGCTTCTGGACCAGACTGTCTGATACCCACCCTCACTGGGTGACCCTCGACACTGAATGGATGGTCCGTGGCCAGCCCCTGCATGTGTGTGCAAGTGTGTACCTGTACCTGCCTGTGAGTGTAAGGGGGTGGGGGAAGGGAGCTCTACCAGGACACAAGGCCCAAGGAGAAGTGACTTAACTAGGGTCGGGGGCGGGGGGGGGCGGTGGTCATGGCAGAATTAAGTCTCAAAAGCAGTTCTAGCCCCAGCCTTTCTAGTACCCCCGGGCACTGACCACCTCTAGAGGAGGGTGGTGGGAGGGAGGGAGCAGGCTAGGGACAGGTACCCAACAACTGAGGCTACTTGCAATGAAAGTTCTTGAATGCAACACCCCACACCCACCAGGCCCAGCCTGACTCTGCCTCTGCCCTCCCAGTCCCTCCTGGCTGGACTCACTGATACTGTTTTCCTAGCAGGTTCAGGCCTGCCCAGTTCTGAAGGAATTCCCTGCACCAGGCCTGCATGAGGCAGAAGATAAAGAGGTAAACACCATGTGCTGCCTTCCACCTTCAAGGAGGGGGTGATCTGGGAGGGAAGGGGACTGGCGTCAGCTGACACCTGCACCTGCCCCCTTGTTCCCCACAGCCTATCCATCCCATACCGCATGGGATGCAGTTCCTCATCCCTCTCAATTCTGCTCCATTTCTTCTCCATGACAAGCCATGCTGCTGTCCTCCATGTCTGCTAAGCTCTGATACCTCTTAGCACAGAGGGTCGGACTGGCCAGTCTACATGGCGGAGGAGATGCAGGTGATAAGGTGCTGTAAGTGTACAGGTCTGTCTGTGAGACCCAGAAAGGGCTTCACATGGGAGGCCCATCAGGGGGTTCCAAAGGTTGAATAAGAGTTCGTAGGTGGGAAGATGGGAAAATGTATTTGAGGGGAGACAGACTCACATGTAAAGAAGGCATCTTAGGGTGACGGAAGAATCACAGTAATTTAGAATTGAGGATGGAGGTGAAGCGACAGAGCCAATCTACAGCAGCAAGGCCAGGCAGGTCCCCTCCTCCAAGAGTGAGTGTGAGCTCTAGTTTTTTTTTTTTTTTTTTTTTTTTTTGGTACCAGGGATTGAACTCAGGGGCACTCGACCACTGGGCCACATCCCCAGCCCTTTTTTGTATTTTTTATTTAGAGACAGGGTCTCACTGAGTTGCTAAGTGCCTCGCCATTGCTGAGGCTGGCTTTGAACTCACAATCCTCCTGTCTCAGCCTCCCAAAGTGCTGGGATTACAGGCGTGCGCCACCGCGCCCGGCTTCTAGTTTAAAATAGGTTCACTCTCCAGCAAACAGAGGCTGGCCAAAAATCTTTATGTGGCATTTGTCCAGACAGGCAATAGAAACAGCCCAGGGTCCCCTTCCAGGTGCCTACAACTCTGTCACCAGGCCTGCTGCACGATTGTAAACAGAAGGACTTGACCATTTTCCTTCAGAAGGGTTGCTCTGGGTGCTGGGTAAGGGATGGATTAGAGGGGACAGGCTGCGGGGGAGGGGAGGGTGCAGCAGTCCAGGGGCTCAAGAAATGACTGTGGGAAAGCTGGGGACAGGCAAGAGATGTTGCAGGATGAGGGACCAGGTGGGGGTGGGGGAAGACAGATGTTTCTAGCTTCAACTGTTGGTAGAGAAAGGCTCCACCCTACTCCCACTCCAGGAAATTCCCCTGCTGCCCACCTCAGTCTTAAGAGGAGGGAATACACTAATCTGATTGGTCAGATTCCATCACGAGGGTGAGGCCAAGTCTACTTGTGAGTAGGGTCACTGAGTGTTAAAAAAACACACACACACACACACACACACAAGAATGTGGCCCTCTGTTCCCCACACCCCACACCTAAGAGCACTGGCCTGGGCTTCTCCAGGCACTTGCTGACCCGATGGAGACACCCCAAAGCAAACGAGGGCTCCAGTGGGGGACAAGAGCCCAGGCTGCCAAGTGTGGCCTTATCAGAGCATCCTGTGTACTGAGCAGGCCCAGCCAAACGGCACAGCCTGTGTCTCCATGCTACTGCCCGTGGTGGCTGTGTCCCTTGGGAATCCCAAGAGCAGCCTGGGAGTGGCAGGGCGGGGCAGGGCTGCTCTGTAGTGCCTCTCCTCTTAGTATCGCCTGCCTTTATTTCTCACAGCTTAATTGAAAGGGAGGAAAAGGTTGGGGGACGGGGAGATGAAGGGAGGGTGGGGAGAGAAGGTGGCGTCTTACCAGGGTAGAGGCTGGCTCTGGGGAGCAAAGAGCAGCCCCCACCCCCAGTGAGTCAGTGCGGGAGGGCGGGAGCCAGGTGTGGCCTCCTGGAGAGCCGGGTTTCAGTTTGGAGAGGGTTTCAGTTTGGAGAGGGCACGAGGGAGGGAAGGTGGGAAGGAGACCCAGCCAATTAGCTGTGGGACCCGGGCTTCAGTCCCAGCCTTGCCGCTGCTCACAGCTTTAAGACCTGGGCCACACTCACTGCTGCTCTGAGCCCTGATTTCCTCAGTAAACACGGGGACAGCAGCCCCTCAGGAAGAATAGTTCAATGCGACAGCATTGACAGCACTTAATAAATGCAAAATCTCCCTGTGACATAAAAAGGTGTCCTTTTTACTTCTTGTCTTGGGGATGAAAAGCAGTGTCTTTGATGAGCATTTTGTCAGTCCCTAGCCCCACTGGTGCCTGGCCCTGTCTTTGCTACAGCCTCAGAAAACCATCTGCCCCTTTCCCCCAAGCACCCTGGGAAACTCCCTCATCCCCTTCAGCTCTCCCTCTCCTAATAAGCATCAGGCTGCTCAGTATGACAATACAAACTATGCCCTAAAACCCCCTGCCTGGTCCCTGAGCCCCTTTTAGCTGAATTCACTCCTTCCAGTCTTACAGTTTTGTAGGATTTTGCAGTTCATAAAGACTTCCAAAAAAAATTTTTTTTTTTTTTGCACCAATTATCTGTTTTGTCATATACGGAATGGCCTCATAAAACTTTGCGGTGAGGGGTACTTGCCCATTTTACAGACGAGAGAAGCGAGCCTGGGACTAGAGGTCAGCAGAGGTCTCACCTCGCTGCTGTCAGGATCTACTGGCTCCCTGCATGCCTCTATTTTCTCTTAAGCCCATGTGGTCCTTTCAAGGCTTCTGCCCCAGTGCCAAAGGCAACACTGAGTCACCAGCTCCAGCACCCCCACCCCTGCCCCGTCCTAGACCTCGATCCTTTTAATGCTTTGCTGACATGCCTCTGAGTCTACCCACCACCTTCTCTTTCTTTAAATTCTCTCCTTCCTTGGCTTGAGCCAGACGTGAAGTCGACATTGGAGGAGGAGAAGGGAGGGTGTTTGTGTCTGTGGTCCCTGCTCCTTGGTTGTGTGATGTTAGCGCAGCTGAGTCATGGGATCCCCACTTAGGAATGCTGCTTCCTTGGTAAGCTCTGAGCTGTGACAGGATTTCCAAAGCACACCAGCATCCCACTTGCCCAGGGCTTTCACTGAAAGAGCGATTTACCTTGGTTTAGACCAACTTGGCAGTTGCCAGGTGCTTTATTTATTTATTTTTGTGGTTTTATAACTTTGACAACCAGCAGTTATTTCTCATCGACATCGACTACGGAGTTTTGAAAGGGTACAGGGTTGTAAGTTACCAAACCATAGAGCTTGTTTGGATGATCTTCATTTTCATTGCATTTTCTGGGCAGTTGCACATGGATACAGTATGGATACAATATTATTCCTTTGGTCCAGACAGTTTTGTTGAGCTTGGTATCAATGGGCACATCTGGAGTCCCTATCACCCTCATGACAAATTTCTGGATCTCTTTGAGCTCCTGAGGGTAACTCATCTTGAAACCCACTCTCTGGATGGGCTTGTGAATGTCAACAGTGTAATCTCAGGTCACAACCTTGCTGATGGCAGGATGGCCTGTCTTCTTTTTGCCATCCTTGTTTGAAGGAGCTGTCCTACTGGGCCCAAGTTGGAAAGGAAACATACCAGGGATTGTCAGCAATTGGATTTTTTTTTAAATTTGATGGCAAAAAAAGGATCTGTCGTATCTTGTGACTTGGCCAAGCATGGGAAGGGTAATGTCAGCAATGTGGGACACAGCAAAAGGGTTCACCAGCTAGAGCCAGACTCTCCCAATCAGAGTAGAGCAGGTGCAAGGGAGATGAGCCCAGCTGTAGTTGATGGACCAGAGTGATGTTTAGTCCTGCATTGTCCAATATGGTAGCCACCATTTACATAGGACCATTAAATTTAAATTGAAATGAAATCAAGTTAAATATTTAGTTCCTTTGCCCTGCTAGCCACCACAGGTGGGTAGTGGCCACCATATTGGATAAAGCAGATATAAAATGCTTCCTTTGTTGCAGAAGGTTCTATTGGACAGCACTGATTTTAGTCCACTGGTAAAGAAGAACAGAAGGTAAGCAGTTGGTTAAGAGAGTAAGGGACAAATCAGCTCATCAGGGATGTCCAGTAAAAAGGAGCTTAGCACGGGTGAGATGGAGGCAGGGAGACAGCAGAATGGGCAGGCACGATAATAAATGTGCCTCTTCCACTCTCTCGGTGCATCTTGATATTAGGGTTACCTTATCAGAGACACATGTGTTTCCCCAAATTTTCAGAACTTGGAAAACTTTCATTCTAATCCTGCTTCTCTCCTTAAATTATACTCCTTACATTGTCTCCTTTTAAATTGTACCGGCACACATCTGATTCTACCCATCACCTTCTCTTTCTTCAAATTGCGTATTCCAGAAAACAAGTCTTGCTTCAGACATGGCTGGATCCAGGTAGCTAAAATCAAATTGTCATCAGAAATCTGTGCCTTACCTTAACTCTGCTTCTCTTTGTATGGGTGTCAGCCTCAGGCTGTCGTCATATGATGTCAAAGTGGGGCTACACAGTGATGGTTCACCAATTTTGACGGAAAGAAATAGCCTCTTCCAAATAATTGTAGCCCAAATTCCAAGGCCTGAGTTATTTCCCATTTCTGAGCCAGCAACAGGGCTCTGGGAAATGCAGCCTTCTGATTGGCCATGAATGATCATGTGCCCACACCTGAGGCAGAAGGCAGGTCAGCTTCATTCAGACCACTGGGTCTTTGTGTTGGGGGTGAAATGGTTCCACAAAGTAACCCAATCAAGAACAGCAGATGCTAGCCTGGCAGAAACCACAGCTGCCCACTATGTGGCCTTAAGTTAACCATAGCTATTACAGCAAATGGATGGTGAAAAGGTTAAGTTGACATTTATTAAGGGGACAAGGCTTTGTGGCACGTAGTAAGATCTCAAAAAAAAAAAAAAAAATGCTATGGAAAGAATAAAATTACAAGGTAGTAAATGGGAATATACATTTCAGCGTAATTGTGTTCTGTGGGGAATAATGGAGTCCATGGAATCAGGGCACAACTTTGTGGAGTCTCAGAAAGGAAACACAGGATGGAGATAAAAGACACATTTCCGAAAAGGAGTTCCTTAGAGACAGGACTAAGCACTGTTAATTAACTCTCGAAACTACTCTGGAGGGAGGGAGTGCACAGGAAGCTCTCTAAGGTTTCTTGATGGTACAAGATGCCTGATGGGTCGATGCAGGAAAGGTCTCAGGAACAGAGGAAGTAGGCACTGACGTAGCAGCTGAGCTTTAGTGAGGGAAAGGCAAGAAGGTGACACTCAAGATCAAATTCGAAATGATGCCTATGAAATTAAGGAGGCCAAGCTTCTGTTTATGATCCAGGAAAGGATGGACGTTAGTGGAGACTGTTTCCTAAACGGTCAGTGAAGATGGTTCTGGGGGCTGGGGCTGGGGCTTGGTGGTAGGGCGCTCACCTGGCATGTGTGAGGCACTGGGTTGATTCTCAGAACCACATATAAATAAATAAAATAGGGCTGGGATTGTGGCTCAGCGGTAGAGTGCTCGTCTAGCATGTGGGCGACCCGGGTTCAGTCCTCAGCACCACGTACAAATAAAACTCATTGAATAAAATGCATTGTGTACAACTAAAAGCAAATAAATAAAAAATGTTTAAATAAATAAATAAATAAATAAATAAAATAAGTCCATCAACAACTAAAATGTGTGTGTGTGTGTGTGTGTGTGTGTGTGTGTGTGTGTGTGTGTGTGTTCTGAGAGAGACAGGTTCGAGAGAGACAGGCAGGAGAAATCATGGTGTCCTAGCACATTCAGACTGCTATTAAAAAATACTATGAACTGGGAAGCTTATAAACTGTCCAGTCTGGGAGTCTGGGAAGTCCAGGATCAAGTACGAACAGATTAGGTGTGTGGTGAGGGCCTGTTTACTGGCTCATAGATGGTACCTTCTCACTATGTCCTTGCATGGCTGAAGGAGTGAGGAAATCTCTGGGGTCTCTTTATGAGCATTAATCTCATTCATGAGGGCAGCATCCACATAACCCAATCACCTCCCAAAGATCCCCTTTCCAAAAGCCCTACCTTTTAATCCCTGGGGGTTAGAATTTCAACCTATGAATTTTGATGGGACAAACATTCAGACCAAAGCACTGCAGGCTCTGAGTAATAGTTTAAGGACAAAAAAGGCCCATCAAGGAGCAATGCATTAATAAATAGGATATATGTGCAGCTCTGGCCAATTCACATTAGGCATAAGGGACGTGCAAGAAAAGACAATTAAAATCTTTGAAGGGCTGGCTATAGACTTCAGGTAACAGGGTTAAGGCCTTTTGGGTCTGAAGACCAAGATTAAGAAAGAGCAATAACTGAAACACAATCTTGTGAACAGATGGAAACATGCTCATCAAATGTTGAAACGTTGACGTTGAAATTCTAAGTGCTATGAAGCCAGGTGTGGTGGTGCACACCCATAATCCCGGATGCCTGGGAGGCTAAGAGAAAGGACCAAGGACCGCAGTTTGGGGCCAGCCTGGGCAATTTAACAAGATCCTGTATCAAAATAAAAATTTTAAAGGGCTGGGAATGTGGCTCAGTGGTAGAGTACTTGCTTGGCCTGTGTGAGACCGTGGGGATGTAGCTTGGTGATACAGGGCCCCTGGGCTCCATCCCCAGTACTGCAAATGTTAAAAACAAAAACAAAAACAAAAACTTCAGTGGTGTGAACTTTCATTAAAGGAATATCTAAGCCTTGTTTTTCCTCTGAATAATGAAGATAATAGTGGTAAGTCACTATTATGATGAGGATGGGATGAGAGTCACCGTGACATGGTCTTGTCAGTAGCACATGGAATCTGGAGTCAGGAGCCAAGAATGTGGGAGTCTGGTCTCCCCTCCGATCTTCAATGTATTGCTATTGCCTCTCTGAAAGGCATACTTCACAGAGCCATTATGAAGATGAAATGAGATTTAAAAAAAAATTTTTTTGTAGTTGTAGATGGACAGAATGCCTTTATTTTATTTGTCTATTTTTATGTGGTACTAAGGATTGAACCCAGTGCCTCACACATGCCAGGCCAGTCCTCTGCCATGGAGCTACAGCCCCAGCCTAGATTCTCTTTTATTTAAGTATTTATTTATTTTGGTACCAGAGATTGAACCCAGGGGCGCTTAACCACTCAGCCACATCCTCAAACCTTTTTAAAATTTTTTATTTAGAGATAGGGTCTTGTTGAATTACTTAGGGGCTCTCCAAGTTGCTGAGGCCGGCTTTGAACTTGCAATTCTTCTGTCTCAGCCTTCCGAGCCACTGGGATTACAGGCATGCACCACTGCACCCAGCATGAAGTGAGATGCTGTGTTCATTCAACAAATATTGGATGGGCCCCCTACTACTTGCCAGACAGCAGGCTAGGTGTTGGGTGAGGACACAATGGGGAAGAAGAAAAAGTTGTCCTTATGCAGCTTGGAGTCCATTCAGCAGGAGAGAAAGGCCATGTATAATCACAAAGCCAGCTGAATGATGCTTGCTGGGGTGGGGGCCACCATGGAGCTCCTACCTCCATGGAGGGTAGAGGGCTTTGAATTAGTTTGTAATGCTCCAAACTAATACTATTTAATATCACTTGGATTAGATTTTTGTTGCTGCTAGAATACATTACTACAAACCCAGTGGCTTAAAAAAAATGACTATATTATCTTACAATTTAGGAGGATAGATTTGTTTGTGGTGGTACTGGGGCTTGAACCCAGTGGCACTCTACCACTAAGCTATACCCCCAGCCCTTTTAATTTTTTTTTTTTTTTTTTAACTATTTTGAGACAGGATCTTGTTAAATTGCAGAGACTGGACTCCAACTTGTGATCCTCCTGCCTTAGCTTTTTGAATAGCTGGGATTACAGGCATGCACCATAGTGCCTGACTAAGGTAGATCTTATAGCTAAAATCAAGGCTGCATTCTTTCTAGCATCTCTAGGGAATACTTCTTTCTTCATCCTTTTACAGCTTTTTAAGAGGCTATTCCCTTGGCTCCTGAACCCATTACTCTGACTTCTGTTGCCACTGTCATGGCACTTTCTCTGACTCTGACCCTTCTTCCTCCCTCTTCTAAGGTCACTTGTGATTATACTGGGTTAATGCCAGATTAATCTCCCCACCTCAACCTCCTTAACTAAATCACATCTGCAAAGTCCCTTTTTGCTACATATAGTGTACAGGTTCCAGGGCTTGGGATGTGCACATCTTTGAGTGTCCATTATTTAGTCTACCTCACCACTCCTGGGCTATATAGTCAGAAATGAGATATCCTGGGGAAGGGAGGGGGCAAGAGGGTTACAAAAGAAAAAAAAAAAAAAAAAGATGGTAGAATGAGATGGATATCATTACCCTAAGTGCATGTATGAAGACACGAATGGTGTGAATATACTTTGCATACAACCAGAGATATGTAAAAATGTGCTCTGTATGTGTAATATGAATTGTAATGCATTCTGCTGTCATATATAACAACTTAGAATAAAAGAAAAAAAAAGGATCAGATAAAAGAAAAGAAGAAGAAATGAGATATCCTTAGAAACTAGTGAGAAAAATCAGTCTACTTTTGAACTTGCAGGTGGTATTCTACTAAATTTAGTTGCAGGGGGTGGGGAACAGAGTGGGTATCTGAGGACCAATGACATATGCCCTCTAAGAATACACTGTCACATGGAAGACCCCATGGTGTCTTAAAGGGAATGCCAGGCAACAAGCGAGAGTACCTGACACTCAGCAGCTGAGACCTTAGGAAAAGATATTACTTCTTTAAGCTTCAAAATCCACCTAAGTTAAAGGGGATAAATAGAAGTACCTGGAAGAACTGGAGTCAGGATTAATGAAAATATCACCCATGAAATCACTTAAGACAGTGCCTCATCTTCAATAAACGTCTGTTTTGGAATGCTCCCTAAGTCCCTCCCTCCCTCTTTCTCAGTCCCTTTTGCTGAAAACACTGCCTAGTCCAGTCCTCTCATAACCTTCGCTTGCTTGCCAATCATGCCAACTGTGCTTCAGGAACAGCTCTGGAGCTTGGGAAAAGCACCCGCATTAACCATGGAATCTGCAGCTAGTCTCTTAAGCTCTCTAAGCTTCAGTTTCCTCCTCTGTACAATGGGGATAAGAATGTCTATGGAACCAGGCTGTCATGAGGATTAAGTAAAACGATGAATGGAGAGGGTTTAGCAGTGTCTGGCACAAGATTAAGGGGCGATAAATAGTACTGTTATGCTTCCCAAGAGGCCTGACCTCCTTTCTGCCTCATCTTCTCCACATTCCTCACTCCAGCAGCACCTGACAAATCTCTGAAGCCGACTTGGACCCTGCCGCGTAATGCTTATAAACAATTCCTTTTGTATCTGATATTGTGCGTCCTGTTCTATTCACTTTCGCGGCCCCAGTTCTACTTTGCTTCTCAGTGACCTGTTCAATGTTTCCTTGCCTTCTCGGTCACCTGCAATGTGCAAGTTCCTTCCTCAATAGTGGACACAAGGTCCTTGATGAGGGGTGTCTCCTGTGAACTATATTGGAAAAGTGCTTCCCCTCCTCATCAGGCCTCCATTTCCTTATCTGGACGGAGTCCACAGAACTGGCAGGTTAAATTAGCGCTTCCAGCTCTGAGATCTTAAACGATAGAATGTAATTAAGTAGCAAGGACCTTGTAGGTTACACAGTCCACCTCTTTCCTATTCCAGAAGGGGAAATCGAGCGCCATTTTTCCATTAGGAGAAACTTCGTGTTTTTCTGTTTGGCCCCTGGGACAAGCCTTCCTGGAGGGCAGGAGGTCCTGCTTTCCTAAAAGGGAAAGGGGGGACTCGGCGTCTCTAAGGCTCGGGGCGCCGGAAACACGTGTGTGCTCACCTACGTGTACACACGTGAGTGCACCTACAGCAGCAGGGGGCGCTCGGGCCGGCAGGGGGCAGCACAGACCCGGCTTACAATTACCCGGCGCAGCCCCCAGGGAGGAGGGCGTGCTGCAGTCGCGGCGGCGGTGGCGGCGGCTGGAGGTGCAGCCTCCCAGGTGGGAGGCGGGGGCTGCGGGCGCAGGAAAAGGCGCCTTGGGAGCCGGCGCTCCGCCGGGCCTCCTCTGGCTGGGCACGGCGCGGCGAGTGGGAGCGAGCGCGCCGGGAGCACGCAGGCGCTCTGCTCCGGCTGGCCCTCGGCCGGCGCGCTGCGCGGGAGCAGCCCGCCCCCGTCCCCCGCCCCCCTGCGCCCCGCAGCCCCCCGACTGCCGGTGGTCAGCGGCCCCCTCCGCAGCCAGCGCACCCGGAGAGAGCGCGGCGGCGGCAGCGGCGGCGGCGGCGGGACGGCCCCGGGCTGCCCGGAGCGCGCCCTCCCGCCTGCGGCCAGTAGCAGGCGGCGCTGGCCCGGCCGGCGTACCCCGCAGGCGGCCGGAGCGCGGCCTCGGCTTCGGCCTCGGCGGGAGCGAGCCCCGGGCCGCAGCCCGCGGGCGGCGGCGCGGGCGGCGGCGGGCACTGACGGCGTCGCGGGGCGCTCCCAGGCGGCGGCGCAGCGGCGGCGGCGGCGCAGGGGGCGGAGGCAGGGGGCGCCCCCAGCCAGGATGCTGCGGTTCCTGCGCCGGACCTTTGGCCGCCGCTCCATGCAGCGCTACGCGCGGGGCGCGGCAGGGCGCGGGGCCGCCGGGCTGGGGGACGAGCGCGACGGGGGGCCGCGGGGGGGTCCGGCCGCCGCCGCCGCCTCCTCGGCGCTGCCCGCCGCGCCCGGGGGCAGCGTGTTCCCGGCCGGCGGCGGGCCCCTGCTCACGGGCGGCGCGGCCGTGCACATCTCCGCCGCCGGAACGGCCAAGGCCACCCTGTACTGCCGTGTCTTCCTGCTCGACGGGACCGAAGTGAGCGTGGATCTGCCGGTGAGTGACGGAGCCGGTCCGGGGCACTGGCACCACGCACCCCTTAAGGCGGCTTCCCCTGCCCCAGTGCTTATCTCTGGGTCGGTCCTCTTGCACCTCTCTGGGGATCCCCTCCCCCATCTCCTGACAGCCCTCGGCACCCTGTTCCCTCCCGGGTCCCGTCTCCTTCCGGCCCCTTCTTTGGCCCGCGCCCCCTTCTTGGCACGTTGTGCTATGGGGTTGCGACACCTGGTCCTATGGGCCTCACCCCTTCCCAAGTCCCTGTCCCTTGGCGAGGATGGCCTGTGTTCCCTGCCAGTGTTGCCTTTTCAGCACCCCCACCCCCGGTTCCAGTGGGGACCTTCCTGATGCTGGATTAATGGGTAGAAAATTTCAAAGTAGTGTAGGGTTACTCCTGGGTGTCGCGCTTTATCCCCCCTCCCAAGCCCTCCATCAGGCTTTGGCGAGACGGTGGAGAGGAAAGTCCCCGCTTGTTGCCCAGCAGGGACCCCAAGTTTGGGAGCGGGGTTAGAGAATAGGTTCTCTTGTCTGTTGATTCCTCAGGGTGGTCCCTGACTCCAGCCCAAAGAGCTCCTCTGGCTCTCAGCTTCGCAGGGGGTGGAGCGACTTGGGAACTAACTCTCGGACATGGTCAACTTTGCTCTGGCAGAGACCTTGGTGGCGCCCAGGGTGTCGATCCCGAGCCCCGCGGGCCTGGCGTTCCCGACTAACCCCAGCTCTCGGCAGTGTGCGTGGGGCCCGCCGGGCACCCCGGGGCTGCGGCGCCGGGCCTGCGTCCCGGCCAGCCGCCCACAGGTGGTTGCACCCCCGCCCCGTTGCGGTGGCGAGCTAGGCCGGCGCTGCTGTCCCCGGCAGGGCGTCCAGCCACCAGAGTGTTTCTGACGAAGGGGCCAGCTCAGATCCAATCAAACCCACACATTAACGGGGCGCCTACTGTGCACCCGGCGCTGCGGCAGACGGTGCCTTGGGGAATCTTTGGGTGTGACTGAGGACACAGCAGTAATTGAGCTTTAGATGAATGTTACAGATCGTCCCGAGGGTTTCAAGGGAAGAAATAACATACCGGGACTTGCGGAAAGCATTTAGGCCTTTCCGGGTGGCAGGAATTCTTTGGATTTCACGAGAGTACTAGGATCGTGTAAGGGTATCAGGTTGGAAAATCAGAGCTGCCTGGCTTGGGGTTTAATCCTTCCTTGTGTAGGTTTAATTTCGAGACAGTTCCGGTTTATGGCAGTTTTATTTTTGTGGCTTCTTGTGCTCTCCATAGGATATCATTTTGTTATGAAAATACCCTTTTGGGGCCTTTTTATTCATGGAAAACGAACCAACATCCCGTTCTTAGAGTTGTTATCTTTAAAACAGCATTAAAATGTTATAGTTCCCCAAGAAGGAAGTTGTTCTGCTTTTATTCAGCTGGGAGAGAGGGTCTGAGAGCCCGGGAGGAGAGGAGAGGAGAGCAGGCTGCCTCTGGAGTGGGCAGTTTGGGATTGGAGAGGATGTGGCGTAGTTTGCATCTGGGAACAGAATGCTATCCTTGGGAACTTTGACAGTGCTCCTTACCGGTGGTTTGCTTGTCTGTTCCCCAGGGATAATTCATTTATAAAATGTATTGCTGCTGTCAGGCTTGTGCGACAAGCTTAAGTGGTGTTTCTGAGATGAAAAATGCAAACGGAGTAAAAAGTACATGTGTGGTAAATAGAGCCAAACAGGTACACAAACGAACAGGTAGGGATGGGAATACTTATTTGTGACAGCCGGTGGAGCTCTTGCAGAGTGTGGGGGAAGGGGACATTTGCATCCTAAAAGGTTTCTTCCCTTTATAAAAGGAGAATTCACCCATTCCAGCTTTCCTTATAATGGCAGTTTTCTTGGTGCCTGTAAGATGATTTCATGAATCCCCAATTTTATTTATACACATATATATATCTGGGCACTTGGTCCAAAGGCAAATAAAAAGCAAATGCTGGCTTTTGTCACGTGAGCTCCCAGGGAGGAAGGATGAAGAAAATTTCAGCAGTGAGCATGGCTCATCGATTTAAAGATTTATTAGATATTAGAATTGCATCACACAGTCTCCCCTACTAATCTTCCCAGCTCACAGTGTTAGTTGTAATTAATTCTCGCAGTTACCAGGTTTAGCGCCAGGCGGCCCGCTCCCCCATGAATTGGTAGCATTTGTGCTGTACATCAGACCCACTTCAGTGGACTCCTTTTTATGCCATTTTTTTTTTTTAAGGCATATGGCCCCCTTAGTCATTATTTCTGTCTTCTGTTTCTGGATTTGGACTGCTTCCTGAGCTCTGGCATTGCCTGGCTGCTGTCACACAGATAGGGTGGACCTTTGACCTCTCTACCTCTAAGCTTCATTCTCTGCCCCTATCGTTTCCCACAGATACCCAGGGACCTGGCCTGGCTAACTGTGGCTCCTTTGTAATTAAAACCGTCTGGTGGTGTTGGCCTCAAGAATTTCTCTGCCCAACATACTCAAAGTGGTTATGCATTGTCATAAACCTTTTTATTAGCCCTAGTCAGGACACTGGTGTTCTGCAATTGCCTGGAACACAATAACACCCTCAGCATGACCATGCTGTGGCACCTCAGCTCGGTTCAGTCATCATTTATTGGATGTCTTTAATGTGCCAAGCTCTGTGCTGAGGACACAAAGGTGAGAGTCATGGCTTGGAGGCTCTTGGGGGACAGGGGGACACACGGTGTTTTTATTCTGAGCAATGCTAAGTGATGTGACAGGCACACCCAGATGGATTACTGGGGCAAATGGGGCAGGGGAATTAGGAGGATTTTCTCAAGTTTTTGACACTTGAAAGGATAGGAGCTCAAATTCAGTGTCCCTTGGCAAAGCCATTCTTCCTCTGTGAATTCAGCTAGAGATCCCATTGGTGTGCTTGGCCATGGCACCCACTGTTGACTTGTATCGGTTCTCTCTTGTCATATGTGATAAAGGAAGAAGCCACCATAAAGGTCCTCTCAAATGAGTCAGTCTTCTTGGACAGGGCTTGGAGCCCCTTTATCTGGTGGTAGGCCAAGTCCTCTAGCACTCCTGGGTGTTTGTAACTTTTGCTGAGGATGGCAGTGATAAAATGTGAACAGACAGGTGTTTTGAAGAATCCATTTATAACATGTGGTGGGCTTCCTGTACAAACCTAGCTCCCAGGTGAGCCTTTGGCTCACCCTACCAATCAGAGCACCACCCTGACCCACTCCCTTCAGAAAACCTGGCCCTGCCTTGGAGGGCACCTCCCTTTTGTTAGCCCAGCCCGCCCAGCCCTCAGGTGTGGTCGTGTCTGAGCTGGGCAGGTGGAGGGAGTCGATACTCTTCCTCTGTGAATGCAGCTGAAGATCCCATTGGTGTGCTTGGCAGCAGCACCCACTGTTGACTCGTATTAGCTCTCTGTTGACTAAATCCTTGGCATCACTTTTGCTTGGGTGGCTGCTGCTCAGCCCCGCCTCCGTTCAGTGCGTGTGTGCGTTCTTCCAGCAGCTCTGTGGCAAGAGCTGTTAGGATGTGTGGCTGGCTGGTTAGCACTCCTGCCATGCCGTGGAGGGGACAGCTGGTTGGCCAGTGTAGCTTTTGGCCCAGTTGTTCTCACTGTATCTGAAACTTGGCATTGACTCATTGGGATACAGTGCTAACATGGAGAATTCCAGGGCTATCTTACAGCCTGGCTCTGCTGCCTTGGGCAACTTCAATTCTCTGAGCATGGATTTCCCGGTTTTTAAAATGGGAGCATCAAATATGGCAAAGACATAATAAGCCTCAATAAACAGCAAGATGCTGAAGGTTGCTAGGACATTGTAATTTTATACAACTCTCATTCCTCCTCTTTGGACTATGGAAAGGATATGAAAAAAATTCTAGTAATGAACATTAGGAAAAAAAAAAAAAAAAAAAAGCTGTGCCAGGCAGACTAGCCATTGCTTGGCTCTTCTTATTGGAAATTGGCAGTTGGATATAGTATGAGAGATGCTTATTAAAAATTTCAGTTTGGATGAGAAAATATCCACCCCCCCCTCCACCAGATTCTTAGAATGTTAGGACTGGAACCTCTGGTCCAACAGAACATACATGATGCAACATAAAGGTCACATGCCTTATTTTGGAATTGAAAAGGACCCTAGAAAGCACATGTCACATACATTGTATGTATGGGAAACTGAGGCCTGTGGATATAAAGTGACTTCCCTTCTGTCACTCAGTGGAAGGGTTAGAATGGGTGCTCCAGGAACCCTGATTGTTTAGCTTTTGAAGCTGTGGTGCTTAGGATCAGCCTCAGCAGTAGGACTGCCAGCGTCCCCAGTCCTAACACATGGAAGGTGGACAGGGTATGTCCCTAGCTGTTGGAAGTAGGACAGATTTTCCCAAACACTGGAAACTCTAGCAAAATAGGTCTCTAACTTCAGTGTATACCAAGTTTTTCTGGGATTTTTTGTTTTTGTTTTTGTTTTTTTGAGACAGGTTCTCACTATGTTGCCCAAGCTGATCTTGAACTCCCAGGCTCAGTGATCCTCCCTCCTCAGGTTCCCAAGGTGATTCTGATGAGATGGTCTCTTCACATCTTCTGAAACCCCCTGGCTCTAGGGCTTGGAGAACCAAGAGCAGCTGCACTGTGCATTAATAAAAGTTGCTGTGGGCAGCGGGGGTGGACACTGTCAGCAGCTTTGAGCTGGGGGGTGACCTGTGCTTCAGGGAGTCTGTTTCTGTTTGTACAGTGGAGTGGAGGCTGGGTCAGAGGAGGGGCTGGATACCAGTTGTGCTGTGGCAGTAGTGGTCCAGGTGAGGGGTGATGAAGGCCTGTCTAGGAGAAGGGCGTGCTGGCCAGGGCAGTTCACAGGTGTCCTCAGGTGAGTTTGTTGGGGAGGGGAAAGTGGATTGGAGTTTGGACTGCAGGGCTGTCTTTACCCTCTGTTGTGGGAAGAAGTGACACCACAGGAGGTAAGGGAAGACAGATCCTCCTTTCTACCCCTGCCTAGGCTCTGGCTGCTGCAGTCCCTTGCCTTGTGGCAGGCCTCTGGGAGACTTGCTTTTCTGCTCCTGCAGGATAGGTACTGGCTAAAGGTGCTTACTTACCCCATCCCTTCTCAGTCCATGAATGAGACCATGGGGAGCCTTGGATTTGTATATAGGCCTGTGAGTTCGTGTTATTTTTATAAATGCTTTTATTTTCAAAGGAGGGCTGAGCTGGGGACTGAGAGAGGTGAATGCCCTCCCCAGGTGGGATATGATATGATAGCAGGAGATCTCTAACTGGTGCCACACTTGCCAGATGGCCCGTGTTAATATGGGGGTGGAGGGATTGGGTCTGCAGGGGTGGTGGGGTCTGCCCAGCCTCCCAGGTGCCCGTAATGTGACCCTACAGTGGCACAGGGCTTTGAACAAATATTAACTTGTTAAGCACTTCCACGTGCATAATCTCATTGAATTCTGCTCTTAGTTTTGAAATAGCAGAAGGTTGGTGGGGGTGGGGCCTTCCCTTAAATTCTTGCGTGGGGACTTAGCAGATATCCATCCGGGTAACCACAGAAATCCTCCGCCTACAATTTGTCTTCAACACGTGTGTTGACTCCTTCCCCGCTGGTGTCCCCTTGGCTGGCTGCGGGATGTTCCCCTGTGCTTCTCTCTGCTCTGCCTGGAGCCTTCTTCGCCAGGAATCTGCACTCACTCCCCGGCGCTTGCCCAGGCTGCTGCAGGCAGCCGCGGCTCATTCATCTGTGGGTGTTTTCAGGTTGGTGTGCGTCTCTCCCTGACTTCCATTGCACATGGAGAACATGTCCACTGCAGAAGCATTAGAAAACACGGAGGCAAGAGATAGAAAGACACCTCAAATTTTTTCAGAGACAGTGGTATATATGGTGTAGATCCATCTGTGCTTGTGTGTGTGTGTGTGTGTGTGTGTGTATTTAGAGAGAAATATGATTTTTTTTTGTTTTTGTTTTTTTGTACTGGAGATCGAAAACAGGGGCACTATCACTGAGCTACATCCCCAGCCACACCCCAATCCCATTTTTAAATATTTGAGATAGGATCTTGCTAAGTTGCCTAGGTTGGCCTCAACATTGCAATTCTCCTGCCTCAGCCTCCCTAGTAGCTGATGTATGCCGCTGTGCCAGTTTAATCATGTATTTCAAATGTTGAACTGCAGTGGTTGATAGAAATTCTCTTCCCACCCTTTCGCACAATTGAGGAGGGACTGTAGACCCCAAGTTTGAGGTCTTGTTGATATAGCCTGAGTCCCTTTGCATCTGGGAGCATCTGCTTTGGTGTGGTCACAACTCTCTTGCCTATCTAGGGATGCCTAGGGGCTCTGCTTACAGCCGGAGCTGACCTGGCCAAGGCAGACTAGAACTTTGCAGTCTGCCTGGTGTCCCCTGGTCCCCAATCTCCCTAATTGCATGTCTTCTGCAGCCTCAGTGACTTATCTCTTGAGCTGGGTGTACCTCATTTGATTTTAAAATGTCTGGTTTATTTTTAATTGCTTTCCAGAATGTTTTTGTTTGCCCAAGGTAAAGCATTTTTGGTCAGCAAAGGCCTGTTGGGCTCTTCCTCTGATGAAGCATTGGCAGGGTACAGGAGAGGGAGGATGGCTTCTTGAATTCCCAGTCTATGGCAGACGTGTAACAACACAGTGTGAGGCAGGGTGGCAGGGAAGCTGACCTGGGGTGGAGTTGGAGGTTTGGTGCCCAAAGTGGCATTGGGGTTGTCCCAAAGGACATGTAAAATGCCCACTGTTAGATTTCACTGGCAGATTTGTGGGCAGGAGGTGCAAATGTGTGGGGGATGGGAGTCAGAAAATGCCAGTCTTTCCCTGGGCCCTGGGCTCCTGGAGTGGGGAGGATTAGGAGCCTGGCTGTGGCCCTAGGTTTTAAAAGAATGAGTGATGAACCTTTTAAGTGAAGATGAGTGTTATGGGTTAGATAGCTACACAGGCCACCCTTATTGAACTTCTGCTGCCAGCCCAGTACCGTGCTAAGGTACTTCCAGGATTATCTTGTTGAATGATCTCAAAAACTGTGCTGTGCTGGCTGTTACCCCTGATCTGTAGGGAAGAGCCAGGGCTTAGCAGCTGGGTTCAGAATCTTGCCACAGCCACACTGTAGTGAGTAGACACCAGCTTCAGGCTCAGTCTGGGGGACATTTATGTTCTGAGAAGTCCCTTGACAGCTGTGGGGCATGATGGAGGCTGAGCCTGGTAGGGTCCCCAGGTGGATGGGGACCTCTAAGCCTCAGAAGGTTTCTGCCTCTGTAGGCCCCTGGGGATTTCCAGAGACTGGGTTTTTATCTTTGGACTCGTGTGCAGTTTCTCTAGGGTGCATTCTGGTATGATTCTTTAACACCCAGATCAGAAGAAGTAGGTGATATATCTTAAAGTACTTCATAGAGCAACATTAAAATTATCACGAAGAAAAGCATTTTCCATGTCCCATCCTGCTGCATAGCAACTGGTTGGTTTCACTGTGCTTTTGTCTGTGTGTGTGTGTGTGTGTGTGTGTGTGTGTAAGCATGGCATATATCCTTTTCGTTTTTTAGTGCTGGGGTGGAACCCAGGACTTCACACTTGCTGGGCAGGTGTTTTGCTACTGAGCTCCACCCTCAGCCCTAACCCAGCCCCTCTTTTGGTACTGGGGATTAAACCCAGGACCTTGCACATGCTGGGCGATTGCTCTACCACTGAGCTACCTCCCAGCACCACCTCCTTTTCTATTTTATTTTGAGACAAGGCCTTGCTAAGTTGCTGAGGCTGGCTTTGGACTTGTGATCCTCTTGCCTGAGCCTCCCAAGTAGCTGGGATTACAGGTGGGCTCTATCCCCGCCTTTTCTTTTTAATGTTCCCCCCTCCCCATCCAAGCTTTCCTAATACACTTCTCACCAGTTTGGCGCCCTCCTTATGCCTATTCTGAATGACTTAACTCCAGCCCTACTCCCTGTGGGGGGTGTGCGTGTGTGTATGAGTAACACCTGCCTCTGCCAGTCTCTTGGGCTTGGAGGTTGATATGCAAAGCACCAGGTTTCGAGCCGATAGGCCTTGCCTCCCAGGCTCACAGAACTTGCACTGCTTCCTTTGATGGCCGCTTCCTAGGAAGGTATTATCCCCTTGCAGGGGGTCTCCAAGAACAGATGGCCTCCAGCGCCTCACCTGTATGGTAGCACCAGATTGAGGCTGGGCTCCCTGCCTGGCTTTCCAGTGTGCACACCCAACTGTCCTGCTTTGCCCGTGTGTTCCTTGGAACTCCCTGGGAAGGCCAGAATCTCACGCAGTAACCCCCTCTCTCTCCCGCGCCACATCGCCTTTCCACGCCTCTGGCCTGTGGGTTCTGTGTGCCATTTCTCAGCAGTTTTTGTGGGTTCGTCCCCCCAGGTCATCGCTGGCTGAGTGCCCAGCTTTTCCTTCTTGAAGCTGGGAGCTGGAAGATATCCCAAGGGGTCTGTCCTTCCTCTGGGATTCCTTGGCACCTAGCTGAGCTCCGTCTCCAGTGGGATTGTCCACACTGCCCCGCAGCTGTGAGGGCACCGTCTGCCTGGTTTGGCAGGTGCCTGCAGCATTGGCATACCTCTGCTGTGCGCTGTCCCCGCCACGCCCGTTTCCTGATCTGAGTGTTGTCTACTTCATGATACCCGCTCAGGTGGGCTGAGGGTGCTGCTCCTCTGTCCTACCTGCTCACATGCTCAGCTGCACCCATGCCCAAGTACAGGATTCTTTAAAATCATGATGTAATATGAAGAACATAAAATTTACCATTTTGACCATTTTTAGGTGTGCAGTTCAGTGGCATGCAGCACACCCATCTCCAGAGCTTTTTCATCTTCCCAAACTGAAACTGTCCCCATTAAACATTTAACTCCCACCTTCTTTTCCCTAAGCTCCTGGCCACTGCCATTTTACTTTTTTTGGGTCCTCATGAATTTGACTACTCTAGGTGCCTTATGTAAGTAGCATTCAACGTCACCATTATAGAGTCAGTGCTTCTGGGCTCTATCAGGTAAATGGGACTGCCCAAATTTATTCCGTCACCACCAGGCCACCTGCCAGAGATGGGGAGAAAGTGCTGTGGCTCCATTCAAGGGACACCCTGATGGATGGACACCTCTTGGACCTTAGGAGCAGAAAGTATCTGTCCTTTTGTGTCTGATGTATGTGACCTAGCACAGTGTCTTCAGGGTTCCTCTGTGTGGCCACGATGTCGGAACCTCATTCCTTTTTTTTTTTTTTTTTTTTTTTTTTTTGGTACCGGGGATTGAACTCAGGGGCACTTGACCACTGGGCCACATCCCCAGCCCTTTTTTGTATTTTTATTAGAAGCAGGGTCTCACTGAGTTACTAAGTGCCTCGCCATTGCTGAGGCTGGCTTTGAACTCGCGATCCTCCTGCCTCAGCCTCCCAAAGTGCTGGGATTACAGGCGTGCGCCACCGCGCCCGGCCTCATTCCTTTTTAAGTCTGGTGTTCCATTGCACATATATCCCACATCGTGTTTCTCCATCCGTCTGAGTTAGGGGGTTTTTATGTAGGTCTGGGCCTTGTTAACCCAGTGCTGCCTATCCATTAGTGGCACTGCCACTGAAGACATGCATGTCCCCAGCCCCCTCACCCCTGATTGTGTACTTGGAATTCTGGCATCTCTCCCCTGGAACTTGCTTTGTGCTGAGCAAACTCCAAGGCTGGTCTTAGTTTGGGGTGGGGGGTGTCAGGTAAATTTCTTCTCCCCCTTCCATTTTGTCGGAGTTGCTCTGTGTTGGCAAGTCCTTTGTCCAGCATATTTTTTAAAAACTTTAATGATGAAGTATAACCACAGAAGACTTTCTATGGCACGGATAGTTTAAAGAAAAACAATACAATGAACGTTCTTTTACCCACCACCCAGCTTAAATAAGGAACATCACCAGCGCTGTGAAGGCCCCTGAATGTTCCTCCCCGCTCCTAAAGTTTGCCTTCCTTTTCTTTATAGGGTTTCCCATGAAGTAAATAGTGTGTTGTTAGTTTTATGTGTTTATGAACCTGGATGGATTTTCCATTCATTCTGTGAATGTGAGATTCATCCATGTCAACAAGCTGTAGTTCTTACTGTTCTCTGTTACCCTGTTGCATAAATATCTAGGAATTTATCCTTTCTCTGTAGGAATTTGGGGTGTTTCCAGTTTGGGGCTGTTAAGAAAAAAAAAAAAAATACTGCTTTGACCCTTCTGGAGTTGGTCTCCTGGTGCACAGGTACAAGCATCTCTCCTGGGCGTGACCCTGGGAGGGCAGATGGGCAGGACCTTTTAATATCATGCAGAATTGTTTACAGGAATCCCAGCAGCATATAAAAGCCTCCGTAGGCCATTCTTCTCCAACCCTTGATGTTGTGTAGCTTTTTTGGTTTATTTTTCCTGTCTAGTGGGAACGATGGGGACTCCTGCAGTCTTCACCTCCCACAACTTGTTGGTGGGGTTGAGTATTTTGTGTCTGTTAGCCCTACTGTATTTCCTCCTGTAATGCTTTGTGTTAAGAACTTTGCCAACTTTGAGGTAGAGCTGCACACCCCTCCCCATGCCCCGCCTTTAGCTCATTTCCCCTGGTCTTTGTGAGACTGTGTTTCATATCCACTCTTCAGAGGTAATCTCAGGAGCGGGAGAGAACACGTTAAGCCCCCAAATTCACGGGCTTCCTCCGCCAGTCTTTCTTTTTTTTTTTTTTTTTTTTTTTTTTTTTTTTTTTGGTACCGGGGATTGAACTCAGGGGCACTTGACCACTGGGCCACATCCCCAGCCCTTTTTTTTGTATTTTATTAGAGACAGGGTCTCACTGCGTTGCTAAGTGCCTCGCCATTGCTGAGGCTGGCTTTGAACTCGTGATCCTTGTGCCTAATCCTCCCAAGTGCTGGGATTACAGGCGTGCGACACCGCACCTGGCGCCAGCCTTTCTTATTGACTAGGAATTAATGTTTTGACTCCACTTTTACTGTGAATGAGCTGTAGTCAGCGGCTGCTAGTGGCTTTTGATGAGCAATGGCAGGCTCTATGCTCTTCATTCTGTCCACTTTTTAAAAACATTTTTGTTGAGAAAGTTTCTAAACATATTCAAAAGTAGAATTGTACTGCGGACCCCAAGTAATCACCAGTACTTATCAGCACCTTGTTACTCATTTCTACCTTGACCTTTGCCCCTCCCCAGTGATTTTAAAACAAATCCAAACATACTTTGTTATATGTCTTTAAGAGCTCTATTTTAAAATTTATCCACAATACTGTTAAAACACCTAAAAAGGATGTAACAATTACTTTTTGGCGTTAGATATTTAGTGTGCAAGTTTCCCTCATCGGGTTTCAGGCAAGGTTGTTGTAGTCACTGTGATCAAAATTCCCGACAAGAACAACTTAGAGGGGGGAAGTTTCTTTTGACTCACGGGTTCAGAGGTTAGTTCACGGTGGACCACATCCGTAGCTCTGGGCTGGAGGTGAGGCAGAACCTCATGGTGCCACTTCATTTCTAGCAGCAAGAAGCAGAGAGAGAGGGGAAGGGGCTACAGAAAATGGACCCTTCCAGTGAATCACCTCTTCTACCCACACCCCACCTGCCCACAGTTACCTGCCAGTTAATCCATTCAAACTAGGATGGACTGATTGGGTTACAATCAGTAAAGGCACTGAGGTTCAATCTCACAATCCAGTCATTTCGCCTCTAGACATTCCTGCATTCGCACAGAAGCTTTTGGGGACCCCTCATATCCAAACCATAACAAAGGTCCTTGCATTGCATTTGCTTGACAGTTTATCTAAAGCACTTAATCCAGAGTCCCCTCCCACTTTTTCTTTTATCTTTTTTATTTTTTCGTTTTTTTTGGGGGGGGCATTTATTTATCAAAGAAGCCCTATTATATCATTTTTGGGTCTCTGGAATTTGTTGGTTGGCTTCTCAACATTCGGCCACCCTGAGGTACAGCCAGCACAGGGAACTGGCCTTATTTAAAGTGTGTAACTTGGGACAAGCAGCTCAATGGGAAGGTCTTGGTCAGGAAGCCTGAGTGGAGATAAGTAACCAGCTCACAGGAAGGGCCCCAGGTGGGGGCAGCTGCAGGGGAGGCAACTCTAGGATGGGCAACCCAGAACTTATCAGACAGAAAGTTCTGGGCTCTGCAGGCAGGTTGGAGAACAGCCCTGATGGTGGCTGCAACCGCATATGCGAAAGGCACTGAGGTTCAAAATAAGACTGTCCTTGCTCAGCCCTGCCCGGGAGCCCAGCCATCCTCCTCATTTTCCACTGGGCTTTCCTTCTTTGAAGAGTCCAAATTCCTTGTCTTTAGAAAGTTCTCAGTAGATTTGATGGAAGAGTCTTCTTTTTTCTTTTGTGTCCACGTTCTCTTTTGCCATTGGTTCCCTGACTCTGGTTTTGACCTTGGATGCTTTCTTTGTCTAGATTACTCCTGTTTGGGTGTTCACACCCAGGGAGGGCTGTGAGTGAGCTCTTTCCATCCCCCTGGCTGGGGATGCCAGCAATGTTTTAGAAAACACAGAATCGGTCAACGCTCCAGAGAAGGAGATGGGCCGACCGTGGCCCAGCTGGATGACTGGCCTTACCCCACTGGAGCCCACAGAGACCACATGGTCCAGAGCTTTGCTTGGGGGTGGAACTGCTTTCCTGGCTGCTCACCTGTGGCAAATGAGCAGTAATGAGGGTGTAATAAGGGCAGCTTCCTGCCTGCAGCCCTCCTGGCTCCTACAGGTGATACCCAGCGAGACCCTGGGCTCTCCGAGGCTCTACTACTTCTTCTAGAGCAAGGCTGGGTTCTCCCCCAGCACATGGCAGGGGGCTCTCATGGTCTGCCCGTGAAGTGCACGTGGGATCATCTGAAAGCGCCTGGTAAGCCTTGAAGGCATGGGCAGGTTAGTTATTAACCTGCTGCGCTCCCAACTGCCCATCCTGGGCATCTCCCTGACTACAGTCCTTTCATTGCTGCTGTATGCTGGGGCCTGAGACCAAGCCTGCGCCACCTGCTCTGTCCCTTGTGATCTGTATTAGGTGGCATCAGCACCACTTTGATGGCAGTAAGAGTGGCAGGTCAGAGTCCAGGGAGAGGCCTGGAAGGACTCAGCTCTGGTCCATGTCATGCAATCAGCCGGCAGTGGCGGATGCAGTGGGATGCTCAAGGGTGGACACTAAGGAAGGAGACGTGGGATGGGGAGGGGCGGTATTTTAATGGGAAAGTGAGGGGTCCACAGTTGAAGGTGATTGTTCAGGCACCTCTGTATTCTGAAGCTACGGATTTATTTTGCTTTTTCTTCCAGACGTATTTAGCTTTATGGAGAAGTTGCAGTTCACTAAAGAGACTCCTGAAGAAAAATGCAAAAATTATGTGCTGTCTCTTAAAAGGGAAAAGGAGGATTGCGTGTACAAGGATGATGGAAACATGTCCTT
This sequence comes from Tamias sibiricus, assembly GCA_025594165.1. NCBI lineage: Eukaryota > Metazoa > Chordata > Mammalia > Rodentia > Sciuridae > Tamias > Tamias sibiricus. Next base: position 196,659,199 of record CM046657.1, on the reverse strand, counting down.
TATCCTATTAGCTCACTCCAGGGAATGGACCCTTCTGTATATATGAGTTTCCCAGAGAGCTGCAGTTTAGTCATTTACAGACAAGATCCATCCTGGTTCGGCAATTTCATTTATGTGTTACAAAAAGAAAACCAAGGGGCTGGGATGTGGCTCAGTGGTAGAGCACTTGCCTAGCATGTGTGAGGCACTGGGTTTGATCCTCAGCACCACATTAAAAAAAAAAAAAAAATGAATGAATGGATTAAATAAAGTTATTTTTAAAAAGTTAAAAAAAAAAAAGAAAGCCAACCATAGAACATCTAGTTTATGTAAGACTCTGTGTGAGGGAATGGTGGAAAAGTGTGAGCCCCGCTCACAGGGAGCCCATTTAGGGTGGGTATGGAACTGTCCTTGAAGGGCATTGTACATGTCCTATGAAAAGGAGAAGGAGCACCTTGCCTTGGTGGCCCAGGGTCAGCATGCTGGGTGCTTATTACTCTCCTGGTCTGCAGGACTGCAGCCCTTCACTCAGAGGACACAAAGGTTAACGCTCCCCCCTCCATCAGTGGTCCCAGGCTGCTGACCGTCTAACCTACAGCTTCATATGCAGTTCCTGCCTTCAGAGCGTCATTACTCATTCTCTGGCCTTTCTGGTGTTGACTAATGAGCTACAACAATGATTTTCAAAGTTTACTGTGTGCTAGAATCTTCTGGGGAGCTTTTCAAAGTCCAACCTGGGACACGCCCCAGACTACTACCACCAGGATTATGGGGCCTGGAGGTGGAACCTGGTCATCAGAACATTTCAAAGCTCCTGGGAGGTTCTTGATTGGCCACATCTGGTACACTCGTGTGGCGTCCTAGGTTCAGGTCAGGCTTTCACCTTTCAGAGTTTTCTGGAATCCTTCTAGCACCTCTCTCAGAGAGCGGTGGTGGCTCTAGTTTTGCAGAAAGCTCAGCAGTAAAATTTTGCCCCCCGTGTCCCACAGCTAGTAAATAACAGAATGTCTTGAAATCATTTTCAGGCTCTAAATCCAGTTCTTCTCCTAGGCTGTCACCCAGTGGCTCTCCGGCAGGTACCCCACTTCTCACCCAGATGCCTTGCCCGGTGCTGTTCCCTTCTCTTTGGCCGGCTCTTCTCACTCACGGGCCTCGCCTCATCATCCTTCAGGGCTCGCTCAGATGCTACCATGTTTGTGAAGCTCGTGGGAACCATTCCCTGAGGCCCTGCCTGTGGCATTCCCTCTGCTGCCTGGGGACAGGCAGGACACTTTTGCCTTAGGTGGGACTTAGCATATGTCATGTCATAGTAGTTCTTTGTATAGTAATTCAAACTTTATTACATTGTTGACTTTCTTTTTTCAAATGATTTTTTTTTTATTGTGGTAAAATAGTCATGACATAAAATTTACCATTAGTGACATTTATTGTATTCACAGTGTTATGCAACCACCATCACTGTCTAGCTGCAGAACATTTTCACCACCTAAAAGGAAACCCTGTATCCTGTGAAGAAGTCGTTCCCACCTCTGTCCTACTCCTGGCAACCACTAATCTTCTTCTGTCTTTATGGATTTGCTGACACTGGATATTTAATATAAGTAGAGTCATACAGTCTTATCTGGCTTCTTTTACTTTAGCATGATGTTGTCGGAGAGCATTGATTATTTATGTTGTTCAACAGATTTTGCACAATTTAACTTACTCCTCACATCCCTATGAAGTAGATAGTTCCTGTCAGCATCCTCATTATCAGATGAGCTCAAGACACAGAGAGGTTAAGCAACTATAGAGTATACATGGTACATAAGTGCTCTTGGCCCCTGTCCTGTCTTGCTGGTGTATGCTATTGACCTTGATCTTGACCTTTAGAAACTGGTGGTATAAGCTCAACCTGCAAAATTGAATCTGAAGAACAAATATGAAACTTCAAGAGAGAACTACTTTGTAGCATAAGCACAGTATGCCTATGATACAGCTCTCCAGGCAGAGATCACTAGGGATATCCTTCAGGGAGTGGCAGAACAGAATTGCTGGTTAAAGTTCTTAGCTTAATTCAGTTTCATTTCGGATTTCCCACAAATGTTAGATGTGAAGCATAGGACCATAGCTAGTATCAGAAGCCAGCTGGTCTTCCAAGGTCACAGAAGAGACCTTGAGAATGAGTCTTCAGAACTCCCGAAAGAGAGAGGTTATCCCAGACAAAGTGCATCTTATGAAGGTAGTTCTTACTACGTGTCAGACATAGTTCTGAGCAATTTGTATATTTGCTCTATTAATTCTCACAAAAACTTTACAAGATGGCTACTGCCGTGTTTTATGGAGGAGGAAACAGAAGCACTAAACATTTAACTGTCTCATCCAAGGGCTTGCCACTAAAACCGGGTGGACCCAGGAAACCTGGCTCCCACATTTATGGGCTTCATGTCTTTTTTCTTTAAAAAAAGTTTTCATATTCCATTTGGGGATATAACATACCTGTTCTGAGGTGATAAGAACAGATTGCTTGAAGAGGAAGAGAAAGCAGGGAGGGGACTGGAAAATACTGCTTGTATAAAAAATAAATGTTGGGCTGGGGCTCAGGGTGGAGCGCTTGCCTAGCCTGTGTGAGGCACTGGGTTCAATTCTCAGCACTGCATATAAAAAAAAAAAAAATAAAGGTCCATTGACAACCAAAAAAATAAACTCTATCCTCATGTGTCAGTTCTGTGTTTTGAAGTTTGAATTTAAAAAAAAAGGTCTTTCAACAGAAATGAGATCATATTATATATACCTTTTTTAAAAGTTTGTGGTAATCTTCCTACTATGCTGCCTCTTATATTTGAAGAAAAGCTTACGGATATCTGGTCCTTGTCATGGGAAGGATTAATCTTTTTTTTTTTTTTTAATTTTTAAATTTAATTTGTCATACATGCTTTTAGAGTGCAATTGGGAAGGTGAAATCTTATCTCACAGTCAGGGACGCAGCTGTACCCTGGTACAGAAGGATCTAAAATGGCCCTGGTGGCAAAGGCATTTACCGGGCATTTATGGCTCCTAATGGGATGGAGATTGGCCAACAGGTTCTAAGGTCCTGCGGGATCTTTGTGTGTGTTCCCAGTCCTCCTGATAATCCTCGGAAGTCAGCAGAGCAGCTGCTGTCCTCTGAGGTCATGGGTGTGCTCCTTAGTCTAACATGACTGATGTCCTTTTAAGAAGAGGAGACGAGGACATGGACACACACACAGGGAGAAGCAGCCATCCATCCATAAGCCCAGGAGAGGGTCCTTAGAAGAAACTGACCCTGGCCACACCTTCCTCCCGGACCTACAGCCTCCAGAATTGGGAGGAAATGGGAGGAAATAGACTTGTGGTGTTAAGCCATCCAGTCTGTGGTGCTTTGTTACGGTAGCACCAGCAAACTGATGCAGTAGCTGAGACCCAGAACATTCTACCTGTTCTTTTGAGCTCTTTGCTACTTCATGATGCCTCTCAGATTTCCCCCAAGACAAGGCAGAAAGACTTAGGCACTGGAAAATGGAACCCCGTGGGGTTCGTTGGAAGCAGGGGTAGATTTGGGCTGGGGCTGGCTTCAGGACCCTGTGTGGTGGGGGACTGGCAGAATGGCGGGAAGAACCTGGTGAGGAACCTCCCTGGAGAGGCTGGAGGAAGACGGGTGTGGAGAACGGAATGCGGCTCCGGGGGTGCTGGACAGGGGAGATGGGAGGGAAGCCGAGTCCCTCGAACGTTCTGGAGCAGTGGAGTTCTGGGTTGCAGGGCCCTGGCAGGTGGGCGGTCACACAAAGAGGTGGTCAGCTGTACTGCAGGTCTCAACTAGAGTGGTGCTGGACATGAACAGAAAGGACAGTTGCCATGGAATTGGAGGACTTGGAATCCTGTGGACTTGGTGGTTGGATTTAGCTGGTGAAATGGAGAGGTGGCCTCAGTGTTTTGCAAGTGTCAAGTTGGTGAGATTGAGAACCAGAAAGTGGCGTAGTGCTGAGGTGCCCTAGTATTGTGTTCACTGGGCCTTTGTTTTTGTGAAGATTGCCAATCTAAGATATTTATGTATTTATTTATTTTTCTTTGAGAGGATCCCTAAATGGCATATGCTTTAAGGTGCCACAAATCCTGGGTTTATTCCTGGTCGTTTTAGATGAGGCCAGTGCGAGGGGCCTGCACCTGGAGAGAAGTTCAGCAAGGGTTTGAATGGAATTCTCGCCTGGCAAGGCCTGCATGGGAAACAGAAGAGCAGGACACTCTTTATCTGCCAGTCTCTGGGGGAGCTGCTTCATATGAATTCTGGTCTTGCAGAGTGCCCAAGCAGAACTGTCGAGTTACAGTCACCAGGTAATATGAGTGAGGAAAGGGAGGCAGTACCTATGCTCTGCCCTGTTGCCTCAGACCTGGGAGGAGCTGACATTTTCAAGGGGAAGATAATAATAACAAAGAGATGGGCACTTATTGTGGCCCTGCTGTGTACACAGAACAAGCCGGGCACCAGGTAGATACAGGACTTAGTCAAAGATACATCTCTTTCCGCAAACCACTGCCAGTTTGGTGAGAAGATGTATCTTTTGCATTGGTGGAGAATGTTACAGCTTTTACATACCTTTACTGGGTTTTCTTGCTCAGGGGAGAAGAGCCAGGGCAGGACATAGGACAGGGGGACGCAGTCCACCTTGCTTCTCTGAGGATACCAAAGTCAGCTCTCGTCAGAGCTCTGGGGTAGTTGTTGTACATTTTAGGTGCAGAAATGAGACCAAGGGAAGCGAGCAGGACTTCAGCAGTTCATTGAAAAATCATAGCTCTGAATCCCAGTTGGGGTTAGTTTCTTTTACCTGAAATGTTATCTCAAAGCTCTATTATAGGTCATCCATAGAAGATGGCATGGGAGGGATGGCGTAGACATGTCATCACCAGATGGGCTCAAACTGAGTTGTTTTTTTTTTTTTTTTTTTTTTTTTTAAGAGATGGGGTCTTGCTGTGCTGTCCAGACTGACCTAGAATTCCTAGACGTGAGCCATCCTCTTGCCTCAGCCTTCTGAGCAGCTGGACTACAGGCGAGCACCACTGTGCCTGACTCAAACTGAATTCTGAAATCTCATTTTTGCATTCCTATGCATTATGCTGAGTGAAATTAACCTTACATAAAAGAGTAGCCTCCGTTTGATTCCGTTTATATGCATCTAGAACTGGTAGAATTAATTTGTGCAGGAAACAAATCAGAATAACTGTTGCTTGGGGACTGGTAGAGGGATGCGGGTTACACAGATGTTTCCATTTACCAAACCAGAACAGCTCAGATTCGCGCATTTCAATGGAAGTATAACTTACCAACCACCCTCTGGGAAAAGGAAGTATAAAACTATTAATGGAGGCCAGAGGACAAATGAGTAGAGGAAAAGATGATACAGAATGTTAATCATTGCAAAACACAGACAGGTGTTCACTATTCTATTTATTTTGTAATCTTTTTTGATGGAGGGCTGCTGGGGATTGAACTCAGGGGCACTCAACACTGAGTGACATCGCCAGCCCTATTTTGTTTTTTATTTAGAGACAGGGTCTCACTGAGTTGCTTAGTGCCTTGCTTTTGCTGAGGCTAGCTTGGAACTTGAGATCCTCCTGCCTCAGCCTCCTGAGCCACTGGGATTACAGGAGAGCACACACCTGGCTTTACTTTGTACTTATTTGAATTGTCTATAGTGAAAAGTTTAATTTGTTTGTTTAAGAAATGAGTAGCACACAGAGTCATCTTTGTTGATTTTTCCTTCCATGAAGCCTTGCTTCTGTCTCCCCCAGAGGACCCAGTGGCTAAGGAGAGCGGGGCTGGCTACAATTGCTCTGGGTTTGCTTATTCTCTGCATTTTGGTGACCATGGACTTTGGCTTCCCCCTTCTGGCACCTGCCACCAACTCTGTCCTTTGCCATTCCTTTGATCTGGGAACAGACCCCCCCCCCTTCCGTTGACTTTGACCGCCCTGCTCCACCCACCACCTGGTCTCTTATCGCTGACTCCTCCCTCCCTGTGTGGTTCCAAGTCTTTCTCTACTGTGGGTGAACCCACAGAAGGTGAATTTCCTGGATCTCATTTCCCTTCCTCTTAGAATTGTAAAGTGCCACCTGTGAGCCTTTGCTCGTGGACACAGCTCTGCTGGGAACAGAAGGGGCACAGCTGTGTGATTCCATGGCTGCAGACTTCTAGACAGAATGGATCCATGGTGCCCTTGGGAAGGAGGAGGGGATGGGAGCCCAGGAAAGACACGCAGGGGCCTCAGTGGGGTGGGGGTGGAGCTGGGAGGGTTCTGGTTTTTCACTTGGGTGGTGGTTGCCAGGGGTGTTTGCTTTTGGTAACTCCTTGAGTTGTACATGCACTTTTGTCTATGTAAGTTACCCTTTAATTTATTTTTAAAAATCGTGCCCATATTTTTATTGGTGTATTATAATTGTGCATAATTGTGGGAATCATTGTTGCATGTTCACACATGCATGCAATGTAACAATATATTGGCCAAAAATAAACTAAAAGCCCACACAACATTTAAAAAAAAAACAAAAAAAAACTGCCCTATTTCACATTTTTTAAAAAACCACTTATATTTCTAGATTTTCTTGAAAAATTGAACCAAGCATGGTGGCAGATGCCTGTAATCCTAGTGACTTGCAAGTCTGAGGCAGGAGGATCACAAGTTTGAGGCCAGCCTTAGCAATTTAGCAAGACCCTATCTCAAAATAAAATATAAAAAGGGCTGGGGACGTGACCCCTAGGTTCAATCCCTGAATAATATAAAATGAAATAAAAAGAGAGAAAGAGAAAAAAGACAAATTAGATGTGATAGCACCATCTGAATTCCCAGGGAGTAGCATTTGGCTAGACCTCTGTGGTTCCTGCACCCCCACCCCCATTCCTCATGACCTACTTCCTGTCTCTGCACCATCCAGCAGAAGTTGTCCGGCAAGTGGGTGGCATTGGTGTAACCCATTACAGATTTTCCTCCTCCTCCTCCTCCTCCTCTATTTTCTAGTTTTCTTAGAAGGCATGGGAGTTTGGGAGTTCATGCCTGGTTTGGTCAAGGCAGTCCTTTGGAACTCCTGGGGCACCAGAACCCTAAGTGCTAACTGTTCCAGGTAAACTGCCTGCACTAGGGACAATTGCAGTTAGATTATGACCAGCCATGGCAGTTACTGTATTTGTTCCTAGGTGTTTCATTCTGTAAATGATTTCCTAATGTGCATTCTGTTTTAAAGTAACATTTCCTAATAGTCCTAGTTAATGCTTGTACCTTGCTTGGCATTCTTTGATTGTTTTGTAGAATGCATATATGATTGAGAAGTGTTTTCTCACTTAATGGGTAAGGAAAGGCTAACTTTGTGTGGTGAACTCATAGCTTACACTAACTGCAAACCTCACGCCTCAGGAAAATGATCTTGATGATGCCATCCGTACAAATCCAAACCCGGGGGCAGGCTGGGAGCAGTGCATGCTCTTTTTCGCCATCTGAATGTGTCATTCTCTGCCTTCTCTTTCTTCTTTCCTCCTCCTCCTCCTCTTTTTCTTCCTCCCTTCTTCCTCCTGTGCTGGGGACAAACCCAGGGCCTTGCACATGCGAGGTAAACTATGCTCTTCCACTGAGCTACATTCCCAGCCTATTTCTGCCTCCTCCTTGCAGGGAGGCAGTGACTTTTTGTTTTCTTTAAGACTACTGACTCATCCCCTCACCCACCAAAAAAAAAAAAAAAAAAAAAAAGAGAGAGAGAGAGAAGGAAAATCAAAGGCTACTTATAAACAGACAACTTTGTTTATATACTCCCCACCAAATGAATGGGTAGTGGTGCCTCAGTTACAGTTTTATGACCCTAGCAGCCAAGCTCACCATAGACAGGGTTAAAGGAAAGAAGTTTATGGACTTTTCCACTCATTAACCTTTTTGAAAATCTTACACACATGCAGAGCTAAGTAAAATCATGCTAAAATTCCATGCCTTAGCAGTTGGCATGACACTGAAAGTACTAGAATACAGGCTCATTTTCTCTCTGGGTTCATTGTCTACATGTACAGAATGCCATCCATGGATGGAACCCAAGGAACTTGGGGTCCAAGACTATTCTGTGACCCAGAAAGCTTCCAGGCTACTGGCGGGGTTGGGGGGCTTCCCCTTCAGTCTTTTTTTAAAATATGTTTTTAGTCGTAGACGGACACAATATCTTTATTTATTTATTTATTATATGGTGCTGAGGATCGAACTCAGTGCCTCACATGTGCGAGGTGAGCGCTCTACCACTGAGCTGTGGCCCAGCCCCCCCCTCAGTCTTAATCCAGGGGAGCACCATGCAAGTATCCAAAGGGCTGCCACACAGCCAGGGCCCTCCTCACCAGAGACATGGGCTGGAGAGTTCCCAGGGCCGAGTGAGAGGTCCTAGGCACACACCCTGGCTCTGCTGGTGGCCAGCTGGGACTGCACAGGATGGAGCTCTCCACCCGTGTTCTTGTTTTGTCCTATGTGGCTTGGTGGGGTGGCACTGTGTTTTTATGTTCACTTTACAGACAGGAAACAACGTTGGAAAGGTGAAGGGGCCAAGTCAGGGTCATGCTGGCTGTAGGTGTTGGAGCCCAGGTTCAAACCCGGTCCCTAACCTGAAGTCCCTGTTCTTCCCTCTGTTCTTGGCTAGGGTTGCCATAACAAAGCACCACAGGGCTGGGGTTGTGGCTCAGTGGTAGAGCGCTCACCTAGCACCTGCATGGCCCGGGTGCGATCCTCAGCACCATGTAAGAATAAAGGCATTGTGTACAACTAAAACAAATAAATAAATATTTAAAAACAAACAAATAAACGAAAAAGCACCACAGACAGGGTGCCTTGAACAGCAGAAATCTGTTCTGTTACAGTTCTGGAGACTGGAGGTCCAAGATCAGGGTGGAGGTAAGGTCGGTGTCCTCTCAGGCCTTTCTCCTTGGTGTACAGGTGACCACCCTCTTGCTGTCTGTTTTCCTCTTTCTTCACCTGGTCCTTTTCCAGGGGGTGAGCATTCCTGGTTTCAGTGTGTGTGTGTCTCTGTGTCTGTGTGTCCTATCTCCTCTTTTTATAAATACACCAGATTGGATTAGGGCTCATCCTGCAGCTTTGTTTTAATCTAGTTAACTTTTTAAAAGCCCTGTCTCCAAATACAGTCACGTTCTGAGGTCGTGGGGGGTGGGTTTAGGGCTTCAGTGTGAATTTGCGGGTGCAGGGTGCAGCACACAGGTGGGTCCCTAGCGCTGCTGTAATCACTTGCTCTCCACAAAGCTCATCTCCCTCTTCTGCTAATGGTATGCTCCCCAGAATGAGTTCGTCTCCATCACCAGGTGTGTCCTTTGGGTGAACCCTGGGCCAAGCCCTGTTAAATTCATCATCTCACTTTATACAATCTTTAGAACATCCTCCTGAGTAAGAAACTTCCAGGACAACCGACTCCAAGCTGAGTGATACAGTTTGAACTCCAACCCCATCCCCATGACACCCAGGCTGTGCTTTCTGTGCCCTGTGGTGCAGGCTGTGTGGTCAGATCCCAAACACCACTTTGAGAGCTACAAAGGGCTTCACAGATTAAATGGGAGCAGTCCCTACAGGACGGGGGCGCTTAGGGAAGCTTTGGGTACAAGGTGGCATTGACATGTCTCACTTTTCAAATTTAGTCCACATTCCTACAGTGCAGGATGGGTGGGGGCAGCCATCCACCCAAACTTAGTTCTTTCTGTTCACGTTTCTTGGCTGGGTTTCCTGGGAATTTGTTGCATATTTATTGATGTAAAGTTATTTGCTTTCAGAATTGCATGGGGTGGGGGGAATCTGCAATCTGGCTGCAAAAAAGTAATTTGGCAATTTATTTTCAGGGCTGCCCTTCTTCCAACAGCTTGTTTCAAACTCAACCTCTGGCACAAAGACATCCATCATTTTAATTGCATGTTACTGTTTAGTCAGGCACAAATTTGTTTCATTTTCTTTTGCCTTTCTCGTGTGGTGGTAGGTGGTGGTGGTTGTTTTTTCCTGGTCCACCATAAAAAAAGAAAAAAAAAAAAAAAGGCCAAAAATATTTCTCCAAAGCAAGCACTTTTTATAGTCAACGAGTTTTTAGTCCTAAGATGTGTGGTTTTCTGATGCTGCATGTTTGCTTCTCAACCTCTTTGGAGCAGAAAATCAAGGCCGCCTTTTCCCCCTTTCCCGTTCAGGTAGCAACCATCATGCAATTGTCTCAAGATAGTTCTAAGAAAAGTGTGTTGGTCTCAGGGTCAGAAGGCTCCCGTTCTATTCCTGGCTTTGCAGTGGCTGCCTGGCAACGTGATCTGCCTTCTCGCCTTGTTTTTCCCATCTGTAAAAGGAAGGGCTTGAATGTGTTGATTTCTAGAACATTCCTGTGTTCTTACCTGGTGACCTGGATCCCATACCCAGGCCTGGCCACTGTGGCCACCCAAGGATGTTCGTTGAGGAACTCATTCTATTTCATATCATGATGTCTTACTCTGTTGGGTCACAAATTGTGGCACTTTAGTTCAAGGTCAGAAGTCAGTACTGTGTCCCTCAGAAACATTCTAAAGGATAAAGGCATGTTTCCATGGATTAGATTGGGTAGAAAGTTAACTTTGGTGTGTTCAAAGCTAAAAATGTAGCTTTCATTGTGGTGTCTGCTTTGTTCCTTGATTCAAAGATGCTGTTACTTGTGTGTGTGAAATAAGCGCAGATTAAGTATGTGGTAGGGTGTCCTCCTTACAAGCTGGGGGGAGGAATGAGGGGTGGGGATTAAATGTGCACACACAGGTGCTGAGCTGGGGGTAGCGGGGGTCAGTACACTACATTTTGTTTTAACAGTAGGGAAGAAAAATTAATTGTTAACGGCTTGGAGTAATTTCCTCTGCATCCCACAGCACTTTCACCATCACCAGGGACAGAAGATTCCTCTTCCCAACCACAGCCTTGATGCTCCAAGGCAGAGCTTGCTAAAACGTGATGACACCCTCTAATCTCTCAGGTCCTTTGTACATTGCAAGGTTTTAAGTTTTTATTATAGAAAATTTCAAATGCACAAACTAGGCTAATATGCTGAAATCCTCATATACACAACATCCATTTGTTATTATTTTCTGGGGTATTTTATGTTCTTTCTTTTTGCAGTACTGGAGAAACCAGGGTCTTGTGCATGCTAGGCAAGCGCTCTACTACCAGTGAGCTACATCCCTAGCTGCTCAATTTCTGGAGCATTTTAAAGCAAGACAACTCATTTAACCTGTTAGTACTTAAATTGGTATCTCTAACAAACACATATATAACATATGTATATAATATAATATCATAATATCATTATCGTGTTGAACAAAATGCACACTGATTTCTTAATATCATTTATTACCAAGTCCTTGATCGGTGTTTCACATTCATTCTAAAAACCTTTTTATATGCTACACGTTGCATTTGGTAGATGTGTCTGTTTTAATCTGTATAGTCCCTCCCCCTTTACAGTGCAATTTTATTGAGCCTCCTGTTGGCAAGTGTAGTGTAAGGCAGCCTTGATTAATTTAGAGTATTTCCCCTAAACAGAGTGAGTAGCCTTGAAAAAAGAGTTTCAAGGACTGAGGGTGTAGCTCAGTGGTAGAGCACCAGCCAGGCCTGTGCAAGTCCAGGGTTCAGTCCTCAGCACCACACATGGAAAACAAACAGAACCAGTTTCTAGGTTTTTTTTTTTTTTTTTTTTTTTTTTTTTAGAATGCATTTATTTGTTCTACTTTTGTTTCCAAGCAGGTGCTACCTAAGTCAGCATCACAGAATGGGGGTTTCCTAAGAAGTATTTTTATTTTTTTAAGTTGTGAAAAACTTTATGTACCTGAATCCTTTATGTACATACACGCATGCCGTGCACACATGAAGTGTCTGTGTATATGTGTGGTTTTCATCCCAGTTATCTTTTGTTGCATAGTGAATTCCCCTGGTGCTTAGTGGCTTAAAACAACTACCATTTAACATCATGCATGGATTGATTGCGTCGGTCCAGAATCTGGGCAGGGCTCAGCTGGAAAATTCTTCTGCTCCTCATGGCCTCATGGTCACACAGGGGTTGGATGAAGGGCTGGTGTGGAGGGCACAAGATGCTACACTCACGTGTCTGGTATCTTGACAGGGATGGTTGGGCAGCTGGCTCAGCTATGACAGTAGACTTTGCAACCTTGTAAACGTGACTGTCTCAGGGTCCTTGGACATTTTACTGCTCTCTGGCTTTTCCCCCAGAGCAAGCGTCCCAAGGGAATGGTCAACTCACCTTGGAAATCACAAAACATCACCAATACCACATTTATTTTGGTTGAAGCTGTGCCAAGTTCTTCCAGATTCAAGGGAAAAGGACAAAGACCCTCTCTCAATAGGGGTGTCAGAGAATATGTGGTCATGTTTGTAAGCACCCCCATTTTTAAAAATATTTATTTATTTATTTTAGTTGTACACAATGCAATGTATTTTATGTTTATGTGGTGCTGAGGATCGAACCCGGGCCGCGCACGTGCGAGGCGAGCGCTCTGCTGCTGAGCCACAACCCCAGTCCCAGCACCCCCATTTGAAAGAATAATACACTAGTACCTTAAGTACTTATTAAGCCCCCATGTCTTTGCTTGCCTTTTTTGGGGGGTACCTGAGACTGAACTCAGGGGCACTCAACCACTGGGCCACATCCCCAGCCCTTTTTTGTATTTTACTAGAGACAGGGTCTCACTGAGTTGCTAAGTGCCTCACCATTGCTGAGGCTGGCTTTGAACTCGCGATCCTCCCGTTTCAGCCTCCCAAGTGCTGGGATTACAGGTGTGTGCAACCGCGCTTAGCTCCCTTGCTTGTCTTTTGATGGAAGACGGAAGCCACCAGAGTGGAAGGCACGACCTCAAAGGTCATTCAGGGCATCTCCTGTCCCCCATTCCCTTTCACTAGGGAAATACGAGGACTGAATTGGTGTCTCTTCTTCCTAATTGTCTGTCCTGAGCCGCTTTCCTCCACCACACCCTTATGCCACAATGTTTTACCTCACCTCCAGCCCAGAGCAAAGGAGCCAGCTGTTTATAGACTGAGACCTCTGAAACTGTGAGCCCGACATAAACTTTCCCTCCTCTGAGGGTGGGGAAAAAAAGGACTGAATTGGACAGGTGCACTGCAGCAGGTCACATGACTGTGCTCACCTAAGAAAACTGTAGTGGCTCCCAGTCCCGAACCCGAACTTGAGAGGAATTGGTCCAAGGGACCTTTGTGCTAGGGAGATTGCCATGTATTTTAGTTAATGCCCCTGTCACTGGGGGTGAAATATTAGGAGTGTGCCTGATAGTAAGTGTCACCAAAAGTGCGAGTAGTCAGCGTGTGCCGTTTTGATGTTCCTTGCTGAGAGTAGGAAGCTTGATATTTGAAGTGTTGGGTGAGATCAGTTTTCAGGACAGCCAGAGTCATGTAGCTTTAGGTGTCTGTCACTTCATTCAGCATCGTGAGGAATCACCAGGAAACCCATCCCTTTAACTAAGGAGTCAGCTGTGTTTGAACACAGGTGTAAGGAGACAGAAATTGAGGCCACTAACAGATGTCAGGTATTCCTGGTCATTGGCAAGGAGGGTCAAGGGTCGGGGTGTAGCTCAGTGGCAGACACTTGCCTAGCATGCATGAAGCCATGGGTTTCATCCCCAGCCCTGGAAAAGTAAAGGAAGGAAGGGGGGAGTAGGGGAGAAGGAAGGAAAGAAGGGAGAAGGTCCAGGTCCACAGGATTCCGGTCAACAAAGTCACGGTGGAAGAGCTATCTCTGGAATCTCTCTCTCTGGTCTTTGCAGCACACCGAGGGGCCCCGCTCAGGGTCTGAGGAGGACACTGGCTGGCTGTGGAACTGACCAGCAATGCCTCCTTCCATTGACTCACATACTGAAATGACAGCCACTTTCCTTTAAAATGGCTCTTAATTCCTTGTTGGTCAAATTAAGTGCAGTTGCTCTTGTTGTTTCCTCTGACTTCTGAGAGATGGTTAGCCAGGCAAGTCAGGAAATTAACGACATGCTGTTTTACCAGAATTGGATTTCCAGGAGCCACGCAGACGGTGCTACCCCCCCCCCCCCCACACACTGTGGAGGCCTGGCTTCTCTGTTAGTCTGTGAGGAAATAGTCTACTTTCCACATGCTGTGGCTTCCCTGCCCTCCAGAAGGAGGGGGACTTTTGCCTCCCCACCGCGAGATCTGGCTGCCCTGTGGCCTGGACCCTGTGGCCCCATATGCCAGCCATAGCCAGAATCATGCATGCAGTCGGCTCTTAGTGTGTGTCTTGGATTGGGCTTAAGAAACATTCCTTGTTTGCAGGGTACATTACATGGACTCAGAGCCCCAGAGGTGGGAAGGAGGGCCCGGGGTGTAGCAGGATGAGGTAGAGAGCCTTCTGCCCTAAAGATCGGGAAGCCTGGGTCTGAACTCTGGTTCTGACACTTAGAAACTGTATGAATTTTATCACATGATTTCTCTGGGGCTCGGTCTTTTCTGTAGAATGGGGTCACAGAACCTCTATAAACATTGGAGTACTTGTTAGCTGGCGGGTGGAATTTATAAGCTGGGCAGGCTGGTTCTATAATTCCATGTCTGCATGGTCTTTGCATCACTACACTCCAGTTTTGAGTCATCAAATCTTTCTGATAGCTGAGAGGGTATTTCTAGTTCATGATAAAATGTCAAGGTGACTTGTGTGGTAATTTCAGATGTTCATGTTTATGATGTCCTGTAGTAAATAGTGTGTGTGTGTTTATGATGACTCAGCCATACTGGCAATGAGGACGGTATCATCCTCACGTTACTATAACAAAATGCCGGAGGCAATTACCTTATAAAGAGAAAAAGCATTATTTTGACTCATGGTTCTGGAGGTTCTAGTCTAAGATCAGGTGGCCCCCATTGCTTTAGGCCTGTGGTAAGGGCGGCACATCATGATGAGAGGCCCGTGGCAGAGCAAACCACTTCCATCGTGAGCCTGGAAAAAAAGACAACAGAGCCTGGGGTCTCAAAATCCCCTTCAAGAGCTCACCCCAGTGACTAAGGACCTCCCAGGAGGCCCCATCTCCTACAGGTCTACAGCAACCCACAACAGGACCTCCCTGGGGTCCAAATCTTTAATACATGGACCTTTGGGGGACTTTCAACCAAACCATAGCAGCGACTGAGACCCCCGAGACCACTTAGGGTGTGTGTGTTTGCAGCAGAGGACTGGTTTCCTGCGGAGACTCATGGAAAACTGGCCGGTCGGCCGGTGGGAGTGGGGGCAGCGATGGTGAGTAACTGTGAAGTTGACTTCCTAGAGCCAGTGGGAGCAAGGCTTGAGGTCGGTGTCTCTGGGCAGCAGCCTGGGATCCCACGTGGAGCACTGAGACAGACTTGCACTCGGGGACTCTAAGGACTTGGAAAGGAAGGAATTGACCTTTAGGGGTCAATGGGTTTACAGAAATCCTTGAACGGGACTAACAGTTTTTCTCTTTTATTTTTCTCCCATTTTTTTTTTTTTTTTTGGTGCCTTGTAGCTGTACATACTGATGGGATTTGTTGTTACATATTCATACATGCACATAATACATAGTACAACAACATAATTTGTCCAATATGACTACCAAGCATTTTTCCCTCTCTCTCCCCATGACCTTGGTTTCTCTTTAAGTGGGATCATTTCGTACCTTGATTTTTATTAAGCATTTGATAAAAAGCACATGGTGTTATTCCTGTGGACAAGTGGGAGACAAAAGGTTTTTGGATTAAAGTAATAATAATTTCTTTGTTGGTATAGCACGCCAGGCTACAGTGTATGCTTGTTTGTTCTCTTGCTTTTTTATTAATATTCTACATTAGTAAGGTCGTCAGAGCAGATGAAAGTATTCCCATTTTTCAGACAAAGAAGCTGAGACTCAGGGTTGCCTCAGGTCTTGGTCCTATTGCTAGGAAGGCAGTAGGACTGGGCTTCCAACCCAGCATTTCTGCCCCTCAGAATCCCAGGGCACAGCCCCGTGTGGGACAGTTGTGTGCCGTCATACTGGGCTAGAAGCCACCCACACACAGGTGCCCTTAGGTCCTGTGAAGTGAGAAGGATACTACCAGTGTCACCGCTTCCCGCGCAGACCTGCCTGGGACAGGGCCCCGGGCTGTGACGCTGGGATCAGTCACTGACAGACGGAGCAACAGGCTGGGACTCAGGACGTTCTTAACAGGTTAGATCATTTCATGCATTGGAAAATCCAGAACTGGTTAACATTTTGTGCAAAAAGGCACAGCATTTTCACCAGCCATAAGGATAGGCCACGGAGGGGTGCCGTGTTCAGAGCACCAGTGGCCTGGTATGCGTCGGAGCAGTCACTGGTCTGGAGGAGATGATGGCAGTACCGGGAATCTGCACCCAGGGCCTGGCCAGCTACAGAAAATCCCCAACAGAGTTGTTCTGGGGAATCAGAACTGGGGTTCAGAACTTCTGAACCATGGGTTGTTTGAAGACTGTGGTGGGAACCGAGGATTCTCCTTAACTCACATCAGTGTTTATGTTTTTTTTTTTTTTTTTGTACTGGGCATTGAACTCAGGGGCGCTCAACCACTGGGCCACATCCCCAACCTTTTTTGTATTTTGTTAGACACAGGGTCTCACTGAGTTGCTAAGTGCCTCACCATTGTTGAGGCTGGCTTTGAACTCGTGATTCTCCTGCCTCAGCCTCCCAAGTGCTGGGATTCCAGGCATGTACCACCGCGCCCGGCTATGTTTTTTTCAACCTCCAAATGACAGGTGACAGAAGAGCAAATATGAATAGGTCAGGGTGCTGCCAACAAGTTGAGTAGAGGGCTGGTGTTGTGGCTTAGTGGCAGAGTGCTTGCCTAGCATGTGTGAAGCACTGGGTTTGATCCTTAGCACCACATAAAAATAAACAAATAAAATAAAGCCATGCTGTCCATCTACAACTACCAAATTAAAAAAAAAAAAGAAATTAAAAATAAAAAGTCGAGTAGTGAAGTTTGTTACTTGCAATTGACTCTGGAGATTGGCTTGTGGGCGAGGACAGGAATGGGATGTTGGAGAGGGGCCTCCTAGGTGAGGAAGGGCCCAAATCAACTCATAGAGGTGGGACCTGCTGAGTATGGTGGGGTGGGCATTGTATTTGGAGAACAGCATGCTTCATAGTTTGGTGGAGACCAGGGGAAGAGGTATATCTTGTTTCAGGTTAGGCAGTATTGATAATGCAAAGTCCCTGACACAGGCTGAGTGCCTGCACCTCCTCCCCTCTGAGATGCTTTTGAGCAGAGCAGTGAAGACCACTTTAGGAAATGCAGGAGGTGAGTATAGGGAGGAGGCTCTAGGGGTAGCAGGACCGCTTGGGGCTGTTGCTGTGCTCGGGTCTGATGTTCCACGGCCTGAACCACGAAGGGAGAGGCCTTTCTGAAGATGGACACACCGGAACACGCCATCCAATGGATGCGAGCGTGCAGAGGGAAGACGGCCACGCGAACCCGAAAGGAGCAGCTCCCATTCTCTGCTCCGACAGCACGGTCTTCCGGTTTCCTTCATGACTGGGATACGTATGCTTATTGAGTCCACAGCTGATTTCTTCCTTTCAGATCTCTCTGGGATGCCTCACATCTTATGCTCTTGAGACTAAATGAGATGTAGACAGGTTAGCTTCTATCTTCTTTGTTCTTCCAGGACCCAATTTGACTTGTTCGTGCTTCCCTTGGGTCAGGTTGCAGTAGGGGATTGCCTGCAGCATCTTATCTGACTTAGGTCAGCATAGTTTATTTATTTGGTGGTGGTGATGGGGGTACAGTTAAGGCAGGGACACGGCTGGGAACCGGTGAGTCAGCAAGACAGGGAGGGACCTCTGACGCTCTGACTGGCCAGCGAAGATGGCACAGCGTCCATGCCTTTCTCTGCTGGCCACCTGCCCACCCCCTGCCTGCCCCAACTTTCTTTGGCAAGCGCGTGCTCTTATTTTACACACAGTGTGGAGGAGCGTGGTGGTTGTCAGCTGATGTCAGATCCGAACGAACTGCTGCCAGGAGCCGCATCGACTCAAACCGCTGGTGGCTGGTCCCGGTGGAAAGTGATGTGTCGAGAGGGGAGGCAGGAACGCGAGGAGGTGTCCTGCAAGAGCTCTGGGGAGGAGCTGGCCAGAGCCCGCTGTGTTTGGGGACAGACAGCTCGCTGTGTTAGGGACTAGATGCAGTGTCACTGGGTCCCAGAGTAGCAGCCCTGATTTGGTAAAGGCCCCACGTTCCGTACAGGGAGCTTCAGAAGGTGAGGAGCTGAGTGGTGGGTCTGCGGCGGATCTGGACGACTTGCTTACTGAGGACTTCTACAGTGGAGGAGGCAGCTACCCGGCTTCCCACTTGGAAACCCCTGCTCTATGCCCTGAAGTGGCAGTTGGCATTTGATAAGCAACTGGCAAGTGTTTGTGAGGGAAGGAAGGAAAGAAGGAAGGAGGGGCTCCGTCACAGAGGGAAAGACCTAGTTAACAGTACGGCAACAAGGACTGGCTTCCCAGTCTTGTCATGTTGACTTAGCGCCTTTCGTAACCACTAGACAGCACTTGACATAATAGCAACAAAATTGTGTTTAGGTAAACAGCCTTGGCAGCGCAGGGTGGTTCCCCAGGCACTTGTTCATGGAATACTTAATTTGAAAATATTTTAATGAGGATATTCTCATTTTTAGGCCTGTGGTGTGTGAAGGATCGTGGGTCTCTTGTCAGTGCGTTAGCAAGGCCCATTCAGAATGTGTCTTTCTCTGTCTGCCTCAGACCCTGCCACACACACCCCTGCTGTCCATCCGCACAGCTGTCCGTGCAGCCAGCGGGCATTATGGAGCGCCTGCTGTGTGCCAGCCAGGCACTGTGCATGGGGCATGCGGGACAGGGAGGTGAGTACTCAGGTGATCAGAGCTGGGCCCTGCCCTCAGGGTGCTTAGTCTGGAGCAGGAGTGAAGATGCAGGAGCCCAGGGAGCAGCCATGCAAGGTGATCCTGTGTAAAATACAGCCGTGAGCCTGCCTGTAGGAGCACAGGGGAGGGGGCACTCCTCTGGCACCGGCCGAGGTTCTGTCTGGGCTGGGCTTGAGATAACACTTTCTGGGCTTCAGCCCCAGGTGTTGGATGTCAGGGCTGGCAGTGCAGGGGAGATGCGTTCTCCGGAGCCTTCTTAGGATTGAGTGTGAACACCCTGTGGACTGGGAGGAGGGGAGATGGTGGGTTCAAGTGCAGTATGAGCTTGATTCTCCTAACGTCCGTCATCCTACCCAATAACCCACTGGGGTCTGTGTTGAGGATCCCCCCATTCCAGCCCTCATTATTTTATTGGATTCTTTTGGGGGCTGGAAAGGGCCCTTGGGAATTCTTTCTTCCGGCAGAATTTGGATTTACCAGGAGCATGCTTGAGGAGGGTATGGGTATGGGGGAGTGTTTGCAGGTGTGGGGTGGAGGTGGTATTTCCTATGGACTGGGCCCTGCCGTTTCCAAGCCCAGTGGAAATGAGGGTCAGGCCTGGCAGAAGGGACCTGCTCTTCCACCTCCACCCTGAGCTCCTCAGATGTGACAAGACATGTCAGAAAGTCATTGGAAATGTGAAATTTGGAATGACCTGGACAGGAGCTCATGCTGACCCTTTTCATTGTACACAAGTAGAACCGTGGTTTTGCAACCAGCGTTCCGTGAGTGGAGAAATCCTATGCCTGCATCCAAATAGAGAGACCCAGCTGTGGGACAGGTTGGATTCGGGGCCACTTTGGTTTGGTGGCCCTGTATATTCAGGGCACTGTGTCAGGAGCTGCAGGACAAGTCTGGGCTGGTGGTAAGGATTTGGGGAAATGATGAATTGCCTAAGTCCGCAGTTGGAAGTCCACCTGGGAGCACAGGGTGCCTGCTTCCTCCAAGCCCAATTCTTCCTGCCGTGTCCTGCTGCTAAAGCTTCTCTTAATAGTTCAGTCCCACCGGGAGACCCACTAATGAAGCATTGGTGCCACAGTAACAGCTGTTTCCTAGGGCGGACAGCACTGGAGAGTCACAGGGCAAAACTACCCAGAGGATCACTTGTTAGGGGCAAGAAGGAAGGGCACCAGGAAGGGGGACTTAAAATTTTTTTGTTGTTGTTGTTTGACAACTGTAAGGAGATCAGTGTTTAGGAAAACTTGGGGAGAAAACTACCCATTATTTCTCCACCCTAATATAGCTAATTATATTTTAGCAAATTTGCTGTTTGTATCAAGCCGTCCACAATACAAAATGCACGTTTTTACGTATAGTTGGAATCACAGCTAGCTTATAGAGTCTGTTTGCCTAACCTCGTGCATTTTCCATCTCATCTTTGTAATTATTTTCTCTAATGACTGAGCAGTGTTCTGGAGTGTCGGAAGGTCATCTTTTTGTGTCCCTGGGGCTATGGGAAGAGTTGGTTCATCACTCCCCCTCCTTGAGCCTGGGCTCTAGAGAACTTTATCACACCTTCAGCCTTGTGCTTCCGTGGAATTGCTGCCTTCAGAGGAGCAGTTCCAGGAAGGGGACTTTGAAGTCGGTAACCCAGGCATGCAGGCAGTTTTGATATTTGTTTTTACTTTTATTTATGTATTCATTTATTTACCTACGGCTGGGGCTTGAACCCAGGGCCTCGTACATGCTAAGCACACTACCGCTGAGCTACACTCCCAGCCCTAGCTTTTATTTTTTATATGTATCATGCAAATACAGATGAACAAATAAAGCAGAGGTGTAGCTGAACAAGTTATGAGGAAGCAGATGCCGCTACTCAGCTCGGGAGACAGCTTCCTGCTGGCCAGAGCCCTCTGCGCTCCCTTCCTGCCAGGAGCGGCAGCTACTCGGACTTTATTGTAATTGCTTCCGTGTTCATTAAGTTTTGTCACCCAAGAGTGCGTCCAAGACATGACAGCTGGATTTTGCTTTTTTAAAAAGTCTTCTAGGGGCTGGGGATGTGGCTCAGAGGCAGAGCACTTGTGAGGCATTGGGTTCAATTCTTAGCACTGCATATAAATAAATAAAATAAAGGTCCATTGACAACTAAAAAAATACATATCATATGATATATATTTTATATAAAATATACACACATATTTTTAAAGGTCTTTTAAATTTCTTAACCTATAGGATTCTCCTCCATCTCCTCTCTTCCCTATATTGTTTGTTGAAGAAAGAACCTGGATCATTCGCCCTGAGAAGTTTCTAGGACTTTCCCCAGGCTGGGTCTCCATGGTCACTTGGGTGGTGGGTGTCCTGCCCCCGGCAGTACACAGAAGCTGGGACTGTCCTGTGGGGAAGTGAGTAGCCACAGGCACCCAGTGCAGCACCTTCCATTCCTTAGGGGCTGCAGAGTGTTGAAGCGGTGGCTTCTCTTTTTCCTTCATTATTCGTTTGTTGGAATGTTTCAGTAAAGGAAAACTCCACCCATCTGCTTTTTAAAAATAGCTTCGTGGAGGTTCGCATGTCCTGCGGTTCACCCACCGAAAGTATGTAATTCCGTGGCTTTTGGTACATTTAACAGAGCTCTGCATCTGTCACCACAATTAATTTTAGAACATCTCATTGACAAAACGCCACTTCCTTTTGCTGCCACATCCTGAACCCTCCAGCCTTTCGCAGCCGCTAACCTAACTTCTGTCTCTATGCATCTGCCTACTTGGGACATTTCTTACAACAGGAGCACGCACGATATGTGATGCTGTGTGATTAGTGTCTTTCAGGTAAGCTAGTGTCTTCTAGGTCCGTCCACATGGGTTGTACACATCATTCCTTTTTATGGCCAAATAATAGTCCATCAGACAGATGAGCAGTAGCATTTGTTTATTCATTAGTTGATGACTCTTTGGTGCTTTTTAACCCTTTGGATATGATGAATATTACTGCTATGTAGACTTGTGTGTAAGTTTTTCACAAACATATGTTTGTATTTCTCTTGGGTACATACTTAGGAGTAGAATCACTGGGACATGGTACATCTGTGTTTAACCATTTGAGGAACCATGAGACTCTTTTCCAATGTGGTTGCATGAGTTTTTACTCCCATCGGCAATATACGAGAATTCCAATTTCTCCGACATGTTTTACAGTGTCTTTTTAATCCCAGTCGGTATGAAGTGGCATCTGATTAGGGTTTGACTTGCATTTCCCTAATGAGTGATGATGGTGAGCGTCTTTCACATGCGTTTTGGCCATTTGTACATCTTTGGAGGACTGTCTATACATGTCCTTTGGCCATTTTTCAAATGGGATGTTGTCTTTTTATTGTTGAATTTTAACAGTTCCTTGCATATTCTTAGGTAAGTCCCTAGCAGATGTGGTCCACCCTCTACATCCGTTTACTCAACTGACTTGTGGATCAATATTTTTTTTTTTTTTTTTTTTTTTTGTGGTACCGGGGATTGAACTCAGGGGCACTCGACCACTGGGTCACATCTCCAGACCTTTTTTTTTTTGTATTTTATTTAGAGACAGGGTCTCACTGAGTTGCTAAGTGCCTCACCATTGCTTTGAACTCGCGATCCTCCTGCCTCAGCCTCCCAAAGTGCTGGGATTACAGGCGTGCGCTACCGCGCCCGGCTGATCAATATTTTTTTAAAATTGCATCTGTGCTGAACATGTACAGGCTGCTCTTCTTGTCATTAGTCCCTAAATAATACAGTATAACAACTATTTACATAGCATTTGCATTGTATTATAAGTCATCTAGAGATGATTTAAAGTATACGAGAGGATGTGCATAAGTTATATGTACGTACTATACCCTTTCTATAAGGGGCTTAAGCATCTGTTGATTTTGATATTCTCAGTGGGTCCTGGGACTAGTCCTCCTCAGATATAGAGCAATGACTGCATATGATTTGCAAAAATTGTCTTGTATTTTAGGTTGCGTTTGTATTTTCTTGAAAAAAATTTCTTTTTTATTTTATTTATTTTTTGTGTACCAGGGATTGAACTCAGGGGCATTCGACCACCAAGCCACATCCCCAGCCCTATTTTGTATTTTATTTAGAGACAGGTCTCACTGAGTTGCTTAGTGCCTCACTTTTGCTGAGGCTGGCTTTGAACTCGTGATCTTCCTGTCTCAGCCTTTTGAGCAGCTGGGATTACAGGCGTGCACCACCGTGCCCAGCTCTTGAGATCTTGATATCTTTTCCAGTGTAAAAGTTTTGCAATTTGATGTCTAGTTAATTTTTTTCTCTTGTGGCTTGCACTTTGGGTGTCATATCTCAAAACCATTGCTTAACCCAAGGTCATGAAGCTTGGTGCCTGTGTTTATTCTGAGAGCTTCACTGTTTAACTCTTATGTTTAGGGCTGTGGTCCACTTGGAGTTAATCTGTACATACACTGCTGGGACCACTGGCCACCCATCGCTGCAATTTTAGGCAGAGTCAATGCCTGATTCTTTCTCTTCATTTACCAGTTTTTGTAATAAGGAGTTGCTTCTCCAGTACGAAGCTGTGTGTTTTCTTTGTTGTTGTTTTCTTCGACACTTAGATTTAAGCATGTTTACAATGATGTACTCTTTACTGAGCTGTGTGCCTGTGTTCTGCTGGAACGGGTACGGATAAGTACTTTCTGTTTGTTCAAGACTTCAGTCTTCTTGCAACGGTTCCTTGTTTGTGATCGCCTTAGTTCTCCCAAGGAGCTGCTGGGCGAGCAGCTACCACTAGGCCTACTTTACAGAGCTGGAAGAGAAGCATAAGGAGAAATGACTTGTCCCAGGCACACCCACTAATAAGTGCAGGCCCTGAGCCCTGGGGCTGACTCTTTTTGTGCTCATGCCCCAGCTGTGTGGGGCACGGTCAAAACCCTGAGATGGACCTGGAATTTGAGCTTCAGTCCTAGTTCTGTGGTCTGTGACGTGCAGGAGGTCTTTTGTTCTTTCTGGGCTTTGGTTACTTGCTCTGTGAGATTGGGAGGCCGGAAGAGCCAGTCCCAAATTCTGAGCAGATTTCCTCATGTCACCTGCAATGAGAGGCAGCCCAGGCCTTGCTGATCTGGGATAGAGCCCTGTCAGGAGTGTCAGGAACATCTGATGGGGACAGAGTTCACCATCACACGCAGGTGTTGGTCCATACGGCTCCTTTTTGTAAGGAGAGGCTAGTGAGGATTAATGATGGTTATCCCTTTATATAGTTGACCTTTATACTAGTATATGGTGATTTAATTTCTTTTTTTTTTTTTTTGGTGGTACTGGGGATTGGACTCAGGGGCACTCATCCACTGGGTCACATCCCCAGCCCTTTTTTGTATTTTATTTAGAGACAGGGTCTCACTGAATTGCTAAGTGCCTTGCCATTGCTGAGGCTGGCTTTGAACTCGCGATCCTCCTGCCTCAGCCTCCCAAAGTGCTGGGATTACAGGCATGCGCCACCGCGCCTGGCTGTGATTTAATTTCTTTAAGTATGAGTTTGTATTACACTTGAATAAAATAATTTAATTTGTAAAAACTTGTGTACATGTATACAATTTAAAAGAGAGAAGTGTTTTTTGGTTTTTTTTTTTTTTTTTTAATCCTTTGTTTCTTATCCGGCTATCACACTCTAAATTTTCATCTACCCGTTTGTCTTCCAGAAACATGCCAAAGGCCAGGATTTGTTTGATCAGATCGTGTACCACTTGGACCTTGTGGAAACAGATTACTTTGGCCTCCAGTTCCTCGACTCTGCCCAGGTCGCAGTATGTATTGCTTTAATTCAATTTCAGGACAGATTGGCTTTTCATGCTAATTGCAGATCCACAGTTGCTTGAAACTGGTAGAGAAAAATAGGAGTAAAACTGTGATATTGTTCCAGTAAGGAGCGTTGGCAGCTGGTGATGGTGCCCGGGTTGAGTACAGCCACGATGCTGTGGGCTGCGGTCCCCTCTCAGACGGCCTACACCACTGGTGCACAGGAAGCATTAAGGAAACATTTCTGAGCATAGGGATGCACTATGGACACATTTCTAGAGAAGGTTGGAGGAAGAAGAAATATCATTATGGGAAATCTTGCATTTTTTGAAGCAGCAAGATAGCCCTCCCCACCACCTTCTTGTGGAGTCTGGCTGGGTAGGGAGGGGTCCTTGAAGGCGGCTGAGGCCCAGCCAGGCTGGGGGACGGGGCAGGGGCAGTCAGAGCCAGCTGTGGCCCTGCACCAGGACCATCTTGCAGGCTCCAGGAGGGTACCAGGCCAGCACAGACTTCCCCTGCTGTCCCAGAGGCAGAACTGCTCCCAGTGGAGGTGCTAGAATGAGTGACCTCCACAGAGCTCAGAACCACTCTTTAGAAAGTAGCAATGACTTCATAGTCCCCCTCCCCAACAAGATCTTTGGGCTTCAAAGATAATTTATTCAGTAATCTAAAAATGTTTGTGGAGTGCCTGTGATGCACTGGGCCCTGTTCTAAGCATCGTGGATAAAAATGGTGAACACAGATGAAGTAAAGACAGGAGGTGACAAGAGTAAGCAGAGTTAAGCACGGAAGGGTAAGAGGAGGAGTGGGTGCCTTGAGGCAGGGGTCTTTGCGAAGGCCTTCCAGCTGGACACCTGAGGCTTCTCATACCTAAAAGACGCTAACCAGATACCTCTGGGGGACCACATGTGACGGCTGTTAGCCGAAGCTGCTCAGACTGGTGCCTGGCCATTGGGGCTGCTGGAGAATGTCAGTGAGATGCTGGGTGATAGAGTGGAGTCGGGAGGGAAAAGCCCCTGGCTGTAGTGCCCCCTGGTGGTCCTCCCAGTTGGTCCGCTGGGCATCCATGACCTCTGCACCTTCAGGACTTCCTGTCTGCCCTTACCCTACAGTGGCTTCCTCCCTGGCTACATGGTCCTGATTCTTTCCCTGCCCCTCAGCCGGAGACTGACTCTTCCTGTGGCCCTGGGGAGGCACCTCCCTGCTTTTGTCTCTGCCTCCCATCCAGCTCTGCCTCCTTGAGGTTGAGCAGCCCCCGGCCCTGCCCTGTGGCCTCACGACTGTCCTTCACATCCCTCGGGGACGCTGTGTCTCAGTTATGTTCTTCCCCTGGGCAACCTCAGGATTCTAGTGGCTGACCCTTCTGAGTATTCTGGGCGCTGTGTCCTTTCATTTAAGCAAACCTGACACATTTCTTTTGGGTCCTGTTACCACTCCCAGATGCAGAATTCTGCCATTCCCCGTTTCATGGTATTGTTGCTTGATTCCTGCTCTCTGGCCCCTCTCCCTCTGGTCTTGGCTCTTCAGGGCCCCTCCTGTCTTATTCCCATTTCCCAGCCTCCTCCTGCCCTTGCCTTCCTCCTTGCCTGAGCCGAGCCTCAGCCATCTTGCTTGTGTCCTCACGCAGCCCTTGGTTCTCCTGCCCCCGTGTCTGCTCGCTGGCCTCCCCATCACACGCAGGACCATCTGTTTTCTCAGTGGCTTCTCCTGGGCTGCCAGGCAGTGCCAGAGAGTCACTGCTGTGCCTTTTGGCACCAGCAGAGATGACAAGTTCCGCAAAGTCCAAGCCCTGGACCTGTGCTTAGAGCCTTGTCAGCCCCTCACGGGATGCCAGGTGCCCGCAGTTCCCTTTCTAGGTAAGCTGTCCCACTGAGCCACATCCCCAGCCCTTCACAGCTCTCTTTCTGATTGGTGACCACCACCTCTAGTCCCTACCACGTCTGTCCAGCAGCTGTCCTCACTTGCTGTTTTCCTGCCCTGGACCTCCAAGTTTCTCATTCCTCTCTCCATCTTATCTCAAGAGAAAGGAGTCGGCCTATCCCTGCTCTTTCTCTCTGTACCTGCACCTGTGGTTTCATTTCCAGCTGCTTCCCGAGTGCCACAGGCAGGGCTCGCTCTCTGCTCAGCGTCCTCCAGCTGTCCAGCGATGGACCCCTTCAGCCTTCTCCCTAAGCCTCCTCTCCATTCTGCCTCCTGTGTGTCATAAAGCATGTGCTGTCTGTGGTTTCAGAATATCTAGAGCCCTGGCTCAGGAGTCACATCTGGACCCTGTTCCTGGCTCTGCTGCTGACCCATCTGGTGGGCTTCAGATAGGCCACCTTTTCTCCCTTGGCCTCAGTTATCTCATCTGTGAAGTGGGATTCTTGGACCTGTTTTCTAAGAGCTCTTCTGGTCCTCAGGGTCAGTGACTTGGAGTCTGGGTGGGGAGGCGTGCGTGCCTTCTTAGTTGGGGAGGAGAAGGAACCACTGTTGCTGCCATTTTGAGCAAGTGCCTGTTATCTTGGAGGCATGCCCCATCCCCAGCTGACCCCTCTTCAGCCACGCAGCTTCCCAAAGCTGTGGTTGTGACTCCATGACCAAAGACTTTGCTGTGAACCTCTGCCAGTGTGCCGTCGCTGTGCTGCAGGAGGGATGTTCACAGCAGGACCCAGGCATCCTTCCCAGGTTTCCAAGACCCTCCTCTGTCTTGCTGTCTTGCAGTGGCAGGCGTGGCACGCTCATAGCCTTGAGGCTGAGGTGCAGGAGCAGCTGCCACGACCTTTCCTGTCGCCCTTCAGCTTCTCAGCTGGCATCATTACAGGCCGCAGTGCTGGTGGCCCACCCTCCCCTCTGGGCATGGCGTGTGCAGCCTCCCTCCCTGGAATGCCCTCTCTCCTGGCTTAAACTTCTGCTGTCCTTCAAGCCATCTCAGCTGTCCCCCATTCATGAAGCATGTCCCCGGCTCCCAGGGTGTTTTCCTCTATGTAAACCTGGAGTTTATTTGCCTTCTGTGGCAGTTGCTCACCTGGCCTCAGGTTTCTTATTTGAGTGTATAAACAAAACTTCATGACCAGATCCTAAAGCTTAGGACTTCCTTTTCTTCACTTGGTGACTCCTGGGCACAAGGCAAGCAACCTGGCACCTTCTACTTTAGCCCTGGAAGGGACCTTAGGAGAGGCATTTGTCAAACCTTTCCATCTTCTGATAGTGAAAACAAAGCCATTAGACCTTGACAAGTCACTTAGTAACTAGCGCAGCTTGGACTCAAACCCAGGTTTCTGTGATTTCAGTTGTATGTGTTCATTCTAGTGCACTGTGCTCTTGAGTCTGTGCCTACCTGGAAAGTGGAGTAACATCTATTTCACAGGAAAGTTGAGGAGCCCGGTGGGTTAATGGAGAATAGGTTTGTAATGTGGGATGTGGGTGTGGGTCTCTTTGTGTATTTTGTGTTGCTATAACAAAATACCTGAGGCTGAGACCTCTAAAGAGGTCTATTTAGCTGGATGTGGTGGTGCACACCTGTAATCCCAGTGACTTGGGACTGAGGCAGAAGGATTGCAAGTTTGAAGCCAGCTTGGGTAATATAACAAGACCCTGTCTCAAAATAAAAAGGGCTGGGTTGGGGATACAATTCAGTGGTAGAGTGCCCTCAGCTCAATCCCAAATACTTCAAGGGGGAAGAAACACAAAAGTCTATTTAGCTCACAGTTTTAGAGTCTAAAGGACCAGGATTGGGTGGCCCCATCTGGCGGGCCTCTGGTGAGGGCCTTCTGACTATATCACAATATGACGGAGAAGCAGAAAGGGAAACGGCTGCATGCAGAAGGAGCCACGTGGACCCACGTGCATGAGGTGACCTTGCTTTACAATAACCCAGTCTCTAAGAATTAATCCAGTCTGGAGAGCTGATCTCCCCAGGCAGGCATTGTGTGGGTGGAGCCTCCATAACTAACTTCCTTCCATAGGCCCCACCTCTTACAGACCCCACCCCCCCCCCCCCCGCCTCAACCCCGTCACACTAGGGACCAGGCTTCTATCACCTGACCCTTTGAGAGACAAATGACACCCAGACCATAGAAATCTCCTCTCCCAGCTGGCAGGTGCCAGGAGCCAGAGTCCTCATAGGTGGGCACACTGAGAGGGGTATGTAGCTGGACGTTTGAGTCTGTGCTGCGTAGGGGAGAAATGGCAGCACATTTAAACAAGACCCCTTTGGGAGAATCTGCTGAGATGGCTGCTGGGGTGACATCCTTTTTCACAGGGCCTGGGAGGTGATTGGATGTCATGGAGATGTATCTGGGGAAAGCAGGCTGACAGATGGGAACCCAAAAGGGAAAGGTTCACTTGGCCTTTGGCTTACTGCCCCACAATTGAGGCTCCTTCCTGTACGTACACCCTCACGTAGCCCCCGACATGAGGACCAGCAGGTAGTGGCAGGGCTTTTGGCACACCTGTCTGTATACCCAGCTTATATCTCCTGCTCCCTGAAAGAGCCAGGTCTGGTTTCCATAGTGCCCTGCCCAGCCTTGAAGCAACCGTCAAAGCCTGTTGGCATCATTTATTTTTAGCAATCGGAGCTGGGACCTCCTGTTTCCCTTTTGCTTGTCAGAAGGGAAGGCCATCCAGGGACCCACTCTGTGGATCTCGCTTTGGTACACCTCAGAGCAAGGCCTGGGAGTGCAGTTTGCACGTCAGAGCTTGCTTCTTCAAGCCAAGGGCTCTGGCCTC
The DNA here is from genome assembly GCA_025594165.1 of Tamias sibiricus. NCBI lineage: Eukaryota > Metazoa > Chordata > Mammalia > Rodentia > Sciuridae > Tamias > Tamias sibiricus. The sequence goes on along the minus strand of CM046657.1, from coordinate 196,629,851 downwards.
CCTGCCCCTCCAGCTTTCACGCTGCCTGGTCCTGGTGGCTGCTGTTTACTGAGCTCCACCCTGACCCAGGCATTGAATTAAAGGCTTTGTGTAACTCTTATTTAACATTCATGACTGATCTGTAAAGCTGGCCATAAAGCAGACCCATTTTACAGGTGACAAATTTGCAACTCAGAGACATTAGGAACCTTGTAAAGGTTAAAATAAGAACAATGCCAGGATTCATTCCATTTGGTCTTATTCCAAAACCCAGCACATTCCACTGAACTGTACTGGTTCCATGCTGCACGTGGCACGCACGCGCGCGCGCACACACACACACACACACACACACACACACACTAGGAAAGAGCACTTGCCAACTTTGACTTGGAACTTGCCTAGTGCCAAGCTCTGTAGTTGCAGATGTGAGCTTGTCACTGCCCCTGCCTGCCACATTCTGGTGGGGGACGCAGAGACAAGTAGTCTCTCGGAATACGTCGTGATCAGTTGTCTAGTGGAGGGTGTCCAGCCAGGCCTTTGTGTGAGCTTGGAGGAGAGACGGTTGCATCACCAACAAGATGAATGTGGTATCAAAGAAGAAAGTGAACCCTGATGTGGTCCCCAGAGCAGGAGAGGGGTTTGCCAGGTGGTGCTCTTGGGTGGGGGTAATAACAACAGTCCCACCAAGCTGGAGTCTCCTTCCTCTTCTTGGGGGCAGGTGTTCTGCGGGGTTGATGTGGTCACCATAAATCCCTCTCCTAATCCTCTCCCCAGTAGGAATAGGGAGATTTTTAGAGCAGTACATTTTGCAGCAAGGAAATCAGAAAAAAAACAGTTGGGCCTTTGAAGATTGTCATACATTTTTCCTCGGGGCTTTGCAGCATAGACCCTGGGCTGCACGCGGAGGTCCACGCGTAGATAGTGGCTTGAGGGGTGCCACAGGGATTCCGGCTCTCCCTTGGCTTCACTCTGCTTATTTATTGGAAGGTCATTACATTTGCTGCTCATACAGAGGGCACTGCTGGGTGCTCCTGCCATTTCAGATGTGACTGTAGGAAGAAAAGGAGCGGGGCTGCCAAGGTAGCTTGTGGGTAGAGCGCTTGCCTTGCATGCATAAGGCCCTGGGTTCAATCCCCAGCATCACAAAAAGAAAAAAAGGCAGAAATGAGTAAGTACTCAGGGTAGGTAGAGGGGAAGTAGAAGAGAATAAGGGCTATTGGTGGGATGGATCTGTGCTGCCTGAAGAAAATCGGACCTCTTGTTCTGTCTGCTTGGACAATTTAGTACAATTCCTGCAGACACTCAGTTGATCCTTCCAGAGTGTTGGGGCAGCTCCGCTAATGGCTGAGGAAGCTCAGGCTCAGGATGGGGCCCTTGCTCGTGGCCACACACCAGGGAGTAGCAGAGCCGGGACTTGAACTCTGGTCTGTTCCTCCTTCCCTGGTAGTACAAAGAGCGGTCAGATGAGTCAGTGCCATAGTCCTCCAGCAGCCTGTCTAAATGCTGGCAGTGGGAGGCCAGCAGGTGTTTTCCTGCCCATGTGCAAATATCAGTGTGGAATGGAGGGCTGCTGAGGGGTCTCTGCAATGAACTTAGATACCCCCCCCCCCCCAAGGAACAACCCCACGTAGCTGGTGTGAGTTCATGGCTTCATCCTGGTTGGGTAGAGAGGGTGTTTTCGGGTGGTTTGTGCTGTGGAATCCTTGAGTGGTGGCGCCAACCCCAGCGTGGGTTGGAATCCGGCCTCCCGCTCTTCTTAGGGACATACCTCCCACGGCCTCTTCAGGGCCACCTCCACCTGCTCTGAGACCCAGTGAGGTGATGGATGTGACACAGTGGACTCCAGAAGGGTTCCTCCCCCTTCCTTCTCTGTTCACCCTTTAGATACAATTACCTCTTCCGACTCCTTCCAGCTCTACTTGAACCACAGTCTAGATGCTCTTTATAAGTCAGGAAAATCTCCAGGTGCTAGAAATCCTGTTCTGAGCTCCATCTCTCGGGCTTAATGGCGCTGGCTGTGGGGATGTTGAGACAGGGACCCTCTGGAACCTCTGGGCTTCTCTCAGGCAGTGTGGTTCCATTGCTTCTGTGTAGACCATTAAATTCTCCATCCGGCCTGAGTGTGTCGTCTTTCTACGACTGAGGGACTGTTAGAACAGATGGGCTTTGCCAGGATCATCTCACTCATCTTGATGTATGGGAAGGGCTTTGCCAGATGGACTTGGATGACAAATTCAGATCAGAAGCCACCTTGCTAACACCGTTAGTGTGTTTGAGTTAAACGTCTTGCCATTTGAACTCAGAAGTGCATCTGTCTGTCTGCAGTGACTGGTTTAATGGTCTGTTGAGAGGGCCGGGGCCATTTGCCTTGGCCTTTACTGAGAGGTGGCCTGGTTATATTTAGCCATGGCACAGGTGAACATCCCAGACAGGCCCTGCTGCTACTGAATACAGCCCTCAAAGCTGCGCTTCGGTGGCAATTTACTAAATGCCACATCGGGTTTTCATTGTCCCAGTATTCACATCACAGGGGGTCTTGTGGGATAAAATACGTGTGATCAGCCCTTGGTGAGCTCTTGTAGCTGTGAAGAAAGTCAGGTCATTTTGAGCTAGTTGGATACGAGATAGGTTTTATCAGCTCTCATTTTAGGATTATGACTGGGTTTCTTATACCTCTGATGTGAGCCATCAAAACCCACTTTGAAAACCCCCGAGGGGTCAAGGAGCTTCAAAATGAAGCCATTTTCTAATTTCTTTCTTAGCTTGGTGGGCCTGGGCTTTTCATGACCTACATGCTGACAGGTCCTGCTTTGGGCAGAAAGGGTGGAACCCAGTTCCACAGTGGACAAGGGACATCCACTAGTAATATAGCCTGCTATATTAGTAATATGTCTGCTGCCCAGAGGAACAGCTGGCCTGAGAATCTAGCCATGATCTGCCTGTGTGATAACCCCAGCCACAGACATTTGGCCACTTCGCCTCTTGGACTAGCCTCTTAGACTAGCCCATAAAACCTGATATTGCTTGAGATTTTGCAGAACTCAAAGTAGCTATTTCCAGAGGGTTTATAGATGATTCAAGATCATCAGGGCCTCTTCCTGGGTAGGAGCTGATGCAGAAAACTTCAGTACTGAATATTTAATGGACGCACTAGGAGTTTTTATAAAAACATGGATGCTCTGAGACTCCTGTTAATGTGTCTTGGGTGAGATCTGGGTGTTGACTTCTTGAAAGTTTCTCTGATGATTGGCATACACAGCTGGCATTGAGAACCTCTGCCAAGGAAGCCACACAGATTGGACTTGGGTGGAGATTAGAGTTTGACAGGGGAGAGGAAAGGTGGGTGTAAATGTGATCTATTCAGCATAATGGTAAGGATATTTGAGAAAGGAAGGAAGGAAAAGGGACCAAGTCCTCTGAGCTCTCTAAGCTGTGAGCCAGGGGGGCTGCTGAAATAGTCTGGTTGCAGGGAGAACTTTATTTACATGGTAATGGTGAATTCATTTAAGAACAGATTTAGTCATAGCCATTATCATGATACTTAGCAGGAGAGTAAATATGCTTTTCTATTTTTTCTTTTAAATATGGGGAATTGAACTCAGGGCACTTAGTCACTGAGCCACAGCCACAACCCTTTTCATTCTTATTTTTTTTTAAATTTTGAGATGGGGTCTCACTAAGTTGCTTAGAGCCTTGCTAACCTGCTGAGGCTGGCTATGAACTTGCCATCCTCCTGCCTCAGCCTCCTGAGTCACTGGGATTACGTGCCTGCACCACCGTGCCTGGCAAGTAAATGTGCTTATATCCAATCTGTCTTCCCAGAGCAAAGGGTGGGGTTATCAGCCTGCTTGAGTATAGCAGTGATATCTAATGTTCATGAGGCAAACACATTATCAAAAACTGCCAGGTGGGCAAATGACAAGTGAATATAGAAGTGACAAACCAGCCCACCCCCTGCAAATAATCATCTCATTAAATTAAAATAGAGAGAGAGAGAGAGAAGTAATTGACATTCACAGCCCCACTATCCAAAAACAACCCCCATCCTTCTGGATCTATCTTGACAGAAAATAATAATTTCACATAAATGGAACCAACCTGATTTTCTTCCTCATCTAACATTGTGCTGTGGGTCTCTTGCCACATATCAATAAATATAGGCCTACATCAGTTTTAAATAGTATTTCATTACATGGATGAGCCATTTTTTTAATCCGCCTTTGTTGATGGACATTTAGGTCATTTCCAATTCCGAGCTATTAACAATGAGATAAAGCGTCCTGTACGTGTGCCTTTGAGATATGCATCCTGCTGCGGCGATCTGCTTCTTTTATTACACGCTTGCCTAGCCAGGAGTGGAGATGACAAAAGCCCACGTTCTGCCGCGTGCTGCTCTCAGGCTTATTGTATTATAATTCATCTGTTATTTGCTTTTGTGTTTCCTCGCCCCCCTCCTCCCACGCAGTCATAAGGGGCTCTGTGGTTAGGGGTAGAGGACCCTAGACTTGTTTAGCCCCGCCTTTTCTCATTATTAGAATATACAGGGCTTAGATTGCTTCTGAAAGTCCCTGGCCATCAGCAGAATGGCCTCCGGTTCTGAAGAGCTGGCGAGAAACCCACTCTGGCTGTGCCACTCCAACTGATTTTCTAACAGTGAAGTTCCAGCATGCATTTGAATTTGCTTAGAAGTGATGGATGGGTTACATCCCTAGCTTGCCTCGCTTAAAAAATAATTCATATTTCACTTGTATTTATTTCTCAATTTAATAATGGCCTGCCTAGGACCACACCTGTGCCTTTCTCAGGAAGTACACAAATGATGGGGATCCTTGGCCTCCAGGGGCTGTGTTCAAAGGGGCTCGCAGTACAGATGGCCCCTGACTTATGACAGGTCGCTGTCAGGAGGGTGTGAAAGCAATATGCATTCAGTAGAAACTGCACCTCAGATTTTGAATGTTGAGCTTTCATGGGGCTAGTGATACTCCATAACAGTAATCTCTCCAGGTCCGGGGCAGTGGCAGCAAGCCTCGGCTCCCAGGCAACCACGGGATCACAAGAGTAAACAACTGATAGTCGACAGCGTGCTGCGTTGCTAAGCTCTGATGTGCAGGAGGTTGGATTATTAAATGCAATTTCAACCTACAGTGTTTTCAATTTACAATGAATTTATCCAGGCATTGCCCCATCATAAGATGAGGAACATCTGTATAATGTTCCTAAATATAGCTTTCCTTGGGAGGCCGCTGAGCTTCCTCAGAACTGTTGTATCCTCAACTTTGCCATTAGAGAGACACCTTTATTTGAAGAAAATGGTTTTGTAATCCTTAGATAAGACTGAAGTACTTCTTCTGGTAAAAAACTAGAAGTTGAAATTCTGTCATCAGCCTCAGCAAAATTATCTTAGGCAGATTCCCGCCTGTCTTTCCATCTATGGTGTGGGTCGATTTCCTGGTCAAAGAATAAAGAGACTATGAGCTTTGGTTCTGTAATTTCAAAGTTGAGGGTGACAGAACTCCAAGGCTGAGGTATGAAGGGGGATTATCTGCATTGTAGTTTGTACTTTTCTCTAGATTGATGGAGACATGGAATTATTGGAGAAGGTGATAATGTGAAAAACTCAAGGAAAAAGTAGTCAAGTCGGTGGTTCCTTGCATTCAAAGGGACTTTACAGATCAGTTGAGTAAGAGGTTCTAAGTGCTTCCAGGCACCTCTTTAAAAGGCTTATGAAAACTGTGGCTTTCCTCACAGAACAATGCACTTTGGTACACAAGTGCAAAGTTTTCAATTCCACTTCAAGCAGGTTGTAGATCCCCACCAAAGAACTCATGGCCTGACCTAGCCCCTGTTATGGGAGGGTAGAATTGCCAGGTTTGTAAAGGCGGGTAACTATGAGAGCTTATAACCCTGCTGATGAACGGCTCCTAAGGAAAACTTTTTCTTTTCTTTCAGCACTGGCTGGATCATTCCAAACCCATAAAAAAGCAGATGAAAAGTAAGTAAACAGAATTTAGCCTTCCTGTGTATCCCTTTAATTTGGATAAACTTCTTTGCCAAAGTTTTGAGGGTCTTAAGTATTCGTTATAACTGGGAAGGCTTTTTTTTTTTTTTTTTTTAATAATTTTAAATGGATGATTCTTAGTTTCTTAAAGCCGGCCAAAGATGAGAGTTTAACATTTGAATTTGAGTGTTTAGTGAATGTTTAAAAACCCAGCTATGTTCTCATTTGAAATCAGACACCTCTGCCAGTGAGAACTGACTAATGTGCTATTCAGAAACTGTGATGTTGCACCTGCTAGATTCACTTCCTAATGAGTTACAAAGCAGACTGGGGGAGTAGGCGGGCTCTTGAGTAGTGGGGTCCAACTCACTCCTTTACAGGTGTGGTACACATTTCTCTATGTTGTTTATGCTTGGGTCCTTTAAAGAAATCTTTATTCTTTTAAAAATGCTTTAAGGTATTTCTTTAGTTTTAGATGGCAGAACGCTTTCCTTTGGCCCACTTTATACTTTGTAAAACATAGGTTATCAGTTTGGAGCATCTTGGCATCAGAGGTAAAAGTAAAATGCCAGCTCTTTGTAATTCATCTGGAGCCTTAGGGTTTTCTGGCAGAATGAGGTTACCAGCTAAACTATCCTAGTCAACAGGAAAGTCCATTTTGGTTTTCCAGATTGGGATTGAAAAGAATGTACTGGTGTTGTGTGCCCAGTTGTGCCCTCCACGTGGAGTGGCGAATGTGCTGTGGACTTAACGTGTTTTTCCTTTTGTCTGTTCTGTGGGGAAAACATCTTCAACCCTCCATCTCCACATGTTTAGTTGGACCTGCTTATGCATTGCACTTTCGAGTTAAATACTATTCCTCAGAACCGAACAATCTTCGAGAAGAGTTTACAAGGTAGGACATAATGCAGAAGGTTCTGCCCCATAACACTGGCCTTCTGTGGAATTTGTAGTTCTTCTAAGTCATGAGTATGCCTCCCTTTCCATCCACTGTCTGTACTTCTGAGCAATGGGTTATTAGCATTTTCCCCCTGGGTTTCCATATTCTGTTGAAAATCCACAACTTTGCTTCATTTGATCTTTTTTTCGTTAATAGAAATTAGACTTATTTTCTTTGTCATATTTCTGTTTCCTCTGACCATGGGTAAATCGATTTGTTGTTCTGTGGAATTTTATTTCTGTCTCAGTGACAAAAAGGGAGAGCAGACACTGGGAGAATGCTTCTCAGTCCAGAATTGCCTTTTTGTTTTTAAGGGGCTGCAAAATATTCCCATGATGGTCACAGTGGAAGGCTCCCTTCCTTTAAAGCCCCCTGCACTAATTATAGCAGAGTTCTTAGAATCCTTTCATGTCACCCTTCAGCCCCACTGACTGAGTTTTTACATATTGTGTCCGCCTGTGCTTGTCTGTCTCTTGGACTTCAGGAGCAGTGTAGAAGCCAAGAGAATGTTCATAGCATTGCAAGTGGGGTGTTTCCCACCAGCTACAGTGAAATTTTTCCCTCAGTGAAATTCTCCACCAGCCTTCTGCTTTTGATATCCCCAGAGCCTCCTTGTCCCTGTTTCATGTGTGATGGATTGTAGTGGTGATACATATGCAGCTGGGTGGTCCACGGGGGTGGCCAGGAGCATGGAGATGACTTCCTAAGTCGTGCTTTAAAGACTGACCAGTGGTCACCATTGCCCCACTGGATGGGCCGACTGAGCTTGTGACGTTAGGTTTTCCCAGGGGAATTGTAAGTTCTGGCTATGTCAGCATGGTCTTCCCCTTGATATGAATACACAGTTAGTGTCCTGAATTTCACAAGTGAAGTCGTTATGGTCAGGCACCTATTGGGAAGCAGGAACATCCTGGAAGGTACTAGAACCTTTAGTCGTTTCCCCCTACCACTTGATTTCTGGGTCACCCACATTCTCCTATATCCATTCCACAGAAAGTGACAGCCTGAATTGTTTCCAAGGTTCAAACAAATTAAATTACTGGAGTGTTCCTCCTCAGAGCTCTTTATAAAACATGCTGCTTCTCCCTGTCACCAAAGCCAGTGGTTTTTAAGCCAGGCTCTGTGAATCAGAAACACCTGGGAAGCTTTTGAACAAATCAGATTCCTGGGGACCACTCTTGCATGTAGGATTCCTGACTCCATAGGTATGGAGTAGAGCATGGGCAGCTTTGGTTTTTACAAAGCGCTGCAAGTGGTACTGATGCCCACATCTCCTGGTTTAAAAAAACAAACAAACAAACAAACAAAAAACCTACTTAAGCCAGTGCATCTTTTTTTTTTTTAACCTAACTAAGCCTCACCTGTGTTATTTGCTGCCTTCCTCCTCATTTTTTTTTTAAAAAATATTTATTTATTTGCTTTTAGTTGCACACAATGCATTTATTTTTACGTGGTGCTGAGGATCGAACCCGGGCCGCGCACGTGCTAGGCGAGCGCTCTACCACTGAGCCACATCTCCAGCCCCTCCTCCTCATTTTTTGTTCTCTCTGTAACCCATTGCAGTCCAATTCCAGGGTCTTTCTTGTGTGTGTGCGCCCACATATATGCGGGTTGCGGGTGAGTGTGTGTTTGTGTGCCTGTTTTTTTTTTTTTTTTTTTTAAAGACAGTCTGCAGTTTGACTGCATCAGGAAGCAAAACTCAGGCTGTTCATTACAGAATCCAGTCAGCTGCAAACTTGTTGATGTGATTCTGGAATCTGCTAGGTGGAGCTGGCCCAGGCCTAATCCAGTGGCTCCCCCTGCCTGTGTTAGTGGACACATTGCTTGCCTGTGTACCAAGTTCCATAGGCCTCTTTGGCTCCATTCTCGAGCATCAGAGGGGCTGTGGAGGCCTCACTGGACGGCTCACTGTTCCATGTTCCATCCTACAAGTATCTTGTGGACGCCCTACCTGCACTACCTAGCTATGTTCTGGGATGCCTTCCTGGAGCCAAGAGGAGATGCTTCCACCCAAGTTCTCATTTCATTTGGACTCCCTTTGGACAATGCAAAACCCCAGGCAGTGTGCAGGGTGGGATCTGTGATGGGAAACTGGGGATAGGAGACGGCTGGGAAAGGGTTACCCTCTGTTGACTTTTGTATATGTTTGTCAGGTACCTGTTTGTTTTACAACTCAGGCATGACATTCTTTCTGGAAAGTAAGTATGCTTTTGTTCTAACTCTTAACCCAGGATAGATCATAATGTATTTCAAAATATTTCACTGTTTTAACTCTTTTACCCTTGTTCCCTTTTCAAAATTCAAAAAAAAAAGTGCACCAGGCATTGTAAAGTGAGTCTAATACTTGTATCACTGTCATTATCATCCTATTTTAAATGATTACTATATGGCTTGAAGCATTTCCAAGAGCATTTAATATCTTAAGTGATGTGTATTTGGGAATAATTCACTCCCTGATCACATCACTGCCCATTCATAATGGCTTTTGTCGTATTTGCAAGCAAGATACGTTATTAGTATGTATACACGTACAAGTATTTGGGCAGTCAAAAAGTTTCATTTGTCACCATCCACGTTGAAGTCATGGAAAGAGGTTGTGTTCTGATTTGGATAGAAAGAGGCTTAGCCATCTCATCTCATTTCCTTTCCCATCTTAAAAATGGTTTTTAAATACTAGGCTTCTGGCTACGCACAATGATTATTGAGCACAAGAAGCATTAGTTCTGAAGTGGTTGATTTCGCATGCAATATTGGTTTATTTTAAAGATAAGATATTTCAACAGTCATAGCTTTTACAATGTCATTTTTTCAGCATAGCATATTAAACATTTTCTATTACATGAAAAACTAAGGCTATATTGAGTCTGAGAAGTAATACCTGATGTTACTGACAAGAGTCCATTCTGATTCTGAATGTAAGCCAAAGGAAATTTAAAATGTAATTTTGGAATTTGCAAACTCAATAGAATATGCACTATAAAAATTTCAGGGAAATATCCTCTGTAGAATGAGTTGATTGTACAGTGTATACATTTGCCTTATTCAGCCATGCAATACAGACCTTTGGTTGGCGTGTTATGAGTGTGTGTGTATTTTTATCTCTCTCTCCATACTGTGCTCCTCATACTAAAGGCCTTGTGACTGTAGAAATTGTCTTTAGTTTAGAAAAATATTAATGGCAGCACCCTGCATTTGTACAGTACTTTGCAGTTTACATGTGCTTTCGCCTGATTTGCTATACTTCAAAGCAGGATGGGGTTTTAGTCCTGGTTGGATGACCTTGGGCACGACCCCTGAATGCTTACTTGCTGATCTATGAAATAGAACATGGGGGAACACTGGTCATACCCAGGATTTACAAACTTGATGCATTGGCTGGCTTAAATAATGTATATGAAAAGGCTTCAAAAACTATGAAGTGCTATACCAATGTATGTCATTATTATTTTTCTAACTAACTTTGAAATTATAAGGATGAATGAGATCGCCAGATTGGCATTAACACTATTCTGTGGCTGTGCCTCAGTTATCCTGGCTAGACTCTAGCTGAGTGCACCCAGTATTAGATTTGGTGTCTGTGTTTACTTTTAATACTGCAATCTCGTTTCAAGAAAGATTTAAGACAGCTTGAAAAGATGCATGTACTTTATTGATATGATAAAATAAATTTTAAAATAATAAGGCAAAAGAGAGGCTTTTCATTCAGTTTTCCCAACTTCCCCGTTCTGGACAAATTCAGTAAAGTTGCCCCTGTGATTTATGCAAAGTAGACCTAGATTGGGTTTTTTTTACCATATGATGAGAACTGACTTTGGGAACTTTGTAGTTTAAGTCAGTTTGCATTCTTTAATACAGAGAGCAAAAATATAAACTGAGAACAAAAATCATTGCCTAGGTATCACTGCCTTTTGAAGAATGGTTTTTACCAGAATTTTATGTAGTTACGGGCACATAGCTTCATATTTGGAATTAATTTCTTTCTTTTTTTCCCCAAGATTGAAATGCCCCTATGAAACGGCTGTGGAATTAGCTGCTCTATGTCTACAAGGTACATTAATCTTTAGTAGTAATTAACATTTTAATGTTATTTCTTTTCATTTCAACAAATGAGTGTCGGTTGTGTGCTAGGTCCAGTGCTCTACCTTGTCCCAGGATATGAATGAATATGACATGGTCTCTGTCTCCAGGTAGCCTGCAGTCCAGTGAGGGAGGCAGATGCAGAGGGCAGAGCGGTGGGACACGTGGGACACTCGGAAGAGGCAGGGCCACAGGGGAATGTGGAGAGGGAGATGACTCAAGGAACCAAGGCACAAAACACTGAGCCTGGGTATAGCTCAGTGGTAGAGTGTGTGCCTAGCATGCACACAAACCCTGGGATCCATCCCCAGCACCACCACCAAAAAAAAAAAAAAAAAAAAAGCTCAGTAAGGAAGTAGCAAGAGTTGAATGACATGGCAGAGTGAAATTACAGACTCTGGTTAGGTGGGTGGCCTCACACCCCACTTAAAACACATGAACTTCATGCCACACTGGCTATATGGGGAGAAGGGGTTGGAGTGGGACCAAGACCACAGGTGAGATGCAGTGAGGGGTGCTGCCGTAACAGGGAGCTGAATAGGGCAGGTGGTTATGAGTGCACCCCAAAAGCCAGCCTTGATAGTACAGGGAGGCAGACCTGGTGATTAGACTTGGGTGTTGAGAGAGGAGTCAGCGCTGAGTCACAGGCTGCTTCCTAGGGTGGGCGGTGGCAGCGGTGAGCAGTTGAGGAAGGGTTGGGCTCCGGTGGAGGAGGTAGCCTGCATAGGACCCCTGGGCCTGGAGGTGCCGGAAGCAGCAGCAGTGTCTCAGAGTCTGCATGTGGCTCTTGCAGGGTCAGGCTGGAAGCGTTGCTGTAGGTCATGGGCACATGGGCAGAACTGAATGGCAAGACGTCTGCCTGCTGGATTATCATCATGGGCTGTTCCTCCCTAGGGTGCATTGGCGGGTTGTGGTTTAAAAAGACTAAGAAGCACTTGCTAAAGCCCCTAGTGCTAATTAAGAGACTAATGGGTAGCTGCATGTGCGGGGGATTTCATTAGCACATCAGATAGACACATGCCGTGGACTCGTTGATCAGTGTGTTCGTGGGCTTCTATTGGAGGATGAATTATGATGTGTTCATTCATAATTAGTATTTGTGAATACCATAACAAGATCTGGCTTCCCACTTTTGTGTTCTACCAATATTTAAAAGTTAATCCAAGAATTTTTTTTTTTCAAATTATAAAATTAGTACCTGCTTATTAACAGAATGTCAGGGCTACAGCACAATAATCAGGCAGGTAGAAAAGGAAGTAACCCCCTGTCCGGCCACAGGCCACCAGAGTTTCTATGAGTTTTGAGTGGATTTTTAAGAAATGTAACTCTGATCAGTCATATACACATCTTCTGCATGTTTTTTACACCGTATTTTTTTTTAAATATGTATTTATTTTCTTTAGTTGTACACAATGGGTTTTATATGTACGTGGTGCTGAGGATCGAACCCGGGCCATGCACGTGCTAGGCGAGCGCTCTACCGCTGAGCCACAATCCCAGCCCTACACCGTATTTTTAGTGCCTGTATTTTGCCATGTTTACACTCAAAAGACAGGAAACTCCCATCACCTGAAACTTCTGTTCCTGAGTCACCTCAAGTCCTACTGTCTAATAGGGCTTGACATATGGTATTCAGATGCTCACTAAGTGCAGATTGATTTGAAGGAACACGGTTGGAGAGACCCCCCCCCCCCAGGGACTTTGAAGGGGTGCCTCCCATGTCGTCTGCAGGCACTGGTAGTGGAGGTGACGATAGTGTCATTCGTGGCCATGATGGATCAGGTCCATGGAGACTGCCACAGGATGTGCGTGGCTTGGGGAGTGTGGCAACAGCCTGTCAGCTCTGGCCAGGGACAGACTTCACCAGCATAGCCTGTGGCCTTCTTTCCCCAGAGAGCCGAGCTGTACCATCGGGCTTGGCAGCCCAGCAAGAGGTGTCAGGGTGTTGTTAGTGAAATGAAAGCATCATGTCAGGCCTGGAGGTTTTCTCCTACTGCGTTGGCATGATACTGCAGCTGGTATATTGTCCTGGATGATTAGAGGCCTGGGCACACGCACACCAGCACCACGCCCCCACCCTCTGTGATGGGGGCAGCAGGTCCCTCAGAGTCCAGCTCCAGCTGAACCCTCTGCCTTCCCCAAGCAGAGACGGGCAGAAGATCAGCTGCCCCTGAGCCTTTTTTGGAAAGATCTCCCATTTGAGCTGGAGCCATAACATCAGTATAATTTAAGATGCAATCATTCTGTCAGGTTCAAGTAAAAAGACTTGGAAGATGTAGACGCACACAGGGAAGCCCTTGTCACATCTGTCCCCGCGTCCCTCCCCTACCCCATCTTTTGGTGTATGCTGTAGCCTGCTGCCTGTTTTAGCCCAGCAGTTTGCCCTGGGCTGTGATCACTCCAAGCAGCTCCGTGGGTCTGAATCAAATGAAGGGTTGTGTTTCCTTCCCTGTGTGAGCTTAGAAGACATGTCTTGCCACCATTGTCCTTGAACCAGTGGTGCCTCCTGAGTTGTGATACAGTGGCCCTGCATGGAGCCTTGTGCTCCTTGAGGAATAAATTTGTGGTTATTATAAATTAATTAATCCAAGTAAAAGGTTATTACAAATTAATCCAAGTAAAAGAAACAACAACAACAAAAAAAAAAAGGAATGGAGGAAGGTGAATAAGACAGTCACTTGTTATATGCCTTGTTGTATGTTTGGTCCTTATTGGCACAATTCCCATTTTGCAGATAAGGCATCAGAGACCCAGAGTGGTTGAGTGACTTGCCCAGGGTCACATGGCTAGTACATGGTGGATCTGGGATTCAAGCTCTCCTGTGTCTGAGCTGTGCCCATCACCCTCCACCCTTCTTGGAACTGGGGCCTCGCTGCAGAGGCTGGAGCTTAGTGAGGTGTCAAGTTCTACCAGATTCTCGAAAGGCAGGCATGCTACCTCAAAATAGTACAAGCAGCACTCAGGCCTCCTATAGTGCAATAAAGGTGAGGTTGGATGCTGGTCCCCTTGCCTCGTCTGAACACACCAGGGAGACCTTGTCATGGGCTTCTCTCTCTGGTACTCCATGATGTCAGTGGCACCGTTAGTCCTGCCCCATCTGCAGTACCACTAGACACAGGGCTCTGTTGCCTCACATTGGCCAGTAGGTGCAGGAAAAGGGTGGTTCATGTGAAGGAGTCTTTCCAGACCACACAGCCCCTCTGCATGTCCAGGTACCTGGTTTCACAGCAGCCTCTTGGACAGAGGTCAGTGGTGGCCTCCAGCAGTGGTGAACCAAGCTCTACCCTTTTGGGGCAAATAGTGTTTCTAGAGCAGTCTTCATCTGTGCCTTTGCCCAAGGTACCAAGTGCTGCACTCCCTCACCAAGACTCTCCTGGGTCATTGTCCTAGTGTGCAGGTGAGGGGCAGCAGTAGGGGCACCTTCAGCAGGCCCTGGACTGCATCGTCTTGCACAAGCCCCCCACTGTCCATCTGAGTTTGGTATCACTGCTTCCTCTGTGTAGACTAGGATATTTTATCTACTCTGAAAGCCAGCTAGAGTCCCTCCCTGAAAGATAGAATGTGGGATTGGGCTCTTAGAAGCCCATGCTGGCTGGGCATGGCCTAATGGTTGATGGACAGGATCGCTAGGTACGTAGTGAGTTGCTGTCCCTGAACTGTTCAGGCACCTGGGCCTGCTTTGGTCTGTTGGTGAAGCTGGTGTGTGAAGCAAAGGTTCTCCAAGAACATTTTCCAGGTTAGCCACATCAGCATCACCTAGGAAATGCAAATTCTGGGCCTCCTTTCAGACCTATAGAAATTATGAGTGTGGGGCTCAGCAATGTATGTTTTAATGAGCCCACCAGGCAATTCTGATGCACCTTCAAGTTCAAAAACTGTTGGAGATCAGTACTTTCCCAAGGGAAGTATGCAACTGTCCTCTGGGCCTCTTGGGACAAGGCGGGCTTTGCCTGGGTCATTTTGGGGTGGGGCCTGGGAGTGTGCATTTCATGCAAACTCACTGGTGACATCTGTGTTGCTGGTCTGTGGACCAACTCTGTGTTGCCAGGAATTGGAGGAAACTGAAGGGAGTCCTTTTTATTCTGGGGTCTGCAGAGGTTGGGAGGGGAGAGGTGCTTTTCTCATTTATGCCTGGAGTGATGGAGCCACCTGTGTCCTCAGGGTCACCATCCTGTGGGTGACTTGGCAAGAGCAAGGACCATGCAGCATGCTTTGGGCTTTCTGCTGGGATCGCTCCCTCTGCTGCTTCTCCTTTCTGCACAGCTGCCTCCCTCCCAGGTTCTGCCCACTTTGCTGCAGTTGCTTCTGCAGCCATCTCATTGCCTCTCCCTCCCCCCTTCCCTCCTTGTTTTCTCCCTCAGTTTCTGCATGTAGTGAATTCTGGATCCGTCCTCTCTAGCACTGCAGACCCTGAAGTGCTGGTCTCGCCTGCCCTTAACAAGCACCTTGTGCTGTGGATATTGCTGGGCAGATCCTCATTCCCTGCAATTGGCTTTTATTGCAAATGCAGGGCTCCGTCACTTCTCAGGGAAAATGCAGTCAGGGCTTCGCTGGATGGGAGAAATGGTCAGGAAAAAGAGCAGTAACCAAGATGATGGTGTATCACCTGATGGGGAGGGCATCGGAATGATTCGTGGGGATTTTGAATGTACATATGACTACCAAGTGAGAGTTCAGTCCTCCTGAAAGGAGAGAGCTATACATCAAGGGGTACCTGTGCTTCATAATCATGCAAAATGCCTTTGGACTTGGCTGCAGCAATAACTGAAATTATTCAATGTCTCCTCTTTTCCTCCCTTTTATGAACCTTGCAGCAGAGCTTGGGGAGTGCGAGCTTCCGGAACACACACCAGAGCTTGTGTCTGAGTTTCGGTTCATTCCAAATCAGACAGAAGCAATGGAATTTGATATCTTCCAGAGATGGAAAGAGTGCAGGTACCTTGATGCGCCCATCTAGCATTCTGATTTATTCATTCATTCATCGTGTGTGTGTGTATGTCAGACTCTCTTGTCCACTGTAGCATTGCTCAGTTGATGGCTGTAAGACAGCAAGCAGCTCCTGCTCATCACTTCTCTGCTGTGCTTCCTTCACACCTGTGTACCCAGGGGCCCACGTGTCATCTCTCTTCTGCAGCAAGAACCAAACCATAGTCTCTTTCTCCCTCTGGAGATTTGCTTGTTGTTGCCAAGAGTGCCACCACTGTCCTGGCAGCATCCCAGGTGTGCCCAGCAAGGTGGCAGTGCCCTGACACACTCTCACATGCCTGGGTCACTGGTGACCCTGATGTGAACCTTCTAGAGCAAACCTTTTTGAAATACGAGTGGAGCATCCCTACTCTGAAAGTCCCAACTATGAAACTTTTTTGAGCACCAACATGACACATTGGAAAATTCCACACCTGACTTCATGGGACAGGTCACAGTCAAAACAAAGGAACAATAGAAATAGTGTTTTAAAAAAACAGTGTTTAGAATTACCTTCAGGCTTTGTGCATAGTATGTATATGAAACATAAATGAATTTCATGTCTAGACTTGGGTCCCATCCCCAAGCTATCTCATCAGCTATATGCAAGTTTTCCAGAACCTGCACATATCTGAAATTGGAAGCACTTCCGATCTCGAGTGTTTCAGGTGAACAGTGCCCAGTCTTATAGTCCTGTCATGTAGGAGTCCCCGCAGTTGAGACCATGTGCTATGCTGTGTTGTATTTCAGGAAGTGTGGCTTCACGCCTAAAGCTGGCCAGGTCATTTATCTCTTTGGTTCTTCCCCAGCAGCCCCTACCCTGATCCATCATAGTCGAACCTCGCTCACTCGCTTCCCTGGGGTCCCTCCTTCCTCTCTGCCGTCCCCGCTTCCCCCCACACCACCCTGCTGCTCTCAGACCTGGAAGTTAGTGTGGCCTCCTGTAGTAGCCCCTCAGTCCTTTTGAAAAGCCCAATGACTTTATTGTTGTTAATGGAAGGTGACATGAGGGCAATCTCATTGTATCATTGAAACAGTACAGAGCTGTGTGGCTCTGGAGTCCTCCTACCACCCACCCCATCACACACCCACACAGCCTCCCACCCTGCAGGAAGCCCTTGGCAACAGCCTGTTATGTGTCCCTCCCGCCCTTTTCCTTTGTGTTTAAATATACATTTCTACACCGGAAAAAAAAAAAAAAAAAAAAAAAAAGTGATCTTGTTTTCTAACGTGACCCTCTTATAAGCACTGTCCTGTGATCTTTCTATTCAGTAACAGTATGTTCTTGGAGATCTTTTCGGTCAGTAGAAGCCGGTGCCCTCCCTTGGTGTCATTGCTGTGAAACCTTGCATGGTGTGGAGTGCCCTCCAGAACCCCATGGGTGCAGAGTCCCGGTTTACATGTGTTTCCGTTGGTTTTTCTAAGGGGAAAGAGCCCTGCCCAGGCGGAACTCTCCTATCTGAATAAAGCGAAGTGGCTGGAAATGTATGGGGTAGACATGCACATTGTCAGGGTAAGGACTGCCCACGTTTGAGTCATTTGCTTTTGCTATTACTGAAAAGTATGTAAACGGTGTGTCAACAAAGTAACTTGTGGTGAGGGAAACTGTTTTTGCATTCTGCTCTGTGACGACCTGTTAGAACCCTCTACCGATTGTCACTTCGTTTGTTTGTAGGGAAGAGATGGCTGTGAATATTCTCTTGGACTGACCCCGACAGGCATATTAATCTTTGAAGGAGCTAACAAAATAGGCTTATTCTTTTGGTAATTTAGTTTTGTCTAATATTAAAATGTCTTTTCCTATTTTGTGGTGGAGTCTATGTGATGGATGATTATGGAGGGATATGCAACACCCAGATGTGTTTTAAAAATCACACCATCCTTTTCTCATTGTGGGGGTGTGGCAATTACCCTGAAACCTCTGGATAATCACATGTAAATGAATGAATGATTTTTTTTTCTTAGCCATTCTAAGCTTTAAAAGTAGAAAGGAAACTGCTGTTTGATATGTAGATCATTTTACTGCAGATTGTGCTTTTTTTTTTTTTTTTTTTTTTTAAATGCTTTCTCTCTGACCAGGCCTAAAATCACCAAAATGGATTTTAAAAAGAGCAAACTGACCCTCGTGGTGGTGGAGGACGATGACCAGGTAGGCCTTGCTCCCTGCCGGCCTTCCTTGCTGTGAACAGCCCTGCTGTGATGTGACAGATGCCCCATGGGGACCCTGTGCTTGCTCTCTCAGGGCCGCGAGCAAGAGCACACCTTCGTGTTCCGGTTGGACAGTGCCCGGACCTGCAAGCACCTGTGGAAGTGCGCCGTGGAGCACCACGCCTTCTTCCGCCTGCGCACGCCGGGCAACAGCAAGTCCGCCAGATCCGACTTCATCAGGCTGGGCTCCCGCTTCCGGTTCAGGTGGGGCCCGCTGCTTTCCTTGGTGAACCCAGCGATTTGGGCCATCGTAGGTGCCACCTCCCCTTCCTCCTTAACCTCTGACCTTCAAGTGAGCCGTTTAAGCTTTTTTGGCCTCGTGGATAAAATGGAACTAAGGCAGGTTGAAGATCCCTTATCCAAAATGCTTGGGACCAGAAAGGTAAATCGATTATGGAGCATTTCAGATTTGGGAATATTTGCCTGTTTGATTTTGCAAATATTGGAGTCTCGACACCCAAAAAGTTGGGAATTGGGGAGCACTTTGGATTTTTGAATTAGGGAATGTTCAACCTGTAGTAACAAAATTATTAATAGGTGGCCTGCAGTTAAAGCTACGCCGTCCGGTAGAGTAGCCACTAGCTACATGGAGCTATTTCAATTAATGGATAGTTAATAAACTTTTAAAATGTAGTTCCTTGGCCTCACCAGCCACATGTGAAGTGCTTGGTAGCCTCATGACAGTAGGGTCTACTTATTGGGCAGGGCTGAGAGGGCATAGCATCTTTTGGACAGCACTATGCTACAACTCTTCATATACCGTGCTTAATCATTGAAGCAGCCTTAATAATGAGGCAGGTTGGCTATTCCCAGTTTTTAGACAAGGAAACCAGGCTCATACTCTCACACAACCATGGTAGTGCAGTCTCTCAATCTGGCTCTTATATATCCAGCCCCTAGTAGTAGTCTTCCTTTCCCCTGCCAATGTCAAGAAAGTTGGTTATGATTAAGAATGAAAGCAGCTGTCTGTGTGTGTGTGTGTGTGTGTGTGTGTGTCTCCATCTCCCCTAGGGTAGTCTCAGTAAATATTTGAATCTGAAAAGAGCCTGAAGAAATAGAGAGCTTATTCTAATATGTTTTTACTTACGATTCTAAGACCATGTCTTTCTCTAAGTGCATGAAAACTCCCTGGGTGTTTGTTAAAAAATGGGAATGTGTGGCCTCACCAAGACCTTTGTCATCAGCCTGTGAGTGTGCACACCTCTGTGAGGCCTTGGAATGTGCATTTTCAATGTGCTCCCAGGGTTGACTTGAGACACATGTGTAGGTCTGAGCACCTCAGTGATGAGGTGTAAAACTTCACATGGTTTCATAACCTCTACCCACACATGGCATGTCCCCGAACTCTGTTTAAAATGCCAAAAGATTTGCTCATTTCAGATTTATCTACTATGCAAGGAAATGGCTGTGCACTTCTGTTTAAAGAATTATTTTGTTTGAATGTATTTTTAAATGCTCCAAGGGGAAAAAAAATAAAAAGACCAAGTCCTTTTGAGAAAGAATCGAATCACAGGGCTCTTGGAGGATGGAAATGTCAGAGCGGCAGAGGCTCCACAGAGCCGCTCCGTGGTCTGCTGGGATGGGGGGTGGGGAGGGCAGTGGGGAGCGGGGGTGGTTGCCAAGCAGGCCTGCTTCCTCCTGGGTTGAAACTCCCCCAGGATTTGGCCTGCACCTAGTGTCCTCTGGTTTTCAAGGAGAACTGTAGAAGGAAGGGAAGCTTTGAGCTGAGGTTGCCCCTTGGAGACACACAGAGCAGGTGGTGTGTGTCTCCTTCCATCTGATAAATCATAAACCAGTAGCAGCTGGAATGTAGCGGTGATGGTAGATCAGCAGAGAACAGCTCTCCCTCCTGGAAGCTGCAGCAAAAGTGGTCGAATCCCAGAAAGCCCTGGTGAGATAAATACTGTTTCCCGTGGCATAGCAAGAGGAGGCGAGGCTTAGTGAAGGGGTAATTGGTAACAGCCTTCTAAAAGATGAGTTAAATGTCTACACAGTGTGTTCCATTGAAAGGGTATTCTGTGTGCTAATCAGCATTCTCTTAGCCAGTGTTCCAGGTACTCAGACCTGCTTGGTTTGTGCAGCCAAGTGGCTGGTACTTAAATTGCAGGTTTTGTCCTTTGATAGACATACCTTCCCCTGTCACATAGCCTGGATTTGGCAAATGTGATTTTTGTTTCCAAATAGAAGGCTGAAAGGTAGTGTGTCTTTACCAGGAACGTATCCTGGTGCTCTTGAATATACAAACTCACTTCCAAATATGTACAGGATGTGCTGAGATTCGGATAATGGTAACATGTAAACAAACGTTCATTCCCAGTGGGCGGACGGAGTATCAAGCTACGCACGGCGCCAGGTTACGAAGAACCAGCACCTTCGAGAGGAAGCCGAGTAAACGCTACCCGTCCCGGCGACATTCCACCTTCAAAGGTTCTGCGATTTTAGTTCTGTCTCTGCATTTTACAGCACAGCTCAGTGGGCTGGCTCAGAGGCGCTGGCTCCGGCAGCTGGAGAGGGCGCTTGCTGCAGTTCTGCTCTACCGTCTTGAAACCTTTCAAAGAGGTCCCGGGCTGTTCCTTGGTGGGGGTCAGGGCTTCTGCTGCCCTGCAGTCTTTAGCCACGCCATGGCACATGCCCACTTGCTCTCCCCCAGGTCCATCATTCTTTCTGTGTGCCTCTCTGCTTCTTTTAGACCTGGGAAACTCAGCGGTATGATAGGTGAACACCTGTCTTGTTTATAGAAGGTGCTATGTGTCCCTTCTCGCCACCATCTTGTCATTTCCAGTGGGGACACCAGGCTCCCATTAACCAAAATTTCACTGCATGGAGCAGATGCAGAACTTGGAGAGACTTGGCTCAGGTGCCTGCAGTCAGTCCAGGCCCACCCCATCCTTGGATGTAGCCAGGTCCTGGGATGCTGCCCCTTTTCCTCCCCAGACCCTCCCACCCCAACCTGAACCTGCGTGAGGCCTGGAACCAGGAAGTGCTCAGTCAGTGAACGAGCAAGCCCGCTCATTCTGTTTGAGCCAGCCTTTCCCACCTGTCTCATAGCCCCTTCCCTTCCACTGATTGCGCCTCCATAGGGGACTCCCAAGTTAGCTCTCGGTGGTGGCTCTGTTGCAGCGGGGCCTCCGCACTCTCAGCCCCACCCCGCCTCTACCCTTTCCTCATTGTGGCCATTCTGTATGTTTCTCTTCCACAGCTCAGGACTTAGTGGGCCTCCAGGGAACCCAGCTTCTCTACTTGCCCCTTCTGGAATCTTACTTTCCTTATCCCACCTTCCTTCCATCTCCTTCCTGTATGAACCAACAACACAGTATTCATGGCAACCAGAAACTCTTATTAGTCATTCTCGGCTGTTTTAGTGGAAGAAAAATGCCCAACGCCCAGAAAACATGGCCTCACTTTCTAGAAAGGCCAGAGGATGGGAGCATGTCCAGAGAAGGGTTATGAGTCAATGCAGAGTGATTGTAGCAACTGGGGAGTGTCCGAGGCGGCTCCGAGGGCTGCTACCTGCGTGAGCAGGATCGTGCCTGCATGTGTGGTCCGTTGGGTCACAGTTACCAAAAGCAGCCCAACGTAGGGAAGAATTTTCCAAAAATAAAAATTACTTATTTGAGAGAGTAGTGAGGTCCCTGTCCCTTTGTGTGTGCACCAAAGGAACAAGCCCTGAGCCCTGGTGTGGCTGTGTCTTGACCCCACCAGATGGCCTGGAGCACTTCCAGAATCCTGGTCCTGTGATTACCTCCCACTCTCCTTCCTGGTCTCCAGCTCTTTTTCTTCCCTTTATTTTACAGACATTTTTTTTCCCCCTAGCCAGAGTTCTAGCATCTTTGTGAAGTTTTTAATGATTCCCCCCCCTGCCCCCCGCCATATCCTTCTTAAAACAAAATGGGAAGAAAAAATAGAGTGTAGATGAATAAGCTGCAGCTCAGGCCCTGTGTCCTTGCCATGCGGACTCTGACCCCACCCCAGTCAGAAAAGTCTGCCCTGGTCTCCTCGAGTGCGGATACCTGCTGGAATTTCACCCTTTGTTTCCTTGTGCTGATTTTACTTCTCTGTGCTTCTTGTCTCTTGTCTCAAGACCATGAGCTCCTGGACTGTCTGGTGTCCACATTGCAGCTTGCCCAGCCCTGGGAACCTGCCCAGGCAAGGGCTGCTGCACGCATGGAAGGGAGGGGCAGAGTGCATTGGAGGTGGGTGGGTGCCCACACCCTCTGGGAAGGAGAATTAGCCACAGTGCCTGGGACTTGGACTGGGCTGGGGACCAGTCTGTGACCAGAGAAGTCTCTCTCCCGGGCAGTGCTTGTCTTTGCCTGGTGAAGGTGTAAAACTCTCTAAGATGTCATAACTTTTAGTTTTTCCTTTCCAGCAAGCAACCCGGTGATCGCTGCTCAGCTCTGGTAAGTCAGCTCCCCACCTCGAGCACAGCTCTGTTCCCCAAGTATTATGTTTATCTGCAATATTGACTTTCCCCTTAAAACAACAATTAAATCACAGTGAGTCACCTGATACTTTTTTTTTTTCCTTTTTCTGCTGCCTGGCTATACCGTCCTCCTGGTTTTCAATAAGTACATGTTGGAATGTTCCAAGACAGTTTGTTTTTCTAGAAAACACAGATGCTCGGTGTGAGAGGCGTTGTGTTTTGTTTATTATAACGGTGGACGAGAAGGGGGATGGGCATGTGTGGGGCACACTGTGCTGGTGGTGTGGCAGTAATGATGAGGAAGGACGGCCTGCTCCAAAGCTGGTGTCAGTCCTGATCAGTGACCTACCTGCAGAGGTCAGAGTCATACATGATAGAAGACATTAACACCTTCAGTGCAATTCCTGCAAGGGGGAAAATAAAATAGCATAAGACTGAAAATCTCCAGCACAGGAATCAGGAAACTTTCTGTAAAGGGCAGATAGAAAGTGCTTTCTACTCTGCCAGCTGTGTGCTGTCTCTTTACAACCACCTGGCTCTGCACGAGGGCAGCTATGACAATGGGTAAGTGACCAGACATGGCTGCGTTCTAGTAAAACATTATTCACAAATACTGGGCCAGATTCAGTTTATAGGCTGAATTCAGCCAGTTTGAAGCCCCTTCGCTAGCATAGATGTTTCTGATCTTTCCTGTGTATTGGAATTATCTGATGAGCTTGGAAGAGAACCCGTTGGCTGGGCCAGGCCCCGGGCTAGGTGACTTACCTGTTTTGCAGTGCTCCCCAGGTGAATCTAGTATGCAGCTCAGGTGACAGCTGCTGACCTACCTGGCATACATGGTCTGTCTCTTCCTCTGAAACAACTGTATTTCCTGTGAGAGTTTGGACTTGCTGGGGGGACAGGTGTCATGGGAGAGAGCCACAGTTTCAGGTTGCTGGACTCTTGCTCTGGCTTCGGGCACAGGTGGGTAGCCTGGTTTAGTTAGGCAGTTGTAGGTCTCAAGACTTCTGGGGAGAGCGGCCTTTGAGATGGGCCTGGCTTGGCTTTTGGTGTACTCTCAGCTAGGACAGTGATCAGATGTGGCACGTGGTGGGGCAGGTGGTTGCTGCCCTGGTTAGTGGCCAGAGCCCTTCCAAGGTCTCAGGAGACCCTCTCTCCCAGCAAGCTTCATGCTCTGGGGCCTTGGTGTCCCCTTTCTGGTCCTCCTTTTTCTCATTTGCAATTGAGGAGTTTGGGCTAGATCAGCATTTTACCAACATTTTTAGACTCTGGACCCCACCCTCATACACACACACACCCCAGAAAAAGCCCGACACAGAAGCCCAGTGAACAGAACAGACAAAAGCAGAGCTGCTTTGGAACAAGCCGAGTGTGAGCGAGGGGGCGGCCCTCCTGTTCATCTGCCTCCTCCCCTCACGTAGCTTGAAGGCACCATCAAGGAACCCAGGGTTCTGGAGGACAGAACCAGCTCCTCGGATCACACGGCTGGGAGCTGTGCTTGCAGTGCCATTCTGCCCGGGCTCACGCGTTCGGCCTCTTGCCTCAGGATTTTGTTCTCAGTATCTAATGAAGGGACTCGAGGGTCCCGTTGAACCCCTGTGCATTGCCCCTGGCGCCCTGCGGTAGAAGGAGATGGCAGCACTCTCGCAGTGGTTAGCGTGGGTCTGCAGGGGTGCCTGTGCCTATGGTCTTTCTGGCAGGTGGTATGCTGAAAATCACTTGCACCTTTCTTAGCCTGTCTGGTGTCTCACTCTTGATTCTCAGGGGCTGTGAGTTGCAGCAGTTCTTTCCTTTGCTCTCTTAGGAGGTGATTGTTTTGTTTGTTTGTATTTCCCTAATAAAATGACATTTTCCTCTTAACGTCTAGTGGAGATTATATATTGGGAATCAAAACAAACTACAGAAAAAAAAAACCTCCAAGAAAAAAAAAAAAAACAGTAAATATACCCTTTAGGAACAAATGAGCTAATAACCGCTGTTCACAGCTGTTCAATTGCTCTTTGCAGTCTGTGAGATCCCAGGGTGAGTGGGATTGCTATGGGAGCTACGTATGAAATTGTGCTCTGGGCTGCAGAGGTGCTACCAGAAAAATAGCCCCTCACAGACCACTTAACCTGCCTGATGAAGCCCAGCCCGCAGAGATCTGGCCTGGAGCCCAGCTCAGTGTACTAGTCCTCTCTGAAAACTGGAACACAGAGCCAGTTAGATCCCAGGCAAGACTCATAGCCAGGACACCTTCCCTGTCATTGCTGGAGAAGCAATAAACTTGATTTCAAGCACACCGCCCTAGCAACAGTGATTATCCAACGACTGTGCCGTGTTTCTGCGTTTCTGGCAGACAACAAGCTTGCATTTAAAATACATTGCATTTTGACACCAACCTTTTCTGTATGTATGTGTGTGCGCGCGTGTGTGTGTGTGTGTGTGCGTGTGCGTGTGTGTGTGTGTGTGTGTGTGTGTGTGTGTGTGTGTGTTTAGGGGGAGGCTCTCAGGGTAATTCTATTCAAAACGCCATCAAAATAAGATGCGTGAGGGACTCTGAATTTTTCCTTCGGCTTCTGAGAGCCAGCTTGGTTTAGTGGAGAGAAGGCAGACTTTGGGACTGAGCACATGTTCAGTCCAGCCCTGGTTCTGTCATTGACTAGCCAGGTGACCCTGAGCAGGTTTCCTAATTCTCTGTTAGGCAACTGTTCCTTTATCTGTGAAGTGAGACGGAAAGAAACATAGTTGACCTCACAGCCCTGTTGTGTGGGTTAAATAATAACAGATGCAAAGTTCCCGGAACAGCCTGTATGGAGTGAGCATTCCACAGTGGTGCCCAGATCAGCAGCAGCTTAGCTAAGAGCAAGGAACCCACGTGTGGCTGCCACCAGAATGCTATCTACCAGTGGTGGTAGATGTCCAGCAGGGGCTGCCACTGTGCCTCCAGGTGGAAGCAGCTCTGTACATCACTGTAACTTCCTGGGACCACCCAGGAAGGTCAGGGCAGCTTGCAGTAGGAACTGAAGTTACTTGGTTTGCAAAACTGAACAAGGACTTCCTTTCTGCTACCAAAATGCGATATCACAGCTGCGTTTTGGAATATTACCTGTCTGTAATATTTAGGTGATTTTGGAATGTTACCTAAAGTGATGGATAAGGTTGCTGTCTGTGGTTTGCCTGATTATATGTTCATTTAAGCATCCCACAACCAAAAAGAAATAATGTGTGAACATTCCTAAAGGAGCAGGGAGAGTACCTAGGAGGGGTTTATGATTAAATAGGTCCCCAGTAATGCCACTTTACAACCTGTAAAGTTACAATGTTTCTTTTCCTTTTTCTTTTTAGCTCTAAAACAAATCCTGAAGTCCATAATTACCAGGTGAGATCCTACTTTTAAAGATCTTTCTAAATTTGCCATAATTATCGTCATTATGTATATTGTCAGATTCTAAAGACATAATACATTGTTTTTGTTGTTGTTGTTGTTTTTCTTGAGAAAACAATAAGAGAAACCTTCCTTCCCTGCCCCTGCTTCCTCCTGGTCATCTGAACTGCCTGTTTTTCTTAACCTTGGCAGCTGGCAAGCATCAGGGACATGGGCTTAAGTTTTCTGGGTGGTCAAACGCAACCTCCTAGCGACATTCAAATAAGACAGCCTTTTGTTGACGTGTGTCCTAGGCCTGGGGAACACGAGTCCCTTGAGACGTTCCTCCAAAAGAGGACGCTTTGTCAAATGTTTGGTAACCGTTGCTTCCTTCATTTGCCTTCTGGGATCTTAAGTGCCCATTGGGATGTAAAAGTATGAGAAATCCTGTAAGAAAGTCACGTTTTATTTTATTATTTTTAAATATTTTTTAAAGTTGTAGTTGGACAAAATACCTTTATTTTATTTATTTATTTTTATGTGGTGCTGAGGATCAAACCCAGTGCCTTGCACATGCTAGGCGAGCGCTCTACCGCTGAGCCACAACCTCAGCCCTTTATTTTTTTTTTATAATCCAGTATTTCACCAAATCACCTGTGTATTGGTCCCCTCCCCATAAGAAAATAAACAAAAACAAAAAAAAAAACTAGCCTCCTCTTCTTCTTCTTCTTCTTTTTTTTTAATGGTAAACCCATTAACATCAGTGGAGCAGTGGTTTCTAGAACCTGCTTTGTAAAGCATTGTGCTGGTCTCTCATCTCCAGGAGCACAGGTGTGTTTCCACAGTTGATGTTCTGCCCTTCTACAGGACAGCCAGCCAGGACCCATGCTGCCTGTGCCTGTCCACCCACTGCCAGGAAAGCCCTTGGTATCATGAAAGGTGTGGTCCACAGCTCAGCCTCCTCCTCCTCAGCCACATGGATGGCCCTCTCTGGCCATTCACAGCCTTCTGTGACCTGACTCTGACGTCTCAGCATTTTATTTCTCACCCCTTCCCATCATACCCCAAAAGTTCTGTTCACAGGGAATTGCATAACTGTCACCCCCTAATTCCTTTCCTCTGTTCCTCTGCCCATGCTTGCCTGCCTGGAATTCCTTCACCTCCGATCTGTACACTAAACGTATGTTTTGAAGACCAGCTCAGGAACCCTTCCTCCTGGTGTCCTCAGTTGGAAGCCACCAGCTCTAGTGGCTGCACATTAAAACAATCTGGCCAGCATTTAAAAAATAACCCATGCTTAGGCCTCACCCTGGAAAGATTGAGCAGAAACTGTAGGGGTAGGAACCGGGCATGGGCAGAGTTTCAGAGTTCCTGAGGTGGTTCTAATGAGCATCCAGGCAGGGGACCCGGGCTGGATGATGTGATATGTACCTTGCTTCTCAGGTGGTCATTGGTTTCTGCTCAAAAGCAGCATCCTTGTCTGGTGACTTTTAATTGGAGGTCTTATATTGGTCTTTGTGTGTGTGTGTGTGTGTGTGTGTGTGTGTGTGTGTGTTGCTCTAACAAAATACCTGATGCTGGGTACTTCATAAATATAAGAAGTTCATTTAGCTCATAGTTTTGGAGGTTCAAGAGCGTGGCACTGACTTCTCCTGGGCTCCAGTGAGGACCTTAGGGCAAATGGCACCACAGTGGCAGGAGTGTGTGTGTGGTAGAAGAGATAACCCTGGAGACAGGGAGCCAGGCAAGGGGGTGGGGCTTGCTTTTTTAGAACAACTCACTCTCAGTGGGAACTAATCAGGATCCCAGGATATTTACCCTAATCTCTTCCAAGAACAGTGTGCCCCCCACACACACACCCTGATCATCTCCCACTAAGCTTCACCTCTTAAATGCCCCATGGCCTCACACCAAGGACCAAGACAGCACATGAACCCTTGGGGGAAGACCACTTCCAAACCACAGAAGGTCAAGTCTCTCACCCCTGGTGGGTGTGAGTGTCCAGGGGACACTATCCTCCCAGGTTGCTGGTCCCTATTCTTAGTCTGGTTGTGAATAGCATAGGTGATGCTGCTGCTCCACAAACGATTTCATGTTGGAGCCTTATGCTGATTATCCCTTTTCCAGGGCCTTCATTACCATAGAGAGCAATTCCTTACATGGGACCTCAATGGACATCATCTTCACTAGGTCTCCAAGTTACGTGTCCCAAGAATTTGATGATCGACTTCCATACTCAAAACCATATTCCCAGTGTGCAGATCCTGAACATGACTTCTAAGTTTTAGGGAACAACAAGAAAATGGGGCTTGGTAATAGAAAATCTAGTTTCCTTGTCTCCCTGCCTTCCTAGGATTCTTGAGTCTCATTCACAGGCTGTTTTTGTTGTGGCCCCCCCCCCCCCCCCCCCCCCCCCCCCCCCCCCCCCCCCCCCCCCCCCCCCCCCCCCCCCCCCCCCCCCCCCCCCCCCCCCCCCCCCCCCGATTGTCGGGTGTGAGCAGCTGTTGTAGGGGAAGGGGGAGGTTACCGATGGGTGATCAGTGTTTGAAGGAGAGGAAAAAAATAAAAATTAACAAAGTAAAGCAGCCCAGCCTGGCACCCCGCTGTGGGGGTCCTCCCTGTGCCTTCACTGCTTCAAGTAACATCCAGGAAGTTTTTGGTTGGCATCAGATCTGCAGAAACTTATCTAGACATTGTTCTCTCCACATCATTGGCAACCATTGGGCCTGTGCCAGCTGTAGAGGGCCCGTGTTGCTCTATCAAGGTTTGGGAGTCAATTGCCCGGGAAGAGAACATCCTGAGGACTGGCCTGGTTGCCTCAGAATGCTGCGCAGAGTTCTCAGGAGGATAGCGTGGCAGCATTTATCTGATTCCCAGTACAGCGAGGCCAGCCAACTGCAAAGGAAGGATGGCTGTGTTCTCTGAGATTGGCATTTTAGGAGGGACGGCTCTTCCTTCTTTGGGACTGTCCCTGAAGTTAAAGGATGTTTAGCTTCCCTTTTCTGTGTCGTCATGACAAGCAGAAACACATACATGCATTTCCATTGTCCCCAGAGGAACATGACTGTCCCAGTCGAGAGGACCACCTGGCTTAACACTAAACAAATTACCAGAGGAGACTGAGGAAGGTTCTGGAATCCCCTTTTGACAGGTCTGTGGATCAGGTTCCCACCTTTTTCTGATGAATCTGATTTGGTTCGGTATGTCTGAAGGCAGAGAAAGGAGTAGGGGATCCGCTTGTGGGTTATAGTTTTTGTTTTTGTTTTTGTTTTTGTTTTTTAAAGATCCAGGGTGTGGAACCTCATTTGGCTGTGAGACCACAGCACCTGGAACTGTTTGGCTTTGGGCAAATCATCCAAACCCTACAGGTGTCTGAATCCCCTAAAAGGGAGAGACGTGAAGAAAAGGCAGCAGGGAGATTCTAGAGCCTGGTCATCTCTCAGACTCTGATACTGAGCTATTTTCTCCAGATTCTTTTCCCCTGCAGCTTGTCCTTTGGGGGCTGCAGACTCATCTTGCTGACGGGTGTGTTTGAAGGCAGAAAGAAAGGCTACTGGAATACAGAATAGGGAGGGAGGGCATCTTAGATCCATGAAAATTGGATGAACAGAATTGCTGAGAATTTTCGGTAACAGAGCGGGATGCTGCTTATTAACCAGAGCAGCAGGAGAAGGAAGAGGAAGGGAAGAAATAATTAAAAGATTAATGGTGCCAAGATTGTAGTGACTTTAATGTCAGGAGGGCTTAATTTGCCCCATAGCAAGTTTAGCCTTAAGAAACCCCATGGAGCCGGGCGCGGTGGCGCACGCCTGTAATCCCAGCACTTTGGGAGGCTGAGGCAGGAGGATCACGAGTTCAAAGCCAGCCTCAGCAATAGTGAGGCACTTAGCAACTCAGTGAGACCCTGTCTCTAAATAAAATACAAAAAAGGGCTGGGGATGTGGCCCAGAGGTTGAGTGTCCCTGAGTTCAATCCCTGGTACCACAAAAAAAAAAAAAAAAAAAAAAAAAAAAAAAAAAAAAGAAACCCCATGGAGTCGGGCTGCCTCTAGGACTGCTGCCCTCTACAGGCCAGATGTGGATAGGCCGCCC
Organism: Tamias sibiricus; assembly: GCA_025594165.1. Classification (NCBI taxonomy): domain Eukaryota; kingdom Metazoa; phylum Chordata; class Mammalia; order Rodentia; family Sciuridae; genus Tamias; species Tamias sibiricus. Next base: position 196,599,821 of record CM046657.1, on the reverse strand, counting down.
GCAACCCAACCAGGCCCACCCTGCTCACTGCTCTGGGACTGTTTTCCTCCTCTTGCAATGGATGACTTCCCACCCTCCTTCCTTCCCTTCAGCCGGCTTGCCGCCCTCCCTCCCCGTCTACCTCCGTCCAGTTTTATCAAGATCATAAGTGCTGTGGATTTTTTGTTTTGTTTTGTTTTAGAGTACATTTTAGAAAACTACACCAGGAAGAAAGAAATTCACCCACAGCTCTGCTGTCTCACTTAGCCTCCCTGTCCAGCCCTTGTGTGTGTGCAGATGTCACCATCCCACATCATCATCATATTCAGCAGCAGCAGAAACTGTTTCTGAAGAGGGAAATCGCCCCCTGCGTGGGAGGGAGGAATAGTGCCCGTCCTGGGTACCAGATGACCACCCCCTCCAGGCAGGACCAGCATCCCAAGCCCCTTCCCAGGAGGCCACTTCTGTAGATGGCACTTTGAGAACCAGGCACAGGCTTCCAGCCCCCCAGCCTTTGTTAGTGGGAGAAACGCCATTCCCCTGGGAGAGGTCCACCCACAGCCAGGGTTCAGTTACAGCCTTTCTATCCACAACCCCCTCTGCCCCTGAGGTGGTTGCCACTGAAAGAGAAAGTGAATGGAGACCATTGAAACCCAAAGGCCAGCAAGTAATCGAGTGTGGTGTTTTGTTTCTAGCCTCAGTACCATCCGAACATACACCCCAGCCAGCCCCGGTGGCACCCTCACTCTCCAAACGTCAGGTAAGTCTTCAGACTCTCTGAGCTGCGCTTTGGAAAGTTCTTATTTCTCTGTAAAGCTCCCACTCTACTTAGTTATGAATTGGAAATCTGTAGCAAAATCAGTTCCCAAGGGTTGCATTGCCAAGGCAGGGATGAATCATTTGCAAAGCAGTAGAAGCCAGCCACAAGTTTTTGTGAAATAAAAAGGAATTTTTTTTTTTTTAATCATTCTAACCTCAGATATTTGGGGGTTGATTTCATATCAAGATGTTACTTAAATTTTCTAAGTAACATTTTCCTGTTCTGACAATTTGTTTACTTAAAATGTGATTAAGACTTGGGATTGTCATGGTGGTTTTTTTTTTTTTTTTTTTTTTTTTTTAAAGGATTAAAAAAATAATTGGATGGGGACAGGGTTTGCTTTGTTGGCAATGGATGTCCCCTGCCCCTCCCCGCCCCCGCCCCCCCCAAACGCAAGGGTCAGTAAACATTTTCTGTAGAGGATAATCAATATTTTTGACTGTGATCATTTTCACTCCCATTGACTCAACTCTGTCATTGTTGCCTGAAAACAGCCATAGACAATACCATAAGTAAGAGGACAAGGCTGTGTCTCCAGTTAAACTTGTTTGCAGAAACAGTGGGATTTGGCCTGAGGGCTGTTACTTACCAACCCCTGCCCTACCCTGCCTGGGCCCTGCCTTGGTCCTCCCCCTGACAAACAGGCACTGCTGTACTGCATTTATAGTTAAGCCCCAAAGTGTTTTTTAAGGCCAGTTTTGTGAAAATAGATATGCCTCTAAGATCTGCATTTTAAATCAGTCTTAATTAGTGTTTATGTGTCAAGCCCTTTCAGGAACAAAGTTTGTGAATTGAGTTTGCTTAAAGAGAATTGTAAGCCTAGCTCCTTGAGAAAGTCAAGTGGTGGAAATCAATTTGCTTAGACCAAGGCAAATAAAAGTTTACAGTGGATCTTGTAAGACAAGGGTGCAGTCTTTTTTTTATTTATTATTATAATCATTTTGATATTCATGTAGCTTTTGTAGCAAGTTAGATTTAGTGGAGTGATCATTCTTATTCTTTCTGTATTTCAAAGGTAGTTTATTTTCCAGACAGGAAAAACAGAAGAATGATAAAAAATGTTATTTTATTAACATTGCTTTTATAAACTTTGTACCTAGTATTGCCTGTTTTTATTGTAGTAGTTTCCTTATTCCCACTTTTTACAACGGATTCAACAGAGTCTTTGCAGGTAGCCCTGCTGACTGTCAGCCTTAGCCTCATCCCCTGGAGGCCTGCTGGAAATGCCGGGTGCCAGCCCCTCCCGAGACCTCCTGCAGGGAATCTCTGGGATGGGTTCCAGCAGTTTGTGTATTATCAGCCTTCCCATGAAAAGAGAGTTTGTTAGTCCAGCACTTTTGGCAAAAGCCACCTTGGATGATCACAGATCACTCTGCACATTAGCATGATAGAAGCCCTTCCTTGGGGTAAAGGAACCTTCCCACCTTCACCTGGCTTGCCAGGCTGACCTGACCATGTGACAGACACCCTTTGAGAAAGGATGACTGGGCCATAGACAGAACTCTTCTCAGCTTGGAAGTTGGTAGATGATCCACATCCGGAGTTTTTAAAATACCGAGTAGATAACCCATTCATCACGCCCGCTGGTCCCCTGCCCATTTCCTTTGTACCTGTGTTGTCTCACTCATCTCTGAATTCTCTCCCATTCTCCCACTAACCCTTCACTCTGCAAACAAAACAGGCCACCCTTTCAGGATGACAGGTGGCTCTGGAAAGCACCGGCCAGCGGAGAGGACAGCCATTCTGTCCACGCCCAGAACCAGAGGAACGTAGGAGGGACGCACAGTGTGACGAGTCGGGACAAACTCATGACTGCTCTCTGAGACTGAAGCGTCTCACTCCAGTCCCCACCGTGCTGTCACTGCATCCCATGAGAAGGGTCTTGGTGTCATGTGCACGTGTTCCTACAAGTGTCTTTGAGGAATGGTTCTGAGAGCCATTTTCAGTGTCTGTGTAAATATTTGAAGATAGCCACGATAGCTAGTCGTGATTTATTGATGACAGCGTTCTCGACAAAATGAAGGGAGCTGAAGGCTCAGGAATCATTTTTATATTCTGATTTTGAAATTGGAGCAAAAGTCTTATGTTTATCATCTCACTACTGATATTCTTTGTTATTTAATTAATGGGACTAAATTAAATCAAAAAAAGTTGGGGAAGATAGCTCGGCCTACACTGGGGTAGGAACAGAGACTGCTAGCGTCCAGCCTGCACCACTGAGTGACCTTGTCTGGGCTGGTTCCCCTTTTGTGGCCCTATTCCCCCCATCTAAAAATGAGTTGGACTAAGTGATCTCCAAGATCTTTTCTGACTCTAAAATTCTTTGATTTATGAAATTTTAATTTCTTTGAGGTTGAGGACAGACATTCAAAGGAAACTACCCGCTTCTGTTGCAACAGAAATGCAACAAAGTATATAACTTATTAGATGTTCTATAAACACAAGGAGACTTTTTGAATTTCATATCTTAAAGCAGTTTAGCTACTTTGAATTTCAGCCTTAGCACTCATCACAAATGGCATAGCATCCATTTTGATAGAATTTGCTGCTCAAGTGTAAAATAATTTTTAATGTCTTGATCATCGGTGCTGCTCCCTTGCATGATCTTCAGAAGACATCATTGTGAGTACACACTGTCAGGATTCGGGGGTTGGATTTTACTCTAGACTTTACTCCTTTGAAAAGGAACCTGCGATTGAGACGCACCTGAGGCTCCCGTGAAAACATGGGAGGCTTTATGGAGGTTGTGCCAAAGCATTTTGTAGCACAGGGAAGGCAGGCATGGCCCCGGTCTTTCTGTAGAACCAGAAAACTATGTGTTGTCTTTTAGGGTGACACTTGAACCAAAATATTTATTTTCCCCATTTCCATTCATGAATCAAACATGTTTTAATAGATAGGCCTGAGATATTTTTCATTAGTGTTTTTGTGTAATCAGGTAATTATTGTGCCACTTTTAAATATGCAATTATAATCTGGCCCCCGTTTTTAAAGCCCTTAAACATACATTGACATCCTTTGAGATATTTTATTGCTACAATCTGATCTCTTTTGGTGACCACTGTCAATTCAGGAGGAGGGACTTAGATGCATACCATGCCCAGTGGGTCCATCACCTATAAACTCTCCCTGGGGTATTTGTTTACAGGTGTATTCCATTTTAGCAGATGTTTGGATCCTCAGTGTATGTGCTGCATCCAAATAAATGTGTTCTGAATCTTTTCATTCTACTGATAACATTTTTACAAATGTGTTTCCAAAGAATAAAGATTTTTCTTCCTTTTTTTTTTTTTCTTTTTTTGAGTCCATCTTCATTTTATCAATTCTTGCTTCTGCCCCAAAAATCTCATTTGCGGATGATCTCAGTGATGGGACAGTTGGCTTTTAGCATTCTGAAGGTGAACATTCAGTTAGGTGGCACAGAGCAAGATCATCCTAGGACGAGGCTGCTCTTGGCAAGAGTGACTCTTCTCTTCTTGCAGACACAGTGGCTGAGGCATTTCAAGGAAACTCTGGTGAAGGTCAGAATACCTGGTCACTGGTGCTGAGCAGAATGAAGTGGTGGCAGTGGGGTCTTCCTAATGGCAATCCTATGGTGAGGGTGGGTGTTTGTCTTGGCGACTTTGTTCTTTGTGGCTGGAAGACAGACAGATCTGTGTCTGTGGCCGTCTGGAGACTGTGTATGCTGTCTAATACCCTCTAATAAATATCTTTCTGCTCAAAGTAACTTGAATGGACTCAGTTGTCTGCAACCAAGAAGTCTAATCAGTGTGCATACCTGTGACTTCCTAATTGTTCAATGAAGTGTACACTTTTTATAGCTTAGTTGACCCTTCTCTACTGCATTTGGCCTCTTTGTTCTTCTTAGCAGCCTCTCCTTCTGTTATCCTATCAAATATTGGTGTTTTCCCAGGATCTTTTCACTGCCTACTGCTTTTCTCACCATAGTCTACTGGAATCATCTTGTTCTGTATTAAATTTATAGTGCTGTTGGCTCTGAAACTATCCTAACTCAGACAACTCCTGTGTGTTCCTAAGACTGACATTTCAACTTGGAAATCCCGTGTACACTTTGAACTCCACGTGTCAAATATCAAACATGTGATGTTTCACCATCTTCCCAAACCTCACAACTTTTCTTCTGAGTTCTCTGTCTTACCCATCGTTAGAATTTATACATCCTCTACAGCTCTTCTCCCTTTTGCCACCCGTGTCCAAGAGGCCCACAGGTCTGCTCAGCTATGCCGCCTGAGTATTTGTTTTTAGCCCTTCCTCTCTCTTTTTTCCCAGCACTGATCTTGCAGAAGCATCTTGCCCCTTGCTGATCTTCCTGTTGAGCTCATTCTCCTGACAGTCTCCAGAGGGATCTTTCTAAAACACCACCTGACTATGCCATTCTGATGCTGGACGTCTGCCCGAGTTCTTCATCACCCATACAATGAAGACCAAAGCCCTCTCTACAGAGTTCCTCTGCCCTCCGCGTCTCTCCCATTACTCTAGCACGCCTCCCTCCTCACCTCTCATCCTTCTTAAAATCCTACAATACCAAGCTGCTTCCGGTTCCTGGCCTACAATCACCCCCTGCTGTAACATCTTAGCCTTGCAAAGTGCTGTTCCTTCTACTTGAAATCTGTCACTCCCATCCTTTCCCCCAACTGCTGCTCATCCTTTAAATCTCTGCTCAGATGTCATCTTCTCCAGGGACTCTCTTGACAGCCCCCACCTCTGAAAATGAGGTTAATTTCTGTGTTCTGTGTTCCATTCCACCTCCCTCTTCCACCCCCAGACACAGCAACTTCGTACTCACGGCTTTTGTATTGGAGCAGCCTGTTGTGTTCATGTGGTCCCGGACACGCCTGAAGCGCACGCTTTGAATCTTAGCTGCTTTTGTTCCCAGTGCCTGACAGATAGTAGGTGTTCAATGAATGTCTGCTCAGCGAGTGGATTGTTCTACATTCATTCTGAAGGAAATGTCTAACCAGATACCAGGCAGTGAGTGAGAACGTCACCTCCAAGCTGGTCGGAAGCTAGCCGAACCACCTCGTCCATCCTGGTGGCATCCCATTTTCAGCAGGGCATGGACCACCATGTTATTTCTAAATTCCGGTTCATCGTCTGAATATCAGTCAGTGTGTCAACTGTGTTCTCTCTCATTCAAGGCCTTGGTACAGTGTTGAGCGTGGTAGAGGGCAGACCAGCCACCTGACGTTGGAAACTCATCAGGGTGACACCAATCCACAGTGACGCAGAGGGGTTAAAGCCAGAGGCTGTGCTTTGTACTCTGCGTGTTTCACTTCACTTGATTTTGCTGACCACTCTGTGAGGTGGGTGGTGTCCTGTTGTCCCAGGTGAGAAAACTCAGACCTACGGTTTAGCTAAGCAACGTGTATATGTCATACATCCGGTAAGTGGGGAGTCGGAATTCCAGGTCCGAAGCCTGTTCTCAACATCTGGGCTTTAAGTCCTCACCACCGGTCATCCCGTGGTTGTGGCCCTGTGGATCTGCACCTCGGCAAGTTTACTAGATTACAGCCAGCAGTTCACTATGCTGAAGTCTGGTCACTAAGTCTGGTCACTAGAGAGCCACCCCTCTACACCAGCAGCCTGGTAACCCTGCCCACTTCCACCACATCACCATCAGCAGTGGTCTAGCAACTGTCCATACCTCCCCATACCATGCACACCCCAGTGGCTAGGGACCTTGTCCATCAGCAGTGATCTCCTAACCTGTCTACCCCTGCCACATGCCCCCTGCTGGTCTAGCAGCCCTCCCCACCTCCCCACCCTCTAGTCTAATAACCCATCTGTGCCGGCATTCGTTCCTTCACTAACAGTCCTGTTTACAAAGGAGCAGAGATTGGGTAGTATTTGTTCGTAGTGAACCCCTCCTTATTTGAGATGATCCCTTGTTCCTGAGAATTCATGACATAATAATTTATTCTGGAGCATTAACCTGCCAGCAAAATCAAGCTCAGCATCCTACAACTGATGGAATTAACACTTTACTTTTGTGCAGTTTGCATTCGTAACTGGTCCATCATCCATTCTCATTTCTGTGATCCTTGAGAACACGTCACAGTGAGTTGACAGTGCCATTGGATTCGTGTAATTCGTGAGCATCTGAAGTCTTGAAAGCATGCCACGATAATTACCTTGACCTTCAAAACCCCTTTATTTGGTTGCTTGGTCTCCCATTTCCACTAAAAATGGTCCTCCTTAACAGTGAAGATGGAAGGAGGATGGTAGGAAGGTTCCTTTTTGTCTCTCTCGCACTGTCCTTCCAGGTCAGTGACTCCAGCCTTCTGGGTCTGGCTCTGAATACAACTAATGACAGAGCCTTTTTGTTGCCTTTGACTTTGCAGCTCTTAACTGGTCCTTTAAAATCTGAGCTCATCAAAGAACTCCCTAGGCAGCCATATTGATCCTTTTGGGTCAATATTTCTCAAACTAAGCTCAAAGTCAATTCCCTGACTGTCCAGGTCTTCCAAATGTTCCAGGCAAATACCCTAAATTGGCCTAGAATAATTTGCTTCCACCATCTCACAACAGGAGGTTCTGAGCAAATGTGAAGGCAAGGCAGAAGAGGGCAGAGAGACAGAAAAGACAAACTGTTGTTAGAAGTCCCTTCACACAGGCAAACTGGCACATTTTAAGAAGCCCCAGGAGTACCTAAAAGGCAAACAGGAAGTTGACATGCAGCAGGGTCTCTGCTAAAGAAATCAATACTGCAGATTGACCCACTTCTCCCCCAAATTTGGGAGCCAAACAATGACGTGGACAGTGTATTTAAAATATCCAGTGCTGGGCCAAGAGTTTGGGGGCGAGACCTAAGAACCTGCATTCTAATGGTCACCTCAAGGGAACCCAGGTGGGCAGGGACAGAACCTTACTCTGGAAAAATGCAGTGTCTTCCCTAGTTATGTTGGTCCTCAGTTTAATGGCTCAGTTCTAATTTCCATTACAGGCAAAGTTTTGTTTTGTTTTTTAGTAGACATAATGTTAAAACGTAAGTGGATGGGTACTTCATAAGTAGCTAAATCTTCTCAGCATAAGTTCATTCATGTTCACCACCAACCCTCCCCCCCCAAGTTCATCAAACCACACCCGTGTCATCGTCCTCCTTGCTTCAGAGGCAGGACACTAATGAATTCCAGCCACGGGATGAGGATGGAGCGTACCATGGCTGCCTAAGAACCTGGGCCAAGACTAGCCTCCTGGTGGGGATACAGGAATTTGCAGAACCAAGATGGTGGGACATTGCAAACCAGATGAGAGAAGAACTAGAGTCCACAATGGGGCGTTCTGATTTTGTTGGGGGCAAGAGCCCCACAGTGCTCTGCCTAGATAAAATGTAGGAGCTTTGAAATGTCACATGGTTTGAATCCCAGCTTTGCCACTTACTATCCATGTGACCTTTAGCCAGTGTTCCCTGTTTGTCTCATTTTCCTCACCCGCAAAGAGAATATAACAATGTCTTGCTGTTGAGAGAACTAAATGACATGGTGTCTCTAAGGTGCTTCGCACATTGGGTTTGATGCTAGCTGGTAGCAATTTTTAGTGGGTTTTGAGATGTAAAGCTTGAGCAGCCCATGTGGACAGAAACAGGCCAAGGAGAGTCAAAGTCTAGCTCAAGAAATGGTCTATCTCATGGGTTGGCGGGTGGAGATGTGTAGTCTAAGTTTAGCAATGATGGTGCACGGTTCCGAAGTAAAGGTCACGTGGAAATGGTTAACACAGTGCAGAGAGACACATCTCTTTGAAACTGACAAGCTAAGAGCAGAAACACTGTGGGGATCTTTTGAGAGGGAATAAAAAGAGAAACAGAAATGATATTTCTGTCTGAGAATCCTAGGAAATAAATGTCTGGGCACAATGTGGACAATGCTTTCCCACCTGTAAATGGCAGAACTGACACAGGGTGAGGAATTGGTGACACTGCTGAGAATCCATTCTGCTTTAGCAACTGGGACTCAAAAGTTTGGAGAATTGAAATAGAGTGTCTGCTCAGCTCCCCGTTTATCTAATTCGGGATTTCATCTCAGACAAAGCAGAGGAAACTTTGACCTGTTAGGAGACTGAATAGAAAGCAATAAAGGGAACCATTGTGCTTTCTGCTTTTTTTTAAATAGGTAATACAGTGGTAAAAATTCAAACAAAAATACTTACGTTACTTTTCCTTTCCATTTTATTCCCCAGTTCCCGAGTTCTCAGAGGCAAATACTGGTAGCGTTTCTTCTGGTCAATCTCAAGCTAGCCTGAAAATAAACAAGCACATATATTTATTTAACCAGTTGAGATTGATGGACATCTACCCTGCCCCAACTCCCTAAAATGACAGTCATCTACCATTCTGGTGCATTCTGTTTGTGCATTTGAATCTGTAGAATGAATTTCCTAGAAATAGAAATCTCTGGGCCAAAAGGTACGTGCATAGCTGATTTGGACATTGCCTAATGAAATCTCCTCCCAAAGATACCCTACCTGTCTACACCTGATATACACCCACGATCATGACAGTACCTCTGTGACCACACCCGGGGGCGAGCTGATAGCCTTTTCTAACCTTAAAATTTTTTGATGGTCGGATAGGTAAAAGCCAGAATTTCCATTTTCATTACATTTCTCAGTGAGCAAGACAGCACACCTTTTCGTCATTGTGAGTTCTGTTTGTTGTTTTCTGTGAACTGTCTGGAACCCATGTTTTTGCAAGATCAGGCTGCTGCCCAGTGGTGGCTCTCACCTGTAATCCCAGCCACTTGGGAGGCTGAGGCAGGAAGATTGTGAGTTCAAGGCCAACCTGGACAACTTAGTGAGGACCTAAGCCACGTAGTGAGATCCTGTCTCAAAATAAAAAACAAGGGCTGGGGATGTGGCTCAGTGGTTAAGCACCCCTGGGTTCAATTCCTGGTATGGAGAGTGGGGGAAGGAGGATGTGGGGGAGGAGATCGGGCCACTGAAGGCTGAAGTCAATTAACTGTGTTATCTCAGCACTTACAATAGTAAAGAAAGGGGAGGCCAGGAGGAGTTGATCTTTACCACACAGTTTGAAAAGCAGATCTCCAGAAGTTCAGATAACAATCAGACGGTTCCACCCTGGAGAGCCTACGAGGGATGTAGGCAACATAAAAATAGCAGAGGCAAAGGAATTGATTTCTAATATCTCTGTTTCCTTTCCTGTTTGGGAGTTTATTGAGAACATTCCACATGAACTACTTAAATACCGACTCAGACATTGTGAATTTCCCTGGTACATTTGACCAAGAAGGGACAGGTTTACTTTTAGTTTACTTTTAGCTACAATTAAATTTCTGATATATTCCATCTAAAACCACAGCTGCATCCCAAGATTTGCCCATGGTCTTAGTGAAGGAAAACCTATAGAATTTAAAATTCCAAGACCCTTGTCATCTAGGCAATCCACTAAAAAGGGTTAGAATAATTAGAGGAACATCCCCGCAGGCTTATAAGAAACTGGCAGAAACCTACCTAATCATCCGCTGCTGAATGGTGGAGGTTTAAACATTCACTGTCTGCAGCTGAGACCTCAGAAGCAGGAGGTGTTGCTATGCTAACGACCCACCCAGGCTCGGCCTCCTTCCCAGGCTGAATAATGGACATTGTGCCCATGTTAAAGGCCACTAAGCCAACAAGTCCTTCAGATTGGGCCCAGCCTAGAGGCTAACTAAGGATGTTTATAATAGATGCTTCTGGAAAGCCTACAAGAAATGAAGAACAGAGAGAGAGAATCGAGATTTTTAAGCACTAATGAACACCAAAATAAATTAATCCTCATCTGTGTCACCTCAGAAACGTGCGTACCCAGTTTTCAGCTCCGGCTCCGCCTCCCACTGGTCTCTTGTGTAATTAGAATGTCTTAAACCTACCCTTACCAGATTATGCCTTTTATTCATCTAACCTGCACTTTATTCTAGAATAAATAATGTTGTGATTTCATTCATTGGGAGACTTGGGCTGTGTGTAGGGAGTGGAAAGTCCCCTCCCATCTCATGCCTGAGTCTCCCACAGCCCAGGGCACAGTGGGGTGAGAACTGGCTGCCCAGAGGTGGCTTTATGCTGGAGCAGCTGGCTGTCACGACAGTGATTATTTTGTCTTACTATTCCTTGAGGGCTCCCCTATAATGCCTTTTGGGGATGTACTTCAAGCAGTCATTGGGGGCAAGTCTGTTCTTGTTGTTTTCCTCCTGAAGAAAAAGAAATGAATTTTCATTTAAAGCAGGAGCGGGGTGGGGGAGGGGGGCAGTGAGACACAGAATTGAGAAGCAAACAAAAAAATCCATGAGAAACTAAGAAGGGAATAGCACCGTTAGACTTATTAGAAGTGAATATTGTAAAGGAAAACAACACTATTTGTGTCCATTTTTTCCTTTTTTAAGGCAAGAAAAAGATTGAATAGAATTCTTAGTCATGAGCCCCTGAGCCAAAATGAACTTATGAAACAGGATTTCTCTGGACTCAGATCCTGCAATTGATCTGAAATTGCTCACATCCAAGGTCTCACCACGAAATCCTACACAGCCCTCTCCTAGCTTCTTGCACCCAGTGGCACATGTGTGTGCACACACTCATGAAGACACGGACATGAGAAAGCCATTGTAAAACTTAGCAAGGATAAAACATCAAAGCAAAATAGATTTTCTGGCAGAAAATGTTCAAGACCTGCTTATTGCTTATAGCGGTTCACTGGAACCATTTGATAGCGGTTACGCCCAAGGAAAATTCCAGACCCAAAGGTGAAGAAGACGCGTGCCCTACTCTGGCTCACACAGGACAAGGATCCAAGTACTATGGAATCATAAAGGCTCTCTTCCCTAAGATGTGGAACGTTGTACTCTACGGTTTGCAGAGACTGATTAATGTAGTTAGGAACAACTAGGGAATTCATGATCAAAGTGAAATTTTTATGAAGAGCTTCTTGATAATTATGTAAGGAAAATTAAAATTTAATGCACTAAAACTAACTCATTGAACAGATATTTGCTATGCTTCCACACTGTGCCAAGTACTGGTATGTTTAAAAAAAAAATGCCACCTTTGGCTTCAGGCTCCAAGGAGCTAATAAATAAATCAAAATGATTCCCTTTCTAGGGTGGAGTCACACGTCACCTATGCTGACAATAGAATTGACTCTTAAAGTTGAGTGCTTGGAAAATTTATTGAAAAAAAAAAAATGACAACTTGGAGCTGAGTGAAGTGGTGCACTCTCGTAATCCCATCCACTTGGGAAGCTGGAACAGGAGGATCACAAGTTCAAGGCCAGCCTCAGCAACTTAGCAAGGCCCTAAACAATTTAGTGAGACCCAATCTCAAAATCAAAAAGTGCTGGGGATGTGGCTCAGTGGTAAAGTGACCTTGGGTTAAATCCCCAGTACTAAAAAAAAAAAAAAATTAAAAATACAATTTGAAAAAATTTCCTTCTGCCAACTGGCAATCTGAATAAAGGGGTCTAAAATATAATTTTTTCTTTCTTTTTTTCTTGGTGCTGAGAATCAAACTCGGGCCCTTATGCATGCAAAGCACAAATATAATTTTGTAATGTAATTTTGACCTTTTTCAGACAAGATAAAATGAGGTATTCATCTTTCCTTCTAGGCTTTTTTAAAACAAAACTACTTAGTTACTATAAGAAGTCATCCCTAATTAACTGGCCTAACATTTGTAATGTGTCACCTAAAATGTTGATACAATTTTCTTCTCAAACTCATTATGGAAAAAGTATGGCTTTTCAAATATACATTCTACTTACTGCCTAAGAGTAGGCTTGCATTGAACTCACAATAGTATGTTGGTCTGTTTAGTTTCTACCAAATTAAAATCAAAGTAAGTGACAGGTATCTTGGAAACCTGGATGAGTAGATGCACTATCAGTCTTCTTTCAGTCCCCCATGGCTGGGACCAAATGATTTCATTATTTCATGCTGTCATGCCTAGCATATAAATGTCTGAAAGTGCAGTGTCTGGAACTCAGATAAGTGTAGTGAGTTATCCAAGGTCACAGCAGGACAGCCCTAAGGCCAAAGCTAAGTGCCAGCTATCAATCCTGTGTCATCTTTAGACTTCTTCCATCCCCATGACAAAGCCATATCACTTGGCACCTAAGAGAACACAGGGCTCTAGGGTCAAGTTTCCTAGGTTCAAATCCCAGCTCTGCCATTTACTAGCTGTGTGACTTTGGGAAAGTTCTTTAGTCTTTCTAGGCCTGTTTCCTTATATATAAAATAAGAATAATTGTCCTTTCTTCAGATGGTTGTTGGGGATTAATGGCACAGTGCTGAGCACTTGAAAATGTTAGCTTTTCGTGTTTTTTTTTTTTTTTTTCTTTCCCCCTCTGTGAGTATTTAAAGAGCATGATTAATGCGCTGGTGTTTGGTCAGGAGGTATTATTCTGGCTGACACCATCTGTTGTAATGGTGCTTCAGTAGATTCTGCTAAGAGAGGCTCAGTTGGAGAGCCACAGTCCAGGTGAATGAGCTGAATAGGGACCAGTGGTGCTTCCCTATTTTTTCTGGTCCTTGGCACAAATAGAAGGTGAGCTATTTGTATAGCACTTTGTGGGGGAGCAGACAAGAAGACTGAGGCTCCAGCTGCCCAGATCCTTGCCACTTAGTCCAAGGATGGGGGAGAGTGCGTGGTTTGGCACGCTTGCAGCCCTACTGGGGCCCGTCCGATGGGAAGCTCTGTGGAGCTCTCTATCAGCCACTCCCTCGTGCTTTAGTTTTTTTTTTTGTTTTTTTTTTTGTACCAGGGATTGAACTCAGGGGCACTCAACCACTGGGCCACATCCCCAGCCCTTTTTTGTATGTTATTAGAGACAGGGTCTCACTGAGTTGCTAAGTGCCTGGCCATTGCTGAGGCTGGCTTTGAACTCGCGATCCTCCTGCCTCAGCCTCCCAAGTGCTGGGATTACAGGCGTGTGCCACCGCGCCCGGCCCTCATGCTTTAGTTCTGGTGAAGCATGTGAAATCGCCCCCACAGAGCCTTCAAGTAAACAAGGGAACCAGTTTGTCCCAGGCTGGCTTCTTTGGAATGTGCTTGGAGTGTGCCATCTGGGTGCCACTGTGAGGACTGCATAGATGCTGACCCCACCTCCAGGCCCCCTCCGTGGAGCCGAGACACGGGCAGGACTAGGTGACAGAGTGACTGTGAGTACAGGCAGCACAGGATCCATGCACAGTGAGCCATCAGGACCTGAGGCCGGGCACCCTGGATGGAGGATGTTCGTGGCGCTCACCTGAGGGAGACGTCAGGCTGGCACTGTGTCTGTGGAGACGTCTGGGCCACCCGGGCCTCGGCCTCCTGTTAGAGGCAGGGCATCTGCTGGTTCTGGGCCTGCTTGGCTGACAAGTTGGTTGTTGGAGGTAGAAGCAGCACAGCGGGTTGATTGTGGTCAGCAAGGAAGACGAGGTGTGAAAAGCCTAAGTGGCAAGACCCCTGGAAGGAAATGACCCTGATGTCCTGGAATCATTAATGTGAAATGAGTAGACTTCAGGGCTTAATCTTCCCTGTTTTCTAATATTGAGAAAAATCAGACTTAGAAATGTCCAGGGAAAGACCTAAAAAGTAGTATTTTTCACACGGGCTGTGAATAGAGCACAGATGATCTCAAAGAGAAAGGCTTTGAGGGCCTTTTAGATAAACCCACGATTTGAAACAGTACTTGAAAGAGTGGGAAGGTGAAACATGTCAAAAAAAACAAAAGAGCACAAGCCAGGCACGGTGACACAGGCCTGTCATCCCAGCCACTGAGGAGGCTGAGGCAGGAACATCACAAATTTGAGGCCAGCCTCAGAAACTTAGCAAGACTGTGTCTCAAAATTTAAAACAAACAAACAAACAAAAAAACAGCACATTAAAAGGGCTGGAGGCTATAGCTCAGTGATAGAGCACCCCTGGTTTCAATCCCCAGTACCACAAAAAGGTAGGGGTAGAATGCACAGGACTTTCAAAAAAAAAAAAAAAAAAAACTTTAAAGTTGTATAGTTGTATAGACGCACACTTTGGAGCAAAAAGGTGAAAATGTAATAATAGCCATTTTTGGGAGGATGGCATAGAAAATTAACAAGACAGAGTAGAACTACTCAACTTCTGTTTTTTTTTTTTTTTTCTTTCTTTTTCTTTTTTTTCAACAAGTACTATACTAACAGTAGAAGGTAAAGGGAATGAAAAGAAGGAAACTGAAGTCTCAGATAAGGGAGTCAGGAGATGTTGTATTGCTTTATAGTTAGTTCAAGTCTGTAGGCTCAGAAAAGTGCCTCCCGAATCCTGAGTCAGCATTCTGCGTCCTTTGAAAAGCCATGCGTTCCCCTGGAAATGCCCACAGAGCAGATAGGCCTGCGACTTCCTGGAGAAGTAACTCAAAAAATCGACCGATAAGCTTAAATGGTGATTGTGAGGGAAGGTAGAGGACAGAGTCTTTTTTTTAAGCACCTGGAAAATGAAGTAGTGCTTAACGAGATAGCACAGAGTAGGACCGTCTACCCTGAGTAACGGAGTTTGTCAGGAACCGCATTGCATTTCAAAGAGTCTGCAAACTCTTTGAAAGACGTGGAGGACAGCTGATATTCCATATCATTCCAGAGGCTTTATTCAATGCAATAAGCTAAGAAAACAAGGAATAAGTAATGGGAAGAAAGAACAAAATTCATGTGAGATTTCTTCCTAAAATCCAACTGAATTCCTTCTAATAAGAGAATCCAACAAAGTAGCCAGAAACACAAAAGATCCTAAGGTCAGTAACTTTGTAAATCTAATTACAAAATTAAGGGAAATGTATCCATTAATGATATTTCATTTTCAATTGTCAAAACAGAAAAACACGTAGAAAGAAGTTAATTAGATTTATTCCATACCTTAATGAAAAGGTTAAAACATTCTGACTGAAGGACTTTTTTTTTTTTTTTTTTTTTAACCAGGGATTGAACCCCGGGGTGCTTAACCATTGAGCCACATCTCCAGCCCTTTTCTATTTTTTACTTTGAGACAGGGTCTCACAGTAAGTTGCTCAGGGCCTCGTTAAGTTGTTGAGGCTGGCTTTGAACTTGCCATCCTCCTGCCTCAGCCTCCCAAGCCACTGGGATTATAGGTATGTACCACTGAGCATGGCTAACTGAAGGACATTTAGAAAGATATGAGATGGAGAAAAAATATCATGTTCCTTATAAGCTCATTCTTTCAAATTAGTCCATAGTATTTCAATCTTCAAGTCAGAATTCCAGTAGGATTTTTTTGGTAGTAAATTATATTCTAAAGTAATCAGAAGGACTGAACACATGATGATAGCCAAGAGGAGAAAAAGCAGAAAGAAAAAAAGAATGACGTGGCAAGGGAATAAGGACTTGTGCTATTGCATATAAAATGTGTATTAAAAGTAATTAAGATAACCAGTAGGTTTAGCAGCTGTTAAGTAGATCATTGAGAGTGAAGAATTCCAAAAATAGAAACTGGTTTATACTGCATATCTATCATGGGCAATCAGGAAAACTAAAACTAAACACTAAAACTATGCAAGGCATTTTAGGAAAACTAAAACTATGCAAGGCATTTCTTACAGAGGGAATTGAATACAGGGAAATGGTTATAAAAGGGTTGAAAGAAATAAGAAGCTGAATTGGGCAGTAAAGCAACCCAGAAATAAGTAACAACCAGAGCTTGCTTTATCATTCCTGGGCTAGAGGGACAAAGGGAGGTGGACTGTTCCAGCATTCAGAGGTCAGAGCCACAGGAAGCATGTGTAGTGGGAATTGGAGCCACAGGACCTACAGCTGATGCTGCAGACATCACAGAGGCACAGGGACGCTGGGGAGGATCACCGTGGCTTAGGTCCTTTTCCCCACTCCATACCCTGTGGTGCTCCCTTAGACAGTCCTGCAGAAGCCAGAGGGAGGGAGCCGGGGAAGTGCAGGTCCAGGGAAGCAGAGTAAGTCAGGGGGAGAGCAGGGAATGAATCCGCAGCCTTTAGAAAAGTGACCCGCACAGTGAAGATGGCAGGTCAGGTTCATGGGGCAAGGCTGAGCTATTCCTTTGGGGATGTTGAAACAATTGGTTCTTCATGTCAGGAAGAGGGTCAGAACTTTACTTCATAAGTGACACATGAATTCCTGAGTAACTCATTCCCAATGTGATAAATGAAGTGACAACAGTAGGAAGTTCATCTGCCCATATTAAGCCATGGAAAGTCCCCTCACCAACGAGTGTGCAGTCAGTTCCAGGCCTTAGCACTTGGGGTACTCTCTACCTGGGACACCCAGCCCACTCTTATCCTTTGGGATATCACCTGCTTCACACATCACTACCCTAGAGGACTTCCCCTTTGGCTCCTCTCCTGCTTACCCTTACCGAAGCAGCTGTGAGCTCCTTAAGGACAAAGACAAGGTCTCATGACACAGTGCCAGGCACTTCCATATTTATCCAGTGCACTGAGATTTCTGTTCTCAGCCTGACTACTATTAGTTGAGTACCTGCTATGTGCCCTACACTTTTCTTCCAGTGGAGGACACAGAGGCGTGGGATGTGATGGTATCTCTTCCTACAGTGCTCACTGTATGGATGGGAAGCCAAGGTGCATTCACCAGGATATCTCAGCCGGTGGGTTCTGAGAAGGACTTGGATTTTCCTGATGAGTGCATTTGCTGCCTGAAATAGAAGCTGGGACAGATGGGAAGGTGCAGCAGATGGGCAGCACTTGGGGCAGTGAGCAGAGAGGTGGGAATCCTGGACCGTGTCCCAGGCTCAGCCATTACCGGCTGTATGACCTGCTCACCTCACTCCCCATAGCGGACCCATATGCAAAATGAGGAGGGTGGCCAGGGCAGCCGTCCTTGGCCCTGGCCACAGGTTGGACTTACAGATGGGCGGCTGTGTAATTGGTCTGGGTAAGGCCTGAGCATTGATTTTTTTTTTTTTTTTTTTCGTCCTTTTTTCCAAAATCTTCCCTGGTGATTTTCTAATTCAACTGTATT
The DNA here is from genome assembly GCA_025594165.1 of Tamias sibiricus. NCBI lineage: Eukaryota > Metazoa > Chordata > Mammalia > Rodentia > Sciuridae > Tamias > Tamias sibiricus. The sequence goes on along the minus strand of CM046657.1, from coordinate 196,582,046 downwards.
AAGGTATAATATTACATGCATACAGTTCACCAATTTAAATTGTACAATTCCATGGTTTTTCATATTTTTACAAAGTTGTGCAACCACGGCTAAAATCTAATTTTGGAACATATTCATTACTTCTAAAAGAAACTCGGGCCCATTAGCTGTGACTCACTCATTTCTTCCATCCTCCCCAGACCTCCGTAACCACTCGTCTCCCCTCTACCGCCACAGACTTGCCTGCTTTAAATGTTTCATATAAATGTGATCATATGGCATGTGGCCTTTTGTGTCCGGCCTCTTTCATGTAGCTTAATGTTTTCAATGTTCATTCATGCTGGAGCATGGATGGCTATTTCATGCCTTTTTGTTGACTAGATAATTTTCTATTGTATGGAGGTAGCAAGCACATTTTGCTTATCTGTTCATCGGTCAATGAACATGTAGGTATGTGGGTTGTTTCTGCCTTTTGGCAATTATGAATAATGCCGTGAACATTTGGATACAGGTTTTTGTTTTTGTTCTTTTTTTTTTTTTTTTTTTCCCAGTACTGGGAATTGAACCCCGAGGTGCTCTACCACTGATCTACCTCTCCAGTCCTTATTATTTTTTATTTTGACACAGGGTCTCACAAGTTTCCCAGGCTGGCCTGACACTTGTGATCCTCTTGCCTCAGCCTCCCAAGTTGCTGGGATTACAGATATGTGCCCCCAGTCTCAGCTCATGTACAAGTTTTTGCATGGACATATTTCTCTTGGGTGTATATCTAGGAATGGGATTGCTGAGTCATCTGATATCTCTTTGAGGAACTGCCAGATTATTTTCCAAACTGTCTACACCATTTTGGATTCTCTCCAGTAGGTGAATAGGGGTTCTCCTAGTGATTTTAACATTCATCCAGAGTTTAAAACCGCCAAACTGGTGGATATCCAAGGGGCTCCATTTCTAAAATTCTGGGATTTTTTTTATTCAGGATTAGGTCCCCAGGGCTGCTCTCCAAAGCCCATGTCACCCAGAGCTTGGCTGAGCTGTAGAGTACATGAGTGACTTCTCAGAGCACCTGGAATACTCGGTCTTGCTTTCAAGAGAAAGCCTTGTTTTGCATTCCAGCTTGGGATCCTCCCCCTGTCCTGGTTTCCCTAATTCTGGTAGGCAGTGCATTTTGATAAAAGTACCATGTTTGGGGCAGGCTGGGATCCCAGAGTCTGGGAGGGCAGAGGCTCTAGTTGGAAGCAGATATGGGATTAATCAGGTCTGCAAGAACCTCTCAATCAGCTGGCTCTGTAGAGCTGTTCCCTTCCCAATACCGTCAGTGAAGTCCCCTAGGACACTGGCCCACTGGGAACACCAGCTTCTCCAGAGTTGGAGACAGAATGAGAGCTGGGTCTTCCCCTGAGAAAAGGGAAGAGAATAAATTAGATAAGGTTCAATACTTATTTGCAGTACTAACAGGCCACGTTGTTCATCTTTGCTAAGCTCCAGTGTCAAATGAGGCAAGAGCAACGTCCCTGCAGGATGGTGTGGAAATCAAAGTGCCTAGCACAGGGCATGCACATGACACGTAGCAGCCCCATCTTCAACCACAGATTCCTTCCCTGTCAGCTCGTGGAAGCAGAGGCCAAAGCCTACGTATCCCACCTGTGCTGCCCACTCTAAAGCCAGGATCTGTGCCCTCTTTTCCAGAATGTCAGAAGCCTTATGAGCCTGTCTCTGGTGATGGTGGACATGGGGCTGGCAGTCTCCTGAGCCTCAGCCAACATCCTTGAGGCTCATGGGCTGCTGCATGCTCTCGGACCTTCTAGAGTGGGCTGGGCGTCCTCTTCGGACTGTATGAACAGGCAGACACACAACCTCATGGCCACGCACTTACATCAGGGTCGGTGTGAGTGGCGACTCTAGGAGTTCTGTAGGGAGCAGTCAGTGAGGCCCTGAGTAGTTTCCTTAATCGACCCACAGCCCCATGAGACTCCATGTTAAGTATCTTAGGATGGTCCTCCATACGTGTGAGCTGAAGACACTCCCAGGTCACTAACTGTCTTCTTAGGAACCTTTGCTCTTCCAGAGACACTTAGCCTGACCACATTTCCAGGTCCTGCCTCAGGCAGCTTCTCTGACGCTCATCTGTTTCTCTTTCCATTTGTCTCTTTCTGAGTCTAGCCCCTTGAGTTGCAGTAAGAGGAAAGTCTCGCGTGCACAGTGGACCTGAAACATTATTAAACAAAATTTCTTACTCCCTGCACTTTACTCTTTGACCCTTTGGTCTGAGTTTCCTTGAAATGAAGAAGCACACACTTTTAACCTGGAAAGACAAGTACGTGACACCGCTGTGCTCGTCCAAGTCCGTGGCAGGCATCACTAATCAATCACAGCACTCTCCTCCTGAGCTGGGCACAATCCCAGAATCCTTCTCCATCTTGTACTCCAGGCAGAGGGTGAGGATCAATCGGAGCTGGCATCAGAAGTCGTGTCTATTTGCCATCTTTCTGAAACGCTTAGTCAAAGCTTTCCAACTCCCCTTCCAGCCCTGAATGTGTGCCAGATCTCTGCGACAAGACATCTTTTCCTTTGGGTGGTTCGTTCTCACACTCGCTAGAACCCATTTGAAGCTCAATCATGCCAAAGTAGCCCTCATCCTCCACCTTTCCCCCCCCCCCCTATTAACAACATGCCATGTGCCTGGTCTTCCAGGCTAAAAAAAAATATTTGGAGTGTCCTCACCCCTCCCTGTCTCCATGTCTCAAATCCAGCCGGTACCCATATCCTGTCCCTCTTTTCCTTTCAGTGTGTCTCTGATCTGTCCCCCCTGCCTTGACAATTGCAGTGCCCACTCAGACAAGAAAGAAGGGCAGAGGCAAGGTGAGCCTGTAGTCCTCCCAGGCAAAGGGCATTTTCTGTCTTCTGAGCTCCCAGTCTCTGCACCTCTCTCTCTAGGGCAAATATTATTTTTCAACATAATTGGGAGACAGGGAAATAATGTTAGCAGGATTTGGACTCCATGGAGCTGTCGTTGGATCCCAGCTCTCCAATTTCTTTAGTCCATCCTCTCCCTCTCTCTCTCTCTCCCCCACCCTTGGTTCTTTCTTTCCTCTTTTCCTTTCTCAAAGACTTATGGAGCACCTACTGCGTATCCAGCAAAGGCCTCTACACCTATCAGGTGTGCTGTTTTATGTAAAATAGGTAGCGCAGTACCTGGAATGTGCCTGGTACTAGATAGTTGGGAGAAAGGGTAATTCTCAGATCTGGAAATTTGCCAGAAGTCGCCTAACCTACCTCATGGTACAGATCAGGGAAGTGGGGTCCCAAGCAGCCGCCCAGGGGTCCCACTGCAAGGTTGGGGCAGGACCAAGACTAGAGCCCTGGTGTTCCCTCTCCACCTCATGCACTTTTTTCCATCCCATTCCTGCCTCCATGGGAGGGTGGGTACCCGGGATCTTTCAGGTTGGAAAGAGGCGGGGGATGGAACATGATCCCCAAAGCCAAAACCACATCATCTTCCACATCCTTAGGGCACACACGCAATGTAGGATTGTTCTTGAGCAAAGTCTTCAGGGGACAGTTGGGGTGCATCAGAAACCCAGCTCTCGTGGCAGTGTGGGGAACCACCAGTGCCGTTTCTGCTGTGGAATCCTCTGCCTCTGCTGCAGAGTTCTCCTCCTTCCCCCAGTGACCCGAGGTGACAGGCCAGCAAGCCTGCTCACACCCTGTCTGATTATCCTAGGGAGCAGCTCACATGCTTTCCACCAGGCCTAACTGCCCTGATGATAGCCTGGCACCCTCCACTCTTCCTAACCAGCCCCGCTTGTCTTCTTAGTCTTGACTCCTGCTATTTCCCTCTTCTCCTGACATCCTGCTCTTCTAACCATCATCCCTTAGGCCCATGACAGCCATCTCTACCTTTTCTACCTGAAAGAAATCACACACACACACACACACACACACACACACACAGCAAAACAACCCAACAACAACACCAATTTACAATGTAGGTTATGAATGGGAGAAACACAACCATCTCCATCAATGCATTTTCTGAACCTTGTCATTGAAAAGGTTAGTGGTAATATCAGTTTCACGTGTGGCAGGATCTAGGCACTCAAATGATAACATTACTTTTTCTTGCTCCATCTACCTTGAACCTCTGCTCATCTTTTCTCCCTTCATTGACCTCATTCCCACAGATACTACTGCTTTATGTCCAGAGAAGGCAGTCACAAGAAGCCTCAGCTTACATCATCCTCATGGTCATGGTCAGTGTGTTCACTATACACTGTGGGCACAGGGCCTTAGGTCCACAGTATTTTATGAGCCCACAAAAATGTTTTAATTTCTTTTAAAATAAAAATGAACTTTCAGTTGGAGAAAATGTTTTAACTTACTAATATGCTTTTATATGAACACTGCCATGAAATACAATTTTTAGTTATTTTTTTATAAAGAAGGGACAAAAGGCAGAAGTGCTTAGGGCCCAGAGAAGTCACCAGAAGGCCCTGCTTGATTCTCTCACAAAGAGAGAGAGAGACCCTGTCTTTTGGATGTCGTGTGTTAAATTTTAAGGGTCAATTCTAACAGTCTCTGATGGGGTCACATCCCAGAACTAGGATGGAAGGTTCCAGCTAGCCAGACTCGGGTCTCAGGCCCAAACCCGAGGAGGCAAGATCAACCCTACAGGAACATGAAGAATGGGGTCTCCCGTAAGAAAGAGGATTCCGTTTCAGAAATTGCCACTAAAGCTTCACCTTCACCCCCTGGATGTTGCCGCTCTTGGGACACCTGCCCCTCCCCAGAGGAGCTAACTGTCTCTACTTCCACGCTCCCTCTCCTGCTGTTGGTGTGTTATGATTGCACCCTGGGCCGTGAGCTCCTTGAAGGCAGAGAGAAGGCAGCGGGTGTTGGAATCTGGACAGCAAAAAGGAGGGTGAGCCCGCCCGGCAATGTGAGGCGGGATCACAGCTTAGCCGGCTCTTAATGGAAATCTTTTTTTTTTTTTTTTTTATTCTAAGATGTTATAAATGACAGCAGAATGCATTACATTTCATATTACACATATAGAGCACTTTTTTTTTTTTTTTTTACAAATCTCTGGTTGTATGCAAAGTATATTCACACCATTTGTGACTTCATACATGCACTTAGGGTAATGATATCCATCTCATTCTACCATCTTTTTTTTTTTTTTCCCCTTCACCCTTTTGCCCCCTCCCTTCCCCTCCCTCCCCATTGGCCATTCTAGTAGAATGCATTACAGTTCATAATACACAGATAGAGCCTCTTTTCACATAACATTGTTTGTATACAAAGTATATTCATACTATTCAAGTCTTCAATCATGCATTTAGGATGATATTTATCTTATTATACCTCCCCTTTTTTCCCCACCCCCCATGCCCCCCAGCTCCCTCCCTTCTTCTCCCTCCCCTTTGACCACTCTAGCGCTCCTCTAATCTTCCTGAGTACCCCGACTCCCAACACCACTGTGACTCTGACTCCTTATATCAGAGAAAACATTTGGTACTTGGATTTTTGAGACTGACTAACTTCACTTAGCATTATGTCCTCCAACTTCATCCATTTACCTGCGAATGCCATTATTTTCTTTTCTTTTATTGCTGAGTAAAATTCCATTGTGTGTATATACCACATTTTCTTAATTCACTCATCTACTGAGGGACATCTAGGTTGGTTCCACAACCTAGCTATTGTGAATTGTGCAGCTACAAACATTGAGATAGCTGTGTCACTGTAATATGCTGTTTTTAAGTCCTTTGGGAATAGACCCAGGAGTGGTATGGCTGGGTCATAAGGTGGTTCCATTCCCAGTTTTCCAAGAAATCTCCATACTGCTTTCCAGAGGAAGGAGCATCTCTGCTGGTTGGGAGATAAGAGATGCTCAGGACGGAAGGGGTTAGTGTGCAGAAGGGACGTTGCTGGAGATGGGGCTGCAAGAGCCTGGGGCGGGGAAGGTCCCGAGTTCTGTATAAAAGGAGTTTGGGTCCTCTCCTGCCAACCTAGCTCTTAACGAGTCCCTGGACGGCTCCCGCAGGCCTGGAGGCCTGTGGAACTTCAGGTCTGCAGGGAAGGTCTGTGGGGTTCCTTAGATTTCCAAGGAAGATTTCTGTCCTGAAAGGGTGAAGATGAGACGTGTTCCAGCCCCTCCAGGAAGAGTGTCCTGCTCTGGAAGATAATTCGAATGCCATTCTGGAAACTTCTCTGTGGGAGGCAGACTGAAGGAGGGAGTCCGGGTGGGAGAGAATCTTGTCCAGGAGCCTAGGTGGGGGATGAACGGGCTTTGAACAGGACAATACTGGTAAACACAGAGAGGAGCCATTGGAATCAAAAAGTGTGACAATATTGGGCTTTCAGCGTGCTGGGCGGGATGGGGAGGAACTTCTAGTTTGTAACACGATCTTATAGGATCATTTAACATTTTATTATAGTTTTTATGCCTTCCTCCCATTTAGAGAATGCCTTTAAAATACAGTAATTTTTCAAAATATACCATTTCAAAATTAAGAATTTAAAAACATATATGTTTAGTTGTAGATGGACATAATACCTTTATTTTATTTATTTTTATGTGGTGCTGAGGATCGAACCCAGTGTCTTACACGTGCCAGGCAAGCACTTTACCACTGAGCCACAACCCCAGCCCCCAAAATTAAGAATTTTTTAAGGTCCAAGGAGGAAGTTCTCTGATCTATGCAGATTGCCACCTCGTCCTTCCGTACAGTGCCCACGATCTCCCATTTTAAACAGGAATCTTACGTGTTGAACCCGTTTCTCTTGGTATTTGATGCTTAAAGATCATCTTTCAAAACCCACTGATGATCAGGATGTTCTGCTTTTCTAAATCCTGACTCTGTCGCTACCACAGCTACCCGCTCCCCTCCCCGGTGCTCAGCCCCTCGGACCGGCTGCCCTTTGGCATCGAGGAGAACGGGGGCACCCCGTTCCCCCCCAAGGCTTCAGGACGGCATCACCGCCAGCACCAGCACCACTCCAACTATGGCCTGTCACTGACCCTGGAGAACAAGGAGGGGCCCTTGAGGTCCCCGAACTCCAGCAGCAAGTCCCTCACAAGTGAGTTGGGATGGGGTGGTCCTGCTATGGCAGGGGTGGCTTCCCTAATCTCAAGGCAGACCCTTCCCAGGCAGCACGGGAGGGTTTGGACGGGAACAGAGAAGAGCCTGATGCCTTTAGGCAGGGGCACTTAGGGGTCACTGTCTCCAATGTCATTACAGGGTAACCATTGTCCCCCAGTCCTCTGCAGGTGCGTATCCAGCCCCAGCTCAAGCAGTGGAAAGAAGAAAGAGGGCGGGGAGGTGATGGCTGGAGTTTCAACGGTCCTAATTCCAGGAAAACCTGCCCTGTCCTCTTTCTGACATGGGATTTCTGAGAACAGGTGGTGTCAGGTGGCCCCTTGAACTCACAGAGGTAGAGTAAGCAGTTGGAAGCACCGCTCGTAATACAACGACAGAGTGAGGTTCCCTCTCTTCCATCTAATTTTAACATGCAGGCTGGGATTTTGTTTGTCTGCTATTTTATTTTATTTTTTTTAGAAACTGACTTGTTATACTTTAGCAAGGAATTTGCCTCTGGTGAACTGGGGGAAAGAACTGGTTCTCGACCTGGTGCTAAGGCAGAGGCAGAGGCAGAAGGTGTTGGTGCTGGTTTCTGCTGTGGAGCAGGGTCCCTCACAGTGTCTTGATTTCCTCTTCTGGGGAAGGGGTGGGGGGTGAGGAGATGAGCGCCGAGGGCTCTTCCAGCCCTGGCATGGCATAAGCTCGGGGGCAGGTAAAACAGCATGATCCTCTCAGCCTTCGTAGACCTCGGGGAGCAATTCTGGGTTGGCTGAGCTGGATTATGGGGACTTGTGTGAAAACTGAGCTTTGTGCCCTCATCGCTGCTGGGGCTGCCCATGCCGAGTCCCTGCCTTATCTTATATCTGGGTAATCATGGCAGCCTTCTGATGGGCACCTCCTCCAGCCTCCCTGCAAAAGCTGCCAAAGCCACTTTCACCAGATGGCTCTAGCCAAATGCCTTAAGGCCTTGCAAGAGTTCACTGTCCTGGGATAAAGGCCACCCAGCTGAGCCTGGCCATGCACAGACCTTTGTAACCTGGCTCCTGCCAAGGTCTCCAGCCTCCCCAACTCCCCAGCACACTCTGGCTACACAGAGCTCCTCTCCTCTCTCCAAATGCTGTGCCAGTCCTAGCTCTGTCCCTTGCACTTGTTGCCTCTTCCTGGAAGGCTTTTCTCTGTCCTGGTGAACTCCTATGCATCCCTCAGGAACCAGCTCAAATGGTATCAGTGAAACATTCCTTATCACCCTCCCGCCAATCCGGGCTTTAGAGTGCCTTCTCTCTTGCTCCTATCACCAATTACAACTTTTGCCACTTGTATTTGAAGTATCTATGCATGTCTCTGTCTCTCCCTTTAGACCAGAATTGTGTCTCATGAATCTCTTTCTTTCAGCTTCCTAGATCCCAATTGCTATTAGCACAAGTTTTACTTTGTAATGAATATTTAATATATCAATGAGTAAATTCAAGCTAAAGGGAGAAAAGGGGGCCAACTAATCCCAAGTGGTACAAAAATCAAAGTCAGTGGATTTGATTTTAGAAACGTAACATGACTTTTAAGGGCACATTTATGTGCCTCCTAGACTGAATACTAATCTTTCCAATTTGCATAGAGATTTTTTTTTCATTTTTAAAGCACTTGTATATGCATAACCTCACTTAACGTCCACAGCAATCCTACAAGGTAAATAATTTTATTTCCATTTAAAAATGACTCAGACGCTCCGAAAGGTAAAGCAGCTTAGCCAGGGCCACCCAACTCATGGGGCTGATGGGGTGGGGGGAGTTAGGCCTGGAAACCTTGACCTCAGATATTCTCATACCCCATCAAGCAAGAAGACACGGAGACAGGCAAAAAGAGTGCTAGGGGCCAGGATCTGGCAAGTGTCCCTTATCTTCTACAGCCGTCTCTCCTTTGACCCTTCCTTATTCATTTTCCCTGGCTGCTGTGTAGAACTGAGTCCAGGACCACCTGCCCTGTTCAGTGAAGCTGCTGCCCATCTGAAGAAGCTGGAGCTGGAGACGGTGAAGGCAGCTGGACCCTGGCCTGCTCTGCACATCAACATTAACAAGGTGCCGGTGCCCGGGGCTCTGCATGAACGTGGACTTGGGCCTGTTAACGCGGCTTGCCTCCTAAACCATGCCCCTGTGCCTGGAGGGCCTTCTACTCCATCTTTCTTGACATTTCTGCTCAGGCTGTCTTTTAGGAGCAAACTTCACTTACCTTCTTGCTGGGTGAATTACAGTGCTAGGCATTGCCCAATAGATCATGTACCCCCCCAGATCGATCATCTCCCTCTTCTTAATCTCTTGGTTTCCAACTTTTCTTCCGCAACACACATGACGAATGGCTTGAATGTGGGCTTACCCAGAGTTTGACAAAATCTAAAACTATTTTTCAGTGAAATACATCATGCTGTACGCAGAGAACTCACAAGTGCTACAGTAATTTGTAGTTGCCATGACCATTGGTAGGATATTGGGGACAGGGGCTTGCTCTGGGTCAAGTCATACCAGGGACACCTGTGCATTACAGAGCATTGCCCTGGAGCTCAGCTATAACTTATAAACTTCTCTCCTTTCTCCTCCATTCAGAGAAATACATTAGGGGGCTGGGAGTGTAGCTCAGAGGTAGAGCTCATGCTTAGCATGCACACGGCCCTGGGTTCAATCCACAGCACCAAAAGAAAGAAAGAAAGAAAGAAAAATCAGTAAGCAAGTAAGAAGTCAGTTAAGGTGATGTAATTATCCAGGTAACTCTGACTCTGTCCCAACAAATGAACAGAGCATATTATTTCACTCTATGATTCTTTGTCATCAATACAGCATTTCTTGCAACAGACCTCACTTGATATCATGATATCACAATTGGGAACACTGGCTTGGATGGCTTTTAAAGCATTTTTCCCCAACCTTAAGGATCAAGCATCTTCTGTTTCTTCTTAGATAACCTCCTGGGATCATTTAATGATGAGAAGTCATTTTCATTACTCAGTTCCAAAGTCGTACCCAGAATTATCACAGGAATGTGAATCTCATCACATTTCCAATGTGTAAACAATTTGTATAAACAATTTAAATATGCATCTGATCATTTCTTTATTCCCAGATGACATCTTCCAACAGATGGCCTATTTCCAACTATAATAATCCCAAGGCCCAGTTGGCATCCATTTGTATGTTTTGAAATATTGAACGATAAAGTGTCTTACAACAATTCAAATTGAACATAAAATATCAAGTATGATCATCCAGAGCACAGAAAACACAACATTCTGGGACATTCTTCCAGACTGGAGCTGTGGTTTTGTGATCTCCCATAGAAATGCCTTTTTCTTTTCTTTTCTTTTCTTTCTTTTGTGTGTGTGTGTGTGTGTGTGTGTGTGTGTGTGTGTGTGTGTGTTTGGGGTACTGGGGATTGTCCCATGGGTGCTCTACCACTGAGTTACATTCCCAGACCTTTTTATTTTTTATTTCCCAGGGTCTCACTAAGTTGCTCAGGTTGGCTTTGAACTTGTGATCCTCCTGCTTTGGCCTCCTGAGTAGCTGGGATTACAGTCATTTACCACCATACCTGGATATAAATGCCTTTTAAACAAGAAAAATTCATACAATGCTGTATAAATTTTCCAAAATTTATGTCGGCCTTTACCTGAGTCAGTTAATACAGCTGAACATTATCTCTCTTGCTTCATCCAGATGGAACAGGAATGAAATGGCTCAAATTTTATGTCCAAAAAAGCAGTTTAGAATTCCAAAGTTCTAGGGGGAAATCGATGCTGAATTGCTGTTCTCTTCTTATTTTAGCAGCATTTCATTTTTTTTAAGTAGGTCTTCGGTCATTACTGTCAGTATAACCACATTCCCCCAAGCAATTGTCAAAAACCTCCGATGGGCTTAATAACTAATTTAATTCTTATATTATTCCAGAAAAATTAAACCTAATTAAACAATTATCTCTTCACATATCATTGAAAACATCCCTTCAATATTGAACAGATATCTTTACGTAACATGATTTATAAACACAAGATAAATTATCTGAAGTCTATGCTACAAATCCTACCTTGTAAAATACAAGTTATAAATAAGTTAGAGATTTGCCTAAAGGAGAAAACTAAGTACCTAAGTACCTCAGGATAATGAATCTAGTCAAAAGAGCCAGTTCTTCAAGTATAACTGGATGGCTTAGTGTCCTCCCCTCCAAAGCGATTTTTTGTTATATTTTCTTTTCTAACCAAAGAATCTGACATGAAAGTGTTATTTGTATCTTAAAAAAATTTTTTTTTTTAAATTTGAACATACTGAAAATCTTGTGAATAAAGAGAATGAGACATTGGCTGGGGTTATAGGTCAGTGGTAGAGCACTTGTCTAGCATGTGTAAGGAACTGGGTTTGATTCTCAGCACTGCATGTAGATAGATCGATCGATTGATAGATAGGTAAAAAATAAAGGTCCATCAACAACTAAAAAATATTTCTTAAAAAAAAATAAAGAGACTGAGACAGAGAAGGTAAGAGGAGTAGTATGGTGGCGTGGTTAGGAGCTCTGGTCTAAGAGTCCACCAAAGACACTGTTCCTGAATGTGACTGTTATCTGCTTATCTCCTGTGTGACCTTCCAAAGGGGAGGGACAAATGAGAGGACTAAGTGAGTTGTGCATATGAAATTCGTAATCAATGGCTGACCCATAGTAAGCTCTCAGTGAATGTTACCCACTGGAGTTATTTTTCTTTTTATCATCACTATTGTGTGTGTGTGTGTGTGTGTGTGTGTGTGTGTGTGTGTGCGCGCGTGCGCATTCTGCTGGGACTGGAACCCAGGGCTTTGCACACACTAGGGAAATGCTTTTCACTACTGAGCTACACCCCTAGCAACCCCACTGTCTTTTTTAAATGGTGCTAATAAGGCCAAGCTGATCTAAGTTTTCTGCCTCTGCCTGTTCTGGCTTTATGTGAAGCTGCTGCTTGCTCCTCTGTGTGTCTGGTGGTCCCCCTGGGAAACTGTATACTATGTGCTCTTTTCTTTGTCAAGTGGTGTCCGCCAGCCAATTGCCTTATGCTGCCTCTATGGCTTTTATAATATTGCCACTAAGAGTACCAGGGTGCTCAATAGGACTTCCAAATTAGTGACCAAATAATGTGGGGACATGAAGAACTTGAGGGCTTTAGAACATTTTTTTCTTGCCCTGGTACCTGATGGCTGACATGATACTAGAATTGCTGAATTGCCTCTAGCAACCACGTGGTTTTGTGCTTTCTTATTAAATGCATATCTCTTCCGATGATAGCTGTATATTATCATAATTGTCCTCAGTAGGTGTTTAATGGACACCTACTCTGCATCAAGCACCATATTAGCACTGGGATATGCAATGGCCATGATAGGTACAGTTAGCAATAAGACATTATTTCCCAAAAGTGGTGTGTGTGCCATTAAAGATTATTTCAGGTTACCCATGTGGATAAGTGCTTTTTATTTTAATTATTATGTAAATGTCATCATGTCTATTATAATAAATAGAATAGTTACAAAGCCTAAGATTTCAAAGATACCATTGCTTTGAGCGTGGTTCGAATATGAATATGTAGTCCCAGGGTGCCCCACCTTAATTGGATCACAGGAATTTTAGGTACATGTTCAGTTAACACTTAAGAGATGGTAAAAAGAGTGAAGGTGGTACCACATTACTGAAATCCAAGACATTCTACAGTAACATAACAGGGGCTTGGAGTGTAGTTGAATGGTAGAGCATGTGGTTATCCCTGGGTTCAATTCCCATACCCCTCCAAAAAAGGAATATAGATACAAATTCCTTGTGAAGAAGCACAGTTCTAGGACTGGTGATACAGCTCAGTGGTAGATCACTTGTTTAGTATGCACAAGGCCTTCGGTTTGTCCCCAGCACCACACACACACACACACACACACACACACACACACACACACACCAGTTGTTTGCAAGATTTATTGTAAAAACACCCACAGATATTTTTGCACTCCTTCCCTTGACCCTACAAGTCACAGTGTTGGCTTTCTGTGTCAGACTAGTGGTTGTGGGGAGAGTGACCCTGAACCAGGGCCATCAGGAAGTTGAAGCCCTAGTCCAGTTCTGCCACTGGCTCTTGCCACCTGACCCCTGATGAGCCCTTCCTCTTCTTTTCAGGCCTCAGTCCCAGCTCCTGATGTGTCTTCTCCCTCCCTCATAAGAGAATGAGTGACTCCCGGGCACAAATGCGTGGAGCTGGTGGCACACTTGCCTGGATGCTTGGATCTGTGTTCTGTGCTGTTGTGGCCCTTGGGAAAGTTAATGTGCATGCTTTTTTTTTTTTTTTTTTCTTGCTTACAATCCATCGTCTGGATTTTGGTTTGTCTCAGGCCGAGGAAAAGAAGGTTTCTGAGAAGACTCTTCAGACACCCCTGCTGCCCTCACCAGTGGCAGATCACGTGAAGTGCAACATTCTGAAAGCGCAGCTGGAGAACGCTTCCCGGGTGAATGCCCAGGTATGCAGAGCCCGGCTGCCTGGCGCTCAGGTTACAGACTTCCTCTGCGCCATTGGGAGGGACCCAGACACCACTTCAGTCGGGGTCCAACCTGGAGATAGGAACCACGCATTGGTATGTGAAGGGAAACTTTAATAGCAAGAATTATTAACTGATATCCAGTTATTAATTAGGTAAGTGAGCCATCAGTGTGCCTGAGTCCCCAGGAGATCTGGCCCAGCCCCATGGATTCAGCACATCAGGCCGGGGCTGAGGAATCACCATTTCCAACCAGCTCCTGGGACCACACTTGGAGTCACACTATTCTAAGGTACTAGAAGGAGCACCTGCAGGTAACACTTTCCAGCTACATGGCCCAGGGAATGATGCGCTGTAAATATTAGAATGTAGACACTCAGAGTAGGAGTCCCATGCAGATGAAATTTGGATTTCTTAGTAACTAGGGTCCCTGCGGCCAGTGCTGGTGTCTCGGAGCTGGAGTAAGAAACCCTTGTGGCCTTAAGGAACTGCCACTGCCCAGGTGAAGCAGCTAGGCTGGGGTGACTCACTGAAGCTGGAAATAGAAAAGAGCAAGTCCTGCCCCACTAGCGCCCCCTGTTGACACGTCCTATCATGAAGCCAGCTGGGAAAGCAGTTAGTGAATTTGATGGTTCTGCCTCAGGTCCACCAAATAGAGGTGCAAAGAACAAGCTGGACATGAGAGATGATAGTTCCATAACTGTCATTACCCCTCCCACCAGTACCCATAACGGATATCACTGGTTATCTGCAGTGACCACCACACTCCCTGTGACATCACTGTTTATCTGCAGTGACCACCACACTCCCTGTGACCCTAAAAGCAGCCTCAGGATTATCTTCTACACAGAAGGTCTTCCAAGGAGATAACACCAGTCAAGCAAGGTTGTCACTCAAGTAGAAATCCATTTGTCATCCCTGCCCTGGAAACAGTATATGAAAAGCTACAGTTGTCCATGAGCTCACTCATGAACTTAATATTTATGCCTGTGTTGCTGAGGACAGCGCAATATTCAGTAATCTCTTATTATCTTCATTTATTTAGCAATCTGAGTAATTTAGATCCTTCCAGAACATGCCATGAAAACTCAGAAAAGGCTGACAGAATTTCTTCTATTTAGGAACTGTGATTATAAATAGAAAGCAGTAAGGTTATAGAATAAAAGTTTAAAAGTCAGATGGCCTGGGTTTGAATCAGTCTGTCATTTATCAGCAGCATCACCTTAAGCTTGTTCATTAATCTGAGCGTCTGTTTTTTCATGTGTAAAATAAGGATAATGGTATCTAACCACCTTAGGTTATTGTGAAGACTGAGACCATCCGTGTAAAGTACCCAGTACCTGGCACAATGCCTTGCCCCACCATTGTGAGGATATTGACAGTAACTACTACAGATATGGTGTGATGAAGTTGTCAGGGTTCTGATTTATAGGATGATCAGATTGACCTTCTCATTGCATGTTATATATTAAAGTTATAATCACACATTACCTTTGTCTTAATTCTGCTATCTTCAGCATTTTAGAGTATGGCATTTTTAGACTGTCATATAAATAAAACAAATAAAACTGACGTATTCCAACTTTACAAAGCTGCTTTGATCCACATTAGAAAGCTCTGTCACGTGCCCAGTGGCCCCATGCTGCGCACACCCTCCGAGGTGGACCCGTGTTTCTGCTCCAGTGAGGAAGTACAGTGTGTCGGGAACTTTTCATTTTGCAAAATGTAGAAAAAGATGAGGAATAGGCATGAAGAAAAGAAAGCGCCCTAGCCCAAGAGACAGGCCAGAGGGCATGAAAGCAGGAGAGGAGGAGAGAGATGAGAACTTAGTAATTTCAGAACAGCGTTTCCCAAGATGCCATAAGGTGTACCAGCCCTACAGGAGGCTTCCTGATCATTCTAGAAATTCAGCTCACTAAATCCCCTGAAACTGTCCCAATGTGCACATCTTCTAATAGGTTCTGAGAAGTCCTGCGGCAAAGAAACCTGTTTTAGTTTCCTTCACACCTGGTTGGCCACAGAACACTTTGTGAAACAGTTTCCACTGTTAACATAGAACTAGTGCTCACGGGAAAACAGGGACCCTCCTTGGGAACCCCCGGCTTAGAATGTCTTGAGGGGCTCTGGGGAAGGGTTGTGCATCCCCCCAGGGGGTGTGGTCTGAATTCCCTCTTGGCCTCTGCGTAGAGCAAGTGTGTGAGGAGAAGAGCCAAGTTCCAACAGGAAGGCAGGGCTGGATGTGTTTGGCACCCATGCAGGGCACCCATGCAGGCCAACTGTGCAGTGCCCTCTGAGCCAGGGTCCGTGCAGTTGCTTACTGTGTGCTTAGAACAGAGGCCTGGCTCTGTGTGCTGTGACAAGTGTGAGGGCCGAGTCTCTCATCGAGCACTGTGCGTTCTGCTGGCCTGGCAGGCTGAGTGGGTGTCCCTTCCTCCCCTGTCATTCTTTGGAACTCACCAGAGGGAAGAAGACAAGGCTTCTGTCAAAATCAAATGATGTAATTCCTCCCAGGCTTGTTCCACTGATGTGAAAGAACAGATTTCAGATTCCTTTGTAAACTGTAAGGCTATGTGAGCATACAGCTGACAATTATTCCTGATCTAAACTGTGAGGTGAGCCAGTTGTGGGTTTGACTTTTCCCACACCACCCTTTTCTCATTCAGGCATGAGCTGGCACATAGCAGGTGTTCATTAAAAGTATGCATACAATAATTGATTGCCTTTGAATAATTCTGTCTTAATCCCCATGGAGGGGAATGACTCAAGAAAACACATTTCTGTTAACTTACATAAGTACCAGAACAAGGTTTGCTATTGACTGAATATATGATGAATTCCCTCTTTGGTCCACCTTCACATTTCTATAATCCTTAGAATGTGGGAGACTTGAAAACATTTTTGCATGCCAAGATATTCAGTTTGGACTAACCCATTTTGTCTTACAGATTGGAAAAGAGGAATCGACATTTGTAAATATCAATAAGAAATCCACTCTTCAGGACACTAATGTAAGGTCTGTTGCTTCTTGTTCGAATGGGGAGATGATACTTGGTGTAGTCAACATTATCTTCAAAACATTGCTGACGTGGGAATTAGCTGATAATTTCTATCAGAGAGGGAAAGTGAAACTAAGGGAATGTGAACCTCGAAGACCCAGCTCAAAGAATTGATGCTGACTCTCAGATTTTTTTATTTAATTTTTTTTTATTTTAAGTTGTTATAAGAGTCTCAGATTTAATATCACTACCTGCTATACCAACAAAGAATTTAGACACTTGGGTTGTCTTATAACATATAGATATGACCTTGTCATGTGCCTGTATGACTTGGGACCAAGTCAGTAGCAACCTAGAGATCATGGCAGCTTCATTACCAACTGTTGTTTTCTAACACCTGCAGGGGCTGCCTAGGGTAGCGTTTCTCCCAAAAGTGTCCAAGGACAACTGTATCAGTCTCTTGTTAAAGGCACAGACTCTTGAGTCAAAATCCAGGGCTTTCAGATCCAATTGGGTGGCGGTGCGGAGCAGGGGTGCTGATTGGGACAGAGTCAGCAATTTAACAAACAGCCCAGGTGCTATAGAACCACTGTCCTAGGGAATTCTTACACTTGATGCCCAAAGTAAAAGTTAATATTCCTTTGCTGGGGTGGTGGCTCAGTGGTAAAGCGTTTGCCTAGCATGTGTGAGGCACTGGGTTCGATTCCCAGCACTTCATATAAATAAATAAAATAAAGGTCAATTGACAACTAAAAAAAAAATTTTTTTTTAAGTTAACATTCCTTTTTATCACCTTATGATTTCCAACCTGTGTTCTTGGTGTCAATCTGTCTTCTACCAGAGACACATACCCTCCGGACATTCCAAAAATTCTGTTCATCTCTTCCCATCCTGCTCCACCATCCTCCACCTGTTTTCCCATCTTGATGACTTTCCCTTCTCCTTAACCTGGCCCGAAACCTGGAGTCCTTGATTTTCTCCTGCCTCATCCCCTCACCTAACTGGCCACCACATCCTGTCAATGTGGCTTTCGTATTACCACCCACATTCATCCTTTCCTCTCCAGAATCATAATCCCTGCTGACTCCCAGCCCTCATTACTGCCCATCCTAGGTACTGTCACAACAGTCCTCTAAGATGCCCCAGCCTCCCTTTTCCAGTGTTCCCTTCTGAGCACCTTTCTAAAATGCAAGCCTGACTCAAGCCTGAGATTGCCATTGCCTTCAGCATAAATGCCTCAGCCTGAGGCCCCTGGTGACACGGCCCCTGCCATCCCTTGCTCTGTCACTGGGACATCCCTCATCAGCAGTTCCAGTGCCCTGCATTCAGCCAGGTCTCCATATTGTCTCCCACCTTGGTGGTCTTGCCTTCATCTGGTTAAGAGTAAATTCTCTACAAGGCTTTCACAGATTTCAGCCATTCTACCCAAGTAGAGGTCTGTGCCCCTACAAGGCTGAGACCTTCCAGGAACCATGTTTAGCTTCCTCCGAGCTCCCATCCTGAGAAGCCACTGACTTCAGTTCCTCATTGGCTCATTCCTGTGGTTACTCACTAAACATTTATTAGGCACCAGCCACATATTGGTCACAGAAATTAGGCATTGGATAGAAGAGAACACAGGGACCCAGAAATGTTAATTAACTTGTTGGGGGGTGTGTCCCTTGCCGAAGGTCTCAACTTGTTTAGATGCTCCTTTGGTGCTAGAAAGTCATTACTGACTTCAGTCTGCGTGGTGGCGCATGCCTGTAATCCCAGAGGCAAGGGAGGCTGAGGCAGAAGGATCGCGAGTTCAAAGCCAGCCTCAACAAAAGCAAGGTGCTAAGCAACTCAGTGAGACCCTGTCTCTAAATAAAATACAAAAGAGGGCTGGGGATGTGGCCCAGTGGTCGAGTGCTCCTGAGTTCAATCCCTGGTAACTCCCCCGCAAAAAAGAAAGTCATTAGTGACTTTTAAAAAAATGAATTTAGTCATGATCCCTCCAAAAATATTTAAAGCTTTTCCTTAAAATCACTGTTTTAAGTAGGACCTATCAGTTGTCTGGCATAAATGACTGAGGAAAGATAAAAGTTAAACTTAATTTTTAACATTTTTGGGGCTGGGCATATAGCTCAGTTGGTAGAGTATTTGCCTTGCATGCACAAGGCCCTGGGTTCAATCTCCAGCGCCACCAAAAAAAAAAAAAAAAAAAAAAAAAAATTAACATTTTCATATGCACATAAAATTAAAATGTTTTAGAGCAAGCTTTAATGGGCTTCTGATTATGCATCTTTCACATAAAATATACTATGCTTCTTTATTTTCTTAAAATGTGTGCTGTGCTATGTTTAAAATACGTGGCTACCAGATTAAAAGTAAAACTTTTAAGGAAATAAAACTGAGTTTACATTATCCATTTCACTGGCAAAACCTGTTTATGAATCAAACACTCATATTGTGGGGTGGCTGTTTGAGGCTGGGCAATTTTATTTGGTTCCCCAATTATATTTAGTTCCTCACTTTCTATATTTTCTTCCTCATTGTTTTTGTTTGTTGGTTGGTTGTTTTGGATTTTCTGTTTTTAGTTACAATTATTAAATCAGTAGAACAGAAAGGGAAAAATAAATGGATTTCTTGACTATCTGTGTTATTATGGTATGAATAACTGAAAAAGCAGTCTGTTTGGCTAAAACAAGACCATAAACCTTTTTTATTGGTGGTATTCTCTTTTTCGGTATGTCTCTAGAAGTCCTATCCCTATACGTGTGGAAACTGCCCAGCCAGCTGTGGAAAAACCGGAAATCAAGCCTCCCCGAGTGAGGAAGTTAACAAGACAATATAGTTTGTGAGTTCTGTATTGCAAGTTTTTCAGTTATAACCGCAGTGATGCTAAATATATTGGTTATAAATGCTTCTTAACCCTTCAGACCATCCCCAGAGAGAAAGCCATTCTCCAAATTCTGTTTATTTCCCACTTAGGTCATAATGGGACCAGACCTTTCCCCTGAAAACATACATGTGTACTCATTATTGATTGCTATATAACAAACTACCCCCAAACAATCCTCAGTTATTGCCTCCCAGTTGCGGGGGGCTGGAGTCCAGGCTTGGCTTAGCTGGCTCCTCTGTCAGGATCTCTCACAAGGCTGTAGTCAAGGTGTCAGTGAGGGCTATGGTCTCATTCAAAGGCTAGTTGCTATTACCCAAGGGCATTGGGCCAAGGCTACCCTCAGTTGTAGTCACCCAGGCTTTCTCTGTCAGAGAAAGCCCATGAGAAGAGCCAGAGAGGGTGCTAGCAAGGCAAAGGTCACAATCTTGTAACCTAATCACAGAAATGACAACCTATCACTTTGCCACATTCTATTCATGAGAAGCAAGTCACAAGGTGCAGCTCATACTCAAGAGGAAGCATACATGGGAGCATGAATACCAGGACAGGAAATCACGGGACGCCATAGCAGAAGCTGCCTCCCATGACATACTAGTAAAATGGTAGTAAGGTCTGTCAACAGAGCCAAGGCTAAGCACTGAGCTCTCTGTGAGACCAGCGGAAGGAGCTACATCCACCGGGGCCCATCCAGTTCTTTTTAGCTTAGCTTAACAGCCGTCTCTTGGCTGCAGTGTGCACTAGATTGTTCTAGGCATTGTCAAGGGAAGAGCAAAGTGTCTTTGACTATCCCCTTCCAAAGAGCCACAGTGTATTGGTGGCAAAGGCCGAGTGGCAAATAGTTACAATCAAAAAAGACATAAGGTGTTGTAGTAAAGGTGGTGGTTGATTAATCATGGTGGTAGTCCCAATGGTAGTTCCCTTTTCTTGACCTTGGCTATGGGCCAGGCATTGCACCTGGGTATGAATTTGGTCAGAGAGCTAGAGGGATATCTCCAGATGCAATGGAAAGCATGGGGGCTCTGGGGATGGAACGTCTTCTTTCTATTGAAGCCCTGGCTGGTTTACAGCTATAAGCTTTTGGAAATTTTATTTTTGAGCTATTATTTCTGCATCTGCAGAATGGGGGTGGTAATGTCTACCTTAGAAATTTTGTGGGGGTTAGCACAGGTAAAGCCCATAGTAAGGGGCCAGGCCACTGATACGCTGTTTTTTCTTTTTTCCTCTGAAACCTGGAAACTTCTGAGAAAAGGTCCAAGTTTGTGGGTCTCCAGAATGTGAAGTGCAGGGCAGGGAGGTGGCTCTAGATGCACTCCTCAAACAGCTGTCTCAGTATTACCATTTGCACCTTATGGAAAGAGGAAGAGGCATGCTGTGTGTGTGGGGGGGGGGGCGGTAAGGATAGACACATCCTACCTCATTAGCTTTAATAGAAACTTCTGGACAATATGGCAACTGCATTTCTTAGGAAAACCAAAATGAATAGGGTTCAAATAATTAACAGTCCTAATGATCTCTGGGGAACAAATTAAACCATGAAAATCTGCTTCCCCGAGGAAAAGGCTGGCGGGATTTGCCTTTCCTTTTACATTTTGAAACTCAAAATATCATTATCACCCATTTGGGATATGTAATCATGTTTGAAATAATGACTGACTGCTAGATGGCCTGGAAGGAAAGAAAATTTCACTCACTCACCAAATTGGCTCTTTTAAGAAAACCCTTTTCAAACCTGTAACTTAAAAGCATGTTTATTAAGCTGCCCCCAAATATTCTTTTTTGAAAAATCAAAGAATGGCAGCATTTCCCCATTAGTAGAAATAGCAAATGTAATGGATGGGATTTTTGCCAATGTTACCTTTTTTTCCCCCTCCAAAATAGTTCTTACATCTTCAACAGTGGTTACTGCTCATTTGCTCATCTGTTTAACTCCTAGATATTGTTAAGCTGACAGGAATGTGGTCAAGAAACACAGATGGAAAAGTCAGATTTCGGATTTTCTGGAACTATTTTCTGTGTTACCCTTTTTGTATACAAATGTGTGTGCAATCACGGTTTTTCTGGTTCTTAGGCCTTGAGTTATGTGTGTTCAGATGTTAGCTGCTTTACCAAGGCCATGGTAACATTCAGGTGCTCTGAAGGAGTTTTTTTAAGCCACTGCTTTTAAGGATATAAACAAAACCCTCAGCTATGTTTTTTCCTGGAAATATGACAAGAAGGAAGAGTGTGGCCGATACATGCAGAGAGAGAAAGGGGAGCAAAGGAGCTCTGCAGAGTTCGAGGCAGGTAGAAGTGTCATCTTTATATTTATAGCTAGTAGGTTTAGAAAATGGCTAGCAAGGCGGGCTCGGTGGTATACACCTGTGGCCCCAGCTACTCAGGAGGCTGAGGGAGGAGGATCTCTTGAACCCAGAAGTTCCAGACCAGCCCTGGGCTGGAAAGAAAATGGTGAGCTCTTCTATCTTTTTCCAGGAATATAACTTTACTACTTATTTGAACACAATGAAAAAAAGTCTTTAAAAATTCAAAAAATGACACATGGAAGTTCAAAGAGAAAAGTAACCAATTCCCCAGAACCATGACATCAAAAATACCCAGTAGGGGGTGAGGATGTAGTTCATTGGTAGAGATCCTACCTAGCATGGACCAGACCCTGGATTCATTCCCAGCACCACAAAAAACAAAACAACAAAACAACAAACCAGTGTTCACAGCAGATGATTATTACTTTAGATGTGCTTCTGTGCACATATTGTTAAAATAGAAAAAATAATTTCAATGCAAAGCTCTACACATAAAATTTTATTTATTAAAATATTATTTTGTGGGACTCGGGTTGTGGCTCAGTGGTAGAGCACTCACCTAGCACATGTGAGGCACTGGGTTCGATCCTCAGCACCACATAAAAAATAATAATAAATAAATAAAATAAAAGTGTTGTGTTAATCTACAGCTAAAAAATAAAATATTAAAAAAAGTTATTTTCTGAATTTAACATGAATTTACCTCAGCAGCTGAGATAAAATTACTGAATTTTAGAAATGTTTCTTTGTCATAAGATCTAAGTTAAGACAAAAGATTATAAAAACCCATGAAAAATTTGGAGCTTTTCAATTTTAGACAGTATTAGTGGACTTCCTGCTGTGAAAGATGAGTTATGTTTTGTTTTGTTTTTTTTGTACTGGGGATTGAACTCAGGGGCACTTGACCACTGGGCCACATCCCCAGCCCTTTTTTTGTATTTTATTAGAGACAGGGTCTCACCGATTTGCTAAGAGCCTCGCCATCGCTGAGGCTGGCTTTGAACTCACGATCCTCCTGCTTCAGCCTCCCAAGTGCTGGGATTACAGGCGTGCACCACCGCGCCCGGCGAGTTATGTTTTTTAAAGTGGCTTTTTATGTAAAAGTAAATAGGGGCTGGGGTTGTGGCTCAGTAGTAAAGCGCTCGCCTAGCACGTGCAAGGCCCTGGGTTCAATCTTCAGCACCACATAAAAATAAATAAAATAAAGATATTGTGTCCAACTACAACTAAAAAGTAAATAGTAAATATGCCTTTAAGGATACAATTCTTTTAAATGAAGTAAAAAAAAAAAAAAAAAATTTACCCCACTCCTCCACTTAACTAGCCATGTTACCAAATTTTTTTTAAATGAGGTAAAAAATGTTAACTTCTCCACGTACCAGGCCTGTGACTCTGAGCACATGAAGTCACATTTAATTCTCTGAAAAATTGGAGATCATAACACAAGGTTGTTGAGAAAATTAAATGGGCACATGCTCATGTAACTTACCAGACCTGTTTTATTGGTGTGGTTGCAAACAGGTGATATCTTTTTAATTTTTCCACAAACTTGTACAAACCTCACACTTCCCCTTTTTAGTAATGAATCTTAAATACTTCTTGGGAGTCTTTTCCACACACAGACTGATCTAAAATTCCCCAGGGCCCATCCACACTGAAGCTGTGATCTGAGGCCATGTTTCCCATGAGGCTCACGGCCCAGGGGCCATCACGAGGGGCCATGCACAGGCCTGATTGATGCCCATCAGCCATCTTTTATCTCTGCTCTTGAGCTCAGCTATCATTTTGAAAACTCAACCCCTGTTCCAGGATGGCTCCAGGGGTGGTGTAGAGACAGTATGCTGGGGGTCCCCAAGACCATCCTCAAGAATGATGACTCACTAGGAGGACTCACAGAACGAAGAAAAGCAGTCACATGTAGTCCAGTGAAGGAAATCCATTAATATCAACAAGAGAAAAAGCACAGAGGTGGAGTCCAGGAAAAAGCCAGGCAGCAGCGCCCGTTGCGCTATCTCCATGGAGTCACATTCATTCTCCCAGAAATAATGTGCAACAACATGTGGGAAGTATTACCAACCAGGGAAGCTCACTCGAGCAATGAAAACCTTCGTTTCCAGGGGTTTTATTGGGGGTCAGTCACATAGGCATGGAGCACCCACTTCACTGAACTTAGCTTATTAAGGTCAGACTGCCCCCAGCCCCACCCCAAGTCAGACTCATACAGCACAGTCCTAAAACTCCAGGTATACAAATCCAAGTGTTTCACCATATAGCACATAGATAGCATAAACTTTGACATGGCCCAAGCTGTTGGGTACACAGATACTCTCAGCAGGCAGGATACCCCGAGGGCCCAGAGGATGTCTCCTAGGAGCTGGTTGGTGCCAGTGGTTTCTCTGGAATGCAGGAGGGCTGAGCATCTCAGGCCTCTGAATCAACTCTACTGCACAGGCTGGTAGGTGTAGCAGCTAGGAGACTTGTCTTAATTTCTAAAAGTTTGAAAAGATATTGTCCACACTAAGAATGAGGAATCAATGGCTTTGCCCCAGTGCCAGGCCAGGATGACCAGGTCAGAGGGGCTTCCAGTCTTGGCATATGCTGTGGGACATCAAAGCTTCCTTCCAAATCCAAGCCTGGAGATGAGTCACGGTGCCAGGCCAGACTTTCCCTCCATTGTAGTGGCTTCCTGTCAAGTCCTTTCCTTCCTATGTCACCTCCTCCCCACAGAGAGGTTCTAAGACCAGAGCTACTTGGCCCCCAAACAAACACTCCTCCCTGTAACCAGCTTGTCATAACCAACAGACAGTTTGCTGTCAGGCCACAAAAGAGGCTATTATGCCTTTGGCTCAAAGCAGTAGGTTCCTATGAGCTTTGTATACACCTGCATAAGGGCCACCTCTCCAAATAATATCCTTTGCTTTAGGGGTTCCTCCAAAGGCTAAGCTAAGAGGTAGCATAGGACCCAGCAACTTTATTCCTAGGTAAAATTCCAGTCCAAAAGAATTGCAAGCAAGGAGTCAAGCAGATATTTGCATACTCGTGTTCATAGCAGCATTAGTCACAGAGCTGGTCAAGTGTCCATCAACAGATGAATGGACAGGAAAATGTGGTACACCCATGCAGTGGATTCTTCACCATAGAAGAATGACATCTTGACAAGTGCCAGAACGTGATTGTACCTTGAAAACACCATAGCAGATGTGACAAACCAGACCCAGAACGACAGAGGTGGTTCGATTGTGTTTCCACAGCTGCCTAGAGTAGGCAAATTCACTGAGAATAGATGTTTCCAGAGGCTGTGGGGAGGGAGCCACAGAAAGCTATGTTCAGTAACAATACGGAGTTTGGGGTGGATGCAAAGATTTGGGGGACAGGTAGTGGTGATGGTTACACAACGTTGTGAATGTATTCAACGTCACTGAACTGTACAGTTATAAGGACGTAAAATGATAATATCACTTTATATGTATTTCACCACAATTAAAAAAAAAAAAATCCTAGCAAGTGACAGAAAATCCAGCTCAAATTTGCTTTGGTATTTAAAAAGAAAAAAAGTCAGTGTCTATGACTTGTTCCCTGGATGTCAGGTGGACGCGTGTTGAGGGAGCCCCGCCCCCACCTCCCCGCAGCCCGTGTGTTATTGTAATGAGCAGAGCTTCATGTGCTTTTAGTAACCGCAGTGATGAAGATGACCTCCCTCCAGACCTGGCCGAGGCGGTGGGAGCCACCACAGCCCCAGCCGCAGACTCCACCGCGGCTGCCACACAAGCCCCAGTGCCACTGGTGTCCCCCAAGCTCCAGAAAGTCAGCTCACCTCAGAAGTCAG
Organism: Tamias sibiricus; assembly: GCA_025594165.1. Lineage (NCBI taxonomy): Eukaryota > Metazoa > Chordata > Mammalia > Rodentia > Sciuridae > Tamias > Tamias sibiricus. The sequence goes on along the minus strand of CM046657.1, from coordinate 196,556,476 downwards.
AAGGCAAGAGCCAGCTGTCCCCAGGGGTCAAGGTATGGGAGAAATACCAAGGGGTAACCGCTGTGTGCTGGGCAGGCAGGTCCTTTTAGAGAGTGGCATTTGGTGTGTGCGCTTAAATTTTGCACGATCCTTTTTGTGTATTCAGATTTGAAAACAGCAAAACATGTTTTCATGTACCCGGTCCCCCAAATATGAGCCATCCATTTGTGGGAGACATGCTATGATCTAAAGCTATGTACGCTGTACTTTCAGAGCAATTTAAGGGATTCTTGGGAGCAATTTTGGTTTCGAATATCATTTTACAGAAGCTATCAGTCTACTGTAATGACAGCAAGGGAGAAACATCCCCCCCCCCCAACTCCATGATGGAAAACTTGGAGGACTAAAACCAGACTTATCTCCATCCCATTCCTTTTACAGGATAAATGGTGTTAACAGTTTGAAAATGGGAAATATTACTCTTTATCAGTTTGAAATTTCAGGAAGTTGGCCAGAGATGGGAATAGACAGTGACAAAGGCCTTACCTGAGACATTTCTCTTGGTTTTCTCTGAGTGACCTCTAGCTGTGGTCACTCTTGGGCAATTGGTTCAAATACAGACAAACCTATTGCTGTCCAAGTGGATGCTGAGTCAAAGGTCTCTTTGGTCCATGCACCTGTGCAAGGAAAGGTGTGCACGCAGGACAGGTGTCCTGAAGGCGAGACCAGAGCTCTGATCAGTTCCCAGGTGCTCCATTCACAGGCCTTGTGACTGCTCACTTCCAAAGCCCTTGTTTCTCCGAGACTCAGTTTCCTTCTCCTAAGATGAGAAGATCTGCTCCTTTGCCCAGCTCAGGGGCTAGCATCAGGTCCTCTGAACCAGATGTCTGAGGCTTCTGAAGTTTCCAGGGTCACAGTTCCTGGCAGTATCTACATAGCAGTGGTCCAAGCCCATATCCTGCATGACCAAGGCTGGTCTTTCCCTGGTCCCTTCCCCAGGAGTCTGGAACAGACACAGGAATGGAGCTGACCCCCACAGCCAGTGACTGGCTGAGACTGAGGTTCTCTGCATTTCTGCAGATCACCTCCTGGCATCCTAGGTTGGGTTTCTCTCCCGATAGGGAGTCCTCTTACAACTCTTGTCTCGAGTGTGGACACAGCTCCCATCACAGATCCTACAGCTGCTTAAACCCAGGCGGAAATATTTACAAACAGAAAGGAGTGGTTCTGGGGAAGCAGGGAAAGCCGGCAAAATCCTTCCAAAGGCGGCAGGGCTCCCTCTCCTGGCCATCTCTCCCCTTAGGGCCCTGCTCATGTCAAGTTGATGGCTCCTTGTTTTTCCTCCCCTCAAGACCGTCCGTGCAGCTAAGACCCCAGAGCAGGAGGACAAAATGTCTTCCAAAACCAAGGAGCATAATGTTCAGAGGTGCCGCGCACACACCCTGAGCATCTTCCCCTTTTTTGTGCAGATCAGTTTAGCTCCTAATGGCCAATTGATCCTCCCCGGCAGGACAGTCTGCTCTCTCGGTATACATTCAAAGGACTCTTTAAAGCCTTTCCCCAAAAGACCAATCAAAGAACACTCGGAAAACTTAAGAAAAGTTGTTTTCAGCTCTAAAAAGGACAGTTCCCCACCCTGTGCCCTACTTCTATCCATAAAGATTCCAGAAAAAAGAAAAAAAGAAATCGGGGTTCAGTCTCAACATTTTGTACACTGTTGAGCAAGGGAGAAGTGGAGGGTGGGCATCCTGATGAGCTCAGCGTTAGCAAGTGGGTGAGGAGAGGTGGGAACCACCATCTTTCTGGTACATTTGCTGCCGATCCAGAGGCGTCGCTAACAGGGGGTATCTTTACCTTCGCAGAGCCCCTCTGACCGGGGAGGGACCTTTACCTTGGAGCCTGGAGATCTCCTGATGGATTTTACAGAAGCCACTCCTCTGGTAAACTTCCTATTTTGCTAAAACCAGAAAAGCCGCGGCCCCTAGCAACATCTTGGCGGAGGTCTGGGTGAAGAGTGGGCACTGCTACTAGGAGGGCCCTTCCTCTTATCTAGGAGGCACAGGGAGTATCTCCCGGGGTGGGGTTCAGGCACCTTGGGTCCCACGCCTCTCAGCCCTAGAGGAAGGACTGTTCCTCCTCTGGGGATGGGAGGCCCACCCTCGCCTGTCTGCTGCTCACAGGGCTTCTCCGTGCTTGGGTCTTGGCTTTGTGGCTTCCTGGGCTGCGCCCTGCATGCCCACCCATCTCTTGCTGTTGCTTCCACCAATCTGTCTGGTCTAAAACAGTGGCTCGGGGCTGAACCCTGGTTTTCCAGGCCCCTGTGCCTCTGGCCATCATCTGTCTTCTGCATACAGGTGTCCCCTTAGGGGTCGTGGCCCTTGTGAGAGTCTTGCAGGTGAGAAACCCTTTTTAGAGGACAGAGCACTGAACCAGGAGTCGCACAGCCAGGCCTCGTCTGCAGTTTCTGCTCCCCTTTCTAAGAGCCTTGTCGTTGGGTAATCACTGCTCCATCTTCCATAAGATAAAGGATGGCATTATTTGTCACAGGAGAATTATTAGAATTTTATAAGGGCACACGTGCATGCATGTGTGACCTGGGAGGACAGAAAATGACACAAAGATGTGCACAGTATTCTTACCGGGAAACTTGGTTGTGTCTTTGCCTGGGCTCAGTGTGGTACCCACGTGTATTTGAGCATAAATCACAGTCCACCCTGTACTAAGCTAAAGTCACCACTTTGGGCTGGGAGCCAAAATGTGAGCAAGTCAAAACCTATCATCTCCTGCGAGTTTGCTGCTTCCTGTCCGTGTGCTGGGCTGTGAGGATGGAGAGGACAGCTAGAGGCGGGAGGGGACGTTGGGTTGATAAAGGCCATGAGCGACACGAGAAGATGCTCAGGTAGCAACCGGAAGCCGGAGTCATTCCGGTCCCACTTGCTGGAGGAGGAGTGAGGTACTTGGGAGAGATTTCTGGAAGGCTTTCCGGAGAGGACACAGGGGGCAGCTGGCATAAAGAGATCTTGACACAGCTGCTGTCTCATCTGGAGGGTTGATGCAGTCTGAGAGCTTTGAGTCAACACCTTTGGATAAACAGCGGAGAAGTGACCGTGGGCGACCCCCTGCTCTGGTAGCCTTCAGAGTTAGACCCCTCCTGTGTCAAAGTCAAGGTCGCAGAATGATTCACAGCCTCCTTGTTAGACAGAGTGCCAAGACTGTTCACAGCCGGGAGGGCCCTTCCCCTTCCCCCCTGCCTTTCAGAGGTGGTGGCCCAGAAGCAGAGGCCCTTTCAGTATCACTTCATCACCCTTTGCACCCTTATGAACTGCTACTTCTGTGGGACCTAATATTTAAACGTACCTGGAGGCAATGGGAAACGGAGGCTCATGGAGCCAGGGTTTTAGAGTATGAATAGGAGTTTGCTGGGTGAAGAAAATGAACCCAGACATTCTATGTAGAAAATACAGAGTGATCAACATACTGAGAATTTAATAGAGGGTCTGGTAGATCTGAGAACTAGGGTCAGTTTATAAAAATAATACACAGTGGGTTTTCCAGGAGTGGTAGGATTCCTTTGGAGACTTGTACTGGGAATCCAGCTAGTAGATTTCTTTCTTTCTTTTTTTTTAATATTTATTTATTTATTTTAGTTGTACACATGGTGCTGAGGATCGAACCCGGGCCGTGCATGTGCTAGGCGAGCGCTCTATGGCTGAGCCACAACCCCAGCCCCAGCTAGTAGATTTCATTGCCTGTGGAATTAAATTATCAGTTTTCGTCTGGATGTTACAGACTGAGATGAGGAAGAAAGCAGCATGTGGCAGGGACTCAGGGATCTGCTGACCCAAAGTCCGTGACCGTTCTGCCTCTGCTGGCGCCCCGTCAGCACCAGGAAGCTCACTCCTCTCCCTGGGAAGCCCAGCCTACACGTTGGGCAGCTCTGACTGAGCTCTCGAATAGGGTTCAGCATGCTGCACTGCCCAGGCCTGGCCAGGGGACGTCCTTGTACCACACTGAGACACAGCTGCCCACTGAGGTCTGCAGTAAATACGTGCTCAGGACGGGTGCCCTTTGTCTTGGGGCATGAGCAGCCCTTGAAGGGAAGGACTCCGAGATGCCTGGCATTTTGGCAAGAGCCCACTCTGCTATGGGCTTTCCTTGGTGCCCGGCTCTGACTGCACCTTGCTCAGAATGACTCCTGTTCCCATGAGTGTCAGCGGATCCTAGAGAGGAGGAGGGGACTTGGGCAATCTGCTACTCCCTTTGGCTGGTCCCCTCCTCTCACTCCCCTCCTCTCAGCATCTCAGAAGTACAAGGACAGCCCCCTCACCTTGCTGAGGAGAGAGTGGACTCAGGGCTGGGGGGATCACAAGCACCAGTTCACCTCTGCGGGTGAGCACCCTGCAGCTGACGGGGGAGGCTGCAGAGGAGCTTCTTAATCCACCACGGGAAGGAGCTGGGACCAGGGGGTAGGAGCTTATGCCTGACTCGTAGCCAGGACTTCCTTGAGCTCTTGCATCTGATCTGTCAGTAGGAGTGGTGCCTTGGGACCATCTCATCCTATTCCTCCCCTACAGATGGGGAAGCCAGGCTGGGCATGTAGCTCGGTTGGTAGAGTGCTTGCCTTGCATGCACAAGGCCCTGGGTTCAGACCCAGAACCCCCCACACAAAAAAAAGATGGAGAAGCCAAGGCCCAGAGAAGGTCAGACACTTGTACCAAATCACACAGTAGGTCTGTGTCAGGGTCAGGACTGGAAACCAGGCCCTGGACTGCTGATTCAGCACTTTTCCCAGTGGCAGATGGCCTGAGCCAGGATGTGTCTGTCTTTCCCCATTATCCAGTCAGATTCCCTGGCTTCACCCCTGCCCTCCACAGCTCAGGCTTTGGGGAAGTTCTGGGACCATCTCCAAGCTGTCAACCCAGGTTTGCTCCCCAATTTGCTAAGTAGGGCATGGTGATGGGAGGTACCCAGTACCCAGTCTGACTCAGCCTGGATGAGGGGTGGTTCCTGGGCTGCCAGCTCTGTGCACATGGCCTCTGGCCTTGTCTCTGGGCCTTCCTTCAGCATTTCCTTGGGAAGAGGAAGCAGCACTTTATGGGGGCAAGAGTGTCAAAACTTCCCAGGTGATGCCCATCTCTTGTGAATATTTTCCTGGGCAGTCACCTCCCAACCGCTAGCCCTTTCCCTCCTCTGGCTGAGATTCCTAAAGTCCTCATAATCCTTGAGCCAGCACTGGAAGGACAGGGAACTGGAGAGATTGGAACAGTACCAAACATTCCTGCCTTTATTCAGGAACGTTCCACCAAGGCACCTGAAATCAGGTCTGATCTCTTTGGAGTGGTTTTTAAGGAAGCCCAATCCAAAGAGGCAAGAGCAATAAAAAGGCCCGATCTTGAACTGACGTCTCTGAAAACACATTCAAGAAGCTTAGACGAACTCCCCACTGCACCACACGGTAAAGCTCTTTGCCTCCTCCTTCATCCTCTTGCCTCCTGCCCTGCTCCACAGACTTGGGTTCTCGAACTCTCCACGGAAGTGCTCCTTCCAACTTCACTCTTAAAGCATTTCCCCCTCCATTCCCTAAAACTTTTCTAATCCCCGAATCTTGTGTTCTGTAGCTCAGTTTAGCCATCCGAAGCCAGACAGCCTTTGCAGCTCGATGCCTGCCATCTCCAACGCCTGCCTCAGAGTTCATGATCACAAAGAGTTCCTGTCCAGGACAGAGGGGTAGGGCGTGGGTGGAAAGGAAGAGGGCCAGTGACAGCACCTATCACTGGAATTCTCCCGGGATGTGAGAAAGCACTGCAGGGGGGTGTTGGTGTCAGTGGAGTTGACTCTGGGAATGCAGAGCCGGCCCCCGCCTCAGGTACCACAGACCATGCACACCTCTACCTCTGTGCTCTGGACTCTCTATCTTGGATCTCTGCACTTGGTAAACCACTCACCTGACTATAGAGCAGAGCCTGTTAGAACCCAGTCTCTTGTGGCACATGGCGTGTTAGTGAATTGTACAGATGTCAGGGAGTACATTGGCTGGCCAAGGGAAGCTATGCAGGGCCCAGGGACAGCCCTGGGCTGGGGGTCAGAAGTGCATTCCCATCTGGCTCCACAGCTCAGTGTTTTTTTGAATCTCATTTTTCCAGGAGGGCCAAAGTTTGATCTCCAGCCAAATCAGGGTGCCCCTCTGTGGCTCTGTGGGTTCATCTATGCTCACCAGGGCACAGGGAGGTGGAAAGAAATCAATTATTCCATAGTGTCAGCATTCACTGATACATCTGGGACATTCTGCTTCTTTTGTGGCCCTTTTGGGTGAGTAGAGATCGCTGTCCTGCTGGGAGGTGTCAATCTCTACATACTGGCACCAAGCTGTCCTGGGGCCTGAGCAGGGCTACTGGTCCTGGCTTGCTCTTTAATCCCTGTTTGCAGCCACAGCCATGGAGAAGGGCCCAGGGCCATTGGCTCAAGACTCACCAGCATCTCCCCTCCTCTTTGCTTGACTCTTCTCCCTGGTCCTCAAACCAGCAATCTCTTTTCTCATCTAGCTGATGAAGAAACACATTTTCATCATCATCAACCCATGCCAAGAATCTTTCTGTTCCCCCAGAGTCAGACTTTGAAACTCAAAAGTCAAGTAGTTAGAGAAAAATGTAGCAGCCTGCATTTAGGAAATCCCCAAGGAAGAGAGGAAATACTAGGGGGAAGGGAGCAGATAAAATGGTATTTCAAAATAGTATCCCATTACGTGCATTATCTTATTTCCTTCCCATTTACGAAGAGCCAAGGGTGTGGATTTAGTAAGAGTCCAGGGATGCTCTTTTGCTGAAATCCATTCAGGTGCATATTTAGAAAGGTCAGAAATGTTTGTCTAATGATCAACATTTACGATGAAAGCAAAGCCTTAAGTCATTCATTTTAATTTTCAGATAAAACACATTTTGGCCTCTAGGAAACTCGGCCATGTTTCTTGGCCTCTTACGCCAACTTTTATTTTCTTCAGAAAATACACACTGAGTTCTTGCTGATGTCAGCAGAGGCAAAAGCCCAGTGGCCAGTGGCCCCTGGTGCAGCGGGTTCTGGCTGGAGCATTAGTACACTGGGACAGTGCTAGGAAGTGATCCTGGAGGGCAGGCAGGAGCCAGCTCCACATAGCCTCAAACACCATGTTACAGCAGGTGGGATTTATCCAGAGGAACAGAGAGTGGAAGGATTTCAGTAAATCCTTTTGGTAAAACTTAACTACAGGTGCCTTATATGAATTCACTTACTACTGGAAAAAAAAAAAAAAAGGGATTTAGAAACAATCAACAGAGAATCTAGAACCTGGATTCAGACATTGCAAATGCAAAGTATGCATCTCCCAAATGTGGATAGTAGAACAAGTCTGTTGTGAAGAGCACTGAGTGACTGTGGTTGTAAAAGCCCTTTGGAAATTGTCCAGCACTGCACCATCATCAAGAGGACAGAGTTAGATCAATTTGGAGAAGGACAAGAGGCCTGCAATTTTCTTGATCATTTTTCAATGAAACTTGTCCAGAGGCTGTATTTTATTCCTCGTGGTGGGATGATACCAACTATTTCAGGAACCTCTCTTGAGCTCAACATGTGTGTATTTATTCTCTGGAGGAAACAGTCCCTCCCCAGAACCCAAAGTGGCTCTGTCAGCAGCCCCTGCTCCTACACTGGGCATGATCTGTTCACTGTTCTCATCTTCACCAGTACGAGCTGTCGGACCTCTGCTGGGCGCATGGCACTCATCAGGGCCAGGGTGGGGAAGTTGGCACCCCACAGGGTGTGGCACTTTTCTCACAACCCTTGGTGTTTTTCCGGCTAAGCAGCAAGTATCAATGCCAGTGTGAGACGCCAAGGCCTGGGCTCCTGGGCGTGGGAGGTGGGTCGAGGTCATTCTGTTTTGCAACCCCAGAGCCGTGACAGGTGAAGTCCTAAACTCGGTGTTCCTCCCCAGATGTGTCTCTTTCCCAGTGCTCTCTGCTGGACATCTACGAACACACCACAGCACATGCCCTTCTTTAGCAGAAACCTGGGGGTGGGGTGGGGGGGAGCAGGCATGGAAGGCAAATGCTCTCAAGCGTGTGGCCAGTCTGCATATGGCTCCCGTGGCTGGCATTGCTAATTCATGGTGGCTCTTTCTGGCCTGGTCTGGGCAGTGCTTCAAAACCCTAACGGTGTGCCAGGGTGCAGCTACCCATCCTGCGTGTTGGCATGGGTGACGGTCCCTCCCTGCCAGCCCTGGGAAGGGGGTTCCAGAGTGTCAGGGCTCACAGAGTGGAGAAGAGAGATGAGGGTCAGAGAGGAGGAGAGAGGCCGAGAGAGGAGGGTGGCGGGTGGGACCAGCAGGAGCTGGCCAGAGGCTGGAAGTAGGCTGCGGGCAAAGCTGGCTTGAGAATAGTCTGGATTTGCCAGATCCGTCTTGCACTGTGCTCTCTCTCTCTCTCTCCTTTCCCCTCCCTTATCTCCTTTCTCTCCTCCCTCTCTCACCACCTCCTCCTCCCGTTCTCTCCTCTCCACGTGAGCAGGCAGAGCCCGCCAGCAACCCCCACTGTGCTCACTCTGGCTGCTCTCCTCCACTCTCTCTCCCCATGAAGGAAGAGACCACTGGAGTTTGCATGTACCCTCCAATCAAAACGAGGCTGGTAGGTACACCGGCAGGGAGAGGGGCCTGCCAGTGCAGGCAAGGCGGCGGCCGGACGGGTGTGCAGGAGCACCAGACCTCAGAGAGCCCGGCTGGCAGGGGCTCTCGCCCAGGATGGATGGGGAGTTTGCAATCCAGCCAGCCCTGGTCAAAACGGGACACTCAGCTGTGGTCCCACCCCTTCAGCCTTAGCTCCCAAGAACCAGGAAGACTTTGTTTTCCTAGGGTTTTGCTGAACAGCGATGGCTCTTCCCAGGGCCGTATGAGTTCCGGTACTCACCAGCTAGATGAAGTGTCAATTCAGTTGAAAATAAAAAAATCATTTAAACTTATCTTCTCCTGCTGTTTATCAAGATAGTGACATAAGAGCAGTGCGACCTAACGGTTTAAAAGGAATCCCCCTGAATCCCACCCTAGCATGATTTTTTTTTTCATCTTTTCATGTTTCCTTCTATTTGTCCATATTCATTCACAATTTCACACATTAAACCATAGTAGCCCCATCATCGCCTGTTTCTCTCTGTTCACTTCATACTGTGTTGTTTCTCTCTGGTTCTTGTTGCCACATTGCACGTGACAATATTTCATGGAGTGAATGGTCCCCGTTTGCCTAACCAATCCTCCACTGTGGGACACGGGCTTTGGTTCCAATTTGTCACTGTTCAAGGGAACACACACATAGCTTTTAGTATCAGGCTAGACCCTGCTGGGTGACATTGTGTGACCATGGCTTTCACCCCCTTCTGAAGTGGCTATACCAATTGGCAGCGCCATCAGAAGACAGCGACTGACACAGCGTGAGCAACACGAGTGTAACTGTTGGGGTCTAGTTTTGTCATTCACAGCAGGTAGAAAGCCTCTTTGAGGTTGCTGACTTTCACATTTCTTTTAGCAATAAGAAGGTACTTTGCCTTCTACATAATGATGGTCTGAAAGCTTACCTGAAGTTGCTTCTCCTGTGACTTTGGTCTCACAACACCTTGTTGACCTGTCAGGGAGGCGAGGAGACTGTACCACGAGGCTTCACCCTGACAGTCCTTCCAGTGTGGGGCCCATTCTAGGAATGTGGAGATATTTGAAGAGAATGGAGAGATTGTGGGGGGAGGGGAGCAGGGTTGGGCTGCACATCTCGGTGTACCTTGTAAAGACACCGTGGTCCCCATATGAGTTGAGACCTACCCTGTCCATTTGGAAAAACCTCAGTGAATTTGGGTCTGATCTGATGTGCTCTTGCTCGTCCCTGTCTTATCTCATTAGCAGTGCAGGAGCACCAGGTGCCCGCCCAGGGTTCATGGGCTAGACCCTGTTAGGCATGAGGCTGCCACCACTGGGCGGGGAGTCCTGGGTGTCTCCATGGCAGCCCTCTGCCCGCAAGTGGCACAGGTGCACACACTGTGCAGGTGGTTTCTGGGCCCTGGAACTGCAGACAAAGCTAGGGTCAGCATCCCCAGGCCCTTGGACCTGCTGCTATACTGGTTTGAATAATAAGCCCTCCCATTCCCCACGGCCTCCAGGAAGCCAAAGACAAAAGAAATGGAAGCCAAAGGTGGCCTGGGCTTCCACTCAGCATGCTGGGGACATCCGGCCTCTTCCAGACCAGCTCGGTGCTGCAGGGACCCCAAGCATGGGGTACATTCTGGCTTGACTAGCCCAGCCTCTTATCCCCTGCCCATGGTGCTAGACCGTCCCTGATGTGACCTCCCAGCAGCCCCTGGCCATTCCTCACTGCTATGGAGAAGCCTTCAGAAGCCACTCTGGGCAGCTGTGGCTTCCTCGTTGTCCACCCTGAATGTGGCCTTTTGTGGATCAGGCCTGGAACTCGGCCTGCCTGGAGGGCCCTGGCAGATCTGCGGACGGGAGCTCCAGGTGAGGGGACCATGGCATGTCCCCAAAGGACACCCCATCCTGTCCCCTGCCACGTGCAGCCCCACGGTCCTACAGCAGGTAGTCACAACCACCAGCCCACACTGAGGGACTAGGGCTCCACGGAGCTGTCCGGTTTCACAGGTGCACTGCCAAAGACTTCAAAACTCTTGTTTCCTCAGATGAAGGTAACCCTCCGTGTCTTTCTCTTTTTTTGAAGATAAAAACATTCCCAGCTGATCCGGTGAGCCCGTTTCCTGATCCTTTTAGCACTGGGCCACAGTTTACCGTAAGTAGATCCAGAGGGTATTTTGAAACGCTGTTCCCACGGGGTGTGCTTTTCTGTGGGATGCTGGACGACGGCATCGACTATTCAACTCTGTGAGGTTGGGAAGCAGCTGGGATTTGGGGTCTGCCTGTTTTATTTGATTGAGGCAAGTTCACATGAAATGAACCTTCTTAAAAGAACAATTCGGTCGCACTTACTGCATTCACAATGTTGTGCAAGTTAGAACTACCGCTGTCTAGTTCTAAGACATTTTTATCGCCCCAAAGAAAATCCCATACCTGATGAGCCATGACTCTGTAGTTCCACATTGACCTCCAGTCCCTGGCAACTGCCGCTCTGCTCTGTCTCTGTGGATTTGCCTCGTCTGGAGATTTTCTACAAATGGACTCATACAAGCTGGGCCCTGAGTGTTGGCTTCTTTCACTCAGCATCATTTTTGCGAGGTTCATCCACGTTGGAGCATGTGTTAGCACTTCATTTCCTTTTTATGGTAGAGTAATATTCCACTCTGTGGATACACTGCCACTTGGTTATCTGTTCATTTGTTGGTGGGAATCTGAGTTGTTGTGAATGGTGCTGCTGTGAACACATAGGTGCATACATTTGTTTGAACTCCTGTTTTCAATTTCAGGTGATTGGATCCAAATTTGAGCATGCTGGGATCTTAGGCTAGTGATTTTACCAATCTGAGCACCAACTTCTACTTATTGAAAGTAGAGATGGTAATGAGAATATTCTTCTTGTATCTGGTTGAGGCACGGATCCAAAGGGACCAAGAAAGCTGGGCACGGTGGTGCACATCTGTAATCCTAGCACTTTGGAGGCTGAGGCAGGAGGATCTCAAGCTCAAAGCCAGCCTCAGCAATGCAGACGCACTTAGCAACTCAGTGAGACCCTGTCTCTAATAAAATACAAAAAAAAGGGCTGGGGTTGTGGCTCAGTGGTTGAGTGCCCCTGAGTTCAATACCCGGTACAAAAAAAAAAGAACCAAGAATTTGAAACTCTTTCTCAACCACAGAGCGTCCCCCAGATGTCACCAGATGTCAGTGATGACAGCTGCTTCTCAAAGCTGCAGAGGCAGGTGGTGTGATGAGTGACAATAGGCAGGCCTGACCGCACCATCTCTGGGCAGCTTAGTTGAACTCTGCAACATGTCTAAATCATTTTTTTTTTTGTGTGTGTGTGTGGTACCAGAGATTGAACTTGGGGGCACTCGACCACTGGGCCACATCCACAGCTCTTTTTTTTTTTTTTTTTTAGTTTTTATTAGAGACAGGGTCTCACTGAGTTGCTAAGTGCCTCGCCACTGCTGAGGCTGGCTTTGAACTTGCAATCCTCCTGCCTCAGCCTCCCAAGTGCTGGGATTACAGGCGTGCACCACCGCACCGGGCATGTTTAAGTGTTTTTAAACATGTAAGTGTCGCAGTTTCCTCATCTGCAGAATGAGAGAATTCAGTGATTTTCACACTGGGTTCAGCTGCTCAACTCTCTCTCACCTGGTTTCTGCAGAAGCTCACTACAGAACCAGCTACTATATGGAGCAGAAGCGGAGGCCTGGGTTCTCTCCTCCTCCTTCTCACTCTCTCCTTCTCCAAGGAATCAGTTTGCGATTCCTACTGACTATATGATCCTTCAGGCTTCTGTCCTAAGTGGAGGATCTGTGAGGTGGCCCGAAGTGCAGTCTCAAGAGCCAGGTGATGGTCACTACCCAAGGGTGGCTTCAGTCCCATGGGCATGGAGGGAGGAAGCTGATTCAGGTTTCAGAAGATGAGCAGAGCGGGACGGTGTCCAGCAGTCCAGGCAGAGAGAAGAACACGTTCCTAGAACATTCCATTTCTAGGGTCATGAACTACTTCCAACTCCTGCCTTTTAATGAGCAAACAGAGCCACCGGGGGCGGTGCCAGGATGTTAAACGCCACTAGCCAGACGCTCTTCCAGCCCCCCTACAGTTCGGCTGGGCACAGCTCCCCAGCTGGAAGCTCCGCTCCTTTTCCCTCAGTTGGCCCTGGTGGGGCACTCTGGCCTCCTGCCCGGCCTTGGCATTATTATGAGACACTCAGTGAAGCCATTCTTGAAAGCTAGGGGCCAGGGTGAAGCAGGAAGCCAAGGTCAGAAATCACGCTGGGACTTTCAAGAACTGGGCAAGAGTGGCTGGAAGGCATTAGGAGCAGGCAGAGGGAACAGCATGTACCAGAGCCTGGAGAGGAGGGGTCATGGTGCATTCAAGGGTTTCAAAAGAGCGGAGGGCCTGGAATGCAGAGCCCCAGGGGTCTGAGGTGTGAGAGGGGGAAGGGAACAAAGTCATGCGGGGCTGTAGAGACCACAGGAGGGATTCTGGTCCTTATCCTAAAAGCAATGGAAGGTTTCGGAGGACTCTGCGCAGGGCCGTGGCGGGCAGCTGCTTTTGGAAGGGATCCCTGTGATCACAGTAGAAGAACGTTTGGGTCTAGACAGTGGATCTAGAACAGTAGTCTAGAAATCTGGGACAGTGGCTTAAGGGAGAGAGGGCGGAGAGTTTAACCCAGCAGGGTTTTGATCGTCCAGGTGGAAAAGAATGCACAGATGGAGGACACCGGTAAGAGAGTGGATTGGAGGGTGGAGAGGGGTCACGGATGGTTCTCAGATTGCTGACCTGGGGAAGGCAGTGGGTCTGTAAGCAACCCTGACAGAGGACAGAGCTGGGAGAGATAATGAGTTTGCCTTTGGCCGTGATGCAGTTGCCTTTGAAAGACCTGCTGGGAACAAGACTTGGGCAGTTGGGTATCCCAGTGCGCAAGGAGGAGGGGACTAGGTGGGAGATGATAACTAGAGTTACTGACAGGTGTGTGTCGGGGGTGACGTTAGCCAAACTCAGTTACCCTTCCAGTTTTCCCACCCCTGTGTGTCCTAGTCTCTTCTTCTCACCAAAGTCAGGATACTTGAATTTGCTGCAGGTTTGGCCTCTCCACAGGCCTCCAGTCCTATCCTGGCCTCAGTCACACAGGAGCTTAGCAACTCTGGGGAACTGTGCACAAAGCTGACCTGGTAGTTTCTCCAGCGTTTACCTTGAACCTGGTTTCAACAGTCAGCCTCCTTGCTTGATCCTACTTCATATCCAGGCCCATTAGCTGACCGGGCTCTCTGTTGGTGCTCAGCTGAGTATTTTGGTCCATCAACAATGAGGGTCCCTATCTGGTGTAGATTTCTGTCCTCTTCCTAAGCTGGGTCTGTCCTGCTGTTATTGCCCTTGTTCCACTGCAAGTTCATTCATTGGCCAGGCTTGAAGCTTGGGTAGAATGCTTGCCTAAAATGCACAAGGTTATGGGTTTGATCCTAAGAAGAAGGAGGAGGAGGAGGAGGAGGAGGAAGAAAAAAGAAGTTGGGCATGGTCGAGCACACCTGTATCCCAGCAACTTGGGAGGCTGTGGCAAGAGGATAGCAAATTCAAGACCAACCCAGACAACTTAGTGAGACCCCGTCACAAAATAAAAAATGAAAAAGGCGGGGGGGGATGTAGCTCAGTGGTTCAGTGGTGGAGCACCCCTGGAGGAAGTCCCCAGTACTTCTTCCCCAGAATAAGAAGAAAATGCTTTCATTTATTTCTTCATTTAACAAATATTAAAAAGGTTTTCAAAAGATAGGTACTTAGGGTTGAGATTAAATTAGTAATTTTTACTGCTTCTTCAATGCCATTCTTTTTTTTCTTTCTTTTCTTTTCTTTTTCTTTTTTGTACTGGGGATTGAACCCAGGGGCATTTTACCACTGAGCCACATCCCCAGCCCTTTTTATTTTCTATTTTGAATCAGAGTCTCACTAAGTTGCTTAAAGCCTTGCTTAGTTGCTGAGGCTGGACTCGAACTTGTGATCCTCTTGCCTCAGCCTCCCGAGCTGCTGGGATTACAGGTATGTGCCACCTGACTGGCTCCTCAAGGATATTCTTGAGCTTGCCCCTCACCCCCTCCCACTGTGAAGAAGGTGGAGACTGCTTGTACGGATTGTAGTCATGCCAAAGCCCCAGCACTGCTGCCTTTGCACCATCAGTGCACATGTCCCTCGACCACGGTCTCAGAGGCCCAACCCCCACCCATTCATCGAAGCAACTTCTCACCCCAGCTACTGGATCAGGCGGGACAGGCTCGGCCTGTGTGTGCTTCCAAACAACACAGGGACTTCCCTACTCACGCTGCACGTCTGCCCTGGGTCGACTGAGGGCTCTGCTCTGTGGTTCTCCTCTTTCCGAGGCAGAGGAAAGAGATTTCCAGGATAGCAGTATTTGAAATAGAGATGGGGGGAGGGGGTTCAACCACCCACTGGCTCTTAAATCTTTCAATGGAAATGGGACAGCACCAGCCCAAAGCAGGGCATGTGGTCACAGCTAAATTCAAGGGGGCAGTGCAGACCTATCATGTGCCCAGAAGGGGACGAGCCAGAGTGAGCTGAGGAGCAGCTCAAATGACTGTCACAGCCCCTCCTCTGTGCAGTCTCTCCATGGCTAACGTCACCTGCTAGACCAATGCACGCTGCTCCTGTGTGACATAGCGACCCGTGGGATGGCTTCACTGAGGGGGCGTTCGAGCAGAGACCTGAAGGCAATTCCTTGGCATTGTTCTATTTCAGGACAGTCACTGCTTTTAGGGGTGTGTGTGAGACACCAAGGGGCACTTGTGAGGCTCAGCGAGCCTTCCCCCCCTGAAAGATAAGCCTTTTCCCCATTGCTCACTTCAGAGGTCCTTACAGAACTTCAGCTCTGTGTGATATTTTCAGTGGTTTCCGTGGCTGCCTGGGAGGAACGGCTCATCTTCTGTATAGTCACTAAGAAGGTAATCGCCCCTTCTTTAGAAAGCCAAGCAGTCACTTTCTCCAAGTTCAGGGTCAAGATGTTGCATAAAAAAGTCAAGTTATAAAATACATAGCTGGGGCTGGGGCTGGGGCTTAGTGGTAAGGCGCTTGCCTGGCATGCGTGAGGCACTGGGTTTGATCCTCAGCACCACATAAAAATAAATTAATTAAATAAAGGCCCAACAACAACTAAAAACATTTTTTAAAAAATACATAGCTGGCCAGCACGGTGGCGCACGCCTATAATCCCAGCGGCTCAGGAGGCTGAGGCAGGAGGATTGCAAGTTCAAAGCCACTTAGCAAGACTATCTCAAAATAAAACATTAAAAGGGCTTAGTGGAGCCGGGCGCAGTGGCTCACGCCTGTAATCCCAGCACTTTGGGAGGCTGAGGCAGGAGGATCGCGAGTTCAAAGCCAGCCTCAGCAATGGTGAGGCACTTAGTAACTCAGTGAGACCCTGTCTCTAATAAAATACAAAAAAAAAAAGGGCTGGGGATGTGGCCCAGTGGTCGAGTGCCCCTGAGTTCAATCCCCGGTACCAAAAAAAAAAAAAAAAAAAAAAGGCTTAGTGGTCAAATACCGCTGGGTTCAATCCCCAGAACTACAAAAAGATAAGTAAATCAATTTAATTAAATACATAGCTGATATTATTCAAAGGGTATAAAAACAAGCCAAAAACTATGCATAAGAGAAACTACTCTGAGAAAATAAGGGATTAGGGAATTTCTTCATTTATTTACTTTTACATAGATCCTCTAAGCTTTCTCTGTAGAAGTAATAAGCATATTTTACTTTGTTATAAATGACACAAAATTTTTATTATTGGACTTCATCCCCAGACATTTGGGTTCTAATAGCTTGAGTGGGCCCTGAGTACTTGTTTTCCCCACCAATTTTCAAAATAATGTTGATGCTGTTAATCTGGGGGTCATACTTTGGATCCTCCAAGTGTGGGCTACATTGGTGGAAAACACCAGTTATGGAGTTAGCAAACCCTCATTCTGAATACTACTATTAATGTTTGCTTCCTGTGTGACCTTGGGCAGAAGACTTCACCTCTCTGAGCCGCTCATGTTCCTTTTCCATAAAATCAATCCTAAGATGTACACTTTTTTTTAACCTGTTTATATCTCTGAAATCAGAATGTTTACTACAGTGTACAACATAACAAAATTTGAATGCCACATTTTTCTTTCTTTGCGGTATACACAAAAATGATGTATCTCATAACTGATGATATCTAAGATGTGATGAAATGCGATCTCTGCCTTAAAAGGTTGTCAAGAGGTAATGTATGTTAAGTGCTTAGCACAGTGTCTGCCACAAAGCAAAATCACTTAAGATGGCAATTGATTTTAGCTATTATTAAAAAATAACAGGAGCGGCACAGTGAGGCTGAGAGACAGAGGAGCTGCAGGTGGGAAACGGAGCTCAGATGGAGGTTGATCTCCTCTCCTCTGTGTCTCCTCCAGGCGGACTTCAGAGACAGTAAATTACAGCGCTGTCCTGGCCCGTCTTCCCCACTGATTCCAGCGGCGGCCCTGAGGCCTTTGACAGAGACTGTCTCCACGGTACAGACCATCTACACCACCCGGAAGCCTGTTTCTATGGCAACCAGGTAAATCAGAGCGGCAGGCACTCTCAGGTAATTCTGATGATGGGAAACCCGGCACAGACTCGAGGGTCATTGTGCTTGTGCCACTGCAACCCTCCTGTTCCCTGCATTCATTTATCCTGTAAGGATTGATTGACATATCCATAGGGACAGCTGTATTCTAGGTACCAGGGATGTATAGTGAACAAACAGGTTAAGTGCAACCCTTGTGGGGTTTACACTTTAGTGCCTGGGGGTGAAGGAAGACAGACAACTGGTGTGTGTGTGGAGGGGTGTGTGTCACAGATACATAACTGACATCTAGACCCAAGGGGCCAAGAAGACAGAGGTGACCCCTCACAGCAGACAGTTTTACTTCGTTCAGTTTTATTCAGGAAACAAAATTGTATTAAGTCATATTCTAATCAACTTTTTCTGTGCTGTGACCAAAAGACCTAACAAGAACGATTGTAGGAGGAAAAGAAGTTTGGGGCTCATGGTTTCAGAGGTCTCAGTCCATAGATGCCCAACTCCATTTCTTGCTGCCCAGGATGGGGCAGGACATCATGGTGGAAGAGTGTTGCGGTGTCATGCGACTAAACCAGTCAGGGTCACTCCAAGTGAATTTGAGCTGACATGAAATAATCACACAAAGAAAAATACCTTTTTCTTTGGGTTCAATGACCGCTCCTCAGCCACAGCTCCCACAAGGGGGGCAATGAAGGCAAGAAAGAGAGCCAGGAGCAGTTCTGAACCCTTTTATTGGGGAGAAGCCTTCAAATGAGTCAAGGGGTCAGGTTTCAGGAGGTTGAATCTAGCTTCGTGATGTCTCGTGGGTCAGCAGGTTGACTGACATCTTGGAAGGCCACGCCCATCTGTGTGCTGTGTGGGGATCAAAGGCAGATCGATCCAAAGGGACACATACGTGCACAGCCCAGACAGAGCAGCATCGTCAGTCCAGTCCGCTTTGTGCGCTCAGAATGCTCACAGCTCACACACACAGCCCATGGCTGGCTCACCACAGAGTGTGGTGGAGGAAAGCACCTCACAACTTGGCACCAAGAAGCAGAGAGAGAGAAAAACGGAGAGAGAGAGAGAGAGCACCCTTCACCACGTGGCAAAATATAACCCCAAAGTCATGTTCCCAAGGACCCACTTCCTCCAGCCATACCCTACCTGCCTTCAGTTACCACGTGGTAACTGGATCCCTATTAGGGGATTAATGCACTGATTAGGTTAAGGCTCTCCTAACCCAGTCATTTCACCTCTGAATGTGCTGGTATCGTCTCACACATGAGCTTTTGGAGAATAGCACATATCTAAACCATAGCAGACATTATCTCAGACATTAATCAGATTAACCTCTGGGACAGAGAGTATATGAAACCAACTTGATTTAAAGAAATCTAATGCCTGGGCATCTTCCCACTCATTCAACACTTGTACTGAGTGGCCGCTATGGACCAGGTGCTGTACAGGGCTCTGAGGTTTCAGAGATGAATGACACACTCACCCTCCAGTCAGGAAACACCCAAGTGACCAGACAATTTCAAATTATGGTAATGCTAGCCGATGTAGGGGGTTCTAAAAACAAAGTCAAGAAGGAATTTGGGAGATGACATTGAGCTGTGTGCTCCTGCAATTTTTGAGGATCCATCTTACTATTTTGACACTTGCTTTTTTCTTTTTCTTTCTTTCTTTCTTTCTTTTTTTTTTTTTTTAGTGCAGAGACACTCCGGCAGGAACTGGAGAGAGAGAAAATGATGAAAAGACTGTTGATGACCGAACTGTGAAACTGTCCCCTTGTCGCCTGGAGGATGGCATGGTGCCTTCTGTCCGTTTTCTTTCTTCGGGCTTAGTGTGCTCATCTAGCACGACATACAGATGTGTGCTCTGTTCCCAGGTCTCCAGGGCTAGCTGAAGCCAACTTCGGGCTTGACTTGCATTGGAAAAGTTATTTTATGTCTCCTGAGCAGTAGAGGTTTTCTATGGCTCAGTGTAACTGAGACAGGATTTGGTACGTCTAGGAGAAGAAAAGATGGGAAAAACGGGGATTCCTGTTCAGAAGTACCTGTGTGTGTGTGTTAATAACCACAGGGGCTAATACGGCGTGGAATCCTTTACTAACAATCTCAACCATGTGATTTTGTATGATTGGGACTTGCACCAAGATTTGACTCTTTGCTAAAGAGTAATTTTTAATGAGAGAATAATTCTTTACTGTTGGTTTTTCATTTACACTGATAAATACACAGATCTTATAAAGTCCTTTATTTTTATCCAGACATGAGTAAATGAACTAAAAAAAATACATATATATACATATACACATATATATATAACCACCATGACTAAATGTTCTTTAGCTTAACCTGCAATTTAATTTTATTTGGGAACTCGTTGGATATGTTATTATCTGTGATAAACAAAATTTATCATTGAACCCAAAGTAGGAAATTCTAGCTTGCATTGTCTAAAAATCTGTACAGGGTTAAGATGGTTCAATAAGGAAAATCATTTGGGCTTTCCGTAAAGGAAAACCGTTTCTAACGTTGATTGATTAATGCCCTATTGGAAGAACCCTGACCAAAAGAAACTTTGATCTTTTTTTTATATAGTTTCAAGAAATGTGTTTTTAAATTTTTATTATGCACTTGAATAATATGCACTTTTATTCCTTTGCAGGAATAAAAGAACCCCCCAACCACAAAGCATCCCTCTAAATTAGTTCCCAAGCTTTCTTGATGAACAGGCACACGTTTTTACATAGCTGGGATCAGTGTGTACATTCTATTTTGTTCCATTCTCTGCCTAACACTTATCTCCTTATCAAACAGATCCTACTCTTGCCAACTTAAATATCTTTATACCCATTTAACATGGTTAACCTCACTTCTCCCATTAGATATCTGAGTTATATCCATTTTTTCACTCTTATAAATAGTGCTGCTATGAATGTCTTTGTAAAAAAAAAAAAATCCTTCCTTTGGAGTATTCCCTTGGGAGTATCTTCAAAGAGGGATTACAAGGTCAAAGAGCATGAAATACTTTTATAGCTCTTGTTTTATATTGCCAAATTGCTTTCTAGAAAGATCCAATCTCTGGGTTGGAAGGACCTTAAAGGTCATCTAGTTTAACACCCCCTACCCCCCTGAATGCTTGAATCCCCTTTAAAATTTATGATGCCACCAGCAATGTATAAGCATTTCTATTTACCAATAGCTCTGCCAGTATTGGGTTTTGTTGTTTTTATTTATTTCCACTAGTTTAAAACGGAAATGTACAGTTGTTCTTGAAAAGTTGTTTTATTTCATTAATTGCTAGAAAAGCTGAGCACTTTTCCATGTGATGATTTACTAGCTGTATTTCCCTGTGTGTCAACTGTCCATCCATTTCTATGACTGCTTGTTAAATGGAATCAATCTCGTACATTTGTATCAGAACTGTATTTTTATGTTGTAGAGTTTGCTCTCCTGTCCCTACCCTTACAACTGAATGGTGCCAATAATTTGATACTAATGATTATAAAAAAAAAAAAGCAATGCCTCATTTTCTAGCATTGTCGTAAATGAGGTATCTGAGCAAATATTCAGATAACTGAGGAGTAACCCTTTAAGTGCTGACTTTAAAATTTTCATATTTTTTGAGGGAAATCTTTCTTAAACGTATCACACACTTCCCTGCCTTAGTAAACAGAGTACACTGGAGAGTATCCAACCTTTCCTTAATGAGTCAAGGTCATCTCTCTAAACATCAACCCCTTTTGTACCTTGGTATGCTGCCGTGATGTCGCCAAGAGCTATCCAAATGCACAGGGCCTGGCTCTACCTTTTACAGCCTCTCACGTTCCTCTCATTGTTGGTTTTTACTGCTGTCTGCTCCATCTGTGGAGTTATTGGGGCAATTGTAGTTTGGGGGACTTTTCACCCCCATGACCCCAGCTGTACTTTTAAAAACAGCTTTAACTGTTCTTTATCTCGTGACACAAAATGTGTTCCTGTACAGGATGGGGTTGTCACCTCTTGCCAATATAGCAGCCTCTTCCTGCTCTAACCTGCTTTCTGAAGTGGCCACTCCTTGTCTCCAGCTGTCTGGTGGAAGCCCCGAGGATACAGCTGAAGACTTCTTGGGGAAGCGGGAAACCCAGTATTTCCTATGCGTCCGGTTTGCTTTGCTTCTGATGAGGGATGCATGGGCTTTGTGGCTGCTGTTTCCAGGAGGCTCTGGGTCTCTTGCTTCTTCCCCTCTTCCCCCTGGGTTCACAGGTATTTTGAAATGTTGATGTCACCGAAAGTCTGGCTGTTACTGTGTATGAAAACCCAATACCTTTGGCAGCTCACCTCTAACCAGTAAAATCAAGAGGATTCCATGGTTTCATCAGTTGTCTTGGTTATTTGCCTACTCACATGGAGGATGGGCGCTCGGCATTGCGACCTCAGATGAAATTGTATTGGGTGAATTGGTTGTGACTAAAAGGAACTGATATGGTTGCTTCACCTTTTTATGACTTAAAATCAAACCAACAGCGCCGTGAATGAGGTCAGGCAACACACACCTTAGGTCCAGGGTGGGAAATGGTTTTGCTAAGATCATCATTCTGGAGCTAGGGTTCCAGAGGCTGCAGATGGGGCTCCTAGTGGGCAAGGTGGGTTACTGCAAGAGTTTGGGGATCTTCAATCCACAGAATTTATGGATCGCGGACTGCATGGGTCTTCATGAAGAGTTTGAAAACAAAGTCTGAACATTCAGAAGTTCCCACCAGGAAGCATCCAGAATTTTATATTCCCCAAAGAGCACAGGACTATTCTAACATCATTGTTATCTTTTTTTTTTTCACCATCAAAAGATCACAGCTTTTTAAAATATTCAAATAAAATTCATCGTTTTAACCATTTTAATGTGTACAAGTCAGTGTTTTTTATGCAAACATCACCACTATCTAGTTCCACCACCACTCCTCATCCCTAGACAACCATTAGTCTACTTTCCATCTATCGATTTCTACATAAGGATTTGCTTATTCTGGACATTTTGCGTAAATGGAATCATACACTATGCAGTCTTTTGTGATTGGCTTCTTCATTTAACATAATGTTTTCAAAGTTCAGTCATGTTGCAGCATGTATCAGAACTTCATTCCTCTTTATGGCTGAATAATATACCATTTGTGGATATGCCATATTTGTTTATCCATTCATCAGTTGGTAGATATTTGGGTTGCTCCTGCTTTTCAGCTATTATGAATGATACTGTCGTGAGCATTCATGTACAAGTGTTCGTGTGAACATATGTTTTCCAGGTCTCTCGGAATTGCAGATCATATGGCAACTCTATGTTTAACTTCCTAAAGAACTGCCAAGATCACATTTTAATTTCTTATGAAATCCAAAGTGAAAAATTACATATACCAGGCAACCCAAGGCATGGGCACATCTGTTACTAGTCAGATAGTGAGATGCAGCACTTTTATGGGGAGTTTTTATAACAGAAAAAAAAAATTTTTATCAGAATGACTTTGATGAGAAGAGAAAATAAAGGAGTTGTGTTTCTTTTAAAAATGAAAATAGCCGGGCGCAGTGGCGCACGCCTGTAATCCTAGCACTTGGGAGGCTGAGGCAGGAGGATCGCAAGTTCAAAGCCAGCCTCAGCAATGGCGAGGCACTTAGCAACTCAGTGAGACCCTGTCTCTAATAAAATACAAAAAAGGGCTGGGGATGTGGCTCAGTGGTCGAGTGCCCCTGAGTTCAATCCCCAGTACCCAAAAAAAAAAAAAAAAAAAAAAAATGAAAATGAGGGGGCTAGGGTTGTGGCTCAGCAGCCAAGCGCTTGCCTAGCAGTGCGCAGCCCTGGGTTCGATCCACAGCACCACGTAAAAATAAATAAATAAAATAAAGGTATTGTGTCCAACTACAACTAAAAAAATATTTTTTAAAAAATGAAAATGAAATTAAGCTGGTTCATCTCAAAGTTCTTGTTTGAATAACTGGCTCTTGTTCAGCCAATGGTCTCAGAATGGCTGGGCAAAATTTTTTCCCAGAAAACGTGTGCAAAAGAGAGATCCACAATATTTCTTGGCCATCCAGTGGATTCACATTGGTGGGGAGCACAGGGTGTCCACAGAGGTGTAACTAAAATGGAAACGTGCAGAGGAATTTATTTACTTATTTATTTATTTTTAATTTATTTCTGCAGCACTGGAGATTGAACCCAGGGCCTCACACATGCTAGGCAAGCACTCTACCACTGACCTACACTTCCATTCCTGCTAAGGGCCTTTCCAGAATTTAAATATTATAAGAAATCACACACAAAAAATAAGAAACCCCCAAAGTGCAATTTAAGTGGATTGGAAAGAATCTCATGAAATAGTAGGAGTAGGTTCTGTAGGGTTTGGAAACCCACGTAGGTCCTAAGTCCCTGGAGAGACATGCAAACTTTGACCCATGGAAGCTAGAAGTCACCCCTTTAGAAAAATTAATGCATCACAACATTATTTCAGCATTTTCATAAGCTTACACAACCTCTATCTGTGGCCTCTCTTGAGTCCATGGGCACCAGGCCCTTGTACAGAAGTGGATAATTAAAATCCACAGATTACATGCAAGGCTGTGTATTAGGCTGTGGTTGCAACCCCCCCCCCCCAACACACACACACCCCGCCCCAATAGAAAGTCCATGTGCTTTTACTAGACCAATTTATTAGAAGATGAATGTGACCTGGTTTTCATTTCTCTTCTACCGAGGTGCCATTACTGTTAATTGTAATAACTGAAATGAAAGGAATTTAAAAAGAAAGTAATAGGTAGCAGCTTGAATTCCCAAACCAGAGAACAACACTGAAATCAGAAGTCTGATGCTTTCTCTTTTTAGCCAAATGTCGGTCCAGTTAAAACTGACCATACTTGCTCTGGTGAATGGGAATAAAAGAAAAAAAAACATTGCAGTTTTTAAGAAGGGATTATTTTTTGAAGGATTTAACAGATTTTCAATTTATTGGAATTATATTTTAGAATCTTATGCATTGCCAAGCTATACTTTTAGGGAAGGAATCTTGTTTTAATAATTATAGTTCACCTTAACCATATCCAAACAATAAATCTGATTGATTTCTTATAGCAACGAGTATGTTGGAGGATCTAATAAAACTGAAGGTTTTCATGAATTACACCTTGATTCAGCTGTCAGTATTAACGTATTTAAACCCCATTTGGACAGCCCACCATCAGCTGACACCAATGGCAAACACCTGAACTTTGGGTTTCTCAGAATGTCTCCCTATGTCAACAGCTCTCCCCTCCTGTCTCCCAGCCAACTGGGCCATAAAAGGTTGAGGTCACCAGTTTTCCTTTTGAATATTAATGTTTCATAATTCTATGCATATTCATTCATGTCATTGATAGCATTGAACCCAATTGATCTTTACCTCTGTTTTCTTAATCTCCAATGCACCATGAAGATTATTGATCATGGGCAACTACTGATCACTACCCTAGGCAGTCTGACTTCTAGGCCTGTATTTAGAATCTATGCTTTTCTGCTTCCCTAATTAATTTATTTATGCAATAAAGTAAAAAAAAAAAAAAAAAAAAAAAAAAAAAGAAATCAGGTCAAAATGCTGACTTTACATGAAAAAAAATTTTGTCCATGTCCCTAGCAGAAAACACCTTAGCAATTTGAATCTGTTATCACTCCAACAACTGTCATCAGTAGAGAATCCTGGGACCTGCCACATAGTAAGTGCTTGATGTGAACAGATGGATGACTGAGTAAATAACAGAAAGAGAATTTAAGTAGCGGGAATGGTTTTGAAAACGTGGAGAATTCAGCGTGGGCACCAGACACAGTATGGGCCAGGTCAAGGCCCACGCTGGTTGCTGAGGAGGACCAGTTGCCTAGTTTCCAAGGGTGCAAGTTATGCTAGGACACCAACGACCTTTGAGATTGCACACTCCAAGCTAGATTCTTCTCTCTGCCTCTGACCACCTCAGTTTACTCATCTATATAGTGAGATCTTGCCATTTCAAGTTCCTTCTGAGTTGATCCCAATAAATAACGGGTCTAATAGGTGCTCTGTATAAATGTGAAGGTGTGGCAACAAGTTGGGGGAGGCAGCAGTTTCAGCAAGTCATGACCAGGGTAAACCCCCCAGAAGAACGCTTCTGAAATTGGAATTGTGGGATCCTGAGGATTTTGGTAAAAAGCAAATGCTGATTTATGAGTCTTGTATGGGGCCTGATACTAGTGATGCTCATAAGCTCCCAGGTGACGCTGACACTGCTGGTCCAGGGACCACACTTTGAGTAGCTGGGCCTAGAAGGGGCCAAATTGGCATGGGTGGGGGGCTGGAGGAGGACGGGGACAGAGATCAGGGAGATGGGGAGAATGGGAGGAAGGACGCGAGAAGGGAATCTACTGGGAAGGAGAGGACGAGGTGGTGAGTGGAAGGGGGAGGCTGCGGGGCTGGAGCGAGGATGCGCAGAGCAGAGGCGGGGAGGCGGCGGGTGCGGCGGCTCCGCGGCTGCGCGGGCGCGTGCTGGCGGCGGCGGCGGCTCGGTCCCGGCCCGCGCCCGCGGCGCCCCCGCTGCGGCCCGAGCGGCCTGGCTGCGGGATCGGTGCGCAGCGATGGCGCGGCCGCCCTGGCAGTGCCCGCGGGCCTGGGCGCCGCTGCTCTTGCTGCTGCTGGCGGGGCCCGCCGCCTGCGCTGCCAGCCCCGCGGACGATGGCGCGGGCCCGGGGGGCCGGGGACCCCGGGGCCGCGCACGGGGGGACGCGGGCGCAGATGAGGCGGCGCAGCGGCACGACTCCTCCTACGGCACCTTTGCCGGGGAGTTCTACGACCTGCGCTACCTGTCAGACGACGGTGAGGCTGCAGGAGGGTGAGGGGCTGCGAGAGGGGAGTCGCGGCGTGGGGACCGAGGGCGGCAGGAATGGGGCGGGAGGGGGTTGGTAAGAACGCCACTGGGGGACAGCTGAGCACCGCCAAGGCCAGGCTGGCGAGCGCACCACTCAGACCCCCATGGGCTTGGAGGCTGGGCCCAAGAGCCGTCATCTGCCGCTGTCTGCTTTACACGTGGGGAGACCGAGGCTGGGAGAGGGAAGTGGTCACCCAAGTCCTGTGAGGCTGTGGACAGGGGTGCTGAACTGAGGCTTCCCGGTTCGCAGTTTCTGGCCTCTACCTTCCCAGCCGGGAGGAGGCCACCATCTGGCGTGGGGTGTGTGAGACCTGGTCAGTTGGTGGCAAGTAGAAACCTCAATTTAATGAGAAATGCTGCCTTGTTCCTCCCTGTCTGTATTGACGTGAGTTTGCGGTGACTAGCGTCCCATCGTAGCATTCTGTTGGTGCTCACTGCCCTAGCACCAGAGCTGGGTCACATCTCCCTCCCCACTCCCAACCCACTTCCCTGCCACCACGGTTATGGTCCCCCTAGTGTGAGCCACCATTGTTGGGGCCATCTGGGCTGGGGAGACTGGGGGTTTGTCAGCCACCAGCCTCCCTGTAGAGCTGCTTCAATGAGCACAAAAGGCAAACTGATTCTATTCAGGAGTGGAAACTGCCTTACTTCTGCAACTTGGGAAAGTAGTCATTTTCCTTGCTAAGAGGGATATCTGACAAGCAAGCTGGGGTTTGAAATGTTGGGATCTGTTCATGGGTGTTTTCTGCTAGTTAGGATTAGGTTCAGCTATATACGACCAGCATAAATACATTCCACAAGATGGAATTTCCTGTCTTGTAAAGAAAGCTGAAAGTAATCCAGAATTTGTATGGAGGCTCCCTGGTCTTCCTGGACCCTGGATCCTGCTCTTGTGTTTCTTTGTATTTCTTAGTATGTAACTTCATGGTTCTAAATATTTATTTGAGCTCCATCCATTACCCTCACAGTCCAGACAGTGGGAAAGAGGAGGCGGGAAGAAGAGGTCACTGACTACTTTATAAAGAGATTACTTGGAGGTTCCATTTAACAATTCTATTTACTTAGTTATGTGGTCACACATAGGTGTAAAGAAAGCTGGAAAAGGTAACCTCACAGCTGAGACATATAGACCCAGTTCAAAAAAACTGGAATTATTACATTAAGGAAAGTGGACAGAATGGATCTGGGGGAAATAGATATTTCTTAGATAGAGTTTTAACTGCTGAAACAAAGACTCCCAACATATAGTGGCTAAAATAAGATAGATAATATTTCTCGCAGATAAGAACCTGGTTGCTCTGGGACTGGTGGATGGGCTCCGTTCCATATGGTCATTTGGGGACATAGATTCTTTCCAATTGTTGCTCCACTGTCCCTTTCCACTCTGTCCTCATCTGTGTGGTAGAAGCCAGGTTGCTTGCATAGCCTCGTTCAAGATTAAGGGGAAGAAATAGAGAAGTTCAGGGTAAGCAGTTACCTGTTAGGCTGTCTGCACAAATCACTGCTGCTCATATTCCTTTGGCAAAATGTCATTACATGGCGGAGCTGTGGGGGAGGCTAGGAGGTGCAGTCCTCTAGCTGGGAAGCCATGTGGCCAGGAAGAAGGTGTAAATGGCAGGCAGAGTCTGAAGACAACAAGCGGAAGCAGAACCTGTCACTCTGAAAAAGGATAAATATTCTGAAACCCATCTGTTTCTGGAAGCATCTGATGCATATTTATTCTGCATACATCCAACCTAGTACTGCCAGGTGACATTAACATGGCATGCAAGAGCTTATATTCTCATTGGGACAAGCTCAGAGTATATGTTTGTGCATACAGAGAGAACGATCTGTTAATTGCATAGTCTAGTTTTATGAACTTGGACATCAGGTGGGCTCTATAGTCAAGGACAGCTATGTGGAGTCCAGCTGGGAGGCATGAAAGACTGGTGAGATGGAAGAGGGAGAGCATTTAGATGAGGTGACCACACAGTGGTGGCAGGGCATGCTGTCATGTGTGTCCAAGTCCCTGGTTGCCCCTCCCATTCATTCTGTACATATAACCGGCTTACCCTTCCTAAAGCCCACCTCTAACCCTGTTGGTGTTGCATTTAAAAACCTGTGACAGTTTCAACCTGCTCCCTGGGGGAAGCTTGGACTCCCTTCCTCTGGAGTTTCTACCCTGGCCCAGCTCCCCTTCCCAATCTCTGCCATTCCTCCCCTTCCCTTCTATTATGGTTTAGATGTGGTATCCCCCCTCCCCACCAAAAGCTCATATATGAGACAGTGCAAGAAGGTTTGGTGAAGGATTGGGGTATAACCTTAACCTAATTAGTGAATTAATCCCTGGTGGGATTAACTGGGTGGTAATGAGGCAGGCGGGGTGTGGCTGGAGGAAGTGGTTCACTGGGGGCCTGGCTTTGGGGTATATATTTTGTATGTGGAAAGTGAAGACTGTCTCTGCTTCCTGATCATCCTGTGAGCCACATCCCTTTGCCACACTCTTCCGCCGTGATGTTCAGCCTCACCTTGAGCCCTGAGGAATGGAATCTGCCGTCTATGGATTGAGACCTATGAAACTGTGAGCCCTTAAATAAACTTTTCCTCCTCTACAATTGTTCTGGTCAGGTCCTTTAGTCACAGCAGTGAAAAGGCTGACTATAATACCTGCCCCAAGTGTCCACTCTCTCTTCTTCTGCCCTGCCCTCTGACAGTTTCTCACTTCCTCTTCAGATACAGATCCTACCATGATCTGGTGGGTGCTGGTGGGGATATTTGTGGGGGGGTCCTCCCAGGGGCAGCACCTCTGCTAGGTTACCCTGGACCTGGGATTTCACCCTGTAAGTCCTGAGTAGAGAGTCTTAAAAATCATTAGTGACACTGTCTTAAAAGGGACTGCCAGAGAGGCAGAACGGGAAGAGAGAAGAGGGTGTTGGAAGCAGCGTCCCAAACCACTGTGAGCATGATGGCATGAGTACTCCAAGAAGTCGATGGACTTGAGATGGGAGGCAGGGGTGACCTTCCTTAGGGTGGATTTACATTCACTGGGGAAGGAGGGACACAGGCTGGTTGCTTTGGAGGAAGTGGCATGTGGAATCATGCCTTTAAACTATTCTTTAGAGGTGTGTGTGTGTGTGTGTGTGTGTGTGTGTGTGTCTGTCTTTAGTTGTCAGCAGACCTTTATTTTATTTATATGTAGTGTTGAGAATCAAACCCAGCACCTCATTCCTGCCAGGCAAGCACTCCACCACTGAACTATGACCCCAGCCCTAAACTGTTCTTTTTTCCAACAGAATAAACAGAGTTCTCCTTTTCTCCTTTTGTGGCAATCAGGCCACTGGCTTCCTCCATGCAGAGTCCCCACTTCCCAGATTCCAAGTAGCCAAGAAATTGAGTTTGTAATGAAGAGCTGCTTTGGCTGTGAGCAACCAGAAACAGAATTCGAGTGAGAGTGGTGGGATAGGGAATTCAGTGAAGCTGGGGGAGAATCACTAACCCTTATTGACCCTGTCCACAGACCATTTCTCTCGTGTCTGGTTGCCTGAGACCCCCAAATCCAGAAGCTATGCATTGCCTGATCTGGTTTCTCTGATCACCCCTTTATGTGCTCACTTTTAAATTTAAATTATGTGTTGTTTTAACTATGCTGCTTTTCAGAATTCTTGGGATACCCACTATCTTAGCCTATACTATTTATCTTTGCAGTCCTAGGTCAAATGCCACCTCTTTCAGGTAGCCTTCCCTGATTTTCTCCTGCTCCCATCCTGGGTCAATAAGCAAGGCTATTCTCTCCTAACCCTGCCATGACCTTTGGGCTGTCAGCACTCTGGGTCTGGATAGGATCTTGGTACTTGTACCCATACCTCTTTCCCTTCAGCTTCTCAAACCAGAATCTACATATTCTGAACAACAGTAGAATATGCAGTGGATTACCATTTGATGACGGGCAAATACCCATTCTGTGGGTTCTCTGGGAAAACAACAAGAACAATGAAGAACTGTGTGAGATGTTGGCTTGGGGTTAGGTCCCAAGGGAAGCCTCCCACTTCCATCTTCCTGTTGCTCAGATGCCCAGGTTTGAGGAGCAGATCCTGAGACGTGGATGATGGTACCTGACTTGCCCTTGGGGCCAGATCCTGCCTGGGACAGAAAAGAGCCCTGCATGCTTGCTTATCTTTAAGGCATAATGATCTGAATGATTGTAAAGTGGCCCAATCAGTGAGTTTCTGACCATTGAGTTCTGACCAGTTTTTCCTGTCTTGAGAGAGAACTGGTAAGGAGGCAAAGAGGACAGAAACATGGGGAAAGGGAAGAAGCTCCCTCACCTTCCCATATCCTTCCCACGTCCACCACGCAGGTGGACGTGTAACTCATCACCCTACTAGTCCAGAAATTGTTTAAACGTAATGATCTGCACCTAATTTCTCTGTATCCTCCATGAGTCTACGCTGATGATAACATACGGCGGAGCTCATTGGTGACGGGGGCTTGTTGTGTGTCAGGCACTGTTCTAGACATTTTATCCAGATTGACTTCACTCCTTTCAGCAACCCTGTGAGTTCGACACTACTATGATCCCTGCCTTAGCGGTAAGGGGACTGAGCCACAGAAAATGTCAATATCTTAGCCAAGGTCACCCGGCTAGGACAGCAGAGAACTGCGTGGATTTGTTGATTGACATCCAGCCTGCCTAGAGAGGAGGGTCCCTGTGGACCTGAGCTAGGAAATGGAATTGGACAGGTGGAACTGGGTATTTTTGTGAGCGAACTTGAGAAGAGGGGTTGGGCGTTGATCTGGCAGGCAGCTGGAAACGGCAGGTTCCTGAGCAGCAAAGTGCCACCAGCAAGGCTGCGTTCACCTGCCTGTGGCACGTCACACTTCACAAACGTCCCTTGAAGCTGCCATGTTGTTATACAACTCTGATGAGTAGAGAATATGGTTCAGGAAGCCCAGAAGGAAGCTGATGCAGTCATTCTCAGAGATGAAACTGAATGGTATGGCCAGTTTCTGCTTAAAACTTCAAGGAGTCTAGTACTAAATGAATACCTGAAGGCTGTGAGCCAAGCAGTTAATTAGAAGCAATAAATAGCAAACCAGAAACCATTAACCACCCAGTAGAGCATGGAAAGCAGGCTCAGGGGACTGCAGAAAAGGAACAGAGAGTGCCTGTGAACTAGACAGGCATGGAAACCTCAAAACCGTATTGGGAAACTCCAAAGTCAACCAAGAAAATAAGTACCTCTCATGTTACAGGAATATCTGACGGGAGGAAATGAGAACAGAAGAAACCAGGGGAAGAAGAAAGTGGGTCTAATTATTCTCCCACATGGAAGAGTTACAGAAGGTTCTCAGAGTCCACGTGTGAAGAAAGAAAGAAGGAAGGAGGAGATGTTTATAATTTATTTTTTTAAAGCTCCCCAATCAGTATTACTTAGTCTCATTCAGGGTTTTGTTTTAGAGAAAGAAATAGCATAACAGTGGAAGATGGAGGGAAAGGAGTAAAACAACAACAACAAAAAAAAGTGATGAAAAATGGAAGAAGAGACAAAGCTAAGGGGAAGTCAGCCATGTCTATGTGTGCAACCCATATATAAGACCTGGGAACAGGGCTGGGGTTGTGGCTCAGCGGTAGAGCGCTCGCCTGGCATGTGCGCGGCCTGGGTTCGATCCTCAGCACCACATACAAATAAACCCATTGTGTACAGCTAAAGCAAATAAATAAATATTTAAAAAAAAAAAAAAAAAAAAAGGCCTGGGAACTGAACTCAGGGCCTGATGCCTGCTGGGCATCTACACTGAGCTACATCCCCAGGTCGCATTGTATGCATTTCAAGACTCAGGAAGACACGTCAGTGCAAAGGAGATGGAATGGGGGTGGGAGGAGAGAGGGGCAGGAAAAGTCTTTAAGGAATGAAGCAACAGGTTCAGATGGCTGCTTCAGAAAGATGGCCCATGGGTGTAGCTGGGTTAGAGAGCTGGCCTAGCATGTGCAAGGCCCTGGGTTCCATGCCCAGCTCTGTAAAAAGAAAAAGAAAAACATGGCTCATGGTAGAAGAAGAGGAACCAGATAGGAGGGTGAACAGTAGCCCAGAGGCAGGCTCAGGTGTCTGAGGTAGGAATCACAGGAAGGGATGATTGAGTGAATGTACCAGGTGGAAGAAGGGGCGACCTCTAGGACTGAGGTTTCATGATTGGGAGACTGGCCGGAGGTGGGATTGTCCACTGAGAAAGTAAACACAGGAGGAAGAGCATTGGGAAAGCAGAGGAACTTGGTGTTGGACTTTAGGAATTGATTTGCTTGTAGAATCTCCCCTCTGATGCAGTTGGCTTTGGGGCTTAAACACCGACATAAGAAGAAGAAAAGCTGAAAATTGAGACATTCAAGAAAGAAGAGACTAAATCTAAGGAAAGGAAAAGGGAAAAAATAATAAAATAATAAGGGCAGCCTAGCAGAATCAATGAAAGAGATACCAAATACTCAGTAAAGAGGATCCACAAAATCAAAAGTGAGTCTTTAAAAATATGAGTAAGAGCTGGGTGTGGTAATCCCACCTACTCTGGAGGCTGAGGCAGGAAGATTGCAAGTTTGAGGCCAGCCTGGGCAACATAGAAAAAGCCCTGTCTCAAAATAAGAAGAGGGGTGGAGTGGTAGCTCAGTGGTAGAGTGCTTGTCTAGCATGCACAGGGCCCTGGGTTCAATCCCCAATACAGAATGGATGAATAGATAGATATGGAGATAGAGATATCGAGACAGATATTGATATAGGTAGATAAAGAATAAGAAAGATAAGTGTATTAGTCAGGCAGGGTGCCACAGAGAAATAAAACCAATAGGCTTATTCTAGGGATTGGCTCACATGATTGTGGAGGCTGTGAGTTCAAGTCCAAAGTCTTGCAGGTTGAGCCAGCAGGCTGGAGACCAAGTAATGAGCCCATGTTATGGGTCAAGTCCAAAGGCATCTGTTGTTGCATTGCTTGGGGGAGTGAATGAGGCACACCTCTATTATGGAGGGCAATCTGTGTAATTCCAAGTCCACTAATGTAATCCCTCTGAAAACACCCTCACGGGAACATCCACGACAATGTTTGAACACATACCTAGGCACCTGGGCTCACCCAAGATGACACATAAAATTAACCATCAGAATAAGTTTCTGTCAAGATGCATCACGGAAAAAAAGAGAGAAGACAAATAATATTAGAAATTTAAGAGGGAAAACTTTAGGCATAGCAGAGATTAAAGGTTAATTGAGTTATAATTGTAACAATAAAAATATAGATAACCTAATTTTAAAACAGGGAAAAGCTCTAAAAAGACATTTTTTCCAAAGAAGATGTACAAATAGCCAAGGAGCACATGAAAAGATACTCAATTAAGGAAATGCAAATCAAAATCATAATGAGGAGTGGGTGTGTAGCTCAGTGGTAGAGTGCTTGCCTAACATCCTGGATTGGATCCCCAGACTGCAAAACAGCAACAACAAAATCATACAGATGTCTTCTGATTCCACCACAGTAGAACTGGAAATTAACAAAAGCTGGGGGGTGGGGATCACCTGTGTCTGGAAGTGAAAACAAGATGAACCCCTGTGTTAAAGAGGAAATCATAAACACGAGTGGTGTGACTCTACTTTGTATACAACCAGAGATATGAAAAATTGTGCTCTATATGTGTAATATGAATTGTAATGCATTCTGCTGTCACATATAACAAATTAAAATGTAAAAAATAAATTAAAAAAGAGGAAATCATAAAGAAAATTAAGAAACACATCTAATGACCATCAGAACATTGCATATGAAAATGTTTCGCATGAATCTAGATCGAAAACATGTGAACAAAGCATCCAACTCAAAATGGAAACAAAAAGAAGGGAGTAATACAGATCTGAATAGGAATAAGTGAAATGAAAAACCTATACAAATGAGGACAATTACCCAAAGCAAAATCTGACTCTCTGAAACGTCTCATAAGAGAACGCAAATTTTTGGCAAATCTAATCAAAAGAAAGGGTGAAGATGCAGAATAAAGAAGGAGAAATATGAAGATATGATGGACTGGGTGGATTGGCTTCCTCTGCATCTATCCTGCCCTCTTCCTAGTGTGCCTACCTCTGTTGCAGAGGTTACAGTACAAACTTGAAGCCCAAGTTCTGCCTGTGATTTTGATTCCATCAATTAGATGCATGACATTTGAATTCAGAAGTGAGGTATGTGGAGCTGGGGAATCACATGCAAGACATCCACTGTGTGTTAGTCAGCTTTGTGTCACTGTGACCAAAATAGCTGACAAGAACAACTTAGAGGAAGAACATTTTGTTTTGGCTCACAGTTTCAGAGATTCAGTCTGTGGTCAGCCCGCTCCATCACACTGGGCCTGAGATGAAGCAGAACATCCTGGCAGAAGGCTATGGTGGAGGAAAGCTGGTCAGCTCATGATAGACAGCAAGGAGAGAGAGAGAGAGAGAGAGTTTGAGCAAGGAGCCAAAGTACATTATCCCCAAGGTACACTCCCACTGATCTACTTCCTCGGCCACACCCTACCTTCCTACTGTTACCACCCACTAATCCATTCAAATTATTAATCCATCAAATGGATTAATCCACTGATTAGGTTACAGCTCTTATAGTCTAATTATTTTATCTCCTGCATTAATATATGAGTTTTTATGTCCAGACCATAACATACTGATTTTTTCTTTCTCTCCCTTTTTCTTATCGAATGTCATTCTCATACAATTCGCCCATTTAAAGTGTACAGTGCGGTGGTTTTTTAGCATATTCTCAGGGTTATGCAACCATCACTATAATCAATTTTAGAGCATATTCATCACACTGAAAAGAGATACTACACCCCTTATCCATTGCCCTGCTGTCTCCTCATCTTCCCAATCCCACTCTTGCCCCAGCTATAGGCAATCACTAATATTTCTGTCTCAATATATGTGTATTCTGAACATTTAATGTAAGTGAAATTATAAAATATGTGGCCTTTGTTACCCTTTTCTAAGCAAAATGAGTTTAAGTTTCATCCATGTAGTAGCATATATCAGTACTTTATTTTTTGTGGGCTAAATAATATTTCGTTTTATGCATTTACCTTTTTTTTTTTTTTAACTTGGGATTGAACCCAGGGGTGCTTAACCACTGAGCTACATCCCCAGCCCATTTTATATTTTATTTAGAGACAGGGTCTCAGTAAGTTGCT
The DNA here is from genome assembly GCA_025594165.1 of Tamias sibiricus. Classification (NCBI taxonomy): domain Eukaryota; kingdom Metazoa; phylum Chordata; class Mammalia; order Rodentia; family Sciuridae; genus Tamias; species Tamias sibiricus. The sequence goes on along the minus strand of CM046657.1, from coordinate 196,521,179 downwards.
TAGGGTCTTGCTAAGTTTCTGAGGCTGGCTTTGAACTCAAGATCCTCCTGCCTCACCCTCCCAAGCCACTAGGATTACAGGCATGCGCCACCACACCAGCTACCATATTTTGTTGATCCATTCATCAATAGGTGGACATTTGGGTGGTTTCCACTTTCTGGCTATTATGCATAATGCTGCTATGTACAAATTTTTGTGTAAACCTTTTTTTTTTAAATAAAGGTCAATGGACCTTTATTTTATTTATATGTGGTGCTGAGAATCAAACCCAGTGCCTCACACATGCTAGGCAAGTGCTCTACCACTGAGCCACAAAACCAACCCTAAACTTATGTTTTTAATCTCTTTTGAGTGTATACCTGGAATGGAATTGCTGGGTCATATGGTAAGTTTATGTTTAGCCTTTATTTTTTTTTTTCTGGTACTAAGGATTGAACCCAGGGGCACTCTAACACTGAACTCATTGCCAGCCCTTGCTAAGTTGTCAAGACTAGCTTCAAATGTGTGTGATACTTCTGCCTCTGCCTCCTGAGTAGCAGGGATTAAGGTGTGTGTCACCACATCTGGCTTATGTCTAACCTTTTGAGGACGGCCAACCTGTTGTACAAGGCAGCTGAGCCCCTTTACATATCCACCTGCAATAAAAGCACAGTTGTCTTAGCAAGCCAGTTCAGTGATGGGCTTCTGGGTAACAGTCTCCCAGGCTTAGCCTACAGCTTGCTCCTTTAGCCCTTCCAAAAACTTTGAAAACATCTAATTACCTGTATTGAATCTTTTTCTACTTAAAATATTTTGAGTGGTTTGTGTTTTCTGCAAAATATGTCATCTAATAGAGAAAAAACCCTGCTCTTTTAAATTTATGTAATACATAATACAAAAAATAAAGGTTAAACATAAACTTACCATATGACCCAGCAATTCCATTCCAGGTATATACTCAAAAGAGATTAATAAATTTATGTAATACAAGCTTGTGGGGTAGCTAAGTAGTAGAGCACTTGCCTAGCATGTGCAAGTGACCTCTAGTACCACCAAACCAAACCAAACAAAACAAGATGAAGAAAAAAATATGTTTATGGATATATATAGTTAGATAGATAGATGTGATTAAGTAAAATGTTCAATAAAGTTTCATCCAGGAAAAAAAAATTCTGGAACTAAATAACATGGCATAAAGAAAAATTTAAACAAGACAAAATATTCAAGAAATTTAAATATTAGCTAATAAATCCAACATTGTATCTGAAAACACACAATTTGATCAGATATCACTTATTGTAGCAATGGTGAATTGATAACAGAAAAAAAATCTTACCTATATAATTTTATAGCATTACCATTAGATATATTAAAAATATATTTTAAAAACATCAACTACTGGGCAGGGTGATGCATGCCTGTAGTCTCAGCTACCTGGGAGACTGAGGCATAAGGATCATTTGAGCCCAGAAATTCAAGACTAGCCTGGACAACGTAGCAAGAACTTGTCTCAAAAAATTAAATTCAATACATAAGTATAGTTTTTAGAAGATTATAACTATATTAGAAAAAGTTTTTACTTGATAGAGTCTCTTTAGAAAAAAATTTGAAACTAACTGTATACTTAATGGAAAAATCCTTTAGATATTATTTTTAGGGTTAAAATAAGAAAAGGATACCCCATTTTTATGACTATTACAGAAAGTCCTGGGCAATGCAATAGGAAAAGAAAAGAAATTCAGAGTCATAAGAATTGGAAGGGAAGACATGATGTGAGTAGTTACAAAGAAAACCAAAAGAACAAATAAACAGACATAATCAAGACAATGCATGCAGTAAGGTTGTCATAACCAAGATCAGTACACAAAAACCAAAAGCTCCCTTCTTCACCAGCAGTAATAAGCAAGAGAATGTAAAAGAAATGAAGATATTGTTTGAACTAGTTAACAAACCTATATTATCCAAATGTTACATGATAAAGAATGTATTAGTCCTAAAACTACTCGGAGATATAAAAGATGTGAACAGACAGGCATACCGTGATCTTGGAAAGGATAATATAGTATTATAAATCTATTAATTTTCCCTCCTCCCACAATTCATCTATATAGTTAATGAAATTCCAATCAAAAAGTTCTAGCAGCATTTGGGGAGAGAACTTAGCAAAGTAATTTCTATAATTTCTATGGAAGAATCAAGTTTCATGAATTGCTAAGAGGGCTTTGCCTTGCTAAATATTAAGATATAAGACAAAGTCTAGTATTTAAAATTATATAGCCCTGGCTCAGAAACATAGGTCAGAAATAGACCTATGTTAACAAGAATTGGTTCTCATTATTAAAGTATCATTATAAATCCCTCAGGAAAAGATGAATTATTTCACAAATGGTGTTGAGAAAAATTCAATTCAATGTAGGGAAAAAATAAAATTAATCTCTTACATCACACTATCTAAAAAACAAATTCCCAATAGGTCAAAGCTCTAAATATGCAAGATAATACTACAAAGGCAATAAATGAAAATGTAAAGGAACATCTTCACATCCTTGGGTGGAGGGTGATGTCTTAGACAAGGAACATCTTCACATCCTTGGGCCTGGAGGGTAATGTCTTAGACAAGACCCTAAAAAAAAAAAAAAAAAAAAAAAAGGACACTTCAAGGGGCTGGGGATATAGCCTAGCATGCATAAGGCCCTGGGTTCAATTCCCAATACCACACACAAAAAAAAGATGCCCCAGAAGAAGAAAAATTCTTAGCTTCACTCCATCAAATTTAAAGCTTTGAGTTAAAAAAAAAAAAAAAAAAAGAATGCCAGGAAAAGTATAGAAAAAGAAAACCCAAATTGGTGATGGACTTGAAGGAAAAATAATGCAATCATCTGATAAAGATCAAAACCCAAGTAATAAAGGGAGAATGAGGAAATACACATCACAGAAAGAGAAACCCAACTGGTTGGTGTAGATAGGGAGAAATGTTCAGTGCACCAGTACTTAGGGCAACCCAAACTAACATATGAGAACGGTGGCCTCAAGTACAGCAGAGGACATGGGGGAACCGGAGCAGTCATGCACGACTCGGGGTATCATCATGAATTCTGATCTCACCAAGCTTTGTGGAATTGAAAATGTGACCCATCATTTCCTCTCCTGGTTTTTTTTTTTTTTTTTTTTTTTATTTAAACAAAATGAAAACTGCTTGCATATACCTGCAGGAAACATGGGCAAGGAAGTTCATCTCTTCAACGTGCGAGAAAGCACGTGGCGGAGGCAGCCCACATGCCTGAACCTGGAAGGATATTTAAGAAAATGTAATCTGGAGCTGGAATTGTGGCTCAGTGGAAGAGCACTTGCCTTGCAAGTGTGAGGCACTGGGTTTGATTCTCAGCACCACGTAAATAAATAAATGAATAAAATAAAGGTCCATCAACAATTAAAAATAAAAAAAAAGAAAATGTAATTTTACGCACCTCAGGGAATATTATTCAGCCATCAGTTAACAACCGGGCTTACATTCACATATGTAGGTAGATTTCCAAGGGAAAATATTAAATAGAATTATGAGCTCTACTGTCATTTATGTCATTCCGTGTCATTTATGCAGATCACAAACATATAAATATTACATTTTTAAAAGCACATATACAAAATGATAAATACATGGACGGTGAATGGTAAGTTGGGGTGGGCCCTCACTAGTCTGCCCTGTTGAGGCATTTCCAGACTTGTGTGTGGCCATGGGATGGCCAGTGCAGCACACCTGTGGACAGAGTGGCCCAGTGGTTCTGTAGGTAGAGTGACAAAGTGTTTATGCCTGAAATCTGCACTTTAGAGGCACTTCTGTGGCTGGCAGCTTGGGTAAATATAGGTTGATAACACAAGAATTCAAGGTGGTGGTGTTGGGAAGATGAAAGGTTTTTTGCAACCTGGAATGTTCTAACCTTGCACAGGCAGAGTTCTGGGCTTCATGGAGACAAAGAGCATGACCTCCAGCTCCAGGTTGTCTGGTATCCATCATTACTGATGTGTCCTTTCAAGTTTTTCCAGTAAGAGATTTTTACTGTGATAAAATATCTTTTTTAAGATATGTGGGTCAGAGTGTTCATTTTTGTTAAGATCTTCCTCCTGGTCAGAAGGATATACAGGAAATATACTATACTCAGTCTCAGGTAGGGAGGAAAATGGGGTTAGGAATGGATCAAGGAAAAATACATGCACTTTTTTTTCTTTTTTTTTTAAATTTATTACATATAGAGCACATTTTTACATATGTCTGGTTGTATGCAAAGTATATTCACAAGGGAAAAATATAAGATGGCCTTTGCATAAAGTGATAATGAGTGTTCCACAAGCCAAGAAATGGCAATTTAATTCTGTGCTCCTTGGTACTTAAAACCCCACAATCAAAATGATTTACTGGGCTGGGGTTGTAGCTCAGTGGTAGAGCGCTTGCCTCACGTGTGTGAGGCACTGGGTTTGAGCCTCAGCACCACGTAAAAATAAATAAATAAAGGTATTGTGTCCATCTGCAACTAAAAATATGTTTAAAAAAATAATTTACTACTAGAATTGTATAATGCATGTAAAACATAGATTCTATTGACTATCATTATTCAGTAGCCTTTGAAATGATAACTGATAACTGCTAATAAGCTTCCGTCTGGGCAGATGCATTGTATCGGAATTCAAGAATGAATCCATTTAGTCAATATTAAAGTACAGTCAGAAAGACAGAAATCACATCACACTAGCTTTTTTTAACAGGGTCACTAGTGCTAGGAGCTGGGAGGATTGAAGAAGCAACAAGGAAGCAGCAGGATAGCAGAGAGAAAGTAACCAGAAGAAAACAGCCACCACCCCTGGGACCGGGGTGCCAAGAGAAAGGCTTGGGGTTCTCAGAACTTGGATGCTCAGGCAAGGGGCCTCCCAGAGCTGCCACCCATCTGTCAAGAATGGGGCTCTGGGGCTGGGGTTGTGGCTCAGCGGTAGAGCGCTCGCCTAGCACGTGCGCGACCCGGATTCAATCCTCAGCACCACGTACAAATAAACTAATTGTGTACAACTAAAGCAAATAAATAAATATTAAAAAAAAAAAAAAAAAAGAATGGGGCTCTGCCCAGCTGCTGACTTTTTTTTTTTTTTTTTTTTTTTTTTTTTGTGTGGGTACCAGGGATTGAACTCAGGGGCACTCGACCACTGGGTCACATCCCCAGACATTTTTTTGTATTTTATTAGAGACAGGGTCTCACTGAGTTGCTAAGTGCCTCGCCATTGCTGAGGCTGGCTTTGAACTCGCGATCCTCCTGCCTCAGCCTCCCAAAGTGCTGGGATTACAGGCATGCGCCACCGCGCCCGGCTCTGACATTTTTTTTTTTTAATACCTTTATTTTATTTATGTAGTGTTGAGGATCGAACCCAGGGTCTCACACATGCTAGATGAGGGCTCTACCACTGAGCCATAGCCCCAGTCCCCAGCTGCTGACATTTTTGAGCAGGGTTATGAGGCTTTTTTTGGAAATCTAGTACAAAGCTGGGAACTCAAACCACCTGCCACTGTAAGGATAAAGCAAGGTTACTGAGGACTTGCTTGCTGGAACAGCAGCCTAACTGGAAGGAACAGTCCTTTTTCCTTCCTCCCTCACATGCGACCTGTCAGCATGCTGTAGCAGCTGGCAGGGAGATTTGCATCATGCTCGGCTTGTGGAAGGCTGGTTTGTAGCCCACAGGCAAGAGTTTAGACCCAGGCTTATAGTCCAAACTTAGTCCAAATAGTGATCAATCATTTAATTTTAGGAAAAAATTGGAATACTGCTGTACTTTTCTAATACCAAATTTCATCAGCATACTTCAATTGGGTTCTGATATTACCATAGGCAGTACAGACCCCACAGGTTAAAAAGGTCACTGACTACAAGAAGACTGTCCCCACTTCAAACTGACCAGCTATAAATGCAGGGAGTTTCCACACTGCCATGGCTCAGGCTCTATAATTCACTAGAATGTCTCATGGAATTTAGGAAAGCATGCTTACAGTGTTGTTATCCAGGGTACAACTCAGGACCACCTATGGAGAGACACATAGGGTGAAGTTTGGCTGGCTCCCAAATCCAGTTTCCATGCCTTTGGTGGAATCAGCATGTTACCCTCTGTTATGGTTTGGATATGGAGTATCCCCCAAAAGTTCATGTGTGAAACAACGTGTGAATGTTCAGAGATGGAATGACCAGATTATGAGAGTTGCGACCTAATCAGTGGATCGATCCATTTGATGGATTAATCATTTGAATGGATTAATGGTTGGTAACTGTAGGCAGGTAGGGCATGGCTGGAGGAAGTAGTTCCCTGGGAGCGTGCCTTGGGGATTATCTTGTCCCTGGATCCTTGCATGCAAGCTCCCTCTGCTTCCTCGTTGCCACACCCTGAGCTGCTTTCCTCTGCTTTGCCCTTCCACCATGATGTTCTGCCTCACCTTGGGCCAGAGCAATGGAGTTGGCTGACTACACACTGTATCTATGAAACTTTGAGCCAAAATAAACTTTTCCCTCTCTAATTTGGCCTCCACGATGGAAAGCTAACACTCCCTGCCAACAAATCGATGTGTTTAGCCAAGGAGCTCCACTGAACTTCAGTGTTCAGAGCTTTTACTGAGGTTTTATTGTGTGGGCATGACTGATGTAATTATTCACCATAAGATTAAACTCAATTTTCAGTCCTCCTTACCTCCCCCGGGGTGGGGAGGGCTCCAAGTTCCAATCTTCTTATCAGATATTAGTCATTCTGGTGGTCAGCTTCCATCCAGAGACATCTCATCTCTTAGCACAAATTCAGGTGTGATCCAACGGGTTCATGAATAACAAAGACACTCCTATTACTTGGAAAATTCTAAGGATTTAGAATTTGTCTCCCATGAACCAGAGGGGGAAAAAAAAGCCAAATTATCTTTCACCAACTTACAAAACAAGGTAAAAATAAGTTATTAGGGGTTAGGAGTGTAGCTCAATGGTAGAGTATGTGCTTAGCATACAGAAGATCCTGAGTTCAATCTCCAGTACTGGGAGAAAAAAAAAATGATATTAAATGGATGTACAAGGGCATTTGACAGAACACTATTCCAAATTTTAGAGGCATACAAGGTGATAGAAAATTACTGCTAGAGATGCTTTTTGCCAATACCAACAGACCAGGTTAGAACATAAATATGAGTTTTGTTGCATAACTGCTTTTGCCGGGCACAGTGGTGCACGCCTGTAATCCCAGGGCCTTGGGAGGCTGAAGCAGGAGGATCACAAGTTCAAAGCCAGCCTCCACAACTCAGGGAGACCTGTCTCAAAATAAAACAGAAAGGGCTGGGGATGTGGCTCTGTGGTTAAGAGCCCCTGTGTTCAATCCCTGGTGCAAAAACAAAACAAAAACCTTGCTTTTATTTGGAGTTCAAAAGCCCAATTTTTTAAAAAGACAACCTTACCCAATGGTTATTGGTTCTCAGTGCAGTTTACAAAGTATAATGGTAATACTAATCCAGGGGAATAATAACTAGCATTTATTGAGCTAGGAATCTTCCATATACCAATGTATTATTCTGTGGGAAGTAGTAAGGGTGCTATGTTAAAAAAAATGAAAGACGATGAGGAGCCTGAGTCAGAAGCAACAAAGAGATTGTCTTTGTGAGTCACCTGCATTCCTGGGTAAATATTCTGAGGGGAAAAAAAAAAAAAGGCCTCTGGCTGTAGCTGTAGCTCAGTGGCAGAGGCTTGCCTAGCATGTTTGAGGCACTGGGTTCAATCCTTAGCACCATATTTGAAAAAAGGCATTCTGTCCATCTACAACTACAAAAAAAAAAAAAAAAAAAAAAAAAGGGCTCAGGACTGTGGTGAGAAGTAAGAGGATGAACACAGATGAAGATGCCTGTAGCAGCTGCTCCATAAATATTAGGGAAAAAGAAAAAACTCATCCAAGACAGAGCTCATCTATTGTGCTCGATGGATATAGGTTTTAGCACAAAATAAGCATTAAACTACAAAACTGTGACCCAATTGCTTAGAGGTGGTGAAAAGTTAGGGCTGTATTTTATCACGTGTTCAAGGTCTAGGGTGGTGGAAATGGACTGTGTAGGGTGGTAGAAATGGAGTACACTAGCCAGAGTGCACATGTGTGTTCCAGGAAAGTGTAGCCTGGATACTTTTGTGTGTGTGTGTGTGTGTGTGTGTGTGTGGTGCTGGGGATTTTTGAGCATACGAAGCACATGCTCTACCATTGAGCTACATCCCAACCAATAAAGTAATAAATCTAATGGAATAAAATAAAACAAAACTTCACTTTAAAAAGCATTCCAATAGAGAAAAACCTAATAATTTTTATGTTCATTTACATTACCTAATGTTCGTGGGTGATTTTATTACATCTTTTGACAATTATTTATTCAGTGTCCAGTGTCAAACACTAGGCTGGGCAGAGAACACAGGATGAGCTCCTGTGTGAAGTATTCAGCCTGGGAGACTCAGTTATAAACCGGAGGCGTGGCGTGGCCTCATCCTTTAATACATAATTGATGTATTATGGTGGTAAGTAATTTCATAACAAAGACACACAATTGCTAGGCACTGTCTTTAAGGGACTTAGTGGATCTGTGGAAGTGTTACATACAGCTTAAGGCAAAATGGCAATTCAGAGAAATGGAATGGAAAAATCCTATTTTCATGTATTTAAGTGGGAAAATCCTATTGAATATAGAAGTGTAGTATTGATGATGATTGTGTGTGTGTGTGTGTGTGTATTGTATTAGAACTGTGTTTTTCAAACTCCCAGGGGACAGTGGTAAGCCAATGGTTATATGGAATTGTGCCCCTGCTCAGTGTCTCCAGTTCCTTGCCTGAAAATGAGAAAAGAGAGCACGCATTCCCAGATGCTATAGAAGGTTGAATCCAGAGGCGCATGCCCTGTGCTGACCCCCAGGGAGCGTGATTAGGCTTAATCAAAGCCCTTTGTGAGTCCCCAGCCATTGCTAGAAGTATGCAATGGAAAATAGTCAAAACTTGTGGGGAGACACCTGTGAAGCTACTTGAGTGGTCTTTTACTGAGTATTGAGCCATGGGGGTCTTAGGTCTCCCCTTGGGAATGATCCCAGCATTCCCGTGTGTAGACTGCCCAAAGCGTGAGATCTCTGCCCTCGCTCTACTAGCGGGACAGCTCTTGTAGCTCTGGAATTGGGCATGACCCATTGGGCCTAACAGCCCACCTCCTACCTCATTTGGCAGAAGAACATTCTATGGAAAACCTTTGACGTTTCCCTCATATATGATAAAGCAAAGGGGGGCTCTCGCTCCGCTCTCTCTCTTCCTAGTCTGGAAGCTCGACCCCTAAGGTCAAAACGCTGTCCACCCCAGCTTTCTGAAATTACTTTCTGTGTAGTGTGAGGTTTTTATTTTTTTTTTTTTTTTTTTTTTTGCTGCCTTCTTTTCTTAGCTTTATATCATAGCCAGCTCGCTCCACGCAAAGGAAACCCAAATTCCACCACCTGCGCTGGACTTGGGCAAGGAAAACTTTTTTTTTTTTTTTTTAATTTCTCATTGGAAAATTTGTTATTGGGTTTTCTAACCACTATTTTTTTCTCACTGCCCAGGTTATGCTTTCCCTACCGCTCCTCCTGTGGATCCGTTTGCCAAAATCAAAGTGGAAGACTGTGGGAAAACTAAGGGATGCTTTAGGTTGGTAGAAAAGGACGTTAAGGCTAAGAACTATATTTACTTCTCAAGGTAGTATTTAAATTGCATGCAATTCATTCCAATCAGGGGGCCTATATCCTTTCATAACTTCTGCAATGTTATGGTGTTTCCTTTTTTTAAAAATAAAATTTATTTTTTAGTTATATTTGGACACAATTTTTATTTATTTATTTTTACATGGTGCTGAGGATCGAACCCAGGGCCGCACACATGCTAGGTCAGCGCTCTACCACTGAGCCACAACCCCAGCCCTGGCGTTTCCTTTTTTAGGGGTGGGGGGTCACTACCGGGAATTGAACTCAGAGGCACTTGACCATTGAGCCACACCCCCAGCACTATTTTTTAAAATTTATTTTAGTTATACATGGACACAATATCTTTATTTTGCTTACTTATTTTTCTAAATGTGGTGTTGAGAATTGAACCCGGTACCTCACATGTGTGAGGCAAGTGCTGTGTCACTGAGCCACAACCCCAGCTCCCCAGCACTATTTTTTAATATTTTATTTAGAGTTAGAGTCTCACTGAGTTGCTTAGCACCTCTACTGCTGAGGCTGGCTTTGAACTCATGATCTTCCTGCTTCAGCCTCCCAAGCCAATGGGATTACAGGCGTGCACCACTACCCCTGGCTGTTATGGTGTTTTCTAGGGTTATGGTGTTTCTAGTGGCCTCTCAGCATTCAATATTAAAGGCTTTTTAGCTCTAGCATGTGAAGGAGCCCCAATTAGGGAGATGGCTATTGCGGTCAGCTGGAAGCCATAAGTTCCACCTGATAATAAGTATGTATGTGACGCACCTGTAAATGCACGTGAGGCACCCGCAAAGCTAAAGGTATATAACCGGGTGAAAGCGGTCGGAGTCAGGAGAGAAGAATGAATTCATTCAGTCAGTCATGCAGTCGCTCGGTCGGAAGAAGAGTTTGGGTCGGAGAAGAAGAAAAGAATCAGAGCGGCCAGAACGTAGGCAGAGCGGTTACAGAAGAGAAACCAGATAGAAGAAGTAATTCCTGGTCAGAGTCAGGCCGAGGCTCGAGGCTCTCGAGGAAGAAAGAAGAAAGAACAAAGAAGAAAGAAGCTCTAAAAGCTAAGCTCTCTCTCTCTCTAAAGAAGAAATCTCTCTTTCAAGCTCTCTCTCTTTTTCTCTAAGCTCTAAGAAGAAGAAGAAAAAGCTATTTCTAATCTTTCTCTCTAAGCTCTTTCTAAGAAGAAGAAAAATCTTTCTTTCTCTCTCTAAGAAAGTAGAAGTAAAAGTAGTAATAGCTTTACTCTGCCTCCGAGTTTTCCTCCCGCGGCGCCGTGGCTGGCCACAACAGGCAGCTTACAAGTGGTGGCCCGTCCGGGGCTCAGCAGGCAGAGAAGAAAAAATAAGATATAAGAACAAGAAGCTAAGATAGTGAGGAGAGAGGAGAAGAAAGCATAGCCTCTGACTCAGTTGAGACCAGCAAAAAGAGTAGTACTCAGTTGAGGCCAGTTAAGAATTAGCGAAAAGCCGAATCGAGTAGCCGGCGAGAGCCGGCGAGAAGCCGAAGCCATGAAGCGAGTAGCCGGCCAAAAGCCATAAAAAATAAAGAAGCCAGAAAGTAATAGCATGGTAAAAGCCATGCAGAGAAAAAGCCTTGAGCTTTAGCAAAAAGCCATAAAGAAAAAAGCCATGAGCTTAAAAGAAAATAGAGAATTAAAAAGCACGGTGAAAACCATGCAGAGAAAAAGCCATTGAGCTTTGGCAAAAAAGCCATAAAAATAAAGAAGAGACAAGAAAAAAAAAAAAAAAAGTCAAAGCCGCTTATGCAATTGTGCTTAACTAAGTGCTTTAGCTGCTCCTCAGCAGTAGGCTTCCTTAAAGCCGCAGTACCTCCTCAAAAAGGGCTCAAATATCCACCCTTTTAAAACAAAAGGTGAAAAGCCAGGTAGGGACAAGAAAATAAAAGAAAATAGAGAAAATAAAATATAGAAAATAGAATTAAAAAGCACCTTTTAAACTAAAAGGGAGGAATATGAAGGAGCCCCAATTAGGGAGATGGCTATTGCGGTCAGCTGGAAGCCATAAGTTCCACCTGATAATAAGTATGTATGTGACGCACCTGTAAATGCACGTGAGGCACCCGCAAAGCTAAAGGTATATAACCGGGTGAAAGCGGTCAGAGTCAGGAGAAGAATGAATTCATTCCGTCAGTCATGCAGTCGCTCGGTCGGAAGAAGAGTTTGGGTCGGAGAAGAAGAAAAGAATCAGAGCGGCCAGAACGTAGGCAGAGCGGTTACAGAAGAGAAACCAGATAGAAGAAGTAATTGCTGGTCAGAGTCAGGCAGAAGCTCCCGAGGAAGAAAGAAGAAAGAAGAAAGAAGCTCTAAAAGCTAAGCTCTCTCTCTCTCTCTAAAGAAGAAATCTCTCTTTCAAACTCTCTCTCTTTCTCTCTAAGCTCTAAGAAGAAGAAGAAAAAGCTATTTCTAATCTTTCTCTCTAAGCTCTTTCTAAGAAGAAGAAAAATCTTTCTTTCTCTCTCTAAGCTCTCTCCAAGAAAGTAGAAGTAAAAGTAGTAATAGCTTTACTCTGCCTCCGAGAGTTTTCCTCCTGCAGTGTTTGTGGCTGGCCACGACAGGCAGCTTACAAGCATGCACTAGTCACTGGACCTCCATTTCTGGTTCTCCATTTCTGGCTGTTCTGCTGTGACCCTGGTGTCAATTTCTCACCAATAGGCTGTAATGGGGAGATTCACATGACACAAAATATGTCCATGCCTATTCAGTAGGAGCTGTGGGCAGAACAAGCAATGATAAAAGTATCTAATACCTAATTCCTTTTCAAATAAATAGTTGTAACTTGTGGATTTCTACCTAGTGCTAACTAATCACTGAGCACTGATTATTGTAGCAAGTTTGCCACACAGGCAGAGGTGAGCCCCTACATGATTATTTAGTGGTGTTCCACCAAGACACATAGTGCTAGAGGTAGTGGTGCACTCCTGTAATCCCAGTGGCTTGAGAGGCTGAGGCAGGAGGCTCGCAAGTTCAAAGCCAGCCTCAGCAAGGAAGAGGTGCTAAGCAACTCAGTGAGACCCTAACTCTAAATAAAATATTAAAAAATAATTCTGGGGAGCTGGGGTTGTGGCTCAGTGGCACAGCACTTGCCTGGTGCTAGGCTAAAAAACTGTAGTGTGGATTGCAGACCACTCATCTAGACAGTGCTGCCTTGTTGGAAAAGACTTCTCTTTGAACCCTCGACTTCCTGAAACAAACTATCACTTAGAAGAGTTTTAATGGCCACTGCACTGAAGGTTCTGATTTGGTGGTTGTTTAGAGTTCAAGGTCTAAGGGGAAAACAATGAATATAGGAGCTTTGAGCTTTCTGTGGATTACAAGTTCATTTCAAAGATATTTTTAAAAAAATCCAAACTGCTAGTATTGAAGAAAATGGTTAGCAATGTACAATTTCTGGTGATTAGGGGGTGCTTTTGAGAAAGAAAGGAATTTCAGTACCCTGCTGGTTTAGGAGTGACTTGTTTTCATTTTCTGTTCCTTTAACTTTACTTTGCCCTTTTCATATTTTTCAATCCAGTTCCAGGTTGCCTTGATCTTACATTTTTCCCCACTGCTCAGGATATGTCTGCCAGCATAGTAGGTTCTTGCTTCCTTCCTTAATCAAAATTTAGTACCCTGGTGTCCTGTTCCTTCAAATATTTGCCATCTGAGCTTAGATTGCTACAAGCCATCCTCTCTCCCTCCCTTCCTCTCTCCCTCCCTTTCCTCTCTCCCCCTTCCCCTTCCTTCCTCCCTTCCTTCCCTTCCCTCCTCCCTTCCTTCCTTCCTTCCTTCCTTCCTTCCTTCCTTCCTTTCTTCCTTCCCTCCTTTTCCTTTCTTTCTTTTAGTGCTGGGGATCAAACCTAGGACCTTGTGCAAGCTAAAAACATGATCTACCACTGAACCAGCTCCATTGCTGTAATTTTCTATCATTTTGAACATGGTATAATAGTGTTCTTCAAACTAAGGCTTGCAGGTTCTTAAAGGATCCACAGATCCTTTGTTAGACTATTTAAATTTGTGTTTTCAACTCAGTGATGCTCTTTAAAAAGAAGGTATGCATAATCTTGCTATTCAGATAACCACTTTATACTGCTGTATGTTTTAGTGTCTGACTTTGGAATTATATTACCACCAAATAGCCCAACAGAAGAAAGGAAAATTTTATTAATGATGTATTTAGGCTCAGTGCATACCAGATGAGTTATTTATTCATTTTGATGCACTGTAGAAGTGACTTGCAGCAAGTCAAACAGATAAATTGGAGAGTTGAGCCATCATGTTACGGGCAGCAGTACGAACATGCTGCATTTAGAAATCCCTGCAGGGTATAGTCAGACATACCACCTACACAACAGTAATACACTCTTAGTAAAATCACATCATCCATTACATGAATGCTGTGAATTTCAGTGTCCCTGGGTTTTTTGTTTGTGTAATTTATATTTAATTTCTAAATTTGTTTTGTTTTTAATTACAAAAATTTGTAAGTAAAAAAATTGGAAGCCAGGCGCACGCCTGTAATCCCAGCACTTGGGAGGCTGAGGCAGGAGGTTGGCGAGTTCAAAGCCAGCCTCAGCAATGGTGAGGCACTTAGCAACTCAGTGAGACCCTGTCTCTAATAAAATGCATCCTTGACTTCATTATGCAGCCTGAGCCAAGCCCTTTCCCTTCTCTGGACCTCATTCACTGTAAAGTGAAGCAGATCATCTCCCAGGTCCATCCTGAGTAAAACTGTTTTTGAGACCCCAGTAAGCAAAGACCTAATTTTTTAGTAATATTGCTTAGCATTCTATCTTTTTACTATTCTATCCTTTACTGTATTTGAATAAGCAGAAGCAACAATGTCTCTTTTTAAAAAATTTTTTAGTTGTAGATTGATACAATACCCTTATTTTGTTTATCTATTTATTTATTTTTTAAAATATCTATTTATTTGCTTTTAGTTGTACACAATGCGTTTATTTCTATGTGGTGCTGAGGATCGAACCCAGGCCACGCACGTGCTAGGCAAGCACTCTACTGCTGAGCTGTGATCTCAGCCCAATAACGTCTCTTTTGACACATCCTCTAGATATGGGAAACCAGGCTGTAACGCAGAGACCTGTGACTACTTCCTTAGCTACCGAATTATCGGGGCTGATGTGGAATTTGAACTGAGTGCAGACACAGATGGCTGGGTAGCAGTTGGATTTTCTTCAGACAAGAAAATGGTAAGATGCAAATTATGATAGAATCTGCTTTTTCTCTTGAGTTTGCTGGGCTTCTTTAGATTTAGGAAGCATCTAAATTGATCAAAGCAGTATAACGATTATATTTGTTGCAAGTTAAAAAAGACTTTCAAGCTCACTTAAGTGCAAGGGTTGGTTGTTAGCACATGAAGTGTCTCGTGGCTCCAGTAATCTCAGCTATATCCACAGTGATGCTACAGGAAGAGCCTCTGAAACTGAGTATCTTATGCTAGTGAGCATTTATTTCTTGCTCATAAATGTGTGTCTTGTCTGGGGTTCAGCCCATTTTAAGTGGGGTTCAGCTGTACTTGGCTGCAGTTGGATGGATTCAGGTTTTCTCTAGTCAATCTGGAAGGAACAGCTATAGAGGCATGATTTTTCATGGCAGAAGCAGAAGTGAAGAGCCATTGTAAGAGGAAAATTTTAACTGTTTTTTCTCTCTCCTTAAACACTCAACACTGTTACCAGACATGTGGGGGGTTTTGTTTCCCCAACACCAAGCAGTCCTCCAGTGGATACCAGGTAGAGGTCCTCTAACAATTCATTTCTGACACATCTACCTGGAGATAGCATCAGATTCCACAGGTTGAGGGCTCGATCCCAAAAGACTGCCCCCGCTTTAGATGCCAGTTTCAAGTCCTGGGTTATAACCTGTGCTTCTGACACCTAGGAACTATACAACTGTGGGAACTGTAAATCATAGTTCCCACAACCTTCTCCGTGAGTTTAATTAATTTGCTAGAGTAGCTCACAGAACACTGAGCACTGTACTTAATTTACCTATTGTGTTAGCTTTCCATTACTGTGACAAAATACCTCAGATAACCTGCGTATAAAGGGAAAAGGATTATTTTGGTTCATGGTTTCAAAGGTTATCATTTCATGGTTGCTTTTGAACCTGTGGCAAGGCAGTGGTGCATTATGGTGAGGAGCATGTGGTGGAGGAATCCTGTTGGCTTCATGGCAGCAGGGAAGCAAGGGAGACCAGAAGGGGCCAGGGTCCCAAAATCCCATTCAAGGGCATGTGCTTAGTGACCTAACTTGCTTCCCCCTAGACTCCACCTCTTAAAGTTTTTCCCATCTCTCGATAGCACCACAGGGTAGTGACCAAGCCTTTCACATAAAGATTTTTGGGTGGCATTCCAGATCAAAACTATAATCCCCATTGATTATAAAGAATATTGCAAAGGATAGAGATGAATGGCCATGTATAAGAGATATATAGGGTGAGGTATGGGGGAAGGGATGAACAGCTCCATGCCTCCTTAGCATGCACCTCCCACAGGCATCTCCCTGTGTTCAGCATCCAGAAGTTCATCTAGACCCTGTTATTTGGGGGTTTGTTTGTTTTGTTTTGTATAGTGCTGGGAATCAAATCTAGGGCTTGTACCATCTAGGCAAGTGCTCTACCCCTGTGTTACATTCCTAGCCCCTTCTTTTGGGTTTTTATGAAGCTTTCATTATATAAATATCATTGATTATATCATTGGCCTTTAGTGATCTTTTTTTTGAAAACATACTCAATTTTATTATAAAAAAATTGTTATTGCAAAATTAACATTCAGAAAATTGAATACAGCAAAAATATTCTACACAAGGAATAATAAACATAGCAGGTTGAGATGTGTAAAAAAATGTTGATCTCATTTAAATAAATAGTCTATCTAAGTGTGGAGATTGGAGAAGAGACATGCAGAGGAAAAAGACAGAGGCATGTAGGAAAAGCAAGTTTTGTGGTTCTATTACATAAGAGTGAGACTATAGCTATTAATGATGTTCTCTATATGTTCCAAGATAACTAGAAGACAGTATTCTTAACATGCTTTATCATAGCAATGAGAATGTTTCGGGTAAAACATATGCAATTCCCTGATTGAATTACATAAAATACACATTATAGAAACTTCACTCTGTAACCATGTTATAATATTCCATGTCAATTTTGTGTGTGTGTGTGGTACTGGGGATTGAACTCAGGGGCACTCGACTACTGGGTCACATCCCCAGACCTTTTTTGTATTTTATTAGAGACAGGGTCTCACTGAGTTGCTAAGTGCCTTGCCATTGCTGAGGCTGGCTTTGAACTCGTGATCCTCCTGCCTCAGCCTCCCAAGTGCTGGGATTACAGGCGTGCGCCACCGCGCCCGGCTTCCATGTCAATTTTAAATAAAATTTAAAATTGAGACACACTCCAGAAATCCTGACTATACACTATATTTGCATTACTAAAATGTCAGTCCACAAAGGAAAACTTTAAAAAAAGAAACAAAAAGAAAAAAGAAAAAAAGGGAAAAAAAAATCTATATGAAGATATAGATTGACCAAAGTAAAAAGGCTAAAGTTAAAAAAATGACAATTATGAAGAGCTGTGATAATTTTGTAGCTGAATATTGAAGATTTAAGGAGAAATTGGAAATAGTTCAGAAGTAATAGAAAACTTTCTTTTAAATTCAGTCACTTGTGCATAATTTCAGGAGAGTTTCTCACTCAAAAAGCAGAATTGACATTATTTCTTCTCCATGGATGGTTCCTACATAGCAATTAGCTCTTTCAAAGGTATTGATGACAAATACAGATATTTAGAAATTAGATTGAAAATGTTTCACAGTGAGAATATTAACATACACTTTATTGGTATACTTTATTATTTCTTTCTCTATTGGAAAATACTAAGCCATTCCAAAGTTATTGCTTTAATTTATTGAACATCTTAGACTTTAATCATGTTGTGGAGCCAGTTTGTTTAGATGAAAACTGCATAAGTTTCGTAAGTCAAGAGGTTGTTTTCTATTTTTGGTTTTGTACAAGGTATTGAACTCACAGGCCCCCTGCCACTGAGTCACATCCCCAGACTTAGTTTGTATTTTGTTTAGAGAAAAGGTCTCACTGAGTGCCGCATGTTTGCTGAGGCTGACTTTGAACTCACAATCCTCATGTGTCAGCCTCACTAGCCACTGGAATTACAGGCATGCACCATCGAAACTTGTTGTTTTTATGAAATAAAATAACACAAAACTATGTTGGTATGTAATAGATGCTCCCTAACTGAAAGAAAAAGAGTCCTGTTTAGTGATCAGTTCTAACCAGAAGCTGGGGGTTGGGACTGAAAATCCTAATCCTCTAGTCGTGATTTTTCTAATGACCAGCCCCCAACCTGAAACTGTGTAGGGGCCCCAGCCACTAATCATTTCATTAGCATACAAAAAACACTTTTAGCACTCCAGAGATTTCAAGGATTTTTTTTTTTTTTTAATAAGCTGTGTGCCAGGAACTAGGTGCAGAGACCAGATGTGTATTTCTTATTTATTACAGTGTTCCAGCCACACAAGCATATTTCAGACCTCGGCTCATGTCACAGCTGCTACACTTTCATTGCACAAAGCAAGTCACACAGCCAATCTCAGAATGAAAGTCCGCTGCCCCTACCAAGAGGCCTTGCAAAAAATATGCCTATATAAAACTACCACAGGGGCATGGAGATTGGGTCCAACAATTCAGTCTTTCAAAATATCCATTGACCAGAAAACACCTGGACCTTAGAAAGGACTGTTAACAAGAAAGGCAGGGCGCAGGGAGGCCAGGCTGGGGTCTCCTCTCACCTCCATGGTTCAGCTGCATTCTTTCCTCTTTCTTCTTGAGCCCCACCACCACGCCAGGCTCCTTCCCAAACCATCTGCTTTAGTCAGCTTTTTCACTGCTGGGACCAAAAGACCTGACAAGAACAATTTCAGAGGAGGAAAAGTTTGTTTGGAGGCTCATAGTTTCAGAGGTCTCAATCCATAGACAGCTGGCTCCATTCCTTGGGGCTCAAGGTGAGGCAGAACATCATGGTGGAAGAGCGTGGTGGAGGGAAGGGGCTCACATGATGATCAGGAAGCAGAGAGACTCCACTTTCTGGATATAAAATATATACCCCAAAGGCATGCCTCCAATGACCCACCTCCTCCAGCCTCACCCTACCTACCTTTAGTTATCAGCCAGTTAATCTCCATCACGGGATTAATTCACTGATTGGGTTAAAGCTCTCATAACCCAATCATTTCACCTCTAAACCTTCTTGCACTCTCACGCGCGAGTTTTTGGGTGACACCACATATCCAAACTGTCACACCATCTGACTTTCTTAGGCTCCTGGGCCTTTGCACCTGTGGCTGCCATGTCTGGAGGGCCTGCCCCTTCTCTTCACCTTGCCTACTTTGAAGGTGGCTCAGACTAGGGTTCCAGCAATGGTGATGATGAGGAGGGCTCAGGTTTTGGATATTGAAACCAGTATGGATGGGATTTGCTAAGGAGTTGGATACAGGTTGGTGCTAGGTTGTACAAAGAGACTGAGGGGGCAGTGTAAGCAGGTGGCCACCCTGGTGGCTTCGGTCTTCTTGAGGTCACCAGCAGAATGAGCCTCCACCAGTTCCAGTCTAGGCAGTAAGACAGTGGTAAGACTCCATGGGTATAAATGCAGGAGGGTGCTTCTGTCGCACTGTAGTGTCAGGAGAAACGGCAGATGTGGTCCTACCCAGAAGTTGACTCCCATGAGGAGGGACCTCTTCCTGTCCTGGAATGCATTTGCGCTCATGGTAGGGCTGTTAAGATTAGGGGGCTCAGGCCAGGAACCATGACACATGCCTGTAATCCCAGTGGCTTGGGAGGCTGAGGCAGGAGGATCACAAGTCCAAAGCCAGCCTCAGCAACTTTTAATTAACTAATAATTAAATAGTTTGTGGAATCTTTCATAACAACACTTCTGAAGATTATAGACTAATTTTTCTTTTATAGAGTGATCTTCAATTTGGGTTTGTCTGATTGTTTTCTCATTATTAGGTTAGTCGATATGTTTTGGGCAAGAAAATTTCTTGCACACAGTGATAATGTACCTATGTACATCAGAAGGCACTTGGTGTCAGTTATGGTGATGATGACTTTGGTCACTTGGTTCAAATTTTATAATGGCATTTGAAATAATTTTTTACTCTGCTGGTAATTGAACCCAGGCATGTGCTAAGCATTTGTCTGTCACAAACTACACCCCCAGCCCCAGATAATATTTTTGATGGTATTTCAAGTTACAGAAGGGATGGAATGTATATTTCTGAGTGAAATGTTCCCAAAAGACAAACCGTCAACTTTATCATCTTACTCATTTTCTGTGTCAGGGTGGTGACGATGTCATGGCCTGTGTCCATGATGACAATGGCAGGGTCCGCATACAACACTTCTATAACGTGGGCCAGTGGGCAAAAGAGATTCAGAGAAATCCTGCCAGAGATGAAGAAGGAGTTTTCGAGAACAATCGTGTCACCTGCAGATTTAAACGTCCTGTGAATGTTCCCAGAGAGGAAACAATCGTGGATCTGCATTTGAGTTGGTATTACCTATTTGCCTGGGGTCCAGCCATTCAGGGTAAGCTTATGTTTCAGCCTCCAGATTAAGCACCAGACACTATCGCGCTTGTGTTCATTATGAATTGAAGTCACACTGTGTAAGCAGGAGAGCTGCAAGCATTTTGAATAATACAAAAGGAACAGGAGAGGCAACTCCTTCCTTTAGAAGGTTGTCACAGTCTTAGGACATGCCCAGACAGACAAATGGACAAGCTGCATGCAAGAGCTAGCTGGCACAGGGTAGGCTATGTGCTTAACAAAACAGGTCCTGTGTCTGCCCTGTAGGGCTATGGGCTGTTTAATCCTCACAACAAATCCATTTATTCCTCACCACATCCTACAGAAGTCTAGATATTGTTATCTTCGTTTTAGAGAGATTTAGAAACTTGCTCAAGGCAATACACATAACTGGTGGAAAAAACTGGAATCCAGTCCCGTCTGTGTGACTCCAGCTAGTGCTTGCCCTTAACTCATCCTCTGAAGAGAAAAATATTAAAGGAAAGGGCTTCGGGAGAGTTGTCTGGAGCTGGACAGCAAGTATTTCATTACTGGTCCCTTTGTGACTCTTTCTGGTGGTCACAAATCCACCAAATTACCTTATAATTTAGCCTGTTACTCCTCCAAATATTTGTGTGCATAGGAATTCCCTGTTTGTAGTGTTAAGATGCAGTCTCCTGCAGGTCTGGGGTGCTGCCGGAGCTTCTGCATTTCTAACAACCTTCCTGGGGATGCTGATGCATGCATGTCCTCACTTTAGTGGGGAAGGCTCTTCAGCATTTCCCCAGAAGAGACCCAAGAACACCACGAGACCCCTTAGAGACCACTGAAGTCCAGTTCCACTGTGTCTTGAGCCTTCCTCCTGGTTGATCAGGCTAGCGGCCTCACTGGGAGTGGGTGGCTTTGGTTTGCAGTCCTGGTGCAGAGAACTCACTCTGGCTCCTGGTGACAGCACCTTTCTTCACTCGGTGACTCTTCCTTGCCTCGTCTGATCTTGTTGTTTTATTTCCATCAATTTGTTTGCGTGGATCATGATGGAAATTTCATGACCCACATTTCTTTGCCTGTTGCCAATTGGGAAAGCTCTTGGAAGCCTCTCGCCATGTGTGACACCTTTTTCATTTGCTAATTTCCCATGTTACCAACAGTGCATCTGCAATGATGCCTTCAAGTACTTCCAGTACCCTGGGAAATAAATTATATCTCAGTCTGGAGAAATGAACTCATTTGAAGTGCTGGGATTTGGAGCCTAAAAAATTTGAGTTTGAGTATTGGTTTTGCCCCTTGGTATTGCTATATAATATTTAGCCTATTATCTAAAATCTGAACTTCATTTCCTTATATCTAAAGTGGGGACAATAATAATATCTGCTTCATAGGATTATTGAAAGGATTGAATGAACACAAGCATTCGAAATAGCTTTATAAATTAAAAAGTGCGCTGCAGTATTCCTCAATTATCTGCAGGGCTATGTTCTAAGATCTCTGATGGATACCAGAAACTCCAAATATACCATGCTTTTCCCTATACATAATTTATAAGTTAGGCCCCGTAAGAGATTAACAACAATAACTAATAGAAAATAGAACAATTGTAATGATATACTGTAATAAGAGTTGTATAAATGTGGTCTTTCACGCTCTCTCAAAATATCTTGTTATACTTTTGTGTACTTTTGAAACCTGAATAACTAACTGTATTTTTGAACCCTGAATAACTATGGGTAACTGAAGCCATAGAATACAAAACACAGATCAGGGGCACTACAGTATTTCCAGAAGGTCATCTTCCTAGGTGTCTGGCATCCTAGCCTGATGTTCAAAGTCCTCTCTGAGTTTATTTGGCTTTTCCTGATAAGCTCTTTCAAGACTTGGGCTTGGGCTGGGGATATGGCTCAGTGGTAGAACACTTGCCTAGCACGTGTGAGGTGCTGGGTTCGATCCTCAGCACCACATAAAAATAAATAAATAAAACAAATGTATTGTGTCCGTCTACAGCTAAAAACATTTTTTAAAAAAGACTTCTGTTCTTCTCACTGTCTCCAAGCACAACAGGTACATTCCTGCTCCATGTACACATTTGAACTCTTCTTGTTTCCTGAATGCCCTTGTAATGCATTTTTATTGGCCAAATTCTGTCCATTCTCTTAGCATTCTCTTAGCTCTTTATCTCTTAGGGATAAACTGAGCTAAGGATGGAAGGGGTGTGGCTTAGATTTATCCCAAGGGAGGCATAAGCTGGAGGTGCACTGCTAAGTCTAAGAGACCAAGCTGGTGACCAGTGAGGTGAGGTAAGTAAAAGGGCTGAGGGGACCCTATGGAAAGGAGCATCTCTGTGCCAACTGCCAACTCTAGGTGTTTGTGCTAACAGGAGCCAGTGCTGGAGTAGACTTCACGCATAAAGTTCGGCTGGGCTTCCCTAGTAGCCATTATGTTAAAAACCCTCACTTGAGCCTTAGTTATAAGGAGATTTCTGCACTGAATTCACATGCCTTAGTTTCTCTAACCCAAGTTTCATTTGGATTTTTCAGAAGGTCAGGCACTTCTAATCAACTTCAGCTTGTTACATATCTTTTTTTAAGAGATAGGGTCTCACAATATTACCTAGGCTGGCCTCAAACTCATGGGCTCAAGCAGTCCTCCTTCTTTGGCCTCCCCAGTAGCTGGGGCTATGGATGCATTCCCAGCTTATTAACCATCTCTTATGTATGCATGTGCATATGCATGTGTTCATTTATTGTGGTGCCAGGGATGGGGCCCTAGGCACGTAGGGGAAGTGCTGAACCACTGAGCTACACCCTCAGCCGTTAACCATCTTTTATAACACAGCCTTTCCTTCTTCCCCCTTGTAACCAGGTCATAAAGTGTTCTACCCACAGACTTGTTTGGTATCTTAGTCCTCCTACTTTTTATACCATTCTTCCCTACTCTGCCAGACAGACACACAGACTCACGTGGACATACACCCACTCAGGCCCAGCTGGGGCACGCTGCCTCTCTAGGTCCTGCAGACAACAGAAGAGGGCTTCCACCTGTAAGGGGGACTGCAGTGTCACCAGGAGTTATTGATGACTCATCTGTAACAGAGAGATTTGAGAGGAAAAAATTAGTAGCCTTTGCTGTTTGATTCCTGTTGCTAAAAAGATGAAACTCATTAAAGACGAAATTCACGTTCATCTTTTGCATTTGGGGTTAAGCATGTTTTCATACTATGGTATCTAAATAGCAGTCCTAAAACAGATATGCCACAGACAGACCAATACCATTGATCTGTTAAAGGAGGGGAGAAGATTAATAGGAACCAGTCATTTTTGGATAAATTTAGCTGATGTCTGTGTTCCTCATAATAAATTATAGAGAATTCTGATGAGAACTCTGATCCTGATTCCAGATCTTCACAATCACTGTCTGTGCATTGCACACTGAAGTCTTGCCTGTAGTTTTCTGTTGCTTTCCTGTGCTGTTTTAAATCTGTACTTTTTTCAGTTGCTCCTCCCCTTCTATTTCTTTCTTAAAGGCTCTATCACCCGGCACGACATAGACTCTCCACCGGCTTCAGAGCGCGTTGTCAGTATTTACAAGTATGAAGATATTTTTATGCCGTCAGCTGCCTATCAGACCTTCTCATCTCCGTTCTGCTTGCTTCTCATTGTTGCCCTGACCTTCTACTTATTGATGGGAACCCCTTAGCCACAGCTGCAAAGCCAGCAGAGTCAGTGGATTAGACAGTCTTTAATATAAATATATTTTTAAAAAATATCCAGTATGATTTTAGCTTCTGTTATTTAAAAACAACTCATGATTTCAGCTCTTTTGGAAGAAAGAACAAACTTCTTTTCTAGTCAAAGAGGGTTGTTTAATAATGATCCTACTTTTGGGAAGTACTTAAAACTTTTGTAAACAATTTCAAATATGTTTTCTTATTTGATTCTCCCAATATCTCTGTGTTGGCTTGATGAAAATTATAATTACCATCTTAGCGGGATTTGAGATCCAGAAAAGCTGCCCATTTATGACTCACATGACATATACCTTGGTTACTTGGTCAAATAACACATAGCAAGGTAGAGCACAGCTAGGCACAGAAATCATGTCTCTGGACAATCTTACTGAGTATTACAGCCCAAGAGAGTTACCTTGAGTATTACTAAGGAGAACTTCCCTGGGTATCACAAGTTCACAATCAGTCTTTTGATTAAAATAAGTGCTTTGAGATGTGTACACAGTTGATGGGAAGGATGGGGAAGGTTAAAATGATATGAAAATTGTTCATATCTATTTGATTTCTTCTCAATTAGAGTGTAGCTATGAGAAAACATTTTAAATAGCTGTTTGAAAAGGTTACAAACAGAACTGTGAATGTTCCTGATGCAAAATCATTTTAATGGTTAAAAAAAAAACATGGGTATTCTTAGTTAGAATTTGGACTGTTCTACTATTACATTTTGTAAATGAAGGTATTCATCTGTTCTTATTGCCAATTCTGTTGTCAAAGTCAGCATGCATTAAAGTATGTGTTGTAACAGACATGATTAAGTATATCAGCATGATTAGGTATGTGTTATAATAGACAAATCATCTTACTAAAAAAATTTAAGTCATTGGGGGGATCGAAGAGATTTGGAGCAAAAAAAATATTTTGAATTTTTTTTTTAATTAGAAAATGGGAAAATGACCCATAAAGTGAATTCACCTAGAGTATCAATTCAAAATGTTCAGACTTGTAAATTGGACTGGAAGTCAGCATAATTCATAAGAATGCCTTGATGTAATGTGTTTCCCTTTTAAAAGGAGCTCACCTATTCCTTTGTTCCTAACATCTGTGTTTACAGCCCACTAGAGAAGAGGGGTCTGTGGGCACAGTCACACTACTGAGAGGCACTTCCACATGGAGTTCTAGAGTCCTCTGACTTGCTCCAGTTGCTGGCTACAACTTTGTTTCTAAATAGCACTGGAGATTGGGATCTCTAAAGCCATCTTTGAGATTGATGTCAGAGGTGAAAATCCGCCTGTGGGGAGAGCTTTCACATTCTTCTGGGCCTGAACCAAAAGAAGGGGGCTGGGGATGTGGCTCAGCGGTAGAGCACTTGCCTAGCACGTGCGCAGCCCGGGTTCGATCCTCAGCACCACGTAAAGATAGATGCATTGTGTACAACTAAAAGCAAATAAATAAATATTTTTTTTAAAAAAAAGAAGGAAGACATTGATGCTCTGTGACATCTCACAGTTAGCAAGTGCTTCCAAGAGATGTAGGAGAAATACCCCTCATTGCAGAGAAGGAGAGATAAAATGACATCAAGTGAATAATGGAACTCTAGGTTCAAGCCCATGGCAACTACACCTGACTACCAAGACCCCAATGAGCCCTTTCTTGGTGGTGGCTGAGCATGGCCTGTGTGTCACTTTCTCAGCTCTAATGGTTGTTTAGGAGTAAGGATATTGAGTATGCAGGATCCCACATTGTAAATAAGAAAGCAAATATTTTTATATTTCACTCTCTTATATGTATAATATTTGAGCTATAAATAGGTTAAAACACAAGACTTCAGTTAGTAGCAGGCAGGGAAAAAATGAGTGGAGATTCCTTCCACTTACATTTCAAATC
Organism: Tamias sibiricus; assembly: GCA_025594165.1. Taxonomy (NCBI): domain Eukaryota; kingdom Metazoa; phylum Chordata; class Mammalia; order Rodentia; family Sciuridae; genus Tamias; species Tamias sibiricus. Next base: position 196,495,255 of record CM046657.1, on the reverse strand, counting down.
AAGCTACTTATTTCTCTAATTCACTACTTTGATTACAGTTTTGCATATTTATACTTAGCACTTTCAGGGACTTCTCCTTGCTCTAAGGTAAAATGCAAACGGTGGTGAATTCTGATACCATCCCTTGCTGCTCTCCATTACTAAGTCCCAGCAAGACTGAAGGATTCTGGGTTCTTCAGACCTGCCCGCTCTGTCTCGTGTCCCATGTTCATACACTCTTCCTCTCCTTTGTATGATGAACTGCCACTCATATTTCAGGTCACAGCTTACTTACTTCTTCCTCCAGTCCCCTGGATGTGTAGGTTTAGGTCCTTGCCCAATTCTCCCATAGCCTCCGGGGACTTCCTCATCATAACACTCACCATATTTTATTATAATCACTGGCTTTGTCCTCCCTGCTAATTCCCTAATGCAGTGACTGTTTCTCATTACTCATCACTGAGCAGATGCTACTTTACAGTAATTACTCAGTAAACATGTGTGGAATAAATAAATATGTGACGCTTTAATGTGACAGCATGTCATCTTTGGTTCAGAAGACATGTATTTCATATACTTTACCAGACTGGCCAACATTTTTTTATTCTTCCACTTTCAATCAAACCACAAATTATTCTTTTAGCAAATGCTGAACTTTGTCTTTTGAAACAGAAATGGGAAGATCCTTAATAACAGTGCTAATTTGCCTACAGTGAGCATTAGTTGACTTCCAGCTCCCAGAAGCATTGGGTTTTAAATGTAGAGGATCATACAAATTAAACATTCTACCATTGAGCTACATTCCCAGCCCTTTAAAAAAAAATTATTTTGATACAGGTTCTTGCTAATTTTCCCAGGTTGACCTTGAACTTGTGATTCTCCTGCCTCAGCCTCCTGAATTACTGGGGTTAGAGGCATACCACTATACCCAGCTTAGCTGACATTTTAAAACAATAATCATTGTTCAGAAGTAAGAATTCACATAGACTAGGAATGCAGAACAGCATTTGTCCATCATCTCAGCGAATCATCAGCTGATAGACATGCTGAAATTAAAACTCTAGACTGATTTCTTCCATTCTTTTTTTTTTTTTTTTTTTGTAAAATGCCTGAATGGAATAATTGTAAAGCTGTAAAGCTAGCTGAATGTGGTTAATGCTGTTCTAAGCACTTTATGTGGATTTACCCATTTAATCCTCATGACCATAGGAAGATTCTATTATTAATCCAATTTTACAGATGAAAAAAATGAGGCTAGTCATTTGGCATAAATCACCAAGGACTTTAGAGACCATTTAATCCGTGCATTTATATTACAAGGGGACAGCAAAGGCACTGGGGTTGGGGTTGGGGGTGAGGATTTCATGCACCTTATGTGGATTCACTAGAAGTTTTATTCAGTGAAAGCTGCTATCCATATTCAACTTAACTAGGTGCCTTTTTCCCACTTTAGTTATTTGCAATGAATAGGAGGACTTTTTATAGTTATATTAGGGGAAGGAGCACATTTTACTTTGTATCAAATTTCTGCTTAAAAACATTTTGATTACTTTACATTTTAGTGCTTTTCTTCACAATTAAAAAAAATATTTATTTATTTTGCTTTAGTTGTACACAATGCGTTTATTTTTACGTGGTGCTGAGGATTGAACCCAGGCCGCACATGTGCTAGGCGAGTGCTCTACCGCTGAGCCACAACCCCAGCACCTTTTTCTTCACAATTTTAAAAATTTGTTCTAATTAGTTATACATGACAGTAGAATGCATTTTTTTTAAAACTTTATCTATTTTTTTACGTGGTGCGGAGGATAGATCTCAGTGCCTCACATGTGCTCTACCACTAAGCCACAACCCCAGCCCCAGAAGGCATTTTTAATACTTAAAAAATTTTTATACACATTAGACAAAATGGGAAGAATGTATTTATCTTAGTTTATTTTTAAAAATGACCTGCCTAAAACCTAAGTCTGTATCTTTGCTTGGAATCCAATGACCTTTTTATTGTGGTACTGGGGATTGTATGCAGGGGGTACTCTACCACTGAGTTATATCCTTATCCCCTTTTTTTTTTTTTTTTTTTTGAGATGGGGTCTTGCTGAATTGCAGAGGCTGACCTTGAACTTGTGATCCTCCTGCCTCAGCTTTCCAAATCGTTGGGATTACAGATGGTGTAACCAGGCCTGTCTCCAATGCTCTTTTATTGCTCTACTCTAGTCTCAAAGGTGAAATTACAAACATGATTTCAGATAAAATGTAGGAACTATATTTAATTATCTTGGGTTGCCTTTTGTCATTAGAGAAATTAGAAAGTTTGGACAACTTAGGGATGGATTTCCATCCTAGACAGGATTTACTACTATTTCTGCAATAAAGGTTAATATCTACATTCAGGATTTTCTCTTAACAGATATTACCACTGAGGTTACCCCTTAGCTCTAGCCAGGGTTTGGTAAATTTCTGTGTTAAAGGTCAGGTTGTGAGTATTTTCAACTTTGCACTCTGTGTCTCAGCTATTCCACTCTGCCATAGATGGCATGTAGATGAATGAGCATGGCTGTGTTCCAACAAAAATTAATTGACACAGAAATTTGAATTTCATATCATTTTCATGTGTCACAAACCTTCTTTTGATGTTTAAAAGCCCGTTAAAATTGTGAAGCCCATTCTTAACTTGCAGTCTGAACAAAAACAGGAAGCAGGCTGGGCTTGCCTTGTGTTTTCCCATACTTGCTCTTGGTCAGGAACACACCAGTGTATCATGATCTGTGGTAAATTATACGGCCAACAATTTATTACTGGCTTACTATAAAAATATTGAAGTTAGTGAATAGCTTATCTTAAAAATAAATTATGGTTGATTTATTGCTATAAATAAATGGCATAGCCAAGAGTGATAGCACACAGCTGTAATCCCAGCTACTTGGGAGGCTGAGACAGGAGAATTATAAGTTTGAGGCCAGCCTGGGCAACTTAGCAAGACCCTGTCCCCAAATAAAAGATAATAAGGACTGGGATATATCTCAGTGGTAAAGTGTCCCTGAGTTCAATCCTCTGTACTGAAATAAATAAATAAATGGCATAATGATATTTCCATGCATTTATATTCTAATAATATATTCTAATATTTTTTTCTGGATTTGATGTAAAACAGGTGGCAGTAAAGCAGAGAGCTGGGTAAGTTACAGTTTTATTTTATCTAAGCTGTGGCAATGCAATCATGAGCAACTTTCACTATTGAACTGCCCTTCACAGTGAGGATTTCAATGTGTCAGAGTGATTTATTTCCCTGAAGTAATTTAAATTTTATCAACATGTGCTATACCCATAGGAGTGTTTTACACATGTGACATGGCATCTACCTTATGTAATGGAAAATATTTGAGAACCAGGGCACTAGGCCAAATGCTGAGATGTGTATACTTTGTTATTGTATATGTTGTATATCTTTTGTCTCAAAACAGAATTGGTTATGTTTAGTGAACAGTTTGATTGTTCTCAGTGTGTTTATATATATACATATATATATGTACATATATATATGTACATACCTGAAGGGGTGTGGGTGTGTTTATACATAAATGCACATATATGAGCATTTAAAGGTCTTTATCAGGGCTGTTTTTATTTCTGATCTCTAGAATACTTTAAAATCCATAAAATAAAACATGTGTGTTACAGGGTAATCTACCCTTGAGTTTATAGCAATTTAGTTTATAGAAAGGATTCCTATAACAAGGCTTGCCTCTTCCATTCAGTATTATATGAATTGTTAAGAGTGTATAAAGTATCATTGTTGAACTTGACTGACTTTTCTATACCGTTAGCGAAGAAACCAAGACTAGTGTTAGGTAGTTGGCATGTCGATGCAACCTATACATGCTTCATATTTAATTAGCCTCCTGATTCACTTATTTAATTAGCAAACTATTTAGTTTCAAGTTGGACTTCTTAGTTTTTATATTTAATGATGACTTGCATATAAGTTCCTTATCATGAAAATAGTAGCTAAGCCAATGTAATTTTAAATATGTCAGGTGACTAAAACTTTGTGACTCATAAGATTTTGGGGAATTTTTCCCTTAAAATACACAGATGCTTGGTTAAATGTTGTTAGTTTTCTCCTGGATATTTGTTATTAGGTGAAAAACCATTCAGTTTGATTCTTCTGGAGAATAATCAATTCATTGAGATTATGGGGTACTGCAGTGGTGTGGCATTCGCCCAGGTCACCAGAGTCCTTACTGTTTCATCACCTAGAATGTCCTGGTCACCTGGATGAGTGACACAGTTTTTCCACATGCCTTATTCCCACTGATGTGTTGATGTGCTGGAACAATCTGGGATCCGGGAGTATTAATACACTTTTTTGAGACTGTCTACAAAATACTATTTTGTAAAAACTATGCCTTTAAATAGACATTGATGGGTTATATTTGTTTTATAATAATTGTGTACCAAATGTTCAATTGTGATTGATTTTGAGATTATATATAAATGTATATTTATAAGCCTGTCTTATGTGAATTTTTACTCAGACAATGTAATACATTAATTACTAAAAAGACATGGATTTCTATTTATGTAAAGCAATGGTAACAATACTCCTAAATGCTGCCTAATGGTTGTTCTGTCCGTTTGCTATCATACTTTTATCTTTAGAGGATTATGTTACAGTCAGACTATATTAACTAGATTTAAAATATAAATTCTCAACATAGTTTGAAATCCTTCCTGTTGATGTAATTAAAATTAGTTTATAATTCCGTATTTCTTCGTTCTGTTGCATTTTTGTTTTTCTGTTTCTTTGTTTTAAATTCTTTCACTGGTAAAGTCTCCCTCAACGCTTTCTGAATCTACAGACTGTGGAGAAGATGGCAGCCTGTCACGTCTGACCAAGAGTAAGATCACATTGTTGCAGTCAAGTAAAAATCCCTATAGAGGAGCTGTGTGCAAAGTAAATTTGTGTTCATAGCTTCATTTTAATACCTTATCAAGTTTTAAGTGGAGGTCTGTAATCCCATTTCAAGCATATCCGTTGGTTAATTGCACATAGCTAGCTCTAAGAATTTCAATTAGGAGCCTTATTGCCAACTAAATCATATTATATGTTAAGAATAAATAGACTTCAGTTGTAGAGCCTAGTGAGTCATCTGGGAGGTTTAGAAAGTACAAAATGCAGTAGCTGAGCTACCAGTTCTTTTGGGACTAGGTTGAGAAGATCATGTGTTATAAAAGAATTAGGTATTATAGGCCCTAATCCTCATCACAAAACCCCAAACACTTTGTCCTTGTTTGGTATTCTAGTTGTTCCCTCTGGTATTTATTTTGCAGCATCTTCAGTGGGTAGCCTAGTTGTCAGACCCAACCCTAGCTTTTGTTGGACTTGGAAATTTCTTTGGGCTCAATCCAGGTATACAGGCCAGCTGATAAACTGTAAGAGAACTGGAGTAGATTTGAGTGACTGGGAAAATTACCTGCATCCAGAAGCTCTAACCACTCATTCATTTAATAATTATTTATTGAAGACTCTCATGTGCCCATCCCTCTACTAGACAGCCACACCTAGAAGATTCCAAGAAGAACAGTTCTTGATTTCTACCTCTAAGGAGTTCATAACCTAGTTGGGAAGTCAGACACATAATACCATAGTAATATCTCATGGTGAATGCAGTGGTATGGAAAAGCTTGTATGCAGTACAAACCTGGAGCAGGGGTCCTTCCCCCACTCCTGGGGCCACCAGGAAAGAAGGCAATGATACTGAAGTTGAGTCTTAAGGAGGAGTGCTATGGAATGAATACTTGTTTCCTCTCAGTATTCATATACTGAAACCCTAATTCCCAGTGTGATGGCATTTGGAGATGGGGGCCTACCGGGGATGATTAGATCACAAAAGAGGAGTCATGATGGGATTAGTGTTAAGAAGAGATAAAAGAGAGTTTGCTTCCTCTATCTGATCTCCACCATGTGAGGATACAGCAGGAAGTCAGCCATCTTTGAATCAGGAAGAGGGTCCTCACCAGAACTGAACTCTGCTGGCACCCTGATCTCCAAATACCCACACTCCACAACTATAAGTAATGCACTTCTGCTATTCTGCTATTCAAGCCACTAGTCTGTAGTAATTTGTGACAGCAGCCTGAACTGACTAAGACAAAGGGGTAAGCCTAAGCAGGCAAAGGGTATAGGGAGGCATCTCCAGGAAAAGAGAGTACAACCTCAGAAGAAAGACCAGCAGGAAATGTTCTGGAACCACTGTCATTCAGCAAGGCTTGCATTTGCTCTCTATGGCTCCTGCATCAAATCATTACAAATTTAGTGGCTTAAGACAACACAAATGTTTTTCTCTTACAGTTCTGGAAGCCAGAAGCCTGAACTGAATCTTATGGAGCTAAAATTGAAGTGTTGGCAAGGGCTGATTACTTTAGAAACATTCCTTTCCTCTTCTAACTTCTGGTAGCTGCTGGCATTCCTTAGCCTGTCGTTTCGTCACTCTAATCTCTGTCTCCATGGTCTAATGGCCTTCTCTTCTACAGTCTAATCTCCTTCCTCCCCAGTTTTTTTTTTTTTTTCTTTTGGTGGTACTGGGGCATGAACCCAGGAGTGTTCTACCACTGAACTACAACCCCAGCCCTTTTTATTTTTTTATTTTATTTATTTAATTTTAAAATTTAAAAATATCTTTATTTTGTTTACTTATTTTTATGTGGTGCTCAGGATTGAACCAGTGCCTCACATATGAGAGGCAAGCGCTCTGCCACTGAGCCACAACTCCAGCCCAACCCCCTTTTTATTTTTTTGAGACAGGGTCTTGCTAAATTGAGGAGGCTGGCCTTGAATTTAAGATCCTCCTGCCTCAGTCTCCTGAGTAGCCAGGATTATAGGCATGAGCTACCACACCCAACTCACTGTTTGAATTTCTATTGTAAAGTAATCATTATAATCAGATTCAGTTCATAGAAGCCAAGTGCTGTATATGCAGAGGTCCATGGGAAGGGAAATAATGACTACTCTGGCTATGTAGCATGCTACTTACTTATGTACACTAGTTCTAATGCTCACAACATCCTGGCCACGTAGATTTATCACCTCTGTTCAAATGAGGACACAGACATGCTCAGTAAGTTAACTTAAACCAGGGTGCACAGCAAGGAAACAACAGAATGAGGATTACAACTCAGCTCTGTCTGCCTTAAAAGCTTATATTCTTCCCAGAGTATCTAACAGCCTTTACAATAATATGTGCTGTATTCATTTTTTTTTCAATTATTAAAAAGAAGATGTTCACAGTACGGAAAGAAATGCAGAGAATCTCACTCATGAATTTCCCTCAAACGAGGAATTCAGATGTTTGTGGAAATGATTAGAATACAATATGGTCCATACTTGAGCGAAGGCAAATATCGGTGCTACATGGGCACGGTGAGGTAGCTGCCAATTTTCCCTGGATCTGGACGTTTCGCCAAGGAGGTGACTTGTGAGCTGGAGCTAGAATCATGAATAAGGATTATCTGGATAGATAAGGGGGAAGAGCTAGGGCTCAGTCGTGTAGGGATTTATTTATTTATTTATTTTTAAATATTTATTTATTTGTTTTAGTTGTACACAATGCCTTTATACTTACATGGTGCTGACGATTGAACCCAGGCCGTGCACGTGCTAGGCGAGTGCTCTACTGCTGAGCCACAACCCCAGCCCTCATGTAGGAATTAATATACCACGAAAAATAGCTCATTCTTGTGTTATGGAGAACCACCAGTATTTTTTTTTTTTTTTTTGGCAAAGAAGTGACAGTTATATAAACATATTTATATAAATGTATCTTTATAATTTATACATATATATTTAAATAAATATACATACATACATATATATTAGGGTTTTTTTGTATATTTAGAAAACATAATTTGTACTTAATATTCTTTTTTCTAGTAACAATGACTTTTATTTATTTATTTATTTTAATTAGCTGTATGACAGCAGAGTGCATTTTGATACATTCTACACAATTGCAGCACAACTTTTCCATATGTGTAGCTAAACATGTACCTAGGGTAATGAAGTCCCTTTCATTCCACCATCTTTCCTGCCCCCTAAATTTATATTTTAGAAATATAATTTTAGGCACTAGGGCTGTTGCTCAGTGGTAGAGCATGTGTTTCGCATGCTAAATGTCCTGGTTCAATCCCCAGCAGTCTCAATAATATCCTTGTAGAGAGGGGACAAGACTGGAAGCCACGACATCTCTTAGGCGAACATTTTATAGTCGAGGCAGCACAATGGTGGTGAAGGGTCCAGAATGGAGAGTTCTGTATCTGGCTGTCCATCCTATGGAGACAGAAGAGACGTCTGAAACATCGTGGCTGTTGGAGGAGCTCGCTGCTGGTATTTGTTGCCCAATTTCAGGGGACACCAAATGTGAATAGTACTTCCAAGTGTGAACAGTGTCCCCTAGAATTGTGTAAAGTGGTGGTCTTGGACCATGGGGTGCTCACTGCAGTTCTGGGTATTTGACATGCTATTTCTAATTCTTATTGCCATCCCTTGAACAAGGATATATTCCCTTTAAAGTTGAGGAAGCTGAGCTCAGAGATGCTGTGTATGATGACAGGTAAGTGGCAGATTTGGAATCTGAATGCATGGCTGTCTGATTACATTTTCATGTAGTTTCTTTCTGCACCGTACATACGACTTTATATACATGACACACAACATCCTTAAGCTCTGGACTTTGTACCAAATGGATACTCAGCATATTTTCGGAAAGGTTTGCAGAAACACATGGAAACCCAAAGACAAATAATGCCCGGAGAATCCCCTCTCTGCCTGTGTTTGTTACATCTTTGGAGCTGTTATCTTTAGACCTCTGGAGCCTGTGGATATTTTGTTAAGAGATGCCTTTTGGCTTCTGTAGGAGAAAACGAGCCTCTTGTCAGGTTGTCACCAGGCCCCAGCACTGTGTTGCTGCTTTATGTATTTGTTCTCATTTCATCTTCATAGCAACCATTCTTATTAACCAGGAAGCTTTCTGCTGCAAATAGTGAAAAACCTACTCCACAGAGACTTAAATGTTGAGAAAATTCATTGATTCATCCAACAGGAAGATGGAAGGCTGTCTGGTCTCTTGGTCAGCATCTATTTTACCTCCACTGTATCCTGGGGTGCCCAGGGGGCTGTTATTTTCTGAGATCTTCAGAATGAGTCGCCATGTGGTGCCAGCAAAGGCAGCCCAAGCAGCCTGGCATTTTGGAAGAGACACCTAAAAGCAGCTGCCCTATGAGCTAGAGATTTGAATGGACTCTAGGTTCCCTCTCAAATTCAGTTTTTAAGTCCTATGTCCCAGTAGTTTAACTTTTCTCTGTTTTCAACCTCATGAATGCTCAGTGGAAACATCCCAGTGTTTCAATACCATATCTTGCAGACAGCCTAAGTGGGCTTTTAGGAACGGACACCACTCATTCATTCTCAGCCAATCTTAGGGGGCTCCTGCTCTATAGTATGAATGTCCTATGCTGTGTCAGTTGCTAGGGACACAGAAATGAAGCAAATTCAGTCCTTGTTCTCTGGGAGCTCTGTAGGAAGACAGATGCACATACTACTGACTTTGACTTTGGTGTGGAGAGTATGGTCATAGAAGGGGTGAGCAAAACCCTGGGGGAGAGGTGAGCAGAACCCTGGGGGAACCCTGCCTGTGTCAGGCCATACACATGTTCGTCTAGTTAGTTTGTTCATTTCTGTTAAACGTTCCATTCCTAACTAGAAATTCTGCCTGCCACCTGTTAGTTCTATTGTCTTGGCCACTAACACATTAAAAAAGAAATTTTTTTTTTTTTTTTTTTTTTTTTTTTTAGTTGTAGGTGAACCCAATACCTTTATTTTATTTATTTATATGTGGTGCTGAGGATCAAACCCAGGTCCCCACACATGCTAGACAAGCACTCTACCACTGAGCCACAGCCCCCAGCCCATTAGCACATTCTTAAAAATTTCAGTGCTGAGGATGGAACCCAGGACTTCACACATGCTAAGCAAGCACTTTACCACTGAGGGCTACATACCCAGGCCCTATTATCATGATTTTCAAATGTTCAGCAATTTTGCTTTTTATTGAGACTTGGAAGCAGAGTTCTTGTCGTGAGCCAGCCACGGGCTGTGTGTGTAAACTATGAACATTTGAGCGCTTGAGGTGACTGGGCTTCCCTGACTGAGCTGTGGGCGCATGTGTCCCTCTTGCTTGCTCTGCCTTTGATCCCACACAGCACCTGAGATGGGTGTGGCCTTCCAAGATGTCAGTCAATCTGCTGACCACAAGACATCACTTAGACTCAACCCCCTGAAACCTGATCCCTTGCCTTATTTGGAAAGAACATTCCATGGAACCTCCCTTTGTGTTTCCCCCTATAAAAATAAAGAATCCAGGTGCAACTCTCTCTTTCCAATGGACCCCCCTAAGGTCGAGAGCCTTCCGGATTTTGAAAGGTATTTCTGTGTGCTTGTATACTTTCTTTGCCGTTTTCTCAGTTATTTATGTAGCTAGATTTTGTGAACCCAGCATTGGTTGCCAGCCCAGCTAGTTCTAGGACAGGGCATTTTTTATTTGCTGAACTGGGGCCCCAACAAAATTTAGACAATATTAACACACCTGGTCCTGTCCGGTTTGTTTGTATTCATTGATAAAACTTTTACTATGTAAGAGCTCTCCTTTAGTACCTGGTGGAAGAGTCTGGTTGGAGGAGGATAGATGGGATGGTTTGGTCTTTTCTCCTCACTGGCCATTTGGTTAGAAGACAAAAGGGCAGGTGTGGAAGAGATTATTCACGAGAGGATTTATAATATATCAGGCACAAGAGACTTGGGTTAGGGCTGGGTGATAAAAGTGTATGGATTTGGCAGTTAGGGAGAAGGAGTTCTCTAAATGGAAACCAGCTTTCCTTTGGCACCAGCAAGATTAGAAGTTTGGGAACAGGGCTGGGGTTGTGGCTCAGTGGTAGAGCGCTCGCCTAGCACGTGCGCGGCCCGGGTTCGATTCTCAGCACCACAGAAAACTTTTAAAAACACATTGTATACAACTAAAGCAAATAAATAAATATTAAAAAAAAAGAAATTTGGGAACAGTGATACAGACACTGTATTCTATGATGGGTACTGGACTCACTGTGCTCCATTGGGCAGCAGGGTGACACAAATGGTTGGAGGTTATTCAAGTCTCTGAGCCCATGTGAGGCATTTCCTGTGGGATCCCTTAGAAATGACTCAGGAATTTTTGGGAGGGAGGTCGAAACCTTCTTACATAAATAGGACATTTAGCCAGTGAAAATGCGCACTGAAAGCTAATGTGACCATATTTTGTGATCATGATCTCAGAAGGTCTGAATAAAGTAGTTAAGCAGCAAAGCAAAATGCAGGAGCAACTGAAGGAAATATATTCACTGGAGTCAAACTTTAAGGCCACCAGAAAAACTGTGACCTGAAAGTGATAAATGAGATGTTAAGGAATTCCTTTATTTTTCACTTCATTTACAAAATCCTTTTGTCCCCAAGACTTACTAAGCACGTTTATTTGTCTGAAAACTGTTTTACTTTAGAAGAGAAACAAAACTTAAAAGATGTGTTGAAAACACAACAGGAAAGGAATAACTTGCAGGGTTTGAACATTCACGTATTGATTGTTCAGTAAAAGCTTTCTTTGCTAAATTTTAAAGATAAAAGCACTATTTTTACGGTATTTTTGTAGATAGAAGGTTTGGATTCCAGCGCTTTTCCAACAAAGCAGAAGCACCCTGCACTGCTCAGAGCTTCCTCTTGTTCACAACATCCCTGAGGCAAGAGCTTCTATTATTATCATTCCAACATGACAGAAGAGACACTGGGGTTGGAGCAGGTCCCCAAAAGAAACAGTGGCAGTTTATGACTCTGATGTAGGGCACTTTGAAGTTTGGATTGTTCCCATACTGATGAGGCAGGAACCACCATAGGAACAAAGGATAAATGCACTTCTGGACCTTGGCTCATGGCCAGACAGCAGCCGACAGGAGGCTTGATGTGTGCCATCTTCAACCAGTGTCAGTTTTGCATCTAAGGTCAGTGTGCCTTGTACATGTTCTTTTGAACTGCTGCAGTAAATTTTGTTTTTAGCACAGGGCAAAGTGCTTGAGTTGAGTACACCTACGGCCAATTAACATCCCCACGTTTGCAAACAACCAATAAAACTAGCTCCCTTTTGTTCAGGGAGCCAATCTTACATCTCTTTGTAGGGGCTGTCTCCCTTCCTAAATGGAAGCCCCAATAAGAGTCTTGCCGGCATATTGGCTTGCCTGACTCTATTTCATTTCCATCCTCAAGGAGTCAAAAGATGCTAGTGTTCGGTAGCACGGACACCAGCACACGTGGTTGTCAACAGCGATTGCACATTACAGTGCTTGGAGGAGCTTTAAAAACTGCCACAGTATTCCCTGTTCAGACCAGTTAGCATAGAAGATAAGAGTTACAGAGGCAGGATCCAGAGTTTGCCACCTCTGCTGCTTGGTAGGTGCGTGACCTTAGCCAGATGCTTGACTGTCCCTCAGTTTTTCCATTTGTAAAATGAGGATATCACCTTCTTTTGTAGGGTTATTTTAAGGATAATATGAGTTAGTAGTAGTGTAAGTGATCCACCTACAACAGGGTCTGCCATATGATAATCGCTATGTAAAATCTTGTCGAATACACTAGAGTGCAAACTTTTTAGAAGTTCTTTTTTTTTTTTTTTTAATATTTATTTATTTGCTTTAGCTGTACACAATGGGTTTATTTGTACATGGTGCTGAGGATCGAACCCGGGCCGCGCACGTGCCAGACGAGCGCTCTACCACTGAGCCACAACCCCAGCCCGAGTGCAAACTTTTAACAGCGTTTATTAAATCAGTGAAACAGTCTGGACAAAGGTTTTATGCAAATACTCCCCGCGGGTTTTCTGTCTCTTGTACATAATAGTGTCTTTTCTGGGACCCCGACTCCGCAGTTGACATCAACAGAACAGAGAAGAGAGCTTTTTATTTATTTATTTTTCCTGGGATTTCTGAAGCTCCTTACTTGGACCAGCGGGGATCCACGCGCGCGGGGCGGAGCGCTCGCGGGGCGCCCTGGGACTCGTAGTTTCCCAGGCGCGCGCTCGCGGCCCGGCCGGAACTACGACTCCCACAAGGCCGCGCGGCGCCGCCCGTCCCCGCCCGCGCTCCCCGCCCGTGCTCCCCGCCTGCTCTCGGCTCCGCCTCTCGGCGGCGGGGACAGAGGCGCGATGGCTGACCGCGACGGCCCTGCCGAGGGGCTCGGCCCGCAGGGCTCCCCGCGTCAGGACCACCGGGCCCCGCGCGCGGCCGGGCCGGGCGGCGGCGGCGGAGTTGGCGAGACTCCGCGGACCGCGGCGCTGGCGCTGCGCTTCGACAAGCCCATCAAGCAGGCCTTCTACAACACCGGGGCCGTGCTGTTCGTCTGCCTGTGCTGCGGCGCCGCGGTGCTGGTCTACTTCATCCTCGAGGCCTTCCTGCGGCCGCTGCTGTGGGCCGTGCTGTGCGGCACCTTCCTGCACCCCTTCAAGAGCTCGCTGACGCGCCTGGGCCGCCACTGGCTGCAGCGGCTGCACCGCGCGCACACGCCCATCGTGCTGGCCGCGCTGCTTCTGCCGCTCTGCTTCGCCGACTACGGCGTGGAGGCCCTGGGCGAGCAGGCGCTGCGCCGCCGCCGCCTGCTGCTGCTGCTGGGCGCGGGCGGCCCGCTGCTGTACGGCCTCTACTGCCTCGGCAGCTACCTGGGCGTGCAGGTGCTGCTGGCCCACGCGGGCGCGCTCATCTGCAGCGGGCTGGACTACTTCAGCAGCCTGTGGGTGAGTGAGCGAGAGCCTGGCCGGGCCCCCTAGGCGGCTTGCCCCTCCCGCGCCCTGGCTTGTCGGGGCGCTACCCCGTAGTTCCGACTCGTTGCGAAAGGGCGACCAAAGGTCCTCACCTGTGCTGCAGTGAGCGTGGGTGCCTCCTGCCTACCTACATCTGGGGAACTTGGCTTACTATCCTCTTAAGTTGAGGCGGGTGCGATTTGCAACATTCCAGGGGGACAAGGCCCCTGGCTGAGAAGCCCTGTTGCACTTTGCGGGCGGAGGCCCCAGAGCTGGAGGTGGGGTGATTAGTTTTACTCCTGTTTGGAGAGGGAGGGCTGCCTTGGAGCTGGAAGGGATCCTAGAGTTCAGTTTGCTATCCTCATAGGAGAGGTGACTTCTTACCAGGCCAGGGCGAGTTAAGGACAAAGAAAGGACTGGCTAACTCAAGTTTCTCAAGTCCTAAAACAAAACTTTCTTCACGGTCAGGTGTTGCCTCTCAATTCAGGTCATTTTAATAGAGTGTGTGCGAGGCCCAGGGTACTGAGCGCTCGGGGCCCTCCGCACTCTACTTCTTGGGAACTACTTTTGTTTTGCGTTGACCAAGGCACACATCCCTTCCTGCCTGGATTATACCGTCCTGCTGGGTGAAGGAGGTAGATTTGTGATGCTTGGATCATCACGAGTTTACTCTTACAAAACCAGGGAGCTTTAGAATTGGAATTTCAAAGATAACCTTTTAACACACTTTCCAGCTCAGTCTTTTGTGTGCCGGTTTGTCCACATACTTACTGGGAACTCTTGAAAACAAGTGGATAGTTGATGCTTAAGAATGTTAAGAATGTTGATCAGTACTAAAGGGGCTGGGAGTAGAGTTCAGTGGTCTAGTGTGCTTACATTTTGGAGGCCCCTGGGTTCTATACCCAGCCCCTAAGCAACAACAAAGGAATAACAAAAGTACCCCCCCAACCCATTTACATAATTTGGTTCACTTTTGTTGTGAAATTAAGTTCAATGTATCTTAACATAGGTTGCAAAATAATTCCTCTTATCTGATAAGCAGGGTTTTGAATTGCCTGAGGTAATTGGTAGGGTGGTTGAGCCCAGAACTCCTGTCTTTTCATGCTTATGGATACCATCTCTCATGGATACCATCTCTCAGTTGCACTTTTCAGTTCAGATTTAAAGTTGGTCAAGCATGATGTTAGGTCCTGGCCTTTGTGAGGGATTTTTTTTTTTTTAAAAAGGCTAAAATGCAAGCTCTGTCTTCAAGGTACGTATATAATCTTAAATGAGATTCATCTTTTTTTTTTCCCCCTGTGGATCGAACCCAGGGCTTCATGCATGCTAAAAACATGTTCTGCTACTGCCCAATATGTGAGCATGTTCTAATGAAGTCCATAGCTATGCAGATAAATGTTCATTACCCACCAGTTATGGGCCACAGGCTCAGAAGTCACAATTTTTTTTTTTTTTTTTTTTAATGCTGGGAATTGAGCCCAGGGCCTTGAGCATGCTAGTTCTCTACCACTGAGCTACACCACCCGCCCTGTGGTTCATTTTTATGGAGCACAGTTCAGTGCTCTTATCTTGTTTCACAGTTTAGTTAAGTGGATTGAATACCTCATATAGAAGGCAGACTACTGTGTGCTTGTTATCCTCAAGAAATTCATATTGTCAAAATCAGACACATTTACAGATTCTGCGAACCTTTTTGACTGTTGCTACTGCCGACGTAGCACAGTCAAACTGTAAGAAATTAGGAACAGAAAGGTTTGTCATATATGAATAGTAAGTATTTTCAACTGGAGCAAGAAGTCCAGTTCGTAGGTAAGGTGGCACAGTTAGGGGAAAGTGAGGCAACTCTGCCAGTCTCTCTTCAGACACTTAACTCAGTGGAAAGAACTGAGGAAGTGGGTACCTAGGAAGAATTATCTGCAGTTCAGTGTATGTAGCTTTGAAGATTTTTTTTTTTTGTGGTACCAGGGATTGAACTCAGCGGCACTGGACCACTGGGCCACATCCCCAGCCCTTTTTTTGAATTTATTTAGAGACAGGGTCTCACTGAGTTGCTAAGTGCCTCGCCATAGCTGAGGCTGGCTTTGAACTCATGATCCTCCTGCCTCAGCCTCCCAAAGTGCTGGGATTTCAGGCGTGCGCCACCGCGCCTGGCGCTTTGAAGATCTTTATACTGAAAATAAACCCTCATGTTTTCCTTTTTCTTGTGTGGGTTGTAGATGGTGAGTGGCCAGGAAGGGCCAGATAGATTAGACTGGGGGTTGGAGGGAGGAAGCTCAAACTTGTTATTTTTTGGTTTTTTGTTTGTTTGGTGGTGGTGGTTGTAGTGGCAGTGAGGGTTGAATTAGGGGCCTTTACATACTAAGCATGTGCTCAGCCATTGAGCTACATAAGTCAGCTGTTTGTCCACAGTGATGGGAGCAAGGGAGAAGGGGGTTAAAACCCAGCAAGCCTACAAATGACCTAGAAGTGAGTAGGGAGTGGTAAAAGGTCTATATTTGAGAATAGGGCCTCTGAGTTATCTGAATTTGAGAGAAACAGTTTTGCTGAAGCAGTGCTTAGGGCTGGGTAGTTGGGTTGGGATGAGGTATACTTGGAAAACAAGAGTCCTCAGCCCTCTGGAAAGTGCTGATTAAGGCCTGACCTGCATGGAGAGGGCTGTGTGACACAGTAGGGGCCCTCTCTGTAATTATTCTGTCTCATTGTCCACAGCAGTTTGGTTTTGTGAGTCTAAGCAGGGCTGCCTGTTACAGAACAGCAATCTTCATGCTTTCTAGACATCTTGTAAATGATGTCTAGAATGATGAGAGGTGGAGAGAAAAATTATATTTGGGTTTAATTCACATATTGGTGAGCTGACATTTCATACATTTAAGATCCAGAGTTTGAACATTTACATGTGCCAGGCACTGGATTAGGTTTTTTTTTTTTCATGGATGTAATTTTGTTCTTAATCCTGTGAGATGGGAGGAAGGAATTTCATATCTGAGAAAACTAAATTAGAGGTTCATCTGTTCATGCTATCAGTTAATGGCCTTCATTGAACCTACCAGCAGGTGAACTCTTGCTGTCACCAAAACTTTAGTAACCTTCAGTAAGGATTTTAAAAAGTTTTTCCCAATGCATTGTGTTAAAAAAAGTTTTTAGTTTGATTTTTAAAACTCTCAATTGACTTTAGTTATCAGGCAAAATATAAAAAGAATGTAAGGATTGGACTAACCATAGCTGTTCTCCCAAGGATCTCTGGATTCTAGTTACTTAGAAACCTTAGTCATTCTTTCTCTGTTGTGTCTTTTTATCTGTGCAGTTTTTGCAGGTCCTTTCTAGTTTTCCTTTGTAGTGTCCTTAGTGCCTATGTTTTTCTTTGTCACAATTTATCTTTGTAGCTTCTTTTTATGTCACTTTGGATCACTTCAACTCTTGACTCCAGTTTCCTCCTAACCCTCCATTCTGCTTACAGGTGAAAGACTAATTAATCCACTATGTTATGAGTAATGTTCCTTTCAATAATTTTTGAATATATTAGAATATTTGCTCTGAGACTGATTTCATATGCTTTTAAAAAAATTGGGCTGGGAAATACTGTATTTTACTGCATAATCCTTGCAGATTTTATGGCTAGTTCTTTGGCAAAAAGTGGGGTATGACCTTTATGTGAATCTTTTTTTTTTTAAATTTGCTGGTATTACTTAAAAATTATTTATTATTAAACGCTCTTTGCTGCAAATTAGGATGCATAGAATACTTATGAATATACATTAATTTGGTGGCAATGATTATGTGGTAAAATATGGTAGCTCAGTGGTAGAGCATTTGCTTAGGATGTGTAATGTCCTGGGTTCCCAGCACACAACACCCATTCCCCTCCAAAATGTTTTTGTTGCACCAAGCTGACATGTGATTCAGCTTGACCTCTCATGGTGTGGAGTTGTGCGAGATAAATCTCAAAAACTGATGATGACCTCCCTTGCTTCACAGTTTTGTTTTGGTACTGGGATTGAATTCAGGGGCACTTAACCATTGATTCACTTCCCCAGCCCATTTTTTATTTTGAGATAGGGTCTTGCTAAGTTGCTTTAGGACTTCACTAAATTGCTGAGGCTGGCTTTGAACTTGCAATTCTCCTGCCTCAGTCTCTTAAACTGTTGGGATTACAAGCATGCACCTTGAGCCTGGCCTCACAGTTTTTCTCTACTGGGAGTGTTCCGATCTCCTCTCCCCCTTAGTTCAAACTTAATAGAAAATTTGAAGACTGAGCTGGACACAATGGTGCATTCCTGTAATCCCAGCGATTCCAGAGATTGAGACTTAAGGATCAGTTTTGAGGTCAACTTCAGCAACTTGGGCCTTAAGCAGTTTAGCTAGACCCTGTCTCAAAAAAAGACTGGTAGAACACCCCTGGGTTTAAATCACATTGCCTCCCACAACACCCCCCAAAAAATGAAGACCATAGTTTTGCAGTAGTAATAGATTTCTTCTCTTCGTGGTTTCTGCTCCCACTGTTTTCATCTTAATTAAACAAAAACAAAACAGGAGGTGGACTTGCCTTGTGATCTGAAACAGATGAGGGCTCTACTGGGCCACTCAGCCCTGGTTCTGTAAAGTGACCATGGGCTTGGATGGTATGTAGGTTTCTTTGGATGTTCTGTTCTACAGATTGTAAGAGGCCCTTAGGAACTGCATGTTAGCCTGCTGTTGGGTCCACTCCATTCCACTTCTAAACATGGTTTAGGTTTGTTTCTCCTTACTTGGTGGCAGTGAAGAAGGTTCCAGAGCTTAGTTCTTTAGTTAAAGACTTTTATTATAAAAATTCTTGACTCTCTTAAGTTTCCATATGACCAAAAGAATAGTTCACAAAACAGAATTAGGCTATTTTAAAGGAGAATGAGATATTTGAAGCAATTGCTGATTCTGGCTCTGATTGGGGCTTGGGTACCATAACTTGAGACTTGTTTTGTTCTTCTGAAAAAGACTTAGGGAAGTGTTCTGCAAAAATACACAACTGAAGCAAGCCAGGTTTTTTTCTAGTTGATGCCCAGATGACAATAAATAGCATGAAGACATAGTCTAAAAGGAATCTCTACTTAATGTATTATGCTGTTTAGCCAGGAACATGTGGTGTATCATGACAAATGAAAGGAAAATGTGATTGTTGATTAGTTTGCTTTAATTGGAGTGCTAAATAAATTTTGTCAACTTTTATGCAACTTAGGTAGTATCTGCACATTAGCACTGAAAACGACTGGACTATGTATTTTGAAAAGGAGATGTGATTGGTATTGAAGAAAATAAATTTGGGAATGTGTGCCCTATTATCTAGTTGGCTCATTGATTTATGTGTGGGTGAAAATTCACACATGAACAGATTTGCTTACAGGCTAAATATATCTAAATTTGACTCGTTGACCTCAGGCTTCTGTGTTAGTGAAGGCTTAAGAATAAAAAACTTGGTAGGGGCCTGAGACTAAGAACTATATGGAAACTGCGAAGGTGGCTCAGTGCTAGAGACTTGGACTGGCATGTACAGAGGTCCTGGTTAAATCCAGTACTGCAAGAACAATGAAAATAAAATTATGTATCAAATGTGAAAATATACTCATTTTCATGTTATTCAAAAAAATATTTAGTGATTTAAAAACTAGACTAAAATAAAATGTGCTCATGATATAAAAATTTAAAAAAAATGGATGTAATGCATGTATTTCTGCCCTTTTCTTTCATTTATCCTTATATTGTGGACTTCTTTCATTTTTAGTGCTTATATAGACTTGGTTCTTTTTAATCTTGCTGTAGTATAGACGCTTTTTCCCCCTTGATGGCTTTTATGGCTTTTAGAAAGTGTTTCTGACAGATTGTCTTAGTTCTGAGTTTGTGTTAGAATATTCTGATAAACATTTTAAGTAATTGTAGAATCAGTGTTTAATATAAACTAGTTTTTTTTTTTTTTTTTTTTTTTTTTTTTTGTGGTACCGGGGATTGAACTCAGGGGTACTCGACCACTGGATCACATCCCCAGACCTTTTTTGTATTTTATTTAGAGACAGGGTCTCACTGAGCTGCTAAGTGCCTCGCCATTGCTGAGGCTGGCTTTGAACTTGCGATCCTCCTGCCTCAGCCTCCCAAAGTGCTGGGATTACAGGCGTGCGCCACCGTGCCCGGCTACTAGTTTTTTTTTTTTTAAATAATGGCCATATCTTTTGAACTAATAATATTACTTCTGTGAATCTTTTTTTTTTTTGGTAGTGGGGATTTAACCCAGGGGTGCTTAACCACTGAGCCACATCCCTAGCCCTTTTTAAAATTTTATTTAGAGACAGGGTCTCACTGAGTTGCTTAAGGCCTTGTTAAGTTGCTGAGGCTGGCCTTGAACTTGCAATTCTCCTGCCTCAGCCTCCTGAGTCACTGGGATTACAGGTGTGGGCTACTGTGCCTTGCACTTTTGTGAGTCTGTTCTGAGGAAGCACTTAAAAATATTTTTTAAAAATCCATAAATCAAAAAGTTTTTAAATATTACAAACATTTCTTTATCTATTTATAAGTGTCTTATATACTCATAGTAGAAAATTCAGTACTTGTTTAAAAAAAGAAATGAAGAGACAGGTTATCCCTTGAAATTCAACTATTCAGAGGTGGCTAGTTAACATTTTTGTGTTGCATATTTTCACTATTTATAAATTTACATTGTGCTTTTAAATGTAGGTATTCATCATACCTTTGAAAGTCTGAGTAATTATTCATTTTTGGAGATACCATTGTTTAAACAGTCCCCTATTAAATGACATTTTAGGTTGTTACATTGTAAACTGCAACAGTGAATATTTTGATATTTATCTGCAGAGTATGCAAACATTCTCAAAAGTGTAATTGGAGAGTGAATTTAGTAACTAGTTATTTTAAACTAACATGAGGTATTTACTGAATGAATATACTTCTAGATCATGAGTTTCTCTTTAAAATATCTGAAGTATGTAGTCCCTTGTTTTTGCTGTCCCTGCAAGTAATACTGATTCCTTGTAAGTGCAGGTAAGAAATAGAAACTTCTTGGGAATTGGTTTAAAAGAATCTGAGACTTGAGGCATATACCTTCTTGCCAAGGGCAGACTTCCCTACCTTATCATCCCCAAATTATGGCCAGCAGTTGTTCAAATGTAGCTTATTCTGTTTTCAGAGAGCTATCACTTGTTAGGAAACTTTATTCTCATTGAGCTGAAATGTGTTGCTTCTTTTCCAGCTATTTGAAGACAGCTATCAACCTTGATATTCCATTTTCTTTTCTGAGCTGGTTTTTGCTCCCAGCTATATGTGTATTGCGTATACTATAATTTCCATTTCCTTTCTCAGCCTGAATTTTATTGTTCATGCAGTTTGATAGTGCAGAGTTCATTGAGACAATCACTAATACTAATATGGACTAATACTAATATGGACCTTAATAAATAAGCTACAAACTATTTTAAGACCTAAAGATTACTTTTATTGATAGATGTGACCACAATAATGTAGGGGATGGTTTCTTTTTCTGTCTTGTAATAATACTATTAGTTCTTTTTTCTTTGTGTTCTGAATTATATCTTAAAGTTCTTTTTTTTTTTTTTATTTCCTTTTTTTTTTTTTCTTTCAGGGTTCATGTCAAACTTGAATTTTACATTCTTGGACTGAGTTCTTGGTGTTCAAAGAGTGTGCATTTCTTCCATCTTTTATAAATTCTCTATGAAAATACAAGTTCTGTAGGCTACTCTGGTGTATTGTGATGCTTCTTGAGGCCTAGTCACTTAGCGTTAAGAGTAGGGAGGTGGGGAGACGCTGGCTGGTTCCTGTTTTCAAGTCCTGCTATTTCTTTCACTAATAATATTTTTCATGTGCACTTCTTTAGCTGGTGCTTCTGATTGCAAGCTGGGTTCTAACCCTCTCTTACCCAGATTATCTCAGAGGGTCACACCTCAGCTAGCTGCCTAATTCCTTTCGTAGTGACATATGTCTGGCCTTTAAAAAAAATTTCAGCATAGGCTGAAATAGAATCTTTTTAGAAACCTTTTTGTCTTCTTTTTTTCCCCTTTTCATTTTTTTTCTAAACATTAATTGATGTTGAAAACTAGAAATTTCCCAAGATTTGGGTTACAATTTAAGTCCATGGTTTATTTATTGAATATTTTACTTTAAGTATTTTTTTTTTTTTTTTGTACCGGGGATTGAACTCAGGGGCACTCGACCACTGGGCCACATCCCCAGCCCTTTTTTGTATTTTTATTAGAGACAGGGTCTCACTGAGTTATTAAGTGCCTCGCCATTGCTGAGGCTGGCTTTGAACTCGCGATCCTCCTGCCTCAGCCTCCCAAAGTGCTGGGATTACAGGCGTGCGCCACCGTGCCCGGCTTACTTTAAGTATTTTTATACATAAAATGGGTTTTGAACTTTAATGTGTCTTAAGTTAAAACAATATAGTTTTTGTTATGAATATTTAAATATTACTACATGAAATTTCAAATGCCTGTTTATTTCAAAACAATTTATCTAAACAGGGAAGGAGGACCTAGGCATGAATGTTCTCTGTGCTGTGTGCAGAGCACTGGTGGGATACTGATGCTTACAAATGTTGTATAATTGTATGCTCATTTTCATGTATATGTATTTACAGCTGTGTCTATATTTCATTTATTTAAGATCTGGACGTTGGTAGTTGGCTATGTGTTGACTGTTTCATTCAAGTGGAATGCAAGCACTGAACGCTACTTGAGAGCAATTTCAATTCCTGTCTGGATTATATTGCTTTTTCATTTAGGTGGGTCCCTTCTTTTTTGGGGGGGCGGGGGAAGTCTGGGTTAAGGTCAGCAGAGACTATGAATGAAAGTGAATTCCTTTTAGTGCTGTGTTGCATTTAAAATTCCTTAATCTTTAGATAATGTTACGCTTTAGTTTTTCATTAATCTTGAATGAAAATAATACGCTTTTAAAATATCTTTTAATTATTTCAGTAAAGTCCTTTAAAAGTAAATGTATCTTAAAAAATAGAACACACTTGACTGTCGTTTTGTTCCTACATGGCACATAGATACTCAGTCAAGGACTAGGAGAGGCCCTGGTGTATCAGGTAATTAAATGGACTGAAGACAAGAGGAAGGAGCTGGGCCAGTAGGGGCTGGGAGGAGGTGGAGGTAAAGATATAAAATATGAAGGCCTGGGGCTGGGGTTGTGGCTCAGCGGTAGAGCGCTCGCCTAGCACGTGCACAGCCTGGGTTCGATCCTCAGCACCACGTAAACATAAATGCATTGCATTGTGTACAACTAAAATAAATAAATAAATATTAAAAAAAAAATAAAATATGAAGGCCTGTTTCTAATATTTGAAGGGCTTTTTGTCCTGTGAAAGAGTGGTTTAAGCATATCTCTGTAACCATGAGGGGGAGATTCAGAGCTGTGAGTAGCTTCAGAGGAAGTCCTTGTTCCCCATAGGGACTGTCAGGTGTCAGGGCTGCTCTGAGTAATGAGTTCCCTGTTGTGTGAAACCACCCACTGTCATCTGGGTGGCTGTTAGGATGTGGTTGAGTGATTTTGTTCAGCATGATACATATGGTTGGGACTTTTCTAATTTAGTTCTAATTTAAAAACAAAATTCAGTAATCCAGAGCAGCAGATAGCCTAAATTAATTTTTAGAGCTACTTATTGTTATAAACAACAACAAAAAAACAGTCAGTTGAAAACATCTCTGCTTAGAGTCAGATGCTGAACAAAGCAGCATTCTCTAGCTTCATTGGGTTGGAATACTTCAGTTTATCTCTAAGATCAAAGGTCTTACAGACTCCTTTTGACTTTGGGGAAGGGAGAGGAGGGAGGCAGGCCAGTATGTCCAAGTGGCTCTGATGGACTCAGGCAGGTGGAAGTGGTTAGAGATATTGACCTAATCCTTAGCAACCTGTTAACATTTTTTACTACATACTGAGGCACATACATTGAAGCTTTTGTGGGTGCCCTTTTGGGCCATTAGGTTCTTAGAGAGGTTCACACCCAGTAGTATTTTCAGAAAATCTACTCAGGCTCCATGACTTCAGGGTCTGCACCTGATTCTGCTCATTTTGTGGTCAGATGGGTGGTTGAGTTAGGGTTGATCTTTAGAATGGACTAGATTCCTTAGGCAGTACAAGCCCATTAAGGGCAGGCTGGCACAAGCCTGATCCTTTAGACGCAGGGCCTTTGAGAGCAGGGAATGGTGGTGTTCTGTTTGATGGCCTTTAAAAAGTTTTTTTCCCTGTGACATAATTTCGTAGTTAGCATGTATACCAAATTATTTTGTCAGTTGACAAAATTGTGTCTTTTTTGAACATGTACTAGGTTTTGATTTAACTAAAAATGTTAATTCTTAATGATTTTCAGCATCCCTGGCTGGCTCATGGAGAATTCCAGTATTCCTGGTTATTGTTTTTCTGATGTCTGTGGGTACCCTGTATGAAAAACAGAATGGAAGAGAATCTGCTGGTAAGAAATAGAGCATCCTATGAATATTGTTCTTAGAAGAATTTTGGAGAATAGCTTTGTTAAAAATAATGCTATGGTGAAGTAATTTTAAATCTATTTAAAAAACCTATAGTAGTTTCCAAAAAAAGAAAATTAAATTTATTTAAAATATTTTTGGTTTCTAGACTATCTTCTGAATCTTTTTGTACCTCCCCTGGCCCCACTACTGGGAATTAAACCTAGGGATGCTTTACCACAGAGCTACATCCCCAGCCCTTTTTATTTTTTTATTTTGGGACAGGTTCTTGATAAGTTGCTGGCCTCAGACTTGTGATGTTCCCGCCTCAGCCTCCTGAGTTGCTGAGATTATAGGCCTGTGCCACCACACCCAACTCTTCTTTTTGTATTTTTTATTGATATAATTCGTGTAATATATACAATTAACTGTCAACCGTTTAAAAATGACATTTAGGACATTCACAATACTGTGCTACCCTTAGCTCTCCTAATTCTAAGACATTTTTTTCATCCCTAAAGGAAACCCTATACATACATCAGGACTTCATCCCTTTTTATAGTTGGATAGTATTCCATCATATGGATATACCATATTTTGTTTATTCATTCATCAGTTGCTGGATGTTCGGGTTGTCTCCATCTTTTTTTCTGTTCTGAATAGTACTGTTATGAGTATTCATGTACAAGAATTTGTTTGAATAATCATTTTCAATGTTTTTCTTTTTTTGGAGGTACTGGGGATTGAACTCAGGGGCACTTGACCACTGAGTCACATCCCCAGCCCTATTTGTATTTTATTTAGCGACAGGGTCTCACTGATTTATTTAGTGCCTTGCTTTTGCTGAGGCTGGCTTTGAACTCAGGATCCTCCTGCCTCAGCCTCCTGAACCACAGGGATCACAGGCATGCAGCATTGTGCCTGGCTCATTTTCAACTTTCTAAAATTTCCTTTTTAAAATATTTTAATTTTATTTTTATATTAACAAATACATAAAAGTTGTACGTATAAACCGGGTATCATGTAGTGTTTCGATACATTTATGCCATTTTCAGTTCTTTAAAGTATTTACATAGGAGTGAAATTACCAGGACATTTGGTAGTTCTATGTTTAACTTTTCCAGGAACTGCCAAACTATTTTCCGTAGCAGCTGCACCATTTTGTATCCCACCAGCAAACATGAGGGTTCCAGTTTCTCCATATCCTTGCTAACACTATTTTCCATTTTTTATAATGGCCAGTATAGTGGGTATGAAGTGATATCTTGTGTGGATTTCTGATAGCCAGTGATGGCAAGCATTTTTTCATGTGCTTGTTGGTCATTTGTTTATCTCTTTGGAGAAATGTATATTTAGATTCTTTGCCCTTGAGGTTGTTTGCCTTTTTGTGGTTGAGTTTTAGGAGTTCTTTATATGGTCTGGATACTTCCTAGATGTATGATGTGAAAATATTTTCTTCCATTTTGGTGTTTGTCTTATCCTCTTGATAGTCTCCATTGATGTGCATACATTTTTATCTTTGTCTAATTTTTCCATTTTTCTTTTTGTTGCTTGTGCTTTGCCCTCCAAGGTCATGAATATTTACCTGTATGTTTTCTAATAAGAATTTTATGTTTTTATCTCATATTTAGGACATCAATGCATTTTTGGATTAATTTTTTGTTGTCGTTGGGGTATTGGGGATTGAACTCAGAGCCTCTTGCATGCTAGGCAAATGCTCTGCCACTGAGCAATACCCCACCCTTTTGAGATAGGGTCTTGCTGTATTTCCCAGTCTGGCTGCAAATTTGTACTCTTCCTGCTTCAGCCTCTCAAATACCTGGTGTCAGAGGTATATCAGTATCTGTCTATAACTCACATTTTAAACTTATGTCATTGCACCTTTCTCTGTCAATGAATATGCTTCTACAGCATTTTTTTTTAATTTTTAATTTTTTAGTTGTATTTGGACATGTTACCTTTATTTTATTTATTTATTTATTTTTATGTGGGGCTGAGGATTGAACCAAGCACCTCACATGTGCTAGGTGAAAATTCTACCACTGAGCCACAACCCCAGCCCCTACAGCATTGTTTTTGCATTTTATTTTAATCACAAGGCTATTCGTGGAACACTTTGCACAGCTTCCTTATAAAGGTGTTTTAAAAAATTAAATTGCTTTCTATTTTGTTTGGTAAATGAATCATGTCTGATAATTGTAAGATAGCTTTGTATCCATAAATGTATGTTTAGAACTTTATCTGAAACAAAGAAACCTTAATTACATATTTTGACAGTGGAAAATAGGGAAGATTTGATTTTGTAAAAAAGTTTTCTTTTTTCAGTCTGTATTCCTGCTCAGAATCTGTTAGACTTTGTAATTATATATATCAGACCAATGGAAGTAAATTTCCTGTCTTGGCATCTAGTGTAGAAAGCTTGGTAGTTTTGCTTATTCCTCAGGTTACTTTTCTCTCTTTCCTCCTTTCCCCTGGTTGTGACTGATTCAGACAGCTCTGCTTGCTCTTTACCTCTCATCTTGGGATGGCTTTCTCTTTTGATTGCTTTTGCCCAGGGCTGATTGAGTAGGGTCAGCTCCTTTGTTGGTTCTATATTTTTGGATTCAACCAACTGAATATCAAATATCTGGGGAAAAAATGACATCTGTACTTAACATGAACAGACTTTTTTCTTGTTATTCCAAGAAAATACAGAATAACAGCTATTTACATAGTATTTACATTTTACCAGGTATTATAAGGAATTCAGAGATGATTTAATGTGTACAGAAGGATTTGTGTATGTTATATGGAAATCATATAATAAATTTGAGCATCCCCACAGTTTGCTATTTATGGAGGTTCTGCAACTCATCCCTTGTGATATCAAGGGACAGCTATACCTTAATCCAAGAATATGATTAATGCAGGTTTAAGTCATCTGGTAATCATAGCCTATAGAACTGTGAGAACAAGAATTTTAAGACCAGGTTTGAGTATGGGGAGAAAAAGACCAGGTCAGTTATTATCGTCAGCCACAAACCTAAAATAGTGGTGTGTTGGCATGCAGGCTGGATTTATGGTATTTGTGTTCTTGACTATTACAAGGAAGGAAATCACAGGGTTGCAGAGTAGATGTTGAGAGCAGATTTGGAAATGTTGGGTTTTCCTTGTTTTGTTTTACTCTCATTCTAGCCTGCTTCTTCTTCTTTTAACATAATTTTTAGTTGTCAATGGAATTTTTATTTTATTTATTTATATATGCAGTGCTGAGGATCGAACCCAGGGCCTCACACGTGCCAGGCAAGTGCTCTATCACTGAGCCACAACTCCAGCCCTTCTAGCCTGATTCTTGATCTGGAATCCCTTTCTGGTCTTATAGTCTTAAAGCTCATCATAAAATGAATCTAAAATATTTTTTTTCCTAAATTTCTAAATATTTTTTCTCATGCCCTTAGAACCTTGTTTCTTTATGGAACAGAACTTGGCCTGCCTCGTCCATAGTGGGACTGCCGTTTCCTTCTTCATGGGCATAAAGTTAGGTACAGGATTGCTTCCTGGTACGGCCTGGCCTTGCTCTTGTGTGCCAGTCCCCCTGTGTGGGTATCCTTTATGTCTTCTGAGCTTTGAATCTTTTGCTGCTGTAGAAGCTTTTGTAATCTGTGGTTCACTAGATTCACAAAATTAGTTCTGGATTTCATCAGAATTCAAAGCATGAGTTCGTTTAGTTCCTAGATCCAGAAAATTTTTATGGTCATTACTGAGTTAGTTTCATTTGTTCCTTCTGAACCCAGGGGCTTTACTCAGTGGCTTTCTCTTGGACCAGGGGTGTAGTCGCCTGAAGCTCTTGGAGCAATGGAGCCTCGGGAAGAACTTCAGAAGCAAACTGGAGACAAACAGCTTTTTATTCTGATAACTTTTCTCTCTGGTTCTAACAACAACACACGCCAAACACAAACCTAAAATGGCGCTGACCCGATCAGCAATTTCGGCTAAGTCACTCGAGATCCCGCAACAAGTCTCGTGAGACTACGGGAGGAGACAATGCCCAAATCTCCACGGCTCATAGTCAACTGCAATTCAAGCCAATCCCCAAACAGGGCTCCTGCACAGGGGAGCTTTTTCATGGTATTTTTGGAAGTCCAAGGTAAAATGTAGGGAAAAATGTTTCAGTGACTATCATGGGCTGAGAACTCTGCTTTTAAGTGTGCTTTTTGTAAATTCACCAACCGACCTGCCAACCAAAACCCCCAAACCAACCAAAAAATAAGCAAATAAAACTCTATAAAATATGTATATACATTTGTACATGGAGACATTTAATTTCAGAGGTTAACTGATGTGCCCACAGTCACACAGGTGGAGCTAAAATTTAAAACCAATATTTTTGACCCTAAGCCCAGTGTTCTTTCCCTTTCCCAGGCTCTTTCAGTAAATGACAGTCATGGTGAAAAATTATCAACTACTGATTCTTTTTGCATTAGTTGTAGTTGTCAACTCCTTCATTCTTCCATGTGAGCCCTGTTGGTGCACCATAGCCCCAGGACCTAGCTTCTCTGCCTACTGGATTCCACAAATCTCACTCGGAAACTTGGTTTCTTAGTCCATTTTGTACTGTAATAACAGAATAGCACAGGCTGGTATCATGAACAGGAATTTATTGGCTCCAAGTACTGGAGGCTGGGAAGTCTGATGTCAAGGTGCCCGCATCTGTTGAGGGCCTGCTTGTTGAGGCCCCACATGAAAACTCAATACTGTTGGTCCATATCATATAGAAGCTTTTGATACTGTTACATGGTATTTAAATTTCAGCATGAGTTTTGGAGGGAACAAACCATAGCACCTGGAAGGCAGCTTCTGTATGTCTTCTTGGCCTGTGAGAGAAGAGAAACTTAACATTATTCCTATCTCATGGATGAGGTTCTGTTGCCTCTTTAAACATGCCATCTTAGCAAGTGGGTGAGACTGGTATTGTACTTATTTTAGAGATGAAGAAACAGACTCAGTGAGCTATTTGCTCTGAGTAAGAGAGATTTCTTGGAAAGTAAGGGAAACAAGCATCAGGTGTATCTTCAGTAGCCTGGGTATCCATCCTGAGAAGTACTGAATACAGCTGTCTCCTGCTCTTCCTGACATTGGTAATTGTGACCAGAAGTACCTTTTCAGGGAGGAACTGATAGTTGCCTAAATTGTTTGGGATAACGTGTAATATGAATGAACAACTTTGGCCCAGGTAAGTCCAAGTTGGAAAAGAAAGGAGTGAACTAAGTTTCTTACTGCTCATCTCCTGCTCCCTGATTATGGTTATTACCATTTAGGCAGGTGCAGAGAAACTTCTGGTCCACATACAGGCCCTTCTGAAGTGATGCTAGAAGTGATCGGGAGGGAGATGTATCTTCCACATTGGTGATGTAGACAGAAGCCTACTCAAGGAGACTTTGCAAGCTGGGGAGGCTTTATTTGGTATGCTGTGCCTCCTCCAGCAATTATCTTTGGATATATTTTTGGAAACTGCCACTATTCTTGTGAAAAAGAACAAAGTATATCAAGAACTATCTCCTTATTGAGGTTGTTTTCAGAATATATTTTCCCATGATTATTTAACTTTGAGGCTACCCATTGTTGAGTTAGTCGTTTTAACAGATTTTAATCTGACCTTATGATGTTTTTCTGTCCTGATTGGTGACTGCTTGTTTGAACTTTTATAGATGTCCCACTTCATACTGTCCTCATCCCTGTGGAGACTGACACTTGAAACCTTGGATGCTCTTTCCTTTTTTTGTTTCTAGTCCTTGAGTCCCAAGAGTATATTCCCTTGTTTATGTGCCTATTTTTAACTGGGACTTTAATACCATGACCTTAACTAGAATCTCAGTCCTGGCATACTTCTGTCCAGACCCTTGAGGATTTTGAAGTGCTGAAGGATACCACTAGGATAGAAGTTATTAAAATGCATGTGTGTTTTTGATAGGAGCAATTGCCATGTCATATCCATAGTTTTCAAATGCTCTTTGTCGATTTTTCTGTGTGCTACTTTCATGCTTTTGTAAAGTGTGAGGTGTTCTAAAAATTGGCTGAACCATTTATATGTTAACTAGAATGATAACCACATAATTCTCATGGGTGTAGCTAAGAGTTATTGAATGTTTACTGCATATTTTACTAACATCAACAAGTTGGAGAGTTATTCTTAAGTCACAGTTTTGAGGATTTAATTTCCTTTAGTTTTCCTCAAGTTTTTCAGTGCCTACTCAATGTAAGATATTTAGCTCTGTAGGAGAGCTAAAAATGTCTACTAAGGGGGATGAGACTTAGGGAAATGGCTATCCTGTAATGCTAAGGGGGTGAGTGGTACAGAGAAATACTGTGGAAGTGGAAAGGCTTGTGCTTATACTTTATGCCATCAAAGCCAACAGTTTTGGTATAGACTGTGGTAATAATTAAGATTTATTGAGCATTTCCTGTATACCAGGCATCATTCCAAGCGTTTTTCTATATATTGTTTTGCTTGATTCACATGTGAAATAGGAATTTACATGAGGACTCTGATGTGTAAGAACTTGACCATGGTCATCCAGGTAGTAAGGACTGGACCTGGGATTTGAACCTGGGCCATCTTGGTTCCTCACCTGTGCTCCATCTCCAGTTGTCCTGCCTCTGTGTGTAGTTAACTCTTGAGACCTTCCATTCTCTGGTGCCAGTCTTCCTCCTACCTCTCCACCCTTCTCTTTCTACCCTGTATTCTGGTCTTAGTGAACTGCTTGTAGTTCTTGAGAGAGAACTCGGCTTTCTCTTGCCTTTGTGCCTACATCCACTTTTCTGTTTTTCTGGAAAATGTTTCTCCCCTGCCCTCCAAGACACCAGTCTCTCCTTTCTTCCCCAGGATAGACTTTTTCTGTCTTATCTGTTTGGCTAACTTTTATTTATAATGGATATAAAAATGTGGCATCTTTTAGTGTTCTTGTCAGATAACTCCTTTGGAAACCTTTCCCTGATCAACCACATGGATTAGGTTTCCATCCTCTGTGTTCCCCATTATACATTTCCTTAACATCAGCTTTTAACATACCAATTTGTCACTGATCGTTTTAGCATTAAACTGAACTCTAGGCCTGGATCTTGGTCTCTTACCGCAGTATATGGCCCAGTCACCAGTTTGGTGAATGAATGCTTCGTGCTCATTTAGCAATGTTAAGTCAAAATGCAGCCAAACCAAAAGTCCTTATTTAAGGAGCATTAAGATGATCTTGTTATTTTGGAGCTAATTAAAAAGCACCAAGGGATTTACTTTTCAGGGTACCTCAAAAGTGAGCCACTACTTAAATAAATTGCTTGTGAAAAGGTGGTTTCAGGAATTCAGAACCTCTGAAGTAGTCTTTCTTCTAATAGAAGAGCAAATACCTTAAAAGGTGGTTTCAGTAATTCAGAACCTCTGAAGTAGTCTTTCTTCTAATAGAAGAGCAAATACCTTTTTTTTTTTTTTTTTTTTTTTGTACTTTGACAGGAACTTTTTCCCTTTTCTTTTTCTACTCTACTATCCCTGGTTATTGGTGTTCCAAACTTTGTTCTCGATTGGGGCCTACCCCGAGAGATCACTCCTGGGCATACTTCTGAGAAGCTAATCCTGTCTTGTCTTTGGCATAGTCAGCTTTGTTTGTGAAATTTCTATCTGGAAGTCTCAATAGAACTTTAGTATCTCCAAAATCCTCATTCAGCTCCCTTACCTGTTAACTGTCTAACCATAATCGGCAAACCCGGGCCCCTTGGTCTCTGAGTCCCCACACCAGTTCATCAGTGAGTAGGGTCCACTTTGACTCCTCCCTTTCTCTTGTCTCCAGGTACTTTTCTACATCTCCTGTTACCAGCAGTCCACACTGTCCTCATGTCTTGCCTGTAGTACTTCAATAACTTGTCTCCCTGAGCCCACTATTCTTTAAACAAGCAAGCATGATCTTTTTACATCTGTAAATTTGTCATTTATTTACAGGGTGGGAGGCAGTTGAGTGTGATTATAAAAGGGATGGGGGATGGATCATTCACACTGTGTCTTGTGTCCCTGCTGATATACTGATTGTGATACTGAACTACAGTTGTACATGTTATCATTGGGGGATACTGGGTTAGGGTACACAGGGATTATTTCTTACAACTGCATATGAATCTATGTTTATCTCAAAATTTCCATTAAAAAAAGAAAAAAGATTACTATCCTGTTTAAAACTCTAGGGCTTTCCTGTTCCACTTTGAATGAAGACTGAAGATCTTAATGTGGTCTTTGTGTCCGGCATCATCTGGCTTCTCTCCAGCCTGTTTGTTCAGTACTTTCCTACCAGCTGTCTGCATTCCCGACACACTGACTGTCTTTCACAGCCTTCCTGCTTGCCTCCTTCTGCCCAGAAGGTTATTATTATTATTCTTTTTTTTTGGTACCGGGGATTGAACTCGACCACTGGGCCACATCCCCAGCCCTTTTTTTGTATTTTATTAGAGACAGGGTCTCACTGAGTTGCTAAGTGCCTTGCCATTGCTGAGGCTGGCTTTGAACTCGCAATCCTCCTGCCTCAGCCTCCAAGTGCTGGGATTACAGGTGTGCGCCACCACGCCTGGCTCAGAAGGTTATTCTTTTGGTTAGTTCTTTCTCTTGCCTTTGTTTTTTTTTGGTACCGGGGACTGAACTCAGGCACTTGACCACTGGGCCACATCCCCAACCCCTTTTTTGTATTTTATTAGAGACAGGGTCTCACTGAGTTGCTGAGTGCCTCGCCATTGCTGAGGCTGGCTTTGAACTCACAATACTCCTGCCTCAGCCTCCCAAGTGCTGGGATTACAGGCGTGCACCACCGTGCCTGGTTCTCTTGCCTTTTATATCATCTCCATTTTTACTGTTTAAGAGAAACCTTTACTGATTTTTTCTTTTGGAGCTCACAAAATACCCAGTCCTCGATAGCTTTGTAATTTATCAACATACATTCTTTTGTGTGCATTAGGCTTCCAGAGGCTGGGTCTTTGTCTTTATCCCTCATACACATTACAGCAAGTAATGAGTACATGTAAGACCTGAGAGGTGCCGTCCTTCTGTCTCAGCCCTTGCCCTCTTTTTTTAAAATTTGTTTTAATTAGTTATACATGACAGCCACAGTGTCATCTTGGGATACCAGCCCTTGCCCTCTTAATTGTCATCTTTGAAGGACGTTGGAAGGACAGATGAATAAGGTCCCAATCCAGATACATAACTTAAGACTTTTTTCCCAGACTATGAATTTAATTTCTTTCCATTTGCCTGAAACTAAACTTCTTTCCCACCACTAGGGTACGTATTAGAGGAGAGATGGGCTTGAGCTAGGTGAGTGCTTTTGATCCTGATATCTGACTATACCAGAGCCTTCTCAGGCTCTGGCTTGCTTATCTCTGGCAGATGCCCAGCCTTGAATTTGTTGGGTATGCAGAGCTAATTTGGAGCTAAAAGTCATTGGCTTTCTGAAGGGTTGTGGCTCTTTTCACTTGCTTGGCAGAATTCTCTGTTGTCACACTGCATATTGGTCTACCAAAGATAAGGTCCTAGCTGTATGAATATGGGCGTATGATTTGGTGACTAAAATGGCTTGTGTTCTTAGATTGTGGACAGTAGAATCCATTCTAGCTGGTATAAATAGTAAGACTTGTTAGTATTTAGAAATTTCTATATATACACAATTTTTGGAAACTTGGCTCCAGGAGCACTGCAACCAGATTGCTGCTCAGTAACACCAAAGAACTGTTTATACAGAAGGCCATGGCTGCTCCTGCTGGCCATGACATTAGAAATCAGATAGCAGAACCCCTTCAACTTCTGCTGAGTTGCTACAGAAAAATCATATGCCTGCATGACAGTTTGATGTGAAAGCTATGTGGCCTCTGAATTACAGAGTGACGCTCTGAATTACAGAGTGACTGGCTTGATTGAAACTGCATTACATGTGAGACTTGCACTGCAAGGGAGTCTAAGAATTCTTTGCTTTCTAGCCTCCAGTTTGCAAGAAAGCACACTAGTACCTCATGTTCTGTGAACTAGTCATCTGCCATAGCACATCATTGCAGACAGACCCTGTTTGTCAGTATTTTATTTGAGCTTAATGCAAATGATTAAGCTTGGTAGTATCAGGAAGTTAACGTGGGAACATATAACATGAAACAAGGTCATGATGTTCTTCTAGATTTCAGAGTGGTGGATTTTGCCTGTGTTGAATTGTATACTTTGTAGATCTGTGTGGTTTTTCATAATATCCATGTGTTTGCATGTTCATTTAGGGAATGTATTACTGAGAACACCAAATGTTGGGTGTCTCATCCTGTACTAGAACCTAGTAATACAGTTTAAACAGGGAGTTTTTAAAGTTGGTGTGGCAGTGTTTTTTGGTAGAAGTGTGTATTAAAATGAACCTGTAAAGTTAAATATAAGCCCAGAACTTCAAATTTATATATGCCGTTATCACTCCCACTCACCAGCATTTAAGTTTCCAAATGAGAAAGACTTGAGCTTTTAGTAAACTTTCTTGCTGATTTTCAGACATTCTTCCTCAGTGAAGAGCACTGGTCCAGTGGGTCAGAAATAACCATTTTGTTTACTGTTTTTGAATATTCAGGATTGTGTTTAAATTTGCAAACGTTATTTGCTGCTTTGTTCATTTGCTTCAAACAGTTTAAGAAATGTGTGCTTCTTTTACAGGGGCAGAGTTACCAGGACAAGTGATCTCCATGGCAGCGTCTACTCTAGCCAACTTGGCCATCTCCATCACGGGCTATGAGTCGAGCGGTGAAGACCAGCCCTCCACTCAGCCTGCAGGTGACTGAGGTCCTGAGGCATTCAGAGCTATTCTGGAAAATGAGATCTAAATAGAAGATGGAGTTAAGAAGGATGCTAGCTTCACAGAATGCTACTTGTCTTGCTGTTCCTTCATTTTTTTCCTCTTTGATGACTGTTCTTACAAGGCCATTTATCTTTGTCCTCATGTTACTTTTTCATACATTTAATTGTTTACCTTCTTGGTTTTCTTATCTTGGTTCTTCCACCACCCCCTTTTTAGAAATGCTTTTCTTCTTTTTTTTTTTTTGTTCTTTGTCACTTTGATTTTTGTTTTCTTGGTGTCTTATTTACCTTTTCCATAGGCCTCTCTACTTAGGCTGTTTCTCTTGGTTTCTTTCTTTTTTTTTTTTTTATATTTATTTATTTGTTTTAGTTGCCCACAATGTGTTCATTGTTTTTAAATTTATTTTTACGTGGTGCTGAGGATCGAACCCGGGTCGTGCACGTGCTAGGCGAGCACTCTACCACTGAGCCACAACCCTAGCCCCGGCCCTCTCTTGGTTTCTTATCTCCCATTTCTTTCCTTTACAGCTGTCAGTTCTCTTTCATTAATTTATTTTGTTCTATTTCTTTGTTACTTTTTCTTTTGTTTCCTTTTGTCAATTCGCATTCTTCTTTTTTGCAGGGGAGAGGGGTACTTTCATCCATTTCTCTAGCATTCTTTCTCTTGTATTTCTTCTAAAAGTTTGGTTTGCTTGCCTTATGCTGTGTATATTGACTGTTCCCTGAACAGACCCCTGAAAGCCGCCTCTGCCTGTGCTGAGACACTTCTTAGTGCTGGAGACGTTTGGAGCTAGGGAATATTTATAGTGAGCTGTTGGTAAGGAACTGACTTTAGACACATCTGAAAGGAAGCAATCATCCAGAGAAAAGAACCAATAGTAGTAGGGGCACATATATATATAATTTTTTTTTTTTAACATATTGAATCATGTTCTAAAGTGGAAAGAAGATGATGTTTGGGTCATGAAGTGCTTATTCTTCCAAATATCTGACATACCCACCAACATAGTGTGTCCAAATTAGAAAGATAATCAGAGAGCAAAAGTCAAACAAAATCATACTGTAACTAGCTTGGTTTCTAGCCCTGATCTCAGGATAGAATGCTAGTCTTAGTGAGGTGAGCTGACTTACTGTGGTACAGAGTATCTCAGCAGTAAGTTTACTCACAGCTAAACATTTAACATTAAAAGAAGCACTGAGGAAATTATGATAGAGCACTCATCTGGATGACATAACAGGGAAGTTATTCATTCGACACATTTAGTGAACACCTACAACATGTCAGATACTTTGCAATGTGCTAGGAATTCAGTGCAGGAAAAATAAGATAGACAAGGTCCTAGTCCTCTGGCTTATTTTGTTCTGAAGGGAGAAAATGGCAAAAGATAAGTGGAACATGATATAACCATGTGAAGCTGTGTAATGACAGGCACCTCAGCAACTTAGGCCCCGTTTCACAATAAAAATATAAGGGCTGGGGATGTAGCTCAGTGATTAAGCACCCCTAGGTTCAATCTCTGGTAACAAAACCAACAAAAGCCGGGCGCGGTGGTGCACGCCTGTAATCCCAGCACTTTGGGAGGCTGAGGCAGGAGGATCGTGAGTTCAAAGCCAGCCTCAGCAATGGCGAGGCACTTAGCAACTCAGTGAGACCCTGTCTCCAAATAAAATACAAAAAAGGGCTGGGGATATGGCCCAGTGGTCAAGTGCCCCTGAGTTCAATCCCTGGTACCACAAAAAAAAAAAAAAAAAAAAACCCAACAAAAAATAAAAGACAACAAAGATTGGGGCAAATAGGTTGATTGTAGGTGTTCATTTTTTTTTTTTTTTTAGACTTTTCAAAATATGAGTTAGTTTTTTGTAATTAATATTTTTTTTTAATGGAAGGCAAGATGAAAATTTTAGGATCTTAATTTCCACTGTCATGAGGCATATGGACTAATGTTGTTTTAAAATTTTTATGATTTCTAATGTATGTGGTATGTCTCATCAAAACTAGGAAGAAGCAGAAATAATAGAACCTTATAGTAAAATGTAGCGATTTTTACATCGTTAGGAAAGAGTACCTTATGTGAGACAATCCAGTATAGTTTCCTATATTTGACAATTCCTCACCCGAGGAATCTTTGTTTTATATCTCATTCAAAGCAAAAGACACATTTGAAAGTCCTAGGTTCTTTTTTTTTTTTTTAATTTTATTTTTATAATTTTTAATATGTACAACTCATAGTGCATATATTTAGTATCTTTTTACATACAACTGTTTGCATACAAAGTATATTCGTACAATTCAGGTCTTCAATCATGCATTAAGGAAAATGGTATCCGTCTCATTCAACCACCTTTTTTTTTTCTTTTCTTTTCTCCCCCTCCCTCCCCTCTTGCTCCCTCCCTAACCCTCCCTTCCCTTGACCATTCTAGTGATCCTCTAATCCTCCTATGTACCCCCATCCAACAATACTTTGAAATAGCCTCCTTATATCAGAGAAAACATTTGGTACTTGGATTTTTGAGACTGACTAACTTCACTTCGCATTATGTCTTCCAACTTCATCCTTTTACCTGCAACCTAGGTTCTTTTAAGAGCAGTTGGTTCAGCCGGGCACGGTGGCGCACGCCTGTAATCCCAGTACTTGGGAGGCTGAGGCAGGAGGATCGCGAGTTCAAAGCCAGCCTCAGCAATGGCGAGGCACTTAGCAACTCAGTGAGACCCTGTCTCTAATAAAAAATACAAAAAAAAGGGCTGGGGATGTGGCCTAGTGGTCAAGTGCCCCTGAGTTCAATCCCCGGTACCAAAAAAAAAAGAGCAGTTGGTTCTATTTGAGAAGAAGTGACACTGAAAAGTCACATTATGTCAGAAGCATGTCAATACATCTAATCTAAATTTCTATTGAAAAAGGAAGAGGGCTGGGGTTGTAGCAGTAGTAGCGTGTGGAATTGATCGCCAGTACTGCAAAAACAAAAATCAAAGAAAGGAAGATTTTTTTTTTTAATGTTTTTTTTTAAAATTTTTATTTATAGTAGTATGTATTACAGTTCATACTATACATATATAGCATCTTTTTACACAAAACAGTTTGTATACAAAGTATATTCGCAGCATTCAAGTCTCCAATCATGCATTTAGAATAAAGATATTCGTCTTATTCAACCACTTTTTTCCCCCTTCCCCCCTTGCTCCCTCCTTTCCCCTCCCTTCCCTTTGACCATTATAGTGTTCCTCTAATCCTCCTATGTATCCCGACCCAACAATACTGTGAACCAGCTTCCTCATATCAGAGGAAACATTCGGTATTTGGATTTTTGAGATTGACCGATTTCACTTAGCATTATATTCTCTATTCTCCAACTTCATCCATTTACCTGCAAATGTCATTATTTTATTCTCTTTTATTGCTGAGTAAAATTTCATTGTGTATATATACCACATTTTCTTTACCCATTCATCTACCGAGGGACATCTAGGTTGGTTCCACAACCTAGCTATTGTGAATTGTGCTGCTATAAATATTGAGGTAGCTGTGTCACTGTAATATGCTATTTTTAAGTCCTTTGGGAATAGACCCAGGAGTGGGATAAGAATTTTTAAATACAGATATTCTTGTATATGTATTTGTTGCCTTATATGGTTTGAATAATTTTTATTGATTATAATTATGCTCAGCTATGTTGTCATGTATTTTTCTCTAGTTTGTTTAAATGATATGTATATATTCGTCATAAAAAACATTTCATCTCCCAACAGTATTTCCAACAGTTTCCCTAGATTTGACCTCTGTCAGCAGTGTAATTTTCCACAAGTTTTTCAGTGTTACAGTGTGTATGAAAAGATTTGTAAACACATACAAATCTTTTTGTCCTTTTAAACATCATTCTGTCAGAGTACATTTAATAATATAAGGTAGCCTAACAGATTGCTCTGTTACTGTTTCCTAATGTGGACTAATATGGTCTGTGATTTTTTTTCTTTCCCTTTT
This sequence comes from Tamias sibiricus, assembly GCA_025594165.1. Taxonomy (NCBI): domain Eukaryota; kingdom Metazoa; phylum Chordata; class Mammalia; order Rodentia; family Sciuridae; genus Tamias; species Tamias sibiricus. The sequence goes on along the minus strand of CM046657.1, from coordinate 196,456,146 downwards.
TCAGGAACCACAGACAAGGAAGAAGCCCCTCCAGTGCTATCTGCCTCTTCCTCACCTTCCTTCTCTTCCTCACCCTCCTCCCCTTCACCCACCCTGGGCAGGCAAAGACCTGAAATGGGAACATTTCTTAGAAAGAAGAAAACTAGTGACATCTACTTTGTGTCTCTAGTCTGGGCCATCATTGTCGTCCAGATCTGGCTGAACCTGTGGATTGTGCAGTTGTTGCCCGTGCCTATTGCAGGTCATTATCTGGTTAATTAAAATCTGGTTTTGTCCCAAAGACTTTTTTTCCCCCTTTTTCTTTTTTTGACTTTTGGATTTTAGCATTTGATGAAATTTTATTGTCACTTTAAGTTGTATGTTTGCATTTATGTCATGGAACAAACATTCTGGAAATTTATTACTTTGATATTTTATTAATATTTCACCCTTAAGCTCAAAAATATACTTAGCCTCTTATTGATTAAAACACTATATGATTTTTGGAAATCTGTTTTCTACTATGTCCAAAAGTCTAAACTTATTTGCCTATATGCCTTCTGGACCACTAGTTTTCACCACTTCTTATTCTCATTGAATTGGTCAGCTAATTAAATCTTAGCCATTATTTTAAACATTTATTTTGACCAAGCACTATAGAGTGCTGTCCTTGGGGAAAAGTGTAAATAGTTGAAATTTCTGCTTCTTGTGTCCTCAAGGAGAACTTCAGGTATGCACTTGTAACAAGATACCGTTAAATTAAGCTAGTCACAGAGAACATGCTATGGCTCTTGCTTCTGTGAGGGCAGTTATAGAAATGCTTAGTGAAATGTTTAAATTGCTCTTCTAGATTGTTCCATCCTTTTTTGGTTCTGCCAGATGGTTTCTTCATGCTGGCAAATCATGTGTCAGGGTTGTTGGAACCCCCTTTTCATTAAGGCTTGTTACCAGGAGTTACATTTCTCTTGAACATATCTGAACCTTCTGGTCATCAAAGGAATTTGATATGGCCTTGGGAGGGCAGGCTGTGACTAAGGTGGTCCCTCAAATGCTTTCTACAGCCTGTGATATCATGGGTCTATTCTAGAAACTATAGCAGCTTTTCTAGGTATTAAGAAATGCTAATGAAGGAATTGTTGGACTGGTATACAGTACAGAGTTTATGGTTCAAAATAGGAAATAGATCCTCTGGTTATAAGGTCAGGGCTAAGAACACAGATCCCCGGAGTTAGGGGAATTATGGTGAATGGGAGCAGTTATCCCGGTTCAACCTTCAAGGCAGGCCCCACAGATCTGTAACACTCCCTTCTGGGCCCTCTACCTTCTGAGTTGTCTTCATCAGGAGCTTAACTGCTTGAAGGGCCACTGCACTGCCTGACTCCAGGGGGAGACATTCCCATTGTGGTCTCCCAGGGCCCCACAGCCCTGCTTACACTGGGCTGGCTTCTCTGCTCAGTCCTGGCATCTGCTCAGATATGCAGGGCAGCATCAAGTGAGGAAACAGGAACACATTTGAAAATGTTACCTTGCAGTGGCATAAAATCATGATGCGTGTGAAATACCTCATATTTTTCTGGTTGCTAAATGTCAAAACATCTAAGGAAAAGAACCGAGTTTGGAAAGAGCAACTGTAATAGCTAGAGAGATTAGAAAATATCAGGGGTTAGTTTTCTTTACTTAGGAAGCGGAAAGTGTGGGGACTGTTGTAGTCACTGAAACCTGCATGATAAGAATAGCTTGTATTTATGTGAGCTGTAAAATAATCCCTGACTCCTCCAGAGATTCAGACGTCACAAAGAAGATAGTATGTGGGTGGTGGGGACTGTGTGAAAAGTTATCTGGCCAAGTCCATCTATTTAGAACTTGAATTCTTCCACCTCTCCCTTTTTAGCATTGATCTTTATTTTAATAATAGTTTTACTGTTTTAGAAAGGGAATTAAGGAGTCTTTTCATATTACAGCTGTCTGATCTGTTTTTTGTTTGCATATGTGTTTTGTAGTGTGGATCATCAAAAAGCTCGTTATTCACTTTGGTGTGGTGGACTTCCTGGAGAAGCGCTGCTGGGTGTGGTGGCAGGTCATTGAGCACTTCCTGAAGGAGCGGCAGGAGGCTTTAGCACCATGGCCGATCATTGGGCTTGGGAAGTTCTTTGTTGAAAGTTGACAGCAAGGTATCATTTTAAGAACTTGGTCCGCAGTTTATATGTTTCATGGTTTGAAATGTTCCATTCCATGGTATGTAGTGCTTTTTCATAACTATTAGTGATACATTCAACATCTAATTCAATGATGAAATTCTGAAGTTTAGTATCAAGGTTCATATAAGGATAGAATGGATTTAGTTTAAATAAGTATTGTGTAGTTTTCCTTTTAAATATGGGAGAAAAGGATCTTATGGAGCATCTAGTTCAACTCTTTGACTTTATTAGGACTAAACTGAAATCCAGAAATGTTAAGTGATTTGCTTAAAATTATATAACTAGGTAATGGCTCAGATCAGTGAGTATTTTTTGGAATAATTCCTATTTGTCAAATATTGTGCTAATTCCAGGGAAGGTCAGATGAATCATGGAAAACCAGATACAGTAGCTCCATTTAGTGGAGATAAATAGCAATTCATGAAAACCCAAAGTTTTAGTGGTTAAAGAATGTGGACTCTGGTTTCAGATCCCAGTTCTGTTGTTTACTAGCCTCGTGACCCTGAACAGGTATCTTTAACTTTTCTGTGCCTTTGTTTTCTTATCAATAAAATGGGTATATTAGCACCTACATCATAGAATCATTGTGACGGCTAAGTGAGTTAACCCTCCCAATGTCAATCCCTATGTCAGTGCCTGGTACTCAGTAAGCTCTACGTAAGCGTTATCTGATTTACTTCATGTAGTAAGTACAGGATGAAGTGGTAGCACCCAGCAAGAAATGACTTCTGTTGATAACACAGTGGGAAAGGGAAGTTTTGCAGAGGACGTGATGCCAGGGCAAGTTTTGAAGTAGGAGTTCATTAGGTAGACCTAGCAATAGGTTAGGGTAAAGCCAATGTGGTGGCACTTGCCTATAATCTCACCCACTTGGATTCAGGGACAGGGGAATTGCAAATTCAAGGCCAGCCTCAGCAACTTCCTGAGAGTCTTGTCTCAAAATTTAAAAAAAAAAAAAAAAAAAAAAAAAAAATATATATATATATATATATATGTATATATATAATATAAATAACTAGGACAGGGGGAGTATCTCAGTGGTACAGTACCCCTGGGTTCAGTCCCCAGTCCCCCATCTGCTCCAGAGAAGAAGATAGGTAGTAGACACGGCAGTAAGAGCAGGTAGATGGAGCAGTGCAAAGGCAGACACTGAGCCTGCAGCATTCAGGTTGTTATGCATTTTATTTGTTGGATTACCAAGAATGCTTGCAGCTGTCATCATTTCAGTTCTCATTGGTCATAGAGGAATGCTACATTCTCTTGATTTTGAAGCTTCTTAAATGTGTTATGGTTTTCTCCTAGTTTTTCCTGACAATTTCCTTCCCATGCTCTCAGTGACTTTCTTTTCTTTTCATACTGTTATTGCATTCTCTAATGATGTTCCACTGTTCTTATCTTCTCTTTCTCACCTTACCCCTATCCTCAAGCTCTGGCACTGGCTAAATAAGAAGGTAAATGAATGCACAGATGTTGGTTTTACTATTGAATTCTATACCCACTCCTCCCCCAGTATCTCCCTTCTCACTCTGTGTCTCTGTCCATATGTCAAACTAAGCTTTTGTTTTTAAAGTTCTACTTATATAAGCTATGGAAGGTCGAGAATCATGAATACTGTTGCAGTTCAATTTGCTAAAACCTCAACAAAGGCTCTTTAAGATGTGGAGTGCATATCCTTGCTCCAGTGCTTGTGAGAAAGTCTGCCTTGTGGTCCTTGATTTACATGCCTTTCCAGCTCTGTGATGGGGGTCCTGTAGTCTCTTCTGATGTATGCAAGCACATTCGGTGGCAGTTACTGTAAAGGAAAAAGAGCTCTGTTACCTTTTCTATAAATGACACAGGAATTTTTTAAAATGACAAGTCTGAAATATTTGTATGATTCCTTTGGCTGGTCATTTTATACACACACGCACACACACACACAGAGGCATGTGCGCATGCACACACACACACACACAAAATAACTAGTATTTCGAAATTTGATTTTTAGCTTAAAACAGATTATAGTCATGACCTGTGACATCTAATTTTTTAATTTCCCAAGGCATGAAGTTGTGTAAGAGTCTAAAAAATCCTCAGTGAATGTTTTATAGCAGGTCATAAGAAAGATGGTACTTCTTGAAATAAGCCAAAATTAGACTTGCAAATGTAGTGGTTAGGATTTTTTTTTCCCCTTGTCAAATAGAGGAAAAGGAAGACTTAGGCAATGTGTAAATTTTCAACTTTGGATTTAAAACAAGCAATGTATGAAATAGACTCCTACAGTCCCACACATACATGTTGTATACTTGCCCATTCCTTATAAAACTAGCATGAGTAGATGAGTTTAATCCATGGCAAGTGATGTGCAGAAAGTCACATTTTCTTATTTTGATCAAAGTAGGTGATTTTGTATATTTTCCCAATTTGTTCTAAAAAAAATGAAAATTGCCCCCAAGAAAAGTGAGAAAGGAGAACTGAATTTTCAAGGTTAAATTTGATCTACTGTCAGCAGACTAAATGAGTTAGACAACTTTAAGTCATGAACTTGATTCTAAACTGCATAGTTAAATTAGTTAAAAAGATTCCTAATTCCTAAGAGATCAGGAACTTCCCTTTCCTTGGATGATTCCATGTAGCATGCGTGAAGCGTTGGTGCGGAGTTAGAGTAGCTGCTTGAAATTCTGAGTGTGTTCCAGGAAAGCACATAAATGAGGGCTGTTTTATTGCATTACAGCTAAGGTCAGAAAATTGCAACCTTGGGTAATTTGGTACATAAAATGTTCAAGTGGAGTGAATTAGGAAACTGATTCAATCAAGAGGAGAGGGCAAGAACATACATGTTATGTTTGAGTGAAATGTAATCTGTTTCTTAGGGCTTTTTTGTTTTATTTCTTAATATTAATTATTTGCATGAAGACTCAAGTAGGAGTTGGTTAAAAAATAAAGCAAAACATGGGCCAAAGGTAATGAAATAGAAGAGAAACTCAGTAGTGCTTGATAAAGTCAGTTTAGAGGTTTTTGAATGGCTTTTGGTATAGGTACAAATTCACTGACATTTAGCTTATTTTAAAATTATCCCACTTCCCCTTAAAAAAATAAAAAGCAACAACAAATAAAAAAACCTCCTAAGCTAAAGTAATTGGTCACAGCATGGAAGGACTCAGGGATTATTGCTTGAGGCCCTGCAGTTTCCATGAGTCAGGCAGTGGTGGTGGGTGGTCTGGTGTCAGCTGCCCACAGCAGAGCCTGGGACAGGGTCAGCTTCCTGGGATGGCATGCCTGGCACGTCTTTAGGAATTCTGTTCTCTGGAGCCGTCTGCATTGCTTCCTCTGTCCATGTCTCTTGTTCTGTCTCTCTGAGATTCTGTCTGTGGGTCTTGTTCTATTCACTTTCAGGGGTGTGTGTTGTCCTCCGCCCCCTGAGTTTTCTATCCTTTGTTTTTTTCCGCTCTTATGGTCCTTAGTTGTTTATGTACCAACTCCCATACCCACATTTGTTTCTTTTCTAATGACTTTCTGTGTCTTTTTATTTAATAAGTCTTTTTCTGTCTTCTCTCGTCTGCATTCTCTGTTTCACTGTCTCCCTTCTCACTGTGTTCTCAGTTTAATTTTAACTGACCGTAATGTGAATTTTAAAAAAAAAAAATATAAGCTTATGTGTTGAGCATCTTAAATAATTTTATTTTAATTTTTCATGGAACATCTAAATCTCCCTGTTATCCCTTGGGCATACATTTTTATTTAGGCGGCCTGTGTATAGGGCATGTTAGTTATATACCAGGGGCCTCCAGAGCCTTCAACAAGTACTTGATGCTTAATTTCTGACAAAATTGGAATTGGGAAAATTCTACCCTAGCTTAAAAATATGAGGTTTGATTTTGTAATGTTTTTATACATAATTTGTTTGTGGATATTGTTTTATATGTTGCATACCCAGATATACAGTTAGATTTCTATACTTTAAAATAGAACATAATTTTCATTTAAAAATATATTTCAGGATATGACTTTTCTAAAGGAAAAAAAATCAACAGAAGCTCCTACGTTATTAGTGGATATGAATCTTGTCGTAATTCTCAAATTACTGTATGCTTGCTTTCTCAGATACCTATTAATTGAACGCTTGCTGTATGCTGGGTACTGTTAGATTCTGGAGATACAAAGAGGAGTAATGGATGCCACACTAGCCCTTTCCTCAGAAAGTTGTCCTAAGAACTGGGTGTTCAGCTAGTTGCTGATTGTGCACTTTTTACTTCATTGATTTTAGAACTTACCTTCAAAATAAGACATCTGACCTTCCATATCTTAGAAACTTGTTTTTTCTTTTATAATCTCTGCATTGTCTTTGAAGCTTTGAAAGCATGCACTGAAAATTAACTCTGCTGTTTGAAGCTCTAACTGTCCAGATTACAGATTAACTTTTTATCTTTTAGTTCACTTTAGCACTGATCTCTTAATGACAGTGTCCTACATGAAATATGGATAAGGGGACAACCAGCTTATAAGCATGGAGTGGAAAATAAATGTAGGAGACATGGTGATTTTTTAGCAAATATTCTTTGCTCTTAGATGTTTAACTTACTCTTCGGAGAGCATAATTAAGATTTAAATTGAGAATAACTTCCTTAGTAATGCTGTCGTTCATGTTGGGTGGAGGAGTAAAATATAATATCTTAGCAATTGTTACTCTAAATTTTAAAATGTTAAGTGGTAGCTTTGCATGGCAGGAGTTGTAGAAATCTATCAGAATTGTTATATATTCTGCAAACAAAAATTGTTTAAAATGTAGGATTATTTGTGATTGTGAAAGATGGGGGAACTCATTGTCAACATATCAAAAATAGCATTTAGGAAGAGTGTAATTTTAATTATTGATGAAGGAATAACCACTACATTGATTTACATTTGATTAATTATAATGTCACAAAGCTTATGTTTTCAAAAGAATATTCACTTCAAATGGAATATCAATCCTTTTAGAGCATTTTATTATAAAATCTTTCAAATATAAAGATTTAGAGAATGCTTATTTACCTAACCCCCAGTTTGATAAAACTACTTAAATAATTACCAATTTGTACATCTACTTCCCAACTCTCATGTCCCTTCAACCCCTGTAATTGCTATCCTGAATTTGCTATTTATCTTTGCCTAAACATTACATTTTTTATTACTATCTTTATAACCCTAATTAAAGGGAAAAACATTTCAAATGTTATTACGATTTTACTTTACTCCTATTTTATCTGTATTATGGGTCTTATAATATAGGTATGCCCTAAAATTTTATCTGTATAATTTAGGGCATAAGAACCATAATTTATTCTAAAGTCATCTCTGTTTGCTGATTAATAGTCAATTTCATGAGATTTTAGGTCAACTAATGGATTTCATTGTTTTGTTTGGACTATTTACCAGGTGATAAATTATAATTTGAATTGTAGGTATACCACAGTATGAAAATTCAAACATATATCTGGGGTTATGTTCCAGTTGACTGCCTTTTAACTTAGATATGACTGTAATGAACTTTTCCCATAACAAACAATAGTAATTAATAGTTAACTTTCTAAAGTTGCTTACAGCTTTTATTGCTTTAATGTGTATGCCATAGTTTGCTTTGCTATGTTGAGATTTATATTTGTGTTCATGATATTTTAATACATAAATGCTTTTATTAAGTTTTACTTTAAAGATAATTCTCTTTTTCGTTTCTGTGCAGATGATCATCTGGTTGGAGAAGATGTTAGATAAAATAATTAGCATTTTCATCATATTTTTGCTAGTAATAGGAACCCTTCTTTTAGCCCTTCTCCTGACTGCAAAGGTAAAGCACAACAATTACTATTCCCACTAATAAATTCATAACTATTAGAATTGTGGTATAGATAATAAGCCAGCAGAAGAGGCATGGAACATGCTACTTGGCTTATAAGAATATACATAACAACTAAACCTGTTTATGATGTGTATATTTGGCCATGAATTTGCCTAGCATGTTTTCTTTTTAAATCTCTTTTACATGCATTTTTATTTTATCATCAAAATCCTCAGGAGCAAATGCAGATAAAAAATGAGTTGTTTTTTTAATTTCATTAGGAGAATTTTGAACTGTTCTTATCATTCCTAATTTTTTCACTGGATCTGAATTCTTTCCTTCCTCATTCCCTCCTTCTGTTCCTTCCCTTCCCCTTCCCTCTTTTCCTTCCTTTTTGTGATGGGGCCTTGCTCTGTTGCCCAGGATGGCCCCAAACTCCTGGGCTCAGGTGGTTCTCCTGCTTCAGTCTCCCAACTAGCTGGGACTGCAGGCATACACCACGGTGCCTGGCTTCGAAATTTCTTGAGTAGCTCCTTCCCTTTTTGTCTCATTGGTCTTTTTGCTGAAATACCATAGGATATTTATTTCTTGTTTTCCAGCTTGTATTTCCATTCTCCCCTTTCATCTCTTCAAAGAAAACCATTTCCCCCAATTTTTTTTCCCTACAGTGATATCTTTTACTTCCTTCAGGGTTTAAAAAAAATTTTTTTTAAAAATTTTTCCTATTTATTTATTTATTTATTTATTTATTTATTTTTCCCTGTGCATTTTAATCTTTATTTTACTAAACTCTACTCCTAGATTTTAGTTTGTCGTTTTCAAGGGATTATAAAACTTACATGAAATCATGGATATAAAATTTTTTCTTATAGTCTTGTAGAGATGTGTTTGTGTTACTAACAGACAACCTAATAAGCAGCGGTTTACTAAAGAACTGTTTGTTTGTTTGTTTCTTTCTTTCTCTTTAATTTTTAGTTGTAGATGGACAAATACCTTTATTTATTTTATCTTATGTGGTGCTGAGGCAAGCGCTGTACTACTGAACCACAATCCCAGCTCCCCACCCCCCCCACCCCCCGCAAAAAAAAAAGAATTGTTTCTTGTCAGGTGGTTTGTCCACTTACAGGTCCTATTTTCAGTCATTCTCAGCCTCATATGTCCTCACAGTAATCTTATCATTTATTCTTAAAAACTTGCTTTCCTAGGACTCTTGTTTAAGTCTGTGCAGTTCCTATCTGTTCTTTGGGTGTCAATCCTGTATACTCACTTGAATATACTGTACAGATTTCATAGACTTTTTATCATTTTTGCCTCTATCTGGTATTATTGCAGTCTTCCATTCTAGTTCTTAGAGAAATCTTTCATCAGTTAGGCATTTCATTGTTCTTTCTTCTCTCTCCTGCTCTTTCATCGTGCTTCCCCTCTGTCCCTTTGTGTATGGTCTTCTTGCCTGTCCATCTCAGTTGTGCTCATTTTCAACTCTTTTTTTTCATTCTATGCTTTAGTGAGCTTTTGCTTCCCTGAACCTCCATAATAGGTCTTACTGAACCATTTCCTTATTGTTTGGGATTTATGCAAACTGAACTTTGGAGGGAGCCTTATTTGGTCTAGTTTATTCTCCCCCTAATAAAGATATCAGTCTACAAAACACAGTGACAGCATCCTTGTGCATGTCTAATAGATTTCTCAAATGTAACACATCAAAAACTGAATTCTAGACCTTCTCTCACTTGTCTGCTCTTCCCATTTCCATAGGTGACAACCCCATTCTTCTGTTTGCTCAGATACTCTCAGGTCATCCTTGACTACTTTTTTTGTTTTATATCCACAGGTAATTTGTTAGAAAATGCTTTTGGGATCAACTTTACTAATATATGCTGGGATAACAGGGTAAGGGTGTCAGGTCCTTCTGTCCATAGAAAATAAGAATAAGACTATAAAATTATTAGCAACACCATTTAAAGGCATTGGAAAATAACCATCTAGGAACGACTGGGGGAGGGTTGGCTAATAGCTTGGTGCTTTTCGTATGATACCTTGTATGGGCAGCAAAACACCACATCTTTTCCTGCCAGTTTTTCCTGAGGGAGATGTCCTTTGATACATGGAAATGTATAAGTTTGGTGTGGTCCTGTTTTCTTTTGTTTGCTCTTGTTGTCTGTCTTTGGTGTCATTCCATGGTATCTTTGCCAAGCCAATTGGAGGTGAGCAACACCTCAGAGATTTGTAGGACAATATTAGATGTTCTAGAGTCATGTAATTAGCATCCCAGAAGATGAGGAAAGAAAGAGAAAAAGTAGAAACAAATTTTGAAAAAATAATTGTTGAAAATGGTTGAAAACTTCTCATATTTGGTGAAAAATATTAACAGATCCAAGAATTTCAACAACTTCTTAGTAAAATACACACACACACACACACACACACACACACACACGCCTAGACACATTACAGTGAAACTGCTCAGAGCCAGAGATAAAGAGAAAAGCTCAAAGGAAGCAAGCAAATTATACACAAGGGTACAACAATACAGCTCATGACAATTTTTGCAATAGTGAACACCAAAAGACATTGGAGCAACATATAAAGTCATGGAGAAGGAAACCTGTCAACCAAGAATATTATATTAAGTGAAACTCCAGTAAAGACAAAATAAAAACATTTCTAGATAAACCAAAACTGAGAGAGCGTATTGATAGTACACCTGTACTCTAAGGCATGCAAAAGGAATTCCTTTAGACTCTAGAAATGAGGGCTGGGGGTATAGCTCAGTTGGTAGATTTCTTGCCTCATGCACAACGCCCTGGGATCAATCCCTGGCACTCCCACAACAACAACAAAAAGAACAGAAATAATTTGGACCCAAGGGAAGGAATGAAGAGCACTTGGTCAGTATGTAGATAAATATATGTTCTTAAGTTTTCCTTCTCTTTGGAAATTGTTATTGTGATTATTAGTTTTTTTTGGTGGGCCTGTGGATTGAACCCAGGACCTTGCACATACTAAACAAGTGCTCTACCACTGAGCTTTGTCTATTGCCCTCGTTATTTTTTACTTTTGAGACAGGGTCTCAATAAGTTGCCTGAGCTAGCTTCAAACTTGTGATCCCCCTTCCTTAGTCTCCTAAGTAGCTGGGATTACAGGCACGTGCCACTGTGCCCATCTTCCATCTCTTTTAATTTATTTAAATAAAATGACTACTTAGAAAAATATAATACCCTACTGTGAACTCTATAACATATATAAATGAACTATTTATATGTAGTATTTTTGCATAGCATACTGTAATATAAAGAAGAGAGTTCAGAACTGGAAATATTCTGGTGTGAAGTTGTAAATATTTTTGTGGATATAGGTCATTATTAACTTGAAATAGATTTTGATCAGTTAAATGTGAACATTTTAGATAAATAGCAACCACTAAATATTGTAAAGTTTTAAAGAAAACTAAAATGATAAGCTAAAAAATATTTGCTGAACATAAAAGGCAGTAAAGGATGAACAAAGGAACAGTAGAGATGGGTCAAATACAAAGTAGATAGTAATATAACTAAAAAGTTCATTAAGAAATATTACTAGGGCTGGGGTTATAGCTCAATTGGTAGAACACTTGCCTAGAATGTATGAGGCACTGGGTTTGATTCTTAGCACAATCAATCAATCAATCAATAGTTCATTGACAATTAAAATGTATGTATACATATAAAAATTTTTAAAAATAAAATTATTGTGTCCATCTGTTGTAAAAATATTTTTAAAAAGAAATATTACTATAGAAAAATAAGGACTTTTATAATGTTACAGTAAGATAAGTTATAAGTATGTTTGCTCTTGATATTAGAGCTCTAAAATAAAAACATCCAGAGTTAAAAGGAGAAATAGACACACCTATGATTTTAAAAATTTTAAGTAATTTTTGTACTGGGGATTGAACCCAGGAATGCTTTTTTTTTTTTTGGTACCAGGCGATTGAATTCAGCGGCACTAGACCACTGGGCCACATCCCCAGCCCTTTTTTGTATTTTATTAGAGACAGGGTCTCACTGAGTTGCTAAGTGCCTTGCCATTGCTGAGGCTGGCTTTGAACTCGCGATCCTCCTGACTCAGCCTCCCAAAGTGCTGGGATTACAGGTGTGCGCCACCGCGCCCGGCTCCAGGAATGCTTTACCTTGAGCTACACCCCTAGTCCTTCTTCTCACTGAATTGCTGAGGGTCTCACTAAGTTGCTGAGGCTGACCTTGAACTTGAGAGTCTCCTGCCTCAGCCTCTGAAGTTAGTAGGATTATAGTCATGCACCTATATGCCAAGCTCAAATCTATGATTTAGTTTGGCATTAAATAGTCCTAATAATAATAAGGAGATAGAAAATCTGTAAGGATATTTAGAAGCCTTTTAAAACACTGTCAACCACCTCAACTTAATTGACAATTAGAATAACATTGTTTTCAAATTAAAATGAAGTACTCACCAGGATAAAAAATACTTAATAAATTTGGAAATATTAAAATTATAGAGCATGTTCTTGGATATAGTAGAACTAAATCAGAAATCAGTCATAGAAATCTAGGAAATACCTAGAAATTGAGTAAGATGAAAATAATCTGTATTAAAGAAGGAATTGCAAGGGAAATTGGAGAATACTTTAAAGTAGATGCAAATGAAACTGCTGCATGCCACAATTTATAAGATGCATTTAAAGCAATCCTTAGAGGGGAAATTTATAGCATTAAGTTCTTAAATTAGGAAATAAGAAATCGGTGATCTAAGCTTCTACCTTAAGAAGGTAGCGATGGAATAATAAAGATCAAATGCAAATCAATGAAATTGGAAGTGGAGGACAGGAAAAAACATTAAATAAAAAATGATTTCTTTGAAAAACATAAAGAAAATTGATAGACTTTTATCCAGACTTATCAAGGAAAAAATAGATACCAATTTTCTCACAGACCTTAAAAGGCAAATAAGAAAATATTGTGAACAAATTTGTGCCACCAAATTTGATAATTTTGATTAAATGAAGAAATTCCTTGTGAGGAAGAAATGGAACAGAACTGAGAAGAAATAGAAAAATTGAGTAGTTGTATATTAAGAAATTGAATTAGTATCTGGAAGTCCTTCTAAAAAGAAGAGTTCAGACCCAGATGATTTTGCTAATAATTTTTTTGGGGGGGGGGGGCACTGGAGATTGAACTCAGCGGTACTAGACCACTGGGCCACATCCCCAGCCCTTTTTTGTATTTTATTAGAGACAGGGTCTCACTGAGTTGCTAAGTGCCTCGCCATTGCTGAGGCTGGCTTTGAACTCGCGATCCTTCTGACTCAGCCTCCCAAAGTGCTGGGATTACAGGTGTGCGCCACCGCGCCCGAAGGAATTGCAAGGGAAATTGGAGAATACTTTAAAGTAGATGCAAATGAAACTGCTGCATGCCACAATTTATAAGATGCATTTAAAGCAATCCTTAGAGGGGAAATTTATAGCATTAAGTTCTTAAATTAGGAAATAAGAAATCGGTGATCTAAGCTTCTACCTTAAGAAGGTAGCGATGGAATAATAAAGATCAAATGCAAATCAATGAAATTGGAAGTGGAGGACAGGAAAAACCATTAAATAAAAATGATTTCTTTGAAAAACATAAAGAAAATTGATAGACTTTTATCCAGACTTATCAAGGAAAAAATAGATACCAATTTTCTCACAGACCTTAAAAGGCAAATAAGAAAATATTGTGAACAAATTTGTGCCACCAAATTTGATAATTTTGATTAAATGAAGAAATTCCTTGTGAGGAAGAAATGGAACAGAACTGAGAAGAAATAGAAAAATTGAGTAGTTGTATATTAAGAAATTGAATTAGTATCTGGAAGTCCTTCTAAAAAGAAGAGTTCAGACCCAGATGATTTTGCTAATAATTTTTTTGGGGGGGGGGGCACTGGAGATTGAACTCAGCGGTACTAGACCACTGGGCCACATCCCCAGCCCTTTTTTGTATTTTATTAGAGACAGGGTCTCACTGAGTTGCTAAGTGCCTCGCCATTGCTGAGGCTGGCTTTGAACTCGCGATCCTTCTGACTCAGCCTCCCAAAGTGCTGGGATTACAGGCACCGCACCCGGCTGCTGATAAATTTTATCCAAAATTTTATCAAACGTTTAATGAAGGATATTACCAGTCCTACAAAAACACCTTTCACCTAGCGGAGAAAGAAATACCACTTTCTAGCTCATTTTATGAGGCCATTGTTGCCCAGATATTAGTGAAAGACGTTCATGGAAAGAAAACTACAGACCAGTATTCCTTAAGAACAGACACAAAAATCCGTAATAAAACAACAGATTAAATCTAGCTATATATTGAGGATGATATACCATAACCATGAGGTTCATTTCGGGAATGCAAAGTTGGTTTGGAAGACAGTAGGTTAATGTAAGCTGTATCCCAAATGCAGTGTGCTTTCCTCTCCAGCACCACTGCCCTGCTCAAATCTATCACCGTCCTTGCTTGAGTTAGTTCAGTACCCTCTCAGCGGAGCTCCCTGCTTCATTATTTAGTCTGTTCTCTATGCAACATCCAGATTTACTTTAAAAACTTAAGTAACATGTCACTTCTAGGCTTTAAGTCCTTTGTGGTTTCCCAAATCCCACCAAATGAAAACTAAATACTTCATAAGAACTTACAAGACCTTACTTGGTCAGGGGCTTTTTTTTTTCAGGCATTCTCTGTGAGTTGATTCTCTCCTCACTGCCTTTCCTTTTCAAGCTACAGTTGTCTTTTGGTATTCTTCCCACTTTTGCTGGGGCTTGATAGAATTGGAAGTGGGTTGCAGTGACTGCTTTAGTGGCTGTTTGTGCAGGTGGATTCTGTTCTGCTGTACTTTGTCATGTGATTTGCCCTAGCATTTTTTGCCACTTGGCTAAGTTCATACCCATCTGTGTGGGAAACTGCCCTGGTCTTTAAAAGGTTTCTTCAGTTCCTTGCAGGGTGAGGGAGAGGGAGAGAGAGGCTATGGTGAGGCAGCACTGTTGATGTCTTTCCTGTGATTTGTCTGTTTATTCTCTACTGTGGCTTCTTTTCCCTCTTCAGTCAGAAAAGGATAAGGATTTGGTTTCTTTCTGCAGATTTGTGTGCTCTTGTGAATGTCTTAAGAGTTTGTCAGCTCTGGGTGTGGGAGTCACTTAGGAGTGAACTGTCAGGCCTCTTGTGCTGCAGAAAGTTTTGTTTCTTTACCTAATATTGTACTCCAAGTGGCACTGAATTGTTTCTTTCCTTGTTTTGGTGTCACAGATAAACTTTTCTTCATCTGGTACATTCCTTTTTTATTCCCCTCATTTCCTTGGTTATCAGGCAAGGCAAAGTTAGAGGTTCAGTTTCATTTGGCTTTTTTGTATTCATTCAAGAAATCTTAGTTGCTTATTTGCTTGTACATCTCACCCAGCAATATAATTGTTAGCTCATAGTGTGTCGTATTGCATATGTAGTTACACAAACACAATAAACACATGTATATGCAAACTAAACATTGTTTATGTGTATGTATTAAAATACATATCCTTGTATTTTTTCTTAATTAAAATACATACCTATTTATGTACTTTTTTTCCTCAAGTAAATTGTTGAGCTTCCTGAGTACAGGAAGCGGTTATGTATTTTTTATTTCTTACAGTGTGTGTCATCAGGCATGTAGAGCAACTTTTCAGTGCATATCTATAAATTAATTAAAACCAAGATGCATAATTATATGACTCTAAAAGCACTGCTCCAGTAATAGAGTAGAAAGTTAAATTTTAAATTAGTTTTAATAATTACTGAGATTCTTTTTTCTTTATCCATAATACAGGTACATCAAGAGAGTGTACACATGATTGAAGTCACAAGTAATTTGATTAATGAAACCTTAGCAAATCACCCTGAATGGGCAAAGTAAGAATATTATTTTTGGGGGGAAAATAGTGATGGATGACCTAGTTTCAACATCTGTTTGCATGAAATAATCTTCATTGATACAGCTACATTAGAAGATTAAAAGATAGGGTTAGCCAAAGCTTTGATTAAATGTGATTTTTTTTTTCCCCCAGAAGAATGGCATGTAATATGGGAAGAAGAGGGGGCTAAGTGCTTAAAATTAAAATTTTAGGACTAATGTATGGTAAATGTTTTTTTTTTTTTTTTTTTTTTTTTTTTTTTATGATGGGATCTTGCTGTGTTGCTCACGCTGGCCTTGAACTCATGATCCTCTTGCCTTAGCTTCCCCAGTAGCTGGAATTATAGGCATGTACCACTGTGCTCAGCTCCATTGAGATTTATAATTTTATCTGCCTTATGTCATGTTTGCGTAGTGACTGTTTGTGGTAGATTGAAGAAATTTTCTTCATTTCAGAGATGAGGAACCCGGATTATAGTTTAACAACTTGGATAGTAATTCTCCAGTGGCAATCAGTACTTAAAACCAGTGTATCTATCCTGCTGCAGGGAACCATCCACTATATATATGTGACTCCTCAACTTTCTATGTAATTCTTGACGTATTCCCATTTTGTAATAATTTTGGGGAGAGATGGGCAAATCTTGGCCCAGGATCAAATCCATCTGTCTGTCTTTGTAAATTTTTTTTTTGAGCACAGCTGCCCATTCATTTACTTATTGCCTCTTGCTGATTTGGGAGTTGAATGTCCAGACTTGAGTAGTTGTGTCAGGGAGAGCCACATTTCCAGAGCCTAATGTATTAAATGTACAGAGAAAGTTTACTGTTTCCTGCCTCAAGGATCTCTGTATACTTGTTTAATTTAACTTGCATAAAAAGGGTTTTAGGTCTTTTTGGGGAATGTTAGCAGAGTGATGCTGTTTACCTGTTTTTTTTTTTTTTCGTTTTTTTGTTTGTTTTTTACCAGAGGTTGAACTTAGGGGCACTCAACCACTGGGCCACATCCCCAGCCCTTTTTTGTATTTTATTTGGAGACAGTCTCACTGATTTGCTAAGTGCCTCGCCATTGCTTAGGCTGGTTTTGAACTCGCGATCCTCCTGCCTTAGCCTCCCAAGTGCAAGGATTACAGGCATGCGCCACCATGCCCAGCTAACCTGTTTTATAATTTATAACAAATGGCATGGTCTGCTCTTTTACCCTTTTTAGTTTAGATTATAAATTGAGATTTATGTTGATTTTCTCCTTTTGATTCTATTTCTTAATATAAAACCTGCTTTATGCATTACTTGAACTTGCTTTAAAATCACATTAGAGGGCTAGGGTTGTGGCTCAGTGGTAGAGCACTTGCCTAGCATATGTGAGGCACTGGGTTCGATTCTCAGCACCACATAAAGAATAAAATAAAGGCATTGTGTTCATCTATAACTAATAAAAAACATATATTATTTTTAAAAACTCACATTAGAATATTCCTAAAAGAATTTCTTTGAAAATGTATTTCTACTGACTTTCCATATTACCTAGAGCATATCAAAGTTACTTGTCCTTAGTATTTCTTTTTTTTTTTTTTTAAATATTTATTTATTTACTTTAGTTGTACACAATATAATGCATCTATGTTTACGTGGTGCTGAGGATCGAACCCGGGCCGCGCACGTGCGAGGCGAGCGCTCTGCCGCTGAGCCACAACCCCAGCCCCAGTATTTCTTGTTAGTTAAAAATTGTGGCATATTGTGGAGTATTATTCAGCATTAAATACAAATGAACTAATAGTACATGTACCAACATGCAGTTTGAGCATGCTGAGTGAAAGACATCAGGCAGAAAAGAGAGTATAGGGTATGATTTTATTTATGTAAACTTCCAGAGAAAGCAAACTCTGCAATTCATAGTGACAGAAGGATTAGTGGTTGCCTACACATTGGGGTGGGGTGGGCTCCAGAGGGGGCTTAAGAGGGGTGCGAGGATGTTTATTTTCTTGACTAAGGATATGAGAATTGGAAGTGTTATCATCGTATTTCATTCTAGAACAGTCTTCCCATGTGCATTGTAGAAAAAAGGTTGTAGGGATGTAAGATGTTAGCCCTTGAGACCAGCTGAAAATCAGAGTAAAACCTGAAAAGATCTTGCAAAGCCCTGGACTGTGGACAGGTCTAGTGGGAGTAGGCAGGAGGGATAGAGTTGTACAATCTTAAGGGGCTTTGCTGGTTGTGAACTAGATATAGGAAGAAGAAATCTAGTGTGACTTGCTTCTAGCTTAGAAATTAATAGATGATGGTGGATTCAGTAAGACAGGAAATGGAAGAGCAGATTTGGTGGGAAAATTCACTTTTTTTTTTTTTTTACCTGTTGAGTTTTAGGTATCTGCAGGAAGGATAGGTGGAGGCAACCAGGAGGGTAGGTGGGTATGCAGTGCAGGAGAGAATATCAAGGGTGAAGTGAAGGAATTGGCAGTTGGTGTGAGTCTAGAATCAGATGAAAGGTCTCAGTTGGCATTGGAGTGTATTAAGAAAGAATGTGTGTGATGCACAGAGAGGACCCTAGGTATGTGCCCTCATTCATCTCTGGTCTTTAAGACTGGAAAGAAAACCATAGGTGGCAAAGGAGAATGAGAGAAACAAGAGGAAAGCCAAGGGCAGAGAAAATTTTAAGAAAGCAGTAGTGGTTACCGGTTGTCAGAATGTAATAGAAGGGCTGGGGTGCATGCTCAGTGGTAGAGAGTCATGCTAAGTATGAATGAGGTCTGGGGTTCAGTCCTTGATATTGCCCCTCCCCCCAAAAATGCTTCAGAAAAAATAAGAGTGCGATTGGATGTAGTGTAGTGATTGCAGGTCAGTCCATTCAGTTGGCAGAGCAGAACCGGATTAGATTACTTTGTGTTAAGTTATGGGGAAGTGGAGAAAGTAAGTGTAGGCTAATCTTTCTCATGTTTATCTGTGAAAAAGTAGCTGATGGTTGAAGGAAGATGAAGAGCAAATTAAAAGAAAATTAAGGGGCTGGGGTTGTGGCTCAGAGGTAGAGCGCTCGCCTAGCATGTGCGCGGCTCAGGTTCGATCCTCAGCACCACGTACAAATGAACGCATTGTGCACAACTGAAGCAAATAAATAAATATTTAAAAAAAATTAAGATGGAGAAATCTCATTTATTTGCTGAAGGGAAGAAATTGGGGTGGAGTAGAAGGAATTGAGAGTATTAGGAGAGGGATAATTCTTGGGATATGTCTCTGAGGAAGCATAAGATGAATCCATGGCACAAATTGAGGAAAGCAGGTCAGAGTGGGTATGAATATAAATACTTCAAGTTTAGTGGGATAGTATGGGGAAAGTGGGAAATTAGGGTCAGTATGCCTTTGAGGTAAGAAGTGAGGTCACCTGATTTTTTTTTTAAGTTGTTGATGGACCTTTATTCTTTTTATATGAGGTGCTGAGAATCTAACCCAGTGCCTCACACATGGTAGGCAAGTGCTCTGCCACTGAGCCACAAACCCAGGTCCCCTCTAGTTTTTTTTTCCCCCTTTTCTTGGTGCTAGGGATCGAACCCAGGGCCTTGTACATGCAAGGCAAGCACTCTACCAACTGAGCTGTATCCACAGCTCGCATTTTCATTTTTCTAACCGGTTTCCAAGCAATTCTGGTACTGCTGGTGCATGAACCACCACACTTTGAGAACTTTGTTCCAGATGTTGAATATCTCAGTGTCCCAGAACCACTTCTCATGGTGCTGAAGTAGGCAAATGACCCAGGTTATGTGTGAACAGAGAAACTAGGCAAAGTGGAATGAAGGAGGGAAAGTGGGTCTGAATGCTAAGGAAAGATCAAAGGGAAATTTTGAGTGTTACAATTAGGCCAGTCAGGCCCAGATGTCAACAATCCCTGCTTGTGATGCACATCTGTGTGTTAATGTCTGGTCAGCATTATTGCTTGCTAAAGTAACACATCAATTTTAAAGTGTTATTGGAATGGTACACTAAAAATATCCTTTTTTTTTTTTCATTTTTTTATTTTAAATTAGTTGGCTTCCTGAGGCTCAGGTGGTACAAAGAGCCCTGAGTTCTGCAGCTAACAATGTCTATCAGTATGGGCGAGAATGGATAACCCACAAGGTAAGGGAAGAGCCTTTCTGTGGCTTTCTCTTTGCAGGGTCTCCATTGATAGTGACTTCTTGCTTCGAGAAAGCATAGAGATTTTGTTTGAAATGATTTCCATTTTTGAAATAAGCTTAAATCTACCAGTTGACAAGCAACATAAAATGAAATTAAAGCTGTGGACAATCACACCAAATAGTGCTAGTAGCCTCAACAATCTGAGAGGTTACTTACAAATTTTACTTATTTACTTTAGTTGGCAATGCATTTTTTGTTTATGTGGTGCTGAGGATCGAACTCGGGCCGCGCACGTCTCTGCCGCTGAGCCACAACCCTAGCCCTCATTTACTTTTTTCTTTTCTAGGTGGATCAACTAATCTTGGGTGGTCAAATATGGTCAAAGAAGGAGAAAAAACGTATTAAGGCATCCTTTTATCTGCCTGTAACAGTGCTTGGCAGTTTCCAATTAGTTTCATTTAATCTTTCCAAGAAAGTTACAGGAGTCTGAATTATTTTGCTTGCTTTGCAGATGAGGAAACTAGGCTGGGTAGATCTGCAGTGGTCATGTGTAGGAAATCAGCTTCAGGCTAATGACCAGCTCCAAATCCTTGTTCTTTCTGCCATAGTATGGTAGCTGTGTGTGCCTGGAACTGCAGAAAGTACTTTCATGTGGCACTTGAGATACACTTTGAAGGAAGGGCAGATGAAGGAAGAGTGTATTTTAGGAAGGGTAGTTAATGTGAGCAAAGAAGCAGAGACCAGGAGTATGCTTGAGGAGATGACCTTGACTGAAAGGGAGGGAAAGACATTGTTGTCACAATTAAAGATTAGCCTCTTCAAAAAGTTTTAATATGCTGAAGTAATTAGGATCATATGGTGATTAACAAGGTTTGTTGCAGTGAGACTAGTAGCCAGAAAATTGTATCAGTATATGATTCTTTGTACGAAAGAAATATCCTTCTTCTCCCACTGAATTATGGAAGATATATATGTATGATAATCTATTAACCTAAAGATGGAATGAGTTTAGTTAAAAGTTGAGAGTCCGGTATGGTGGTGCACAGCTGTAATCCCAGCAGCTTGGGAGACTGAGACAGGAGGATCACAAGTTCAGAGCCAGCCTCAGCAATTTAGCAAGGCTCTAAGCCACTCATTGACACCCTGTCTCTAAATAAAATTCAAAACAGGACTGGGGATGTGGCTCAGTGGTTGAGTGTCCCTGAGTTCAATCCCTGATACACCTCCCCCCCAAAAAAGTTGAGAGAAAGTTGTGCCTATCTCTCTGATAACTTAATCGTCACATGTTCCTTCTTTAAAAAAAAATACACATATACACATTCGCATAATATGTGTGTGTGTGTGTGTGTGTGTGTATGATAAGTAAAAGATAAATTTGTGGATGCTTATCTTAGAAATGTCATAGGAGGAAAATCCAGTCATTGAGTCATTGTAGAAGATTTTCAGCCTTCTAGAACATGTTATTTTGTTTAAATCATGGCATTTCATTCTTTATTAATATATCTGGGAGAAATTTTTATTCTGGAATTGTTATCTTTCTGGGAGAGTATAAAGCAGAGGAAATTTTGGGTAGCTGGAGAAATGGACCTTAGTTTTTTTTTTTTTTAATATTTATTTATTTGCTTTAGTTGTACCCAATGCAATGCATTTATGTTTATGTGGTGCTGAGGATCGAACTCAGGCATGCATGTGCTAGGTAAGTGCTCTACCACTGAGCCACAACCCCAGCCCCAGACCTTAGATTTTAAAGAAGTAGACTTCAAATTAATTAGAGAAAAATAGGTATTAAACCTTCTAAAGTGAAGATGGATGGGCATTTGATAACAAAAATTATAAAATTATGTGTGATCTTGATTTAAAAGACAGAGGTAATATCTAAAAACATTGAATGTCCATAAAATGGGATATTGTTTAACTATATAAAGGAATGAAATAATGATGAGTGTTAAAACGTGGATTAGTCTTGAAAACATTATGCTAAGTGAAGAAGCAGTCATAAAAGAATGTAAGATTCCATTTATATGAAATGTCCAGAGAAGGCAAATTTATAGAGACATGAAATGATTTCCAGGAGTGTTGGGGTTGGGGAAGATTGAGGGAGTAACTGTTAATGGGCATGGGGTTTCCTTTTGGAATGATGAAAATATTTTGAAATGATTGATGGTAATGGTTGCATCCTGTAAATATACTAAAAACCATTGAATTGGGTACTTATCTGAATTAAAAAGTCTTGTGAGTTATATATCAATGAAATTATTTTAAGAAAACTGCAGATGTAACTTTCTAATGAGCTGAAAAAGTCCTATCTAACTAAGAATTATATAAGAAGAATTGTGTTGTAAGAGCTAAAGTTCAGAGAGGCCTGAAGCTAGGGGAAAATGTCATGCCAGAAGAGTTTTTTAGGGTGTGTGTCTGGTCTGCCTGTCCTCAGCTTACGTTGTCAGCCTCATCTCCTGTGTCCCTTCATATTGTTTGGGTCATATGTGGGCCTTCCAATTGGCTTTCCTCACTCCACATTCTTGTTTGAGCTACCCTTTCTGCTTTGTATGCCATTTCTAAAATTTTAGCAAGGAATAAGCAATCTGTTTACTCTGTCCCTCCTTCCGTGATCAGAACGAAGAAGGTGCCAGCCAGTCCATAAGCAGGCCCAGCACTGTGCTAGGTGTTGGGCGGAAAGCGGTAAATCAGAGTTCCCACTCTCCCAGGGATTACACTCCAGTGAGAGGAGACCATCATCAAGCATGCAAACAAATGAAAAACTCAGGTGCTAATAAGTGCTGCATTATTGAGTAATGTGGTAGAGTGACTCAGGATAATGCTTCAGCTAGAACTCCAGAGAAGGTCTGTGAGAAGGCGACATTTCCATTAAGACTTCGATGGTGAGAGGCAGTTGGAAAGGATTAGAAAAAGATTGTGTCAAGCTGAGGGCAGAGTAAATTCAAAGGCTCTGACATGGTAACAAGCTTGATTGAAGGACAGATGGCGGGTCAGTGTGGCTGTGGCTGGAATAGGGAATGAGACAGCAAGGCAAGCCTAGTCAGGACAAGAAGGTGGGGTTTTATTTTAGTTATAAATGTAAGCATTATGCAAATTTAACGTAGAAGGGGATGTGACCTAATTTAGGATGTTGAACCTTAATTTGGCTGCTTTATGGACAAGTGGGCAAGAAAAGGAGGAGGCAGGGAGGCCAGATAAAAGGTTATTCTGATAGACCCTGTGAGAGATGTTAACAACTTGGACCAGGGTTGTAGAAATATAAAATGGAAGAATTTTTCTTTCTTGTTTTTTTTTGATTGTGGTAAGAGGAATTTCTCATGGATTGGACATAGAATGTAAGGGAAGGAAGTTTTGGTTTGTTTAACTAGAAGAATAGCTAAAAGAATAGGAAAAGATGTGGAGGTGGGTAGTAGGGTTTAGGTATTGTGGATGGATCAGTAATTAAATTTGAGGCATATTTAGAGTTACCTATTAAATATCTGGATAGGACTGCCATGAAGGCAGTTGGACATACAGAATTTGAGTTCATGGAAGTAGATGGCAGCTTAGGAGTCATCAGATGGGGCTTCTGCTGGTTCACTGGGGGTGAATGCTGAGCTTCACTCTGTGGGGGTGCTCAGGCTGTAGGAAAATCAAGTAATTGAAAAGATTTACTCTATATCTTATGATTACAAGAGTCTTAGGAAGTAGATGAAGATGAATGCTGTATGTCATGTAATATTAAAGGTTTGAATTTAGAAGACATTTTGCTAAGTCAAATCACTTCAAGTATGTTGAAGAAAGCCTGCATATATTATCTTCTAGACGTTTTGATTGAAGTATCTACACATTTATTTCACGCAAGAAGAGTAGACATTTATACCTTTTAAAGTGGATTCATCAGATATATTTAAAAGA
Organism: Tamias sibiricus; assembly: GCA_025594165.1. Lineage (NCBI taxonomy): Eukaryota > Metazoa > Chordata > Mammalia > Rodentia > Sciuridae > Tamias > Tamias sibiricus. The sequence goes on along the minus strand of CM046657.1, from coordinate 196,432,257 downwards.
TTTCTTTCCAGAGGCCCTGAGATTAATGGAACATGACATATGTGGACCCTGCCTTTATAGAACTTTGAGTGTGCTGGGGAAGTCAGACATTTAATTTATGTTATGCGTGGTCGCTTTTGGTAAGGGAGAATAAACTAAGGGAAATAAGATAACATAGAATAGATAATCTGGGTAAGTCAGAATATTGTTTCTTTGGATTTTTTTTCTTTTGAGTTTTATGCTGATTTTTTAGTTTGTTAATAAATTGAAATTATTTTTGATTTAGAAGAAGCATTGAAACAAGAATTTTAAGAAATTATATATAATATCCCGCTTATTGATACAGGCATAATCTACTCAGTTCCTGTGTTAGATGATTGAAGGATGGACTTTGTTTGATTTTGCTAGAAAATTATTCATTGAATCTAATGGTCATTATGAAATTGGAATGAGGAAAATACAAAAGGTGAAGAAAGAAAAAAGAATTATTAGATGGTACCCATGGGATTGGTTGAAGTGGCCTTTATTATTTTTCAAGGGCTGACATAAGTGCCACAGACTGGGAGTCTTAAACAATGGAAATTTTTTTTCTCACATTTCTAGAGGCTAAGTGAGATTCAAGTGTGGGCAGGGTTGATTTTCCTGCAGTGTCTCTCTTTTGGCTTGTATCTCTTTACATCAACTTCCCCTGTGTGTGTCTGTGTCCCAATCTTTCCTGTTAGGATACCAGTTGTACTGGATTAGGACCTATGCTAATGACCTCATTTTAACTTAATTACCTCTTTAAAGACTCTCTCCAATTACAGTCACATTTTGAAGAATTGGTGGTTAGGACTTCAGGATGGTAGGTTTGGTATGGACACAGTACAGCTCATAACATGGCCTAAGAAGAGAGGGTATATAGTATGGGATCATAGGTAGACTCCTGGAGCACCTGAGGTTTTGGAGGTCAGAGGAGGAGCCAATGGACTGAGGCATAATCCTGAGGTAGAATGAAAGCAACCTGTGCAGCACGGAAGCCTACAGAAGAAGGTTTGTCAACAAGAACCCATCAGCTCTGGCAAATGCTGAGATTTCAAGCAAGATGAGTACAGAGAATTGCCCCCTGACTTTATCATTCCCATTTTAGACATGAGGATGTTTGCCTTCTCAAGTGATTTTCTGATGGCTTTTAATGCTTTCTTGCCTTTCATATACAAAGAGCATGTCATATACGATCAATGGTATGTGCCTTTCATTGATTCTTCTCATAGCAATGTTAGGTCCATCAGAGTCTGCGTTCTCTAGCCCAGTCTTTGTGACTTGCACTATGTATTTAAATGCAGCAGGACAGTGTTCTGAGTCTATGATATTCTGCTATGGTCGGCATCACCATGTTTTTGGAAAGAGTGTTTTATAACATGTTTGTAAAATTATGCCATTCTGTCCTTTAATGGTTGTGGTATTTAGCTGTTGTGCTGGGAGTGAGACTTATAAGAGATGCCCACTTAAAATAGTGCTTTACTTTGTAAAAGGTCACCTTGTGTGGACAGCCTAGACTGATGCCAACTCACAATTTTAGGCTTTTTCTGGTGAGGGAGATCTTAGAAGCTGATGAAGTTAGTGAGTGTCTGACAGTCATGATATATACAAGACTAAAGTAACTAAAGGAAATTAGATTATGGGCACTTGTGGATTTTAGTCATTTTGAGTAATTTGCTCTACGAGGTGTTCTTTGTTTATAGGTTATATATAGTGTAGTTGAAATAACATTAGAGAGTTTTTATCCTCACTGCTGTTTATCTTCTTTTCCCCCCACCCCCTCTTTCTCTCTCCCTGGTGGTGCGCATTGAACCCAGGGTCTTTTGCATGTTAACCAAATACTCTACCACTGAGCTACTCTGCCAGCTCATGGAAACCATTTTCTAACTCTTGGGGTTGTTGTAAAGATCACATGCACTGCCCGGGTTCGATCCTCAGCACCACGTAAACATAAATGCATTGCATTGTGTACAACTGAAGCAAATAAATCAATATTAAAAAAAAAAAGATCATGTAACGTAGGTGAAAATACATTTGTAAACTTAAAAGTTTGTAGAGATAGAGGGCTTTTATTATATTCACTAATTTGTGTCTGGTTTATGAATAAATCAGTTCGAAACAAAGGTTTATATTTACATCAGCTATGTCTAATAACTGGCACAAATATCTATGAGACCAACATCAAATGGACTAAATGTGAATTAATATACAGTGTAAACCAGAGTGGAAAAAAATGATCACCTACTAAATTATCTCAAAGTTTTCAATTAGTCCATAGATTTCTGGAAAATTGTTATGTTCATATGATGTTGGAAAGTATTAATTGATACAATCCTTTTAGAAGATTGTTTAGTAATGCATAGTCAGCCATTATTTTCCTTGATTCCTATTTATTTATTTACTATTAGTGATAAGAAAAAAATAACTATATATAAAGATATTACTTATGACATTAAAAATTGAGAACCATCTGTATAATATATGAGTGGGTAATGATTAATATTAGAACTTAATGGAGTAATATGAAAACATTAAAAGTAAAGATGATAAATGTCAAAGATGAAATGCTTATGATGCAAAAGAGAACATAGTTTTCCAAGAATAGTCTGTAAATAAGTAGAAAATTGCAGAGAAAAAGAAAAAATGCAAACAGTTGTATTAAGGAAATGGATTTACAAATCAGCGTGTTTTAAAATTGTCTTTTATATTGCAATATGGTTTTAGTCTGATCAGTCATAGTTGTCTGAGGCCTTATATCTCTCAATATACAATCTGAGGGAAGGCTTTGTATTTATTGCTAAGGTCCTAAAATTTTACTTAAATCTCTGTGAAAATTCTTAATAATAGAGATATGTATCTATGATTATGACACATTGTATATATTGTATATACAAGAATACATTGCATATATGTAACATGATATATATGTCATAGGGTCATAGGGTTAAGATTTTTCTTTTGGTATATGAGCCCAGAGAGGTCAGTAAGCATGGCTTCATTTGTACCATTTTCTTCTTACCTGAAGTATCTCTCTTAGAGACCTGGGAACAGAGGAAAGAAAAAAGATGCAAAAAGATGAGAGAGGAAAGGGAATTTGCTGGGAACATTGAGAAATAGAATGCCTTAACTAAATAATCTGGAGCATTTTAGTTTGATTTTGAAGACCCAGCCTATTTTGAGTAGTTGCCTGAATTATTAAACCAGATTATATCTGTATTTTTTCCTAGCTTCATAAAATTCTAGGAGATAAGATGAATAATACAGCTGTAATTGAGAAGCAAGTACTAGAACTTTGGGACAGACTGTATCATTCTTGGTTTGTAAAGGTAAGTTATCTTAGCAAAGAATTTTCATTGTAAACTGAAATCCTTTTAATTTACTTTATATATTCATTGACTAGATAAGATTGTATTCACACTGGAATTTCATTTATTGAAATTCTGAAATAGCAGGATGGTAAGCCTCAGGTCACTTGTATTGATGGTTTGTCTCCCTGGCAGAACCTGTTAACCCGGGTTGTCTGTGTATCATTATTCCATCCTCCGCTCGTTATAGACGACGTCTTGTCCTCCAGACTAGCTCTGTGCAGTGGAAATGTACTGCGAGCCACATATTTGGGTTTTTTTGGTCTCGTGAATGTTAAGCACATGTCCTTCTACTGAGCTGTATCCCAGCCCTTGCAAGCTACATGAGATATTTTGTATTCTTTTTTTAATTCTAAGTTTTTGAAATTTAGTGGGCATTTTATACCAATAGCACATCTATTTTTGGGCTACCTACATTTTAAGCTCTCGGTAAACACATGTGGCTGGCTAGTTGTTCCTTTTTCGACAGTGCAGTTCTAGACATTTAAGAACTTTTCTCTGAGAAAGTGGAAATAGGACTAAAAGTTTAGAGACCTTTACTTTAAATCAACTTTGTGTACTGTTATGTTTATATACTTTTACTTCAGAATTTGTGATGGAAAGTTATATAGTTTTTCACCAAATGTAAAAATGATGGATTAGAAAGTAGCTTGTTCTGCTGAGCTGTGCTCTACAGCAGGTCCAGTGGCTGTCAGGAGCTGAGCTCTGCATACCGTAGGGCAGAGCTGCTGGTTTTTTTCCCATGGTTGATGTAAGGCGAGGAGTAGCAGCTGTAAACCTCTTAACCTAGGGTGGAAGCAAGGGGGGCTGACTTTGAATTTGTGACTTACTGACCTGTTTTGAATGTATTCTCTTGCCCTTGGATGAGTTGAGGGAATATGGTATTGGTTTTCTTACCTTTCAAAGATTGGCTGTTAAAACTAATAATGGCATGTTAGGTGGAATATCATACATTTGATTCTCACTGCTGAAGAACTTAGGTAATTAGAAAGGTCATATCAATTTCCTTTGCCAATTCTGGGGCTTCTTAACAAACAGTGTTTTCTTTGCCTCACCCTTTTAGCATAGATCTGTAAGTGGTAAGTATACTGCTTTATTTTTTGTTTTAATCTCTTTCACCAGGACCTGTAGTCTGTGCATTGTGTAATGGATATTAATATCACTACTTCATTTGCAAAAATGAGAGAATGGAAGCACATGCAAAATATTAAGAACTTCACCCTGAATTTTAACCTCACTTTACAATTCTTTCAAATATAATTATTGGTGGCATCCCTGCCAATGTAGTGCTCTTCCTGATAGATGAATGACATTTTCCCCCCTTATCCTTGTCTTTGTTATAGTCACTTTGCTCCTCCTTCTATCTTGTATGGAAGACTTTTCTCTTCTTCCTTTTTAAGACCAGCTCACTGGGCTGCCAAGGCTGATCTCAAGCTCCTGGGTTCAGGCTATCTTCCTGCCTCATCTTGGATAGCTGGGATATAGGCACATTACTACTGTGCTGGCTTTTGTATGGCAGGTTAATAAAGGAGATGAGGAAGGAGGAATAAAGCAAAGGTAGAAGACCAAAAAAAAAAAAAAAAAAAAAAAACAGGTGGAGGAACTAAGAAGAAAAAAGAAAAAGGTGAAAGTGAGTGGTGTGTTAGTATTCTGTTGTATATATTGAGGAATAAAGTGTTTCAAAATAGTATTTAGGAAGGAAGTACTTGAGCCAGGCTTAGACACAGTTCCTAAAATGTAAATGGAAAAATGTTGTATTTCATTTCTTTAGATGTTTTTACTTGATTTCTTAAATAATATAAAGGTTTTTCACCTTTGAGTACTTACTGAGGTAAACAGTGGACCTAAAGCAGAATGGGACATTTATACTTTTCACTCTGTAGGTCAAGATGGAAGTTTCATGTTTGAACTGTTTTATCTCATAGAATGTAACACATTCTGGAAGGCACAAAGGACATAAGATGCATGTAAGCCGTCAGAACAGCTGGCTGGGAGACATTCTGGACTGGCAGGATATTGCCTCCTTTGTTCACGAGAACATTGAGACATTTCTTTCGGTAAGGAACAGTATTTATAGTTATGGTGGACTTTTCATACTGTGAAGCCTTCAGTTAACTCCGTTTTTAATGCCATGGCATTTATATCCTGCATAACTCTTAATACACTAGAAAGATATCCCAAAGCAGTTGTCTTCAGGTGTTCGTCCTTGGCACTTGCCCTGTGAAACGTACCTGTGAGATGCTGTATCTTGCAGCATGTGAGTGATGCTGTGGGCTCCCATGTTCTCAGGGATCCCCATCGCCCAGGCTGACACAGTGTTCCCAGCTGGCCACTAGAAGAGATGTGCTTTTCTGGTGGGTGAAGCCCTCGACATATGGAAATATGGCTCATTACATTACAGAGACTGAATATGTGAGGGCTGAGCTTGTTATCTTCCCCCCTGCTTTTCTGCCATGCACCATCCACTTCTGCAGCCTTATTGCATTGCTGAGTCTTAACTTCTACTCTGCATCATTCTGGAGTAGACTTTGTGGGGTGTCCTGGCTTGTGGTTAGTCACAGAGATGAGAATGTTCCTGTGAATGGACTTGTAGCTTCCAATAGATTGACAAAAGTTGAGGTTTGTCATGTTAAATTTTTTAAAATTGAGATTTATCTAAGTAATACATAGCTGAAAAGTCAGTGCTTTAAGATTTTTATTAAAAAGAAGTAATGCCTTGTTCTTTGCTACCCAGAGACAGTCTCCAGAAGTTACTTTCTGTTCCAGAAGCAGTTATCCCTGGTGTTTACCTCTGGATTAATAAAATAATGCTTATTTACACTGCCCTTTTTTGTTTTTGCTATTTTAGGTATTATCTTTTGGCTTCCAAATATGGAAGATGAAGGTAAAGATGTGACTTCTTCAAGTCCTTCAATGCCTTCTGATACCTCCCATGTGATTTTCTACAACTCCTCTTCTTGCTCCCTGTACCTGCACTCACTCTCTTCCCTTCCTCACATTCCTCCCAGATAGCTGTAACAGTTTACAGTTAAGTCTAGAAATTCATGTCCTTCAGTTTTTATTTTATAGGTTTGTTTTGCATTTGTTTTTTTAAGGGACTCTTAGTATTGCCCAGACTGGCCTCAAACTCCTGGGCTGCAGATATTCTCCTGCCTTAGCCTCCCTAGTAGCTGGGACTACAGGGGTGACATACCTCGCCAGGCTGTCTTCTTTTTTGGGTAATCCTTTCCCTGTGTTTCCTCTAGTCCATCGATTCTCAAACTTTTGATTCCAAAGTGCATATTTATTAAATAACAACATTACATGTTAATATATAGAGTATGCTTTTAATTTGTGAAAAATACTGTTTCCTAAAATGAAAAAAGATGTTCTGGGAAGAGTAGCTTTCTTTTAATTTTTGCAAATCTGTTTAACATCTGCATTCTCGTCTGCTCTGCCTCCAGTCTGTTGGGATATTTTTGGTTGAAGTATACAAAGATCATCCAGTCTCACACAGGTGTCTAGATAGAAAAGAGAGGAATCTTTTAATAGATTTTTATTGTGGCTATTCTTCTTTGATGCTACCTCAAAACTCAGTTAACCTTTAGAAGGTTAGTTGCCCGGTGAAATTTAAAATCATATCTGTGATCTTTTACTCTAGCATCCATCTTGGTGTTTTGGTCCATCCTGGTTAGGAATGTTTCACCCTTGTGTGCTTTTGTCATTTGGAATGTCAATTCACTGGTATCCATACGTCTTCAAAATATTGGTATGCTTTGTTAAGTAGTATAAAAAAAATCACATTCTTTAGCTCAAGGCCGTGACACCTGGTAAAAATTTCCAAAATTAATTTTTTTTTTCTCAAAAGCTTGAATTTTATTGTTGACCACATACGGGGTGATTTTTTTTTTTTTTTTTTTTTTTGGTGGGAGGAGTGACACTTTATATTCATTTGTGAATGAACTGTATTCCTTTTGAATTCATGGAGAAATGGTGTTCAGTGAGAAGGTCAGCTAGTTCAGTTCCCAGGTCAGTCACACAAGTGCCCTTCCTCTGAGGACTGTTGAACTTTGTTCAATGGCAGGAGCGGTTTATGTTTGCTTCCCCTTTCCTCATACAGATTGTTTAAAAAAAAAAAAAAAAAAGCCAAGTATTCAAAGATTGATACTAAATAGAATTAATGACTTCTCCTGCTGCATAGAGGATAGATATTCTTAAGTGAAGCTGGTGCCAGCTTTGTGGTGGTGAATACAATGAACGCTAGAACAGTCTCTGCTCACTGCCTTGATTCCTGCCACATCCGCAGCAGCTCTGCCATCATTGATTGTCTTTACACACCAGTGCAGAGGCCAACATGAGGCAAAGCACAGACTTGATTATTATTCAGAAAATAGCTTTGGCCTCACAGACCCTCGGAAGGACCTTGGAGAGGCGAGCGTTGTCCAGTAGCCATACTGGGAGCATCACTTACTGGCTTTCTAAAGTACCTTTTAGTGAGGTGTTGGTCCCCTGACATGGGTTGCTTAATTTTAAAAACATCTTTTGTTTCCCTTTTTAGTTTTCTCCCTCCTCTACCCCATCCCCCTACATAGTGGCTTCAACTTTACTCTTGAAATCTTGATTGGATTTCCTTTTTCTTCTGTCATACCTGTAATTTCCAACAGCCCTTTCTTATATGCTAAGCCTTCCTTTTTTATTTCTTTGAGAATATTACTAATAAAAGTTGCCCTCTGTTCTGAGTCTCACCTTTCACCTTTGAGGCTATCCTTAGATGTCTGGTGACCGTTGGCAGTTTGATGCTTTCTAAGAGTGAAACAGCCAGTTTGAAGGTCCTGGCCAGGTTAGCTTGTGGAAAAGCCCAGGGCCAGCAGCTTCTTCCCAGTTTATGGACCTTCCAGGAAGCTTTTTCATGCCAGTACATACACAAGATAACTATTGTCTAATACTAAATACATTTGAATGTTTCTTTCCCCCCAAAATTCAGGTGTGTTAACAAAAAGTTATTGAATCCTTTCTTTTGTCTTACTTTGAGCCTATAATAGTTGAATTCTAAAGGATCTGTTACTGACAGATGAAGTGCTGTTACTGAATCAAATTAAGACAGATGATACGAAAGAATTATTTAAATTTTATTAAATTTTATTTGGAAAGAAGAAAATGGGCAGGTTTTGAAATAAAAACAATTTAGCCATGAAGTCCCCCCCCCCCCCCAAAAAAAGGGATACAATTCTTATGGCTAAACACATTTAAATATTGAGTAATAATTCAGGAAATGGATTATTTAGTGTTCTTTTAATATCAAATATTTCATGACAAATATTGTGCTAGGTTCTTTTTTAAAAATATTTTCTTTCTTTCTTTCTTTCTTTTTTTAGGTGTTGATGGACCTTTATTTTATTCATTTATTTATATGTGGTGCTGAGAATTGAACCCAGGGCCTCACACATGCTAGGCAAGTGCTCTTACCACTGAGCCACAACTCCAGCACCCTTGTGCTAGGTTCTTTATAAATATCTTCTAATTTAATTTTCATAAAAATTCTGCAAAGCCAAGATAATTGCTTTCAGTTTGATAGGATAGTGGCATTAAAAATAATAGTAGATATTCAAATTGAGTTCTTATTTCCTTGGTTCCAGAGACAATACTGCAATGTCTTTCAAACCATATTTCATCCTCTAGAAGACGCTGCTTTTCATATACCTTTATGCTTTTATTTGCTTATTTTGTCTGTTCTCTTTTCTGATCTTGCAGTCCATATGCAACTTAGAGCCAGTCTTGTTTATGGACTCTTCCTAGTGATTTCAGAACACATTGAGGCTCCCCTACATTTTCTTCTTATTTTGACCTCTAAAAGTCTTTCTCTAAAGTGCTTCTTTTGAGTCTTCATTAGTTCCATAGAACGTGGGCTAATGACTCTCAGTAAATATCTGGGAGGCCATATTAATAATCAGAGATTATGTGGTGAGCCGTGGACTCAGGGTGAGGGGATGTAGAACAGCTAGAGGACAGTGAGGCCTCTGGTCATTTCTCATTCACAGCAGAGACCACATTTCATAAATATGTTGCTTAATGGCTTAGGTGTCTCCTGGGCTTTTTGTATACGTTTCATGATCAACTACTCTGTTGTTCTTTGAGTTATGTTGCTATCCTTGATTAAATCAATACTAAACCTGGCTCATGTTTTCTGCTTTTGACTGGGGATATATTTATCTGCATAAATCTGTTTCATTTTCAGGTTCAGGGGCTTTGTTACTATTCCTGCCTTTACTGATTTCCTCTGTTTTAAGCATGGCATATAAACTAGAACTGCTTTACTTTAAGATTTACTTAAGTTTCTAGGAATGTCCTTTCCTCTATTTTCTCCACCTTATTCCCTTCCTTTCAAATAAGAAAGGTTACTTGAATTACTTTAGTACAATTAATATATTAATTAATTTCTTAAAATTACCACAGGGTGTGACCCAAAAACTATTTAAAATTTTTTTTTGATGAAAATTCCATAATGACTGAGCCCCCAAAAGAGGCTTGTCAAAATCACAAAGGCATTGCTGGTTTTTTTTCTTGGGATCAGTGGCATTGTTCATTCATTCTTTACCCCACAAGGTCAGACAGTCAATCATGCATATTTTTGTAGGCATTGTGAAACATTTTCAAGATTTTATGTAAGGAGTTTTTGTAAATGAACCCAGCCTGCTGAAGTTCTGTTATGAAGATTGAGCTGAGATCTGCAAGAAATGCCCAGGGCAACAAAACTTGCTTTTAGAAATGTTACATTTGCAGTAGGAAAGGAATGGATGGGCCTTTCATAGAGCAGATGGTCTAACATGAATACATGACAAAAAACAGATCTGTTGTTTTCAGAAAGGGCACTAGAATAACAAGCAGGCCCTCTGAGCTCTGGCCCCAGCCCTGTTTCTCCTTAGCTCTGTGCCCTTGGGCAAGTTTTTTAAAACCTTCAGTTTTTAAGTCTGTAAAACAAAGATGATATCATCTGCATTGCTTCCCTTACTGCATTGTTGTAAGGTTTGTAGAAATATCTTGAAAACTGTTAATTAATGAAAGGTGTTTTCCTGGCTATATATTTTGCTTCCATGTTTTTCATAACAAGGGAGGATAGTCTCCTTGGGAAGTATAGAGCAGATACTACCATAAGTAATTGAAGTTCATGAAGAGCTAGGCATTAAAAACAGGGAGATGGACTGTATACACTGTTCATCTTCTTGGCATATTTAACATATGAATAGCTGTCATCTTGGCATCTGGTTTTAGTGAATTTGCAGGGAATGCATGAACTTAAGTCAGTAGTTCTCAATATAATTATCATTGTCTGTCTCAGGAAAGACTCTGCCCTTGACCCTAGTGATTTTAATGGTTGTGGAAGTGATTTTTTTTTTTTTTTTTTTAATATGTGTAGATGAATCTAAGATGGCAAGAATGGAATAAAGCAGATAATACAATAAGTGCTAGAACTTCATGGTCTTGTGATCCTACAAGATAAATATGTGCATAGGATGTATTCTGACATATTCTCCTGTACACATTTTTAGGTGCATTCTGTTTTTACATAGTTATAACCATACTATATATAAAAATTTTTGTTGTCTGCTTTTAAAACTTAGTGTTATAATCAAATATTTCCTATTAGAAATGTTTCTAATAACTGCCTGCTATTATTTAAAGTGGATTCAACGTAATTTTGTAACCATTTTTCTTACCATTGAACATATAGATGTTTTTTATTGACACCCCCCCCCCCCCCCCCCCCCCCCCCCTTAAGGAGCTCATAGTTCTTGTCTTTTCAGTTATGGTAGTAAGGCACTGTATTCAAAGCACACTAGATGGCTGTAGCAGCTCCTTTCGTGAGGATGAGTTCTGACATCCAGCTTTCCCTCCTTGACAGATCTTGGAGTCCCTGTGGATTGTTATGAGCCGGAATGTGAGCCTGCTGTTTACCACGGTCACCACGCTCCTGACCATCCTCTTCTACAGTGGCACTGCCCTTCTCAATTTTGTACTCTCTCTGGTATGTCTGTCTAGATAAGTGCATGTCACATTCTCCACTGAAGCATTTTCTTGGTTCTGTTCGCATTTGTGGCTGTTTATAGTTTCCCAAATGTGATTTTTTAGGAGATACTATCCTTTTTTTTGCAGATAATTTTCCTGACCACACTATTTTATCTGTTAAGTTCCAGTGATGAGTACTACAAACCAGTGAAGTGGGTGATAAGCCTGACACCACTATCTCAGCCAGGCCCTTCTTCTAATATTATTGGCCAGTCTGTGGAAGAAGCTATCAGGTAGGGTAAGATTTATGCTTTTTTTCTCTTCACCAGCTGCTTTCCATGAGAAGCCTCTTGTCTGTCTTGAGCTTCCTGGTAACGTTCATCACTAAAATTAGTGAAAGACTCTGGTATTCTCAAGATTTTCATCTCATTTTGAGAAGATCCTATAAGGCAGTACACATGTTAATAACAAAAAAATGCCAAAGAGTTTGTGATTTCCAAAGATGTCATGGCCTGCTGTTCATCAGCGAGCTCATAGTCTACCTCCCGTTGTCATGCCACTTGCATGGGAGAACCCCCTTCTCCCACCTCTTCACTTCCTCAGAACCCTCCTCTGTTTTCAGGAATTCTAGCTTGGATCTGGGAGGGCAGCGGATGGCCTGCATATATGTCTTTCTTTCTCCTGCTGCAGCCAGGCTGTGCCCTCTGCAGGGACAGGTTGGATACTGGAAATGCAGTTTTTAATTATCTCCAAGTCAGAAGCTCTGTGTGCATAATAGGTTCTGTCCAGAAACTTCCATCTTGCCTCTGAGGTCCTTGTATGGCAGGCTTGCTTTTTGAATGAGGTTCTTTTTCAACTTTTATACTCCATAGCTCTTTCTAAGTCACTGGCTCCTAGTCTCCATTTCTTTCTTCTCTTCTTCATGCCTGGTAGGGAGATGCTCTTTGCAGTACAGGTCTCTCTCAACTCATCCCCCACTCCCTTTCTCTTATTACTTACTAATATGACTATATTTTTTTACTTTTTGTGAATAGCTACTCAAGTTAAACCCTAGTATCATCCATTAGAACTTTTCTTTCTAGTAAGTTATTAGTCAGGTGGTCTTAAGTTTTATTGAATAATAAGTCTCAGGCATTTCTGTTTTCCATATATGTTTTAAAAATAGCAATATTTGGCTGGGTGTGGTGGTGCATGCTGGTATTCCCAGCTATTCAGGAGGATTGCAAGTTCTAGGCCAACCTGGGCAACTTAGTGAGAACCTATCAAAAAGTAAATTAGAAAGGGCTGGGGATGTGGCTCTGTGTGGTGCACTTGCCTAGCATTTGTGTTTTTGAGGTCCTGGGTTTAATCATCCACAGAAATCTTGATTTGACCTGATAATCCTGTCTCACTAATCTTAGCTTACTTATCACATGTAACAGCTAGGGAGACTATATCATCTCTGGAAACTTTGCTAGGTTTTCTCTCTTATTCCTACTATCAAGGCATGGGTAAAATCTTCACCAATACTTGTGAGAGTTAAAAAGAATAAAATGAAGCTGTTAGTACCCATATGGTCCCCTGGAGTATCATCATGGGGCCATCCATATAAAGATTCCAGATGGGGGAGTGTGTTATCCAACAGCAGCTGTCAGAGTGATGCTGTCTTCAAGAATGTATTAGCTTTAGTATCCCACATAAGTCTATGTGAGCCTGGGACATTTTCTTTACCTTTGGGTAAATGATGAAAATTCCGTCAGTAGGGTATTTATTTGTTGTTTATCTCAGATATTTTTCTAAATCAAAAAAGCATATGCAAATACTCTATCAAGTAGAGTATTTCTTTCTTCCCAATAGGAAAAGGCTGTTGACGCAGCCATATCAGAGATTGGCAGCCGTCCTCCTGTCCATGTGACTTAGCAAGCCATATAGAAGAACATCTACCTTGCCCACAAAGAACTACTTCTTCTTTTTTTTTTTTTTTTTTTTAAAGAAAGATGGTACTTTATTTCCCTGAAGTAACATTTGTTAGCACTGACTCTTATCCTCACAAAAGTTTTTTTCTGTTTTCAAATCACAATTCTTGAATTTTCTTTTATTGTCCTTTCTTAGAGTATACCACTTTCCACCTGTCCTCTAAAATCTCTGTTGTGGAGTCACCTTTTGGGGGGGGGGGGGGGGGTGGCGGTACCAAATACGCTGCCTCCTTCGTTTGGAATTTAATTCTTCTAAGGCATGGCTGCTAATAGATCTATGGTCATGGTAAGTAGAGCTGTAATTTGCACCTATGTCCAGCTGATTGAAAGTGCATATACTGTTATTCCATGATACTATCTTCCAGGAGAAGCTGGTTGGGCTAGAAGACTATGAATTAAATCTGCAGTATTGTTTAGACCATTCATGTAGACACGTGCAGCTGGCAGCCAGGCTCCGGGAGAATTTGAGATTAGGAAGATTGCTGTCATCTTCAGAGATATGAAGTTTTTTTTGTTTTGTTTTACAAATTAGTTTTGCCTTGCTATACACTAATTATGCACTATGCCAGTAGCCCATGAATGGTTCCGAAGTATATTAAGACCAAAACTATTCATTTTTGTCATCCCGTTTAGTAAAAACGTAGTAAACAGAATAAAAATTCAACAGACTTCAGTACCAGAACTATTGGTTCTCAAAACTGATTGATTTTTGAGTCTTGATAAATCTGTGTAAACTAGAAAGAGTGTTAAGACTTGAGCTGTCTTTCTGACCAAAGCTATATCAAGTCATATAAAAGATTATAATTCAAGATGATTTTTTGCAGTCTATGATCTTTGGGGATATTTCTTTATTAGGTCAAATTCTGTGCAAGTCTTACATGGATACCTCTCAAGAAACTTTTGTATACATAGGACAACAGTGAGCTGTTTTAAGAACTCTTGTTTGATTTTTCATTCTGAAAGATTGAAAAGAAGGAATGTTTCTTCATGGAGAAAGATTTTTATGAGGGAAAACATACAAATGATTATGAAATATTGTTTTTAAAGTGCAGCTTTGTAAATTTTCAGTGATGTCAAGTTTCATAAGCAGCAGTCATTAATCATCATCAATGTTGCAGTTAAGTGGAAGTCATTAAACTTGTCTTATATGATCCATTAATAAGTTAAAAGTGGAATGGAACTGGAAGCTAACTGCATGACCAGACAGTGAAAATGTCTGTTCCTGAAGCTTTGCCTTCTGATTTATGTGGCTCCTGTATGATCACTGTGCCATTGAATTTTTGGACCTTAATTATTACTTTAATTCTGAATCAGGATTCTCCTAAATTGAACACTTTTGTGGCTAGGTCTTCATTTCGTGGATTTTTTAATCAGTGGCATGCATCCTTCATCCCCAGACCATCTTCCTCCCTTCAGCAGCATGTTGTCTCCTGAATGCACACATCACACCCTTCCTCCCCGGTGCTCCCATTCTGCTTGCTCTGGTGGAGATATTGCACATTACTAAGTTGCATGTTGTCACGGCCTCAATGCAATTTAGTGTGTGTGATATTTTCACATGAGTGCATGCACACGGGTATGGCTCTTGCTTGCTGGGATTACAACTTTGAGTGCTGGTGGGTGGAAGTCCTACTGGTGAATTAGATGGGAGAATGTGTGTACTGTGATACTTTTGAGTTGGAAAGTGAACATACTCCCACCTTGACACCACAATTTTGGAGAATTGAAAGTGGTTTTGTTTAAAAGAAAAAAAAAGGTCAGCAATGATTCTTTAAAATCAGCATTTCCATTTTTTACTTTGAGCAAATTAAATATTCATTGGAAAGAAACTTTCATGCATTTAAGGGTATGAATAACATTTGTTTAAATTGTATAAGGAACAGTTTAAAGCTATAAAAAAGTATTTTTATTTATTTGAGATCTTCTAATGATTGAATTAAAGAGGGAGAACTGCTTCTGCATGTTTGGGAAATTTTAAACGAATTGGGGTTCTTAATAAACAATCAAGACAGTAGTATATGTCTTTTAATCTACTTGATTAAAGATTGGGTCTAAATTACCTGAACCTTTATCTTTTCTTGAGTTTCCAATGAAAGTCTCCTAAAAATCTTTGTCTTGTATGTAATTTCTCACTGTGATGGTTTTAAAATTGCTACATTCATTTTTGAAATGTGAATGTTTACAATTTGTCTTGGTAATTGAAACAACCTGTTGTTATATTTTTAGCATTGGAATAAGCTTCCATGATCTACAGGCACTTTCAAGGACACAAAACATGTATTAATGGTATAAAAATAATTAATATGCTGTTGCCAGCATCTCCAGATGATTTACTGAATGCCAGTGTTGTATGCTTCTGCCTGTGACTCAGAGCTGTTTTTGTGGGAATGGAAGGTTTCTGTACAAGTGGCTCTTCCCTGTACCCCTCAGCCAGTTTTCTGGGTCTGAGTGCACATCATGACCTTATGCTGGGAATCCATTGTCAACCAGATTTCTGTGTATTGTACTGTGGAGCTGGGCCAAATGAGCCAGGAGTGGGAGAGAGGGATGTAATTTCTCAGGAGAGATTAGGTGTACAGACCTTGGAGATACTGCAGGTTTGGTTCCAGACCACTACAATAAAGTGAATTATGCGAATTTTTTCCAATGCACATAATAATTATGTTTACCCAATACTATAGCCTATTAAGTGTGTAATAGTATTCTATCTGGAAAAAACTTCTGTAACTTAATTTTAAAATACTTTATTACTGAAAAAAAATGCTAATAATTATCTGAGCTGTTGGAAAAATGGATTTCATAGACTTACTCAACATAGTTGACAAAAATGTTCAATTTGTTAAGAAAATATTGCTTTACAATATCTGAAGTACATTGAAGCAAAGTATAATAAAGGGAGCTGGAAGGTGCTTTTCCCAATTAGAGTTGTATGTTCTGTGTCTCTGGGAGCTCACTGTTTCTCTTCACTAGCTCAACTCCTGCTTGAGGCATGCTGTTGCATACAGGGAGAATACTGGTAAGGCTGACACTGATAGCTGTTGGTTGTCCTGGGAAATGAGAGTCTAGTAGTCTTGCTTGAAGGTGGAACCAGTGCACAGAAATGTTGTAGAGTAGGCAGAATGTGATTTTTGGACTCTTCATTCCCTTGCTGCTTTTTTCTTAGATATGTGCTTCTTACTTGGCCACAGTGTATGGCCCTGTGTACTTCCAAGTGCATGGAAGTTCTTGACTGGTTATAATTCTCCCAACCCCAGGACTTGCTTCAGAATCTCATTTCATGAAAAGCAGGTCTTCTGATCCAATTCTTAGGTGAGGCATTACTGGATTGGAGCACTATGGTGAGCCTTGCCCCTGGAGTGGTCTAACATGGTGTGGGGCAGGTCTTTGTGTGAGGAAGTGGCCTTGTTGGAAAGGGGAGCCTCCAGCTCAGTGGCTAAGGTCAGTTTCTTCTTCCATTGAGCTAAATCGATCCTGTTGAGCTACCAAAAGAGAGGATGGAAAGAGTTTCCAGAATCTTCTGAATTTGGTTCTCATCAGTTGCTGATTACTAGGAGAACTTAAAGAACAACTATCGGTCATCTTTGAAGAATCACTTGAAAAAAATGGACCCAGAAGTCAGAACATGGTCAACGCTCTTCCCCCCACCCTCTAAGGAGAGGGTCGAGGGTGGAGGAAGACCATATGTTATGTAAATATCGGAGTGATGAACCTGATTTAGGTTTTCAGTCTGATTCTACAGTGCTTGATCATATGGTTGTTAGCAATTATAAAGGGGGAAAGGGCAGTGCTTCATGGCACCATAAATTCATGCAGCCACCCTGCAAGAATGCCACAAGTCTAAGTCTACTGGGAATTTTACAAGACATTTGACAAAGTGTGTCATAATGTTTTTTGTTGACAGCAAGATAGGGAAACTTCTCACTGAATTTGAATATCCAAAAAGTGTTGATTAATCAGTTGATACCAGTGAGTGAATGAAATGAACGAATTGTCTTTCATTGGTATGATTGTAAGTACTATTCTTGCATTAATTAAACTAATAATTTCTGGTAGTCTTTTTAAACTATGTTATGCACATTGTTAGTTATATTTCAGTTAAAGTTTTAGGTGACTGTGAGGGTAAATTTAATGGGTGTTAGGTGATTTCTCTTATTGATTTTATTTTGCATTTTCCCAATGATTTAGCAGTCTCTAACCCACCCCACCCCACTTTTGGGCACTGGGAATTGAACCCAGGGCTTTGCACATACTGGCAAGTGCTATGTCACTGAGCTACATTCCCCACCCCCACAAAAGTCCATCTTTGCATCGGTGGTTTGAAATGCATGCTTTATTTTATATTAAATGTCCACATACAATTTGTCTTACTTCTGGACTTTGTTTCATCAGATGGTTTGTCTATTCATTGGTGAGTACCACAGTTCATTAATTATAGGCACATAAAGAAAAGGATTTTTTAAAATGTGTGCATGATTCATTCTGGTGATCAAACTAGGTCCTCACATGTGCTAGGCAAGCATTCTACCACTGAGCTATATCCCCAGCTTCCAGTCTCTGAACTTTAGGTTCCAGAGAACCCAAGAGATGAGTATTATAGGTTATTGCTTTTATAGCTTCATCTGTATACTACTGTTCAACTAAACCAAAACTTGCTTCCATGCTACTTGCATTGTATTAGTTTCCCATTGTTGCTATAACAAGTTGCCAAAAACTTAGTGGCTTTAACAACATACACTTTTAATTTTTTTAGTTTGGGAGGTTAGAAGTCCTATAAATCAGGAGGGCTGGGCAATTTCTGATGTAGGGGAGAGTTGTCTTTAATAGTTTCTAGAGGTACCTTCATACCTTGATTTATGGCTCCTCCCTCCAGCTTCAAGGGCAGCAGCATAGGATTTCTGGTCTTTCTGTGTGAGCTCCGCTTCCATCCTCATGTCTCCTTCCCTGGTTCTCACTCTATGCTTCCCTCTTCATATTATTTTTTATTTATTTTTTGATACCTGGGATCAAACCCAGGGCCACTCAACCACTGAGCCACATCCCCAGCCCTTTAAAAAATTTTTTTTAGAGACAGGGTCTCACTGTTGCTTAGAGCCTTGCTAAGTTGCTGAGTCTGGCTTTGAACTCGTGATCCTCCTGCCTCAGCAGCCTCCTGAGGTGCTGGGATTATAGGCATGCGCCACTGCGTCTGACTTAATTTTTTTAATTGAGATAAAATCCGTATTAAACTCAACGTTTTAAAGAATTTAAAGTATATATGTAATTCAAAGGTTTGTATAACCAGTGCCACTAATTCTGGACAGCCTCACTTACTATATAAGGATTTTAAAAAAACGTTTTTTTTTTTTTTTTTTTAAAAAAATGTACTGTTGATAAAAATGTATATATTTTCTATGTATAATGAAATGTTTTAATATAGTGTATAAATTGTGAAATGATTAAACCAAGATAATATATTGGTCACCTCATATATTTATTACTTTTGTTGTGAGAACACTTAAGATTTACTTGTTTTGCAAATTTCATGTGTACTTTATTATTATGAACAGCCACCATGCTTTACAATAGATCATCTGAACTTATTCATCCTGTAACTACAAACTTGACCTTTTGACCATCTCCCTAACCCCCTACTCCCAGCCTCTGGCCACCACCATTCTGCTTTCTGCTTCTTTGAGTTCAGATCTTAGATTCCACATGAGTGAGATCATGTGGCATTTGTCTTTCTGTGCCTGGCTTATTTCACTTAGCATAATGTCTTTCAGCTTTGTCCATGTTGTTGTAAATGATAGAATTTCCTTCCTTTTTGATGCTAAATAATGTGGCATTGAATGTGTGTCTTCACATTTTCTTTATCCACTCATCTGTTGATGGACACCTAGGTTGGTTGTGTATTTTGTCTGTTGTGAATGGTGCTGCATTAGGAGCACATGTCTGGGCATGTAGCTCAGTGGTAAAGCATGTGTGAGGCTGTGAGGCCTTGGGTGTGATCCCTAGCACTGCAAACAAAACCAGTAATCATGGAAGTAAGTACAGATACCTCTTCAACATGCTGATTTCAGTTCCTTTGGATATATACCCAGAGGTGGGATTGCTAATTTTTTGAGAAAACTCTGTAAATGCCATTGTTTTCCATATGGCTGTACTAATTTACATTTCCCCCAGCAGGATACAAGGGTTCCCTTTGTTTATATACTCACCAATTTTGTCTCTTTTTTTGGGTGGTGGTTCTGGGGATTAAACCCAGGGCCTTGTGCATGCAAGGCTTGCACTCTACTAACTGAGCTATATCCCCAGCCCTGTCTTTTTTGATAATAGCCATTTTAACGGATATGAATGTGATTTTATTTTTTTTCATTTCCCTGATGATTAATGATGTGGAGTATTTTGTCATGTGCTTGTTGGCTATTTGCATATCTTCTTTTGAGAAATGCCTATTCATACCCTTTGTCCATTTTAAAAATTTTTAATTTTTTTGTGGTGCTGGGGATTGAACCCAGGGCCTTGTGCATGCAAGACAAATACTCTACCAACTGAGCTATATCCCTAGCCTGCTTTGTCCTAGATATTATTAAAGAAAAATGTTGCCAGTGTATATTTACACAAAGATATATACTTTAATGTTCATAGCAGCTTTATTCATGATAGCTTTAAAACTGGAAACTGTCCAAATGCTCATAAGCTGCTAAATGGATAAACAAGTTTTGGTTTATCCATATAATGGAATACTACTCCAGTCAACATGTAGATGAAGCTCAAAAGCACTACTTGAAAGAAACCAAACACCAAAAAGCCACATAATATCAATATAATGTGCTTAACATCACTGAACTACACACTAAAAGTGATTAAGATGATAAATGTTATTTCTATTTCACTACTTTTTAAAAAAAGCTGTATAATGTATGATTCTGTTTATATGAAATTCCAGAGAAAGGCAAAATTTATAAGGAAAGAAAGCCTATCTAGTGGCTGTTAGAGGTGAGGGGCAGGAATGGACTGACTACAAAGCATGTAAGGAGACTTTTTGGGGTGATAGAAACATTCTAAATGTAGTGTTATGTAACTTAAGTCAAAACTTAATTGTACACTTAAAGTTGGTGAGTTTATTATTTGTAAATTATAGTTCACTAAAGCACAAAAGAAAAGAAAACAGTGTTAGGGATTTGAGGGTATTGAAAATTCTATCTCCTAGGATTTTACTTTGCTATTTTTCTAAAGGTTGTGCACTAGATCCTGAGTAATGTAGTAAAGGGGAATATATTGTTTTTTCATCCTTCATCAGGTTGCATGAATATGTTTAGTAGCTACAAACAATATATGGTGCTTATAGGGTCCACAGAATTATTTAAAAGTTGCCTTAATGAGAATATCACAATTAGCATTTCCAGAGGTAGAAGAAAGCAGACTCTGTGCTATTTCCTACCTGTGGTCCTTCTTGGATTGAGCTTTGCTTTCTTGCTTACCAGAGGGGTGATTCATTTGCAGTATTTTGTTGTAACTTGGTGTCAACTTATTTTTGGCTTAGACATTTCAACATGTGTAAGGGTAATATCACATCAGTATCTTTTCACACTGATATCTTTCTAATTCTAGACAAATTCCATTCTCTCTCTCTCTCTCTCTCTCTCTCTCTCTCTCAAAATTGTTATTCCCTCCCTCTCAATAGCTTCCTTCTCTTGTGGTCTCTGGGAATACAGTACTCTGTTGGTTTTCCTCCCACTACAGAAATGCTTTCACTCCCTCTGGCTGGTATATCTTTGTCTTTAGGTCCTTTATGAGAGCACAGCCAATTGCTCGGTTTCCTCTACACTTGCCCCTTGGGAATATCTTGTCCTCTCCTATAATAATCTACTCAGAAGCACCTCAGAGCTCTTGTTCTGAGCTCTCTATCAAATCTCATATCTCATTTCAGCTTCCTTCAAGATGTTTCCATAGACCTTTTTGTTTTGTGGTTCTAGAGATTGAACACGGGGGCACTTTACCACTGAACCATATCCCTTGCCTATTTTTATTTTGAGATAAGTTCTCACTAACTTGCTGAGGATGGCCTTGAACTTGTAATTCTCCTGTCTCAGCCTCCCCAGTTGCTGGAATTACAGGTGATCTGGCTTCCATCAACTTCCTGACTTACCACTGCCCAAACTAAACTTAATCCCTTTTCTTCTATTTCTCTTTCATTCTGTCCTTCTCCACATCTTTGAGACCCTGCCACTCTTCCTGTTAGGGTTAAGGTCTGAAGCTTTGCCAATTTCTCTTTCCTCTGACTCCTCTATTCAGATACTCTTCAGATTCTTTCTATTTCCTGCAGAGTCTCTCCCTTTTTTTGGTCTTTTTGATGCCACTTTAGTCTGGATCCTTGTTGTCAGGGATCTTAGGACATCTAAGATATTCTCAAGTGAAAGTGTTTGGTAAGGATGACAGGTCTTTGCACTTGGGGAGCCACTGTGTTACTAAATCCATGCCTCAGAGCCCTGTTCAGTGGCTGGATCACCAGATCTCAGAGCCTGACTCCCTCTTAGAGTACACTTTGTAGTTCGCTTTGCAAAACAACTTCTTGTGTGTACAATGTCCCCTTTGCTGCCACAGCCTCTGCTTTTTCAGTTATAGCTTTTCCATCTCACCAGAATACACTGAGTGCTCCCTTGTTCCCTGCAAAGCCCAGGGTTTTATAGTTTTGTGATACTTTGAGATTATTTCAGGTTTTCTGCTTTTGTGCTATCTCTAGTCAGGTCTTCCCTTTTCTTTACACAGTGCTGTCTTACTAATCTTCTAGCCAAAAAGCAAAAAGAAAGTGCCTGATACTACAGAAGTTCATGTACTAAATTCCTATATTAATCACTGAATGTGGGGGGGGGGGTGTTTAGCTTCTCTTGTATTTTTTTTCTCTGATTTTACTTTTGGGGCTAATATTTTTTTATTGTTGTTGATAAATTCTTCCCCAGTGACCTGCCTTATTTGAAAACCCTTGTAGCAAAAGTTACTTTGAAGACTTGGTTGCACAGTTAAAGAACTGTAGGGAAATTTTGTTAACAAGAAAAGAAAAATTGATGAAGGAAGTACAGGTTATATTACCCGCCCTGCTCAGGGTTGTACCCAGGGTCTAGAGCATGCTAAGCATGTGCTCCCAGCCTCATTTGCTTGTTTTCTTCCTTCCTTCTTTGCTTTCCTTTTCCTTTTTTTTTTTTTTTTTTTGGTACCAGAGATTGAACCCAGGGTCATTTAATCATCCGAGCCACATTCCCAATCCTTTTTTATTTTTAATTTTGAGGCAGGGTGTCACTAAGTTGCTGATGTTGGCCTTGAACTTGCAATCCTCCTGTCTCAGCCTCCCAAGTTGCTGGGATTAACAGGTGTGGGTCAACATGCCTGGCTCATTTGCTTTTTCTGAAGGGAAGTGCTGGCCATAGCCTGTGTTTCTATCCTTGGACTCATGCTATTCACACTTCTGCTCCAGAAGTGGAAAGTTGATGAAGTATTTCAGTGGGTAGGGTATTTTAGTGTTTTGTTGATCTTTTCATCAGAGAGAAATTTAAAGAACAGCTCTATAAACATGTTTAGGATTTTAAAATAAAGTCTTTATATATTTCTTTGCAATAAAATGAAACATCGTTCTCAGGTTAGTAGAAAAATTGAAACTTTGACCAGATTTGGAATGAAGTGACCAGAAGCCTAGAAATATTGGTTTTTCAGAACCACCACATGATGCTGTGTTTATTTACTTTTTCTTTTATCTTTGGACATTCTAGAGGGGTGTTTGATGCTTCCCTCAAAATGGCTGGCTTTTATGGATTGTATACATGGCTGACTCATACTATATTTGGCATCAATATTGTCTTCATACCATCAGGTAACAACCATATCATAACTTCCACTGCCCTCTATTTAAGAAAAGTTAGACTATTTTACATATGTTAGGAAATGTCATCTTCTTTAAATTTAGAATAATGTTTGTAATTTGAGACCTAATCTAGTCCAGATTAGGAACAGAAATATGGCTTGTATTATCCTTTTTTTGTTACTGTTTTCCCAATGGCTGGAACCACACCCAGCACGTGTAAAGCACCCTGTAGATATTTGTTAAATGAGTTGTCGTAGCACTTATCATACACCTAGCATGTAACTGATGCTCAGTATATCAACTGAACTAATTGGCAGGGAACAATGTGTTGTCAAATAGCTGTGTCCTTCGAAGGGTCCTGCCCCAGGGAGAGGATGGATGCATCTGGGAGCACATAGGCTGAATCTAAACCTGTTATGATCTGTTCTGGTAATAGCCTCATTCCATAAGTACCAGGTGGTTTAATGACCTTCTTGTGCTTTTTTCTTTATGTGATCTCTGTTCCTGTCCTTTGGCTTTTTCTTCCTTCATTCCTGTTGCTGCCTGTTTTCCTAAATATCTTTGCATTCCACATTTACCTCTATCATTGTCTCTTCCACTATCCTCTTTTCCCCTTCCTTCTTTTCTTTCTTTCCTTCTGGGTGTCCACAAACCCACCCTCTGGTGAACAAGCATCCTGAGAGCATGTGGGGGTTCTTATTGCATAATCACTCTGTAAGGCAGGCAGGGTGGTTTTGTTCGTGTTGTATAGATGGGAAACCAAGGTTTTCCAAGGTCACACATGTGATTAATGGTCAGACTAAAACTAGAGCGGTGCCAGAGAGAGAGACAGAGAGAGAGAGACCACTGAGCCACATCCCCAGCCCTATTTTGTATTTTATTTAGAGACAGGGTCTCACTGATTTGCTTATTAGTACCTTGCTTTTGCTGAGGCTGGCTTTGAATTCATGATCCTCTTGCCTCAGCCTCCCAAGCTGCTGGGATTACAGGCATGTGCCGCTGTACCTGGATATACTTCATTTTTATTTGAAGCAAAGTAAAGAATATACATTTATATCTGGGTTTTAGAAACTAATTTCTTTTCCCTGCCTCTCTTACTGAGCTAGGGATGGAACTCAGGGCCTTGTACCTGCAAGCCAGTGTTCTACCACTGAGCCACACCCCAGGCCTAGAGACTAATATTTAATTAGCTTTTGCATTCAATAAAATTTTTGATGAATGTGCTACCCTTTTATAGGACTGTATTTTAACTACCCATTCACCGTAACAGCTGCAGAACACTAAGATTTTATCATTGACAGATTTACAAAGTAGACACACACATTATAAAGTTTTTTAATAACAAATTTTAACGTATTGGATTCTATATTTAACTGAAAATTCAGTTAAATAGAGCTTATCAGTCCCTTAAAATTAGAGTTTGTGAGTACTTGTTTCAGTGGATATTTTTAAGTAGGAAGAGATGGTGTTTAGTTTTTGCTGCATTGTGATTATTTTGCGAGAACCTTGAGTATATTTTCTTTTTTCATGTTCTATTAGCCTTAGCAGCCATCCTTGGAGCAGTGCCATTCCTGGGGACATACTGGGCAGCAATACCTGCAGTTCTAGACCTGTGGCTGACACAGGGTTTAGGATGCAAGGCCATTTTGTTGTTGGTTTTTCATCTTTTGCCAACATACTTTGTAGATACTGCAATTTATTCTGATATTTCAGGGTGAGTATTCTGAAATCACTGGTGAGTCATCGAGGGATATATATTACTTTTTTGAAGCAGTTTTGTGTTTTGAGGGGGATGGGGTTTGGGGAAAAGGCTGATAGAATGATTTTTCAGTAAAGTAGCCTTGTAAATTTTAACTTAAACTGGAGCTCAGCGTTAGAGCACTTGCCTAGCATGTGCGTGGCCTGGGTTCGATCTTCAGCACCACATAAAAATAAGGGCATTGTGTACAGCTAAAACAAATAAATAAATATTTTTTTAAAAAAACCACTAATCTGGTTAAAAAAATAAATTTTAACTTAAAATAACATTGTTTATAAGGTATGTTATTTTATAGTTTATATATTTCATATTTTATAAAGTATATTTTATCTCAAATAAATATGAAAAGGATGTGGCTTAGTGATAGAGCCCACCTGGGTTCAATCCCCAATAACACACACACACACACACACACACACACACACACACACACGACAGTGTGATTCAGTGATGAATACGGGTTAAATTTAAGACAGAATCAAAACCTTGGTCATATAACAAATGTCTTTCCATTTTGGGTTTTTTTGTTTTTGTTTTTTGGTACTGGGGATGAATCCAGGGGTGCCTACCACTGAACTATCTCCCTAATTATTTTTTTACTTTGAGACAAGGTCTCACTAAGTTGCTAAGGCTGGCCTCAAACTTGCAATCCTCCTGCTTCAGCTTCCTGAGTTGCTGGGATTGCAGATGTGTGCTCACTGTGCCCAGCCATTTTTTGGTTTTGATAGCTTTTTTAGGAATTGCGTTAAGTAAATCAAGCCAATTCTCATTTAGTCATATTCAGATTCACATTGCTTATTAGAATTTAGGTTGTGACCAAAACTTGAATTTCGTTCTGCTCCTTAAATTCAGAATATGGCCTACTCAAAACTGTCTAGATAGTTAGTACATTGAATTTTTAAGTAAAATAAAAGGTAGAGTCGACAGAGTCAGTGTTTCCAGAAATAGTACTCTTCAGTTAAATTATGTAGAGAGTAATTGTATACCACCTTGTTTTCTTTTTCTTTTTTTTTTTTTTTTTTTTTTTTGTAAGTTAGAGTAGAAAGTAACTTATGTAGAAGAACTCTGAAGTCTGGGGACTGGGGCTATGGCTCAGCAGTAGAGTGCTCATCTTGCATGTGTGAGGCCCTGGGTTCGATCCTCAGCACTACATAAGTAAAAATAAAGGTATTGTGTCCACCTACAAAAACAAAAACAAAAAAAACCTCCGTAGTCTCAAAGTTCCAGAGCAAAAAGGGACAAGCAACTCTATAAACCAGCCTTAGGAGAACTGGTATGCCTAAAACTTGAGAGAAAAATAAATTAAAAAGAAATCAGGGTTTGGGTAACTTGTTTAACAGATGAGATTTGAACATTAGGAATAGGTATATGATTTATACTTAAGTGTTTTCATTTACTTAAACTTTGCTATAAATTTTATATTAAGGTAAACAGTTCTAAGTCAGCATTAATCTTCAGGGACCCACCTGCAGTGGGTGCAGAGTATCTGTTAATAGTGCTATTTCAGTTTTAAAGAGGCAGATGTCACATTGTTGCATGCGCAAGGAAAGTCTTGCATCTCGAGAGTCTTGCATGCATCTCAGTATTCTTACCATCAGTGATCAGTTATCTTCATGGAGGAAGTTTAAAGAAAGCCTACAATAGATTAAAAAGTCTGTTGTACTAAAGAATGAACATTGTGTTAGAAAGATTTTTCAGAGTTGTGTGAGGTTTGTTCATTCACAAGCTAATCCCTGTGCTCTTTTTTCCAGAGGTGGCCATCCTTATCTGACAGGCTTGGCAGTAGCTGGTGGTGCTTACTACCTAGGCCTGGAAGGGGCAATCATTGGGCCCATACTTCTCTGCATCCTTGTGGTTGCTTCCAATATCTATAGTGCAATGCTAGTAAGTCCCACGAATTCAATGCCCACGCCAAACCAGACCCCGTGGCCTGCTCAGACTCAGCGGTGAGTTCGTGTAGAATGATCATAAACCACATGTGAACATTGAACTGTCTTATCTCTGTATTTGGTAAAAAAACCATCCAGACTTGTCAGGATAAAGGTGTTTTTGAATACTGATGCTGTGATAAAGATTGTAGAAGACACTGAAGAAACATAAATCAGTTTTAGACTTTGGGTTTCTTATGGCAGGAAATTATAAGACTACATTAGATCAGAATGTCATAAAAGACCAAAAATAAATAAACTTAAGAGAGATTGTAGGGGGACACTCGAGGAATAGGACAACCAAATGCAGCACATAAATCCATGATAGGTTTCTGGATTGGGGATGAGCAGAACCTATAAAGAACATTTATGGAACAATGGGGAAGACTGACTATGGAATGTATTTTTCATAACATATAGTCACTGCTAAATTTCTTGGATTTGATGATGGTTACTTTGGTTATGTAGGGGAACTTCCTTTAGGGATAACATGCTATGATTTCTGTAACTTACTTTCAGACAGCTTAGCTAAAACACTGAGAGAGGAAGTGAAGTGACTGTAGTAAAACACTTACTGGTGAGTCTAGATGAAGGTTTATGGATTCCCTGCCCCCCTGTCCCATTTTTCATTGTTGCATTTTAGGTGTACATAATAATGGGATTTGTTGTTAAATATTTGTACATACACATTACAGTCATTAATTGTACTAGTCTTTTAATTTTCTATAAGCCAGCTTTAGGAGAACTGGTTTGCTTATGGATGCCATAGGTTTTTACTTTTTGGAGGTACTACTGTAGAGTTTAAGCTTGATATTTTGCCAGTACAGGTATTAAAATAATAGTTATGATGTTTAAAAATTTTCCAAATTTTGTTTTGAATATTTTATTCAGTCATATCTTACGGTGAAATATAAGTCCTCAATATACTAATACTTATGCTAATGATCTTTCTTATACATTTATATCCATGTAACTGCCACCCATATGAAGATACAGAACATTTCCATTATTCTGGAAGCCTTCCATATGCTTCTTCAGTCAGGCTCCTCAGCCTGCTAATATTCTGACTATAGTCACTTTAGATTAGTTCTGCTGTGTTTGAACATCATCTAAAAGAATCACGTAATATGTACTCTTGAGGGAGACCTCTTTTGATCTACATTGTCTCTCTGGGATTCATCCCTGTTGCATTTTTTTTCATTGTTGTTTAGGATTCTAGTGTACAAATATACCACAGTCTCATTTATGCAGTGTAGTATTGACAGACATTGGGTAATTTCCATTAATGGCTGTTATAAATCAAGATGCTATGACAAAGTGGACCATCTGGGTATACATCTGGTTTAATGTTAATAGACACTTGCAAAACAGTTTTGTATGTGGAATACCAGAAATTACATTCATAACAACAAAAGTAAGAGGGATAGTGTAAGAATAGATTGTAACTTTCCAGAGACTTTATTGTATCCTCCTTATTCTCCTCAACCGGAAAACACCAGTTTCCCTGCCTTGGGGTATTCTAGTGTAATTGAGGAGTCATTGACAAGTTGATTCTGATCATGTTCTTAATGAAACCATTCTATATTATTATATACAATTCTTGTATATAATATATACTTTTTAT
Source organism: Tamias sibiricus (assembly GCA_025594165.1). NCBI lineage: Eukaryota > Metazoa > Chordata > Mammalia > Rodentia > Sciuridae > Tamias > Tamias sibiricus. The sequence goes on along the minus strand of CM046657.1, from coordinate 196,403,805 downwards.
AAGTGTTATATTTTGCGAAGAGACATGGTCCTTTTTTTTTACAGTAATTATATTTTTTAAAAATATATATATGTTTTAGTTGTAGTTGGACACAATACCTTTATTTTGTTTATTTATTTTTATGTGGTGCTGAGGAACGAACACAGGGCCTTGTATGTGCTAGGCGAGTGCTCTACCACTGAGCCACAACCCCAGCCCCCGAGACATGATCTTTTTAAAAAAATTATTTTTTGATACTGGGGATTGAGTCCTGGGGTGCTCTACCACTGAGCTACACCCCTGGTTCTTTTGTATTTTTTATTTTGAGACAGGTTCTTGCTAAGTTGCTGAGGCTGGCCTTGAACTTGCAATCCTCCTGCCTCTGCCTCCCAAGTCATTGCGATCACAGACGTTTACCACCATACTTGGCAAGACATGATTCTTTTAACTTGGAACAAGTGAAATAGTTTCTGAGTTAAAGCTGGTTGGTCAGAGGACCATTTGAGCTAATGCAGTACTCTCACTTGATGGGAAGGAAAAATTGGCTTCCTCAACAAGAATAGATGGAGGGGGACCTAGGTGGTTTTGACAAAGACTTTACCATTTGGGATATGGTGATACTAGGTTATCCTTTTTCTGCCTTTACCTCTGAGAGCAAAGTCTCTCTTGTGAACCAGAGACGCCAACAGACTGTAAATCTAAAATAACAAAGAGCCCTTGCTAAATTCATACCTGTTCTTTGGGCTTACTAAACAAGAATAGAAAAGCAACATTCATTAATGTTTTGCTGTTATGTCTGAAAAAAGCTTTTAATGATTCTAAGTTAGTACAGCAATAATTAATTTTTAGCTGAAGTAAAAGAAATTAATATGAATACTTCAATAAGCAAAAAACCTTACCTGTTCCCTACTTCCTCTTCTGAAAGTAACCAGCTGGCATGGGGGTTTGAAGAAGGCAGTGTGAGGACCACGTAGCCTTCATGTTTTTTTTTTTTTTTTTTTGCCCCCTGTCAAAGTTAATAGGAAGTTTAAAAGACCTCTTAAGTAGTAATAAGCATAACTTCTCTAACATTGGAATTTACTGTGTGCTAGGTCTTGTGATAAAAACTTTACATGTATTATCTTATTTTTCTTAGTCTGTCCAGTGTTTTTGTATGCCATGTTTGTAGAGGAGAAAATCAGGTTTCGAGAGGGCATCTTGCCTGCAGTCACACCCCCGGGAAGCCCAAGGCTCTTTCTCTGCCTTTCCTTCCCTAAACACTTTGGGGTACCAAGAGAAATGCAGTATTCTCCTGTTCACTAGCTTAGTAACTGTCCCCTCACTTTCCTATGCCATGTTTGGCTGTCACATTCACTGTCTTTACTCCATCTTGCCAGTATTACCTCAAATCTGCCCTTGCGCCTTTTCCCCCAGTGCCACCACTGTTCTGAGCTGGTGCTTCCCATGGATCTGCTGCAGGCACGTTGGTCTCCTGGCTCATCTCTCAGTGACCATTCTAACTATTCTCCAGTCTGTTTTCCATACTTTGACCAATGTGGTCTTTTCAAAATGCAAGCATGTCTGATCACAAAATTGTCTTACCAAAAATGGCCTCATTGGTTTTAGGGGAAAGATAACATCCTTGATGTGATCTCAGAGCTGCCCTGTGTGTGCTGGCCCAGGCCTGCCTTACTTTTGAAAGTCTAATGAATTAATAGACTCATGAAACCAAAAACAGATCAGATAAAAAGATTTTTGCAATGTAACCTTAAGGCTGATTTTAGAAAAGAAAAAAAAAAAAAAAAAAGGACGAGATATAATAAAGCCCAACTTTAGAACTTCATTCCAAGTATTTGGAAGGCAAGGGATATGAGCAACAGTGATGCTCGGTCACAAGGGTCATACCCTTGGCTGTGCAGAAACAACTAAGTTAAGTCAGTCTGTTAAATCGTTTTATTTTTATATGTTTAAATTTTATTCTGCATTGCTGGGAGACTGGGAGTCAACAAATCTTGAGTTGTTAAACCAGAAAAGATTTAAACATTTCCATGGGAGAGGAATTTGTAGAAGTCTCATTGAAACTTAAAAGGAAACAATTCTTGAAATTTTTCAAAGAGCAAGAGGTGGTAAGTGAGAAATTATAGGACAAAATCCCCGGTGCTCTTAGAGGAGGTATTAAATGTTAACATTCCTCTGTTCAAATCCCTAGCCACATATGGTCCTGTTCTGAACTGCTCATTTTCAGATGAGGAATCATACAACTGTGGTTCTTAGGAGCATAATAATCCTATGGTTTGGAAAAGAATGCTGTGTTTAGAGGGTTTAGGTAGGACATTATAGTGCAGGGTATTGAACCTAGGGCTTCTTGCATGCTAAGCAAGCTCTCTGCCACTGAGCCACATCCTCAGCCCAGTGCTTTTAGAAATAGCATCAATGCAGTGCTTATCCCTTTGTTTCTTCCTAATCCAGAGAGTTATAGTTTTTTAGGCCTTGCTGATTAAAGCAATACCTCCTGGATAGGCCAGAAACAAGTAGGGTATGGATTTTGTCTTCCTGTATAATTTGAGGTTTGCTCAAGGTCAGTGTTACCTCAGTTGGATTTTATATGCACCCCACCATCACCATGACACCCTATACACTAGAGATAACATTGAAATGGAAAAGGTTTAGTATCTGTTTTCTAAACTTGTTTCATCCCCCCCCCCCTTCTGAATATTTCTCCAGGCTTTCTTGGCCTAGAGGCAGCACTGAATAGTAGGTATGAATTTCAAGGTTACAGCTAAGCCCTCTTGTCAACAGAAGCAATCACTAGGATAACCGCAGTCTTAATCTTATTTCATGCATCTTTGCCCAGAGGCAGAAATTTTCATTCATAATTTAGAGGAAATGAGTACTTACTGATTCAAGATTCCAGATATCTCAGAATTTTTAAAAGATGTAGAAGGATGACTTGAGACTTATTGTGTATTTGAAAATGCTTCATAGTATTGGCCAGTTTTTGGTTATTAATTGTAAAAATTTTCCAGGGCTTCGCAGTGTTGAGTGCTACCTGGAATTCCTATTGTCAGAAAGAGCTTGTTGCCAGATTTGCATGTATAGAAGTGTAAAAACACAAATTTGGATGAAACTCTGAAAACTAGACATATAGATTGGTATCTAGAGCAATGGTTCTGGTGGGGGTGGGAGTGATTTTTCCCTTAGACATCTTGTCATGTCTGGAGACATTGTCAGAACTCTGGTGGATGGAGGCTAGCAGTGCTGCCTTTCAAACATCCTGTAGGGCACAAAGATATCAACAGTGTCATTATTAAAAAATGAAAGGTAGATAGAAGGAATGTATATAATGTTTGTGTATATATAAATCTTCATTTTTGGACATTTTTTTCAAAACATGAAAATATTTAAGGAAACAACATTCATTCTAATTATTAGACCCATCAGCATACTTTTTACATAGTGAGTTTAGTTATGTCATACATAAGCCCTTTCAAAGCTGGGGAGTCATAGCCAGGAAGTGCACCTATTCCTTAAGGCTCTTCCTTTGAAAGAAGAGCTGTGCCACTGGGAGTCATGCTTCAGAGGTTCAGGAGGCTTAGGTCACTGACCTTGAAAGAGCCTTGAGGTAACTGAGTATCCTTGAATGTGCTCTTTCTTCTGTGACATTTTGCTTGTGTTCCTCTTGACCTTGAAGTACTTTCTACTTTGTGTTAAAAGTTTAGTCTTCTGTTTATCTCTGACTTGTCTGTCTAACCTTATTGGTTTGAAAATCAAGAAGACAAAAGGAGTCAGGGAGGTAGTGTAATTGCAGAATTGTAGTTGAAGTTCAGATAATTTGCTCTGTAAGTTTTTAGGTGACTGTATCTAATGAAAACCATTTGCCATCTTTTATTCCTTAAGGTTTGGAATGCTTAATCTTGTCTTCTATTTCAGTCTATTTCTAATTGAGCAGTTTGTTTTTAATAATCAATACTTGGTGTTTGACTATGAGGAAAAAAATCTAAAAATGAACAACATGCTGTAGTGATGTGGCAAACAAATCAATATAATTAGAAGACATTAAAATTCTTTTGAAAAATGTAGGTATTTTAGGGTCAAAATTTTTTTACACTCCTAATTGGTATTGTTAATAAAGGAACAAAGAACTTCTATGTAAAAGGATAGTGATAAACTGTCCTTCATGACTATATCACTTAAGATATTTGGTTGTATATAATCCCAAAACCAACCCACTATCAGTGGAACTCAAAGTACCAGTGACTTCAGCTAAAAAACTCACATATTGCTGGGGTAAAAGGTCCAGAGGAGCAGTCCAGTGCCAGTACGACTGTTGAATAAACACCTGGGCCCAGCTTCTCTCCATTCTGAGGTACCGCCAGCTGTGATTTGAGCCTCATATCTAAGATGGATACTGGAACTCATGTTCTTTGATTAAACCCTCCCCTGGCCATTAGGCTGCCAATACAGATATAAACCTGACTGGGTAACACTTACAGCTCAGGTATGTAAATTTTGTATTAAAGGCAAGTTAGCAGAGCTGGTGCAGTGGTGGCACATGCCTGTAGTACCAGCAGCTCAGGAGGCTGAGGCAGGAGGATCAGGAGTTCAAAGCCAGCCTCAAGAATGGTGAAGCGTTAAACAACTCACTGAGACTCTGTCTCTAAATAAAATATAAGATAGGGCTGGGGATGTGGCTCAGTGGTCTAGTGCCTCTGAATTCAATCCCTGATGCCAAAAAAAAAAAAAAAAAAAAAAAAAGAAAGAAAGAAAGAAAGAAAAAGGTCTGGGACATAGCTCAGTGATAGAGCCCCTGGTTTCAAGCTCCAGTAATAACAACAACAAAAGTCAGCTACCGCTGTCCTGAGGTAGGCTGATGTATACAGAAGATGTATACAGGAGACCACCTCCATCCTGCCCAGATATTACCTGCCATTTAGCAGCATTCACTTACCATGTCTGATGTGGGTCAGAAGCTGTTCAAATAATTTGATTAAAAGGGTTGCCCCATTCCTGAACCTCATCCTTCAGAGCTTGGACTCTGTCGCTGTGTCAGCTTTCCTGTTTTCTAACAAGATTATCCATTCAGTGTTTGATCTTTGATCTCTGTTTTTCTCTTCAGTGTTATCATATCCTCTTTCCAGCAAGTAAGAAGGTCCAAGAGCTGATGGAGATTGTCCTTCTTTTTTAAGAAATTGGCATAACA